>OW386285.2:381282516-382781728 GCA_936432065.2 Rutpela maculata | reverse complement strand
CTTGAAGCTTCGTCATGTTGGATATTTCGTTCTATGGACTTCTGACAAGTTTTAGAGTCATTTTTTAAATTCAGCATCCCTAGAAACATATAACTAGATGCCTTAGTTTATTAAATTAAAATAATTCAAATTTTAGGGGGGGCATTTTGGGAAATATCACCGCCATTTTGTTAGGGGGATAGGTTTTCTAAACGTTGACGATGGGTCTGGAGATGATGCACGGCAAATTTGATGTCTTCTGCAAAAAGGGCAACTTTTTTGTAAAATATGTTGCTTAAATAGTCGACTATTAGGTAATAAATTCCAATTAACTGGGCGACGCCAATGGTAACATTTTATTTCATATTTTTTTTTGAGGCGGTTCAGTTTTTTCAAAACTTTTTCTTGAATGTGCTGTTCTGCCCATCCAGGATCTTTAATAAGAGTTCAGGCGATACGAAAAACATTTAATGATAGATCACTATGATCCCTATTTTACCCCACTCTATACCATCCATCTCTTGAAGCTCCAGGTGACTGAGCACCCGCGAGGGAAATGAGTAGGATGGGCCGGATGTACATCAAGATATTATGCTGTTGTACACGTCTACTTGCAATTTTACGTCAGCAACCATCATTCGGGTATCTTACACGGGGTAATACGATAGTAAACATAAAGATGCGAGATCGACAGAAGCTTGTTTGTGGAAAGATAAAACACCAGAGCTTTGAGGAACAGCTCTTTAATTTTAGAACACACAACATATTACGTGTGTTTAGATTGCAGGAGTTTAGGATTATCGATCCTGGAGAACTTCTAAAATAGTTATATGTTTTACTGTTTAGGATTAACACAAAAAGTGCAGGTATTTTCTGCTCGAATTCATTTAATTTCATTATTTTTTCCTGTCAGTTTCGAGTTATAATAATTGAAAAGTAACTTTTGAATGTATTTGTATATAAAAATGTAACGATGGTTAAAGAACATGGTGACAATAGTTATTCATGCAAATTTTTTGTATTTTTGTCTTCGCATTGTGTTACCTCTTTGTTACTATTTTTTTCACGCTTCCATTAAATTTCTTCGTTTTTTGTAAGCACCGAAACTTTCAATTGATTGTTGAGGCATTTTCTACCACTCGCTCTGAAATTTTGCAACATCTATTCGCATAATAATAAAATATTCTTCTTCTTACTCACAACGTGTTAGCAGACGTTCTGTGATCTATGCACTATTTTAGTTGGCCTTTCTTTGCATGGTACGTCTGACAGCATCAGTAAGAAAATTTTCAGGGCAACAGGGCAATAAAACAACTTTATTCTTTCGTCAGCGTTTCGTTTAGGTGCGAACTTCTTCAGGGCTACAAAAAACACTAATTAGAACTATTTCAAATAGTAAACTTAACAACCATATAGCTATGATTGCAACATTAGATAAGATAAACTAAATTAAAATTTACCTCAGAGAAAGTAGGAAGGTGTCTTAAATTGTTGTCAATTTTAAAACAAGGTTAGGAATATGAATACGGGTAATAATAAATAAATAAAACGTCTTTAACGTAAAACATTACAATAAATTAGAACACATAAAATATTCAATAAAAAGTTGATCATAATTCAACACACATTATAAAATAACGAAATATAAAAAAATTATTGATGTATGATAGATATTGGCACCTATTACACAGCCCCACAAAAAAAGTGGTCTGTCTGGTAGACCAGACCATGCATTTGGACCTTTTTCACCCCCAACCCCAAAAAAACACCCTTCCCAAAAAATGGTCTGTCCGGCGGACCAGACTAGTATATCCGTATGTACTTGGACCGTCTAAAACCAAATCTGAAGCCAGAATTGTCAGATTCGCTCAATTTTCACCTCTAACCCCAAAAAACACCCCCAGTAGTTTGTTTGGCAGACCATACCAGTGTATCCTTATGTATTTTGACCTGCTGAATCCTTAGTCAAAATTGTCAGATTGGTTCGTTTTTCATCCCTAACCCCAGAAAAACACCCCTCCCCCCCCCTCAAAATGGTCTGTCCGGTGGACCAAATTAATGGGTCCTTATGTATTTGAGCCCGCTAAAAACCGAATCTGAAGTTAGAATTGTAAGATTGGCTCGTTTTCCACCTCCCCCAAAAAACACCCCAACACAAAAAAAAGTGGTCTGTCCAACAGACCATACCAGTGTATCCTTACCAAATACATAAGGATACATTGATTTGGTCTACCGGACAGACCATTTTGGGGCGGGGGATGTTTTTTGGGGGTTAGGGGTGAAAAACGAGCCAATCTGACAATTCTGACTTCGGATTCGGTTTCAGCGGGTCCAAATATATAAGGATATACTGGTATGCTCTGCCGGACAGACCACTTCTTTGTTTAGGAGGTGTCTTTTGGGGGTAGGTGCGAAAAATGAGCCAATCTGACAATTCTGACTTCGAATTCGGACTCAGCAGGTCAAAATATATAAGGATATATTAGTATAGTCCGCCAGGCAGACCACTTTTTTGTTTTGTTTTCGGGGTGACTTCGTATTCGGTTTCAGCGGGTCCAAATGCATAAGGATATATTGGTCTGGTCCACCGAACACACCACTTTTAAATCAATCAAATACAAGAAACTATAAAACTATGAAGATGTCAATCAATACCAAAAACTGCATTAAATTTTTTTTATCTTATGATATGTAAATTAGCAACAAATAATCTAAATTTTCAAACATCATAATACCTATTTGATGAAATCAGTATACTCTAATCGGATTATTATTTTTTTAATACTATGTACCATTTATTTATTGACCACTTTACATTCAATACAAGTACTTTTGAAGTTACATACAAGAATAGTACTAGGTGCCATTATCTAGAATTAGTAAAAATTGGGCAATCATTTACACTGCAAAAGCATTCATTCCTCTATTAGTAATTTTTTAACTTATTTATAAAATGCACTAAAATTCATATTTATGATGTTATTTTCCTTAAAATAATTTACAAAAATGTTATATAATACAACATTCAATGTACTATTTCGAGTGATAAAAATCCTAGTTTACTGTTGAATTAGATTGTCTGCGTTCCTAATATTATAAGAGTGCCTATCGGAAAGTTTTGGAAACTTATCTAATATAACTGCCGGTGAATTTGCAATAACGTTTTAAAGATATAAATACAAGGCAAAGGTATAATCCTATATTTATTAAAAAGTAACTGACTTGGAGTACCATAAGCTTCACCTTCAATAACACGGATAATGGTGTTGCTCCATAGCACCATGGGTGCAAAATACACAATACGTGGGGGCATCACATGATAAAGATCTTATTAAATGACGTATGTAAAAAAATTTAGACGAAATTTTCGAACAAATAGTCCACATAAGATGACCAATTAAGCTACTATCAGATGTAATCCCAAGCAGTTTAGATTCAGAATTTCGCGCCCATTTATCTGAGTTGAAAAATATATTTAGAGTCTTCGATGATTCGTTTAGTTTTAGCTTGTTGAAAGAAAACCAGTCTTTTGTTAGAAGTTAGACTATCTCTAAGTCGGTGGTGTCATCTGCAAATGGCATACATGAACCCCGACAGACAAAGAAAGGCAGATAAGGAATAAAATAGGCCCCATAATAGATCCCCGCGAAACACTATTTTTAATAGGTAGTAATCCCGACTCATTATCGTTAAGATCTACGTATTGCTGCCTATTGGATAAATAGGGAGAAGGCAATTCAAACGTATTTCACCTTATTCCCAAACGTATTTCACCTTATATATTATAATTTATGCAGCAGTATTTTTGCAATGACCTAGCTAGTTGACAGCATTGGTGATATCTCACATTATAGCCGTGAAGCTTGTGCCCTTGTCAAAACCTTCGACTACATTTTGAACCACTGCTAGTCAAGCTTTGGCGGTAGATTTACTTTTACAGAATCCGATCTAGTCCTCTGAAAAATATTCATCGCAACATTCGACTAATCTATGTTTAATAATAATTACTTTAAATACTTTACTAAATATTGGAACAGTTACTATAGGATGAAAATTACCAGAAGAATTCGAATTTCCTTTTTTCTGCAAAGGATAACATTTTTTGGTTATTTGATAAGCAGATCAGTCCACTTGCGTTCATTAACATATTTATTAAGCAGTGTCGCAAATGGTTTAATTAGGGACTCGAGGAAGCCTTTATAATATAGCTATTAAGACAGTAATAATCTAAGTTGGGTGGTATTTTGTAAATAATCATAGAAAAACATTTTTATCTACTCTTATTAGGTTATATACTAATTAATGAACTACTTTTGAACAATTAATAGTATACATAAACAAACAGTGTGAGTTATTATAAATCACGCTAGGTACAGAGCCAATCACCTTTATCTTCATGCCTAGCCTGTCCAATCGACGTAACGCGCGACACACGAAGGTGGAGCCAGGGAGGTAGTGACAGATTATTCCCGTTAATGTCTATAAAGATTTTCTGAAATGTCACAAAATGCTACTTTTGATTCGTTCGTACCGAGCCGAATTTTCGAATTTCGCCGTGCAATTTACGATCAGGTTTATCTGAGGGGCTTCCTCTTTACGTCGCGACATCGTACGGCCGTCCCAATGGTGTTTTCCGAAAAATATGAACGTGTTAAGATTGCATGTTTTTGCAATTTTTTCGACTCCGAAATGTAAGCTGTTTTTTGTTATTTTTCGCAGATATCTCCGAAACGGTGAGAGTTAGCTTGAAATAAAAAACAATGCCAAACGAGTATTTTCCATTACGAATCTTTTCCTACTATCAGAATTTTGATTTTTTCGTTTCGGAGATAACTACTGAAATGTTGGCCATGTACGGCAAAAAATCGCAAATTTTGAGCTTCTACAGTTGGAAACTTTTTAATCTTGGCTCCTACGCCAAAAGACTACTCTAGTTAACTTAAATGGAATTAAATTTGCTAAAATTCTTATTTTTATTTTTTGAATTCCGACAAAAATGAAGGAATTAAAGGGGGCGGGATTTGGAACTTTTTTTTTTTCAGTAGAATTTCTCTGTTTTGTCACCGTAATTAATCGGTAATTAACTGAAATCGATCTCATATACGATGTTCACTTAATATTATGTACTACTTTGACCCTCCGTTAATCTTAGCCCTTCGAAGCAAAAGTTTCTGAGAAAAATTATTTTTTTAAGATTTACATACACTCTAAAGGAAAACGTGTAATTTCTTACATTTCCTCTAATATCTCGATAATTATCGTTTTTTTCGAAAAATTTATAGATAGCTTATGTAAAGAGAATTGAATGGGCTTTCCGACGCTTTTTTAATTTTTTCTCTAACATAAAAAACAAAGACAACAAATATAAACGGACGAACAAAAATTAAATTTTACAGTTAATTTTATTAATAAACAAACTGAGTAATTTAAACAAACTTTTCTCAATTTAATATTCATTGTTATAATCGTAGATAAAGTATAGTATTCAACTTGCGGTAATGGTAATAACTCACTTGATGAATTGCAGCACTCGCCTACGGTTCGTGCTGCAAACCTTCATCTGCGTGAGTTATTACCTACATTACCGCTCGTTGAATAATATACTATTTTACTCAAACATCGAATAAAAATGTCTGAATGTATGTACATAATGTGTGTGTGTAGACTGTTTCTTGTGAATACAATAACTTCTGTAAGATTATAATTTTTATTTAAAACTTGGAACGTATTATTTAAAATATCATTGTAGAATACAGGTAGTATTCTATTGAAGTTGCGCCATATCTGCCCTACAGGGATAATGGGATAAGGTGTGTAAACTGGAATGTTTTATATATGCTATGTTTTTTTATAATTTTAGACAATAATATTACTCACATTATTGTTTACTATTACGAAGCGATTGAAAGTTGTGGGCGGGCGTTGCCGACTATGAATACCCACTAAATATGATAAGTTTTATCAGATTAAATTTTTTTTGTATCAAATTTGGTACATAAAATGTAAAGTAGGATATTGAAATTGGGCCATATTTGTTACGCAGGGTGATCGTAAAATTTTATATAAACTAAATTTTGTTACAGTTTTAGAGCAAAATGTTACTAAAGCGTTTTAAATAAGGTCGTTAGCAACTGCCAATATGTATTTAAATAATAAAAATCGCTGCCCAAGGAATTACTACTTCCACATCTAGATTTTTTATCCAAGTCTCTCACAACGAAAAAATGTTGTATGTGGAAATAATTGCTTATGGAACTTTAGTAATATAATATTTGAAACCCATAAGACGATATCCCACATCGGTACTGGGGTGGGGGTGGTAATAGGGGTTGGTAGTGGGGGTGGATGAAGTAAAAAAATATTTTGAGGTTTTTTGTTCTCATACATACACTAAATCACATTTTTTTTCATCCCCTTAAATAATGGGGTGGGGGTGGTAATGGGGGTGGCTAATGCCAAAAATTTTTTTGAGAAAGCTTCTCTTGTATTTACTAAATGCCAATTTTATGGAGTTTTACCTCCCCATTTACCTCAATTTACCCCCCAACCCTTCGACGGAATAAGATGAAAATATAATCTAGTTCCAGATCCCGTAAACCCAATAGTGCCCATTGTATGATTTATCATACAGAGGTTAGGTTGTCTCTAATGAAGTGTAAACAAATCGAGTGTGATAAATTCAGTGATTTTATTCATCTAAAGTATTATTTGCATATATAGACAATAAGCTTAGGACAAAAATTCGATAGTTTTATACTTGAGTAAGTTATAACTGAGCGTTCTACAACCAGTAAATTTCTACGCAGCAGAAAATGAGCTCACGGTAAGATTATGTTTCAATATTTTCATTTAGAAGTAATTTATTTGACTTTTATTCATGTAATAATTCTTTATACATATTATAGGATGTAATTATACCATTTCATAGTCCTATCAATTCTTTCTGTAATTGCAGCAGCGGAAAAAACTTTTCGTATGATATATCATACGGTAGGCAGAAGGCGGTATGAATGTTAGTTTTTTTTCAGAACTTCTTTTTCATTGAATGAGGCTATGAAGTCTTATTTTGGCCGTAACAATATGAAGCAATTTATAAAGGGAAAGCCTATTCGCTATGGCTTTAAATTTTGATGCCTCACAACCCCCCAGGGGTACTTATTGAAATTCAACCCCAACACGGGCAGTGTGGATAAAATCAAGGGTAAAACTTTGGGATCTAGTGTTACCTAGAAACTTTGTATGAGATATATTCCCCCGCATTCGACCATATATTTGGATAATTTTTTCAACTTCTTACCATTACTTGAGCTTCTGCAAGATAATAAAATTTAATGTATTGGTACCATCTGCTCTGACCGTACAGAGAAAGCTCCTTCAAAAGAGCTGAAAAAGAAAAACGAGGGACTTCTCGTATTCTGATTGACTCTAATAGTGGTATTCAACTCACCAGATGGCATGACAATAGTCAAGTGAATATCGCAATCAACATCAAAAACAAAGACATTTGTTTGACAAAAGGCACGTGCAAAAGATGATCTAAACAACAAAGGAAGCAAGTTGATGTGGATCAACCGACACTTGTAAGTCTCTATAACAAAGGAATTGGAGGTGTGGATATGTTCGATAAAATGAGAGGACTATCGTATACGAATCAGATCGCGCAAATGGTATTGGGCAATGATTTGCTTTTGCTTGAATGGATCGGTAATCAACATGTGGCTTCTTTATCGTTTTGTCTATCCAAAAGTGTCCCTTCTGCAGTTTTTGAGAATTGTTCTCACAATTTTAACTGCCCCTGAACATTTAGCTGGCCCCAAACCAAAATGTAGTAGAAATATATTGAAAGAGGTCAGGTATGATAAAACTGATCACTTGATTGATAACATTTCTACACAAAGACGTTGTGGTTATTGTACAAAATTTTCTTGTGTCAAATGTAACACAGGATTACATCCAGACATATGCTTTCGAAGATATCATACCCTTCTATGTGATATATTCTGCTATTTTCTCTTAAATTTATTGAATATTTTGTATTATAATAAATAATATTTTTTAATAATATTCTACATGTATATTCCTATGGTATGATATATCATACGTCAAAAAAGTCAGTGAAAATGCACAGCAATAAATAAAATGTGATTTGACAAGCCCTAAATAAAGGTCAGTCAATATTTTTTTCAAAAGTTTTCCAAAAAAAATTACTCGGGCACTATTGGGTTAAAGTATATATCAATCAAAGTCAATATCTTAAACGTTTCCAGATTAATCGTGCACACAAAAGAAGTTACAGACAGACCGACAGACAGACAGAATTTTTTTTCGGTCAAACTTAAAATCTCGACGTTTCATGACATTCTAAACCTATTTGAACAATAAAAATTTTCAAAATTTTTTGTCGTTACTTTACTTCCACTGGACGTGGAAGTAAAATAAAAAAGATACGAGATGTGTACTTAATATCATAATATAAGTGGCACCAAAGAGTGAATTGTGTCATATTCGGCCAATATGTTAAACAGACAATTATTCGCAACTTGACAAATGGGATCAGTGTAACCAAGGCAGAATTTTAACTAAAATCGTTATTTAAGAAAATTATTTTTTTTCGTATTTATGCCAAATGTTATCTCATTACGATTTTCACCTCCCTTTCGTAAGAAGACGCGCTCGCTAGCCTATTTTTTTTTTTTATATAGGAGAAAGTACAAGTCGGTATACTTGAGGTGTATATTAACCAAATACTTTATTCAAATTTATATTCCTCCAAATTGTTCAACTCATTCCTGACGTGCGTGTGAGTCTTATACATCTCCCCATTGTCGAAAATCCTCGACGGTTCATTTGTAAGCGGTGGTAAACGGGATTGGTCCCCTGGCTGCTGTAGTCTAATGTCAGGAGCTGATGCCATCATCAAGTATATTGCCATCCTCTCAAACAGACCGCGAACCCCGTGGAACACGCTCCTCTTGCGGCTATTCCGACAACTAACGACATATGTGCAACCTGAAAACTTAATTAAACCCCGCTATTAATATTATCCTTTAGTAATATCTTAACGCATTTGCGTCGGAATGTCATGCTCCTATTTCAATCGGTCCTTTACGAAAGTACGTTCGCCGATTTCAAACCGAAACTAGAGAAATGGTGGAGGGCAGTTCTATTTTAAAAAAAAAATATACAGGGTGCTTCCAAAAGTAAAAATTATGACATCACGTTCTGGGGATGAATACAGGTTGATGAAATCCCAATTACCCTTGTACAAAAATGCACCCAGAAGGAGCTATAGCTGAAGCAATCGCATTTGTGAGCGACGTTGAGAGGCAAGGGTTGCAGAACGCAGAGTCGGATTTAACTATATTGTTCTCTCGTTTGCTTTTTATAATATTATACTTCGAATATCCCCCAAAGCACTGCTATAAACTGGTCACAAAACTTGCTAAAATTATTTTCAAAAACACATTATCGAATTATATCTTCACCACGACAGTATAAGCTCAACTGCGGTGTCTAACTGTAGTCCTGGATTAAACAACACACTCATAATGTATGCTCCCACAGGCTACGTCACATAGCCGACATCAAATGGTCGGTATCTTCTCTCTCAGTTAATGTAAAGGTAGAGTAAAGACGGGAGATCTAGTTTGAAGGGTAACATGTACAATATTTTTAGTAAAAGAAGTCTTCTTATCGTGTGTTGTGAGTGATTATGGCACCATAACTTATCCGGCTCGAAGGACCAAAAATATAACATTTTTGAGTAAAAAAAAATATTTGAAAATGCGGAAAAAGTTTAAATTAAATTGTTCGTACTTGGTTGCACTTCCTAGATATCATGGGCTTGGTTGTCTTCAATTGGGCAGGATTCGCCAGCGTAGCGAAATGTAGATGTTTTATTACAGTCGAACAATTGTTTAACGTTTGGCGTAAAATCACGCACATTAACGAGATGAGCACAAATACATAATATTGATTTAGATTGAAAATAGAGGGAATTACTACAGTAGTAGCTCGTTCGCATACAAAAATCGAACTGTCGTTCTTCGTACCACTTCGGTATCTTTCTTGAATAGGTTTTTGTGAAACCGAGTAATTTGCGTGGGAAAATAGACAAGAAATTTAATTTAAACCTGCTTTATGGCAAAGGAAAAAATATAGTTATTTCTAAATTTTATCAAATAATGTACCTAAAAATAAAATATAAATAACGAGCTAAATTAAACTTTAAAATTAATTTAAAAAATCAGGGATTACTGAACATTCCGCCGACCTTTAAAAATATTTTTTAAATAAAGTGAAAGTTAGACAGGGGACAGAGCTTTACCAGCGGTTTTTTGAAAATTCCCTGCGAGGTTTTAACCGACGCTAGTCGTGTGACACCATCTTTACCAGGATATGTATTAATAATATTAGTCCCTTGAGGCAAAGCTTTTACCAAAAAAGTTCTGCGAGACATGTTTTCGAGGGCGGGGAACTCGATGGTGACAATATTTTCCAACCTACCTTCCAACCGAAAAAACCTCCCGTTTTTCCGAGTTTCCGTTGCTCGGCATTTTTTTATCGGAAAATTTCATTAATGAAAGTTGTTCAGAATTCTCCAAAACCCCAAGCCCAATGTTTCATCAAAATAAATAAATTGAAAAATCGAAAATAATGATAAAAAAATATATAAAAAAGCTGATAATTACTTAACAACTCCCTCATAGCTTGGTTTAATTTCAAACAAAATTGTCATGAATTCTTTAAACAAAAAATCCATTTAAATAATATTTTTGAACTTAGACATTATTTTTTTTAAAATTTTAATATTTTTAAATTCTGAACAACTTTCGTTAATAAAATTTTTCTATAAATAAATGCCTAGCATTGAAAAATCGGAAAGGGTGTGGTTTTTCCGGTTTAGAGGTAGTTCTTGAAGGTTAGGTCGAAAAATATTGTCACCATCGTGTGTCCCGCCCTCGAAAACGGGGGGGGGGGGTGTCTTGCGGTCCGGTCGCAGAACTTTTGGGCTTTTTGCCTTTTTCTGGTTTACCTCAAGGAGCTATTTGGCCTAAAGTCCAACGCAATGGCGGTGAAATATCATTTTTTATTAGTACCATTGTGTCTGGTGCGATAGGAGTTGAGGATCCATCCGTTTGCTTCGCTGCTGTGCAAATAAATATTCTTTTTGCCAGCGAGTCCAAAAATCTTAATGAGGTCATTGTAAAAATGTCAGCCCATTTATCTTCAGATCGGGGTCTGGTAGAGGTAGTAATTGAATGTTTCAGTGTCAAAAAATGACCTGGTGTTAGTACTGTCAAATCCTTGAGAACTTGGTGTGGAGAGAGAACGAGAATTCAGAACGGCTTCAATTTGAGTTAACACAGTATAAAATTCTTCGTAGGTAAGTTAGGTGTTAAAAGTGGTTTACGTTTAACACCAATCTTAAAAGTGAATTTATTATTGTGCTACGTACTTTTTGCCCTTATAAGGTTTGGGAAGACTGTACCAGGTTCTGCTGTAATAATAGGAGGCGAGTCATGTCAAAAGTTAACAAAAATGATACTAAAATAACGGCCTAGTAATCAACAACTACGTACCTATGATGTACTTCAAGACTCCAAGTTATAAACAAATGCACTTGACTGTGGCTACTTAGTGACCTTAAAAGCTCCATAGATACTGGAAGATTTTAACCATAAGAATGCTTGTAGAATATAGAGATGTAACGAGGACAGAAACTGCTTTGGCAGGAGTTCGGTGGTGGTTCCAGGGTGGAATCTGAAAAGTATGCAGACAGTTTAAAGATTTATATTATTATTATAGCACGCTACATATGCTATTCATTATTATTAAGCTTCTATTTTACTGTCGGAGATAACAAGTCAGTAGGTAAGGCCCTAAAATAAAAATGTGAACTTAGACGGTAAATATTTTTTTTCAAATATATTAATACTAGCCGCGTGACGTTCAGACAAAAGCAAACGTTATAATTGAAAATCAATAAGAGTTTCCAATAATTTAAGCCGTGGAAGTAATTTGGCATGCAATGCTCTTCTTATTTTCTAACGAGTTTCTGATGTAACCCTCCCCTACCATACTGGACTTACGTCACCCATGTCTCTTAATTGTAATAAGAATAGCATCAGCGTTTGCCAACAAGCTGACCGAAGAACGACGGAAGCAATGTCCAGTATAAAATCGAGAATCTAAGGAATCCTGCAATGTCGGGGATATCCTCCTAAACGTATTGATTCCAGCTGAAGTCTTGGCACAATTTATCATTCACACAATTCTTCCCGGCTGCTGGTTCGAAACATATCGATAATCGTGGCAACCTTTAGTATGTTTCCATCTTGAGCTTCTGTGGGAAATTTATCGATTTATTCCTTGGTCAAGATATTACATTTTTTCGGTCGGTATCCTCCTCACTTGCGTTTGAAAAATGCAATAATCTTGTAATGTTTGCTTATGCCTCGATTGTTCATTATGTTCATCGTCATTTTTATCATGCAGTGATTCGATCAAAGCGTTGATGATTTTCATATCTTGGACTCCTCCTTTAGACATTTCAAAAAATATTTGGCTGTACATTCCGGAAACATTATTACAATCGCACCATTCCAAAAAAATTTGTAAATATATTTACATCCATCTCTGTTTGACGTCCTCTATTTATGAATAATTTTTTCTATTGGATGGCCGCCTTGTATATTTTTTTTGATAAATTTACATCAAATTATTTCCTGACAATAGTGACAACTATATGTCATATCATTTTCATCTGTCGTTTCTTACTTTTTAAAGTGACCACCCTGTAAATGTTTCATTAAAAATATGTTAGGTTACCTCCTGGATAATTGTACAACTGGAGTCCAATATTATTTCCATAAAAGTATCTTAATTAATATTTTTATAGTGGTAGTTATATTTTTCATACAGTGGTGCTAAATACACGCCCACTACAGATTATCACTCCTCACCCCATTATTAAAGGGGGTAAAAAATAAAATTGTGTACAGGAACCAAAGGCCTTAATTTTTTTGGCATCAGCCACCCCCACCCGCACTACCACTTCCACCCCAGTTTTAATAGGGGCTAAAAAAATAAAATTGTAATTTAGTGTGTGTACAAGAACCGAATACCATTTTTTTTTGGCAAACCCCCACCGGAAATTTAGATGTGGAAGTAGTGATTCCATAGATCTATAGAGTGGACCAAATTAGATGAGATTTGAGGTTTTCTCTAAAACTATGGAAGATGGACAAAAACCAGTATAGGTGACCTGAGCTCGATTTTCGAGAAACAAACAAAGGCGGAAACCGCGATCGTCTATCTTTTGCGACTACCGAGCTACAGAAAAAATTGGCATTTTTGAGCGAACTCTATATCTCAATTATCAAGTGTCAAATCGAAAATCAAAAAACACATTCTTAAGGCACTTTTTTGAGTCCGTTGCTGATAAGAAGAAAATTACGCATGCTTCAGTTTTCGAGATATAGACATAACTTATGTTTTTTTTAAATGGAACACCCTGTACATTATTTCAATATTCGGTAACAACTTAAATTAGCTATCCAATGATATTATGTCATATTTATCTCTAGAAAAAGTAGTTAATTTTCAAAAAATGTAATATATTTGTGAGGAGGCCATGGAAAACTATTAACAACAACAACTACAATTCTTATACTATAAAATAATTTTGCCATAAATAGAAAAAACTAAACCACAATAAATATTCGAATTATCCATTGTTCCATTGACATCTATGCATTTTTGACACCTTCTCCTTACAGCATTTGTTGCATTTCCAATTATGACAGGAGTTATTGTCAGAAACGCAGCTAATGTTTTGTTTTCCAATTCTTCTATGTTATTAGAACGTTCTTTCTATATAATATTTTTTAAATAACGCCAAAAGTCGCCAGGGATTATATCGGGAGATCCAGCTGGCCACAAAATAGGACCATTATTTCCTAAAAATTTAACAATACTAACTACTTTGTGGTTTATTAATGTCCAGTTAGCTAAATTAATTGTTGGTTATCAATTTAGTTAGCTTAGTTAACTAGAAATTGATAAACTAGTCCTCCCCCAAATTGAGCATTTAAATAATTTCGTGTTTCATTTGACGTATGACCTGGAGCGCCATCGTGTTGGTAAATTAATCTTTGAAATTGTATTACAGGCATATTGTCTATTTCTTGTCGTAGAATGTTACTAAAATTTTCGGTATTCAAATGACTATGAAAAAAATGAGGACCTGTTATTTGATGTCCAATAAAACCACACCATACATCAAATCCAATGATGGTTTTTATGCCGATTAAAAATTCCGGCACTGCTTGTATGGGCCTTGTCGGTCCATATAATTGTTCCTTCAAATCCTGGCACGTCATTGCACTGACGCAAGAACCATTGGCAAAAATCGAGACGCCTTTGAAAGTCGTTTGGGTATAGACGGAGACTAATCCTAATTTTGTAGGGTTTGAATTTATTTTTTTTTTTAAGAAACGCAGTTGTTTTTGGGATTCCTAAATTTTCCTGTATTTCGCGAGACGGTATATTAGGATTTTCTCTTACAGTTTCTAAAACAATATTTTCTACAGCTTTTCTACTATATTTTTGCTTGAGGTTTTACAAGTCATCCAAATTCTTTTAAATGTTGTTGTAGCCTTTTGAATATTTTTATGTCTGGCTGTCTCTTATCTGAATACCTAAAAATATTGTTTAGGCGGCACTTTTACACAAAGTTTTGCTGTCTATAACCTACCTATTAAAAGGACATTCAACATACCTATATTGGTTTTGGTCTAGTTGCCATAGTTTTAGAGAAAACCCCAAATCCCATCTAATTTGGTCCACCCTGTACACATTAATCTAGGGCGGACTGGGACACTCTTTATAAAGAGTATCCATATTCCGGACTAATGACGTGCCTAATATACGTATCTTCGTGTAGCATATGTCATAATCACGCTTCATTAGATACTCCAAGAAGTCTGTGCTCCCATTGAAAACCCGTTTAGATATTAATGTGTATTCATATCGCCTCGGGGAAAGCATTAGCAAATCAAAGAGATTGCCATGTGTGTCCAGCGACTAGAAAGTCCGAATTCACGAGATTCATGTATCTTTAATACACTACAAGGGTCATGAATGGCCTTAGAATAGAACCAGTGCGGCTTCTTGACAAGTTTTGGCTAAGATTATGTACATCTAATCAAGAGGTTTCGATAGCGGTCTACTGAGGGCCGGGGGAAGTCTTGGGATAATATTTCATTACGACTACAAATTAGTACATTCATCGGAACAGGAATTATTTATGGAAGGGCAAATACACTGACCCTTTGACCAACGTTGATTAATTGGAATCAAATGAATTTGTACCTCCTATACATCTTATAATTGAGAATTTAAGTGATGCTGTGAAAATCTATTTAACCTCTTCGTAACAAAAGGCTTGATTAATTTTTGGAATAGATGATTATGCCTTTTGTATTCCCCACTATTTGTTCATCGAGAATAATTTTAATCATTATAGAATTGAATTTATTTGGAATACTTCCAAATCGACGATGAGTGATAATTTGTTTAAAACATTCGTGACCGAGTTTCTACTACTTTTCTTCTATTTTTCGGAAATAAGGAAATTTTACACCAAAATCTAATCAAATAATTGCAAATCAGTCATAATCTAGAGAAAGTTGGTTCTATGAGTAAAATAAATAATTAATTTTATTTGGTGTGGTGTGCTTCTGTGTGCGGGCTTTTTAAATTTTAATTGTGTTTTTGTTTTTCACCTCTTTTGGTACAATAAACTTGATAATAAATTGAAAATTTGGATTATTCCTAAGCAGTAGAGTCAATCTATCATTTGACCCACGAATAATTTATACAAGAGATTTTCTATTTTTATGCTATAGTTCAAGTTTTCCACAAAAATATCTTGTCAACTACGACCGCCATGTTGGAAAAATGACGGTCAATATAGGTTTTTTCAATTATCTCCTTTTCTGTTAGTTCTGTACTGAAAGTATGTATTACCAATTTTGTAGAAAATGAAAAAGCTAACTAATTATTTTTCTCTATTGTTAATATTTCACGATTTACAGCCGTCAGAATGGTGAAAGTTTTTGCTTTGTTGCAGATTTTTGCAATTATCTCTGCCCCCGTTATTATTACGTAGTAATTGGTTATTACCTATATTATAGATCGTAAAATTTCCCAAATCAAACAGTTTTCTTCTACGATCGATTGTTAAAAAATTACAGCAGCTCGAAGTTTGAAAAAGATTCTTGAATTCCGGAAAAATGTCTACTCCATTGTTTCGGTGTTATTCATACCTTATAATCCATAAAACTGACTTACCATAACTAGTGTTACTTCTTTAAAAGAATGAATTTGAATGAATTTTGTTCGAATTTTTCTAGTTTTCACTGATCTGTCAACAAAAAAAATTTTCCTATTGCCAATACTTTACGATTTACACTCACGCAAAAATGTATGCTTCACTGTAGATTATTGCAATTATCTAGTAATTAACCATTATCAATATTGTAGGATATAAAATTTTCCAAAATTTTTGTTTAAACACTAGTCTTTTACTATCAGTTGTTTACAATTTACAGCAGCTCGAAAGTTCATAATTTATTAAATTAATTTCAAGCTGCTGTAATTTTAAAACAGTTCACCGTGGGAGAAAATTATTTAGACAAAAGTTTTGCTAAATTGTATAATTTACGATATTGATAATAACTAATTAATACATACGTGCAACGAGGCAGAGATAATTGCAAAAGTGTGCAGCGAAGCACACATTTTCGCCATTCTGACTGCTGTAAATCATAAAATATTACCAGTAGAGAAAAATAGTTGAAATAGAAGTTGTAGCTTTTTTCATTTTCTGCAATATTGGTATACCTAATACTAGGGTAGAACTAACAGAAAAGGAGATAATTGAGAAAAATTTATTTTGACTGTAATTTTTTCAACATGCCGGCCGTAACGGACACCATATTTCTGTGGAAAACATTAAATAATTTTTGTGGTAACTCCCCGCCCCCTACATTATACAAACAAAAAATTCCTCGTAGGAATTATTCACGAATACCCCCGTTTTTTTTTGCTTTACAGACTATTAAACATATTCTTTAGTATTTTGTGTAACTAAAGTCAGTATACCGGTCAGTATACCGGCACGGTAGCTCAATCGGTTAAGGCGTATTGAGTGGCGAATACGCTGATCGACTCGCTACCGCGCTCTGGGTTCGACCCCCAGCCTCGGTATTGACAACATCGGGGGGTGTGGATGTATGTCTGCGTTTTTCCGAATGTGTAACCCCCTTCCGGACAGCCTTGGCTTTGGATTTGGGGGTTGTCTACTATCTGTGGTGTGTTTATATAGTTTATTATATTGTATTTTAAAAACAGTAATAGTACTGAATTTGATTCATCGTCAATCCTTGAAAGGCCATTATTTATAAAAGAAAAATCCACTACCTTTAGTGCAATAAAATTTAAAAACTGTCGATAGGACTACCTTTGATCTATATTTCATTATTTTGCGTAACTAAAGTTGGTAAATTGTACTTTGTTAGATGTTAAACAAAACTGAATTTGATTAGTCGCCTTTTGTTCTATGCTTGAAGTTGCTCTAAGATATTTGTTAAACAATTAACTTTTCCACCACTTTTAGTACAATAAATTTACTCAAAAACTACAAATTGAATCATCAATTTATTTTTTTATTATTTTCTGTAACTAATTAGGTAAATTATATTTCCTTAAACTAAAAGTTTTGAGTAAAACTTGAAACTAAATAATTCCGAACATTTGTCTGGTTGCTATCCCAGCGACAACAAAATTGAGGCACCAATAGTTTACAACCAATGTAAACTATTGGTGTAAAATTTTCTCCCAAATACTTCTTGGTTTTCAAACATAAGCCCTTACATAACTAACTTAATCTCAGAAATTTATTGTTATCTTAAATTAACTAATCTGTCTCCTAATTTTTGTAATCAAATTAACAACGTTTTATACACTCAACAATAAGCATCTTTTTCCCGAAATCGGGTCTGTATCAGAATTATATACAGATTTGGCAAATGTAGTTTTATATATGGGTTCTGAGATTAGCGAGCGCAAGTAAGAAATTAGGAAAAGAAAGACGTATCTACTCCCGCTACAATGCTTTGGCGGTTAGAAGCGATAGGTACCAATGCCCTACGTTGACACACGATAAGGTGATAAAAATAAGATTTCACGAAGTGTGGAACGTACTGGGAGCAGTACATCCGTCTATCTTGTCCTAATTTCTCTGTTTTCTTTCTTGTACTCGTTTATCACAGGATTTATAAAACTATATTATTTGCCGAATCTGTATGTTGATTGATTGATCGATTGATTGATTTACCAGCGTGCGGTAGGCATTGCTGCCTACCGCAGCAATGGGTTATACAGTTATACAGATGGGCAAGAGCCACATGGCGCTTGGTAAAGGAATGTGGGATTGGAAGTGTAGGTATTTGTGAGATGCGTTATCGCATTGTGTCGTGAGGGAGCGTTTAAGCTCCCTTTTTTGTGTTTTTGGTTCTGGACTTCTGCCTCTTCTATAAGTCTTCTTGTGAAATATGTTGCCGCATTGTGTCGTGTTTATGCTCCTCTTTTTGTGTTTCTGCTTCTTCGAGTCTTCTTTTTCTGAGTCTTCCGATTCCTCGGTTTCCGATGTTGGGATGGATTTGGGTCATGCTGTTGTCAGCAGCGAAAGCCACAAGGCGCATAGTACAGGAGTGGAGGATAGGCAGTGTAGGTGTTTGTGAAATGCATTGCCGCATTGAGTTCATGATATTTAATGTTTATACTTCTCTTTTTTGTGTTTCTGCTTCTACAGACTCAGAAGGAGGAGTCCTTCTGAGTCTTCTGATTCCTCCGTTCCTGGTTCTGGTAGAGTATATATCTGTAGGTATTTGTAATATGCTTGGCCGCATTGCGTCATGATGTGGAGTGTTTGTGCTTCTCTTTTTGTATTTCTGCTTCTACAAGTCTTCTTCTTCTTCTAAGTCTTCTGGTTCTGGTAGAGTATATATCGCTGCAATTACTTTGTGGAATTCATTTTTTCCCCTCGCTTTTATTTCCCAGTATGTTTGGTCCTTTCCTAGTTTGTTTATGATCCTCTCGGTTGTTGTTTTCCATGTGTAACCTGGTCTTCCTATATTTAGTGTAGAATTTAATGTAGAATTTTTCACTTATCCACTATCACAATTTTGGCCTAAAAAACCTTACTTGATAATTTACCTAAGAAAATATTATGACCATACTTTAAGAGTAATGCATTTGATTATTACGGGTGTTATGCTAATATGTTCCACTCTATGTAGAATTTTTTCACTTAACAATGGTCTTTGTCATCCTTTTTTTTCACTTCTTTGCACTGAGAGATTTAATCACCTATATTAATTGAATATTAGCTATATCACTTAATTGTTGTTATGCTGGTATGTACCATTCTATGTAGAATTTTTCACTTAACAACGAGCGTAATTTTGATCTGAAAAACCTCACTTGATAATTTACCTAAGAAAATAATATTATGACCATACTTTAAGAGTAATGCATTTGATCATTACGGGTTTAATTTATATTAAATTCGTTTAAGTATTTTTAATAATTATGGAAAAATATTATTTGAAGGTCAACATAAGAAATTTATATGACCATACTTTACGAACAATACGTTATTAATTATTTCGGGTACAATCCAAATTAAATTCATTTGAATATTTTTATAATGGTTAAAAAATTATTTACTTGAAGATTTACAGAGGGATATTATACTTCAATAATTTATTGCCCCCATAAATTTGTCGACACTTTTCAAGGGTTTGATGGGCCTAAACATTTCAATTTCTTAGAAATTAAAAGGTTACGTAGCTTTTTTACCTGCGTTGGGTCGTTTGTTTGTTTACGCCCATTTCGTTTCTTTAAACATAGCACTGGTCACTAAATAACTCTGTATTAGTTATTTTCAAATATTAATTCTATTTGAACTTTGTCTTTTGTTATGACACATCGATTTACGAGAAATTTTTTGAGCTACAACTTACCTAGGGTTTGTTTTATTTAACACAGTTTTACCCGGATTTACGTTTTTAAATGGAAACGTTCAGACACATCCACTCACTTGGAAGGCACAATTCGAACTCCTATTTGCCGAATCTGTATGTTTGCGACAAAATAACTGATGAGTCGCTGAAATTACTGATTTGGCACCAAATAAAATATCGCCTGATTATAACCAATTTTACTTCCACATCCAACGTACTGGAGTGGAAGTATGGTAACGGAAAAAAAACTGAATTTTTTTGCTCAAATAGGCCCAAAATGCAAATGCAAAGTTTAAGCAAAAAAAAATTTCTATTTGTAACTTCTTTTTGTGCGCACGATTACTCTAGAACGGTTTATAATATTGACCTGAAATTTGATACACCTATATTTATAATGAGATCTGGAATTAGGTTATATTTTGATCTTATCCCGTCGAAGGGTAGAGGGGTAAATGGAGGTAAATAAGTAGAGCAAGCAAGTAAGAGTTGATAAAATTGGGATTTAGTGTATGTACGAGAAGCCAAGATCCCATTTTTTTTTGCATCATCTAATGAGATGCTCCTCATCAGAAGTATAATTTGTTTGGAAAATGTTCCAGGACCGGACTCAATTTTTATAATATTGCTCTCAGTGCCGTTAACATCACCATGTATATAATTTTTGGAAAATGTTAGTAAACATTTGAAATATTAGATTCCAGTGTGTAAATTAATGTCACAATATTTGATGGCACCTTTATGGTTATTCTCCAGTAAATTATCGAGTGTGTTGATTGATTAAATTTTAAAATATACAAATAAGTCATTTAGCTAAGGTAATTATTTTTTTATTTTTATTGAAATATCCTACAGAAAAACTTGTTATCTGTTGACTATATGTTACTTTAAATTCTCAACTGAACAAAATCTGATGAAAATCTGGTCTACCACATATAATATGTGCACAATTTGCGCTTTGAAATAATAGAAAATTATAATGATGCTCGATGACCAAGGCAAAATACTGAAAATACGTCCCTGGGGTAGCCTGCCGTGCACTTCTTCCAATGTGAGGCACGGAAGACCCGAGGTAATTTTGAACAATTAATATTTCTCTATACTTCATATACATTTTAGCAGGATGTTTTGTAACGTAGGAAACATACCTTCTTACGCTCCGTAATTAGCTTAATTAAAGACCTCTTGCCAGGATATGCTTAGGCAGACCAATGGTTTAGTGTGTTTTGCTATATATTCAATTGAATTTATCATGAATAAATCGGAGGTTCGTAGGATTTCATACGGACGTTTCTTGGATTATTATCCTCCTCCACGCTATGTGTTTCTAAGTCTGGGACACTCTGTATGTCTTGCCTTAAAGTAAAAATTAGGAATAGTTCTCTCTTTACCTACTTTTACCAACATATTTTTGAAGCTTTGGCCCCAATAATTTGCTTTCAAAGAAAAGCACAATTATGAAAAATGCATTATTTTCGAAAATCTTTCTCTCGTCCTTCCGTGAATACACTGTATAATTATTTTAAATTTTCAGAGACATTTGATCATAGGATAAGCTATTTGCAGGTACCTCCAAGAATCTTTGCACACCCTTCAGTATTTAGCTACAGTTGCGTGAGTTAATTGTTTATTAATTAACCCCATTTACCCGATCGTGTAAAATAATTGCTCCGACATAAAAGGCGGGCATTACGGACTAAGGAAGTCTTCTGCAGGCGTTGTCCCCAAAAAGATGAATAACCGACTTGTAAATAAAAGTCGAGCGGGCGTCGCGCTATTAAATATCGGGCCCACTATTCAGCCCTAATGAATTGAATTCAGAACATGGCTAGTACGTGCCAGGATAAGGATGTAGAAAGTTGACTGAGCTTAGCTGAGGCCTTAATGGTGTCTGTAATTGGTGTCGCATTGTGAGAAGACACGCAGTCCGTTATTGAATGGATGTGTGGACCTCCTACCTGCTTCGAGAAAATCAACGAGTGCGCGAATCACGGATGGGGGACTCGCCTCGCCGTGATTTGTGTACCAACTTGGGACATCGATGATAATTGCAGCGGATTCAATGGAATACGGAGGAATTTTCTTTCAATTTTATGGGGTAAAGTGCTTTCCAACTTCTGTACTGGAAGAGCCAGACTACCTTTGAAATCACTTTTATGGCGAGCGTAGATTTTTATTTTTTAAATTAATAAGAGAAAGGGTGTAGCCGGATAAGCATACGAAAAATGCTCATGAAGGAAATTACACGAAATTTGCATCAAAATATTCCTTTGACTGTAAAAAAATATTTTTTACAGTATTATTCCAGAAATCCAAGGGGAAGCTGAATTTTTGCAAAAAAGGCAATTAATAATTAAAAATTTGTTGCAACTTACCTAATGAACGAAAAAATTATCGACCATAAAGATCTTCCAGATGAATTCACGTCGTATTTGGAGAGAAATTCAAATTTTAAAAAAATAAAGAAAAATCCAAAGTGCCCAAAGGTGCTATCATGATATTTTTCAGACAGACGCGCATTTGTGTTATTAATAACCTCAGTTTTTTTAAGATTTTTTTATTTGGTGGCACATGTTGAAATAAAAACTTCAAAACAAATATTACATTTTTTAATAACATAATTTTTAACTAAACATCAAAAAGATAATTAATCCTCGTTACTTTCCTCATATATCACCAGCTGCATGTTTACGGCATCAAAAATAGGGGCCAGAATTTCAGTTGGATTAATAAATTCATGATAGATATCTTCTTCCTCTTGTTATTCACAACATCTTGGCAAACATTTTGAGATCCATTAATTATTCTAGTTGTCTTCTCTGTGTTATATGGCACGTCTGACAGCATCACGCCACCTGCCGCGGTTGCCCTTTAGGCGCACAGCCCCGCCAAAGCTCTCTTCCAACAGCTCTTTGGTAATATCAGCTCAAGTTAAGAAGGACGCTCTATATTGTCCTCTCACTGGTCGATGTGACCAAAAACTGAGAGAATTTGGGAAAATACAATGCTGGAGGGTCGCTTTGTGGGACGTACTTCTTAGAGCATTGAGATGGTAAGATAGGTTGTCCACGGAATTCGTAACAAGTGCCTTCAGGTGTACATCTGGAACAAATTTTTAATTAACAATTGCCTTTTTTGCACAAATTCAGCTCTACCTTGGATTTCTGGAATAATAATGTAACAAATATTTTTTTACAGTCATTTTGATGCCCATTTCATGTAATTTCATTCATGGGCATTTTTCATATGCTTATCCGGCTACACCCTTTTTATACATGTTAATATACACATACAGGGCCTCCCGTAATTAGTGGGCTTTATATCTTGGACCATCAATACACAGATCATTTGAGTTTAAGTAAGTAGCATCTGCTGTTAACTAATATTTGTACTTTCTATTCTGTTACTTATTATACCTATATTATTTAATCAATATTATAACTAGACAAAATTGTTAATAATCATCGTAGAGAAAAGTCTGTTCTATAACACGCTCAAATATCGAATAGTAAGTGTCTGGAAACTACAGAAAGGGTATGAAATATGAGGGGCGCCAAATATAATGAGAAAAAAGCTATCGATTATTCATCAAAACCGCTGCCCAAGGAATCACTACTTCCACATCCGGATTTTTTATCACACAACGAAAAAATTTTGTATCTGGAAATAATTGTTTATGGAACTTTAATAATATAATATTTGAAATCCCCTACCCCAAAAACCCATAAAACGATACCCCACATCGGTAGTGGGGTGGGGGTGGTGACAGGGGGTGGGAGTGGGGGGTGGATAAAGTAAAAGAATATTTTGAGGTTTCTGGTTCTTGTACACACACTAAATCACATTTTTTTTCATTCCCTTTAATAATGGGGTGGGGGTGGTAATGGGGGTGGCTAATGCCAAAATTTTTTTTGAGACCTTAGCTTCTCTTGTCTATACTAAATATCAATTTTATGAACTCTTACCTACTTGATTTACCTATTTACTCCAAATTTACCCCAATTTACCGCCCAACCCTTCGACGGAACAAGATGAAAATATAATCTAGTTCTAGATCTCGTTAAAGTACATATGTGTACCAAATTTCAAGTCAATATCTCAAACGGTTCCAGAGTAAACGTGCGCACAAAAAAAGTTACAGACCGACAGACAGAAAATTTTTTTTCGCTCAAACTTGAAATCTCGACATTTCATGATATTCTAAGCCTATTTGAACAATAAAAATTTTTAAAAATTTTTTGGTCGTTACTATACTTCCACTGGATGTGGAAGTAATAATTAAAAATTTATATTAAGTTTCATCAAAAAAGTAATATTGGAATCGTAAAATTTGCTTAGAGCTAGAATTGGAAGCGATCTTGCTTATTAGATTGTCAGTAGCATTTTTGTATATTTCGCATCCAAAGAAAATGTTATTTACCTTTAATCAAGTTGATGAATTATCCCAGGACAACATTTTTTAATAATCACCATTAAAAAAATTGTATAGAATGCTCAATACGCCAAATATCGAATTTAAAATGTCGAGTTAATCAAGTTGATAAATTATCCTAGGACAACATTTTTTAATAATCATCATTAAAAAAATTGTATAGAATGCTCAACACGCTTAACACAAATATCGAATTTAAAATGTCAGTCTGTATATAGATCCATGTGCGTGTGTGGTGTGTGTAGACCCTTATTTTTAAACACAATCACTCTTGGTAGAACTCAAATTTTTATTTCAAATTTGATTACATATATCAAATAACATGGTAGAATACTTCCTATTGAAACTGGGTCATATCCGTCATATAGAGGAAGAGGAAAATAAACTGTCAGTTCAATATTATGGACAGCACACTCTGCTTCTTAATTTGAATTCTTATTCATATTAATCAATTCAACGTAAAAAGATAAACACAATAAAACATAAAAGTCAAAATACAGACTTCATAATTTGTATTTAGGCTTTATTTTAGATTATAAACAACTTTGTTTTATAAACATTTTGTCCAAAATAATACGTACTTCTCTCTTGAGGCATTTTGATGTTTTCTTAATTTAATAACACCCGGTACCCGATCTAAGATTTTTATACGGTAAATTCATTTTTTCGACAAGCAGAATTTTTTATAAAGAATGACTTTTCGTCGTAAAATCAATAATAGAGATGTTTTTCCTCTTGTCAACTCCATCCGGGGACACACTGTATGTCATTATGTCCATTTAAATGGGCCACCCTGTATTTCTCTTGTAAATAAACTCACCTTGTTAAGAAATAAATAAATAAATCAAATGAGTAATATCCAATCCAGTTATAATGCAATTATTAAAATAACATTTTCTGAACGCCACTGCTTTTTCTGGTTTAGTATGCTCCCCTAGAACCTACCGCGATCAGCCAAGTGAATTCAAATGGAAAGTCTTAAGTGGCTTCGTCTTTGGTTTTAGTATTCTTCAATATATTAAATGAATCTAAACTTATTTCGATTTGTTTACCTATCCTTTGAGAGTTCTTACGGTAACAAACGGCCAGATATCCTGATTAGTTAATTATTGATATACGTTGATTAATATGTATCTATATCTAATTTTGTCAATAAAATTGCCCGAATAGTTAAAACTGAATTAGTTGTCTTTAACTTTGATTTAAAAATCTTTAGATGTTAACTTAATTATTAATAAATCTTGAGAGTATTTGGATTTAATATCATTTGTCCACAAGCTGTGATAAAATTATGTACATTTTTCACTTAAAGGATATTCGCTTAGAAATTTTTTTGCAAGTCATAAATGTGTTATTGTCAAAAAATATCTATTTGTGTTTTAAGTGCCTCATTGTCGCTCGATAGGGTCACTCGAGAGTGACAATGACACTTTGCGCTCGAATTGCACACATGATTTTATCTACAATCATTTGAAAATACCTATACAAAAGGAATAATTAAGTTGATTTTTTGCTGGAAGTCATTATTTATCAACATATTATGAGTATGCCTTGCATATGTGATCAAAATAAATAGACGAACAAAACACAATCTTTGACACTATTTCAATTTTATTAACTATTATAAAGTTCGTATTTTTCTTGTAAATAAATTAGGTAATAAGTTATTATTATTACATCACTATATTAACAACAGTTTTGGTGCATTATTATTTTATAAAATTACATTGTCAACTATCTGACCAAACTTTTGTAAGGACAGATGCACTCAAGCAAGCGTAAAAGTACTTTGCCGCTCGTTGCCATGGAAGACAAGAGTAAAAATGACATTATTCATAGCTTCTCGTAAAACGTCAACTTTGCGATTGTCAAATGCGAGCAAGAAAGCCTACTTTATATGTCGATTGTAGATAAATATATTTTTAAATTAACTGTCATCTAATAACTATCCTAGGGTAGTTTTCAGTTTAATTCTCTTTTGATTGGTTATTTTTGTACAAATAAAATTGCACACGTGATTAGAAACGAATGGATTTAATAGAATTTCTATTTTCAGTATCCTTCACGAAAGAATCTTGTCCTCCCACACCAATATCAATTTTTTTTCAGTAAGAATTGTATATTCGTATGGCAAAAATTGGTAAAGCGTGTAGATGTATGGCACTATTTGTTCCCCAATTGGCAAGTTGTGTGAGAATATCCCAAACTGTAGATTGTTTTGTTTACCAATTAAAAAAATGGCGAGTTTCACGAATTTGTCGCTTTTGTCTAAGATTGTCAGCACGATGTATACTACATTTTATGCTGTGGAACCTGTTTCTACTCATACATTTTTTGACTATATCTAGATCGTCATCTGTTAAGGGCACGGCTACGAGACATGCCCGTATCCTAGAAGAGGCTACAAAACAAATTCTTTTTCTGGGAATGGTGACCAACCGTATCCTCCTATATATAACTTTAACAAGAACTTTGAGGAGAACTTTGAAGTTTGAATATGTCTGGTAATGACGAGCCGGACATATCAGTCTACACCGATGGTTCAAAAATGGACTGTGGGTCAGATCTTGCTAGGCACACATGTTACTATTTTTCAGGCGGAACTAGTAGGGATCCTGCAAGCGGTAATAGAAACCACGAAGGCAAACGTCAGTGGTAAAACGATGTGCATATCAGCGGACAACAGAGCAGACCTGCTTGCCCTAAACAACTGTAGGACAAGCTCGGGGCTAGTTCTAGAAATTAGAAAGGCCCTAGATGTGCTCGCACAAAACAATAGTGTCCAGCTAAGTTGGGTGAAAGGAAAGGAACGCTTTAGCCCGCAAGGGATCTAAGAGTGCCCTGCATGGTCCGGAATCTGCAATAGCGCTCTCAGATTCAGTTCACAGTTCCCTGCTAAAGAACTATACACTCAAACGCCACACGGACTGTTGGAGTGGTCTGAGCAGCTGCAGATGTAGCAGAATGACTTGTAAGCTAAGCAAACACTGTCTCTAGACAGGAGTAATCTCTGCATTTGTGTAGGATTACTAACAGGACACTGCAGACTATACAAACTCCTTTATACACTGGGAGTCATACACAACCTCAAGTGTAGAGGATGTAATCTGGATGATGAGACTGCCGAACATGTGCTCTGTTACTGCCCTGCTCTCTCAACTTACTGGAGAACTTCTGTCCCAGTATGGCCAGCATAGGTGACGTCTCACCTGGCCTTCTCCTCAAATACATCACAGCAGATCCTCAGATAAATCAGTACGATTTAGAAGATGTTGATAAAATCAATAAATTTTGCAATTCAATGTAACTGAAACCAAATTCGTGTCAGTTGCTATCTTAAGCGTATATATGATTCTATGGACAATAAGATCTGGGTCATCATTGTTTTAAATACTTGGAAAATAATTAGGCTTTCGAAATCTTTTGATATTGGCTGGGAAGTAAGGATCTTTCTCCTTTTTTCCAATTTAATTTTTCAGCATTTTCTGTTTCAAATATTTTTCCTCTTATGGTGTCTAAAATTACATCGCCAGAAGAAGGGTCGAAAAAGTAATCGTTTATGTGAACAACTTTTTCGAAAATACGCTATGTCGTCATCAACATTCTCTTCATCTGTCAGGCCGTCAACGTCAGGTCAATTTGACCTAAAATGTTTCGTAAAATTAAATAGTTTAAAAATATTATTCATTCTCTAAATCATCAAAAATGTCTTCGAGGACAGCTTACAGTTCATGTAAACAATCATTCCATTTTCAAAATGTTCATATTCTACTCCCTAATATCTGCATTTTCGTCACAAATGCCGATATTTGGCAAACGAAGGTGCTGTTGACAGTGCCACTGGCAATTCAATCGGCTGATTTGTAAGATAATACAAACATTTTACAATGTTGCGTTTTCGCCACGTTATGGACGTTATTATTTACAGCCTGGCTATTTTATTTAAGCCTAATAGCGTGGTGCCTTTATGGTTCCTATCACTTATTTAGGACACAATTATTATCAACCATACTTAATAGCTTTTCAAATGTATAATATTGTTCATAGCTTATGGGACAAAAATAAAAAAAAAATCAATAAAAAATCTCTTGAAGCTACAGGAAACCTTTGATTATAATATCACATAATTAAAATATTCAAATATTTAGACTTCATTGAAAGAAAATCGAAAAAATATTGCATAAACGTTGAAAATAGTTTTTAACAAGGCTAATGGTGATTAGTTCTCGAGTAATCTCAAAAAAATACTGGTAGTAGTCTTTTTGAAGAACACCAAGAGCAATAAATCACTCAGACAAAGACAGCTATGGAAATTATATCGATAAATTAATTACAAAATTAATTTTTCAAATTATTTCTGATTCATAGTCTAGCTGTTAATAATTTCATTAAACTACAGAAAAATCCCGTAGTAGAATATTTGGACGGCACTGCTTGGCATTGGCATTATAAATACTGGTTACGCAGGTAAATGAGAGAGATCAAAGGTACAGTTCAGAGCGACCGGAATATATGGCCATTTACCCAAAAGCTCTCCTGGAAGTAATATTGAAAATTACTTATAAGCATCCTGACCAGATTTTTAGATAATCTGTATCTACGATAAATTTGTGTTACTGCTCCTCCTTTCTAAACAGAGTATAAATATTTAAAATAAATTATTGATGCGGTTCTAATTGGCCAGCATTACATCTTATTCGTTATTAAGTAAGGTTATTACATTTCCTCCAATATTTCCAATTTACACTTTAGACAAATCTTAAGGCGCAGTTACACGGCGCGTGGTTCGCCGATCCACGAACCTGGTGCGTGGTTCGGCAAACCACGCCGTGTAACGGATAGCGAGCCAGATGTGTCAATACGGCGCGGGACCAATGCAGATTTCGTGTGGGGTTGTGGATTGTAGGCTCGACAAAACTGCATGGATCGACTTGCGGCTTTGACTCGCCAAACTTTACCGACACCTAGATGGAAGACGCAAGCCGACGCGAGCAACGTCTCCCGAGTCGCAAGCCATGCCAAGTTGCCTATGTCACACGGCGTTTGTTTCGTGACTCGCCGAGCCAGGCTCGCCTAATCACGCGCCGTGTAACTGCGCCTTTACTCATCCTTAGGTCCTTGAATGTCAATAAACGTGAGAAACTGAAATGCGCTGGTAGCTTGTTGCCTTAGTGACTATCATTTTCTTTATTTAGGCATAAAATTTTTTGTAAATATAATAAGTAAAATATTATTTTGGGTATTCAGCAGATAACTTTCAAAGTTATCTGCTGAATACCCAAAATAATATTTTATAACAATGATGTAAGCAGAAATACAAGATATTTATTTTATAATAAGTAAATTTTAATTTTATACTCCTGTACCTTATCTTAAAAATTTGTAATTTTTGTAAATCTAAACCTAAACCTAAATAAAGTTTCATTATTAATTTATTTCAAGCAATCCTCATTCATGGCAGTAAAAGTATATTCTGAGTTAGAGTTAGAGAATTTGCATCTATAATAAGCTTTCATTACTCCTCCTTTCCAAGTGGAGTATAAATATTTAAAATAAATTACACAGCCACACAAAAAAAATAAAGTGTCTTGACTCCAGAGACTGACTAGGTAGACTTTATGTTTTTCGGGTCGCTAAATCCGAATCCGGGGTCCATTTGATCCCATGTCATCAAGTTTAAGGTCATTTCAAGGTCAAATTGAGATATGACCGTGAAAAATTCCGTAAAAAATTTATGTTTATGTTTTTGAAGTTGCTGAATCCGAATCCGGGGTTTATTTGATCCCATGTCATCAGGTTTAAGGTCATTTGGAGGTGAAATTGAGATATGATCGTGAAAAATTCCGTAAAAAATTTATGTTTATGTTTTTGAGGTTATTGAATCCGAATCCGGGGTCCATTTGATCCCATGTCATCAGGTTTAAGGTCATTTGAAGGTCAAATTGAGATAGGACCGTGAAAAATTCCGCAAAAAATGTATGTTTATGTTTTTGAGGTTACTGAATCCGAATCCGGGGTTTATTTGATACCATCATGTCAGAATCAAGGTCAAATGTAGGTCATTTGTTGGTTATCAAGCGGTCAAATGCTTATTTTCCATTTCTTAGCTGATATATCGATTGTAAATCGAAAACTTGCGTCTATGACTAGTGACCTTCAAGTTTTTGTGGTCGCTTATCACGATCCCGGTATCCATTTGATACCATGACGTATAAACCAAGGTCAATCGAAGGTCAAACGCCATAATTCGAATGATATAAATTTTTTAATCCCGTATTCTCAAAGAACAAAAAATCTTACGTCCAAATACGTCTTGATCTGAGTCGAACCGAACTTTGGGTTTCATATGAAGGTATTAAACTATTTTGAGATGTTTTAAACTACATTTTTAAGTCCAAAGACCTAAATCCAAATCTGCTGAATTCAATAGCCTCAAAATTCAATAACCCAATAACCTAATAGCTCTAAAAACCTGATCCCGTAGCTATAAAATGGGGATTACAGACGATGAAAGCTGATGAATCTGTTTACTCGAATGACCACATTGCCCAATAATCCCATAACCGAGTAACCCCATAATTTTATTACTTAGTCTCTCATAGCAAAAATTCTGTTCTTTATAATTAAAGTTGTTGAGCTTCACAACTCCAAACCATGCCACTGTAATTATGGAACTCATTTTCTCGCTCTGCAACTTATCATAAAATTTCTTTGCATGGAACAACCTTGACACCCAAATCAGCATAGCACTTGTGTCTGCATCCAGGGCACCTCCTTGCGGTGACGGCGGGCAACGGAGTAAGCTCGTTACGATGTACAAAATCCGTTCACGCAACCTCCTCGTTGTGTACATCAGGTAACGTTAATGCTGACGGTTTCACAATTCAGTTGAAAGATTCAAAAGAAATCTGTATTTGACCTGCAGATGATCTTTCAGTGTCCAAAAAATTATATCATTCGAATTATAGCGTTTGACCTCAGTTTATAAATCATGGTATCAAATGGATACCGGGATAGTGATAAGCGACCACAAAAACTTAAAGGTCACTAGTCATAGACGCAAGTTTTCGATTTACAATCGATATATTAGCTAAGAAATGGAATATAAGCATTTGACCGCTTGATAACCAACAAATGACCTAAGAAATTGGTTCCATAAACCTTCAGGATGTATTTGGACGTAAAATTTTCTGCTTTTTCAGAATCCGGGGTCAAAAAAGATTGTATTATTGAATTTCATGTGTTTGACCTTCATTTGACCTTGATTCTGACATGATGGTATCAAATAAACCCCGGATTCAGCAAAACATAAACATAAATTTTTTACGGATTTTTTCACGGTCATATCTCAATTTGACCTTCAAATGACCTTAAACCTGATGACATGGGATCAAATGGACCCCGGATTCTGATTCAGCGACCCGAAAAACATAAAGTCTACCTAGTCAAGACAATTTTTTTTTTTTTGTGTGGCTGTGTTATTGATGCAATTCTAAACTAATATGGCCAGCATTACATCTTATTCATCATTAAGTAAGGATATTACATTTCATTTCAAATAATCCTCATTCAAGGCAGTAAGTATATTGTGACCGTAAGGACATGAATCGGTCCTCCTACCACGAAAAGTTCGGGCTTTTTCCCTATTACGAGATGCAAATAAAGGCCTAATTTTAATTTTACGTGTATTAAAATCCGACGCAGCTGACGGAGCTGTATCCCGAGATTATGCCACAACAAAAGAACCGACTTAATCACACTATAATGCCATACGTTTCAACTCAAAATTATGGACACACACCAGAAATGCAAGACTGCCTGTTCGGGGCCGTATCCTTTGTATGAATTTTTTACTTCGTGCCTTCATATTTGGTATACATATGTCTTTTATTTATTCAAATGAAAAGCTTTTAATTTCTAACTCTCTAGCATTCGCATTATTGGGGTTAATATTGCATCTCGTAGCTTCGTTTATATGAATATTTAATAGACCATGGGAATGATAACAAAGTCATGAAATAACAGTAAAACAATTTTCATTTACTTGTTTGCTATTCATGACTAGAAAAATATTATTTAGGTACTGAAGAAATTAAAACTTTTCGAACTCTTTTGTATTACCCACCCTGCTGGGTGTCTGCTCTATTTTTGCTTAATGCGTCAGCGCTCAGTTTCGATGACAAAAGTCACTTTTAGTTGATTAATTCTGTGAATTTTTAATTTTTATTCGTCCTTTTAATCTAAAATAAAATTTCAGGTCGATTTGGAGGTTTTATGAGAAACAGTTCATTGCAAAGAATAACTGTTTTTACAAATAACAATTTTCTACAGTTACTTTAGAGATACGAAATTTTTATTAGAGACTTTTTTAATGATTCACAAAGCAAAATACCTAAGAGCAACATGTATGTAATCTTAAATTTGAATAGCTATTTAGGGTTTTAATAGAAGCAGCATATATTATGAAAAAATGAGTTTTTTCACGAAAAATCTTTTCCTGTTGGTCACCCCATCCGTGGACAGTGGACAAGCTGTTCAATATGTTGTGTCATAAGTATAACGTTAAAAAAAGTATGTAAGCAGGTAATTTATTGTGAATCGTGAAAAGTTTTAAAATATCTTTTAATAGAAGTATTGGTTATTAAATATTTCACATAATTTCTCAGTAAATTCCTTCGTCTAAAAATATTTTGACTCCGGAAAACTATTTTAAAACTTTTATTATTAGATTTTAACTAGTTTTTCCTGCAGAAATTATTGCTTTTATATATAATAAAAATATTATTTGATGTTATATTCAACATCGGCGTTGATAGTTAATTGTAAGTGTGGGTATTATTATACCTAATTTTAGGAAAATTTTGTTTTCTTGTAATATTTTAAAATAAGTAAGGGGATAAAAATATACTGTTCGCGGCATATGTAATTTTTTTAAGAAACAATTTTTGGCTTGAAATAGGTGGTGTTGTGTTTTCAGTAAAATATAAATCTGTTTAATAATATCCAGCATCCAATTTCCTAATAGTAATTATAAAAAGTAAGTGCCCACCTGTCATATTGGAGCCCAGACCAAATACGTGGTGTGTCTGATTTTTACAATTTGGGCATTACACTGTAGGTAATTTTTCTATATAAGGTTATGTTTTTATTTAATTCTTGCTGATGACAATTTTCGAGTAGAAGGGATTGGCTAATGTCAGCAAAATATGGATATCGCATGGTTTTATTGTCGAGGCAAGAAAACATTTAGTTAATTATTGTTCTTTATCGATATACCGTTTTAACACAAGTAGAATTGTTTTATTTTCAATTGAACAGTCATTAGTTCTTTTTATTTTCACATGTTTTTCAATTGTTACAATATCAGTTTTTTCAAAATTAATTAATTTACGTCAGTAACTTTGGAGGTAAGTATAATACCTGAAAAATTTTAGGTCATAGCATGATGCTAGAAACTCACTTTGGGAGACGTATTTCTTCAAGAATCGAGGTTTTGGTGCGATATACTATAGAGGAAGTCATAACAAATTTCTGCAGATCCACATCTCGAAAGCATAACGGTCTATATCTTAGGGACGTAAAGAAAGATGGACAAAACAAGGTCGTTGACAAGTCCGATGTTTGTGCGTTTCATGATATTTCTGTCAGACCAAATTTTGTTCAACTGGCAAGTTGTAGATTTTGCCATATTGATTCTTCGTCGCATTTCTAATTCACAGTTGCCCGTAGACCATCTTGTTTACTACCTCGCCCCTCGTTTATCCTTGCCGTGTCTGGGTGGTTTCATTCACTTGGTCTGTAATCATGTTCGTTTTGTTGTAGTTCACACTAAAACCATATTCAGAGAATATTGCTCGCAGGTTATCTAATAGGTGTATGAGCTCATTCTCGCTTGCTGCAACTAGGGTGGTATCATCTGCAAAATTCAAGTTAGAAATCTTGGCTCCGCCTGTAGCGACGCCACCCTGCCTATCCAGAACACGTGATGCCTTGCCTAACGCATTTACCAACTTTACATTTATCGGAGTTCGTGTTATCGACTTTCATAAAAAAGTTTTCTTCATACAGTTTGCGATTAATAAACATCAGCTATCTCCATCTCTAATAATACAGTACTACATCCATATTGTCGAAAGTCTTATGGTAGTCTACAAAACAAAGGTACATGGGCACTTAATATTCTCTTGCATCCTGCTTGAGTTGCCGTAAATTCAATTGTTCTCTCGTATCGCATGTGATGTGGAGCTACGTGAAAAATTTGAAATGGTTGTATCTATAGAAAGCCAACTTTCACAAATACAATCATTTCAAATTTTTCACGTAGTACCAAATCATATAAATTAGCAGCATAAAATTCTATGATGCATAGAGCTTTATCATTACCTCTTTCAGAGGAAAATTTAAAAACTAAATTAGACACCATAAAAACAATAGCTCTAAATAACGGTTTTCAAGAAAAAACAATAGTAAATTTAATTAACAAGAAATAATTCAAATCAGCTTGTTTCAGTATATATCCGCATATTAAAGAGCTCAGTAACGGTAAATATGTGTCCCTAACGTATTATGGCAATGTTTTGCAAAGAATCAGTAACATTTTGTCAGCATATAATCTGATAGTAACCTTTGAACCAGCTTTTAAATTATCAAATATATTGTATAATGCTAAGGATAAAACTGATTCTCTAAAAAAAAATAAGGAGTTTATAAACTAACATATCCAGATTGTAATGCCTTATATATAGGTCAAACTGGTAGTTCATTCGAAATTAGTTACCAAGAATACTTATTACTTACGTTCTTTTAATCATCAAAAAACAGATTTAACCTTTGCAAATCATATTTTAGAAACAAGTCACAATTTTCCTAATATAAATGATCTGAAGATATTACATGTGGAAGAAACAGGTTTTAAATTAAATTTATTAGAATCCATAGAAATTATTAAATCTAACAAAATGTCCGACAATAATCTTCTAAATGACCAGTTGAACCTACATCAATCTAATTTCTTTAATGTATTTAAATTTTAATCCCTTGTAAACTTATTTGCATAATTTTAATATTCTTAATGTTTATTGTTATATATCTAAGATTTTGTTTATAAATACGCACAGCCCTTTGTTAATTCATTAATTTGAATCAAAGTTTGAAAATGGCACGTTAATGTGCCGAAACTGCAGTAACGTGTATGTTACACTAAATTAGTGGTAGAAAACAAAGTAAAGTGTTCTTTCTTATATCATTATTTACTTCTAATTTTTTGTACTTAATATTTCATGAAAAAATACATATTAAATATGTTTTATTACTTCTCGTCTGAGTGTTATTATTTAATTGAATGATATTCTCACGCCGTGCCTTTAATTTTCGATAGAGCCGTAGTAAATAATGTACCCTCCGCACACTGATTCAATAGACATTAGTAAATTTTTCAGAGAACCAGAGCAAAGCATTCAGGCCGCGTACATGTGGGTGGCCAGTATCAATTCTGTAACTATTTGGCCATCATCCCCTGGGAGTTTTTAAATATTTGATGACGAGTTAGCGGCCTTTCAGCACTCTTCCTTACTTCCCTTGTCTGTCGAGGGGTGAGCAGCCTCCCCAGACCACCCCGTTTCGCGACCCCGGCTCACTTACCCTCTTAGACATTGGAGACAGATTTTTTAAATTCTTAGTGGGATTTCAAATAAAATGATTTCCATTTCCCCGAAGACAATTCATCTGTAATCAATGATGGTAGTATTTGGACGATGCTCTTCAAATATTAATGCACTTGTAAAAACGGCGCTCTCTGTAAACGAATTTAATCGCGTTAGGAAAAATGCGGCTAAGGCGGAGACAAAGGCATTTTTGAGCGACTCTGAATTAAACTTGCTCGATAACTTTTTACAATTATTTTTCATATAAGGGTATCGATCACTTTTAGGTGGTGTTTCCAAACCCAATTTTTTTTCTTGCTGCAATATCAGCTTACCAGAAAGTTTTCAAAGAGCATTTCTGAGTGTCTGTATTTATGCTAATCTGTGTTAGAGGAAAAATAATAATGAGGGATAAGTTTAATTCAATAACAGTTCTACATGAAATATTACCTCAACAGTTTAAATGTTCTGAAATTAAGTCTTATATGTACCATATAGGTAATATAGAGGCAACTAATTTACTACAAGTGAAATATTTTTGTCGAACTCCTCTATACGTTTCCTTAAATATCTAAGGAATAAAAAACCAGACTGCAACCAACAGCTATTCTTCGGATTAATGCCCCGCCGAACGCTGAATTACGAATTACAAGCCTGGCCGCGTTTCGAGCTATTGGCTCTCGTCAGTGCAAGGTAGGTCTGAGATGGCTGGAACGAGGCATTTGTTGACTCTTGGTACATGACGGGCTTGTAATTCGTAATTCAACGCTTGGCGGGGCATTAGTCCGGAGAATAGCTGTTGGTTGCAGTCTGGTTTCTTATTCCTTATATACTTAAGGAAACGTATAGAGGAGTTCGACAAAAATATTTCACTAGAAAATATTCTGCCCTCTAACACCCAGTTTTACAATCGCTGGTTAACTGCCAGTCAAAGTTAACTTTCAGGTTATTATAGAAATTGGGTTTTACAATAGCTGGTCATTTTCAAGGTCGTAGTTATCTAGTAGTTAACTTTATTGGCAGATGAGGTGTGAGTAAACTAGAAGTTGGTAGTTTACTATCAATTTATAACTTATAAAATAACTGTCACAAAAAAATGTTTTGATATTTCGTTTAAAAATTGAATCGTACGAAGTAAATGCATATAGCAGTGATGAGGAGCCAAGAAGATCCAAGGTAATCCGGTATAGGCTTCTCTATAATATTTCTATAATTTTCTATTAAATTTACGAGAATATTCTCCTCATCTGCAGAAAAATTTGCGCACCTTTTATTATCCATGATACTTAAAATAAAACACATTTTTATTGTTAAAATAAACGTTTCTATGTTTTGTAGTAGAATATAAGATACATTATATAAAGATATTATTTATAAAAAATTGTAAACATTAAATACTACCTACATACTTAATAATAATCCACTAACTCATAAATCGCTTCTGATATTTATATTTGACAGTAAGTGACTTGTGACTGACAAAAATTCATACATTTTATGTATATTATCCATTTTTCTAGTACCAACATTATAAATTTTATTCACAACCTCTCGTTTACAAATCAACACTAAGGGCCAGTTGTACGAACTAAGTTGAGCCAAGTTCAGCTTGAACCAAGATCAAAAACCAAGGTTACGATTGTTACAATAATCGGCTTTTAATCTTGGTTCAAGCTGAACTTGGCTCAACTTAGTTAGTACAACTGGCCCTTAACTTTATATGAAAAACGCAAGTGTCGGTAAAGTTGTAGTTAACCTGCAAGCAAGAGTCAACTAACATGAATGTTAACTTGCGATTGTAAAACCGGCTGTAAAAGCATATCTACTAACTGTGCCCATGTCAGGGCTACCGCTGTTTCGATTATAGTGGATATCAGCCGCTAGACGGAGCCTGCCATTTTTGTTGTATGTCGTCGTTTTATAAATCTCGTCATGTACCAAGAGTGAACAAATGCCTCGTTACAGCAATCTCAGACCTACCTTGCACTGATGAGAGCCAATATCTCGAAACTGCAGTCTGCAAGTGGTGTGGAGAGGTTGGCACGAGAGCTCCTTTAAGTAGGAACTAGTCTTTCGCTGGTGTCTATTACAATCGAAACCTTAGCGTTTTGTAGCAATACATAGTTATTACATTTAACGCGGCAAGACTTGTAATTTGTAATTCAGCGCTTGGCGGGGCATTAGTCCGGAGAATAGCTGTTGGTTGCACTCTGGTTTTCTATTCCTTATATATTTAAGGAAACGTATAGAGAAGTTCGACAAAAATATTTCACTAGTAATTTACTACACATTCTATTCAATAGAAGTCAAAGGAGCAATTTCCGAAAGTTTCTAACCACACTTTGTTGGTTTATTTCAAATTCCCCAATCAAGAGGTGTAGTAACCTAGCTCCTGCTAGCTCAGCGCGGGTCAGTAGGTTAAGTTTTTTTTAGATACACTTAAAAGTTTTTTTTTCTTTAGTTGTACTGGGCCTTTAGGACGCCAGCGTATTTCCTTTGTAAGGTATAATCAAATTAATATCAAAAATAAATAAAGATACAAAGATTAGATAGTCTGTTCCTGAGTATTGGGAGAGCAGGAATAAGAACACAAAATAATTAAAAGTTTAACAGTATATTACAGAAAAATAGATTTTTAAAACAAATATTTACAATTTCTTTACAAGTTGATTGAAACTTATTGAAAGACAAAATATTGAAAATAACAATTGGTAATTGATATTTAAATAAAATTTAAGGTTAAAATGAAAAAAAAAATTAAAATAGTTTAAGCACAAAAATTTAACAAAGTTGATTGAAATTTGAAAAAAATGATGAAAAAATTGGGTAATAAAAATTGCAAAAAAATTAGCAAAGTTGACTGGTTTTGTACACTTTTTCTTCTGACCAATAAAAATTTCGACCGTACAGTTTCCAAAAAATCTTACGTAACTGCTGCTGCAGGAGAATGGGGCGGGAAGCTTCCAATCTTTAGGATTTTGAGGAACGTATGTTGAGAGCTGGGATCCCACTATCAATCTCCTTATCTTGGAGTATCAGCTCTGTCCACTCCAACGATGTTGCTTTCCACGACCACCAAATGCCTTTCTTAAGATGGAAGATGTGTACTGGGTCTCTCCTCTTCGCTTGGTCCAAGTATTTACATAAAAAGGGGAAAAATAGATGATTAAAACCAGTCAGGGAAATATCAATAAAAACAACCTTAAGTTGTGAAGCAACTTCAATATTGAGTAAGCTATACTTGGTAGCAAACTCCCTAAAACTAATTACGTAAATCCAAGAAAAACTACTATTTGAATCCAATGAGAAATTGTAGAAACTAAAATGTAATGTAGCAAAATATTATAAAAAAATATTTTTTATATGACTAAAACTTTTGAATAAAAATTCTCTGCACAAGATTTAATTAGATAATATGTTTTAAAACAAAAGATAATTAAGATTTATGAAATTTAAGAAATTTTAACTAATTGACTATGAACAAAAAAAAACAAGAAAGGTATTCAATATTTAACCACGCAAAAAGTAATAAACCTTACTGGTCTATATCGAAAAAGGGAGTGAATTAAATATTTTATAAACTATGCAAAAGTTTGCATCTAAATGACTTTGAATAATTTTACGTCTGTGATTCAGACGGCTTCAAAAATTTACATAAAATAGCTTTCGAGAAAGCAATGACGAAAAAAACTCTAGCAAAAAAACACAACGTTAGTTAATGGCACAAACAGTATTGTTCCTACAATAAAAATCCGTACAAGTAATATGCTGTAAAACACATCACTTGAATGCACCAGCAAAAAGATAATTAGGTATTTTTTTATATATAAAAAAACACAAGAATTCTAAACTTCACCCGAAATTTAACAAAAAAAGGACAATGCCTTCACACGAGCTGAGTGGTATTTCGTTTACAGATTTAATTTTCACAATGAAAAATTCAAGAAAAAAATGAAAACCACTCACCTCGTGCATATGCGGAAAAACCCAACAGCTGAGTCCTTTTTTGCAGGTTCCAGAATAGTTGGCCCATCCGGCACCTCAAACAGTAAAGTCCAGATCCTCCTCGTTTCTCTTTTTCACACCTATAAAAACAAAATATGCGGCAGATATCGTTCTACACAAAAGATAATTTTAAACGGGATCACCGACCCGTCTAATATTCAGCGTCAACACGAAAAAAACTGCACCGGTGAGTATTGAATATACCCACGTGCCAGTAACTAATTTATGCGGTAAATTATGAGGTAAATTATGCAGGAGCCTATCATATATAAAAAAATTTATAGACATACTAGAAATGTTTGAAGACGATTAGTCAAAATGTGTGGGAGCGAAAATAATACCCATTTTTTTATAACTAAATCGCAAAATTTAAAAAACCCTCATGTTTATGTGTTCTTGATGTTCTGAGGGTGGTTGCCAGGAACCATAATGGTTGGAGAAAAATATTTTCTATAACTTCTAGCCTCGCATAATAAATACGTCAAAATTGCATCCGTGTTACGTCCCATTTCGCCATAATAAATTCGGAAAGTCAAAAATGCACGTTTTCGTTCGTTCTCAACACGACATTCCCAATAGTATGCAATAATTTGCATTCCATGTTACATCTTATTTTTTTTTACAAAAGATTCTCGAAGTTTGAAGAAGTGTTTTTCATCCATAATTTGCTATGGGATTGTTATCAACGCTTCAACTTATCATTAGCTAGAAATACTTATATTGTGTCGATAGACGTCCATTCGATTCATTTTTATGACTTATTTTTATAAATTTCAACAGTTGGAACTTCAGTCACAAGTTTCTAGTACTTTTGATGCGATCCTGTCCAATGAACAATTTTCCTCCAATGCAACCACTAACATTTGCTGTCCTTTGAACGCAAGCATTGGTTTCGTTCTCGCTAATCCAGATTATTTGTTATTCAGTTCAGAATAATTTTTTGTCTAGTACTATCCAGTCTGAGGAAATGTGTCTCTTAATGTTTGCTTTGACCTTACACAAAGGGACTTTCTTGCAGCTTGTACAATATTTCTCTGTATCGTTAAATTGCAAATCCCTCAAAACCACACACCCTATCATCATCCCATTTATCCCCCTTGACCTCTCGCTGAAATGCTGTATTTAATTAGGCAAATAATCGTTCTTAAGAAATGACAACCTCAAGCGGGGTTTTTTCTTTTATTTTCCCTGCAATTTTTAATTATTAATCACCACCCTCTTTTAAAATAATTGAATTCAGATGTGTAATCTTTGATATGTATCCACATAATACGGTTGAACTACTGAGAGACCGTCTATTTATGAAAAAAAAAACAGGATCAGAAAATCATTCGCCACAACACCTGGCCATTGCGTCACTCTACGTACAGTCGCGTAAATGTGACGTAACTAATATTACATTGTACCCAAAATAAAATGATATACGAATGACCTGTTAAAGAGAGTTAAAAAGAATAAAAATTAAGTAATTTGATTTGGTTAAATTGCAACTCCAGGAAATCACTTATCATAAGTTCAGTTTATCCTTTGAAGGAATTAAGCGAGACATTTCAAAAAAACTTAACCTCCTATATCTTTAATTTCTCACTGTTTACGTACCCATTATTACTATTAGTATTATTATATATATGTTTTATAAATACTACGTACTTAGAATATATCCATTTTCAATATGCAATGGGCGTAAACGTGATAGTCACAGTAGCGCGATCTGCCTAGATCTATCTGCATTGCTAGTTGATACTCGACAGTAACACTACCACAGGCAATAATTTTTAATATGTGTTCATTAATTTGAACGTTTATCCGCATAAAGAAATTTGTAAACTAGTAAGTAAATAACTATCTATTCGCCATATCGATAAGTAATTGGTTTTTATAACTGCATGTTATCTAATTAGCTGATATAAACCTTTACTTTCTTGTTCTGACTTTTATAAGAAAACAGATTTATTGTATAGTATGTAAGAGAATTTAAAATTTCATCGTTCTTATATTGCTTTGGAACGGTTTCACATATGTTTACATTATATTTTTATTTGCACGTAAAAGTGAACTCTTGAGTTGATTTCTACTTCCCGATCTTTGTTGATAACGCTTAAACTCGAAGTTGGATAACTTGAGTTGCGGTCACTATCTCCAAGAAGTTAACTACCCCTATAATGAACTGACCACCAAGTTGCTCAGATTTGAATCACTTGGAATATTTATTAGTCATAGGCTTATAGAATGTTCAAATAGACTAATCAGGAAGAAATCAGAAGCCTCATTTTGAGAACGGGGCGCATGTCAGGGCCATTATGAGCATATGGTATATGGACTATAATAAATAAATTATTCAACTGAAAACATGTATATATTGAGATTAAAATGTAATATTCCAAATAAAATATAATTCATTTTTTATAAAAATCTTATGATGATGTTAGTTTTGTTGTTTTCATATATATATAGTTACTGAAACCTTTAAATTGAGGTGAGCTGCTACACACACTCCCACGTTATAAAAAGAACAATCAATTAACCAAAGTATCAATGGCAAAACGTACTTTTTTAATAAGGGTTGGCGGAATATCAGATTTGTGAACTAACAAAAAAGCAGGTTTGACTCTGTCAATACTGACAGTTATGACTTTATTTCTTTTATTAAAAGTAATTAACTTATCTGTACGGGATAAAACTTTAAATGGACCCTAGTACAAAGGAGAAAAGGTAGGTTTAAAACGTTGTTTGCGAACAAATATGAAATCACAAGTGAAAATGTTAGAGCTGACAAACGATTTGTGATTAACATGAGGAAATGGAGAAACAAAATTCAAATTATTAAAATAAGTACGTAATTTGTCAATAAAATAAAGAATATCAGGAGAATAATATGATTTAGTGAAAAACTCGCCATGTAGTCGTAGAGTTTGACCAAATATTAGTTTGGCTAAAGAGCATTGCAAATCTTCTTTAGAAATCGTTCTAAAAGCTAATAATATAATAGGGAGTTCAATGTGACGTGTTAGCTCTAGTAGTTAAGGCAGTTTTAAGAGTTTCATGAAACCGTTTAACTATACCATTGCTTTGTGGATGGTAAGAGGTTGTACGTATTCCATGAAAACCCAAGAAGTTTGCAAATTCGTTAAATAATTTCGATTCAAATTGAACACCTCGGTCAGTAGTAATATTTAAAGGAACGCCGAAACGACAAACAAAATGTACGTCTTTGCTGTGATATGTGTAGAAGATATGCTTCTGGCCGTCTGGTAAATCGTTCGATCGCTGTTAGAATGTACACTTGGAAAGGGGTAATGGTCCTACTAAATCTGTATGTATCTGATCGAACCTGCCTTTAGGTATTTCAAAACTACCTACTGGACTTTTCGTATGACGTTTGATTTTAACAGTTTGACAGTTAACGCACGTTTTAGCCCACAAGTTGCAGTCTGTATTCATTTTGGGCCAGAAGTAATTATTAGTAACTAAAGTTCTAGTGGCTTCTTCTCAATTTATACTTTTATTTATATTTTCTTCTCAATCTTCGAATAAAGGGGTTTACTTTTATTAAAATTGTTTCAGCTTCTTCTAAATGTTTAATTCGAGTTTTTTTCTCGTATGTCCAGCTTCTTATATTTTTGCGGTTAGTCGAATATGGGGGTTACCAGTTTATAGTATATGGAATATAATAAATAAATTATTCAATTGAAAACATGTAAATATTGAAATTAAAATGTAATATTCCATATAAAGTATAATTCATTTTTTATATAAAATTTTATAAAGATGTTATTTTTGTTGTTTTCATATTTATAGTTACTGAAACCTTTAAATTGAGGTAAGTGAGCTGCTACAGAGCACCGGAGCATGAAATGGTTGATATTTAAACCACTTGAGTTATTTTTTGTATTTTCTTGATCGCTGTAGTTTTCCATTTTTGTTTTTCGAAGTTTACAATCTCAACATTTGCATGTAGAAATAGCTCCTATCGAACGAAATATATTTTTCTAACACCTTGTATAGAGCGTATAAACTTATGTTTATCTATTATTCAAACAGTTATCTAGGAAACTGGCATTTTCTAGCATAGAATTTCTCTCTAGAGCGGCTAGATTGGAAAAACGGCTAATAACATATATTGCCTGTTAAATGGCGGAGGATCCGGTGTTACTTAAAACAAAAACCCAATCTTTGATAGTGCCATTTAGCGCAAACAAAGATTTTCTGGATGTCTGTGAAGCAAAACGTCACCAGAGAAGTGAACTGAGATGAAGTCAGCCGAGTGTGACGTCACGGCTCCGGTTCGGCCAGCGTTTCCGCGAAGACTTCAACAATGGATATGAACAAAGGTCGCTGGTTCAACTCAACTAATGGGATTAACATTGCTGCGGGCAAAGGATGTGTGATAGACAACCCAGGAGGGGATTATTTTGTGTGCGAATCGCGGAGAACTCTGCAGGGCCAGGGACTCGATAGCAGACTGTAGCATCAAATTTAAGTAGTAAAGAGTGATATAATGAGGTAAATTTTCGATAAATTCATTGCATTTTAAATAAAATACGATTGCAAATATTGCAGAGAGAGTTTCACGTTTTTTTGTCTCTGGTAAGCTTATATCTAAAATTTAAATATTATACTATTTTTTTCTATTCTATTATATTTTCTGAATTCATTTAATTATGACGAAATGGTATATTTCATTAGGAGTCTGGAAATAAGGATTTTTCCGTGCGCGTGTAACAAATTCTCGTGTGAGGCGAAGCCGAACTCGGGAAGTCATGCAAGCACAGAAAAATCTATTTCTGGACGTATAATGAACGATATTTTTTATTATACTTCTTTGAAAACGATAACATAAAATCAAAATATAAAAAGAGACATACGAAAGAAACTTGGAACATTTTTATTTTCATAAGTTATAGGGATAAAAAACTTGTAACTATCACTTGTAATCTCCCTAGTGCTTGAATTATTTCCGGAAATTTTTTCGAGGTCCGAATTTTTTAAAAATTTTCTTTAAAAATTCGTGAGCGAGAAAAAATTTCCGGATTTTAATTCAAGAGCGAGGGAGATTCGGTAAGAAAATTTTATACCAAAATTACTTGACAAAAACGAACTTTCGAAATGTTTGCAAAATCTTGTAGGCTGGTGCCGGTGTTGCATTTGATGCATAAATAAGATGGCCTTGACTGGCATTTTGACGTATTTCACTGACAGAAATTTTAATAGGGTGGTGTGATTTATTTTATTTCCGCTTTTGAGAGAAATGTCGCGTTTTGGACAGCAAAATACTGAGATAATCAGAAAAGAGATGGACAAACTAATTCCAACAAATACGAAAAGATCTAAGGCAACTATATGGAAACAATTTTTAGAATTTTGCCAAGAAAAATCATACAAAATTGAAGGAGGAACCTCTGTCATAGAACTGGCTGCAGTTTTGGAGGATTGGGGGTTTAACATGAAGAAATCAAACTCGGAAGATTATAAAGAATCTGTTGTAAAGGTGATAAAAATTGTTGATTGTTTTAAATACTTATACACCATTAAAATATTTTTGTTAGATGGAGAGGTTAGAATTCACAAATGTAATTAGGCAATCCAACGACCTGTCAAAATTATTTTTCAATATGGCGCTGAGGGCAAACATGGGGTTTATTTTAATTAACTCGCGGAAACGTAGCCAAGGCAACCGAAAAAAAACCCATTTAACGAATGAAAATAAAGGATTGCCGGATGTTTGCCCTCAACGCCATGTTAAAAGTCACGTGGTTTGGATTGCTTAATATTATTTTAGGTTATGTGGAATTCATCCGCAAAACAACTTCAAGAAATGTGCTTCAACAAATATCAGCTCAAATTTAATCCTTTCTCAGACGTTGAGTTTGCTGCAGCAAGAGCTGCGCGTGATGCGAAACGCCGGCAATTGCAAAGAGATCCCACAAAAAGAAAAAGTAGTGCTGCTGCTCTTACTAATGAAGAGTATACTAAAATTTTAAAAATATGGGATGAAAATGAATCTGCTGGCTTGCAGCGAAAGTTTTTTCACGTAATATCACACGAACTCGCGTGGAGAGGTGGTGAAGGGACAATGGCTAAAGTGGAACATTTTCATAAAGAAATAGACCATAAGGGAGAGTTCACAGGAAGAATTGAATTGAATTGTGTTTACTAAAACAACTCAAGGCGGATCAAGAAAACTAGCCGATAGTAAGTGGTTGTTAAGAAACACAAAAAATTTTGATGAATGCCCTGTACGACTATTTGAAAAATTTATGGAAAAACGTGGAGATCTAACAGTGGATAGATTATTTGTGACCCCCAATCCAAACTGGAATGAAAATTTTTCGAAAGGATGGTATAAGAATAGTCCTGTTGGTAAAAACACGATTGCTTTATGGTTAAAAGAATCTGCATCCAAAATAGGAATTGATGTTAAGAGAATCAAAGTAACAAATCATTCTGCGAGAGCCACGGCAGTATCAAACTTGGCAAAAAATGGTGTTCAGGAACAACAAATCATTAAGATTACCGGTCACAGCAATTCCCAGTCCATAAAGCCCTACCTTCAGATGGATATGGATCATAACCGAAATATAATTCACGCTATGAGAGGTGAACATTCTTTGGGAAACAGTCAAAGCCATAGGCAAAATGAATTCACAGAAGTTGAACAAAGCCAAGAATCAACAATACATCCGAATAATGTTTATAACAATTGTGTGTTTAATATTTCGAATAATTATAAGAGTTAAGTAATATCTACTTATTAAATAAAATTACGTTTAAAAAAAATTAATCTACTTATTTATGTTATTTTGTTATTATATTATAAAAAAACTTTAGTTATTAATTTACGTTCATTTACTTTCCCCGCGTTCTAGTAAAATAAGGTGTAAATTAAATGTCTAAAATAAATATATTATACTAAAAACTTTTGTTATTAATTTACGTTTATTTACTGTCATTGCTGTCAAACCAGGGTAATTTCCACTTATTAATCACATTGGTAGGTGCTCATGGGTAAGAGTGATTTCCAAAAAATTCGATGGTTGTCATAGCAACAATGACAAAATAAACGTGTCCAATTGGCTAATAATGGTTGGTATAAAATTTTCAGAGTAAGAATATTAAAAATTAATGATTAACTAACTAACTAATAATGTTTTTAGTTTGAATTGTTATTATTAATGGTTATGTTTATTGTGTAACTGGTATTATTGCACAAGTTAAGCCCTTTTGGAGTTTCATTTTGTGAAACTGCAATTATTGAAGCAGACTTTTCGCAGATGTTTTGATTTTCTTAAACGAATGACACACTTATTGTATTTTGGGAGTGAGAAGGGATAAACAGTTTGCGTGATACCTCTGTTTTTCTTTGTATGGATTCTTCTATAAATATTATTGCATTGTAAGAACGCCATCCTCTATGCCTTTTCAGAGTGAGTAAATCACCTCCGCTTTCCACCAACATGCTTGACGAAGAACGCTTTAGTCCATGCCCGGTATATTCTCTGGGATTTTCTAGTTTTAGGTATTCTACAACAATTTTCGGAACACCATGGTATGGCATCCAACATGTTGAGCGTAACACCTGCCGTTTCGATATGCAAAATAATCTTCTGCTGATCATATTTTTAGGTTGTACAGTTGCATATTTACGATAAAGTGTGCAGGGCTCAAATGTACATCCTTCATTGGTAATGGTGAAACTTCTTGATGTATGAGTTTTTCCATCTCGTAAAAGCACGACAAGAGAGCGCTCATTATCTACCACATCGTCTAAATTTAAACGTATTAAATCATCTCTTCGACACGCACCAAAGATCCCAAACACTAAAATTGCTTTTGCTAGTAGATATTGTTCATCTAGAGCTTCTCATAAAAATTTGGTTACTTGTTCTGCTGTTGAAACTCTGGACATTTTCGGTATATATCCTACAGCTTGATGCTTCAAGAAAGCAATAGTTTTTGAATATTTGTTGATGTCAGCATTTTCTTTTATGTCCAAACAACTTTTAGTATTGAGAATCGACTCCATAACGTGGAAGATTTCATAGCCTTTGCTTTTTCGACAAAGTAAACTAGAAGAATATCGTCACTTATAGTTTTGATTCTGTTCAGATTTCGCTATTCAGTAAAAAGTTGATATTCGTGTTCATATCTTGACTTGGATTTTACTGGTAATAAATTCGCGCTCACTTGTGTCGCTTGCTCTAGGATGTTATCGAGAATTTGGGGATTTTCTTCTGAGTACATTTTATTGGCATAAATATAATTGATAGAAAATAAACAACGCTGACAATGCAGTGTTTGGTATATATGATGCGTTTCCATGGTTACTCTCAAATTATTTCAAAGGTGATTTGTTTTAAATTAGTCTGTGTCAGATAAAGTTGACAAAACGTCAAAAAATATTACAGAAGTTCATCCAAATATTCAAACATTTACGAATTAAAATACAAAACAGGTAGATGTTAAATATCAGATAGCATATAGACTTTCTTAAATTTAGTTTACTTTCTACTTTCGCTTCTAAAGGTCGTAGAAAAACGTTCGACACGTCAATTTCTTCGTCATGGGTTCCCCTATAGGGTAGGTATATGCAAAGAACGAATTATTGATTGTTAATAACATTTTATGACAAGAAACTGAAAAAATTGAATTTCTCCTGAGGAAATTCTGTAGGGGGTAGACTAATGTTTGGCTTGTCCCAAAACTTTCCGAGACATTTTCCTAATATCACCGGACTATACGCTATTTCTATTAAAACAACAAATCCTTTTAGGGTAAAGTATTACAAAGGGCTATTAGAATGTAACCCAATACAAAGTGTATGAAATAAATTATGAATTCGAATTTCTTTAAATTTTACAAGGGGTTATTCTAGTTTTCTTGAGTTGTATCTCGGAAACTTGACATAGGATCGAGTTGGACCCATGAGAACTTTTGATCAAGAAGTCGAAATCCACAACATACTGAAAATTCAGCCAATTTGACCGAAAATAATTTCCCATATAGAATGTGCCAGGTCTTTGTAAATACAAATTTTAATTACTTATTACAGAATATACACAGAGTATATTGATCTGTAGTATATGTTATGATATTCTTTACAGAATGAGTATAATAATAATATAATAATAGATATTTACGTAAAGTAGAAAAATATACAAACAGAATTCACAATAGATATACATTACAATAATGTAAATAAGCAGTAAATCTCAGAGAACATAATGTCCATTTAGGTTCATTTATGTCTTTGGAATAGTTTACATTGTTTTATTATTACCTACCTTTGAAATATGAATTTTATACTTTTAACAATAATGCATTTAATAAGAGTTTTCTTAATAATAATAAAGCAAAATACAATAAAATAAAATAAAACAAATTGAGACAAATCTAATAATAACAAATATAACGATATAAAAGTTTTAAAATGATACAGCTCGTTCGTGATTATATCTACTACTAATCAATAATTGATGAATTTCATGTCTATCGGTATCTATTATCCAATTTTTCAGTTTATTCTTGAATAAGTTTATTAAGATTTCTAAGAAAATTTGGTATTAGCTTCTGTATTCTCAGGCTTGTAAACACAAAACATTTTTGGCCAATAGATTTTTGACCTCTAGGTAAAAACACTGGCAGTTATTCTACCTCGCGTTTCATACGCATGAGTGATAGGTGACGTATATTCTCTATTTATATGCAAAAAGGTCAAGGTCACTTTACAAAAGAGTTGTCTTAGGTCCAAAACATTAGCTTCACTGTACAATAGGTCAGATGAGTATTTCAAATATGTCTTATTTACAGTGTCCCAAAAGTATGAATAGTTCTGAATAACTCGTCAGCCTAGCAAAATGGAGGAGTGGGGGGGGGATGTGGTGGGAAGGAAAATTACTTCTATAAGAGTTTTTGAGGTTATCGGGGTGCTCCACTTGATGATCGTCACTTTGACATTGAAGATCATTTTCGAGGGCATTTAAAGGTCAACTTAGCGAGATATGAAGAAAATGACCTGTATAAAAGTTGTTGAGGTCATCGGGAGGCACCACTCAGTGACCTTGGTTTTGACCTTGAAGGTTATTTTCAAGTTTATATGAAGGTCAACTTTCGTTTTTTTTTAAATAGGAATCCCTATTTTTCACCCCGATTCTGAAAGAGCGAAAGATTTTGCGTTAGATTTGTAAGAGATCAAACTGACCTGGTGACTGAAGGCACCATTGCCGGTGATCGTGATGACCTTACAGATATATTTTAAGGTCCAATCGAGTTCATTTCATGATCGGCTTTGGCGGGAGCTCCCATTTGATAAACAAACGAAAGTTGACCTTCAAATGACCTTGGTAATGTCATTCAATGTCAAATCCAGAATCACGAGGTAGTGCCCCCAATGACCTCAAAAACCTTTATAGAAGTCATTTTCTTCATATCTCGCTACCCTAACGAGGTACCAACCTGTAAATTTCGACAGTCATTCGCACTTTCAGAATGACGTGAATATTCCATCTAGGAAACGAGTCAAGGTAAATGCCCGTGCAAATTCAATTTTAATATTTTCCAATACTATGGTATCGAGTAAATCGAGTAAATATTTTTCATAAGAAGCGGAGGGTAAAATGTTAGTTTCTTTTTGTATTCACTGATTTTTTCATTAGTTTTAAAATGATCTAATATAATTTATAAATTTCTTTTTGCGATATAACTTCAGACCAGCAGCTCGCAGTGTCCACGATAGCAGTGTTGTTGGCAAACGATATCAAGTTTCCAAATGAGTTGTGTTAAGCAAGTCATTGATATATATAATAAACATAATTGGTCCTAACACGGCACCTTGCGGTACCCCACAAGTAACTGTTTCTATATTGTTCATAACTCCATTTTCCTGTACCCTATACGTTTGATTTAGCAGATAATTTTTAAGCACATCGTAGACAATTCCTCGCACCCCAGAATGTTCTAGTTTATCCAACAGAAGACGTTGGATAAACTAGACTTCACGGTATCAAAACCCTTCGCCAAATTAACGAAAACGGAGGTCGCGGAAGAATTTTCCATGCATCGGCTTTCTGCAGAGTACTTTTATTTTTCTCTATTCGATGCTGGTTTTAATTTTCTTCTTGGTCTTCGTCGGTAGTTTGGACCCCCAGGTATTTTTCCTGAATTTTTCGCGCTTTCTTCTGGAATTATTATTATTATTAATTTAAAGATGTACTCCTTTTAATATATCCATTACGATTTCAGTTTCATTCTTTTATTATACCCAATGCCTGCTTCGTATATAAGAATTTTTTTACATAAACAAAGGCAAAGCAATGCCAAATATAATTTTGAATAGTGTATTAAAAATAGAATCAACCACGTTAATATCCAACCAAAACTTCTTCCATCGCGTCCGCCTCTCCACCCACATATGAAATTCGCTAAAACCACTCGCATTATTAATATTCAGCAGTCAGATATGATCCCAAAACACTGGATCCTGAATCTATCATTTGAATAAACATATGCGAAAGGTATTCACCAAGAGGAAAACGATAAGGGGCTATCGCATAGTGGCGCGCCGGCCAAGGTATCTTTCGTAGAACAAATATCCTGGGGCTCCGTTGTTTCACTCAATAATACGTTATCGCGCTCGGCCGACCCGAAGTAATGCACTTGTAAGCAGCTGTTGAGGCACTACAAGGATGGCCACGGGCCGGGACGACTTGTAAAGCACTCCACGGGAGAGAGAACACAATTATCTGCAGCACAAATCAGAATATTGTACTCTATAAATATAAGGACTGTATTATTATAAACCGAAATTGATTAAGTTTAACGTTAATAATGTAGTTTTTTCTTTATTTCAACAATTACGTATATAAAGTAGAAAATATATATAAAATTCTACTCATCGAGTTGCGTCGAAAATGTTTCTGTCGTAGAAAAAAATTATGAAAACAAGGAAAAATCTATATAGCCCAGGAATTTTAGTTTTTGACCCGGAATTAATTATTGTGAAGCTGAAAATTTCCAGGATTGTAGTTTTGGTCCAGGACAACACGTACCAAAAAGTCCCCTACTCTCCCCCGTCGGCTTCCCTAACAAGGGCCTAAGTCGCAATAATTGCAGAGCTGGCTATAAAGTGCAACAGAAAGGTTGTTACTGCTCCGATTTGGGTCGAAATGATCATAAAAGTTTAGGAGAAGCATATCTTTCATATTTCAGATGTTCTATACATATTTTTGTTCATAATTTTCCGTTCTAGTTCTATCAACATTTCAAAAATTTAAAATTTTTTTTAAAAATTTTAAAAAATTCCGAAATGGCGCCATTGCGGATAAATGAAGACTCGTAGGGGAAAACGTACCTCAATAAACATTTCTCTTCATACTTGGGGCTTTCCATTGGTATATCTACCTTCTCTGTAGCGATACCCGTTACGGAGTTGCGTCACTCTGAGTATCGCAGCGCGGCGGCCACGCCCGTCATGCTCCCGTTAGAACTGCCCTGGCTGCGTTGATTAGACTTGTTGCGAATTCCTGTTTATATATTATTGGTGTTTTATAAGATTTATTGAATTTAGTTTTACTTGCCATGCTCAGTAAATGACTTTATTCGGCAAGACATTATTGATGTACTGAGAAGACACGGATCATCATCCATATTCTCTTACTGGCTGTTTATTCAGCTGGATCTTCTGCAGCTTCTGCACATGATGCTGCTGTTCAGACCAGAATTCCTGCACTCGCACCGAGCACTGCAGTCCGTCTTGTAGGCATAGGAAATTAGCCGTAGCAGGCTATCAGGAGCTGGCTGCCTTGTGGTAAGAACAGGAACCAGGCCCTGGATTCCTGATTTCCACCCCCATTCCTCCGAGTTGTAGTTGACGTTTAGCCATTGCTGGACCTGTAAAAAAGCACATGCACAATACTTGATTGCTCCAAGCTTTTAGGGAGATTAAATCCTCAGACTATTCTCCCTAACGCCCTCACCTGTAAGTTTGCGCGGAATGAGTGTTGTTCACATGCGGCACTTGTTGGCGGGAGGCTTGCCAAATCAAAGGAGGCTGTCACCGACTGCTTCGCCACGCTCTGGTTGTATCGGACTACTCGTAGCTGGTCCAAGCTCTCCTGCTCACTGCCTCCATAAAGGGCTACGATAAATCTTTCCCTAGCGGCGGTCACAGGTCTCTTGCCAGATGCAGGTTGTGAAAGGCCGCGCAGCATAGCTCAGGTCTCTTCTTCAGAAACTTCCACGCCTTTTGCTTTCCCATTCTCTACAGCTGACGTGGTGTCGCATCCTGTCATGGCACGGCAGAAGAGAATGGAGTCGTTCATTTGAACGAAGACGATCTCACTCTCTAGACAGAGAGTGATCTTGCAGCTACGATTCGAAAGTATTGACATCTCGGGCACCAATGAATCAATGCATACACTTAGAGAACTGTCAAAGTTAATGAACTAAGGGTGTAACTCGTCTTGTGCCTTCTTGATGGTTTAGACTAGACGTGATAGACGCAAAAATGAACGCACTTAAATGTCCGAGTGTCACCGCTGCGACACAGAATGGCGTAACTCTGTAATGGGTGACGCTACAGAGAAGGTAGACATATCAATGGAAAGTCCAAAGTATGAAGAGAAATGTTTATTGGGGTACGTTTTCTCCTTCGAGTTTTCATTTATCCGCAATGGCGCCATTTCGGAATTTTTTAAATAAAAAAAAAAAAATTAATTTTTAAAATGTTGAAAATTATGAACAAAAATATGCATGCAACATCTGAAATATGAACGGATATGCTTCCCCTAATCTTTTATGATCATTTCGACCCAAATCGGACCAGTAACAACCTTTCTGTTGCACTTTATACACAGCTTTGCAATTTTTGCGACTTAGGCCCTTGTTGCTCCGAAAAAACAGGAAAGCCGACGAGGGAGAGTAAGGGACTTTTTGCTACATGTAGCCCTGGACCAAAACTACAATCCTGGAAATTTTCAGCTTTACAATAATTAATTCCGGGTAGACGCGCTAGATTGACTAAAACTCCTGCTTTAATAGTGGAATTTTCGTTTATTTCAAAATACATCAGACTCTAAATACCTGCAAATAAAGTAACATTTGATTCTTACTTGTCTGGCGGGAAACTTACTGTGCAATACTGTGGTTTTAAGTCCATAGAAATAATAGCAATTATGTTCCTCAGGGATCTGTTTTTGGCTCTTTTAATTCATAATATTTATAAATGGCATTAGCTATGAACTTAAAACTAGCATTTTGATGTGCACTGCTGCAGTCCTGTTTCTTCGTTTTTATATTAATACTGTTATCGCAGTTATATTTGTTTGTACTAAGGCCAAATACAAGACACAATATCTTATTTTAGGGTTCCTAATCAAGACTAATGGATTAGTAAACAGTTCAATGAATATAATGTGCGAAAATTGTAATGTCACAAATCTGTGATATTAACTGTAATATGAGTAAGAGAATTAAGAGGAGCTAGAAACAAAAAAAAAAAAATGTCTTTTCGTTTATCTACTAAAACTGCATATTATGCTTTCATTTTCAACGAAAAAAATTGAAAAGGAGGAGGTTTTGAAACTCCCTGTACCTAGGTCGCGTACTTTATAATTAAGTTTCTTATTTTTTGATTAAAATGTAGTTATTTCTGGACTTAAAAAATAATAAATATAATATAATTTCATGTGAAATTAAATATTACAAGATAACAATGAAAAATATTCCATTCAAACTTTAGCTTAAATCTCTAGTTTTGATAAATACGAAAATATTAAGTTCGTTACTTAGGAAATAATATTTCATACAGTGTATGAATATGATTAAATTTACATTCTAAGTTATGAGTTTCACGCATAAGAAACCTCGACAAAAATGTGTAACATAAATATACAAAAACGCAAACGCAAGCGATAGAGATAGAGATATTGTAATATAGCTGGGTTTTAAAGTCCTTCGATAATAGGTGATTTAGATAATGGAAGTGATGCTTAAGTACCTGAGAAATATGTAGAATCCGTGGATGGCTATGTGCTAGCTTTCTCGCTTGCTCTTTAATTTACGTATCATATTTTCGCTAACAATCGGCCGCAAGATTCTCGAGGTAGCTCTGGCAAAAGGGTCAGGCAATCTTTGGCTATTCTTAAAAATACTACGATCAGAGAATCTTCTGCGATATTAAATTGAGCTTTAACTGTCCACTATTGGCCATCCTTAAAAACACGGTGATCTCGGAACCCTTTTGTGTGTCCAGGTTCTGTGATAAGCTGGCCCGCGCGGTCCACTCGTGGACATTTTAAACTAATAAATCAATTTCTAGTTATGGATATTAATCACGGAGAAAGTAGTAATTTTGTCTTGTATACAGACAGGTAAAGTAACTTAATTATTCTCGGAGAAAATTTTTTATTCGATTTCATATTTGTTTCTCTAAATGTATTCAGATCCTTAGCAATTACCAAAAGTAAGCGACATGTTATTGCAATGATTGTTATAATCTGACTACTATTCAGTTTAGTTATGCAAGCAATATTTGTGACACTCGTGACCGGTTGACTTCGTATTTGGCAATTCTTGAATTTTGCGGGAATCTGCGTAATATGGTTCTTAATTGCCATCTCTGTAGTTGCAACTGCAACTTAAATAAAAAAAATAGAATAAATAAATTAAACTTAAAGAAAATTTCACCGTCGCCCGGTTAATAGAACCTTATTGCCTAAGATAAATAAATAAAATATATAAAATTATAATTGACAAAAATAGATTGACTTCACTGTTAAGCGTCTATTGCATCTAATCTGAATACAGTTAATTGACGGGACTATATAAATGATCCTAAACAGCTATGGACAACGTTTAAGGAAGTATGTAAGAAAGACAAACAAAATAAGGAAATTAAAGAAATTAAAATGGAGGATAAGAGTGTAACTAAAGACAAAAAGTGCATAGCTACACCTTTGTAAATTTTTTTTCAAATGTAGGAAAAGATTTAGCCAGTAAAATACAAAAACCTGATAATTTTATTGAAAAGAAAAAAATAATTAAGAATTCTATATATTTTACTGAGGTAAATGAGGAAGAAGTAACAAAAATAATTCAAAATTTAAAACCAAACAAAGCACCGGGACTTGATGATATAACGTCAAATACACTAAAAGAAGTAGTTGAGTTAATAAAAAAAACCACTGTGTTTCATAGCCAATAAAATAATTAGCACTGGAGAATATCCCAGATCCCTGAAATTAGCTCTAATTAAACCTATTTTCAAGAGCGGTGATAAGTTGGAAGCTGGTAACTACAGACCCATTTCTTTAATTTCCAATATTTCAAAAATTATAGAGACAATCATAAAGAACAGGATAACTGATTACCTTGATAAATATAAAATATTAAGTAATTCACAATTTGGCTTTAGAGAAGCCAGATCCACGCAGAATGCAATCGCCTTTTTAATATCTAATCTCTATAAAGCACTTGATGAGAGTAAACCAGCCATTTGCATTTTCGTAGATCTGGCTAAGGCTTTCGATACAGTCAGCCACTCCCTACTGTTGCAAGCTCTTGAGGAGATAGGTTTTAGAGGAATAGCTTATACATTAATGGAAAATTATTTAAAAAATAGAGAGCAATGTGTCAAAATAGATGACTACACAAGCTCCATGAGACAGGTAGAATACGGTGTCCCCCAAGGCACAGTACTTGGACCTATTCTATTCAATATTTACCTTAATAATTTATTCCACCAAAAGTCCTCGGGGCTAATTGTTAGTTTTGCAGATGACACCGCCGTTCTCTACACAGCCGATACATGGGATACATTGTTAATTAAAGCTGAAAAGGATTTTAAAATGCTTAAAAACTGGTTCGACTCAAGAATCTTAACCATTAATTTCAAAAAAACAAAATATGTACCTTTTTCTGTAACCAAACTAAATGCACTGTCTTCTCTCAAAATTCGTGACCGAGCTGGAACTCCATTGTTTGAAATTCCTCCAGTAAACGAAATTAAGTACTTGGGCATAACTGTCGATTGTAATTTAAAATGGGACAAACATATAAATATCTTAACACAAAAAATTAGAAGCTTACTGGCTAAATTTAAATATTTTAAACGAATATTAAATATACATCAACTAAAAATAATGTACTATGCCTTTGTAGATTCACAATTAAGATACGGAATTTTAGCTTGGGGAGGAGCTTACAATAATCATTTGAGAAATGTAGAAACGGTACAAAAATGGATTTTAAAAATTATGTATAGAAAAGAAATAAACTATCCATCGGATCTTTTATTCCAGCTGGCACAAGTTCTGGATATTAGACAACTATATTGCTCTGCTATATTAATGGAACAAAAAATATCAAAGTTTAAAAATATAATTGATCATACTTATGATACAAGATATAAAGACAAATCTTATATTATTCCTAAAGTTAATAAAACTACAGCACAAAGATGTTTTACTTACCTTGGCCCTCGCTTATATAACAACCTACCAACTCAAATAAAGGAGATCAATTCTGTTGGATATTTTAAAAATGAAATAAGAAAGTGGTTACTGAACTCACCTAGGTTATCTGCCCATCAATTCATCAATATAAAAAATGCTTAATATGCTTACCTCTAGTGTAAATAAAAACAGTATAAATAAATGAGATGAATTATGTAATTAATTAAAGAAATGAATAAAATAAATAAACCATATGGAATATTAAATAGTAAAAGAATGTTATTTAGCTTTACAAGTATGTGTGTATGTGTTGTGGTGTATGCGTGTATGTATGTATATTTATAGGTGTATATGTGTGTATATGTGTGTATATGTATATGTGTATATGTGTATATATGTATATATGTATATATATATATATATATATATATATATATATATATATATATATATATATATATATATATATATATATATATATATATATATATATATATATATATATATATATATATATATATATATATATATATATATATATATATATATATATATATATGTATATATGTATTGACATATATAGGTATAGGAAAGTATGTTTTTTTTTCTTCTCTTTTTACCAATACCTCTAATACATAAGAATAAGTGGAGCATGGATGGGGTATGATTAATTTGCCGACAGAGTTCATCCCTTTGCAATCATACCTAATCTATTTATCTATTTATTTACTTAGTATAGTTATTTTATTACATTATGTAATTTATCTTCTATAAAATGTAAACTTAAACTGGTAAATAAATGTTATTATTATTATTATTTGAATAAAACAGAATTTTAAAAAACAGCTATTAATTGTTTAAAATCCTTCATGACTTTTGCGCCGCCCGGTATTATAAACAAGATGATACAGACAGGTGTTTAAAATAAAATATGTTGATTGCTACCTTGTGCCGGTTATTTACTTTAAATGTATTGAATTAAACAGTGCATAAGCAAATGACGTAGCATTTGCTAGTCTATTAAACCGGACAAATATCCCTTTAATTTCCTATAGCAGAGGCCGGCCGGAGGCGGTATCAGGCGAATATTGGCTAATCATTGACATCGGCGATCTGTTTGTAAATAAACCAGCGCTTAATTGGCAGGATTGCTGCCGTGAATTGGCTATTAGCACGGCCAAGCACACACATTCACCCCAGAAAGAGCACATCGGCAGCCTGACCTATGCCGGCTCCATTATACCGGATCGTGTTACCACCTTACCTCTGATTCTTGCTTTATAGTCGTGTTGGTGAGGTATTAATTTTACATAGTGAGTCTAATTTTCACTTTTGTAACAAAAATATGACAATGCTGACGGATTTTAAATTTTGTAGATCATATTCTAAAATATTAGAAACCTTTTAAAAACTGCGAAAATTGTTCTTAACGCGAGCCAAAATAATAATTCTACATCTCTTTGGACGTACCGGATGGGATAAAGGGTGAAAAAGTTCATATAGATATTCGATCCAGAAATATTTCTTTCTAACGTATGTGTTTGTATAATTGAAGAATTTTAAATATTTTTTTTTCTGACAGCCAAATTAACTTTTCCCTTTATCTTTTTTTTTTTTTTTAATCGTCTTAATTATTTTAATGTCCTGGCGTGTTGTCTCTCACACAACCGCAGTCTAGCCCACTGCTACCGTCTCGGTAACACGTGAAAAACGCCACTACACATCCATACCCTAGCCAGGATTCGAACCCGGGACCCCGTGGTCGCAAGCCTAACATCTTAAGCATTGCGCCACCGAGCCTTATCTGTGAATCATATAAATGCCTATTAAAAATCATCTGATCCAGAGCTTGGATTCATGACTTTAAATTTTAGGAATGATTTAACAACTTTAAATTCTAACATAAGCTTATGTATGAGACCCAAGTGTATTTCATCTTATAGGAAGCCACTAAGCCACTTCTTGCCACTTAAATATGCGTCGTTCACCCCCTGTTTCCCTTTACATTACAAAATATTTAAACCTCTTTAACTGGGTAACCCTTTGAGCTTAGTATTCATTCAGTCATCGAAATTTTCCTCATAGCCTGCTTGGGAGGCCTAAAACCCCCGAGGCTCAATGGAATGGAAATTCCATTTGCCAGCGAGGTTAAATACCTAGAAGTCATTTTCGATCAAAAGCTGACATGGAATTCCCACATCCAAAAAGTCACACAGAACGCAGTCATTGCCTTGGGAAACAAATGTGTGAAAAAGACTGTGGATTAAACTCTAAGATGACTCTATCTACTAGGATTGTAAGACTCATGATAACCTATGTATAACCTATAAATCGGTGGTATGGTGAACCAAGACACTAAAGCATGGAGAAATAAGGCTATTAAGTGGCATACAAAGGATTGCTTGCTTGTGTGCCACTCGGGCCATAAAAACTGCCCCCACGGCTGGATTGGAAGTCCTTTTAGACCTGACACCACTACGCATATTTATCAAAGGAGAAGCTCGTTCAGTGGTACACAGGCTAATGCAAGGCACAATGCTCATAAGGCAACAACACGGAACAGAGCACCAAAATTTATACTAAGAGCTGAAGGCAGATCCCATTTTGGGAATGCCCAAGGATACTATGGTCCCAAAGTATAACTTTCATAAAAGTTTTCAAATCAAAATACCAGACACAGAGGACTGGAAAACCGGTCCTCCAATATCGGCGTAAACGATCTTGTATACGGACGGCTCCAAGACAGAACAGGGAGTCGGGGCTGGGATAGACAATATTTCGGGCTGAGCTTGTAGCATTTCCATACTTTTTCCATACTTTTTATGGTAACAGTGTAATCTCACATATTCATAAGAATAAGGACGTAAATTTAGTGGCATTGATATATTGCAGATAATAGTGGCATGAAACTACACACATTACATGAAATTGTATTACTGGTTGCTGAAATAAAACTCGTGATGGGATTTGTTTATGATGTATAATTTTGTTTTTTTTACTATTCCTATACCCAAAAATAATAGCCAAATCATAATCATCATGCATAAAAAGTTACGTCACCTTATAGAAAATGTACTGTATGAATATCACCGAATATTGTCAAAGAATATTTAAGCATATTTATGTTATCAGGTGCTGTTAACATTCCATCATTCTAGCACGTCCTGGGTCTGCAAAAACACTAAATACTCTTCACTGCAGTTTAGTAGGCCGTATATGATTTATTCTAGCCACAGTTTCTATTCGCAATGCCCTTAGTAAGCCGAGAAGTATCTACAAATTAAAACAAAACAACATCATGATTAGTTGCTGTAAACTAATTAAAACAAAACGCTTACCTCTTATATAAAGAATTTTCCTGTTCTGCATATTATCTATTGTTTTTCTGTCCTTATACTTGTGATTACATCTTCGTAAGTTCTTGTATTTCCATTGTTTTTGTTCTTTCCCATAGTACTGATGTGTCGTCTTGTTGACATATTTTTGACAGTTCAGGTTTTCAGTAACTCCAACTAAAAATCCCCATCAAGGATTTCCGGCTTCTTTTAACTTCTAGATCATTAACGACTTGGCTCTCGGTTGGTGATAAGGTCCCGTATGATAGTGTTCGTTCACAGTTTTCCTTTTTGGGATTTGAAAATAATTCATACACCAGTGATCTACACCCGACTCACAAGTTTGTTGAGCTCTCCCAGACGAACTGATTTGTCAAAGTTATTGGTTTTGTGTCTCCACGTGCACTCAAAGTTGCACCACGTGTAAGTAAACCTTTTTCTCTCTGTCTTCTAATAATCAATATTTTTCTTTCCTTAATTGCAGTTCTGTTACGATTGATATAATCGTGATTTAGTTGCCTTGCCGTTTCGTCCGTAGAAAACCCTTCTAAGGAAGGTGAGTTAGGTTACTTTAATTTTTTTTCTTAAGGTATTGTTAGATATTTAATATTTGTTTTATTCTAGGGTTTTTAGGTGTACCGATAAAGTTAGGTCTATACATATTGAGATCTTTGGGGAAATAATCTGGGTTTTACGATTTTCTACCCATTTTTTTTTATGGTTTTGGTACCCTGACGATGCAGGAGTGTCCAAAATAATTTGGAGTACGCTTGGAGCTCCGTATTCATTAAGTTTTCATCCTACGCTGGACAACGAAATTTTGCACCCTCGTGACGTCATCAGATTGCCGCCATCTTATCCAGTGTCTTGTCCAGTGTCTTTTGCCCTATTTGGAGCACCATTGTCATCACCACAGCTGTAATTACCACCGAATCTAACATCCCGATTCTAGGATCTGCACAACGTACAGGCCAGATTTTTTTTATTATTTATTTTCCTATTTATATCACCATTTATTATTTAAACATATTTCTTTAATATTTTGCGCACACTGTAAAACATTTACATAATATCAATTACATCACCACCTATGTAAAGCAACAGCGTAGTATACTATGGCGGTGCGCTTATTATTCACACCTTATACGACATTATTTAAATATTAAGTGTGAAGCAGTGTAATATCATATCAATTTTTTTTAAATCATTTTCTTACCATACGTTGTGCCATCTTTATCCTTAGTAGAGCCCTTAAGGCTAATTATTTTTAAGAGTAGTCAGTATATAAAATATATATGCATATACTATATATTTATTTTAACTACCAATTTTTTTTGTAATTATCAATTGCTTAAGCAATAAATATTTATATTGTCTAATATACTTGTTGTGTCTTTATGCTCATTTATCTATATTTTCTCGCAGTCTATTTTTTGTGTGATCTAAATTATCTTCCACAATTTTTTTGTATGTTTTGTATTCCGTAACTCCGCGAGACATAAACCTAATATAATATATATTTTTTTAAGTTTCGTGGCGCCCTACCTTCTACCTTTTCTAAGCATTGCATAAGATACTTCCTCACCTACGACGCTCTACCGGTGAAAAGCTGCCGTCCGCATGTGAGGGTTCCCTAAATTAAACAAAAAGTCATAACTCTTGTGAAAAATTCAATTTAACAATTATTTGTACAAGGGGACCCTGCAAGCTGGCCGCTATACAGTGGTGTGCAAAAAAAATAATGAGGCAAGGAGCTGTAACCAGTCAATTGCCATTTTTTCCTACAGCCAAACAGCGCTAAAGGCACTCGATTCCATACAGGTCGATTCAAGACTAGTATGGGATTGCATAATTGCCCTTACGGACCTGGAAAGTCAGAACAAAGTGACCGTGGCACCAGGACACGAGGGGCACAGGGGAAATAAGCTGATAAACTGGCCCGGGAAGGTGCATCTAAGGCCCTAGTAGGATCCGAATCCTTTTGCGGTGTGGCTAAGCCAAGCATACGAACATCCATTAATGAGTGGATACAAAATAAATCTCATTAAAGTATGGTCGGTCAAATCCACGGAAGACCTACAACGCCAAAATAGAAAGGCTATTAGGATAATGGTAGTTCGTCTAGCTGGACATTGTAGGCTTAATAGACATATGAGTTTAATGAACCTGGCAGAGGATGCAACAAGAGGAAACCTCAGTACATGTGTTGTGCCATTGCGAAGGCCTAGCCAGACTGAGGTTCCAACTACTTGGCGAAAAGAAACCAAGGGCAGATAGCTATACCAAGGAGCCCTTATCAATGCTATGGAGTCTGATACAAAAGACAAAGCTGGATAAGGAGCTCTAAGTAAAATTAGACAAGGATTGCCACAATGGATCCACAGGGATCGCGTTTCAAATCAGATCTAATCTAACCCATGATAAGAGAGTTAACCATGTGGTATGTATGCTGCATGTGCGACCAGGCTAATAAGATTAAATATGCGCATGCATTACCAGCCTCCATCTGCGAGCTTTAAATGATTTTGAAAAATTTCCTTATTTTAATATAAATATATCATAAATACACCACACATAATAGATATCTTCCAAATCCAAAGCCAAGGCTATCCAGAAAGGGGTTACATATTTAGAAAAATGCAGACAACATCCATTACCCACCGTCATTACTAGTGTCGGAGATGGAAATTGAACCTAAAACACGATAGCCAGTGTGACTAAGCGTGTTTGCCGCATACACGCTTTAGTCCGCTGTGCTACAGTGCCAAAATAAGAGAATAAAGCAAATACACGCAAATTGCAGTTTATTAGCAATATACATTCTAAAAATAGTACAAATATTATTTTCATTTATTTTCTTGTTAAATGTTTTGTTTGTGACTTTCTGTACGTCTTTAACTCCTTGCACAGAGCGGTTAGAGCAAGAAGAGTGATTTATTCCCCCGGTGCAGCTGTGTGAATAGCCCTCATCAACTGAATTTATTTCCTGGTCTTGACACGATTTATTCCAGGCTACAGAATGTAATTGCATAAAGAAACAGTTCTCTGCTAATTGACAAGAATTAAACAAAAGGCTATAATAGAGCTTGTGTGCAGAATGTATTACTGGAGAATAATACCATAATGATTAATCTCGCTGGATCAAAAACCTTTTTGTTCACGTGCTTTTAAAGTTTTTATAAAGATTGTATTCCATATGTATCTACTATTTTGTTAAATGAATGATGAGCATTTGATGAATTTTAAAATAAATAATCTTAATTTCCATTTTCCAGTATTGGAATTATCAGGCTTAATTTTCAATAAGTTAGTAATTTTAATTACTAATAAAATACATAAAGGTACAAAAAACGAGCAATAATAAAATACAAAATCAAAAATACTTTATTTTTAATTATGCAGACAACAATCGAAAATCGGCTACCAAATGTGTTCTGTCACCGGTCCTCTTTAATATCTATAGTGGTTTGGCTGAGTGCCTACGGGGCAAGAGGCCATATAAATTATGAAGAAGAGGATCCATAGAAGACTTATGTTGTGTGGTAGATGACGGACGGAGTGGAATAACTATGCAGAACTTAACATGACTTCTTACATTCAAAATTGGCATGTCGCAGTCAATATTTAAAAATTCCTAGTATTTAGTAAATGTTAAGTAGATTGGGAACTAAATATTTAAACCCCTCAATTCTACTTAATTCGTTATTAACACGCTTCTCTTAGCTTGACCTGTAACATTGTAAGCAAATCTTACAATTCACATATCACCCACTTCTAATTGTCGTATCGATTTGAAACTTTGCAAACGTATGCAATTCTGGTGACAGTGCAATAATATGGTATCATAGACCCTGTATGATGACGAAGGTGGGAGGTAATTATAGGGACTCTTGTGGGCGTATCACCGGCGACTCCGCCATAAACTCGAATTTTCAGCGACAGAAAAAATAAATTATAGTTAAAAATAATTGCTAGGTAATTAAATTTAAAAGCACACTTATACAGGGTGATCTACCATGATGTGCGGAAAATTTATCAGTAGGTTGTCCCCACCGAAAGGAGTTAAAAAAATGAAAAATTAAAAAAATATGACCAAAAAAATTACCTTATCTTTTTGTAGGAATGCGCCGCCAATGACTTTAACAAATCTGACGTAACGCGATACAACCGTATCACTTTATCAGACTTGGGATTGACACTATTGACAGCAAAGCTGGAGAGGGTAGAAGTGACTTTTTGGCTTTAATCAAATCACACTACAAAAATAGCGAAATAAATCGAAAAGACTTTGACCCTATGCTAGTGACCTCTACAACAACAAGTAGATATAAGAGATATTTACTTAAACCCATCAATAACTCAAAAACACCAACTTGACGGTGCTTTGTACCTGCCGATGTCCTGATTGTTCAACCGAAAGCAAAAAACGCGGCACTTTGACCGCACGTGCCAGCTTAACTTTTTATGCCAATTAAGGAAATGTAAACATCTCCGATATGTTCTTTTACAAGTAAGTTCATCGCCCTATTACTGACCACAGACATGTGACAGTAACGAATCTTCGTAAGTTTTAACCCTTTTTAATATACTAAATTACCTCGGATCACTTTAAAATTTTGCAGGGGCTTTCTCACATTGAAGACTAGTACACCATTTTATTTTCCGCATATCATGGTAAATCACGCTGTATAGCAGTCTAGGCATGTAATGTAGTTACTTACCTTTCTATATAAGTGCGCTTTTAAATTTAATTATCTAATAATTATTTTTAACTTTTTAGTGCGCTACCCATAAAAGCTTTTTCAGTTTTTTAGACTATTTTTGTTTTGTTTATAAAGAATTAGACGATGATTAACACAAGCAAGAAATAAATGCCAATTATTGTTACGTGCAACGGGACGACATATATGTATTTTATAAATATTGTAGAATTGATTTGGGTAAGGAGGAACGAATAAGTAGAATTTGTTATTTTTCATTTCCTCATTTTGCCAAATTCTATAGTCTGTAATAAAAATTCAATAAAGGTGCGACAAAGATCTCTTCACGCACTTTTGTTGATTGATGTAAGGGCTTTTTTAAATTCCTACTGAAGGTTGAAAAATATATATATATACAGGGTGATTTCTTTTACGGAAATAAGAAAAATCCGATGATAAAAAGTCCGGACTTAGAATTTTTAAATATTACTAATGGTAGAGGTAGTTAATTAACTGTGGTGAATACACAAATTGTATAAAATTTAAACAAACTTTAATACATACTAATTCTCACCTAAACAAATGTTGGCCAGCTTGTATCTTAGTACCTAAACGCTACAGACAAATTTCTAAAGCTGTTCGTGAATAGACAAGGCGTCCTCTATCACCCTTAGAAGTAGTTTAATTCATCATGAAACACCTTGTATATTTGTAGAGAGAAAAACCAATTGGACCACATATAGACTGCATTAGATGGCTACTTATCTGCCGAAGGCTAATGTCATCATCAGAAATGGAAAAAGATGTCTGTAATTGGTAATCTATTTCTTGTAGATGTGTTTAAATAAATAAGTAAATACATGTATGCTAGAAGAAAGTTACAGCATACTGGAAATTATATCGGGTGTCATGCGTACCCAGATCAACATAAACCTGCCATTTAACTTCTTCTTTTTTCGGGAAGAGATGATCTATTGGATTAGATTAGATCAGAAGGAGAAGCTGGCTAATTGGCCTTGATCACCGGCACCACCCCTCGTGGATCTATTGCGACGCTCCTGTTATAGGATTTCTTAGAGCGCCTTATCCAGCTTTTTCTTTTGTATCAGACTCCACAGGCCACAGCCTTGATGAGGTTTCCATATTATATCTAACAATCTCTTGGTTTTCCTTGCCAAGTAGTTGGATTATCAGTCTAACTAGACCTTTCACAGCGACATGGCACATGAACTGAGGTTTCCTCTTCTTGTTGACACAATCTGCATGTTTCGTCCTTTTTCAGACCCATTAGAGTCCAGTTAGATCCCTGTAGCGTTCCGCCTTAAATTAAAATGGATTCTTAATTAAAGTATAATAAAACACACTTTATTTTGGTTCACACTGTACATTATATTTACCATCTTTAATATTGCCCAGGCACGTAATTATTTGATAATATAATTAATTCCCAGTTTGTACTTCCTGTAATTGGTCTGAAAACATTTTTTCGATAAAGTAATATTTTTCGAGATACTTGACAAAAGTCGCTTGGAAATACCTTTTTTTTTAAGCTAAAATCGCAATTTTGGGCATCCACCCCCTATAGATTAGCAAGCCCCGCACAATATAGAAACTTTTCTGTGAAGCATTTATTATTATACTGCCAAAAATGAACGAAATCCGTTCAATATGATATTATTCCGAAGTTAAAACCTCAAGTTACTGTACTAATATGGTAAATACTTAGTTTTCTTTCTGATTTAAATTAATATGACACTTTTGCGCAGTACACAGAGTAGGGTTGGATGTTATTTTTGTTAGCCGCGTAGGCTGGAAATCATTTCCAACTCTACAGCAACATTAATATGTTAAACTCAAATTTAAGATAATCAATAAACACTTACATCGTTTAGCTCTATAAACAGTACATTTAACAGTTCCTCTTCGCCTAGTAGAGCAAATATAAAAAGAACATCAACATCCACGATATTCGTTAATGGGAAGAAAATTACCACAGAAAACGTGTTTGAAAATGGAAAAGAAACTGTGATGAAATACGAAAATGATGTTCTAATATCCAAGACTGTCAATGGGATTCCTCAAAGCCTGACATATATACCCTGTCACTTCTATAGTTCTCTGAAATTACATAGTGCATCCAACAGGATTAAGGTAATTAAATTTATTTAATTCATTCATCAACACAATATTTGGAATTAAAAGCCACATTTTTCAATTGGGTAAATTAATTTAATTTATTTCACATGATAACCTTTATCTTACAAGCATGTGCTAATACGTGTTTTTTCTTTCTTTCCTAACGCAGAGTCGAAATAAATCTTGCTATCGATTTTATTTATTGCCGATTTTTATTTAATTTAAAGCAATTTAAATTATGGAAAATCCATTTAGTTTTTGGACATAAAAATAGCACCAACTTACGTTTATTTTGGAAACGAGTAGTTATCGAGTATCAATGTGTTTATTGTAACGTCCAAATAAGTTGCTACCAGTTTGGAATCCTAAATACTAAATGTTAAGTTAGTAATGGTCAACTTAACTTGCGATCCGAGAGTTATTCAACTATTCTCCAGCCATCTTCATTAATTTTCCAGTATTGCTTAGTAGAGCCCTGTCCAGTTTAGTCAAGTAGATTCATTTTTTTTTAATATTTTTATTTATTGTCAAAATCAGGTGTAAATAATTATGATTTTACCAAAACCAAATGGAAGTGTTTCACCTCATTATCTTAACGGCCTTTCTATTAGGGCATAGTAGGTATTTCGTAAATTTGGTCGATCGTTCTTCAATGAACTCTTTGGCTTGCATCTGTCGCGGAAACATTTGCACCATTCCAGAGATTTATTTTGCACTCATTTATTAATAGATGCTCGCTTACAAGGCTTAGCCACACCGCAAATGGGTTCACGTCCTACTAGGGCCTTAGTCGCGCCAGTTGATCAACCTCCTCATTTCTCCTTTGTCCCTTATATCCTGGTACCCACGCCACGGTTACTTTATTGTGGATTCCTAGGTCCACAGAGAAATTCAAGGAGTCCGATAATAATCTTGCATGGAAGCGGTTGCCTTTCGCGCTGCTTGGGTATCGGAAAAAATAACAGTTGACTGATTTTACTATTTTCTTTGCATGCCTCCTTTTATTGCGATCACTTCAGCCTATAATTCCGTGTCGTATCTTCCTAGGCTTATCGAGATTTCTGTTATTGACCTTATTCCATAGATCTCCGACTCCTCGTTCTGTTTTGGAGCCGTCCGTGTACCAGACTATTTGTGCCCATATTGGAGGGCCGTCTTTTTTCAGTCTTCTCTGTCTGGTACTTTGATTTGAACATTTTTATTGAAGTTATCCTTTGGGGCTAATCCGTGGGCATTCCTAAAAATGGAATCTGCCTTCACCTCTGAGTATAACTTTTGGTGTCCTGTTTCGCCTTATCCGCGTTAAGCCTTGCATCACCCTGTGCATCGCAGAACGAGAATCCCCTTGAATAAATATGTTTTTAGTGGAGTTAAGCCTAAAAAGATATACAGGGGAGCACAAACAAACAAACTTTTGTATATCACTTAATAGCGTCATTGCTCTCAACTGTAGTGTCCTAGTCCAGCATATCACTGCTCCGTAGATTATTAAGGGCCTTACATTTCTGGTCCATAACCACAGAATCATCTTGAGATTTGCCCCCAATTTTTTCCACACATTTTCCTGCACCTTGTCAGGACAATTATTGCCTTTTGTGTGATTTTTTGGGATGTTGGCATTTCATGTCAGTTATTGGTCATAAATAACTCTGAGAACACTCTAATATCGTATTCACTAATCACCCCTTGACTACTATCACTAGATCGTCAACATATCCTAGGTTTATGGAGGGAGTTCGACAACAAGGGTTGCCCACAGCAGTAGAGGTAATACTCCTTCTTGAGGGCAGCCTTTACTCGCCTTTGCCTCGATTGGACACTATTTTCTTCTTTTCTAAGCTGGGTTTAATCCACTGTTGGGACTCCTCTATTTGTTGCGTTATTAAACTATCCTTCTATTTCTAGAAACGTGGCCACTTTCAACCTATCTTAAGGACCACCCAAATGGACATGATATATCAAACGATTGGAATCTCTGAGTTTATAGCAGTTAAGTAACGCCTGGATGCAGATTCCCTAAGACAGCTCTAGGCTTCTGACTGAAAACATGGCACGCGTGAACCGTGCAAAAGATCTAAAGGTGGTTCAACTTGATAATATATCTACGTTATTCCTATCTGATTTCAATGAAACTACAGTTTCAACTAATTTAATTTCCGATTAATATCCTTAATTTTCTTTATAATTCGGTATATGCCAGTAAATTATTTTTCTTATAGTGGTAAAGGTATAAACATTTTAAAACTATGTTTTAACATAATAGTTATTTAATATGTATGCCACTATATTTATTATCTTGAACATTTTGTACTTTATAATGAAATTCTCGTGAATATATTGCGTTTGCATCTCAAAAACCACGGAAATTATTAGCCGCTTTTAGCTCACACAAAAAACACATACAGACGGTTGTTATGTACATCATCAAAGTGTTAGTTATAGCCGGAAGAGGCAGCGGAAGTGCTTTAGGAAGAATAAGCCGCGGCGTGTTGTTAAACGCCCGCCTTTGAATGAGTTCCGCGGCCGCTTTGAGAAACTTAGCAATTTGTATCCTCTTGTAAAATATTATTTGTGCTCTTACTTTACTTCTCTACAAGACGCAGTTCCAGCTAATATACTCCGACCATAAATATAAGGGAAATGAGTCGGGATAATTTTATTTTGCTTGCAACACGTAGGGAATGAAATAGGGAGTAGCTGCTTAGTTTTATTTTTTTTATAATTTTACATTTGTAGCACAAGGAGTGCACAAGGAGTGATAAATTATTTGTTTCAGGAGCAGTATTTAAAACGAGAGTTGATTAATACACTTTATTCGAATACGGCATAATTCACTTTTATGTGGTGGCACTGAGATTAAGTAACCAGTGAATACCTTTATTATTCTCTTCGCAAAGACAAAGAGTATATTGCATTTGATCGGCACATTCCTAAATCATTATGTTAGTGAACGAATTCTGAACAACTTTCAAAATAACCGTCTCTCCGTCCGTCCGTCCGTCACGTTTCTTGTAAGCATGATAACTTAAGAAACAAAAGTCCGATTGTATTGAAAGAAGAGTAAGGAACTGATAGTGCGGAACTGATAGTGGAGGTGGGGATGGCTGATGCCAAAAATATTTTGAGGCCTTTGGTTTTTGACTTCTCCTTAAATCTCAATTGCATTTTTTTACCCCCTTTTAATAACGAGGTGGGGGTGACTAATGGCAAAAAATTTGAAACCTTGGCTTCTCGTACGTACACTAAATCTCACTTTGATGGACTCTTTTTTTTACCCTTATGGGTTGCGGTGCCAGAGGCCCCACCGTACTGACGCTTAAGCTTATTGTACCCCATAGTCTCTTTATCCCATTAATCCCGTTCCTCTCCAAAAGGAGAGTATACAATCAGTGGGAGCTCTGGCTATTTCTTCCGGGGTCACGGTTGGTTCCCCGAAGTATGAAAACCTCCCAGCTACCAAGGCTGGGCATTCACATAGTATGTGGTGAGGAGTATCCACATGCTCACCACACATCCTGCGTTCTGGATTATCCTTAACACTTATGTTGGTTAGGTGTCTATTCAATTTGCATTGTCCTGTTAAGATTCCCACTGCACATCTCAGCTGTTTTCTGCTCAGCTTTAGCAATTCGTTAGTCTTTGTCTTGGATGGCCCACCAGTGATGAACATACGTGACTGTCTCATCCCGGCGCCCCGATCCAATACGAGTTATGTTTCTGATTAATTGTTCCTTTACTATTCTTTTTGCGGTATTGTATGATATCCCGCAGGATGGCTCGGGTCCCATCAAGGCTGTTTTTGCGCCTTCTTTGGCCAGCTTATCTGCTTTTTCGTTGCCTTCATTGCCCTGGTGTCCTTGCGTCCACTCCAGTTGTATGCTGTTGTGTTCCGCCGCCAGTTTCGCCAGGGACTCAAGGCAGTCCTTTACCGTTTTGGAACGTATCTCTACTGCATTCAGAGCTTGAGAGCTGCTTGACTGTCAGTGATGATGCGGATTCTTTTGTCAGTATATGACCTCCGTATCATTTCTTATGCACAGATATCTATAGCTGTGACTTCTGCTTGGAACACCGTTGCGGTGCTGCCCAGGTTCAGACTAATATCTGTCCCTGGTTGGTCCCCCGTAACACCTGCTCCAGTACTTCTTGACGTTTTTGATCCGTCAGTATACCATATGGTATCATTTGAATGTCTTCGCAGTTGCCTCGTTCCTTCCTCTTCCCTATCGGGTATGTATACCCTGAAGGTCTTTGTGAAGTTGTGGCTTGTGCTGATTGTATCTGACTGCATATCCAGTAGTTGGTTTGTTTGTATTTGTTGGAATATTTCGGTATGGTATCCTATTCTTGGAATGGTCCCATGTCCGTTTGTTTTCAGCCTGTACGCCACTAACAGTGCCTCACTCTCCACAACTAAATGTAGTGGAGGCAGGCAAAGTAGTGCTTCCATAGCTGCGGTAGGCGTTGTTGACATTGCTCCCGTTATACCTAGACATGCCAGTCTTTGTACTTTTCCTAGTTTTCTCATTGCCTTCCCTTTTCCGGCTTTATGCCACCAGGTCAGAGAGGCATATTATTGGTACTAGCCAGTGCACCATTCTTGGTTGTAGTCCCCATTTTTTACCTACCATTCTTCTACTGGCCCATAAGGCCCGCGTAGCTTTGGCAGTGACTTTGTCTAGATGTGCATTGAAGTTTAATTTGGTGTCTAGAATCAGTCCCAAATATTTGACTCCGTTGCTCACCTGCAATTTTTTTCCCCGGAGATATAATCTTCCCAGGTTGAGTTACCTCTTTCTTGTGAAGGCGACCACAGTGGTCTTCCCTGGACTCGCGGAAAGACCTTCCTGGGTACACCATTCGTCTACCATAACGAGGGCTCGCTGCATCTTTTCCGATGCAGCGCCCTCGTGTTTTCCTGTTACCAGGATGACGATATCGTCTGCATAACCTTGCGCATATATTCCACGCTCTTCCAGCCGAGATAAGAGCTCGTCCGCAACGAGGCACCACAGGAGAGGGGATAAGACCCCCCCCCCCCCACTGCGGGCATCCTCTGGTCATACCTCCTCTGTTGTGGATCCTAGCGTGGACTGAATTTTTCTAGTTCTAAGTGCTGAGTCGATCCATCTTGTTATTGACTCAAAATACGGTTTCTTGACAATAAAAACCGGGATTTATTCGAAATCTACGCGGTAGAAAATTTTCTAAATAGAAAATTCGGATTCAGCCCACAAAAATACTTAAGGCATGATAGGTTTAGTCCTTGGAGCAGATTTTTTTTTGTGTTATTGAACCTTACATTCTATTTCAACTCTAGAAAGGAAAGTAGGAAATTTCATAATAAATAAAAAAGTGTGTAAGTTGCGATTTGCTTAATACCGGCTCGGTGGCGCAGTGCTTAATGTGTTAGGCTTGCGAGCACGGTTCGAATCCTGGCTAGGGTATGGATGTGTAGTGGCGTTTTTCACATGTTGCCAAGATAGTAGCAGTGGGCTAGACTGCGGTTGTGTGAGAGATAAAAGGTCTAGCCGCTCTCCTCTCCTGAGTTCGAGTCTCAGCTGCGGCAGATGGCAATGTCGCAGGGAATGGGTGTTGTGATGTTGTCTATGTTGTCTATGCGTCTGTGTGTCCTGGTTGAGTGGTAGAATAGCCTACGGCTAAACTCCGCCAGGACAATAATATATATAAGGCAATGAGGCAATTAATACCTAAATAATATTCTCAAATCATGATGAAAGCAAATAAATAAAAAATAATTAATTGTAACAATACACAAGTTGAAATAATTTTTGAACCATCAAAAATCCAATGAACACGTATAGTCTGGTAGCAGGTCAAAGGTCAAAGCCAGGTGGCATGCAAATCACTTATAGCTCCAGAAATTCCTATTCTAACGTTTACAGACAGCTTCTTCGTCATTACGTGCATCGCAAACAGCTAAAATGTTTTCCTTGAAGGTTTTAGAACTGAATAAAGGATTTTGCACATTTTCACTTGTCGCCACCGACTTGGATTCTTTGAGTCAATATATGATACACATTTCACCACAAAATATGCAATGTTCCGGAAAACTGATATACGGACCAACACTACGGCGTACTCTCTTAGGCCCAGGTGCATTATGTCTTAACTCCACACTGACTTTGTGTTTCTTCAAGTAGCGTTCGATATGCATATTTGAAGTGTAAGTCGAACCACAATTCCTGTGACACCGTACTTGTTATATTTTCATTAGTATCGAACAGTTGCTCCAGTTCTATGTTTATACCATCTTTTCACAGTTTGCTGTACTTAATAACAGTTAGAATTCTCTGACCACCACTGTCTATAATATTGATATCCATTTTGCCATACTTAAACACGCAATCCATTTTCTCAGTTGTTATCAAATCACAGATTGCAGTTTACATCACCTGATATAGAAATTAAAAATGTGTGCATTTCAACAATGATGATCTAATTGTTCTTATAAAATGTTAAAGCAGAAATTTATATTTTATCACCAAGATAATCCGTTATTAGTATTCCCTGATCCTGAAAGCATGACAACAAAATGATTACCTGGTCTGTTCTATATGCGAAGATATGGCCGATCTCGGCCGCCGTATTGAACAATTAAATTAGCTCGAGGGTGAGATTTTCACTTTGTATGCCTTGAAGAAGCAGAAATCACTAAAAAAACATTGAGCGGACCTTACTTCCAGGTTTAGGTTAAAAATGCCGTTTAGCAATCGGGCTAATGCTGGTTATTTCAATTGAAAATGACGTCCTCTATCAGCTCTCTTCATTTTACCCACGACTTTTGGAACACCCCGTATATGTATAATATAATATGTCAAACAGTAAACATAAATATGAAAGTTTTGTCCCGTATTTTATATGACTAGATAAATCTTGATATAATCTAGTTCATTCACGTATACACGCTACTGATTCACCTAGCAGCCGTAGACATGACATGATGAGAACGTAGGGTACCTAAGGCGTCCCCAGAGTGACCAGCATGTCCGTTCATTGCGCCATCTCGAGCCACACTAACGAGCTGCCTTTGTACCTTCTAATGGCGATTTGAGAACCCTTACACTCTCCGAGACTCCTTCTATTTCGGATAATACCATCTGCATTACTTTACATACAGAAATTCATAAAGTTTAGTCGTTTAAAGAAATATTTGCAGGAAAAATCGTTTTGACAACAGGCGTTTTTGATCATCAGTTTATAAGAATAGTTATTTTCTTGTTTTTCATATTGAATGTTAGTAAGTCGACCGTTTATAGAATTCTAAGGCAGGAAAAAATAAAGGGGGTGTTCAGAAACCTAAAGGGAAATCTGGGAGGAAAAAAATAATATTAAACGATTTCCAGACAAATGGAATTCGGCGAAAAGTTCATAATTTTTTTATAATGGACACTTTTAGGAAATTCAGTCGCTAGGAATAAGCACTCAACCCGATTACTTTTTGATTCTAGTCAATTGTTGTGAGTCGCTAAACGGTGCAAAGAACGTTGATAAATGTTATTACAGCTGAGGTTTTGTCAAAGAAAATTTGTATGTTACCTTGTGAATGTTATAATGTTAAAACTGTTAAATAAATTAGTGTTTGGTGCATGCGATTATAATTGATCCATTTATTTTTAAAGACAAAATTGATCTGCTTGATGAAAGAAAGTGAGGTTAAGTTTCTCCGCTGCCCACACTCAGTTTGAATTTGGCCGCTGACTAAAACATCCAGTAGTTGACAACATAGCCCCACAAAAAAAGTTGTCTGGCCTGCGGGCCATACCAGTGTATCTTTATGTATTTGGGCCCTCTGAAACCTCAGAATTGTCAGATTCGCTCGTTTTTCACCTCTAACTCGAAAAAACACCCCCAAAACAAAAAAAAGTGATCTGGCCTGCGGGCCAAATCAGTGTATTCTTATATATCTGGACCTGCTGAAACCGATTCCTAAGTCAAAATTGTCAGATTGGCTCGTTTTTCACCCCTAACCTCAGACCCACCCCCCCACCAAAAGTGGCCTGGCCTTCGGACTATACCAGTGTATCCTTATGTATTTTTTTTTTAATCGCCTTATTTATATTAATGTCCTGGCGGTGTTTAGCCGTAGGCTATTCTACCACTCAACCAGGACGAACACACGCACACAGACAACATCACAACACCCATTCCCTGCGACATTGCCATCTGCCGCAGCTGAGACTCGAACTCAGGAGAGGAGAGCCACTAGAACGTGTTGTCTCTCACACAACCGCAGTCTAGCCCACTGCTACCATCTCGGCAACACATGAAAAACGCCACTACACATTCATACCCTAGCCAGGATTCGAACCCGGAACCCCGTGGTCGCAAGCCTAACACCTTAAGCACTGCGCCACCGAGCTGGTGGACCCTTTCAAACCCAATCCGAAGTCAGAAAGTCAGAATATTGGCTCGTTTTCCACGCCTAACCACAAAAATCACTCCAAGAACAAAAAAAAGTGGTCTGGCCTGCGGACCAGATCACCTTTATGTATTTGGACCCGCTTAAACCGAATACGAAGTCAAAATTGCAGATTGGCCCGTTTTTCCCCAGAAAAACACCAGCCAAAAAAGCGGTCTGGCCTGCGGACCTTTACATTGTATTCTTATGTATTTGGACCCCTCTGAATTCCATTCAGAAAGTCAAAATTGTCAGATTCGCTCGTTTTTCACGCCTAACCGCAAAAAACACCCCCAATACAAAAAAAGTGGTCTGACCTGCGCATCAGATCAGTGTATCCTTATGTATCTGGACTCGCTGAAACTGAATCCGAAGTCAAAATTGTCGGATTGGCTCTTTTTTCACCCCAAAAAAACACCCCCAAAACAAGAAAAAAGTGGTTTGTCCGGCGGACTAGACCAGTGAAACCTCATTCAATACATAAGGAGACACTGGTATGGTTCGCAGGCCAGATCACTTTTTTGGGGAGGAGGGGGTTGTTTTTTTGGGGTTAGGTGAAAAACGAGTCGATCTGACAATTCTGACTCCGGATTCAAATTTCAAAAACAGCAGAAAGTAATCTATGAAAAAAAAGGTATGAAAATATTAGTTTCAAACTTTAGCTTTACTTTAATAACCTACTTCTGGTGATACTGGAACATGAGAAACTCTAAAATTAATTTATCTACAAAATAACGATTTATTCAATCGAAAATGAAAATATAATAACATCAAAAGTCGTCAAAAAAATGTATAATTAATATTTTAATAGATAGATTACCTTTCTGATTTTTCATAGATTATTTTTTCTGCTGTGTGCAAAATCTTACAAAAGCTTTGTTAACTGTAACTATGAGCAAACAAAAAATAATATAATTTAATTATGAAAAATACCATTAGAATAATTCCTGTTGAAGTTGAACCATATCCGTTATACGGAAGGGTCTTCAGAGGCGTATAAACTGCTTTGTTTTATATAAATTATGTCTTATTACAGTTTAGAGCGAAATATTACTAAGGTTTTTGATTAAGCACATAAAAATACGCGGAAGTATAAGATATCGAATTCACAACATATAATGTATTTCATAGATTAGAACGAATAGACCATTAATTGTGTGTCATAAGATTAGTGTCAAAATGTGTGAATTGTTGTTAATTTGGAGTTCTAGAGCACAGAAATGTACATGCCAACCCTTTTTTTGGTACAGGGGGGTATTGCAGGCCCCCAAATGTGTAAGAAATATGATTTAAAATTAAAAAAAAACAGCCACAAAAAATCGTAGGTTTACGCATGGAGGTTGGGAGATTTCTTAATATACCCCCAAAAATCATGAATCCATACTTCCATTCATTTTGGGTGCTACAAGGAGACACTACGTTTGCGCAGTTTTGAAAAAGTCAGGTAAAAAAATGATAAGTATATGAATGGCAATCAGGAACTTGGTAAGTATGAACCTACCGAGTATGAAAATATATTCTCTGAAAAGTGGTACGACAGTCTTGCCATTCACGATAATTGATGGCGTACCAGAATTCCCTACCGTATATACTGTTAACCTGTGTAATTTGATGAATATCATAAATTTACGATTGGCAATCAGATACTTGGTAAGTATGATCCTCCTAAGTTCAAAAATACATTGGCCATCTTTGAAAAATGGTGCGAAGGTCTTGTCTTTCACGATAATTGACGGCGTATTAGAGCTTTCTACCGCATGTACTAGTTACCCGTGTAATTCGATGAGTGTCATAAATTTACGACTAGAAATCAGAAACTTGGTAAGTATGAACCTCCTGAGAGCGAAAATACATTCGCCATCTTTGAAAAGTGTTATATTTATGATATTCATCGAATTAAAGGGGTAATCAGTGCATGCGGTAGGAAACTCCGATACGCCATCAATTACCGTGCATAGCAAGACCTTCTCACCATACTTACCAATTATCTGATTGCCACTCGTAAATTTATGATATTGGTCAAACTACATGAGTAAATATTATACATGCGTTAGGAAGCTCCGATACGCCATCAATTATCGTGAAAGGCAAGACCCTTGCACCACTTGTCAAAGATGGCGCACGTATTTTCGCAATTAGGAGGTTCATACTTATCAAGCATCTGATTGCCAGTGGTAAATTTATGATACTCATCGAATTACAAGGGTAACTAGTACATACGGTAGGAAGAGCCCATACGCCGTCCATTATCGTGAAAGGCTAAACTTTCTCACCACTTTTCAGAGATAGCGAATATATTTTCACACTCAGAAGGTTCATATTTATTAAGTATCTGATTGCCAGTTGTAAGTTTATGATATTCATCGAATTACACAGGTAATCAGTACATGCGTATTTATAATTTTTTTTACCTCACTTTTTTTTTAAACTTATGACACACAATTAGTAGTCGGCGGGCTCCTGGTCTAGAACTCTACGTAGATGAAATGACATCAGCTTTACCTTAAAATCCCTGTTTCGTACTACTAGCTTTGGAAGTGTCATTTTTTGACGTCTGTCCGTATGAATGTGTCACTTGCAATCTCTGGCAAGACAAAATTTACTTTTATACCCTAGGGAAAAAAAGTAACTTTTTTGACTTAGGACAGAATAGGAATGTAATAAAAAAGTTAAACAATAATGAAACTCCGACACCAACGAAGCACATGCATTTTTGGGCTACCTCCTGTATGTCAATACTTTCATCATAATCCATATTTTTATTGCAAAAACACTCGAAAATAACTTGTATATCAGAAATTATCATGAAGTTATGAATTTGACAACTTACTGATAGTAACCATAGCAACTAGAAAGCGTTCATAGCAAACACACTCCAATTAAAGTCTAAGCCAACGAGACAAATCTTGAAATATAAATTTATAATTTTGAATTAATTTTCCTAAAATTGTAAAATTGCTAATAGTACGAAAAACATCGTATGCACCTCGGCTTGTATCATGTATTTACAGGTCTCGGACACTTGCAAACCTCAGCCCTACGGGCTTCGGTGTGCGATCTGTATTCTCGACTTATAAAATACACTTACAAGCCTTGGTACATAAATAACTATTACCTTACGTAATTCTGCAATTTTAAAGTTCCATAATTATTATTACTACGAAACGAATGAAAGTTACATTTGGCTGTTGCCAAATACTCATTTTAAAAATAAAATTAAAAGGTATTGACATGTCCTTAATCTCACTGGCATCACGTAAAAGTGATTTGTATCGTGTTTGACTAAAATGTTAATCAAATAATTATTCACAGTTTGTCACACCAAACTGTAATTTCTACTCGTTTATTTAATCAAATGTATTTTTAACCATAAAACCCAATATTTCATGTTTCTTGTTTTGACATCACTGTTAATATTTGCATATAATTCTATAAATTGATGTTGTCCATACCACATTTTAAATAAAAACACATATAACCCGAATCTACAATCGACAAATTCTTCCCCACTGACGTTTTATGTTTATGTCCAAGAATCCAAAACCAATTTTACCCAAATTATATGCTTTTTCTGAGATCTATGACGCGAAATATTGGTTTCAGCATCATTTGTTCGAAGATAAAATGCGGCGACCACCTATTTGCCTCCATTTACATGAAAATCTCCACGGAAGCGCCTTGTAAATAATTCAGAGTGACCCTCTAATAGAGCCATGTCGCATTCCCGATACTTATAACTTATAGTATATGTGGTCGGGCCGGCCAAATTTACATAAGGGTTGGTCCAGGACCGCATTTAAAATATTTTCGAATGGAAATTTTCATTCGGTTTTGTAACCACTATTGCCATGCACCCTGCAAATGCTGTTTATTCCTAGTAGGTTCAAAGATGACATGTATTGTACATTAAGAACCAACCATTTCATTGTTATTCATGTTCATTCAGATCTTATCCGAATAATTTTAATATAAAAATAAATAAATAAATAAATGTATTTTTTGTAACGCCATATCCTAAAATGACATTTATTTGACAGTTTCAATGAATCAAAACAATGTCATTATTCACAAGTGTAAAATAAAGAAAAAGAGTGAAATAGGGTATATTATTCGACGAGCGGTAATGTAGGTAATAACTCACGCAGATGAAATTTACAGCACGAGCCGCAGACGAGTACTGTAATTTATCAAGTGAGTTATTACCGTTACCGCAAGTTGAATACTATGCTTTATCTACGATTATAATAATAAATATTAAATTGAGAAAATTTTATTTACATTACTCAGTTTGTTTATTAATAAAATTAACTGTAGCATTTAATTTTTGTACACACGTTTATTTTTGTTCTGCGATTTTTCGGGTAATAAATTATATATTGTACCATTAGCTACTTGTCTTCATTCTGGTGGTGTACATATTAGTTCATCTTCACTAACCGAATTCATCATTTTTGACACAATTATTACTTAACTTGATTTGAAAACATCGAAACTATTCAAGCATGATAAATCACCTTCCTCCCCTCAATAATAATGGACCGTTCTATTTCACCGTATCGAAAAAAAATTCTCTCGGACAGAGCCACCTACGTCTGGTGCGCGTTACGTTGACTGGACAGGCTAGGCATGAAGATGAAGGTGAGTGGCTCTGAGCCTAGTGATTTATAATAACTCACTCATTATAACTCACGCTATTTGTTTATGGATACTATTAGTTGTTCAAAAGCAGTTCATTAACTAGTATATAACCTAATAAGAGTAGATAAAGAAATTTTATTTCACATTGTGAAATAAAACTTATTGGTTTCTATGGAAACAGCAATAGAATTTAGTCTATTTTTACAAAGTTATATTGTTTTCTAATTTAGAATGGCGATACAAAAATTTTGTATATAACTTGAGACTAAGATGTGTTTTTTTACTCGTGTGGTTTATAGCTCTCGCCTTCGGCTCGTACTATAAACGCCCCACTTGTAAAAAAGCCGCTCGTTATATTAAATACCTTATTCATCTTATCAAGTTACACAAGGTACAACATATCAGACTAGTCAAATAACATGACATAAAAATAATAAGACATACAGTAATAGGATGTATAAAGTACATTACATGACATACTGAAATTTAAGTCAAGACTAACATTGTAAATACTCGTCTAGGGAGTAAAAAGCTCTACTAATTAATAATTTTCAATATAGAACGGATATATACAAATACGATGGCGCAAAAGAAATGAAAACAATATTTAAAAACCATTTAAAAATATTTACTTGCATGCCACTGGTATATCGACTGTATTGAAATAAAACCAAATAGAACAGCTAATAATACGTCCAAAGTTGCATCAACGGCATGTAACTTCTTTCTCTGCTTACTGGCCTTACAGACAAAATGTTTTGACTACGAATATATTACCTTTTTGCGACAAAACAAAAAGCCGAGTTAACGCCACGACAATATGATATTTATTAGGGTGGTCCTTAAACACTAACTTTTAAAATGTACCCGGGGCACCCTCTTATTTTGTTCTATTATATAAAAAAAGACTTCCATAAATATTTCAGATTTTTAAATAATGTTTTAAGGGTCGCTACCAAGTCTTGAATTTTCAAGAAAATCGAGAATTTTTGCAAAATTTTCTTCAAAATAAATCAAATGAACCTCAAAATGATATTGATCATCAATTGAATTAATAAAATAGGACAGTACATTGTCCACCACTTTCATCTCAAGTCAACTGTATTTTATTAACAACTTTTTCATTTATATTATTTTATATATATAACATTGTGATTTCTGTATAGTTGTACATATTAATTACATGTTTAATGAACATAATTTCTTTTGTATCTCAGTTTAATTATTAATTCCTAACTATTTTTTTGTTAATTTTGAAACTTTACGGGGTGGCTGAGTTAAAAAATCTCAAAAAATTACGGTAACTCATTTTAATAGAGTAGATCAAAATGGCAGGGTGCCCCAAAGAAAATTACGAAAAAAAAATTTTACCCTAATTTAAGGACCACCCTAAATATTTATACATAATATCAAAAAAGGCACCAGACTAAAGAATCGTACTATGCGTATACATTATAACTTTAATAAGTATAGAAAAAGCATTAAGAGAATACACAACACTACCAAAATTAATAAGATATTTTTTTAATGTAAAAAGTTCGCTTAAAGAAAACCCATAAAAAACCATTAAAAGTTTTTATTATATGGAAATATCATTTATAAATGTCTTTCTGTTGTAGAACAATATAGATTACATTTTTTTTATATAAAAAATTGAATCACGTTAAAAAAGTTATTAATAATTATGAAATACAATTGCTTAAAAAAATATGATGAAAGTGAAGGGCTCGTTGAAGGGTCATGAAGCAGGTTTTAATTAGGCTGTGAAAACGTTCACACAGGCGTTCTAGTGTCCTATAGTCTAAGCACTGGTTCTGCTCTGTATTTATGTTCATTCAGATCTTATCCGGCTTATTACGGCTACTTACTGTCTGAACTTTGGTTATTTAAAAGTATAGACAAAATAGAGTCTTACTTTTATTTGACATTTTTCACCGCTCGTGGATCGTTTCGCGTTAGAGCCGTAAGAAAAAAGACAAAAAAAAGTAGCAACTTACCGGTCAGATCCTTCGGTTATAGTGAGTGATGCCGTATATATTTTTAGATAGCACCGTATTCAGAAAAATCCCGCGAACCATTTACGCGCAGACAATATTCAAAGACAAGTGCAAAAAAAGTTGGCAATTCACCGCACCAAACCGGGTGGGGATTATTTATTCAGACATGTATATATCAAAAAGTAACAGGTTAGAAATTTCTCATTAAGCAATCTTTTAATATAATCATTAATGAGTAAATGAATGCATTTGTTTAAAAAACTAAATAAAATTGAAAAAATGGTTTTAAATAATCTGAAAAGAAATGTTGTACTTAAACATTAGACTCACCAGAACTGAGACCAAATATTCAACTTTTGATAAGGAACTTTTATCCTTGTGCGCTGCTATTAAGCATTTTAAATATTTACTTGTAGGTCGTAAATTTATTTGTTTTACTGACCATAAACCTTTGATCAATCCTTTATTCACAAAAGCCGAAAGATCTCCACGACAAATACGTCATTTAATATATATTGCTCAATTTTCATGCGAAATTCGGCATATTAAAGGAAAGGATAATGTTGTAAGCGAACACTTTATCACGTGTATATGACACATCTTCTTCAGAACAATGTATTTAACCAATTCAAATAGAAAACTCTCCTTTAATTAATATTAATTTTGACTTATGATTATTGAGCAAAGCTCAAGATTCTGACCTTAAATATTTATTATCAAATCAATCATCAAATTCTAAAACCATTTTCAGTTTAAAAAGAATTAAAACTCCATTTTTTTTTTATCATCTTATTTATATTAATGTTCTGGCGGAGTTGGATGAATCTATTTGATGCGATATTTCTCGTCCAAAACTACGACCTTATGTTCCAATTATTTACAAAAGGACGATATTTGATATATTTCATGGTCTATCTCATCCTGGAATTAAAGGCACTAGAACTTTGTTCAGTAATAACTATTTCTGGATTAAATGAATACAGACTGCAACTTGTGGGCTAAAACGTGCGTTAAGTGTCGGCAAACGTCATACGAAGAGTCCAGTAGGTAATTTTGAGATACCAAAAGGCAGTTTCGATCACATTCATAGTAAGACTACTCCCCCTTCCAAGGCTTGCTCTTACATTCTCACAGTCATCGAACTATTTACCACACGGCCAGAAGCATATCCTCTGCCAGATATCACGACAAAAACTGTAGCACTTATTTCAAAACTTTGTTTGTCGTTTCGGCGTTCCTTTGTATGTCAAAACTCACCAAAGTGTTTAATTTGAATCGAAATTATTTAAAGAATTTGCAAAATTTTTGGGTTCTCACAACCACTTACCATCCTCAAAGCAATGATATGGTTGAACATTTTCACAGAACTCTTAAAACTGCCTTAACTGCTAGAGCTAACACCTCACATTGGGTAGATGAACTTCCTATTATATTATTAGCTTTTAGAACGATTCCTAAAGAAGATAAGATTTCCAATGTTCTTCAGCCGAACTAATATTTGGCCAAACTCCACGATTACCTGGCGAATTTTTCACTAAGTCATATGATTCTCCCGATATTCTTTACTTTACTGACAAATTACGCACTTATTTTAATAATTTGACTTTTATTTCTCCATTTTCTCATGTTCATTACAAATCGTTTGTCAGCTCTGACATTTTTACTTGTGATTTCATATTTGTTCGCAAAGAACGTTTTAAACCTACCTTTTCTCCTTGGTACGAGGGTCCATTTAAAGATTTATCCCGTTCAAATAAGTTAATTATTTTTAATAAAAGAAATAAAGTCCTAATTGTCAGTAGAGACAGAGTCCAACCTACTTTTTTGTTAGTTGACAAATGTGATATTCCCCCAACCCTTATTAAAAAAGTACGTTTTGCCATAGATACATTGGTTGATTGGTTGTTCTTTTTATTAACGGGGGAGTGTGTGTAGCAGCTCACTTACCTTAAATAAAAGATTTGAGTTACTATGGATATAAGTAAAAAAGAAGAACAAAAAAAATAACAGAAAAATATCAAGAAATTTTTATATTTGCAAAATAATGAATTATATCTTATTATAAAATGATATTGATAATCAACTTTTAATTTTAATATACAAACTTCAATTGAATGGTTATTTTATTATGGTACATTAGTACTACAGCAACTCTCAATTGTTTTTAGTTTTGCAACTTAACTAATTTTTCAAAAAGTTAGGACAAACCTGTTTTTTCCTTGCAATTTCATTTGAGCAGTCTCGTTTTTTAACCGATATCATACAATTTAAAAAGAAGAAAATTCTTAATTTCTACCCGTGTTTTTTCTGTTTGTACAATCATTATTTACACATTCGATCAAGCGATTTCTATGAAATCTTCTCAAATTGTAAGGTATGGCCCAAAAAAATTGATATACCAACATTCTATTCGTGCCTCCCAGTCAGGAGATATCAACCCTTTAATTATTTCTTAATTTTGTTATCATTAAAACTAAGTTAGAAGGCGAATGTACTGTAATTTTTATTTTTCAACGTACATTTGACTATATTTATGTGAGATCCCATATATCTATGAATTTAAATGTCCGGTCCTGGACCATATCTTTGGCAGGGCGGATGACAAACAGAGAACAGAGGATAACTGTATACACAACGACACGTAATGTTTGCATATGTATGCAGCTTCTTCGGAGCGGTGACAGTTGGTGACCGGACGCTTCTTTCGGACCGGTCGCGTCTTTTTATGTCGCCCGAGCTGACGCCAGTTGGCCCCTATGCAAATTTCTCTTTCCTATTCACGTATCGGGACGAAATATTTCTACTTTTCTTAGTCGTGTCCGGATAGCCCCTGTCAAATTTTATGTGCCGAACTGATATTACGACCTCAAAACAAGATTTTAACTAAGGACAGCACATAAAGAAATATTTACTTTGTCGCAAATAAAACCTAAAATAGTTATCCTTCCTGTTATCCTTCGACCGACGAGTAAAAAATTGTTTCGTGTACAGTTGAAGAACTTTAACTGCCTTTTGTGATTATCATTTTACAGCATCTATCCTACTAGTCGGGGAGCCCTCCCTAGCTGTACGTGCACCCCCCCCGCCCGATCTTTGGGGGCAACGTTTTTCATAAAGATTAGAGCCTAAGGAACAATTTAAGACATGTTCTAAAAAAAAACTGGCTGTACTTTCAAAATGGCAGCCATATGTTAAAAAAGAACTGTTGCCAATGTTGTTTTTGTCATTTAACACAAATACTAAAAAAGATGGACAAAAACTTTTTTCACAAAAAACAACGTGCATAAAATTTTCTACAAATTTGTTCTCTCGTTTGTTCCTATACAATATTTTGACAGGAGTTACCATTTTCCAGATAAATGAGTCCAAAATTAAGAAAACATGGAAATTCATATTTCGGTAAATCATTTAGAGGAAATAACTGTGGCAATTATTGTAAGGCGCATAATATAACTTTATATTATTAACGTAACAAAAAAATAAAATAAACTGAAAAAAATTAATAACAATAATAATATTGTAATTTGCAGACATTTATCTCGAAAACGGTAACAATATCTGGAAAACGGTAACTCCTACCCAAATATTGTATAAGAACAAAATTATAGAAAATTTTATGCACTTTGTTTTTTGTCAGGAAGTTTTTCTCCATCTTTTTTAGTTTTTGTGTTAAATGACAAAAACAATATTTGCATTTTTTTTAAAACGGACGCCATTTTGAAAGTGCAGCCAATTTTTTTTTTAGGACATGTCTTAAATTCTTCCTTAGGCTTTAATCTTTATGAAAAACATTGTCCCCAAGGATCGGGGGAGGGGGGGGGGGGGGGTGCACGGGCACTTAGGGCGGGCTCCCATAGTATACGGAAGGATCCGTCAGAGTATTTAATAGAAAATTTTTATTTTCCAATGTGGTGGCTAATTCAAATTCCGTACGAGGTTCTTTGACATCGACGAAAAATATTTTAATAAATAGAAAAACCCTTCTTCCGTAATATAACAAGTTGATGGAATTTTGCCTGGATATCTTATTTGCCTTAAATAAATTTGCTTAACAAATATAAAATTAACATGGCGTTTTAGTACACTAATAGAAGCACCGTGGTAAAAAGATTTGCAACAACACATTTTTGTAAACCATGTTTAACATGTTAGTCCAGTCAATGAATATATTGTAGAATGCATGTAATATGCGAGACTTTTTGACTTGAGAATTTTGTTAGAAGTAGTCAGTAGGTAAACATACTAAAAGTCCCCGCCCCTGGGAGGTGTGCTTACGGTGGGAGGGAGGAGGCAAGGTACCATTTTTGTATTTTTCGATTATATCTCGGAAACGGTGAACTCTAGAAAAATATGTTCTAAATAAAAAAGTAAGCTAATTAAATTTCCTATAAAATTGTCTCCATACATATTTGTCGAATTTCCAACGTTTTCGAGATATACGTTATTGAAAATCGATAATTTTCGAAAAAAAATATTTTTTAAGTGTATATCAAATTGAAGATGCTCTACAACTTCGTTTCTTACAATTTTTCTGAGAAACGATCGTGGGAGGCACTAGAAGCAAATGTTTGACAAAAGGAGTTAGGTAGAAATGATTTTTTCGAAAAGTATCGATTTTCGAAAACCGTTGGAAATTCGACAAATATGTATGGAAACAATTTTATAGGGAATTTAATTAGCTTTCGTTTTTATTTAGAACATATTTTTTCTAGAGTCCACCGTTTCCGAGATATAATCGAAAAACCCAAAAATGGGACCTTCCCCTCCTCCTCCCACCGTAAGTTCACCTCCCAGGAGTGGGGACTTTTAGTATGTTTACCTGCTAACTACTACTAACAAAGTCCTGAAGTCAAAAAGTCTCGCATATTCCATGTACTCTGCACCTCTCTTTTGAGTACTCATTGACTGAATTATGTGGTATGTTTGATTTGACAAAATCATTTTTTTTAAATCTGAGAACTACTCACACGTGACATTGTTTCCAGCAAATACTTTCCTTAAAATTAGCTATACCTAAATAAACTTGGTAAAAGGTGAATTTTTTCGTTAAGTTAATTGTGAGATTTTGACTATAAATCCTACTTCAAATTCAAATTCAAATTAATTTATTTTGTTATTGGACAATTAAAAATTGTATAACAATAGTCAGTGGTAAAGATAGTTACAATAGGCCACTTCCATGTGCCGTATATTTTAAATTAATTTATATATATTAATATAGTGTTACTAAACATTAGCAATTATCAAATCTGTTTTCATAATTTCTAACTGGAAAATATTTAAATAACCGACTAATATCCGGGAGAAGGGGCATATCTGAAAACACTCATATTGGAGTTGACGTCATCTGTCATTAGATATATCTCTGCGCGTGCATGCGTGCAATGATTCGGAAATATTATTCGTGCAGTTTGCTATTATTTTCTAAATCTGTTTAGTTGTATTGGGTCTGTGATATTAAATAGTGTGTATTTAAGTGTACCATATTTAAATGGGTTTAAATTATTTTAAACATGACTGAAATAGGTTATTATTTCAAAAATCAATCGGATAGTTCACGTCGTACGCTTGCCTGCCTGCCTGCGTCACAAAAACAATCATAAATAAATAACTATAAGTCCTAGATGAAAATTTTTTTTTTCCAAAAATTCTCCTGTATCTTAGCTTCAATCGCCTCGCTGCATATTGCTCCAGTCGAATTAGACATAATAAAAAATTTTGCGTCCCGTGGACTTTTTTTTTGTGGAAGTTGTTTAAGAGGGCATAATAAGCAAGCACAGAAAACTACACCCTGATACACTATGTGCGTCCCCTATTTTTAGGGAAACTTTGAAATTTTACTTATGTGCTCATATCTTTTTCCCTATTACACAAGTTACACTTTTTGAAGATTCATCCCTCCTCTACATAATATGTATATTACATATTTGCCGTAGGACAAACGGTTTTGGCTGTACGAGGCCGGAAAGGTCGCGCTGTCCGAATTTGGGGGGTCTTCTGTACAGGAAAAACGGCTATTATTTCTAATCTATAATACTACACATACTAATGCCCTTATGGAGGGATGATGATTTGTGAAAAAACTTTCATCGAATATCGCGCGGTTTCCATGATACGGGATGTTGAAATTTTTAAAAGAAAGTGAACCTACTTTTTTTCGCTCATTTTTTTTCATGTATGTACGACCCTAATATAAGAAAATTTACGTTGGTTTCATTTTAATACATTCATTGGTTTAGGAGCTAGACAGCAAAATATGCCAAAAATTTGGTATTGTTGCATTAAAAAAACCAAAACCAGTATAATTCTGGTAAATGTTTTTGTTTATACTAAAAGTCCAATTCATTGCGCATAAAAAATGTGTTTTTGTATTTATATAGGATCAACACTTACTGTGTAATAACGATTTATGTCATGTGTTCAACAGTCTCCTTTTTCACAATTTTTTATTACGCGGCCTTATGACTCATAGTAGGGCAGAAAGCAATATACACGTGGACACTGCACATAATAGGGTGTTAAAATGGGTCTCTTGTTAAAATGCGATAGGACGTACCGTTTTCGAGCAAAACGCACTTGTTTGCAATAAATTGCTTCAGATCATACTTTTCATCGACTGACTAGTAAATACTCACCGCTGACTACGAAAAAATACAACTGTGGGTCGCTTCTTGCTTTTTCTGTTTATGAGGGACATTGCTAATGAAAAAATGAAGGGATTGTCTCAAATCATCATTGCAACTTATTTTGTGTTTATAACAAAATCTACAGTAATTTTACCTTCCTAGAGAAACAGCTATGTCCATTTCATCGAAAAATCCATGTTGATTTGTTAGTTATTTTACTTGGCCCCACGCATTCACAGCAAAACGTAATTTACCAAAAAGTAGGAAAGGGACAGGTTCCAAGCCAATTGTTTTCGCCTACCGGTGCAAAAGTTTCCCAATTGCAAAAAACATATTTTGTTTTTGCATGCACTTACTGGATGCGATACCACTTCGGCTTTTTTCCACAAAGGCAAGACGCAACTGTTAAAACTTTTCGAAAAACGGCTGGATCTACAGCAGTCTGCATAAGTTTTTCTACAACCAGACTTCTCCATTAGACGTAATCATTCGCAATGGGATGCACATAATTCTGGCTATGTATGGTGCTCCAAGAACAAAAACTTCCTTAGACAATTACAGATATTTAAGTTTCACCAAAGCAACAAAACAAAAAACAGCCGTAAAATTATGTTCACTTCCCCCGACTGCTGCAGCAGCTGAACAACATTTGTGTCACTTGTATTACCAAGTACAGAGATAGTTGGGACACGACCTAGATCCAGAACAATGGGGATGAATCACGAAGAACGGCATGTTGGAGCCAGTCCGAACGCACCTGCCACCGCACCGGACATTTTGATAAATGCCACCTTCTGTAATTGTTCGAAGGGTTGCGCCAGAAAATGTGGATGCAACAAAGTGGGACTTCCTTGTTCAATGGCGTGCACTCATTGTCATGGTACGTCCTGTTTAAATGCCGAGCAAACTATTGAAGACGACAACGATGTTGATAACCGTTCCGAAAACATTGCCCCTCCCATGCCTACTGAACCGTCAAGTGAATTCGACGAAGACCATGGCGACATGGAACAGGTTGAAACGTGGAATCACGATGACACTGATTAAAAGCAGTACCTACCTATAATACCTTGGATATCATGGATTAGAACTCCTGGTGAAACCATGTAAAAAAAGCGGCAATGATTCTACCTCACAAGAAAAGGTGGTGAGGAAATGAATCAATTTGTAAAAACCGCTGCCCAAGGAATCACTACTTCCACATCCAGATTTTCTATCCAAGTCACTCACAACGAAAAAAATTTGTATGTGGAAATAATTGTTTATGGAAATTTAATAATACAATATTTGAAATCCTCTACCAAAACCCATAAAACGATACCCCACATCGGTAGTGGGGTGGGGGTGGTGATAGGGGGGTGGTAGTGGGGGTGGAAGAAGTAAAAAAAATATTTTGAGGTTTCTAGTTTTTGTAGACACACTAAATCAATTTTTTTTTATCCTCTTTAATAATGGGGTGGGGGTAGTAATGGGGGGTGGCTAATGCCAAAAATTTTTTTGAGACCTTAGCTTCTCTTGTATATACTAAATACCAATTTTATGGACTCTTACCTGCTTGATTTACGTATTTACCAAATTTACCCCAATTTAGCCCCCAACCCTGTGATAGAACAAGATGAAAATATAATCTAGTTCTAGATCTCGTTAAAGTACAAATGTGTACCAAATTTCAAGTCAATACCTTAAACGGTTCCATAGTAAACGTGCGCACAAAAAAAAGTTAGACAGACAGACTGACAGACAGAAAAATTTTTTTCGCTCAAACTTAAAATCTCGACGTTTCATGACATTCTAAGCCTATTTGAACAATAAAAATTTTTAAAAATTTTTTTGTCGTTACTATACTTCCACTGGATGTGGAAGTAAAATTACATAAAGATATTATATTATTATTATTATATTATATTTCTGTACCGAATAGTACTAATGTGAAAATAAACACAAAATAAGTTGCAGTGATGATTTGAGACAAGCGTGTCATTAGCAATGTCCCTCATAAACAGAAAAAGCAAGAAGCGACACAGTTGTATTTTTTCGTAGTCAGCGGTGAGTATTTACTAGTCAGTCGATGAAAAGTGCGATCTGAAGCAATTTTTTGCAAACAAGTGCGTTTTACTCGAAAACGGTACGTACATTTTAACAACCCTATTATATGCCCTGTCCACGTGTATATTGCTTTCTGCCCTACTATGAACTATAAGGCCGCGCAAAAAAAATTGTGAAAAAGGAGACTGGAGAACACATGACATAAATCGTTATTACACAATAAGTGTTGATCCTATATAAATACAAAAACACATTCTCTATGCGCAATGAATTGGACTTTTAGGATAAACAAAAACATTGACCAGAATTATACTGATTTTGGTTCTTAATTTAACAATACCAAAATAGCAATTTTTGGCATATTTCGCTGTCTAGCTCCTAAACCAAAGAATATTGTGTTAAAATGAAACCAACGTAAATTTTCTTATATTAGGGTCGTCCATACATGAAAAAAAAATGAGCGAAAAAAACTAGGTTCACTTTTTTTTTAAAAAGGGGGGTTTTCAAAATTTGAACATCCCGTATCATGGAAACCGCGCGGTATTCGATGAATGTTTTCTCACAAATCATCATCCCTCCATAAGGGCATTAGTATGTGTAGTATTAGAGATTGGAAATAATATCCGTTTGTCCTGTACAGAAGACCCCCAAATTCGGACAGTGTGACCTTTCCGGCCTCGTACAGCCAAAATCGTTTGTCCTACGCAAATATATAATATACATATTATGTAGAGGAGGGATGAATCTTCAAAAAGTGTAACTTGGTAAAGAGCCTTACGGGCAATAGGGAAAAAGATTATGGGCATATAAGTAAAATTTCAAAGTTTCAACCACTAAAAATAGGGGACGCACATGGTGTAGCAGGGTGTAGTTTTCTGTGCTTGCTTATTATGCCCTCTTAAACAACTTCCACTAAAAAGTCCACTGGACGCAAAATTGTGTCTAATTCGACTGGATTATATATATGAAAATTTTCAAAAATAAGAAAGTTTGTCGCTTAATCAAAATTACGAGTACATTTTTAACGAAGTATTAGTCGAGTAATAAGTTCATTGTTGTTTAAAGAAAATAATAAACAATAATCGATAGAAACAAAAAGACCATTGGAAGCGCTTATTTGTGTACTTGAATTTAAAAAAAAAAATCAGATCGATAGCTCAATTGGATTTGAAAATATGGCGGTGTAAATGTTAAAAAAACACGATTTTTATAATCAATCAATTTCTCAAGTTTTTTCGAAATAAAAAATATCTGTACCACAAAAAAAAATATTAAATAGCCATTTCTTATGTAGAAATTTTCACTTTATAAAAACTACACTCTCTGGTGCTACGCTGATTTTTTTTCTCGAGAACAGAGAAATTTTTATGGTCCATTTTGCTCCAACATCAAGCTATTACAAGGACAACGTCCATAAATGGAATTAATTTAAGAGGGATAAGGATCAGCTGATCGAACCTATCGAAGCCACCAATACTCCCCGCGCGTCGGAAATATCCCATAGTTACATTTACGTTATCACAGAAATACGTGATTAGAGTCCGTTGCTCTCAGAGTTCAGCCAGAGAATGTGGGCAACTAATATGGAATGTCGTGTATTAATTGTACCTTTAATCCGTCAAAATATAGCTGGCAACATTGCCTTATGCAATGAGTCTGTGGTTATTTTATTATCGTTAAATGTGCATATTTTCAATTGTTTTAGTTTACAATAATTTTTGGATTATAAATAAACAGATTATTTAATGAAAAATTTTATGTTAAAGTTTTTATCGTCTTATTATATTTTTCAGGTCAAATGAAATTGTGGAAGTAGATTAATTTAATCGTCGAATATTTTGTTTGTCTAATGGTTCTTTACGTGTATCAAATTGGCTACTTATTTAAAATATAGTTAAAGAGGATTATAAACTAATTTAAAATGTTTTTTAGTCGAGGACAAACGACGAACACTACAAGAAATCTGTTGATAAGGTGTTACGTTCGCCATTTGTCCTCGTCTCAAAAACATTTTAAAGTAGCTTTTCTACAACAACTGTCTTCGAAAATGACAAATAACACACAGTAACCGAAATGACTCGAAAGTATAAGAAATTAGGATTTTTTTTCTAAAGCTGTCAATAAAATGTGAGAATTTACAGGAGTGAACATAGCAAGCGGGAAATTCTTTTACCCAGCATATTGAAAAGAAATAAAGATAGAGAATGGAGGCAACTTTTTTATTTGAAACTTTTCTCTAGGATAGCAGTTTGCGAGAGAAACCCTTTTTTTATTTCTAGAATAAAAATTCATTATCACCTTGTCGTAAGTAACTATTTAACAAAACTCACAATAAACGCTCTAGGCAACTCAGTCAATCTGTTCAACTGGTTTTCCTGCGAATATAATTCAAGCCAGCGATTTATTATGAAAACAGAATTGGCATAAATCATAATTGTAGTTGCATATTGCTACTAAGTAATAACTATTCATTGTTACAAACAATTTCTTAACAAAAATTTGTTTTCTCATAAGTATCAAATAGAAAATAGAAAACAAAAAGAATATTTTTTTTAATTTGGCGAACTAAAATTGAAGTGATTTTTTGTGGAACCAGTGATATTGCTTATTGTGTAAAGTAACTTGTGAAAAGTAACTTGCTTTTGGTTTTATCGACGACTTTATTTTTATCATTGTATAAAATACTAATCTTTAAATTATGTGTCAGCATTTTTTTCAACAATTTTTTCAGAGATAAGTACTAAAATATGTTAAAGAGACTGTAACATTATTTCAGAAGTTCATGAATATTAAAAAAATCTTTATTGAATGGCAGCGACACCCAATATATGAAGATCTTAGTATTACAAAATGCTTCAATTGCCAAGGATTTTTCCATATAAATAAAAAGTGCATCAGTAAAAAAGTTTGTGATCATTGTGCAGAAGAACATGACGTAAGCGAATGTCCGAAATCAATTAAAAACTGTGTACAAGCTAATAATAAATATAAAATGAACTACTGTGTTTCCCATAAAGCATCTGATCCGGTCTGTCCCAGTTATAACTACCAAATAAGTGTTTTAAAAAATAAAATAGACTACAACGTATTATGTTCCGGCCCTAAGAGGACGAAGTTTTAGAACAACTGGACTCTGTAGGAGAAGATCTTTATGGTAAATTTAGTAAACGATGTAATTTTAAAACTAAACTAAACAAAATATTAAACATTATACACCTTAATATTAGAAGTATCAAAAAGAACTTTGACAATCTACTTTTGCTGATAGAAGCCTACTAACTTTTCTATTGTGATATAATAATATTAAGTGAATGTTTTCAACTATTATCGTCTGACGAGTTTAACATACCGGGTTACACAACTCATTATAATAATGGCGATTTTAACAAAAATGATGGCATTTTAACATTAATAAAATCTGAACTGGATGTTATTGTAAGCCATAACAAATTGACTTCTTCCCAAGCAACTATTACTAGAATCACTTTTAATCTTTGTAATATAACATCTGCTTATAAACCTCCGCCTACAGAAATATTATTTATTGAGGAAGAGAATTATTTCAACAAAATTTGTCACAAAATATTGAAATTTTTACTGGGGATATAAACATAAACATAGAAAGGAATGAAAATAATATTGTAAACGAGTACCTCTCTTTAATGGGGTTTTATTTCGTATATTAACACTCCCACCAAGGTGACCTCTGAAACAGACTCTTGTATAGATCATTTATTTGTCAGAAAAAAAGTAAATCTAGATAACATAAAATTGAAGTTTTTATATTAGATACGGATATAACTGATCATTTTCCAATAATGTTACACATTAATTATGAACAATTTGCACATAACGCTCATGAAAAGAGGGTGAGCACTTATGAAATATTAGATCATACTTTATTTAAAAATAAAATCACTTCTCAGGACTGGTCTGATGTTTTAAACTCTAATGATTCTGAACAGGCAACTAATATTTTTATTTCAATTTTTCAACGTATCCTAACTGACTCCAAATCAAAAAAGTCAATAATAAAACAGACAAAACAAAAAAAAAAGAATGGATAACAACAGGTTTAATAACGTCAATAAAACATAGGGACAATTTAAAAAAAAAATTACAGAAAAATCACAGCCTCGAACTGGAACAACACTATAAATGGTATAGAAACCGATTAAATATATTAATAAAAAAACAAAAGTACAACTATTACAAATTACAAATTGAGAATAATAAATATAATATTAAAAAAATGTACCAAATAATATCTGATGCTACTAATGAAAAAACTAAAACTAAAAATACAAATCTTAAAATTATTAACGAAAACAGCGACTAATTTCAGAATATCACAGATATGGCTAATTACTGTAATGATTATTTTATAAATATTGGTTCTGAAATGGAAAAGAAAATAGACGTGCCCCATAACCCTTTTAGCTTAAACAAAAATTGTACAGCTTCTATGTTTTTAAAACCAGCCACCGAAAATGAAATTATAAACCACATTTCTTCTCTAAAAAATGACAGTGCTCTTGGCATAGACGGTATCTCAACAAATATCATTAAATTGGCACACACTGAAATTACTCAGCCCATAACACACATTATCAACTTAATCTTTAAAACGAGTCATGTACCTAAATATTTTAAACAATCTATGGTGAAATAAAATTCAAAACTATCGCCCAATTAGTTTGATAAATTATTTTGCAAAAATTCTAGAGAAATGTCTTAAAGAAAGACCATTTTTTCAAGAATAATAACATTCTAGATACAAATCAATTTGGATTTATTGAAAATGTAAGCACAGCCGACGCCATGTACTTTTTCACCTCCGAGATTACAAATAGCCTAAACAATGGTAAAAACAGCATAGCAATTTTCATTGACCTGGCAAAGGCATTTGATACGGTACCACACCAAAAACTTCTTGATGTTTTATCACATTATGGAGTTCGAGGTACGGTACTAGATATATTCAAAAACTATTTAAGTGATCGTGACCAAGTTCTAAAATTAAACAATACTCTGAAGCAATCCTCAAAAATAAAAGTCGGTGTACCCCAAGGTACTATATTAGGACCAATACTATTTATTAATATATAAACTCATTGTTGAGTATAAAAGTTAAAGGCAAAATTATATCATACGCAGATGACACTGCACTCATTTTCACGGGTAATACTTGGGAAGAAACAAAAAAAAAAGTCATAGAAGGCTGCAAAATAGTAAAAAATTGGCTAGACTCTTTCAAACTATCCCTTAATGTTAAGAAAACCAAATATATTGCATTTTCTTTAACAAAAGTAAATAGATCAGACTATAATAGTGTAGCAATAAATGATAATAATAAAAGTGACGAAATCAAACAAGTAGAGAATATAAAATACTTAGGAATCATTATAGATAAACACCTAAAATGGTCAGAACATATTGACTATTTAACAAAAAAAATACGAAAACTGATTAATAAATTCTACATATTAAAAGAATTCTTAAATATTAAATTACTCATACTAATGTATAAATTCTTAGTAGAATCTCTTATAAGATATGGATTAATTGCATGGGGCGGGACATATAAAAAGAAACTGCAACCACTGACTGTTATACAAAACACAATTGTAAAAATAATTTACAATAGAAATAAATTATACCCCACGAGCATGCTCTTTAATGAGGACATTTGTAATATAAACACACTATATATACAGTCAGTTTGGTCATACATTCATAAAACAGAAAAACTCCAAAACTGTCAGCCATCAGTATCTGACTAGAGCTAATGAAAATAGGCAAATAATTATACCAAATAATCGAACCTAAAATTTATAGATTATTTGGCCCCAAAGTTTTACAACTTATTACCAACGGATATAAAACAAATAAGAAATAAAAAAAATTTCAACAAAAAAGTAAAGCATACATTATAAAAAACAATGAAAAGTTTCTCAGGATTATGACATAATGTAGTAATGACATGAATATACAGGTATAAGTATTACATTCTAAATTTCGAAGATTTCAATTTTCTATGTGAATAATGTATTATTTTCCATACAAAATTAATATAAATAAATAATATACCCACTAGGAAATTTATAAGGGCACATACAGATGTTCCAACATCTAGGTGCCCACCAAATAATTCGTTTATTATAAATTATATTATCGAAATTATAACATTTGTACCTTTTTATAAATTGCATATAAATAAATAAATAAATAAAAATAAACATGTTATTTCGGGACAAACATTTCCGGGCATATGTTTATAGGAACTTTCCTATATTATTTTTGCATGTAGAATTTAGGACATCATATATTATAATACTTTCACTTTCAACTACAATCATATTATAACTGGTTGATTTGTTAAAACAGGTATATCCAGGCTTCCTATTAAACCTTTCTACTTATAATCAAAATAGATATAATTTAACTGAATTTGTGGTCGGTTCCTTGTGAAACATTTTATAAATAATTCTAATTACAAGAAAATTAGCTTTTTAATGTTTCAAAATAAGTGTATTGATATACTGATATATTGATTTCTTTGTATTTACTCTTGAGAAAGGCCTAATAATCTCTACATATGTAGAGTATATCAATATACTTATTTTGAAACATTAAAAAGCAAATTTTCTTGTAAGTAGAATTATCAAAATAGATATATTGGTTTATCAATATTGTAGCATGTAAAGTAGATTTTCCAGAAATATTTGAATAAAACTACAAACTAGTTTTATTATGGAAAGTAATCTCTAAATTGAGATACTTTTATTCGCGTGTCGTTCGTTCCGATAAGTATCTATATCTCGGCGCGTAGAAATAAAATAAAAAGCCCATAACGTCTCCCCCACAAATATAAATCTCCTTAAACATAACAATCACAGGTAATAATGTCGTAAAACAGTCTCGGATTCCATTTACTGCTCCGCATTCCTTCAAATAAAGAAGAAAGGATAGACGTGCCGGATTCCCGTACTAAACCCAATTTATTTGATGCAGCAACAAGAAGTCCTTTTCGGGCGACAAAATGGTGATGGCCTGGCGACTTGTGAAACACTTGGCCCCATTACAATGCCATAAATCTGTTGAGACACCCCAAAAAGGCAGCAGCAGCGCGAATGTCTACATGTAGCTAGCGCTGCTGAGACACCGCTCTCTTGCATGTTCACAACATGTTATTCCGGCTGCAAGACAAATTAGTCTTTCACGCCCTGTAAAAACACCACCACGCACTTTGGCGCCTTCTTGAGTTCCATCTTAACATAGAATTAATACGTTTTCTCGTAATAAGGAATAAGGATGTGGAAGGAAGAGAATTAGTACAAAATATCACGATTTCGAATTATTAATTTGAATATTATTTTTTGTTTAAATGTCATTTTACACAGACAGCACTATACTCACAAAATCGGGTGTATTGTCTGATTATTATTTATGGGGAAAACGCAAAGGTTAAAAAGAACTGAATTAAAAGGACTGAAATATGTAAAAATACAAGTATATTTCTTGGTAATTCCCAAAAAACATTTAAATTGAATTAAATAAAATCTTAATTTTATTATTAGTACAGTAACTAGAGGTTTTAACTTCGGAATAATGTCATATTGAACGGATTTCGTTCATTTTTGGCAGTATAATAGTAAATGCTTCACAGAGAAGTTTCTGTATTGTCCGCACAATTGCTAATTTATAGGGGGTGGATGCCACCCCTTCTCAGGGGGTGGCTCTTAAAAAATATATATATTTATTGGAGATGAAAAAGAATCAAATTTTAAGATGAAAAGGTTCTATGCAATTTTTCACATAACTTTGCGATTTTAGCTTAAAAAAAAAAAGATATTTCCAAATGGCTTTCGCCAAGTATCTTGAAAAGTATTACTATATCGAAAAAATGTTACAGACCAATTACAGAAAGTACAAACTGGTAATTAATTATATTTTTTGTTTATTGATGTAGGATTAATAATTTTGGAGATATTTAAGTTTACATTTGAGATCCAAGTGTTCATAAGATAATTATTTAAAGTGAGAGTTAAATATCTCAGAAACTGTGACACCTACGTCAAAAATGCCAATAAGTAGAATAATAGGTCATTAATTGAGCTTTCAACTTTTTTAAATTTGTTTCTGTAGCATAAAACACAAACAAGTCCGTCTTCACATTTTGTTAATAACAACGTCGCCATTTTGTTACTGTAATTAGCCAGTAATTAAAAAAAAGGGAATTTCAAACACTATTTCTCAATAATATATAGCATGACGTAGATGCTCAAATTTTTTCGTTTGTATAGAGCACTTGCTTTAGAAAAAAATAAAGTTTAAACTATAAAGGTATTTTCGATAAAACGTATTTTTTTTTTCTTTTCCAAATATTTCAATAAATATTAGTTTTAGTAAAAAATGAATAGAGACCAAAAATAAAGCTGATAAACTTATAATGAATTTCGATTTTTTAATTATTTACATAGATTTAACAGTTTCGGAGATATGAAAGTTTACAAATGGCATCCGAACGTTTATAAGACGAAAAATTTAGTTTAAATGTTAAATATCTCAGAAATTGTGACACCTACGTCAAGCATGCTAAGAAATGAAATTAAAGACAATTAATTGCGCTTTCACATTATTTTTTACTCGTTTCTATAGCATAAGAAATAAGGAAGTTATGACGGAAAAATATGAGTATTTATATTTTTTTTAATGTAAAAAGGTCGCCATTTTGTTACTCTAATTAGCCAGTAATTCTAAAAAAATTATCTCAATTACAGTTTTTCGTTAAAATGTAGCATTACCTAGATGTTCAATTTTTTTTACTCATTTAAAGCACTTGCTTTAGAAAAAAATGCATTTTAAACTGTAAAGGTAATTTCGAAAAAACTTAAAATGTTTATTTTTTGCAAATATCTCAATAAATATTAATTTTTCCGAAAAAATGATAGAGACCAAACAAAATTCAACAAAAGGTCAAAACACATAACCACGATTTGCTACAAAAAGTGTCTTTAATCATAGAGAGAATAAATATCATGAATTTAATTAAAACAGTTTATTATTCCAGTGAAAATTACACAAACGAATAAAAATATTCAAATATGTTTATGCGTGTTCATCCTCAACGCCATTATAAATGTGTTTCACTAACAATAAACATTACAAACCGCCCAAGCCAAGTAAATAATATATTTAGCTCTTAAAACCTACAAACGTCTAAACAATAGGTTGGCTTGAGTAGAGAAGGCGATGGCAAAGGTCACGAGGAGCTGCCCCACATCAACGGAGTAGACAGGAGGTCTCCCGAGATATTCCACACGACAGTGCACATCCCCTCGGCGGCACACTCTCAACACACCACACCGATGGAGGCCAATATTTGTGCCCGAAGTCAATTAACAATGTCATTCATCAGGTCGGCAAATTGAAAAAGACGGAAGATGGAAACTGGTTCAATATTTAGAAAAGTTAGCGACCTGGTATTGTCTTTGGTCTATTTGTGGCATTTTATCTAGGTCCCGTTTTATTGAACGGTAGACTGGAGACAAATAGAATAATAATTCATGTAACAAAGGCCATTGATTGTCTATGTGTACAAGAGAATTCATCATTAAACTTCTATATCAACTGAAATTACTAATAATTCGAGCTTATTTTTTGTTCCTTGAAAATTAATAATAATAATAATAATAATAATAACAATAATAACTATGAACTATTCTAAGGCATTTGATATTACCTTCCATGCCCTGTTTATGCGGTTGATGGGAAGTCTAAAAATCCACCCTAATATACATATTTACAGAGTGGGTGACCTACAGAAAAGGAACTTTTTAAGTATCTATTATTCTGTATTTCTATCTTACTCCTCTCGACTGTGCTTAGAAGAGGAAATCGGTATATGTATATCTGGACCACTTAATCAAAGAGAATATAAAATCACTCGCTTCTATATCGCCTATATGGATGATCTTATATTATACTCGTACAGAAAATGGGTTATACAAGTAAGTAATATATGTCATCGATCGGAATGACCTTGGGTACGCCGTCTTCCATACGGCGAAGGGAAGATCGAACGGTGTAAGCGAATACACCGAACTGGTGGACGGCAGCATTCTAGAACATTTTAATGCAGGAGAGTCCTATAAATTCCTACTTCTCCCAAAGAGGCCTTCAGGAAACAACTCTAGCAAAAGAAACTCTCCGTAATAGATACAAAGTATTAGTTAGATGGATATGGAAGTCGCTAATAGGGAACGTGAGCTGGGTTTAGAGCGTCTTGAGGTAGGTTAGTTTTACCCTACTGATTAAACATCTCCGTAAAGAATAGCATTTTTTCCACAAATATACTGGTCGTCTCTATTCTCTCGTGTTCATTTGATGTCCTTCGCTAGACGATAAATGAGATACAGGTGCTAGATAGAAAAACTACGAAAATTATGAATATGTGTCTAAGTCTGCAACCAAGATCTAAGAACGTATCTACTTCCCACGAGATACGGGTGGGAGAGGTCTTACTAAAGTGTCTGTATGACGGAGCCTTCACCGCCCGGATCACGTGGATGAAGTACCACCATAAAAACTTTCCCAATCCCAAGGTATTGTGCGCTCCGAAGGAACACATGTTCGGGGGGGGGGAGCCCGACCACTAGCGACAAACCTCGGGGCACAGGTGCACCCCGTTGTATAAATGAGGGGGTTCCTCAGCACGTTCTATGGAGACCCCCCATCAAAGCCCACGAGCGCAGTGCGGGACGTGAAGGAGCTGGGGGAAGAGGTGTCCGTCACCTCGGTCAACACCAAGGACCTTCCAAAGCGCCCGAGCCTCTTGTCTGGGTGCCCGAGCCAGGGGAGGGTAACCCTCAGGAAGGATAGGGAAAAAGAAGCCCATTCCAGCTGAAGGTGCAGATAAACCTGCATCATAGTAAGGAGGCCACAGCGGTCCTTACTAAAGTCATGCAGGGATGCGAAGTGAAGCAACATCGCAAGCGGCGAGGACTTGATTGGGGTGACGGACCATCAAGGAATACCACGTAGCGAGGCCGTTGCTGACAAGGAGCATAGCCTGAGAGAGCAACCTACAAAAGGTTGAAGGAATGGGAAAACAGGTCCATTCTAGATAAAATTGCATCACAATGAGGAGGGTACAGCGTTCCTCACTAAAGTGATGCAGAGGTGCGAAGTGAAGCAACGTCGCAAGCGTGAGGACTTGACGGTGTTATGGACCATCAAGAAACACCGCGTGGTGAGACTGTTGCCGAACAGAGCACCGAAATAGAGAGACGTCGCGCGCGACGAGGACTTGACTGGGGTGATTACCAGCGAGGAAAGCCGCGTAGCGAAGCCGTTGCTGACAAAGCATATTATACGACTGCAGGGTCTGGACTGCAGGATATAATATCAATGGGAAAAGACAATGAACTTGGCAACTACCACTCCGCCCATTTTCTCAGATCTGCTGCGAACGGCACATGAAAAATAGGTAGAGTGAGTTATAATATCTACGGGCAAACACAAACAGGCCCGGAAACCATCACAACTCGCCCATTTTCACAAATTTATCACCTTGTCAGTGATACAGGAATATTAAGCGTAAACTAAGACAGCAAGACAGGGAGAGCACAATAAGCCCAGAAGGCCGCAGTGCCCTCGGGGTATTATTTAAAGACGAGCCCTAGGAGGAAGGGTTTTAGTTAGTTAGAGGCTGACACCCACACCCATACCAAGTTGGGATGGGCAGCCCGTGTGGGTTTCCCCTCCCTGAAAAAAAATGACAGAGTAACACTGGATACAGCTATTCGAACATTTAGGAGTAGCACAAATGATTACGACGCATGAAGAGGAGAAAGGAGCGTTCTTATATGCAGTCGCCCTAGAAGACACTCGTAAACTCGGGCTAGCAGAGATCGCACCTGATCCTATGCAATCAAGTATTTCTCTAAGACTTGGGGAAAACACAAGATTTAAAACTAAAATAGCGAAGGCAGAGAATGAAAGCCTACCGAAGTGGCATATGGACAAGCAATGCACTGTCTTTTTTAGACATCTACGAGATCATCAAACGACTTGACGGAGATCAGAGATCAGATCAAAGACCGAGGGTTTTATATTTGCGAGTCAGGTGGAGCAATAAAAACCCGGGTATACTGGACTGTTATTCTAAAGGATCATGCCCAAACTACACGCAGAGCATGTATTCACATCCTGAACTCGGCATGTCTCCTTCGTGCTGTCATCCTATATCGTCAGGTACAACGTAGGTCTTAGGGTGCTTGCTACCATATTAGCTAACCTTATGGTATCGACCAAAATCCCATCGGGCCATACGAGGCAGACGTGGAGAAGGACATGTTCAGGATATATAGGAATTACTCCTTAATAACCGAAAAACTGGAAAACCGCCAAGTAATTAAATTAGTGTCATCATTATTATTATTGGTCGTCTTGGAGATATCTTTTTCCAAAGAAATTAGCACCATTTCTGTATGCGAATATGATATTCGACGAATAAGATGGCGGTATCGATAAATTATCAGTTGATAAGACTTTGACAGAAATATCACAGAACACAAAGATGAGATGCCTAAGTTTTAATCATTTTTCTTTATGCTTCTGAGACGTGCACCATTAGTAGACACACGGCGTAGTAATGCTTTCAGTATGTGAGCCTGGAGACGTTTGTTACGAATTCACTGGACAGCCTATCGCACTAAGAACTCGATTCTCTACCTAAAGAGACTCCAGCATCGTATTTTTATCACATCAAGCGCAAGGAGCACAATATAGAATGGTCAATAGTTCGGGGAAAATCAAATAACATGGGATAAAGACAACGCCCTCCACTACGTTGGGCTGATGTCAACAAGGAGCTGATAGAAAAGAGCTTGGTGAGACCATGAGCCTAACAGACAACCACGACATATGACGAGATTCTGTCAGACAGCAAAAGGAGGTCAATTAGAGTTATGCATCGATCATGAATCGTCTTCTAAGATGTTGTGATTAAGAAGAATTAATCGTGCACACCAGTGCAATCGCTAAATTTTCATTTGGAATCCCAGTATGATAATATTACAACAAAAGCCATTAAAATGGGTGAAATAAAAAAAATTAATGCTTTAAAAAAAATCAGCAGCTACGGAAAGCGGTTGGAACCTCCCCACCTGGTGGATCTTTCAAGCCAACAAAAGAGTACTAAAAAATATGAACGATCTCAATTAATTATATTTTTTTATTTATTTTTAAAAACCATATAGTTCTTTGTGGACAGCTTCTCTGCCAGCTGCGGCCGGTGAAGTGTTCATAGTGGACCGTTTCAATTTGAGCTCATAAATATTATTTTTATCTTCTGGCCTTTTTCAGTAAATTGGTCGGGGAAGGTTGTTGTTTGGCTGCTTATCACTGTCAAACTGACAGCTGTCAAAAATTCTGGTTCTAAACTTTGCTGGGGGATTTTATTTTTTGACAGTTTTCGAAAATTTTTAGGTTGGTATTGCACTTGGTTTGGTTTTTAGGTTATGTTAATGTTTTTTAGGTTGTGATTGCCGGAAATTTTTCCGGCGTTGTGCCGGAAAGGATTCAACTTTCAGATTTAGATTTTTAATGCCACTGTCACTTTTAATAGTTTTGGGCAAAAAACTTACTTTGGGACCAGTTAAGGACTCCGTAACCACACGGGTTCCTTGTGGGTTGTGTAGGCTTTACACAGCTATCACTAACTTTAACTGGACTTTATTCGCGAAATATCACAACTAGTATGACGTCTTCAGAGAAAACTCGTGTATAATCTGCACGCTTTAACACACTAGTCTACCGAACGTTAGTTAGACTATCTATCTTACACAAGAAGCGTAACTCTATAGATTGTTATTTTGTGCAAGTGTAATATATCATTGAAATCGAAATTTTTACTGCTTTTCAATGGTTCGATTATAAATTGTAAGTAATAAAATAAACAACTTTTTGTTCCAAAATGGCACTGAACGTTATCCGATCTCAACCAAAACCTTTTCAGATCTTCTGGAGCACTAAAGACACCCTCATGCAAAGTTTCATCCAAATCCGTTTATAGTAACATACATACACACATACACAGACATTTTTCAAAAACCACTTTTTTGAGTTCCTGGGACCTCAAAAAATTTGATGTTATGTCAAGTATCGATTTTGGACCAATTTCAGTAACCCTTCTCACAATTTCATTGAGGAGGTTAAAAGGTTGCCAATAATTATGAAATAAATTTCACCGCTGCTTTTACTTTTGTAATATTAATATCCTTGGAAATCCAATAATGTTTATAATAAAAATAATACTAGTAATGGAGTCACTGCTCTACCATGTATCTCTGAAACAATTTCATCAAACCAGAGACAAAAACAGCTGTAAAATGCGCATCTTTATGATCAATATACATTCTCCTAATAATGCTTTCTCTATTACATCCACGGAAATATAATATTCTTTCCAATAATTTGAAAGGACACACAGCGGCGCCACGGCTAGGATGATGTGTTTACGAAATTTCGTCTGACAGTTTCATTATTACTGTTACCATTACTGCCTGAATTATGTACAATTACACACATCATTGATATATCTGAATTATGAATATAGTTGATACCAGGAAATCGTTTGCCCTATTTTGTATCGAGAATACATATTTCTCAGATACAATGTAAATGTGGATAGGAAAATTGAGTATATTAAATATTATTACTGGTAATCTTAAATGTGTAATATTATTACATTCTCACGAGTACTTTTTGATGCATGCAGAAAGACATACGGACAGACATACATATCTTTTTTAACATGGTCACAATGGATCTGGGCAAGTTAACCGTATGTTTAAATACACTAAGGCCCGGTACTGTCATCTATAGATAGTGATATTTAATTTGCAGAATAAAGTTTATCCCGGAGATAAGCAAAAAAATCGGTATTTTCATTGACAAATAGTGATATCCACCAGATAAATATATCTTATTCCTAAGATAACCGGTGTCTAGACCTTCGGATAACGGTTTTATCTAACGGATCAAAATATGATGCAGGATGTCATTGGTTCATACAATAAGAAGCAATGTACTGTAATGTTACTCTTAGATATTTAACGCACCTTCGATACCGTGTGGCATAACGGGCTGGTCTATAAACTCCAGAACGTTTAGTCCGGTACTTGATAGCCCTTAAGAACTACCTTTGTGACAGGCAGCCCATATTACTAGAGCAATAAATAAAGCCTGTGCAGCTCTTAGCCAATTTCACCTTTTGGTTAACAGACGTAGCAAGCTATCAATAGATAATAAAATATGCCTATACAAGACAATTTTCCGGCCAATGCTGACCTATGCCTGTGCGTCATGGAATTTCATCTCAGACGCACAGTGCCTTAAGTTACAGCGCATCCAGAATAAGTTACTACGTTTATTAACAAATTCGCCAAGGTATATCACCTTAGAAGATTTGCATAGGCTTACAGGGGTGCAAATCATACGACAACACAAAAATTTCTACTATACAAACCTCTTAACTCTAACTTAACTCGTGACCTGACACATATAAGAAGACACGACAATATTCCATACGTCCACAAACTCCTACACGAACGACTACCACTCTACGATCTACCCAGAAATGACTGACGTAACTTCCGTCCCTAAAACCCCACCTCCCATAAATACACAAATCCAGCAAACACAATTCCATATCCACTTCCCATATCCTGATACCTCCTTGAACCCCCGTGAAATTCCATAACATAAAAATCAGGCACATTGTGTAACAACATATTTTTATACATTGACTTTTCTTGAGTAGAGTTTTAATTGATTTTCTCTATACAGCCTCTTATATGACAAAATGACAAAAGTTCTAAAATAATAATTTTTATAATTTAATACCTAAAATAAAATGCAAGCGATCTCCATTGAAACTTGCCAACTGTCTTTAAATTATCATGTCTGGAAGCGTTTCTTCCCAACATCTGGCCGCCGCCTGACATCGCGCAGTTCTCGCGTTTTGTTACGTAGCTTTTTTCATATATTGTTAACACAAATGAAATAAATGCAATATCTTTGACATGTACAAAAATAGTTAAATTGAGCAAGAGATATCTAAATTGGAAAACATTGGAATTGGATCAAAATAGCCACGCCCAAACGGTTCCGCTGTCGTTGACAGAATCGCTATTTTATCTTCTAACCCAACTTTTAACAAACCAATTTTTAAAAAATTGGTTTGTTCTGTATTGTGTTTAAACTTTAAATTTATAATTAGATACAACTAATCATATTTAATAAAAAAACATTTGTAAAATATCATAAACTATACATATATTTTAAATATTTGTCTTAACAAAGTGAGACCATTTTTGAAGGTTCGAATGGTAGGAGAAAAGTACAATTTTTTTAATAAAAATCTCTTGACAGTCGGAATTTTATCCGATATGAATAAACCAAACGGGAAAATACTCGTAAAATGTTGTACTTTATGGCGAAGAAGGTTAAAATTAACATAACCTGTAAATAATTCCCTAGAATACGCATATTGGTATAGAAAGAATTATGAGCAAAACAATCAAAACAATAACAGAAATATCTACAATAAAATAATAAAAAAAACATAAAAAAGAAACATAAATATAAAAAAAAAACAAAAAATAAACTAGAAATCTAGAAATAAAAAAAGTGTGTATTTTATTTTCTGTATCAAATTTGAATAAGAATAAATTATAAAACACTATTCCTTAGAAGACTTTTGTATACATGCATTAGATGTACAGTATTGTCAAATAAATAGTTTAATTCGTAATGTAATTATTTCCTGAATTAGATTAGGACAGGACTGAAAATATTTATATTTATGGGTTAGGTTTTGTTAGTAATAAAAATTCTTAGTTTGTATTTCTGTAAATCATAAATTATTGTCAAAATTTAATTGCTTTGTGCATTATGTTGTAATAGATTTAAATTCCTAGGTGCATTCATTTTTAAATTGAAAAATATTGTTTGTAACATTACTATTTTATATGCACTAGACGATGTTCATTGTAAAATTTATATTTATGCATTAGAAAATTTTAGTTTCGATATGCTTTGTATCCAGGTCTTGGAATTATTATTATTATTTTATTAATTAACTTATGTTGGTTTTATTACTACTAGGGTATAATTTTAAGAATTATGTAATAGTATAACAATATGCGATTATTGAAAAATTGTTCATAGGTTGCATTAGGTTTTCCTAAAATATTGTAAGGTGGATAAAAATGTGATTTCGCTTAATTTATACATCTAAAAATGTTCTGTATATCATTAAACGTTTAGATTATTTATTTATTATTTTTAATTATAAAATTTTTTTTGAAATGTTTTATTGTATTTTTACCTAACAAAACCTAACTCATAAATATAAATATTTTCAATCCTGTCCTAATCTAATAATGCAGGAAAATAACATTACGAATTAAATTATTTATTTGACAATACCTAATATATATTTAATGCATGTATACAAAAGTATTATGAGGAATAGTGTTTTATAATTTATTCTTGTTCAAATTTGAGAGAAATAAAATACAATTTTTTTTATTTTTTTGTTGTTTCTTTGTTTTTTCTGTATTTATTTCCATTTTTTATGGGTTTTTTTTGTTATTTTATTATAGATATTTTTGTTGTTTTGTTTATAAATCTTTTTTTTATAATCACGAATATGTTTATTCTAGGAATTTTTTATAGATTATGTTAATTTTAACCTTCTTCGTCACAGTACTATCTTAAAGTACAATATCTTACGAGTATTTTCCCGTTTGATTTATTCAAATCGGACAAAATTCCGACTGATTTTTGTCCAAAAAATGGTACTTTTCTCCCACCGTGGTTCGCCCGGAGCCAATATATGGCTACCAACCTCCGATTAAAGAACTTATATCTAGATACATAACAGGCTATCTTTTCACTATATACCTTATTTGCTCCTAACATAGTCACATTATATGTCCATTAAAATGGATAGATGAACATCACATCCCATAGGCAACAGTGGCGTTGTGTGTGTAGAAAATATGTAGAATGGTAAATATTTTCATTAAAATGAATTATTGCAATTCCTGCATTACCGGCTCTTTATATAACGTGATGTAGGCATACGATATTACAGTAAGATAAAACAGTAAGATAAATATGCATTGAAAAGATATTAAAATTTAATTGCTATTTACTTTATAACTGTAAACTGAACTTCATCATGTTACGACTATGGAACGATCGATTTTCTTCTTTTCTAAACTGCTTTCTGCAAACGGCACAGCACTTCACTATTTATTTGCACAAAATATATTGTCACTAAACTGTGTAAAAATGAATAGAGAATATTATTTAGGTATTAAGCAAATCACAACTTAAAATAAAAGTACTTTATCACCAGTTTTTGGTCGGAGAACACGAAAAACATTTATTGACATTAATGGCCGAACTGTCAAACTGATATTATGATAATCGAACTGAAGCCGATCGTGTACGAGCGGCTGCGAATACGCCGATGGGCCAATCAGCAACTTATGGGAAGAAGTGCGTTAGAATGGAAGTCTTTCGGGATCATAAAATTCATGCCATTATGTATCTAGATATAAGTTCTTTAATCGGAGCTACCAACTAAAAATGCAATACAAACATTAAAATTAAAATAAACTTAAAATTTCAGGTTGTGTTAGTTTTATGATGCACAACTGTTTCAAACAATATCATAAACAATCATGAAAATGATACAGATGTCATAAACCGACAACAAACCACAGTAGGGGGCTCTTTTCTATATCTATTTGAAGCATAAAACTTCCTTACTTTACAGTGTCTTAAGTTGGCAACACTTACTTTGGGAAGTATCTAAAGTCATATTTATCGGATAGTTAACCGAGGGTATATTTTGAATAGTACGCATGCAGGTTATCCTGCAGATAGCAAGCTCCGGTTATCTTATCCGTCAGATAGTTACTCGCCGAATAAGGTCTATTTATACTTACGTGAAAGTACCGGCCCTGTATATACATAATAATAAGTATTATGTTAAATATGTTAAAAATTCGATATTATTCCATGTATTCAAATAAAAGAAGGGAAAAAATTAAACAGAGCTGACTTTTGACATATCTAAAAAAATTGTACAGGGTGTATGTAAATTCAGTAGGTACGTTAAAATATTTCAGTGTTACTTAAGTTTAAGGAAAGGAGTTTATATTCAGGTGCCTATAAATTTTTCGTCTCGGAGATACAGGATATTGAAATTAAATTGATTTTTTTTCAATTTCGCCGTTTTTGCAAAAAAGTTTAATTTCATTAACTTAAGCAGGCTGTGGTTGTTTTGTTTTGTCTGTCTTGTTTATATAATTTGATAAATGTCATAGTTTTGCACATGTACTTTGTAAAATATGTTACGTTAATTAGCAGAGACAAACAAAAGCAGTTGGAAAACAAAAACAAATGTTTATTATTCTTTGCGGACGCCGCACTATGGGGTTAAATTCCGAAAAGATGGCAAAAATTCATGACATTCAGTACGTACACTAAAATTAATATCTGTAAGTTCTTGGACTCGCCACGGTGGCTTACAACCAAATTTAAATCAAAGTTTCTGCCACTCGGAATTTTTTTTTTTTTACACATTCTTGGATGTATATAGAATCAGTTTCCACGATATTTAAAATCATTCATCGCAGCCTATTTGAACAATAAAAATTTTAAAAAATTTTTTTTGTCGTTACTATACTTCCACTGGATGTGGAAGTAATTATCTAAAAAATCTGAAGTATATACAGGCTATTCAGTTAACATTCCCACAGCCGATATTTCGGAAACTAAGAAATATATAGTTTTGGAAAAACCAAATGGCCAGAGGCGAAGTGGACGTCCTCCAAAATGATGTCATAAAGTTGAGTTGATTAGAAAAAACTTGATGATGAGGCCAGGCGCCTAACAGGCAACCGTGACTACGGCATGATGCTATCAGCTGCCATACATTAAACCAACTAAAATAATGCGTGGATCACAAATCGTCTGGCAAGAAGTTGTTAATAAAAGAAGAAAAAGATGTTAATTAATGCATTTTTAACTAAAATTTGAATATAATATCTATAACCAGAGTTATTGTAATTTGTTAAATAATTCAATTTTTAATATATTTCAGCACAATACCAAGAAATATATGCTAGCTGGGACACACTATACTTAACAAGAAATAGACAAAACACCGAAATTTCATTAATTGTGCGTATTATAGCGAGCCTCTAAAACCCTACACACACATATAAAAGCATACTTTCGTAAAAGTTTTGTGAGAAATTGGAATTGTAGTTCACCTTGAGGAATCGATCGCAGGAAAAAAGTCCGCGATTATTTGAGTTTGGTAAAAGTTTTTTCGTGACTGGTGAGCGACGCCATGTTAAATGGATCTGAAATAATTCCTTGAACATGATCGGCAGAGACACGCCATATCAGCCATTGTCCTTTACGTCTTTTTGCCTCACTCCGTAACTGATTCAATTTCGGTTCTTTTTCTTGGCACCGTTTAAAGTTAAATAGGTGTAAAATTCGTTTAGTAATGGCCTACAAATCCCCGTCCCGCCCGTTCTTTTATGCCCTTTTGTTTTATTGTTCGTTTTTTTATTTTATTGTGATAGTCGAAGCTACCTGTTTCGAAACAATTGAACGGAGCTCGGGAAGACTTACTTTTATGTGTTATTCAAAATGGAGCAAATCCTTATTACAACTGGGAAAGTTTCGGCACAATCACATTTAAAACCGAATAGTCCGGGAGGCAGTGAAAATTTTTTTACGGGATAAGCCACGGATAAAATTTTGCACCATGATAGAGCAAAAGCTTTGCCTGCTAGTTCGGCGTGGTTGCATAAAGCGCGGGTGCTCAAAGTCGTAAAAAAAGCACGTAATATGCACAAAGCTGATTTTTTTTACTTATAATTTAGTAGATGCAAAACTCAAAAAAATGCCTGCAAGTCATTTGACGTTGGTAATACGTTAGCAGGCAAATATGAATATGTCAGGAAAAGCGACATCTTCGCGTGATGTGCACTAGTTCTTTATTTCTTAAACAAATAAAAAATTATTGCCTGCCGCGCCGGTTCGAAAATGTTTCTAAAGCCTTGAAAGGCAGAAATGGAAAATGAAATTATTAAATATACTTTTGTACATAATTATGTTCGTACCAAACAGAATAATAATAAAAATATGAAAGATAATATTTATGTTAATATTATTTAAAAAAAATAATAACTGAAACTAAAGTATCATTTATAATTCAGAAGTATCTAAAATAACTTGTCACAGCATTACTCATATACTTTTTTAAGCTGTATTCTTTTGTATACTTGGGCTTGTTTCAATGAAATATGAATGAATAAATAAATAGATAAAACAATAAACATATAAGTAAATGAAGAGTATTTTATTGAAACTATGTACTAAGTAATGAAGTGGTTTCTTCTGGGTGTTGCCGTGGTCATAGAATATTTACTGTGACTGTTTAGTCGATACCCATATTCTCTATTGAAATTGTTCGTTTTTCATAATTTCTAGTGTTTCTCTAATTATCCTTGGGTGATAGTGCATATTTCTATCTAATATTCTGATGTTCTCGTAGTCGATTTTATGGTTCTCATTCTGCTGAACATGTTCTGCCACTGTCTTGTGTTTCTCTGGTGTTCCTTCAATCTGCACTGGATACTACGCCCTGTCTGCCCGATATAACTCTTACCACATGAGCACGCCAATTGGTAAACGCCCATGGCTAATAGTCTAGGGAAGCACTTCTTGAATTTTCTTTACCCTTCGGAAACGTACGCCTATTTTATTCTTCAATAAAGTCTTCTTTAACCTCTCTGTGACTCCAGCCACATAGAGAAAGCACGCATAAGTAGTAGGCCATTTCTGTTATTCTGTCTTCTTCTCAGGTTGTTGATAACTCGTTGTATATCTCTGTGTTCATACCTATTTTTCTCTAGGCTTGCTGGACGTGCCTGAGTTCTTCTGGTTGGCTTTCGTCGTCACATATTATAGTGACTCTGTAGAACAATGTTCTGATTAATAACCTCTTCTGTTGTTGATGGTGGTGGGATGTAGCATGCAGGTAACCATCGGTACGTGTTCGCTTTCTGTAGACTCCATGGGACTGCCTATCGTTGCTTGATCGATGAGGAACGATAGGCTGTCCCAAAGTATCTAGCGAGGAGCAGAACACAACAACTTCAGTCTTAAGAATCCTTGTGAAGAAGCTGACAGCATGATCATCTAAACGTCAAGTCAAATTCGATGACCACGGCAACACCCGGAAGAAACTACTTCAAATGTAAAATCATTAACTAAATCAAAATATTCTAATTTAATAATACTCGTGCAAAAAATGAATAAGAATATTCTTTACTTGACTCACGAAAAACATCAGACTTTAACAAATGTTGGCAAGAAATTCTGATAGATAAGATAGAGAACGAGATAGCTATGCCTCATCATGCCTGCCTTCTGTGATTGGTTACAGATTACCGTGCAACTTGTACGGTGTTTACGTACCTGCTCCCTTTTATTTATATCTACCCTAACGGTACTATTACACAAGTTATACTGTTATGAAACAGATACCCTTTTCCTAAGAAACTCGAGAGAAATCTTCAAAACTTCATAATCGTCTAAGAGGAACTGTTTTGTACGATTTTCTGATTTTATGGCAATACTTTCAGACCGGCAGACGATAATTTTTTAATTGTTCGTGAAATAGACAACTAGTGCACCAAGTTTCATATTCATATTTGCCTGGCAGTGTCAGCAACGTCCAATAACTGACAGATAATGTTTGTTTTATTTTCTACCAACAAATTAAAAAAAAAATAGTAAAAAAATTAGCCTTGTGCACATTACCTAAAGATACTGCTTTTTTGACGAACTTAAACCGCCGCCTACGTTTTATGCAACCTCGTCAAATCGACAGGCAAAGCCAGTTTTGTTCTATTCTGTAAAATTGAATTAAATTTGGATCAAACCCGGAACAAATTTGTAACAAGCTAATTTCTTCGGGATTGTATTCTATGGCTATCCAAGAGTCTCTGACTAAAAATCCCAAAAAATCCGCCGTGCAGAAATAAAGAAAAAATGCTCCGCCATGTTGAACTTAGGCACTGTTTTCCTTTAATCGGTAATAGCCCACACTGATGACACTTTAGGAAAAAAGTAAAGAGGCAAAATTTTGAGAGAAAGAGCTAAGCTTCAATATGGTATAAATCGGTTAAATATTAATAAAGTTATGATTGTCAAAATGACAGATTCTTTTCAAAAAAGAGTATTTTTTGTACTTTAACACCGTAGGTAAGAATGTAACAATAGTCAACAAAAACTTTTGTTGGTAATACTAATTAAACATGGTTTATTTAAAAATTACATAAAACATATAGGTTAGTTTATTTGACGATATTTCATTTCGAAAAACAAAAAAAAAATTATGTTTTTTTTCTTATTTTGATAAAATCTTACACCGAGTTCAACTTTGCCTGAAAGTGCTAAACAATTTGTAATAAACGGGGTGTTTCTCCTTAGAAAAGTAGTGTGGCAACGTCTGGCTCAATGTAAAGATATTGTTCGTCAGTGTGTTTCATTTGTTCGTTATCATTATGGTTTAAATTGTATTATTATTTTCGATAGCTATTCTAATGAAAGCACTTCCATTAAATTTACAGAATACCAAAAAAGAGCTAAAAATGCATTTCAGAAAGAAATTAATATTGACCCACAAAAAGTAGTAGAGATATCTCAAAAAGAATTTTTAGCATCAGTGTCAAATAAAGATAAGTTAATTAAACTTCTAACATCAAATTTCAATCAAAATAATATCACGGTCAAATGTGCGAATGCGGATGCTGATTATTTAATTGTAAAAGCTGCTATTGATTGCTCAGCTGATATGTTATAGTTGTTGGTCAAGATACAGACTTAATAACGTTACTTATTGAGCATTGCAAAACAAAAAATGTATACACGATGAGATCCGGTGATCGAGGTAAATCTGATAAAATAACGAATATCTGCAAGTTACGTTCAGAACTAAGTGAAAATGTAGTAAAAAATACTCTATTTGCATATGCCATATTCGGATGCGATACCACCTCTGCATTCTATAAAAACGGCAAAAAACAGTATTTTCAGTTTTAGAAAATAATACTGAACTAAGTAACAGCCTATTAATTTTCAAAAGTTTTTCTGAAGCAAATCAGCTTGCAGTAATTGGGGAAGAATTTATTTTAAGATGATGTGGCAATAACAAAACTTATAGTTTAAATGATTACAGGTTCGTTAGGAATAATAAGATTTTTGCTAGGCAAAATATTTTCCAGCACTTCGATCTTCCGCCAACATCCGATCCTACCAAATATCATACTTATAGAGTGTATTGGCAAATTCAAGTCTGGTTAGGCGACAATCTTAATCCAGAGAACTGGGGTTGGAAAAACAGCGGTTATCTAGAACCAATAAAAAACAGTACAAAAAGTGCCCCTGATTTCATTTTAAATATTTTATTCTGTGGTTGCAAGGGAAATTGCAAACAGTCTTGAAAATGTAAAAAATATAACCCTGAGTGCAGTATCAGCTGTGTAAATTGCATTGGACAGGACTGTGACAATGCGTCTGAGAATGAGGCTAGTTTTTAGTTAAAGCTCGTATTTGAGAATTTTTCATGCTTATTTAATTTATTCATGCTTTTTAAAGAGATTATAGTTTATTTTTCACTATTTATGAGTTCTGTCATTGTGTTTGTTGTTACGTTCTTTTGTTTTTAGAATGGATTTTATATTACGAATGTATTACTTTAATTAATTAGTATTACCAGTAATTGTTGTTGCCTTTTGTTGCATTTTATGGTATTAAAATACAAGAAGTATTCTTATTTTATACAAATCTGTCATTTTGATAACCGTAACTTTGCTAATATTTAACCGATTGCAAAATCATATTAAAACTTAGAGCTCTTTCTCTCAAAATTTTGCCTCTTTACTTTTTTCCTAAAGTGTCATCTGTGCAGGCTATTACCGATTAAAGGAAAAAAGTGCCTAATTTCAACATGACGACGCATTTTTTCTTTATTTCTGCACGGCGGATTTTTTTGGATTTTCTGGATAGCCATAGCATACAATCCTGAAGAAATCAGCTTGTTACGAATTTGTTCCGGGTCAACTTTTAATTTTACTGTACTATATATACAATTCTCTATCAGCATGCAAAATTTCAGCCATGTAGCTTATCCTGTTGAAAAATGTTCACTGCCTCCCGGACTACAAAGAGCGTTACGATTCCGCTCCGACTTGGAGCGCGGCCCGTACTTTCAATCGTCTCTCAATTATCGTAATTAACTGGGGACTTGTTTGTTCGCCAGATTTGTTTTATTAAAATGTCACTCAATAAAGCGCCGACAACTTTTTCATGCGGAATGAATTTTATTTTGTGTTGGTGCATAATTTAACGGCTTTATCTTGGCTGTGTGTCAGCATGCGAAATTATGGGATAATCCGGGCTCAGTCTTTAATAGTTAGTCACTCTTTTTACAAATTGTGCCTTTATCACCGCTAAATGTTTTAACGTACGATTTAATATTCTATCCCATATTTTACAAGCTTTCAGGCCAAACAGTTTTAAATATAAAAGTATTTAAAATAATGTCAGGTACAAGCCCAAAAGTATTCTCATAATAATTTTAAAAAATAGATAACAATACATGTATATCTTAATTATTATTATAAGAGATAAGTTAACTATGAAAAAATTAAAAATTTGACAGAAGTATGGTGCCCAGGATTGACGCGGCATTCCTTCTCTGAGTCGCCAAACTTATTCTTTGTATTAGGTATTGATAGATTGATTAGATATTGACGTTTCCTGATATTTTAAGCGTATTTAAACAATGAATATTTCTAAAAATTTTTTTTTGCGTTAATATACTTCAACTGAATGTCGAACTAATACGCAGAAAATGGCAAGACAAAGATATAAAAAATCGTTGTGTGTCGTAAACTACACGATAGAAGTAAAGCCTCTACTTCAAGCATTTTCTTCGAGGAAACCTACTACGCATCCATACTACTCAAGGTAACCCACTGTGCATCCAATTTACTCGAGGAAAGCCACGGCGCATTCATACTTCTTGAAGTAACCCACTCGCATCCATTTTACTCGAGGAAACCCACTGCGCATCCATATCACTACCGCGCTTCTATAGCACTCGAGAAAACTACTTCGCATCCATACTACTCGTGGTAACCTACTGCGCATCCATTGTACTCGAGGAAACCCACTGCGCATCCATACTACTTAAAGTTATCCACTACGCAACCATACTACTTGAGGTAACCTACTGCGATCTATAATACTCGAAAAAAGTCACTGCGCATCCAAAATATTCGAGGAAAGCCACCGCGCATCCATACTACTCAAGGTAACTTTAACAACATAATATTTGAAATCGTCTACCCCAAAAACCTATAAAACGATATGCTACATCGGTAGTGGGGGTGGGGGTGGTGGTAGAGGATTGGTAATGGGGGTGGATGAAGTAAAAAAATATTTTGAAGCTTTTGGTTCTTGTACACACACTAAATCACAATTTTTTTTCATCCCCTTTAATAAGGGGGTGGGGGTGGCTAATACCAAAATTTTTTTTGAGACCTTAGCTTCTCTTGTATATACTAAATACCAATTTTATGGACTTTTACCTGCTTGATTTACCAATTTACCCCAAATTTCCCCCAATTTACCCCTCAACCCTTCGACGGAACAAGATGAAAATATAATTTAGTTCCAGATCTCGTTAAAGTACATATGTCAAATTTTAAGTCAATATCTTAAACGGTTCCAGAGTAAATGTGCGCCCAAAAAAAAGTTGCAGACAGACCGACAGACAAACCGACAGACAGAATTTTTTTTTTCGCTCAAACTTAAAATCTCGACGTTTCATGACATTTTAAGCCTATTTGAACAATAAAAATTTTTTAAAATTTTTTGTCGTTACTATACTTACACTGGATGTGGAAGTAATTGATTCCAATAATTCTTGTAAAAGATTTGTAATGATATAGAGAAAAATAAAATTGGTGATCCATCTTTGTTTTGGTGAGATATTAATTATAAAAGGAATTTATCGACCTACCAAATCTTTTGAATTATAATAATGATTATTCCAGTCATTAACGTGATAGCCAATGAATGCCCGTTTCATGCAGGCCTGTAGCTAGGGGGGTGCCAGGGGGTGCCGAGCACCCCCTGAAAAACTTTGAGCACCCTCTGGAAAGTTTTCCATATTACGACTTTATTTTTAAAAAATATATTTTTTATTTAAAACCGGAGACGACCTGAGAAAACTTTAGTTAATATTTTTTATTTATTTTCAATAATTAAAATGCGCTGTTATTAAAAGAACCTCCAAAATATTAGATTCTCTGAAAATTTTCCAGATTGTTACAAATGGCAGAAACGCCCTGTTAGCTGTTATTAAATCTAAAGATTTTTGTTTTTGTGAAAACAATTTTAAGTACTGAGTCTGCGAACAAAGCCCTCCAGGCACGTGAATGTAGCTTGAGAGATTCATTTGAAATTACAAATGCTGCTACAAAATCTCTTGAAGAAATGAGAACTGGCACTAAAGAAGAAATAATAAAAATGTTAAATACTGAGTTTCATATTGAAGACGATGATGCAGCTGTTTCCTTGCAACTATGCAAAAGAAAAATACCGAGAAAACTTCAAGATTACATTGTAACCAATCATACTGGGGAAAGATCTACAGATGTTGTGGTACCCAATCACCATTTAAAACAGTATTTAATCAAGAGCAAGAAATACTTTCTATTATAAAACATAAATTAAAAAATAAACATTCAACTGTACCCGATGATATTTCCAGTATTTTAATTAAAAAAATTGCGAGTTTATCATTAAACCTCTAACTCATATTATAAATGAATCTTTTATAGAAGGAATATTTCCTTCTATATTAAAAACTGCTTTGGTCTTCCCAGTTTTTAAAAAAGGTGATACCCGTAATATGGAAAACTACCGACCGATATCTGTTCCTCCTGTAATCTCCAAAATATATGAATACGCGATGTTAGATCAGCTTCTTAAATTTTTTGAAGTAAACAACATTTTAAATGATATACAGCATGGTTTCCGTTCTGGACACTCTACTATTACTGCAATTCACTCTCTTTATGAACAAATTTTAGAGGCAGTTGAGGCGGGCGAAAATCCAACTGGGATTTTCTGTGACCTCAGTCGGGCATTTGACTGCGTTCAGCATGACCTATTACTTAAAAAACTATACGAATATGGAATAAGAGGTAAATCATATGATTGGTTTGCCTCCTATCTTAGTGATAGAAAACAGATGGTAAAAATACAGTACACAGAGCAAAATCAAAAAACTTTTTATACATCAAACATACTAGATAATAAAGTTGGAGTGCCGCAAGGTTCTGTCTTGGGGCCTATACTGTTTATCATTTATATTAATGAACTTCCAGATATGCTTACTGAGGCTTTTGTTTCATTATACGCTGATGACGCCAATCTTCTTCTCTCTGATAGATCTCCCGCTATACTTCAAAATAAACTTAATACTACTGTCACCCACTTATGTAGTTGGTTTAGTAGTCACTTATTATTTTTGAATGCTTCTAAAACAAATTATATGACGTTTCATACGCGTCAAAATAATAATATTACTTCTAGCCTAGATATTAAAATCAATAACGTGAATATTGAGGAAAGTAATTGCACAACGTTTCTTGGCATAGTTTTTGACAATACACTTACATTTAGTAATCACTGTAGCAAACTAGTTAGTACCTTGCACTCTAAATGTTTTCAAATTAGGACGTTGAAAAGTGTTTTGGACACGTCTGGTTTATTAATATTTTATTTTGGACAAATTCAGTCTAGATTAGCTTATGGCATTACTCTATGGGGAGGCTCCTCTAGTGCTCAAGAAGTATTTATTGCGCAAAAACGCATTATAAGATGTATAGCGAGTGTACCACCAATTCATTCATGTCGTAATCTGTTTAAACAATATAAAATTCTTCCTCTTCCATGCTTATACATTCTAGAATTGTTACTATATGTATACAAAAACCAATGTAAATTTGATAAAAATGAAATGATTCATTTTCATAATACACGACACAAAAAAAATTTTCATATACCAACTAAACGTTTAAATATATCAGTAAAAGCACATAATATCCTCGGACTGAGATTATATAATAATTTACCAAAAACCTATAAAAACTTAAATAATATATATTTGTTTAGGAAACATATTAAAGAATATCTTTTAAATATGGGTGCATACTCTGTTCAAGAATATTTGGAATGGAATAATAATTGTTGATATGTAACGTGCCTATATTTTATTATTTTATTATTTTAATATGTGATTATTTGAACAGTAATTCTTGTGTACACTTTAGCTTAATGTATGTATATAAGTATGTATTTACTTTATTTATTATACATTTGCATATTGTTTAAATATGTATTTATATATTTTTTGACTGATTGTTTTATTGTATGTATTTGTCTATATCTGTATTGTTAAAATATTGTCATATGTGCATGTGTGTCTATTGTATGTATATGCGATTTGACGTGTTATTATGTGCACGCGTATATATTTAATTTATACAGGTAGATACTCTGGTACTGTTATTATACAAATTTGACTTATCCTATAGCACACTGTATTGCTCTTACTGGATCAATAAAATATTCTATTCTATTCTATTCTATTCTATTCTATTCTATTCTATTCTATTCTATTCTATTCTATTCTATTCTATTCTATTCTATTCTATTCTATTCTATTCTATTCTATTCTATTCTATTCTATTCTATTCTATTCTATTCTATTCTATTCTAAGTAATTGACATTATTTTAAACGAAATGAATCTAAGGTTTAGTGGAACACCGAATTGTTGGAAGCCATTTTCACGGTTGAAGATCAAATGGATTTGAATAAAATTAAATATTTTGATTCGAAATTGAGAATAAAACTTCCATCGGTAGAAGAAATAAAAGTTTTCAGGAAATTTATAGAAAAGAAAAAAAAAGTGAAGTAGAAGTTATCAACGGTAAGGGCGAGGAAGAAAGTCGACTGATGATAGTATTCCAAGAAATATATAATCAAAGATTGGCCTTTGAAGATACTTATAATCTGTTGGCTACAGACAGGACTTTTGCTTGTAGCACTGCGGTGTGCGAATCCACCTTTTCAACACTAACTCAAATAAATCGTCCCCAAAGAATGTCCATGTGCCATCAAAGAATGGCCATGTGCCATCAAAGAATGGCAGACTTGATTCTTCTTGCATTTGAGAAGGAGCAGACGCAAAATATTGACACATGTATTTTTCAGAAAATTTAACAGCAGGCGCAACAGGAGATTGTAACTTTATTGATTAATATTAATATTAATTCATAGTATATTTTTTTACGAATTCTTGTGTTAATTTTTCATATTTGATAATCCTTGTTTTTGCTGATACCTACTAATATGTAGATATGTTATAATAAACATCATAAAGAATATACTTAAGTTTTTGATGAAATAAATTATTTAACGCACTGAAATTCCCCGAGCACCCCCTACAATTTAATTCTGGCTACAGGCCTGGTTTCATGACAACATTGTACCAATCAAAAATTATTATCAGTGGTAAACTAACCTAGATCGGCTTTATATATATTCTATAATATTTCGACATATGTCATGTTTTGTTTCGTGAAATTTTTTCCGCAAATACTACTACTAGTGCTTTTAAATTTTATCTATAAAAATTGTCATAAAAATGTAAAATTTTCTGAAAAAATCAAATATTCAGAAAAATGTCAACTTTCAGAAAAATGTCAACTTTCAGAAAAATGTAAAATTTTCAAAAAAACGTAAAATTTTCGGAAAAATTTCAAATTTTCAGAAAATGTAAAATTTTTAAGTCACATTTTTTAAAAATGTCAAATTTTCTAAAAAATCAAATACTCAGAAATAAAAATTTTCAAAAAAATCGTTTTTTAAAAAATGGAATTTTTTTAAAAAAAATGTCAAATTTCTGAAAATGTCAAATTTTCAAAAAAATTTAAAAATGTCGGATTTAAAAAAAAATTCTAAAAATTGTCCGGAAAAATGTCAACTTTTCAAAAATTGTCAAATTTTAAAAAAAGTTATTAAAAAATGTTAAATTTTCGGAAAAATGTCGTATTTTCAAGAAATTTCAAATATACGAAAAAAGTCAAATTTTCATAACTCTTAAATTGATTGAAACGTTGAATTAAGTGCGAAGCACTCAAGCCCTTTATCCATACATTTCTTATCTAGCTTATTGCTAATTGTTAGCGTAGCTCGTAAATTGTAGTATTGTATTATATACCTAGTAATATAATAATATAAACATAATATAAACAAATCACATAAGTTGACAACTCCTATTTTTAAAGCCAATTCTGTCTGTTATATATTATGGGCAAGGAACAAGTTAAACACAGCTTTCAATGACTTATAATAACATAATTACAAAATAATTATCACAACTAAAATTAAATACAAATGCCTACCAAGCAGGCAAATCAATTATTTCATATTACACACAAATGTACTTACGTACGGTAATCAATGACAAGTAACAGCACGTTAATAATTCGGAAAATCAAAACTATGCACTAGCACTATACATTATAATTCGTTGTACTTAAAGTTCTCTCTACTTAAACAAGCAAACCTTCACTTGATTATTAAACTACTTAAGTTAAAAATACAGAATAAATAGATGAATATAATAATAAACACTTTAATATCGTAATTCACGAGAAATTCATCATATACTTAGTTAATTCTGATGTAGCGTTACTATATGGCGGGACTATTTGATCTGATGTCGGCAACCTTAGAACGTAAAAGCGGGAGTTTTTTTGATAAAATTTGAATCACCCTGTATGATATAATTCTCCGCATATATAACATATATAACAAGTGACTAAAATGGTGTTTTTTTTACAAGTGGGGCGTTTATAGTACGAGCCGAAGGCGAGTGCTATAAACTACAAGAGTAAAAAAAACACATTTTAGTCTAGAGTTATATACAAAATTTTTTGTATCGCCATTCGAAATTAGAAAAAATTAGAAATTTTGTAACAATAGACTAAATTCCATTGCGGTTTCCATAGAAACCAATAAGTTTTATTTCACACTGTGAAATAAAATCTCTTTATTTAACTCTTTTTTACTCTTGTCAATAATGACATTGTTTTGATTCATTGAAATTATCAAATAAATGTAATTTTAGGATATGGCGTTACAAAAAGTATTTATTTCATCTTTGACCCAATGAACTGGACCAAAAATATATAGATTTACATCACTTTCGTCCTTATCCACCTTTGCTTAAAACAGATCAATTTATAATAGCCATTCCATCCCTTACTATGGGGTAGGGTTCTGATGGAATTGTGCACACATATTTAATGACCTAGGTTTCGTCGGACAAAATAAAGGGTGTACTTTGGCCCAGACAGCTCCATCATAGGCAGCATATTATTCAAAATGTCAGTGTTTGGCACAATAACCGATATGGCCCATATCGCTTTGAATTAGACAAAGATGAAGTAACAGGTGTATCAATCGGAGGAGTGTATGTAGAACAGTAGTTTACAAGTATTAAATTATAGAACTATTTATTATGTTTATGATACATTTACATAGCGTTGTCGTCGATTAGTATTTTTTTTTAATAACAAATAGGCGCACCAAGAGAATCTTTGCAACATAAGAAAAAAATATACGTCTGTCTTTGACTTTAATAAAAGTTAGGTTTAAATGAAGGAGATATATTTCATTGAGTGGAAACGACAAAATAATGAATTTTCACAGAAAAATATAAAAACATAAAACAAATAAGTTTAATATTATTATAAATAATTATTTAACACCTTCACGAGTTTTCACGACCCATTTCTTTCGTTTTCGGTGTCTACTGGATAAATAAATAAAACATTTTCTTTTAATTGACTCAAAAATAGAACAATTAATTGGTTTAAAATTTTATCTCTTCATTGCTGAATTCTTAACAAAATATGTTAACATGAAGGTTAAATTTTGATAAGAGTAGAAGATATGATTTTTTTTTCTAAGGATGTGTCGATAAAATGCATGGATAAATATAGCAAGCTGAAAACTATTTATCTTTTGAGATAGATGGCAACTATATCGAGAAGAAATGAAGATAAAGGATGGACGTAACTTTTTTATTCGAATTTTTTTTATAGGATTAGCAGTTTTAGAGAAAATAATAATAATAATGTCTTTATTGCGATGAAAGGTACATAAAAGAAAAATATAAATCAGAGGAGGATGGCGGTATTCGTATGTTATATACTCTTCCATACAACCATCCGCTTACAAAGAATATTTCAGGAAAATAACTTAAAATAAAATACAAATCCAAAAATATTAAATAAATCATCTAGATCATATACAAATATGAGTACACAAACTAAACTACACGATAAATAAACAATAACATAAATGTATAAAATAACAATATTCTCATATCATACCATACTAGGTTATACCATGTATTACACAATTAATCTCTCATAGTAATTATTAGATCTTTCGTACGTTTTTTAAAAGAGTTGACAGAAGAGAAGGCCTTGACACTACTACATTGAACATTTTTACAGCATTATAACTAAAAGAACGCTGAAACTGGGCTGTTCTATGTTTAGGAACACTAAATAGATCACGCTGATGAGTAGAACAAGTATGCAAATCACTATTTTTCAATAATTTTGGTTCCAAATATTCAGGTTGTGATCTTTCAAAATTATATATATCATACAAGATAAATGTAGACTTAATATTTCGTTAAGGTTGAGCCATTTAGATGCCAAAAAAACTGGCCGAAATATGATCGAATTTACGCAAATTATAACTAAACCTCAAACACGCATTCTGAATCCTCTGCAACTTTCTTTACAATGGTGGGCCAATACACAATGTCAAGGATGATAGGATAAGAGAATCGCATAACTTCAATTTTAATTCGGTGCTAAGAATTTCCTTATGAATATGTAACAGTTTAAGCTTAGTATAAAATTTTTGAACAAGAAAATTAACATCTTTAGATAATCTAAATTAATATCTATCCACAGTCCCAAGTTCTTACAATAGTCACTAGCTGATAAAATTTGGCCATTCAAATTAATCTTGAAATCAGAATCATTTAAAATACTTTCCTTTCAACCTCCAAATACAAACAATTCAGTTCAGGCGAAACTTATATAATTCATAAATCATCATTGATTTTGGATACCGCTGTTGAGAGATTTTGAAAATTAAAAGAAAAATATAACTGTGTATCATCAGCACATTGGTGACACTGACAGTAATAAAGAAACTTGTTAAAATCTGCTGTGTAATTGGAAAACATTAAGGGCCCTAGAATACTACCCTGCGGGACACCTCTAGTAATATTAATAAAATTTGAAACCTCTGTTTTTAAAATAACTCATTGACTTTGCGCAGAAAGATAATTTTCAAAAAAAAGCAATTACTATATTAGAAAAACCAAAATATTGCGATTTAATACACAAGGTGGCGTAATCTAAGGTTTCAAAAGCCTTACTGTAATCTAGAAGAATTAAGCAGACGTGATTATTAACATCCATTTCTTTAAAAATATCGATTACCTGTTACTTGTTACTTTTAGAAGAGTAGTACTAGTACTATATTGAGCACGAAAATCAGATTATGTAGCAGGCAGAATATGTATAGGACGAAAGGGACTTACAAGAGAAGGACCTTGGAAACAGGGATAATATTAGCATCTTTCCACACTGCGAGAAACGACCCGTTACCCAGACATTTATTAATAAGAAATGCTAGGTAACTACTTAAAAAAGGAGTGACAAGTATAATCATCTTTATTAAATCGATACCATTAGAATTGGCACAAGATTTTAATTTGGAAATTATTTTATCAATTTTTTCAGAAGAAAATAGTAGGTATATGAGTGACTGTTGGTCCTGTACCGCAATTAGTTGCTACTAGATTTCCACGTTCTTCCTCAGAAAATTTTGCATAATTTATAACTGTCGTCCAGTTACCAAAGACCAAATATTTTTATCTTTATCTTTACATTATATTATTATTTCTCTCTAAAAGTCGCCACTGGAATTTATCGTTGCCATTGTTATATATTATTTCATCACCGTGCGCATATAAAGTTTTAATTAAATGAAATTCGTATTTATTTAAAAAAAAATCTAGTGTTAATTTCAAGAATTTTAGTTGAATATTCCATAAAGTATCTTCTCACATGATTCCATTATTCGCCTACGCAGCAGAGAACGGACTGTGAAATTGAGTGAACCGCCCTAACTACGATGCAGAGTAGTTTGTAACTAAACGGTGCAGGTCTTAGGTGGCCATGTATCTTAGTTGTTGGCCTCCATTATGATTTCGCACGGACACCTAACACATGTCTGCGAATTTGGGTGTCAAGTTGAGTTAGTATCGGCATATCTCTCGCGCCCAGCTACATTATTTTGCGTCCGACTCTCCAGAAAGCTCTTTAATCTCTTTGGCTTAAGTAGCTGAGGATTACTTCATCAAAGTTATGACTGAATTCGAGGGTGCCATCCACTTGATATACTGTAGGTCGGCTTTGATGCCGTTTTCCAATAGATATATACAAGACGCGAGACAAATATTTTATTTTTCCCGTTGGTTGAACAAATAAAATGATACACTGTTTTTAAAACTTACTTAAATATATTATGTCAACATGATAATTTTTTCTCTAAACATTAGCTTCTTCATATGTGAATACGAGACAAGACTACTTACTTGCAAATGAAACCACTGGATTTTATATACATGAAATTTATAACCTAAGAAATAATATATTCTATCTACAATTTAATCTGAATTAACCTCCGATTAAAGAACTTATATCTAGATACATAACAGGCTACCTTTTCACTATATGTCTTGTTTGCTCCTAACATAGTCACATTATATGTCCATTAAAATGGATAGATGAACATCACATCCCATAGGCAACAGTGGCGTTGTGTGTGTAGAAAATGTGTAGAATGGTAAATATTTTCATTAAAATGAATTATTGCAATTCCTGCATTACCGGCTCTTTATACAACGTGATGTAGGCATACGATATTACAGTAAGATAATACAGTAAGATAAATATGTATTGAAAGGATATTAAAATTTAATTGCTATTCACTTTATAACTGCGTAAACTGAACTTCATCATGTTACGACTATGGAACGATCGATTTTCTTTTCTAAACTGCTTTCTGCAAACGGCACAGCACTTCACTATTTTGCACTAAATATATTGTGACTAAACTGTGTAAATATGAATAGAGAATATTATTTAGGTATTAAGCAAATCACAACTTAAAATAAAAAGACTTCTTCACCACATTTTGATCGAAGAACACGAAACACTTATTAACATACTGTCAAAAGTGTCAAACTGAGATTATGATAACCGAACGGAACCGATGGTGCCCCAATCGGCCGCGAATACATCGACTAGCCAATCAAGAACTTATGGGAAGAAGTGCCTTAGATTGTGAGTCTTTCAGCATCATACAATCTCATGCCATTATGTATCTAGATATAAGTTCTTGAATCGGAGGAATTAACAATACTTATAGTATTCAGTAATTCAGTAATATCACAATTCGGTTTCTGTTAGAAAAAATTAGTAATTACGGTGCGGTTTTCGGTTTCGATTTCGGTTTTTGGCTTTTTACTTGCCTTTTACAGGCCTGTAGCCAGAATTAAATTGTAGGGGGTGCTCGGGGAATTTCAGTGGGTTAAATAATTTATTTCATCAAAAACTTAAGTATATTCTTTATGATGTTTATTATAACATATCTACATATTAGTAGGTATCAGCAAAAACAAGGATTATAAAATATGAAAAATTAACACAAGAATTCGTAAAAAAAATAAAAGGTAAAATATGGTATGAATTAATATTAATATTAATCAATAAAGTTGCAATCTCCTGTTGCGCCTGCTGTTAAATTTTCTGAAGAATACATCTGTGTCAATATTTTGCGTCCGCTCCTTCTCAAATGCAAGAAGAATCAAGTCTGCCATTCTTTGATGGCACATGGACATTCTTTGAAGACGACTTATTTGAGTCAGTGTTGAAAAGGTGGATTCGCACGCTGCAGTGCTACAAGCAAAAGTTCTGTCTGTAGCCAAGAGATTATAAGTATCCTCAAAGGCCAATCTTTGATTATATATTTCTTGGAATACTATCATCAGTCGACTTTCTTCCTCGCCTTTATCGTTGATAACTTTTACTTCAATTTTTTTTTCTTTTCTATAAATTTCTTGAAAACTTTTATTTCTTCTACCGATGGAAGATTTATTCTCAATTTCGAATAAAAATATTTAATTTTATTCAAATCCATTTGATCTTCAACCTTGAAAATGGCTTCCAACAATTCGGCGTTCCACTAAACCTTAGATTAATTTCGTTTAAAATAATGTCAATTACTTGATTAAATACTGTTTTAAATGGTGATTGGGTACCACAACATCTGTAGATCTTTCCCCAGTATGATTGCTTACAATGTAATCTTGAAGTTTTCTCGCTATTTTTCTTTTGCATAATGGCAAGGAAACAGCTGCATCATCGTCTTCAATATGAAACTCAGTATTTAACATTTTTATTATTTCTTCTTTAGTGCCAATTCTCATTTCTTCAAGAGATTTTGTAGCAGTATTTGTAATTTCAAACGAATCTCTCAAGCTACATTCACGTGCTTGGAGGGCTTTGTTCGCAGACTCAGTACTTAAAATTGTTTTCACAAAAACAAAAATCTTTAGATTTAATAACAGCTAACAGGACGTTTCTGCTATATTTCTAATAATCTGAAAATTTTCAGAGAATCTAATATTTTGGAGGTTCTTTTAATAACAGCGCATTTTAATTATTGAAAATAAATAAAAAATATAAACTAAGTTTTCTCAGGTCGTCTTCGGTTTTAAATAAAAAATATATTTTTTAAAAATAAACTCGTAATATGGAAAACTTTCCAGAAGGTGCTCAAAGTTTTTCAGGGGGTGCTCGGCACCCCTCTAGCTACAGGCCTGGCCTTTTACCTTATATAATCTTTATAATGGACGAATCGACTTAGATATGGTTTTCACCATACAATTTGGTATTTCTACATCATGGTTTAAAGATTTGAATCTTTGATTTCAACCATATTTTTTGAACTTTAAAGTCGTAAGTACGGTGCGGATTTCGGTTTCAGTTTCGGTCCCTGGTTGGTTCCGGTTAACACAATAAATTGTAATATTTACTATAATCTATTTTAAAGTTCAATGCTTAACGCTAAAGCGGTAGCTACTAAACTCCACTTAAAATTATAATAAATGTGCCGCTTCCACCCTCCCTCCCCTTTAAAATAACTCGATTTTTAAAGAAGCGAGAATAGTGTATATTGTTATTGTTACCACGCCACCAGGTAAAGTACTTAGCGCGTTTTTTTTAGATGCTGTCCCCAGCAGGCCTAATCCACTAATTATCAGAAGGTTACCTACCTTAATTAATCTTCGTCGTCTTCCATAAATTCGACATTCATGCATGATTGTCCGTGGTAATGGTAACACATTGTGGAACAACGTAAGCTTGCTCTCCTGCAACTGCACCTCTTCTCGCATCCTAATTTGCATGAACAAGAAATTAGTGTTAAAACAGATTCAGGAGCTGGTTCTTTTGTTGTCATAGATGAGGTTAATATACTGGCGACTTTTTTTCATCCCATCACTAGCTTCTAGCGTAACGTTTTCCCAGGTTTGAATTTGGTAAAAAACACGATATGAGTGTTGCCGATCAGCAGCAGAAGTTGGTGATAGTTTTGATAACATTACAGTATTGTTCACTTTAACAATAAGTTTGTTAAAAGACATGAATCTGCATACATCTAGACTTTTTTCTGCGGGGGTAGAGTTGTATAAAGCTAGAAAAAATCGCTCTGCTACGTCTGCATTTTCTTCATGACTAGCTTTTTCATTATTAAAAATTGTCTTGTATGTCATCTCCTTTATTATGTACATTGTTACTTTTTTCACGTAAAGACAGCTTTGGAGATAGCCATACGGATATTCGCGAATTATATGACTTGCGCTGATTACATTTGCGCCTCATTTATCAAAATATTATTAATTTTAGGAAAATAAGTGTAGAGACATTTTTGATAGAGAATTTTATAAGGAATAATTTTATATTTATTTATTTACGTATAAATACATTTACATATTGTGATACTAATCCTAAAAACTTAACAACTAAAATAAACAATAAGAGAAAAAGCGAAATACAAAGATAAGATTAAAAGTAAATAACAACAATAACAAAAATTACTGCAGTATAGCGCGTTTCGCCTGGTTTTTAAAACCAACAAGAGATTTACTAAATAAATCAAGTTCAGTGCAGTATTTGTTGACTGTTGAACTTATTCTATTCACCGGACTGAACATAGCGTAAGTTGTTTGACAATAAGGTACAGCCAGAATGGATATATTTCTAGTATTAAAAGATGGTACATTAAAACGCATAGACTCCAAGCAATCAGGAGAACTGATGTAGTTATTAATAACTTTGAAGGCGAAACAAACATCGTAATATTGACGCCTGCAAATATGATTTTGCTTCCTCACAGGTTAAAAATATACCCCTCGTGCTCAGTTTATAGCACATAAATCTGACAAATTTGTTTTGTACAGATTCAAGTCTGTTGATATATATGTTGTAGTACGGTGACCAAACAATGTTGCAAAATTCCATAATAGATCTAACTAGAGATATATATAAAATAGTTAATGCTCGAGGATCTGAAAAATCTTGAGCCATTCTCTTAAGAAATCCTAACATTTTATCTGCCTTCCCAATCATGTGTTCGAAATGCTCAGAAAAAGAAAGTTTAGAGTCAAATCTAACACCTAAATCTTTCACCGTGGTTACGTTATGCAAGCTCACGCTATTAATACTGTAGTCAGGACGAATGGGTAACAACCTGTGACTGAATGTCATGGAATAGCATTTATCAACATTAAGATGCATGTTGTTGTCTTCGCACCATGAATAAATTGAACCAAGATTTTTTTGAATCTGGGCACAGTCATTCAGAGAAAAAATATCACTAAATATTTTCAGGTCGTCCGCAAATAGTAAAAATTCACAATCAATATTTTTAGCAATATCATTGATGAATAAATTAAACAATAGGGGACCAATGTGGGAGCCCTGGAGCACTCCAGATGTTGCGGAGAATGTCTCCGAAGTATATCCGTCAACAAGAACCTGTTGGGTTCTCTCAGAGAGATACGATTGAATCCAAGATAATAAAGGAGGACCGACTCCGATTTTATGGAGTTTCTTTATAAGGAGAGAGCGGTTTACCTTATCGAAGGCTTTGCTAAAGTCCATGTATACCGCATGCACGTCAGCGCCTTTTACCAGAGATTTAACGATGAAGTTGGTATAGATATATAAATTGGAGTCCACAGATCGACCTTGGAGGAATCCATGCTGCTCTGGAATTATGATACTACTTAAGGAAGCGGATATATTTTTTTCAACTAACGACTCAAATAATTTCGGAATTGCAGATAGGATGCACAAAGGTCTATAGTTATTGATAAGAGATTTGTTACCAGCTTTGTAAATCGGAGTTACGTATGAACTTTTCCAACATGATGGAAATATACCTGTTTTTAAGGACATTGAAAATATGAGGAAGAGTGGCAAGAAAAGTGATTTGGAAGAGGACTTTAAGAAGATTGGTGGAATTTTGTCAGGACCCGCACCTTTGTTGACATCAATTGAATCAAGGGCAGTTTCCACATCTAAAGAGTTGATGTATACCTTATGCATATCAACAGTAATGTCAGGAGTGAAATTACATTCCACATCATGTAATGGACTGTAAACTGAAGAAAAATAGCTTGCAAACAAATTCGATATACTCTCACCACCCTCAGCCTTGGAATTATTATAGAACATTGAAAGGGGCAAACTGTCAGATTTTCGATTTAATTTAATAAAATTCCAGAAACATTTAACGTTATCCGGAATAGATCTTTCAATAGTACCCACATATTCAGCATAACATTGTTTAGTCAATAAATTACATCTTCTACGAAGATCGCTAAAAACCGAATACACATCTGATAGGATATTTCTGATCGCATTTCGTTCGTAGAGGAACGAACTTTTCGATACAATTCCACAGAGTGTTATAAAAAATATCTACCATAGCATTAACATTGTCAGTATTAGAAAATAAATAATACCAATCGATTAATAACAAATGATTGTTTATCTGATCATATTGTGCTAAATTGAAATTATAATAAGTTGTAATATTAGCTTTAAGATATGTGTTTAGATCATTTGTTATTGTGATTAGCAAGGCAGGATGGTAAGAATCGCATAATATTAAGGAAGCACATTTAGAAACTGACTCAACATCATTATTAGAAAAACACAAATCCAGCACAGAACCCTTTTCATTTAAAACACTATTAAATTGATTGAGACCGAAAAAAGCGAAATTATCGCAAATTGTAACTTCAGTTTCACTTCTAACATTGTCTGGAAGTAGACCGATATAATCCTCAGACTGTAACCATTTGATGTTAGGCAGATTGAAATCTCCGAGCACTATGACATTTTCCATACCAAACTGGTCAATAGCAGATTCAACTGAACGTACATGCTTTTCATAAACCGATACATGGGTCATGAGAGGCAGATATACTGAACATATTACAAAATACGTAGTGCCAATTAGGAACTTAACCCACACTTCTTCAATAGATTTATCTCCAATCGAAATAGAATATGATGCAATATCTTTTCGTATTGCAATTAATACGCCACCTCCTCTTTTTTTACTACTTGTCAAAGGAGAGCGATCGGTTCTATATACAATATACCTATCATCTATAAATTCCCTATCAGCGATATTATTGTCCAATCAAGTCTCGACAAGAACTATAACTGGAAAATCTTCACTGAGAACTGCACAATAAAAGTCTTTAAGTTTTGTACGTAGACCTCTTACATTTTGGAAATAAATTGATAATTCATTAGCTATCTCTCTTGATCTCGCTCTTGCTGTGCTGCTAGATCCTGTCGAAAATTTGCCCGTCTGGAATATCGGGGTTTTCGTGGATATATAGGTATTTTTATCAAAAAGTGCACCGTTCCTGAGATAATCTGGAAAACCAAAAAAAATGGGGGTGGAAACGACGTCCTCGGGGATGAAGCACACTATTTAGGGGTGGGAACTTTTCGGTTTAATAATACTTATGCTATCCTCATTATTTCTACCAATTTTTTAAACTTTATGAATTTTGTCCGAGAATTTTTCAGTCTAATTTGTAATCAGCGACCCCGAAACCCCCCGTAGAGCCTATTTTGAACTCTTTAGATAAATAATTAAACATCTAGAAATATCTCAGCATACTTGTAGGGAAAAAATACAATTTTCCAGTGTTTCTATAAGTGTCTTAAAAAATGGAAAACTATATCAACAATTCCGCACAGAGATCGATAGGGAATTATATGACGATTAAAAAAAAACTTGAATTTATCTTAAAAATTGCGTCCGGAATGTTAATTTGAACGAAGAATAGTATTTTGCCCTATTCTGCGGCGCCGTATTCGTTAATTCGGCGAATGCGCCAAATCAAATGAAGTCAAATAAACTTTATTTCAAATTAAGTAATAAATACAAATCCTCCCCAAGCACACGCATCGGAGCCAGCCAGACATCCACGGTGCGAGGCGCCGTGGGATTGAAAGGCTGGACGAGACGAGGCCAGTTCAGATTATAAACAATTGACGATTTGCACGAAAGAAAGTTTGGTAAAAAGTGTCTAGATTGGTATCACTGTAATTCACTGCACATGTTGACTAACTCGTCTAATTTCCAAACTTAGAACAATTAAATACTTGTAATATATTAATCATAACATTGTTTTCATTATCTTTAATGTTAAACCTATTTCCATTGAATATAAATCATCTTTATTAGGTTGTTTCGTAGTCTACAATATTTAAAAAATGTCGAATTATGCATTTTGTCAATCACTGCTGCCAACTCTTCGAAACTGAGAGTTGGAAACAGTGTTTGACAAATTGCATATTCGACAATTTTTAAATATTGTAGACTACGAAACAACCTAATAAATATGATTTATAATCAATGGAAGTAAGTTTAACATTAAAGATAATGAAAACAATGTTATGATTATTATATTATAGGTATTTAACTGTTGCAAAGTTTGGAAATTAGACGAGTTGGTCAACATGTGCAGTGAATTACAGTGATACCAATCTAGACACTTTTTACCAAACTTTCTTTCGTGCAAATCGTCAATTAAAGTAAAGTTGAACACAAACTCCTTTCGCAGTAGAGCGAATTAAAATGTGTAAAGATTAATTAGGTATAAAGAAAAACAACTTAAAATAATTAATGTATGCAAAAGAGGCTATTGTAAAATATATATGAAAGCATAATTGACGTTAAGGGAAAAATCGTTGGTCAAAAAACCCTTTCTTGCAATGCGAAAAAGCGTGCGCTTAAATTGTGCCACATAATTTTCTATTCAAAATATTCTGTTTATTAAAAAATTGTTATTACACACAGGTTTTTACAAACTATAAAGTAATATTCGTGAGGTGGTCCCATTGTAGGTTTTCAATTAGGCTACTCTAGTGCACCGTGAATAAGTCTCAAAAACTTTAAAATAAGTCAAAATCGAACAATTCACAGTGAATAAACACATACATAGTTATAAAATATTTTTGGGGGTATTCAGCAGATAACTTTCAAAGAAACCATTCGTTCCTTTCGTATATCATTGATCTAAATCTGACCAAGCTAGAATATCAACAAGAAGTTCCCTTACGAACTGACTTGTCAACTATACCTAACATTCAATATGAAGACAAGAAAATAACCATTCCTATAATGCACAGGAGCTCGTTAGTTTGCTGCATTTCTATATATTTGTTTTGATCTGTATAATTTCCTATCATGAGCAGGTGGCGTAACGTTAAGAGCCAGTTAGTTTACTACCCTTGTGCAGGTATAGTTTGATCTGTATATTATCTCATCATGCCTAGGATACGTTAGGTTAACATGTCATTAGTTTGCTGTCTTTCTATGGGTTTCGTTTGAGCTACTATATTTCCTACCACGCCCAGGTTGTGCTAGGTTAAGAATTTCACATTTTTTATGAGCAAAAGAAAAAAAAAAAGGTTAAAACTCACTTTATTAAAAAGCATATATATTTATTTTGATCATCCACAATATGAAAAAAATTCCAATTCCTCTCATCCCGAAAGGAATCTCTGGATTCACCCTTGAGGCCCACACACAAACATAGCATGAATATACTAAACATTTTGTTAAATTACTATTACTCTTTTCGAAATTCTTAGTCTTTAAAGTGGTGTAGTTCTCAAACTAGCCATAGCAGAATGTTGTGCCTATTGGAAATTTTGATCTGAATGACAAAAACTACATGTCAAAATTTTAGCAAAGGCCGTTTTCCATTAGTTTTGGGCGGGGTCCTTTAATTATCTTCAACTTTGTTTCTGTAGTATTTTTCACAGCTCTTATCATTTTGACAGCATGCATATTGCTGCTTCATAAATTAAAACATAAATGAACTCAAGCATGAAAGACCGCGGAGATTTCAAATATTGTTTCTTAAAATTTCTTCATAAACAAACACAACGATATGCAACCAGAGTCACGTCTAAGTGTACTCAAGGTAGCTGATGTTCTAACTTAGCTTTAAGAATGGAGAGAGGGTAAACATGCGAAATGATTTGCATGCCGCGAAAGGACGAACAGAATTAATTATTCTCCGTTACGAGAAGCTTTGTACTTCGTAATTGTCTGCTAATTTTTTGAGTAGTGATGTGTCTTCATTAATCAAATTCGTCTTTTACCAACGACTTCAACATCTTAAAGGTGATAGTCCCTCTTCATGAACAAGAATCAGGCCTAAGATATTGTTCTTCACCGGTTTAATCCGTAAGTAATTTATAAAGAAATATATTTTTTTTGTAACTTAGATTTGGCAATGGCCATTTTGCAGCAAGCCATGCTATATGCTTCGTTTCTTTCCAGGGTTCTAGATGCAGATCGTAGATACGCATTCTAGATACGTTTTTTTTTTTACGTCACATTTAAGTTTGGGTTGAAAACTTTTATTCTAATCACCTAATGGGATTATCTTTCCTCTCCTCTACGTATTTTGGAGATGGAATGTATATATTAGACTAGGACTACTTTTTGCGGAGACCGAGACGGTAATATGTTAAGATAGATGTAAATTGTCCTTATGGAATTTCTCGAAGTGTCGAATATGGTACTGGGAACTCCCTGACTTAATATTGGGCTCATCTAGAACTCAGCGATTGCATCACAGTGAGTTGGACTTCACCATCATCATGCCTCACTTGGATTCACTACTTTAATCCACTGAGAATTCTAGATAAGTGTCGCAAATAAAATTTCTCTCTAATGTTTTTTTATACCTCATATTTTTATGCTTTAACACTTTTAGAGTTCTTTAAAGAATCAAATTGCAAATGTTTTTTTTTGAAATTATTTCAATTTTCAATTTTATCTTTAATATGTTTTCAACGAACAATTAGTACATTTCAATTATTATTTAGGTATAGATTATCTGCGTAACGTCTAATTGAAAACAAATATATGAAATGATCTGTAAAGACTTTGTGATCACAATTTCTACGAAACTTTTACATTTAAATAATTAATTATGACTTTTAAAACACTATATTGTCAGTTCATGTTTAAGACAGTATTTTAAATAATATCTACGTAACATATTACCGTCCATTTTTTTCCCTATTGTACATAAATTTGTTTAATTTTAAGGCCTCAGTTTAGTCGTTTTCTAACAAAAACACATCCAGTTTTATTGATTTATAATAAAATCAATTTTATAATTACTTTGTCCACTTATTTCAGGTATTTTGATGCAAACTACACAAACCATTTAGATAATACCTTCTGAATTAATTAATTAATCTTTTTGTAAAAAAAAAGTTGAATACCTTTTAGGAATATTTGCAAGTATTAATCTAATCTTGATTTTCACTAAATTTGGATTATTGATTTACAATTTTTTATGGTCAACAATCTATACTTTCGTTATAATTTGATTAGTTTATCTTTCTTATAATCAAACTCCACTCTTAGTGTAAATTTCGAATATAGAAAGATTGGCGCCCCGCCCTTCTCTAGGAAAATTATCATTATATAAGTCAAATTAACATTTCTTTAAGATAAATTATAAAAACATCTGTCATTTATTAACTAGAATCTACCAAACAAGTGTTTTCTGACCCATGACTCGTCTGCCGAGTCTCGGAGCTGCTGGTGTAGTAACTTGGTTCCTCTAAATAATATAAAGTTCAGTCTGAATCTCGAACTCATTACAAAAAAAATTAATAATTATTGGACAGCGAAGTAAACATGTTACATTTGTCATGTACATTTGACTTTTCATAAAAATACAACCACGCGTTTTGAAGTTTATGAAAATATTTTCATTATTAACTGAAATTTTGTAATTTACAATTTAACAAATTACAATATTTCAATTCGTTGTACTCAGTTAGTAATGAAAATATGTTCATAAACTCCAAAACGGGTTGTTGTATTTTTATGAAAAGTCAAATGTATATGACAATAAAAGAAAACAGGAGTCCCTAGACCAGGGGAGGCTACCGAATTTTAAAAAATTTTTTTGCAAACTGCTTTTTCAGTTAGAGAAGTGCTTTTCTAGATGTTATTTCCCATGTTTCGTATAGGTCCCATACGCCACAGACGAGAAAAAAAATATGGAAATTTCACCAGCCGCCACTGATTTTGAATCTAATAAAAAAGTATAGACGGTTCAACAAATATGAAGATTTCTCTCTATATTTACCGATGATAAAGATTTTAAAATTTTGTGGTAATAAATGGTTTTTTGAAAAACATACTATGAAATTAGAGTGTATAAAAGACTCTTTGATCTCTGATATTTATGGAATGTAAATGTGATCGCAAGACGAATTTATTTTTTAAATATTTAAATGATTTCATCTTCATAACTTTATGTACAAAATTTGTTAAATGTGTTTGTCACCTTTCCTCTATTGTTAACGAATTTAGATTTTTTTTTTATTTGTAGCTAAAATGATCGTATTTATGTAGGTTAAAAATGTAGCGTAAACAAGATCATTGTACTCTTTAAATTTTGCTACTTATTGTTTTATTTATAGCAAGCCCACTAAATCAAAATCAATCAAATTTTAATAAAGTTAATAAGTTACATAATAATGTCTTATTATGTTTAGTTACCAAACCCGTAGTGAAACACGGGCATTTTGTTAGTTATATATACAGAACAAATCAGATCTGCATCCCACGTATGGCAAGTATGTGTCCCTACATCCCCCATAGAATGTTTAATCTCAACTACAGACAATGATTAGAAGGATTGTAACAATCGACTGGAACAAAAAGTTTCAAATATTGCTCTAAAAGTTGTTTAACAATTTTGCTTTTGGGGGTTTAAAGGATTGGGATTGATGGTAATAATATACAGGGGTAATTAGTTTCATGTTATTAAAAAAACTGGTAATGGGGGCCGACTAGACAAACAAAAAACCTATATGACTTTTTCCTCTAGGGGCACAGAAAAAACTGACCTAGAACAAAAATTTGAAGAGAACCACTGCTTTCCTGGGTCAATAGATGTATAGATTTGAAACATAGAAGTTTCTTACTTACTTTTAAAAAGTCATAAAAAAGTGTAAAGATTAACGAGTTGTGTCTTCGCCGCCGCGCGGCACTTTAATGGGACCGCATTAGCGTGTTTGATGGTCAAAGGCGCCGACATACGCGACGATAATAGCCAAACATTCCAGCAGTTCTCAAACAATATTAATAAAAAATTTCTAAGTTTTTCTTTATTTTTCCTCCAAAACTATGGGCTTAAACCCCATGTTATATAAGGTTTTTTTTGTTTGTTTGGTCGTTCTCCACCATCAGTTTTTTTTAATGACACGAAATTAATTGCACCCCGTATTTATGAAAATTTTGGTTCCCTAGCTTTAAAAGTCCCTATGTGTAATTTTATCATTCGTAAGAACTGTAGTAGTAGTATTCGCAATATTGGCTTTGATTTATTAATAAATCATTAGCTCAGCGCCATGTGGAAGTTGTAAGAAATGAACTCTTAAAAAGTCGGACTTTACAAAATTCGTGCTATAGAGCGATATATCGTTGGTTGACTGACTCCAATTTTAGCGTATTTTCCAAAATTTTACCTCGTCTTTAGATTTTGAAAACTTTTCAGGTTTGGGAAGAATTTTTATTTTTTCATTTTTAATCGACTTTGCTAAATTCTATACAATCACACCCAGAAATATAATTTTGATTTACTTTATTCTTATATTTGAAAACGTGTAAGTACTTCATTTTTCTATATTTTAGTTAATTCTTGAGCTAGTTTTTTTGTGACTATTGATTAGTAATTTACTTTGCATTGTTAATGTACTCTTGACTTATTGTTATTTTCATATCACAGTAATTAAATCAGAATATTTTTTAAGCTATATCAGACCGCCCACTATGTATATAGCAAGATATATCGCCCGTCAATATCAAATACCGGTATTATTTATGGATCTTTTCATCTATAAACTTGCGGCATCCTAAAGCCATAAATTACCCTCTTTACGACGAACTGATACAAGATCTAAAGTAGGAGGAATGCGTATCAGATAGCCTATAAAGTAATATTTGATTTTATAGTTACGTGTTTATTTGCCCGTATTAGTACAAAGTAATAAAATAGAGTTCTGAGGGCCGATGTTCCACAAGGCACTAATGTAACGCCACTCTAAACAACCAATAAAGCGGCTTGTTAGGCTTACGCAGTGTTAAAATGCAGTAAAAACCTGAGCCCACAGCGCTTAGTGAGCCTACTTTATGTATCGCGCTGTTCATCTCGCTCTTTAGACGCTTTTTCTAAGCAGTCTCTGTGTATGGGTGTACTATCTTTATTATTTTATGATTATAATGCACACAGCGCAAATAAGTTAGTCTTAAGCACATATTTTGCACATCTCAATTTTTAACTCCTCTCTCCGGGAAAGGCAGGGAATTTTAATGCGCGGGATGGGATTTTTATTATTTTAGATATGCTCGGAAAGTTACGTTTTTATTTATTCAGTGCTTATGCCGTGGAATTTTTACTCTTGATATTTTTATACTTGCTGATTATTCTACAGTGTGACTTAAGATGAAGAACCTCTTAACTTTTTATTTTTTTTCCGATTTGAACCAAACTATCATCTACTTATTGAAACTTTGTTTAATAATGTTCAAATCCGAAAATATCATTTTAATGGTTTTTTTTTGTTTAAAAAATTCATGATGATTTTGTTTGAAATTAAACTCAAGCTGTCAGGTAATTGTTAAGTAATTTGTAGTTTTTTTTTATATTTTTGAAAAACAAGCCTAATATGATTTACTGATTTTTTCGGATTATTTTGGTACCGCAGGTGGCATTGAATTTGTAAAAGGCGAATGTTTTTTTTGTTCATAAGTAGACTGTGTTCTATACTTCCATAAAATTTGCTTCAAATCAGAAAAAGAATAAAAAAGTTATAAGATTGTTTTCATCTTAAGTGTGTCACAATGTATAAATTAGGGTGGCCCATCTCTATAGGGGGTGAATTTTTTTTGCGTATTTTTTAAGTCTCACCCCACGAAAATATACTATTATACTAGAAATAATTTATGTCAAAGTTTCAGATAATTCGGTGAACGGTAACCCGTGCCGCATTCAGGTAGAAATTTGTAGATAAGATTTTATTACGGTAACCCGTGCCGCATTCAGGTAGAAATTTGTAGATAAGATTTTATTACGGTAATACACTTAAATTTTACTTAAAATACAAATATCTACCTCTTTTCTCATAATGTTTTATTGGTGTAATTATTTCCTAGAAATTATTTGTTTTGGAAGTTTGGAAATATAATGCACCTACGGTAGGTTTTTATGTCAGTTTGCAATTGTGTTTTACAGTGGTGACATTATAAGTTCTAGCATACGTTTTTGAAAAAACATTTAACGATGGCTGATGTTAGATCCTTACGAAAAGATACTTTCATTTACTTAGTTGGACACTATTCGTCACAAATCATTGGCAATAAATTGCCGTCTAATAGACAAGTATTACAAGTGCTCTTTTATAACATTCGTGAAGTGAAGCTAAGTGTACATGAAAGTGCTAAATTAACAATAAAAGAGGTGTCAGTTTTTTGGGATAAAGCTAGCATTCCGACACGTCAGGATTTTCATTGTGTTAAACAACTAGATAAACTTTATGCAGAGTGGAGGAACTTACAAAAATCGGCTAAAAGGGCCAGTGCGGGAGTAAAGAAAAAAATTTCGTTGAAAAATTGGACGATCTTTTTGACATTTCTCATGCAAATGCATTGGAGTTGATGAAAATAGACGAAGATAAGCAGTTTTTAATTAACCAAAGAAAAAAGGGACGTCCTGGATTTATGCATGGTATTGATTACCAACTTGCTTCTCAAGAAAAATCAGCTGAGGAGAAATTACAGAAATTATCCGAACGAATGCAACGAAGTCAACAAGAAAAAGCTAGATTAGAGGAAACAGTCACCTGTCCATCATCAAGTAGTAATTCAGCCGACTCCAACGAAAATGAAGATGAAATAATCGAAGCCCAAGAAGAGTTGTTACAAGACCAGCCTGGCCCGTCACAGCCAAAAAAGAGGAGATTGTATGGAACATGTAACATCATCACACCAAAAATAGCCGCTGCATTTGATGCTTGCAAAATAAGCGACAGGTATGGAGTCCATATTTTGACGGCAGTAGCAGAAGCACTAGGACATAACACTACATCTTTGTCCATCAGCAGAACCACACTTCAGCGCTCTAAACAACACATCCGCGAAGAAAGAGCTGAAATATTAAAAACTGCCTTCGGTAATTCTGAATTGCCGGCCCCAGTCATCCATTGGGATGGAAAACTTTTACCTTCTCTCACTGGAATGGGAAATATCGATAGACTTGCTATCTTAGTTACTAGTGGAGATATTGAACAACTACTTGGAGTACCAGCTTTGCCCAATTCAACTGGAAGAGAACAGACTGAAGCAGTTTATGATGTGCTTTGTGAATGGAATTTGGACGAAAAGGTAATAGCTTTGTGTTGTGATACAACAGCATCAAATATGGGTTATATAAATGGGGCAGCCACACTATTGCAACAAAAATTAGAAAGAGATATTCTATATTTTCCTTGTAGACATCATATTTTTGAAGTGGTTTTGAGAAGTGTGTTTGACACAAAAATTCCTTCCTCATCTGGTCCAAATGTGCCACTATTTAAACGTTTTAGGGAATTTTGGCCTAAAATAGACAAAATAAACTAAAAACTGGATTTCAGGTATCAAAAATTAAACACATTTTACAACCAGTTAAAGCCGAAATTGTAAAGTTTCTAAATGCAGCTTTAACTTTACAACAGCCTCGTGATGATTATAAAGAATTTTAAATGCTTTCTAAACTTTTTGTTGAAGGAGAGCCCACTCACACGACATTCTATCAACCAGGGGCATTTCATCATGCACGTTGGATGGCCAAAGCCATTTACTGTCTAAAAATATTTTTTTTCCAAGATCAGTTCCAACTAACTAAAAAAGAAAAAATAGGTATTGAAGATATATGTCTCTTTATTGTAAAGGTTTATGTAAAGACCTGGTTTACAGCGCCATTTGCTAGTAAAGCACCGCTTCATGACTTAGACTTTTGTAGAGAACTCATTAATTATCAAAATATTGACAAAGAAATATCTCAAGCCGCAAGTAGGAAAATAGTGAACCATTTGTGGTACCTTAATTCAGTAAATGTTGGCTTATCTTTCTTTGATGACGATATTTCAGTTACCACTAAAAGAGAAATGGTTAAAGCTTTGAATAGGAAAGCACCAAATCAAGAGGGTATTAAACGACTTATGATTAGTAACATTACTGACGTTGAAAACAAGGAAATTCAGGACTTCATATGCGAGAACACTAAACAGTTTTTTCAAAAATTAGGTTTGTCTATGGAATTTTTGGAAAATGATCCAACAACATGGGGGGAAAATGAAAGTTATTCCCGATGTTTCAATATTGTATACAAAATTAAAGTTGTAAATGATGCCGCTGAGAGAGGAATCAAACTTATTACTGACTATAATGACATTTTAACAAAAAATGAAGACCAAAAACAGTTTTTACTCCAAGTTGTAAATGATTATAAATCACAATTTCCAAATGTAAAAAAAGAAACCCTGTCGCATGCTTTGGCCTAGTGCAAAAAATATTGTTTTTCTTACTATATGTCTTGTAGATTTAGGATAATATTTGGTACTATGTATGAAAAAAACGTTTCATAATAAAATACACAAAGATAAAACGAGAGTTTTATTTCAAAAACTTCTAGTCTAGTTTTCTTAGACTACGAATTTACAGTAGTATGACACATGTCATAGTCACAACAGATAATGTCTTTGATATTTGTATGACTTGATTAGTCATTCTAAAGATAAATGTTGCTGATTGAAAAAAAAAACAATGCATCAACCAAAGAATGTAAATAATTCCATTTACTTTTATTATTGCATAATAATGCATTCTGCGGCACCCCTTGCCTTCAATTTGCCTCAATAATATTTTGAGGGGACTGTTTTTTCTTCAAATGGAACCATTTGCAGGCGTGAGAAATAAAAAATTTCGATTTCGAAAAAGATGGGCCACCCTAGTATAAATGCGTATTTACAATATTCTACAAAAGATCATTAAAACAAATCGTATACGTCAAAAAAGTAAATGAAAATAAATTAAAACGTACTTTTTTCCAGTAAATCTTGTCAGCTTTAACATGGTATACCTAGTTTGTTTTGTTGAAAAAACGCAAAGTGTAAAATTTTTATATTGTTTATACAATTAGCGTATACTCACATGTCTGTTTTTAAAACTGCAGTACAAATAGATGGAGGCGGCGGCGGCATTTGAAGTTATTAAGGTTTTGTATGCGCTGAAATATTAGATATTTCATTTGTTTAAACACCATTGACAAATTATAACAAATGCACATATTTTTGCAAAAATAAATTGATTTTGGGTCAGAAATTATTTTCTAATTCTGCCACAAAATTCTTCCAAGAAAAGTAATCAGAAAGGTCTCATGTATTGATAAATACAATTATTTAGATAAGCTACTTAACATTTAATGTACATGAACGTGCACTTTGGTTTATTTCTATCACAGACTGTGACCAGGTTTCAAATTAGTAGTAAGTGAATAATATTTTAACTTTGTTTTTGAAAACGGGCTTAATTGGATTTCTTCAAAGGTGAAAAAAGGGCATCATTTCAAAACGCTGTATCTCTATCAATTTTTATCGAAAATACACGTTGTATGTAATAAATTTCTGGAAATATGGTAAAGTATAAAAGAATCTCTTAAGATATTTGCAATAAACCCAGTTCACGCTAAAAAAAATTTCTCTTGATTTTGAGGTAGTATCATGGTTCATGAAGGAATAATTTAAAATTCCTAAGAACCGGAAATAATTATAGTAACCTCCGTTTATAAGTTAGGAGATCCAGCAAATTTTGCTAATTATAGACCTATATCCCTTATCAACAACTTTGGTAAAATATTTGACAAATTCCTAAAGATTAATAGAATTATAAAACACAATGGAGCGAGCGTAGAGGCATCTTGACTGGGCACCTATTTTGATACATATTCCATACTCCAAGTTGGCCGAGAAGATCATCCTGATCAGACTAGACGCTTCCCAGAATGAACTTCACACCGACGACGAGTGCCACCTTTTATCCTTACCCTAGCTTCGCATATTCTCAATTCTTTTCTATTCCTCTTTTATTCGTCTTTTTTGTTTTTTCGTTCCTTTTTGTCCCCTTTTCAAAATACCCATCGGCCAATAACCTCTAAAAATCCAAATATTTTAAATGACAACTTCATCTACATCCTATCTTCCTGGAGGCTGGACGACCACCCGGACGGACGTCATTAGCTCGGACGGGTTTTTTCGTTGAGGTTTCTCCGTATCAGCAATCAGAAATTAATCAGTGCAAAATGATAGTGTTTAAATATTTTTTAAATTTTTAAAAATTTCATGAATTATTTATTAAAAATTGTTAGCATTAAGTTTTACCTTTTTAAAACAGGAGCGCTAACTCTGAATAATTGTTATCGTTTCAGCCAAACCGGACCCACCCCGCCTAACCACATACTCACCACGACGATACGCGCCGTGGTTGTGCGGTTGGCTACGGGCTGAGCTCAGGATAGGTGCATAATTGGATATAAAACATCTAATAAATCTGTTTTGATTGATTGATTGATACATACAATGAAGTAACGTTCATCGCGATTAGTACTTGGATGGGTAACCCATCTGGGGAAACACGACGATCTTGTCCCACCTCTAGCGGCTTGTATATCAGCGGATACGCAGAAGCTATGTAATTTTAAGGCGACGATTACGTAGTGGATATATCATCCGTCGGAGGGGATGTAAAACAGCCTTTGTCTATTAGATATAATACGCTTCGGCAGAGAAGAGGTTCGGCAAAATTTCCATGTTGGGGGTAGCTCGTCTCCTGGCTTTTCCTAAGGTTCTAATCTGACTCCTCTGAAGTATATTGACGCGCTGAAGCCAATTTTGGAGAAAAAAAATGTTCTATCGTACCAGATTTCCCGTACCACCAGTTTCATCCCCTAAAAAAGGCAAAAAAAAGGTCCTGCCCTAAGGTTCTCATCTAAAATTTTTGAAGTATTTTGACGCGCTGAAACCAATTTTGGACAAAAAAAAATTAGGGGTTGAAGAGTGGTACAGGGAAACTGATCCCATAGAATTTTTATTTGTCCAAAATTGGCTTCAGCGCGTCAAAATACTTCAGAAAGTTAGGTCAGAACTTTAGGACAAGACTTTTTTTGCACTTTTTTAGGGGATGAAAGAGGTGGTAGAGAATAACTGACGCAGTAGAAATTTTTTTTCCCACCGGCTCGGTGGCGCAGTGCTTAGGATGTTAGGCTTGCGACCACGGAGTTCCGGGTTCGAATCCTGGCTAGGGTATGGATGTGTAGTGGCGTTTTTCACGAGTTACCGAGATGGTAGCAGTGGGATAGACTGCGGTTGCGTGAGAGACAATACGGTCTAGTCGCTCTCCTCTCCTGAGTTCGATTCTCAGCTGCGGCAGATGGCAATGTCGCAGAGAATGGGATGGGTGTTGTGATATTGTCTATGTGTGAGTGTCTGTCCTGGTAGAGTGGAAGATCAGCCTACGGCTGAACTCCGCCAGGACATAAATATAAATAAAAAAAAGAAATTGGTTTCAGCGCCTCAAGATACTTCACTGTGATTATTTGAGTAACAGAATACAAAAGATTAACATTGGAGAATTATTGAGCGAATCTCGGGTAGTCTCCATAGGTATACCACTACTGGGACCTATCCTCTTCCTTGTCGTTATCACCGAAATTAAAATTTACTGGTAGATGCTTGCTTCGTCTCATATGCCGATAAGTGATAATGCAGCTATAATATTCACAGTTGTGAACTGGTTGGATGTATACGGGAAGACTGAAACTGGACTGAGCTAACCAGAAACATGGCTTTTGACTTTTAATGAGGAAAACAATTTAATAACTTTCTCCAGCTCAGCTGCTGATCAACCTGTTATAGATACTTTAAAAATTCATCAGAAATAACTGCTTGACATGTGAATCAATAAATTGTTCATGCACATGAAGACTAAGAATAAGGTATTAAAATACTTAGATGTAATAGTTGCTCAGCATCAAAGATGAACGGACCAGTCTGATTAAGCAAAAAAAAAACAAATTATTTTACAAACTCTATCAAATAAGAGATACTTTGAGCAGAAAACTGCTCAAAATCTACAAAACTATGATTCTTATCAATGTTTCATCACCAAAAATTAAATAAATAGTCTTATAAAACTTACAAATTTCAAAGCGAAACAAAAAGTTATAATAATAATAAATGTTTCTTCTATAGAATAGAATAGAATAGAATAAATTTATTCACCATAAATCTTGTTACATAAACAATATCGGTTTTGTCATGAAAACTCACATATAATATAAAAACCAATTAATAAAATATATATGTCATATATTACAAAAATTGTATAAAACAAACAAGACTACAAAAATACATAATAAAAAAGAAAACATAAAAAACAAACTAACAAATATATGTATATATAAAGGTGAAGCTACTTCCCATTACCGATCAAAAATCTCGGTCATGTTATAAAAACAATGTTCATTCAAAAACATTTTTAGTTTGCTTCTGAACAGTCTAAAAGAATTTTGTGACCTTATTTCTATAGGAAGTTTATTATATATATAACTACCAGCACAATGGGGTGATTTTTTTATATTTGCTAAGGTTGAAAATATTTATGTGTATTTTTCCCGCAGTTCTGGTGGGGTAGCTGTGTATGTCACTATTTGTTTTAAATTTATTTAAGTTTTTGTGCATGAAATAGGAAATTTTAAATTTGTAAATGCATGTAACAGTCATAATTTTTTTTGTTTTGAATGTATCTCTGCATGATTCTCTGTAGTTCAAACCAAATAGAATACGAATAATTCTCTTCTGCATTACAAAAACTCTATTCGCCTCAGCTGATTGACCCCATATACTAATATTGTAATTAATGGCTGAATATGCTAAAGAGTAGTAACATGTCATTAATGCATTATTATTCAATTCTTTTTTTAAATTTAAAACTGCAAATGTTGTTTTTGCTAACTTAGTGCACAAAGTATCTATTTGAGGGCTAAAATTTAATATTGCATCTATCACTGAGCCTAAGAATGTTGTTTTCGTGTTGGTCTCAACAAATTCTATTTTAGGACTATTGTTAGATATGAGATTTGTAAAATACAAAAATACCGTTTTTTTCATGTTAATAATTAGATAATTTTTAAAACATCAGTCTTCAAATTGCTTAATGACTGTAGCAGTTCTATTCTCTAAATGTTCAATGGTATCACCGTGGATTATGACAGATGTATCATCCGCGTACATAAATACCTCGCCTTCTGTGATATAATCTGGTAAATCATTGATGAAAATAAGAAATAAAAGTGGACCAATAACAGAACCTTGAGCTACACCGATTTCCATATTAACGATATCAGACATTTCTGAGTTTATTGAGACTAAAATTTTCCGATTTTCCAGTTAAGAAATTAACCATTTCAGAATGTTTCCATTTATTCCTATTGTTTTTAATTTGTCCTCAAGAAATTTCGGATTAACTGAATCAAAAGCTGCAGTTAAATCAAAGAAAAGACTAGCTACTTTTTTACCTTTATCAAGGTAAATAGATTTTTTGAACAAATTCTAGTGTCGCTAGTTCTGTAGATTTATTGTCTCTATAACCAAACTGACTGTCAGTAAATAAATTATTTGATTCTAAATATAGGTGTATTCTATTGGCAACTGCTTTCTCAGGAATTTTAGATAAGTAGCTTAGTAAAGTTATGGGCCTATGATTTTCTACCAAGTGCGGATTATCTTTTTTAAATAACGGAATTACTTTACCTAATTTTAAAATATCCGGAAACTGTTCAAGATTCACCGATAGGTTAATAAGATGTGCAAGATAATCTACTATAACGTATTTACAGAACTTTAATAGTCGGATAGGTATTTCGTCAACGCCCGTGGAATTCTTGTTTCTCATATTATCAATTATACTAATAATTTCGGCTCCTGTCACAGGCTCAAAGGAAATTGTTGAATTGATTATTTTCCTGGATATTGTACAATTATTTGATAAGTTATTTCCAAAATGGTTATCCAGTTTATCTTTAACACACGTAGAAAAATAATTAGCAAATATTTCACATATTTTTTTTTCGTCATTTATTATTTCATCATTTACTTTTATACCAGTTCTCATTTTCTGTTTTTGTCGTCCCAATCTATTTATTAACCATTTACCATAAAGTTTTATTTTTATTATTTGAATTTTCAAGTATATTTGTATTTATTTCTATTCGTATATTAGATATTTTATTATTAATGCATTTTTTATCATTTCTAAAGGATCTCATCAGTTCAGGACAACCAGAGTTCTTGGCAATGTAATAAAGATACTTTAAGTTACTTAATTCCTGTCTCACTCTGAAATCGTTTTCAGGTTTGCCACTTTTCTTGACTGACATAACTTTCTTTTTACAACTCTTGTCCAAACACCACTGGAAGTGCGCCAAAAATTCACAAAAGTAGTCATTGATATTGTCACGTTCCTTAGTAAATAGGTCAAAGTCATTATAAAATAGGTTAGCAAAATTAAACGTGTTTTGTTCTGAGAAAATTCGACACATTGTCTTATTATCTGAAACAGGATCGGTACAATAATTTTCCATTAGATTATAATTAAATAATTGTCCTTTATGATCCGATATGTGTACCTCAAAATCTGTTAAATTTGTAATAACATAATCTAAAGCTGTCCTTGAATTGAAGCTTTCTCGTAAGTCAATTCTTGTTGGTTCATTTACTAATGATCTGATGTAAATAACGTAGATAGTGTCATTCTCAGATTCTCGTTGCTCCATGTAACGTACTGACTTACCTTGTACCCTTCTTTTATTTCTCTTTCTCTAAGTATTATGATGCAGTAATGTTTAGCATGGCAACTCTAATCAAATACGTACGTAAAATTCTATGTTAAAATACTATGTTATAGTTATAAACTTTTTTGTACTGTGACTAAAAATAAAAAAAATGATATTTCCCATTTTGAATCAACTGTAATAACATTGACTATAAAGTTATAACTAATAAAACATGAAGATCAGTAATTCAGCTTGCGATATTATTATCCCGCTACAAAGTTGTATAAAAAGCAATATTTCGTGTGCATGATATAAAGGCAGTATTCATGTGGTCTGTATATGTCTTCATTACAATAGGGTTTGGTCTGGTATTGCAACGGTTGGTGGTTTTACTGGAAAAATAAATAAAACTGTGCCGTATTGTCCAGAGGATCCGCAATTTTTAATAATAGTCGAACTGGTGACTGCAAGTATCGATTCGGTAAAGCTTGGATATTTGTAGGATTTATTTGGAGAATACGGCCACTGTCCCTAGGCCATTTATCCTCACTACTGTTAGCAGTACAAGGCTCGCTGCGTGTTGTTGGGGGCATCGAAATACAAAAAAGTGAACAGTTTGAAGACGTAAACTACAAATCAATGGCTATTATTATACATATGTAGGGTAATATGCGTTTAGTATTTATTTATTCTTTATTTATTTATTTAAATGTTGAGAAGTACAACATTTAAGTTGGCTTATAATATTCTAACATTTTCATCACATTTAAACCATTAGCTTATTACTTTATCTAAAATAACAAGAAATTTTTAAATGCACTAACAAATTAGTAAAATAAACGAAGTAAAAATAATAGCCTGAGAAGGAAATAATTTCAATATACATATTTGATTCTTGTGGCATAATGTTAGAAAAAGTGTAATTTTATTCCAGTTTATTGGGAAAAGTCCACCATCTTGGAAAATGGCTGTCAAAACACAGTTTCTCTCAAATAACTTTTGAACGAGTAATAAAAAATATTCCTTATAAAAATAGTTGAAAGAATATGCCTTACTAATATTTGCCTAGAACAAACATAAATAAATATTATTAAAATACACAATGAAAAAGACTATAAAATTTCCCTTACCGTATGCATTTCTTAATGAATAAAATATTTGAAATGTAACAAATCTTTATTTATGATGGAGTATCCTCTAGGTAGGGCTAGAGATGCTTGATAAGACTTCTCATAAAGATGACTTCTTGTTGATACGCTAGCATGGTCAGACTTGGTTCAATAGTATATGGGAAGAACGAATAGTTCTTTCAAAGTTATCTGCTGAATACCCAAAATAATATTTTTCAATCATCGTCGTTTCCTTTAAATTGTTGATATTTGATGTAATATTTTTTTCATGGTTTACTTCAGAAGGCTCTAGCTCCCTCAATAGGGATTTCTGAACCCATGTTTGCAGAGAATCTTTCAAATAATTTTTGGTATACAGGGTGTTTGACACATCGATAGAAAGTTTTCACTGGATGATAGTTGGGGTAGTTTGGAACTTATATGACCATATTTACACTTATGCAAATTCTTGCAGTTTTTGAGATATCAGCATTTGTAATATTTTTGCGAAATAGATAAGCTGTTACTAATACATGTTATTTTTTATGACACTAAATACTTTCCACCTTTCTTAAATATTTTTTTTAGATATTCTTAATATGCACTTTGTCGAAACAACACAAAAAGAAATGCCGAAGTATTGGTATTAAAATTATGTAGGACAATTTATGTGTTGAAATACATTGGTTCGTTTTTTTTTTATTTTAAGCAAAATTTTCTCAAGAGCGGCGGGACTACTTCAAGAGATTCAAGTAGTTTTAAAAACTTCTCTATTGCATACTCTTTCCAATGGTTTACCAAGTTATGACAGAATTATAGTTAATTAAACTAAAAAAGAAACATATTTGCAGACATTAGATTTTTAATAAGGAAAAAATGAAATAAGTATTGATCATTTTATTACTTTTATTTCCAGTTCTAACTAAAAGAAATGTAACTAAAACTAATATAATTAATTCATTACGTTTTCAAAATGAGAATCTCCATTTCTAACGCATTTACGTGCCCTCTTTCTTATTTGGGTAGTGGTGACGCCTAACCTCATTTCTTCCCTTACTCTGGCACTTGCTTCATTAATTCTTCGTACAAGATAGTCACGGTCGGTTATTTCAATCTCATCAACTACTTCTTTCATTCGACCTCAGCCATGAAAATCAAGGGGCGTCAAGTCTGGAGACCTCGCTAGCCACAATATTGGTCTATTTCTCCCAATCCAACGATTAGGAAATATTTCGTCTAAAAATTCCCTCATAGTAATTCGGTAATGAGCAGAACATCCGTCATTTTGAAATATCAGGCTGTCTCTTACATTTAGAGATATGCCGTTCAAGATATCTGGTAAATTATTCTGCAAAAATTCTAAATAACTGTCTCCATTTCAATTGTCTGGAAGATAGTACGGACCAATGAAAGCTCTGCCAATTACCGCTGCCCATACATTCACACTGAACTTGAATTGAAAAAACGTTTGCTTTTAATGTGCTTAAAATACTTTTAAGAAAACGTTCATTTTCAAACGTTCTTCACACCTGGAGATAGGGAATTCTTCTTTTTGGAAATCTTTAGCTGCTGCTGCCTTTCCGTCGGTTATTCCGTACATAAAGAGAACATCGGCATATTCGAAATTAGAAAAAAATGGCATTGCAGAAAAGCGTAACAATATTATGAACAATTAAATAAAACAACGTTGACACAAACGTTCAAATGTGTCACTGGTATCCAAGCAAAACAATTTTTTGCATCTGGTCGCCTGATATCTACCATTTGTTTATTTCATTTCTTGTTCACTGTACGCGTAAACACGTTTGATTTCATTTTAGTATGTCACAGACAGAAAATTGTTTTTAAATATTAATAAATAAAATCACCTATTTTCGGCTGAAAGAATTTATTATGATTTTGTATAATATTCTTTCCTTATTAAAAATGTAATGTCTACAAATATGTTCCTTTTTTAGTTTAATGAACTATAATTCTGTTATACCTTGGCGTACGATTGGAAAGAGTATGAAATAGAGGAGTTTTTAAAACTATTTAAATTTCTTGAAGTAGTGCCTTTGAGAAAATTTTGCTTAAAATAAAAAAAATCGAGTCAATGTATTTCAATACATAAATTATCCTACATAATTTTTATACCAATACTTGGGCATTTCTTTTTGTGCTGTTTTGGCAAAGTGCATATTATGAATATCTAAAAAAATATAATTAAGAAAGCTGAAAGTATTTAGTATCATAAAAAATAACATGTATTAGTAACAATTCAACTATTTCGCAAAAATATTCAAAAACGGTGAGACTTTGAATACGGATAAATCTAGTCTAGTCTAGTCGAAACGACCCTAACTATCACCCAGTGAAAACTCTCTATCGATGTACCAAACCCCCTGAAAATTAAATGGTTGTATACCCGAAACAACGTGTATAACAAATTATACTATATTATTTAGTCCAACATCGGTTTTTGAAGTATTGCCACGTAATCACAAATGGCCCTCTATATGCAAATGACTTAAATGAAAAAGAACGATACCAACAAAAGATCTTGAGAAAACATCTGGCTGAAGCGAGACAACAAAATCTTGATGTAAGAATTGCAGGCAATAAACTAATAATCAACGGAGTTTCCTATACAGTGGAGGAGCTAACAGAAATAGAAAATAACACAACGAAAATCCAAACAAGTGTTAATAGGCATTCTAACGTTACTTCTACAGGAACAACAAATAAACCCGTTACTTCTGCAGGAGAAGCAATTAAATACGACAAGCCAAATTTGGACTCTATAAACAGGCAGCCACGAACCCAGCCGCAACGCGAAGTAAAACACAACACCAAATACAACAAGACAGCAGCAGGGGGACGGACGCTTAACACATCAAGCCGTGGAGGTAGATCTTAGAAAATAATAGTAAATTTCTGCTAAACAAACATAACTAGATACCATTTCATTTTACTGCTAAAAATTAGATATAAGTAAATAAGATAAAATACTCAAATAAGTTTAGTTTTAATTAAAATAGGTATTACATTTAAAATAACATAAAGTATAATTAAGTATATAAGTATAATTAAGTACGAATAAAAATGGATCCATTCATAAGAGATTTCACTTATGAAATTGTTGAAACAAAAGAAATTAATCATCCCAAGGAAATTAATGAACATTTTTATTGTAGAGATAACAAATGCACAGATTTAAATATATTCCATACTAACATAAGAAGTATCGCAAAAAACTTCGACGAATTAAAAATATTCCTAAAAGTAATAAATGAAAACATCCATTGTATAATACTAACGGAAACCTGGCAAATACCCGACATAACACTATATAAATTAGATAATTACAATATTATATATAATGAAGGAAGACTCAATCAAAATGACGGTGTTGTTATTTTCATTAAAAGCAACATAAACTATAACTCTAAAGTAATAAACATAGATCAATTAAAAGTAATCAACCTAAAATTCTCCTTCCAAAATGAAAAATATGAAATAACGGCTGTATATCGACCACCTTCCACCTGCCCATACAATTTTAATGAAAAATTGGCAGAATATCTAAATAATAATATAAATAAAAACATAGACCACCATCTATTAATCGGGGACATAAATATAAATTTACATATAAACGATGATTTTTGCGATCAATACCTAAATATACTTGCCGAAAATGGATTTGTATCCACAATAAACAAAAGCACAAGAGTACAAGGAGAAACAAAGACATGTATCGATCACATTTTCATTAGAAATAACAAAACTACGAACTTCATACCTATAGTAATAAAAAACTGCATCACAGATCACTACCCGCTATTCTTCAAAATACATAATCTAAAAAACATGACTCCTGAACCAAGAAAAAATCAAAGGATAATTAAAAATATAAATTACAAAAAACTTAAAGAAACATTAATCAACACAAAATGGGACAGCGTGTATGATAACGATGAAATCAACTCGGCCACAGACATATTCATAAATAAAATAACAAAGTGTATAAATGATTGTACAGTTAATAAAATTATTAAGACGGAGAAAAAGAGAAATGAGTGGATCACGGAAGGGCTAATGAAATCGGTAAACACAAAATATGAACTATATACAAATATGCAGAAAAATCCTACACACGAAAACATCACACGCTATAAAAAATATAAAAATCAGCTCACGTTACTACTTAGAAATACAAAAACAGATTACTATAAACAAAAAATTAACCAAAATACGAATAATTCTAAAAATCTCTGGCAAGTAATAAGCAGTATGTCACAAAAGGATAGAAAAAACACAGACACAACAAATATCAAAAATGAAAATGGCGAGATACTTAAAGACGATAAAGAGATCTCAGAAAATTTTAATTTATACTACACAGAGTTAGGCGCCACCTTAGCAAAGAAAATAGTAAAACCAAAACGTTCCTTCCCAAATACTCGCATGACTCCAAACTCAATGTACTTGTCTCCCACGGATGAAGCTGAAATTAAGCAAATCATTAATCAGTTAAAGTCAAACAAAAGTCCAGGCATAGATGGTATAACAGCAGAGACAATAAAAGAGATACAACACGAAATTGCTCCTATACTAGTATACTTAATAAATTTAATTATCGACAAAGGTGACTGTCCATCACATTTTAAGACAGCTGTAATCAAACCAATTTACAAAGCTGGTGATAAACATGATACCTCAAACTACAGACCTATTTCCCTCATAACAAACTTCACCAAAATTTTCGAAAAAGTTATAAAAATCAGATTAACATCCTATTTAAATAAATTCAAACTGCTATCAGATCAACAATTCGGGTTCAGAGAAGGTAAATCGACGCAGGATGCAATTGCCGCACTAATGTCAAAAATATATAACGCTCTCGATGACAAAAAAGCAACCCTGAGTATTTTTGTTGATCTAGCAAAAGCCTTTGACACAGTTAGCCACTCCCAACTAATAGAATCATTAAATAACTACGGAATTCGTGATAAAACGCAAGAATTAATAAAAAGTTATCTATCCGAGAGGGAACAGTGCGTAAAAATAGGAAACAGTTTAAGCACAAAAAGAGTTGTAAGATTTGGCGTTCCCCAAGGAACTGTTCTCGGACCCTTACTCTTTACAATCTATATAAATGACTTGTTTGCACTTACAACTAAAGGAAATATAATCAGTTTCGCCGACGACACAGCCATTTTTTATACTAGTGAAAACTGGACTGACTTAAAATCTACTGTTGAAAAAGATATGGTACTAATTAAAGACTACTTTGATCATAAACTGCTAACCATAAACTTCAAAAAAACAAACTACCTCTACTTTACTAGCTATAAATCCAACATACCGGATATTGAGTCTCTTACTATAAAGTGTGACGAGAGTGAATTTACAATCAAAGCAGCAAAATCGGTCAAATACCTTGGCCTAACACTAGACCCCCACCTTAGATGGAACACTCACATCGACTCGCTTATAAGAAAACTAAGAGGATTATTACCTAAATTCAAACTATTGAAAACAATTATTGAAATAAATCAACTAAAGATGGTATACTCCGCCTTAGTAGAATCTCAATTATCCTATGGTATTCTTGCATGGGGCGCTGCTACAAACATATATATCAACAAATTAGAAGTAATTCAAAAATGGATACTGAAAATAATATTTAACAAGGAACCTACCTTTTCCAGTGATAATCTCTATAAAGAAGCTCGTATACTAGACATTAGACAATTATATGCATTAAGAACATTAATATTTAACTTCAAAAATAAAAAAGCTACACCAAATATTGACCATTGCTATCAAACTAGATACAAAATAGGTTCTATAAAAATACCCAAAATGTCAAAAACTATAGGGCAACGAAGTTTTATATACTTATACCCAAAAATATATAATAATTTACCACATTATATTAAACAAATAAATTCAAAAAACATGTTTAAAAAACACACAAAAGGATGGCTATTAGATAATCCTCGACTGAAAATACATGCTCTTATAAATGAGAAATATTGAACTAGCAGGCCCAGGTAAATGGTTTTGTGCATTCTAAAAATGGTATATATTTATAAAATGCTCCCACATGATAAATAAACCACAACATAAATATATGTCTACATATGTATATGTGTACATATATTATAACAAAAACTAGATAACATCCTAATATCATGTCTCTAAAATGATTGGATCCATTCTACTCGATAAAATAAAATAAAAAAAAAAGCTACATAAGGAGGTCCTGTACTTGCAATATTACATTCATAAACAAGATTTCTTCTGTGAATTGTAATGTTGACAAACAACCTTAAATGACTTTTTTATCAAACTTATATATAATCGCTATAGTTCTACTACTCTCTAGTTTATTCTTAACTTTAGAAATTGTAAACGCACATGTGTAACAGAAATAACAGGATGAATAAACTTATTATTATTATTATTATTATTATTATTATATATATATTTTTTCTTCAGCTGTTAGCTTAAATAAACTGTTTAACCTGTTCCGTTAAGTTATTACCGAATTAATAATAATTGATATTAATAATATAATCATTATCTAATTAATAATTAATCTTCAAGAATAAAGGAGCTAGAAATGAAATAAAAGTTATCAGAATATTTGTTTGTAAAGCCAGCTAGCGAAAGTCATTGACGTCAGTTTTAACACGAGATTAAATGTATTTTTACAGACACATAATATCTTATCGATTTGTCAAAATGGCCTTAGATTTAAGAAATCTACATCAGCAGTCATAGCAGATTTATATACAAGTGTGTATGACTGTTTAAACGATAATCAAGATACAATTGCTTTATATTTTTATTTAACCACAGCCTTTGATACTGTCGACCACAATTTGCTTCTGGAAACGCTATATCGCAATGATGTACGCAGCAATGCGAATGACTGGGCTGCGTCATATTTGCAAAAAAGAATACAGATTGTGGTCATAGACAAATTTAAATCTAATCCAAAGGAAGTCACAGCGGGAGTACCTCAAGGCGCAATTCTGGGTCCTTTATTCTTTATTATTTTTATAAACGATATATTATACTTGTGCACTTCCTCACACAAAACAATAATTTGTTAAATTCTGTGATGAAAGTTAATATCTCTGCTGGTGAATTGTATGATTGGTGTCAAAATAAGTAAGATCTATTTATGCTTCATCAACAGGAAAACTTTAATTACAAATCAGTAGAACGGTAAACTCAATCATATTTCTAGGTATTACAATTGATCAAAAACTAACATGGGAGAAACATATTGATAATATATTATCAAAGTTAAGCAGTATATGTTTCATTATCAGACAATTACGTACTATTTCCATGGAGATACTTAAATTAAACAAAATTTAAACAATAAATGTTTGAAAAATAAAACAATTATTATAACTCTGATTTTAATAAAAATTGCAACAAAATATTGCTTGAGTAACGAACATGAACCCCACTGCAATATGCGCAATGGAAAATCACTCCTAGTGAGGTAAAAATCAATAATTACGAAAAACAGTGAAAAATAAGCCTTTGGATTATAAAATGACTCCTTACATTATAACATTCTAATGCATACCGACTAAACTACTGATATTGGACCCAACCCGCCCTCTCGTTAGGTTCAATATCAGTAATTTAGTTCGTAAATATTTCCAAAAAAGGTGAATTTTACTGCAATTTAGCTCTACTTTAACCTCTTCAAAGGAGTACGTCCAATTTCCAGTCGCCCTGTATATGCCTAATTAGAGAATATTATTTGTATTAAACAAATCACAACTTACACACTTTTTTATTTATTACGAAATTACCTACTTTTTGTATATTGTTGCCCTAAATCGGGGCACGCTAATATACTAGGTAAATACTTTAAAACATTCATTATTGGAGAAGCAGTTAAAACATCTACTTTTCTAGCTAATACTGACCAATTATTGAATTACATGATAGGATTTCTAGCATCATTTATTTAAATTCAGTTTTTCACATTTTTTTATGTAATATGAAATTATCTACTGTCTGTATATTGGTACCTTAATCTGGTCACACTAATATACTACTTAGGAAAACACCTTAAAATACTCATCATTGGAGAACCAATTAAAACAACTAGGGGAACTCGGGGTAGAACGGGGTATTGCTTCTAAAAGAGATATTACTTATGGCAGAGATGTACCATAGTAAACATTTGGAAGCTATTGCTTTCCCCCACTCAATGCCATTGGCGCTGGTCAAGATTCAGGCTTTAGCAGGTATGTTAGTCTGAGTTCATACTTGATGGTGTGCGTGTGTACGTGCATATTGCAAATATTAGTCGTTTTCAAAGTACGGTTACAATAAATGCTATGATCTAAAGTATTTTACTAGCTGAAAATGATGACTTTTAGCTATATTATTGTCCAATAGAATTGTCTCTAATGATTTTTTTGAACATACATTTTTACAATTTAAAAAAATGGCGCTTGGATCGGAATGGGGTACCAATATAAGGGGCGGAGTGGGATACCCCGTTCCGCCCCATGTTCTAGTTCTAAAAAATGTCATTTTAATAAGTAGGTACTGATTTTCTTTTTAGATGCCCCGTGTATACAAAAGAAAAACCACCAGACAAAGTTGGTCCACAGAGAGTATGGAGCAAGCTGTCGAGGTGGTTGTCAATCAGAAAATGGGATACAAAAAAGCTGCAATACAGTTTAATGTACCGCAGACAACTTTAGAAAGATATGTGGCTAAGAAGAAGAAATATGGAGACAATTTCAAGATTGATAAGAGTTCTGGAAAGTTTAGATGTGTTTTTATAGAGTTGCAAGAAAAGGAATTAAAAGACTACGTGCTAAACATGGAAGCCCGATTGTTTGGGTTAACAATAACCGATTTGAGAAAATTGGCCTACCAACTCGCCGTTCTAAACAACTGTAGTGAAAGATTCAAGTCCGAAAGCCATCTCTGGGAAACACTGGGTCCAAGGGTTTTTAAAAAGACACCCTAAAATATCATTAAGGAAACCAGAAGCAACATCTGGAGCTAGGGCAATGGGTTTCAACAAAGTTGCCGTGTCTCAGTTTTTCAAGTTGCTTGAAGAAACTGTCGATAAATATAAATTAACAGGTGACAGAATTTATAATTGTGACGAGATAGGCATTACTGTGAACCCAAAAGGACATTCTAAAATACTGGCATCAAAAGGAAAACGTCAGGTAGGAATACTCACTTCGGCAGAACGGGGGAAGACAGTAACAGTATGCTTTTCGGCTTCAGGAGTTTATATGCCTCCTCTACTTGTGTTTCCGATAAAAAGTATGCAACAAGAATTTGAGCTTGGTTTGCCATTGGGATCGGTAGTGAAACTGAGCGATTCAGGTTGGATGAATGGAGAAATATTTATGGACTGGTTTAGAGAGTTTGTAAGATTTTCTGGAGCAACTCGCGAGAAGCCAGTTCTTTTGCTTTTGAATGGTCACGCAAGCCACACTAAGAGCATTGATTTGATAAATTATGCAAGAGACAAGGAGGTAGTCTTACTTTGTTTTCTTCCCCATTGCTCTCATCGGTTACAACCGCTTGACGTAGCATTCATGAAACTTTTGAGCACCTACTATGAGCAGGAAACAAGAACCTGGTTAAGAAATAATCCTGGAAAAGTTGTCACGTTGTTTCAAATATCTACTATCTTTGGAGCAGCGTTCATAAATGCCGGAACAATGAAAACAGCTATAAACCATTCCAAAAAACTGGTATTTGGCCTGTAAATTCAGAAGTTTTTACTGAAGCAGATTACCTTCCTTCAGATACGACAGATATTCCAAAAGAGACTGAACATCTATATGTTCAGTCTCTTATTTCTATAAAACAATAAAACCGATTCACAGCAAAGTCCAGCAACTTTGGAGCGAACTGCAGCACCGATAGTGCAAAGTACAAAACCTACAGCGCAAGCAGAATCGATAAACATTTTTGAGGAGCAAGCGCATTGTTCCAGAGATCGAACTCCTCCGAGAAAGGTTGGTACTTCCCTTCATTTGCAGCAACATCTGTCTCAGAGTTGTGGTACCTCAAGTGATTCAACAAAATATATTTCAAAGCATTTCGTTCATGCCTCTCCTTCTAATATTATACCCATACCAAAAGTTACAATTTCTTCTAAAAGAGTCAGTAAGAAACGAGGAATGACTGCGATTTTGACGTTGATGCTATACAAAAATGAACTTGAGGAAGCCAAAGAGCAACAGAAAAATCTAAGAAAACGAAAAATCAAAAATCCCAATAATAAAAGTGTCAAAAAGAAAATAAAAAAACAACCTCAGCAAAGTAAAAAAAATTGTAACAAAAAAAAGACTCGCAGCAAAGTAAAAAAATTTGTAACAAAAAAACAGACTTGCAACAAAGTAAAAAGAATTGTAACAAAAAAAAAGTTGTCGAGTCATCAGAATCCTCTGAAGATGACGCCGATACACCTTGCCTGTATTGTAATGATAAATATAACAATTTGAATTCAAGAGAGGGTTGGATTTCGTGCAACGTTTGTCATAAATGGCTCACAATGCATGTGCCGATATCGACAGCGATGACGACGAAATTAGTTTTAATTGTGAGTTTTGTAGATGAATATTTATGTGAAATGTCATTTTTTTCTTACTTTGTATCCCCAAAACATTATTTTAATTTTTTTTGTTAATATTTTTCTTGTTTTAATTCATTTTTTAAAAAGTGTCTTTAAATATTGTGATAAATATCAACATCACCGACACACATTTTCATGTACCCCGTTCCACCCCATGTTTGGGGCGGAATGGGACAAAATGCATTTTTTTAAAAAAGTCAATTTTTTACCACTAACGTTAAGTACCCCGTTCTATCCCAAGTTCCCCTACTCTTCTAGCTAATACTGACGAAGTATTGAATTATATGATAGGATTCCTAGCATTTTGGGCAAAAAAATATATTGAAAATCCTTCAATCATTTATTGAAATTCAGTCATCCACAACAATTATTGAACTTTACATTCTATTTCAATTCTAGAAAAGTTGTACAAGTTTTTTCGAACTCGTTAGTTCTCGTCAGTAGAGTACAGAAACATTCATTCATTATTTACAAGCCTATTGTTGATTTATTTTTACAATTAGGCAACTATTTTTTATTTATTTGCTTTCATCGTGATTAGAGAATATTATTTAGGTATTAGCAAATCACAACTTACTTACTTTATAATAAATAAAACAGTGTGTAGGTTGTGATTTGTTTAATACCTAAATAATATTCTCTAATTATGATGAAAGTAAATAAATAAAAAATAATTAATTGTAAAAATATACTTAATTGTTACAAACGTAAAAAAAAGAAAGTTGATTTAAAAATAATAGCGAGGTTCGTGATTAGAAACACAAGAAACAGCCATAAAGTGTACCAGTCATTTTCAAGTATTTCTGGCCAAATGAAAAATTTTAACGATTTTAAACAATCATTGTATATTTATTTATAAAGAAGGCGTCTTATTCTGTGGATGAGTTTTTGTACTCTTAATTATATATATTTTATTTATGTGCTTTACTGTTTTAAATATTTAGATGTAATAGAGCATCTGGTGTGTGCTTGACTAGTCTGATAAGTTTTATATATCCTGTGTATACTTTTAAAGATGAATAAAGGCTCTATCTATATATCTGTCTATAAATTCATTACAAATTGTATTCAGTGTGTAATGGAGTTAGAAAATTATGACACACTCCAATATAATTCGGAAATATCTACCTGTAATATTAATTTATCTTGAGTGTACTGGTCCTTGTTCAGGCGATCTGCAGGATAAATGAGTTCCGCCGGTGTCTTAGGCCGATACTCCCTCGGGATACCACAGCAGCACAACAGGATCAACTCGCATGGATCTTCTTGTATTTATCTTGTCATATAACTAAATTACTTCATTAGTATGTGCGCTGTTTTACGGTGGGTTAATATGGCCAAAGGGCGGGCATTAATCACGATGAAATTATATCGGAATAATAGGGGGTGCAAACATAAACAAAAAACCAATGGAAATATATTATAATTTAAAACAAATGAAATATATTTATAAACTTCAAAACAGAATGGATATTTAGTTAGTTATAAATTTGTGGATTATTTATAATGGATGTTGGGCCTGTTTTGTAAATCCTAAATTAAATAATTTGTCATATTGTTACTTGTTTTTATTTCAATGACCTTAAGCTATTAATTGTCAACTGTATTAGGGTGTCAATCAAAAAAGGTGGAAGTAAGGTATAGCAGAGGTTTTTTTACGGTTATCGGCACTTTAGTAGGTCTAGTTTAAGAATCCGGTTGATGCCATTCTTGGACATTTTGAGATATTCAAGATGGCGGCTTATCTAAGGTGTAATTTTTTTAAGGGTATAGCGGATAAGTTAGGGAAATGTGCACCCGCACTTACTTAGTTAAAATGGCTTCCAGATGATGCAGTTTATAGAGTATATTACACGGTAAAAATTTTAACCCTTTACTACCCCTACGTAGGTGGAAAAAAAATAATATGTCCTTAACTATTATATTTTTTCTTCGGCTTCTATGCAACCGATCGATTTGAAATTCGGTACGAGTATTGCCGGCGTGGAGATAACTTACTCCAAAAAATAAGGTCATTTTACGACCATTCTAACCATCTGAAAAAAAATATAAATTTTTTTTTGGTGTTCTTTGTAATTGCTGTCACATTACGACATCTAAAAAACGACGTACTGAACTAAATGAAGAAAGTGAGGGTACGATCGAAGAAGACCAGCCTTTTGTGCCTTCGATATCTTCTAGCACTACGACTAGTGACTCTGACGAAATAATGGAACTACCATTGCAAAGACTCGTTGCTACACATAAATACTGTTGCATATGTGGTGATGGTAAAGAACTGATCGTAATACCCACTAATGCGAGACTATAAATAGTGCTATTGAAACAACAAATATACATCTCCGAGGCAATCGTTGCTGTAAAATACATTTGATTAAGCATCGCTTTTATGAAGACGATATTGCACATCTGCAACCATATGCCAATTGTAGCTCGATTCCTAGATCAGATTTATGCATTCTATTGAATTCCTTAACCCCAATAACAACTCCAAAAGGCTCTACAGACCACTGCGGTTTATCAGAGAAGCAATTATTAACGTTTACAGGCTTAACGGTAGATGCCATTTACGAAGTAAAGTTACTGTTGGAAAATTCCACTACAAGAACTTCTGTTCTTGTTTTTCTATTAAAACTGAAAACAGATAGTAATAATGATAACAGAATGACCTCCTACGTTACCAAATTGTTCGATATGGTGCCAGCGTGCAGCGCACTTGCTAGGAAGCTGAACAAATTGACCATCCTCAGAATGGTATCATTAGTATATTATTAAGGTTGTAACTAATAACCCCAATAAGAGAGTCTGATAAACCGCAGTGGTCTGTAGAGCCTTTTAGAGTTGTTATGTTATTGGGGTTAAGGAATTTAATAGAATGCATAAATCCGATAGCGATATTTAATCAAATGTAGACACATTTCACGCCCAGGGATCCATCAGAGCAACTTAAGTTTACACATAGACTGGACAACGGATAGTAGGTTAAACCACAAAAGTTATAAAAACAAAGGCATATTAGGAATCAATATCACAAGTCAGGATAAGTATTGACAAACGACAACTAATGTTAAACAACTGTACCATACTGGCATAAAAAATTATCCATCTGCGTAGCTGGCTGATGGAACCCGTCCAAGGTCAAAAAATTAGGCGAAAAAATCAAATGTATTTTACAGCAACGATTGCCTCGGGGGATGTATATTTGTTTCGATAGCACTGTAGTCTCATATTAATGGGTATTACGGTCAGTTCTGTACCATCACCACATATGCAACAGTATTTATGTGTACCAACGAGTCTTTGCGATGGTAGTTCTATTATTTCATCATTCGATCCTAAACTTTTCCCCAAGGTCCTAGAGAGTTAATATTTCGCCCCTGGTCGGTTATAGAATATGCAACAGTACCTTGTAAAGCTATAAGTATTAACTGTTACAACTAAGAGGCATGTGTAAATATTTTATTTTACCCAATTTTATTTTTTTCCATATTGTTCCACCACAGCAAAAAATCTGACAATTTAGTATGATAATCACGAAGTGTCAAGACATAATATATCATAGAATGGTGATTGTACCACGAAGGATGGCCACCCTTTTGTCCTCTAAAAAAAGTTTATATTTTTTTTTCCAATGGTTAAAGTGGTCATAAAATGACCTTATTTTTTGGTGTAAGTTATCTCCATGCAAGAAATACTTGTACCAAATTTTAAATCGATCGGTTGCATAGAAGCCGAAAAAAAAATATAATATTTAAGGACATATTATTTTTTTTTCACCTTCATAGGGGTAGTAGAGGGTTAAAATTTTTACCGTGTAATATGCTCTATAAACTGCATCATCTGGAAGCCATTTTAACTAAGTAAGTGCGGGGGCACATTTCCCTAACTTTTCCCGCTATACCCTTTTAATTTACCAAATGTGGGCATGTGATACATCATTTTCTATGTTTTTCAGGTTCTACAACACAAATCTGAGATCTAAAATGACTTCGAGTAATTCCTTCTGTGTTGCCCTATCAAAATATAAAATAGGTGTCGATTGTGGGTGTTAAAAACAAATTCTATACAAAACGAAACATTCTTCAGAAATAAGATGCAATTGTGTTTTACAACAAATAAATATTAATTCTCACTTTATTTAATAATTTAATATTAAACTTTCTTTCGTAAGGAATTAAAAAGTTATTTTTAATTTCTTACGGAATAATGTTAGGACATAATTTAGGTTTATGTTTTTTGAGAGTGACATTCAAATTATGAATGCGAGACCCTCTTGAATAGTACGAGACGATTTTTTTTTTCTCATAGTGTCTTAATCTTATTAAGCTAATAAAGTTCAAAATAAACGTTTTATATAACTTTTAAAAATCGTTTGATCGTTACGGGACTACAAACTAATTCCTTTCAGCTACAAAGCGGTGTGATATCTGAGAGGGCTGATCAAGCGACGAACATGAAGAAGCGGATACCATTATGGAGCAGCAACTTAGTCACGAGATTAAAGGAAATCGTCAGACATAGTCATAAATGTAATAAGTGATGACACCGATGTTTTTGTCTTGTATGTTAATATAATTTACTAGATTTGAAAAACGAGGTTCCTATAGTTTCTCTTAAGTCAGTGCGAGCCGCCACAGATATTAGGGCCACGGTTTTAAAACACAAACAAATCATACCATATTTACCAGCCGCACATTCTCTTTCTGGTTGCGACACGGTGGCTCAGTATCATGGGTTTGAAGAAAAAAGTCATTAAATGTTTAATGGATGGTCGGGTTTTGGGTCGATTAAACAGCAATATTGAAGATGTTTTTCAAGAATGTACAATTTTTGTCGGACAAGCCCAACTAAAACCTCCGCCATTCTCTGCTCTTCCACCAACTAAATGTTTTCAAGAAAACGTAAAAGGGGCACATTTCCAAACATTTCTGTGGTTTTCTGTAATGGATTTCTTTTGGCCAAATATAGATGCTACTCAATACGAGTGGCAGGCTGATGAGGATAAAATGGAATTATATCCGATCGCCTTGCCAAAAAAAATTCAAATTGCTCCAGATTACATTTTGGCATTAGCAAAATGCTCATGCAAATCAATAAATCCGTGCGACACAACAAGATGCAGCTGCGTGGCTAATGGCTTGTCATGCAATTTAATGTGCAATTGTCTGCAACTAAGCACAGAACATTCTTGCCAGACTCCTTATGATCCCCTGACAGTGTAGATTCCGAAGAAGATTAAACGTCGATTTTGACATTTCGTTGTTTACAGTTTTTACAATAAGAATAAAAAAAAACAAAAAAAATAAACAAAAATTACAAAAAATAAAACAAAAAAGCAAGTAAATCATAAAAAAATATAAAATAAAAAAAGGATGATCAAGCCTTTTCACTCTAAAAAATACAGAATATTAAGTTTAGGTTTGTTTAAGTTTTTTAAAACCTTACTTGTTTTGAGCCAGCAGGACTTTTAACCAATGTTTTTAAAAGGTCATTCAACTTGCTCACGGATACCACTTTTAAGGATATGTTGTTCTCCGTAATCTTAAAGCCTACTTTATGATACAACAGAACTAGGGACTAGTTTTTTTGCTTCAAAAACTAATTTATTCTCTGAATCAGCCGCCCTCTTAATAAAGTAAATTAGCAACACTTAAAGATTACTTCCTACATGATTTTTAACCTCAAATACTAATTCACAGATCTTAAAAATATATAAGACGACGTATCGCACACCCATATAATGAAATATTTGGAAAAACCTGTTTTTTCACTTTATGCCAGTTGCCATCTTGAATATCTGAAAATGCCCAAGGGTGCCAAAGTGGCATCAATCGGAAACGTTTTGTCGACCCTTTGAAGAACCAAAAATAGCCAAAAAACCTTTACTATATACCGGGTGTAAACGAATCGTTAGGAATGACAATTTTTCTTAAGAAATTTATGATTTATATCTAACTTCAATTAAATTTTGATCAACCCTGTATATTTGTGTTAATATTTTACGATATGCCACCCTCCGCAGGAGACAGAATGGTCTTCTGGCTCATTCTTGTTGCATATCATAAAATATTACCACAAATATACAGAGTTGATCAAAATTTAATTTAATTCTTAAGAAAAATTGTCATTCCTGCCGGTAACGATTACACATTACGGAACTTTTGGTACCGTTTAACTCCTACTAAATAGAGCTTTCTGAATATCTGGGTGGCCCATATCATAATATTTAAAACAAATGAGTCATTTTGAAAAATGTGATTTTAATGAGTTTACAGCACCCTGTATGATGTATCATTGGACATATTGACGTTTTCGTATTTTTTATATGAATTACATTAGAACAAAAATAATTTTAACATATTCGCAGCCATCTAGATTGACAACTAAAATTCGAATTATTTTTTGTGCAACACTGTATAAATTGTTCAAAATAGTATAAATGTATCCAAAATATGATCTTTATTTCAAAAACGTAAAAACATACAGGGTGGTCCATTTAGAAAAAGCTATTCGGGCCATTTCCGGTGAAACCGGAAGTGATAAATAAAAAGTTGGAAATCTTACCTAATTTCACCATACAAAATTTCATCCCGATATCTTTAAAAACAAGGAAGTTACAGGGGTGGCCCACTATTCGTTTACACCCGGTATCTCCTACTTCCAGGTTAAGAGAAAAATCCTTATTTGGCATCCTGACTATATATACCGAGTGTGCTATTGAAAACTTCGGATTCAATTACCTCGGGTACCAATTGCTCGATTTTTACAAATTTGAAAGAATTATTTGAAACACGAAGAGAAGATCTTGTGCTTTGGGTTTATTTTTTCGTACTACCATCTCGCTCCCATAGTCACTTTAACTTTTAAAGTCTAAATAGCAATATATGTTTCTCTTCTAAATTTGCAGAAAAAGTTGTTAATTTTGGAGACATCACATTGTGAATAAAAAATTAACTATAAAGATCGAAAAGACAGCTTAAGATAAAATAAAAAATTCTAACAAGTATTTTATATAAATTTAAATATTTCAAATCATTTTTAGATATACCACATTTAAAAATATTATATTTTTCGTTAGTGAAATCACACATGTCTTATGGAATACTTGGATGAGGCGGCGCTGCCAAGAGTTACTTAAAAACATTTGAAATTTTACAAAAAAAAAATTTTTAAATAATTTTTCAAAAAATAATACTTACCCTGCTCTTTCAATTTACTGTATGATGAGGCACAAATTTTGGACTTGTGACAGATATTCCCTTTAAAAGTTGTTACTTACCAGTGGAAACATCAATTAGTTTTAACTGACCATACGTATGAAACTAGGAATAAAATAAATTGCCAAGCGAAAACGTCTGTTGCTTAAAAATCATTGGGTCAAAGAAGCTTAGCTTTTGTGGCTCCTAAATTATATAATGAACTTCCAATTGATATACGGTATGTACATTTCTTAAATCAATTTAAAACTAGGACTAAGCAATTTCTGCTCAATATGAGTAGGGATGAGGTATCCAAATTATTAGATATAAACAATGATTAAAAAACCGCTGCCCAAGGAATTACAACTTCCACATCCTTTTCTGTCCAAGTCTCTCACAGCGAAAAAATTTTGTATGTGGAAATAATTGTTTATGGAACTTTAATAGTATAATATTTGAAATCGTCAACCCCAAAAACCCATACAACGATATCCCACATCGGTAGTGAGGTGGGGGTGGTGATAGGGGGGATGGATGAAGTAAAAAATATTTTAAGGTTTTTGATTCTTGTACACACACTAAATCACATTTTTTTTCATGCTCTTTAATAACGAGGTAGGGGTGGTAATGCCAAAAATTTTTTGAGACTTTAGATTCTCTTGTTTTTACTAATTATACCAATTTTATGGACTCTTATCTGCCTGATTCACATATTTACCCCCATTTATCCCCCAACCCTTCAACGGAATTAGATGAAAATAATATAGTTCCAGATCTCATTGAAATACATACGTGTACCAAATTTCAAGTCAATATCTAAAACAGTTCCAGAGTAAACGTGCGCACAAAAAAAAGTTAGACAGACGATAGACAAAATTTTTTTTGCTCAAACTTAAAATTTCGACGTTTCACATGACATTCTAAGTCTATTTGAACTATAAAAATTTTCCAAATTTTTTTGTCGTTATACTTCCATTGGCAGTGTGGATGTAAAATATGTATTTAGTATTGTCACGCAGTAATTATAATTTATATAAAAGTTATTTGAGACACCCAGTACATCAGGTTATTGTTAGCTAGAAATTAATATTAAAATATTTGCAAACAGAAATTGTTGAGACAGCAGCAAGCTGGTGCATTCACCCGAGTTACTTGTTATCTAGGTAACTGCTGAATTGCAAAAAGAATAGCTAGAAAATATTTTAGTTTCAAAATTTAGTTGGGTTCTAGATTTTGGTACGAACTGGTGGTGGCTTGGTGCGTGGCCCAACTCCCCCCTTAGGGGTGAGCCCCAGGGGGTATTTAATGTAAGTACTAATTATTCTGTTTTGTTGTGTTGTTTCTTTGTTAATAAACCGGTAACTTGTTTTCTACCACAATGTTTTATTTACAAGTATTCATTTAATTCATTAAATTCAAATCCTCTTGCAAGCAAGCGAGTATTTTAAAGGAATCCCGTCACAGCGGCCCGAGGGCCGTGACAGTATTATTATAATAATGTTAAGATTAGAAAGTCAGGGTCGGTGTTTATTTAGGTGTTTTGTGTGCGTGGGTATCTTGTTGACTAGTTACGTGAAATATATAATATTTGGAGTGCTAATAAATTTAGAAATATTGCCACTTGCAAGTTTTTACTTTTGTGGCGTTTTCTTTTATTTATTTTCCTACAACTTTATGTCATAACATTAACCTTTTAATATATCTTATAATGTACACAGTTATTATCTATTGTCTATTAGCCTATATAATTTATGTAAATAAACATATTATTTATATTATTATTAATAATTTATAATTATAATTACAAACATACATTTAGTCTAGATAAGCCTGCCTGGAGAAATTAGAGTAAGAATATTTTCTTAAATAAACGTCGCCGTTCAGGATTAATTCTAGATGACAAATTTAACAATTTCCTCTTAAAAAAGGCCTTCCTTAAATGTCCCATTAATAATATCGACGGCCGCATCTGCGTCGCACTTTCCCCAAAATCCGGTGTCTATAAATTGCGATCTAGCTCCTCTCTTTTCGACTTTGAATTGTAATTAACATTTGGTTCTCCCATTAGTGTAATTAAAGTGCCATTCCATAACCTAGCGGTACCTTATCTTATCGTCTCTTCAGGCGAGCAAAGCAGGATCAGCGCTCCTGCTATCCTGCACCTCGTCGCAGGAGCCGCGGGCTGTCGTCCTACAACTTTGCTGCTGTGTAGTAAGGGGGATCAACACAAAAATTTCAGATAACAAAACGTCCATAATACCCGGTACGGGTTTGTCTGACAGCTAGAAATGAAAATTTAAATTCATAGTCAAAATAATTAAAAGGTATTATGGATTCTAACATTTAGTTTCCACAATTCTACTTGCAAATGTTCGAAAATTCTCTATAATACTTTTTAGATACTATTCAATGGCTATTTTTTAAGTAAGAACTTTAAATATAACCAAAAAATACTTAGTCTATTTTATTTAAATTATTAAACACTAAAGGTCTAATGCGTCTCAACTACTCACCCAAATAAAGAAATAAACGGATTATCTATTCAGTCTTACCTCAGTTTACCACCTCAAAAAAGTATGATTGAACATTAAATTCCATAACTGTATTCGTTGTAAAAACGATGTCTACAATTTTTACACTTACAGTATAACAATAAATTTTGTAGAGTTGCACGAAGCTTCCACTAACGAATTTACTAACTTCTTTAAAGTTTCAAATTATTAACTGTCTCTGTTGATATGTTCCATGTCATGTTACCATTGCAATTTAGTAAACGAGCAGGCTATTTTTATTCAAAAAAGCTTGGTTTGCACTAGACGAATATCATACCAATCCTACTCCTAATGAATGAAATGCCAGTGTGCAGAGAGATTGTAGTGAATTAATACCACTAAGGCGGTAATTAAAGGTGACGTTGCAAAAGGCTTCGATACGGTTAGCTACCTCCAACTACTAAAGATATATAAATTTGTTTTGTGGGAGTCCATATAAACTGAAGCATAGCTACTTAACCGATAGAAACCGTGCATTAATATTAATGATATGCAAGTGGTATAATATGAAGTTCCTCAAGGAACCGTACCGGGACCTATACTATTCAATACTTATCTAAATGGTTTGTTTAAATTGATAACAAAAGTTGTTATTGTCAATATTATTGACGACGCTACTATTCTTTCAATGAAAGTATTAAAAAAAATTATGGAAAACGACTTAAGTATCTACATTTTCTTGATTTTGTAGAAAATTACTATCGATTGAGTACAGCAAGGCTTATTTTATTATGTAGCCCTTCATTTCATAATAAATTGACTACCAAACTATAAAATATTACAGGTAAAATTAAGATAGTTAACAGTAAATATTTCGTGTGTTCAAATCTTGAAGTATTTGGGAATAATTTACATGGATAATATATTAAAATGGGACGTTCACTTGAATGATGTTAAAAAAAGTTAAATCATCAGCGCTTAGCTATGCATTCTTCTGAATACTGTATTTTTTTTGCTATATTCGTGATCTCCATTTTAGCGAGACTCTCTGAAACTAACCTTACGTAATTTAGAACTGGCATAATGCAAATTTTTCTCAATAAATACTATATCATTCATCTTCTACGAGTTTTTGCCACCTACGCTTAAAAGTAGAGTTAAAATTTAAAAAAAAATGAACATCAGTTAGATTTTATTGATATTTTTTCTATTTTAGAGCTCGATGTCTCCAAAAGTATTAATCAGAGAAAATTCCGCCAGTGCTTATTTGGCTTAAATAAAAAGTCTATAACAACTTCACTTATATACAAACGTCCCATCAGATGCTCAGAAATCGAATTAAAATAAGGATCGGATATAAATAAAAAGTGGTACTGCAGGCTTAAATGGCTTTTATATCTCCGAGATTATCTATCGTAGGAAATTGAACGTATGTTCATTTACCTCAATATTTTCTTTCGTTCATGCACTTGGTCGTTCGACGCGTAGAAATGATCAAAGAAATCTTAAAAAGTGAATTTTTCGGGGTATTTTCATGTTCCTTGAGCTATACGGGATTCCAAGACTTTTTGTAAAGCTTGTGATTTTGCAGGGAGCTAATTTCCCTGTCTTCAGGGGTTAATTCCGCCTGTTCTAGGTACTTTAGCCCAATGCGGATTAGTATCTTGCATTCACAAAGTATATGTTCCAAGTCTCAGTTGAAGCTTCACAGTATCTGCATTTGTTATCTTCTGCTTTGTTCATATTCTTGAGATGATATCTCAAAGGGTAATGGCCAGTTAGAAGGCCTGTGATCAGCCTTAGGTCCGATTTTTCAAGTTCGAGAAACCTTGTGGCATTCTTTGTCGAATAAGTTATAAACCTGTTCGCTTTTTGGCCTGGAGTATTCCTTCGGTAGGACTTCTTTTGTTCCTTTTCCCATTTTTGGACCTCCTCCGTTATGTGTCCCTTAGATAAGCCACAGAATGGTTCGGGTCTGAAAAATGGGGCTTCAGCCAGCGAGGCTGTCAGCTAATTCATTGCCTTCCATTCCCTCATTCCCTGGCACCCACATCAAGATAACATTGTTGTTTTTTGCCAGTTGTCTGCATTCCCAGTCAATTTTAGACTCGAAGATATAATACCTGAGAGCCTTTCGTGCTGCCTGGTTATCTGAAAGTGTATAGATCTTTGTCCTTCGAATGCCTGTGTTGAGGCATTCCTGGGCACACAGATCTATAGCAATGATTTCTGCCTGGAAGATGGTTGGGGTGTTACCAAGGACTTTAGATAGCCTGCATTTAGGCCCCGCTACGCCCACACCAACCTCTTCATCCATCTTGGATCCACTTCTATACGAGATGAATAACTCTTTCTCCAACCGCAGAACTTCGACCCTGCTCGCCTGACGACTTTCAATCAGCACATCAAACGGGTAGTCGAAGTCATGCTTGATTGGCATTCGGTCAGTAGGTTTGGTTATGGATTCAAATTTTTCTTAGCTCCAAAATCAACCAGGTCGCCTGGTCTAGAGCCTTGTAACTAAAACCTTATCGTAACCATTAGTAACTGTCCTGGAAAAAACGTCAAAATGACCGATCGTGCAAGAATAATATCTACTAGATTGTTAACTCCTTAAAGAAAACTATTCAGCACTTTTTTTTTCTATGAATAATTTCAAATATATTCTTTAGTTGTATTTTATTTCACTGACCGGGAGGCAAGATTGTGCGTTTCTCTGTCTGTCATAGCATTAACTTGTATTTTATTTCCAAGGCTATTTATTATTTATTTCTTAATGCTATAACAATTATACGTAGTACTTTCAATTTGTATTTGTTACTTGTGGATAATAGAAAATTAGTAGTAAGCGTAATAAATCTCAATCGGTTATTCATGATGTAATCCTGGGTGTTCCCCAAGGCTCAATATTAGGTCCCCTGTTATTTTTCATTTGCATTAACGATTTACCAAATTATATTCAACATGGAGTTACCTCGATGTATGCAGGTGATACCACTGCTTCGATGTATGTGCCAGAGAAATAAGCTAATTTTGAATGGTAAAAAGAAACTTTTATACGTTTTAATTTTAGAACAATCTCTAGTAACAACATAACTTCACAGAATTAACACAATTCTCTGGCACCTATATAGACAGTAGATTAACATGGGAATTACATACAGATCATATTTGTAAATGACTTAATAAAGCCTAGTTCGCTGTTTTACAGTTAAAGGATAAAATTGCCCAGACGGGTCTCTTAAGTGTGTAGTATGCTTGTTGTTGAATATATTAACCTGGGGACATTCAAGTCATATACGAGTCTTTCTTTCCCAGCAAAGATTGTTAAGACTAATTTTTAATATAAATAATAGAGCTAGTTTTAAGGAATCATTTAAAAAATGTAATATTTTTATAGTCCCTAGTATGTATATAGGCCCTTATATACGAATGTCTTGTATTTGCAAAAAATAATTTATATACCTTCTCTACCTTAGCAGATAAACATCTGTATAATACAAGACATAAAGAGCTTTTCTCGATCCCATTGCATAGGAAAGCCACATTTCAAAACTCACTGCACTGTAACACTAAAACTATAAGAAAATTTAACTCGTCTTTTAATAATATGATTTGATTGATTGATTGATTTGATTGATTTACCAGTGTGCGGTAGGCATTGCTTCCACTCCCAGGGGTTATACAGCTGGGCCTGCTACGTCCACGCTGGGTTGGACTAAGGTCATGCTTGTTGCCAGCAGCGAGAGCCACATGGCACATGGTAAAAGAGTGTGGGATGGGAGGTGCAGGTATTTGTGAGATGCGTTACCGCATTGTCGTAAGGGAGCGTTGTATTTTTGGTTCTGGACTTCTGCCTCTTCTGGTCTTCTTGTGATATATGTTGTGTCGCTGCTGTTTGTGCTCCTATTTTTGTATTTCTGCTTCTACAAATCTTCTTCTTCTGAGCCTTCTGATTCCTCCGTTTCTGATTCTGGTAGAGTATATATCGCTCCGATTTCTTTGTGGAATTCATTTTTTCCCCTCGCTTTCCTTTCCCAGTATGTTTGGTCATTTCCCAGTTTGTTCATGATCCTCTCGATTGTTGTTTTCCACGTGTAACATAACTATTTTTAGTTTGCTGCTGTTCAGTGTTAGTGCTTTCTTCAGTAGATAAGTTGGTTTTCTTCTTTGAACGTGTCCCCAGTACTTCATTGCGTACATTTCTATCCTTTTTGTGATTGTCTTCCCTTCTAGTAGTGTTGATCTTTTATGTCGCTGTTTTTGTCTTGTTGTTTTTGTGAGTAGTTGGATGATGTCTCTTTCAGCTCTTTTCAAACTTCTTCTGTTGGGTTTTGTTGTTGCCGCGTTTTTAACACTCCATATGTCATCGTTGGCAGTATGATGGCTATGTAGAGCCCTTTGGTCAGGCCCCATGATAGTTTGTTCTTGTCGATGAACACTATAATTGCCCTTGTGACTGTGTATGTTATCTTTATTCTCTCCTTTATTGTTTCACGAGACACGAATTAATTATATATAGTTATAATTGTATGAATTAATGATATAAATATTGCTTTCTGTTATTTAGACGTGGCAGATATACATAACATGTATCAAAAAAGTGATAAATTCTATTCTATACTTAAGTCCTATGAAAATGAATAATAATAATTATTATTATTATTAATATTTAAATGTAAGTAGGTAAATTAACATGTGATGTTGATTTAATTGATGTACTAATAATCTACTAATGAGTTATTCTTCAATTTAACAAATCAAAGCGTAAATCTGAATATCACCCATATCTTGATGAAACTTTCATTAATCTACCGCGCTACATATACGCTCAACGCCTTTCCCCTGTTTCGTATAACTAACCAGCTATTTTCATTCATATGGCTCTGCTTGCAAATAACAAGGCCTTGTTGCGTTCCTAAATTTATTTGCACATGAAAAACTCTGATTTATTCATATTGGAGCGGTTATAAAACAATATTTCTTTCAGCAGGAAGAATATGTTTAGAGAAGATTTATATTGTTATATAAATTATAAGAACAGGATTCGGAGGAGCCAAATTGTGATAGTTCCATTTAAAAAGTAATAAGATAACTGGCATGGATATAAAACATAAAATTATGTAGTGTCGGTTTTATGTGACTATTTAATTTTGTATTCGTTTCTACAATTAAAAAAACAAATCTTTAATTTCTGCTCGCACTGATACATTATGCATTTTTGTGAGTCAACCATTTTTGTTAACAGCATTTGTTTTAATGTCATGTTTAATAACTTTTGAATTATATTTGCCGATTTAGCATAATCAAAAAATATATTCTTAACCAAATTTTCTTTTTCAATCCTCTACTTATTGAAAAAGAAACTTAATAGACTTAATGGACTGGTAAATTAGGATTTGACATTTTGTGCTGGAATTTTTGAAAAGCCGATAGAAACAAACCAATAATACTTAAAAGTGTACATTTCCATTACAAACAGAGGTACAATGTTTTATTCCCACGAAAAAACTGCAATATTATAGAATAACACGGAAATTGCAAAATAATAAATCATCGTTACTTATTTATAGTGACGAAATGAGAAGTGCAGCTATATTACTTTCATAGGCTATTTTTTATTTTTGGTTATAGAGCCACACTTTGAATACGAATCGAAAAATAATATTTTTTTCAGTTCCAATGCAACTTTCCAAGTAAATAGTATTTATTATACATCGATGTAAAGCGATTCGGAAAAATTAAGAGAATGCACAGGGTGCTATTAAAAGTAACTGAACTAACTGCCGAGCAGACCGAAAGTTGTATTTGCAAATTTTCACAGAAAAGGAGCATGTGTTAATAATATAGTTAGTATCACTACACCAAATTTTATAAATATATCTCAGATAAATAAAGGTTCTTTTTTCGTAGGCACAAAATTATTTGGAGTGGCAAATTGAAATGCTGAAGAAAATTCGGAATACAGTTACGCATATTTTGGTCAATTTTTGACAAACACTTTAAATTCCATTTATAAATTTTAGAGTGAAGGAAATATTTTTGTTTGGATCCTATGACACTAGAAAAATAATAAAATGAATGTTATTTAGGGGGTCAGCAGCTCAGTGGTTAACGTGACTAGCTTATACTCTGAGCGTATCTAACGAAGTGGGTTGAGCCTCACCTCCTGTTATTCCTAGTCAGGCTAGCGTTTCAACCTGACATAGGCGAGCTCTAATTAAGGAGCTCACTACAACAAGCAGCATATGTTATAAGAGATTTTACCATAAAAGTATACGTCCAGAGCCCCTTCATATTTATTTAACACTTGTGACCGTTAGCACATCCAATAGTAGCACATCCAAATGCACATAATTTTCTTGCATGAACTTCCACGTGATCCCACTACGATAGTTTGGAGTCTAGAGTTACTCCCACCTCACTGTATAGGAAAGGCACAACCATGTCTCTATAAGAGAATAAGAGAAAGAAGCCGAAGCGCATATTTTTATCGTTTTCGTGAACATCAGCTCTGTTGCTTATGTCTATTTCACCATAGCTGAAGTATGTTGAGAGCCCTTTGCATGTGCCCTGTTTAGTCACTTCAAATTGGCCTTCCGTCACCGCAGCCAGATCATCTGAATATACTTGTGCATCATTCAAACTCGCTTCGTTCAATTCGACTAGTATCCCGCCCTCAGCACACCTTGACCTTAACTGTTTTGTTACTTGATTTCAGTGCCGGGGACACACAATATGGATGACATCCACCTAATCATAGTATGGTCCACGTTGCGATCCTCAGCTGCTTGCCAGAGTGAATGGAAGGTTGGGTTATTAGACACTCCATAAATACTACATCTCTCCTCTAGCACCTTCTCAGCGCTGACAATAATCTAATAAAGAGCTATCTCTCCAAATTTTCTGGATTGGTACGTATGTTGATTGGCATGAATTAGTGCATCATCATTTATATACCTTTCTATTAGTCTAAGCAGATGATGCAGGTACCCCAATACTACCTCCTCGCTCTTTTGTCTTAACAGGATAGATATCGTCAGCTCCCAGCAATTTGAATGGATCGAATATCAGTATAGCACTTCTCTGTCGTCTCTTGCAGTCTGCGGCGGAAGGCATATAGTTGTCCCACGGCCATTGTTTGTGCAGAACTTGTCTGGAAGCCTGAGACAATCAAACCGTGAAAATGTTTTTTTTTTTGAGAGAGAGTTTTTAGTCTAGCGGCAGGTCTTTAATAGTTTCACAGAAGGCTTTCCAGCACTCTTTTCTCTGCTTGTTTGTCAATATTTTATACCTTCGCTAGGCTGACTTATAGATCTCCCAGTTGGTTGATACTTTAGAACGTGTTGTTCTATTCAGCAGCTTGCTAGTTTCTTTGCGCAACCTGCTTAGTTCCTTACTCTACAAAGGAAAGCTATTTTCTCCTTTACTTCCTTGCAAGGTTGTTTTCAAAGACCGAGTTAATGGTAATCTGCAGCTGTAGAGCTGCTGTTTTCACTTCTTGCGGGTTTCTTGGTCCGCAGGACACATTCCTCGGGTTCTCTTGCCGTTCCCTTGCATAGGAGACCCAGTCAGTGGACCTGTGAGTCCTGTTGGTATCCTTATAGCACGAATCTTATGTATCGATAATCCGATAAAGAGCGTTCCGACATAATCCTCCAGTCTGTTCTCTACTGTTGTAGAGCCAAGAGTTGGGACAATTACTTCTTGTTTTCATTGAATTACAAATGCCTCTGTTGAAAATCTCCAGGTGTGAAGCGAATAGAAATTCCAGTAGTGCTTTGCCTCTCTCTTTGACTTCGAAATTGCTCCACATCCTATGGTGGGTATTGGTATCACACCCGAGTATCAACGGGAGCTATTCTTTCTTTGATAATTTTACTAATTTCCTAAATTTCTCTGATGGGGTGGGGTAGATGAATCATAAAATAGGTATGCCGAATAGATTAATAGATCTCCCCAACTCCTTTCTTTTGTTTTACTCACTTTAACTGCAACCAGATCCCTAGAACAAAAATTTGGCGTTAGACGTGCTTGAATATTTTTACTTACTGCACTTAGGTTTTTGGCACGTCCTATTAGCGAAATAGAAGACATTTCTGTTTCTACGGTTCAGTCCCTTAACGAATCTTCGATGAGTGTTATCCTGGATGAGGATGATCTCCGTTTGAGTTACAGACAGCTGAAGAACAATCAAAGTGATGGCCGCGGCGCTGAAATTGAAAATTGATATGCTTAGTAAGAAATAGAACTAAAAAATAAAGGACTAATGTATAATAAAAAGTTTAAACCTGTATCCAAAATAGAACCATTAAAAAAAACTTCATAGTTGAACGGATATAAAAACCACATACATTGTTTTGTTCTCCATGTTCGATTTTTTTGTGCGACAGTAATGTAAGTGTAAAAAGAATAAAAATAGGTGCCATAGATTTTCAAACCTTCTAGGAATTCCCATTTCAGTGAATACTACATTTCTAGAGTTGCGGGTTGGAGGAATTGTAATAAAATAAAATGTTTTCGATAAATTAAGATGTTATAATAAATCATTTTCTTTGAGACATAATATTATATTGACAAAATGATGATTCTTTCCCAAAAGTGTATTTCTAAATCGATTGGGAGGGCAGGCGCCCACTCTGCCCTCCCCGCGCCTTTCCTAATTATGATTGAAGAGTGCCTCCAGGAATGGCTATATCAAAGAGGATGATAAAAATTGTGGATAACATAGGCCTACAAAAAAAAAAAATTCTGCTCCAAAGACTAAACCTATCATGCCTCAAGTATTTTTGTGTGCTGAAACCGAACTTTCAATTTGAAAAATTTTCCACCTCGTAGATTTCGAGTAAATGTTAAAAATTATCAAAAAACCGTATTTTAATGATAAAAACCGGGATATACTCGAAATCTACGAGGTAGAAAATTTTTTAAATTAAAGATTCGGATTCAGCACACAAAAATACTTAAGACATGAACAGAAATTTTTTTTTGTAGACCTGTGCAACAAGTGCACTTCTGCACAGGTCCACAAAAAAAATTATTAAGTATTTTTGTGTGCTGAATCCGAAAATTCGGATTCAGCGTACAAAAATATTTAAGGCATCATAGGTTTGGTCCTTGCAGCAGATTTTTTTTTTGCAGACCTGTGCAATTGTAAAATGGACAGTTTTAAATTTCGGGGGTGGGGTATGCATAGAATTTTTACGTGAAAGCTAAACAAAATTTGTCTACAAAGTCCCGTACTTTAATATGATTTTTTTTTTCCTGAAATATCTGAAATATCTGAAATTATTTCTCTGTATTAGGAAAAGTTTATTGTGTACAAATACATACAATTAGATTAGAAATCGTAATCATCTAATCCGTCATTTCAATGAAAAATTACAACGCGCTCCTACCAGGAAAGAATATATTTTAAAGCCGTTTCACTGATTAAATTAAAATCTTGTGTTTCATAAAAAATTAAATTTAGAGATGACAGCTGAAACAGAGTGCAGACTCCTGTGTCTGTGCGTTTTGAATACTAAGTAGAGACGGGGGCGGTAATGGGACGAAACTGGACGGAATGGACAATGGAGAGCCTATCTTGTTTGTTAGAAAACTTTTGGCAGTTTGACGCCGGCATGTTTTCATGTTTTTCTGCTGCTTGTTTGTCCAGATAAATTCTAGAAATTGAAAAATGCATTTTAACACATGCGACCTCAGGAATTTCATTTAACTTTTGAATAATCTGTTTTCCTTCCACTGAAGTATTAATGGGTCGAATAAGACAAAAGTTATTGTTCCAGTATCTACGGTAGTTGATAGTCTCGGTTTCATTCTGGGTGTGGATTCATAAATTTTGTTGTCATATGAGTTTTTAAAGCACTTAACATTTACACTAATTCCGATGACATTCATGAATTATTTTCGCATTGTTTTTATACAAGACGGACCCTTATTTTTGTGATTAATAGGCGACATATTTTTTAATATAAAAATTCATATAATACTGCCGGATTATAGTTCTGTGTACATTTAAAATCGCCTAAGTAACTAACCACTAAACAACCTATTAACGGTTTCAGAATTTTCGCCTTTATACTTTGCCACGAAATAAAAGCATAATAACAGAAGTCCAGTTTATTCTCACAATCGCGTATATCATATTCTAAAGTTTCTCAATAGTTCGATCTTAAATATACAAAACACTCTTGTCTAGAATCTCAGATTTCAGCATCCTTTCTATGAAAATACATCAAATAACTACTGCTAGTAGTTTATGAGGGCATATTTAAATAATGATACATTAGTACAGAATTCCTTGATCAATGCACGTCATTTCAAAATGTGCAATACAAAATAGTTTGATTGGGATTAGTTCCAGCAGGAATATTTATCATGTGTGCACCGTTATATCTTATCTTCAGTGTCCAGAATATCCAGTAGTACCATTCCCTCACTATTGGAAAATTATTTATAACAAAAAATTAACACAAACTCAAGAAACTCAAACTCTTTCAACAAATGGAAGCTCTTTTCGAAAGATTTTAAACCCTTTGAAATAATTTAAAGTCCTCTGAAGGCTTCAGATTCTTTTAAAAGTCTTGAAACTCTTTGACGGACTTGGAATTTAAGAGAATTTAGAGAATTTAAAGCCCATTGAAGAGTTTTAGGAAATCAAACAAGTACTCTAGGTTAAATGTATCCCTACCCCACATTACACCACATGTTGATTTCAGTAGAGAGTGAGTGAATGGGAGCTTCCAGCTGTTGACATTGGCTTGAAATCTTTGGACTTAAGCTCTTATAAGAGCTTAAAGCTGTTTGCAATAACTTAAAACCTAAAGAGCTTCAAACAATTAAACAATTACAAGTTCGATTACATTTGGAAAGAGTGGCCCAATTAAAAAGCTTGAATTTTACATTTGATAAAGAGCTTAAAATAGTTTATCTTTATTTATTCTTTGTTTATTCTATATCTCTAGTCTTTTAAATGCTGTTAAAGTGGTTGACTCAATATGACAACTAAAGGCCAGCTTTCTCTTAAAGAAAACGCCTAGATCATTAATTGCATGCATCAAACAATGAACATCTAGGCCAAATACTATGTCGTTCATAAACATACCAAAGGAAAGCGGCCCAAGTATCTAGCCCTGTGGAACCCCACATCTCAGAAAGAATTTAACATATTTAAAACCATGATAACAGTTTCATTAAAGCTGAGGAGAATTTATACACTCATTTCTTTTTTAACAAAGTACCATGATCCAACTTGTCAAACGCCTTCGAGAAGTCGGTGTATATGATATCCACTTGACTCCGTCGATAAAGTTTTTCACAGATAAAGTGAGTTTTACACGCAAGGCTGGTATCGGTGGGCCGCCCCCTCATATAGCCATGTTGATCACTCGCACCACTAACACATATCTGTACATTGCAAAATGAAGTAAGATTTAAAGGATTTTACTGAAATTACAAATTATCGTTATTAACCAATAGTTAGTAAGGTAGTTCTTATCTTTTCTCTTATAAACTTAACAAATACGGGATAATCTCTATGACTTCGGAAGACAAGAGGTTTTCAGTATGAGACTAAATATGACTGTGAGTGCTTTAATAAAAACCGAGGACCAGTCTTTCAGCAATAATGCAGGAATTAAGTTAGGCCCCATGCTCATATTCGCTTTAAGTTTATTAATCATTAATAACGCATCCTCTTCAGACACTGATATGATATCTAAAGACATCATATTCTGGTTATAAATTATATCACCTCAGCTTGTTCACTGAAAGAATAAGAAAAATACTCAACAAAACTGTCTGCTATTTTTTGAGGATCTTCAATTACGCAATGCGTAATAAGGAATTAAACGATTAATTTTAATTTAAAAGACCTAACCCACCTCAACCTTTGTGCTGTATGTGCCAATGATATTTGAAAAATTACCTAAAAGCTCAAATGATTTGTTTTTGATAACAATTTCAAGTAGAGTAATATTATCTAGAAAATCGTGCACTGGTTCGACGTATCTTTAAGCACGTGAAAAACAAAAACAAATCGAAACTATCCCGACTAGGAAAAAGTGAACAACGCTCCCCTTGCATCATTCAGGAGGGCTCAGGTAACTGAATCTAACATCGTGCGTGGAAATCCTGAGCAGTTTCACATGTTACTTTATTTCTAGTCACGCACAAACAGGCACTAAGAACAATAAGAGTCACCTTTTGAGTTTTTCACTTTGACCCTGGATGAACATCCGAAAGATCAAATAAGACAATTTGGGGTGGTTTGTAATCAAGTTTGTGAGGTATAAATATTGATGATGCCTTGAAACTAGAGAACTTTATTGAAATGTTGGACCAGGTAAGTATTAGCTATAAATTTTAGGAAATGGGATGGTAAATGTGATTAAGAACGTACTATTTTTGTTGGGAGTATTCTAAGGATAAGGACAATTTCTCACCTCACTGATATTTGATATACAGAGTGATTTGTGACAGAACAGAAAAGTATCTAGCATGATAACCATGAGTAATATGCCCCCCGAACCGAATATGACAAATACTATTTTGTTTAATAGGATACTATTTATACTGCTATTTATATAGTTTTTACTCACCTGTCTCTTAACATTACTGAGTAACGTTGAAAAGTATATATTTTAAGAGGTATTTCTTACAGTTTTTTTCTCTGTATCTAATAGAGATATAGTAATGAACCAAAAACGTTATTGTAGGGCGTATTATGAAGAAAATTAAATATATTTTTTCAGTTGTCTCGCTTAACTATTAATATTTTTATCCAACAAAATTTTTTTTCAAAGATGATTTTTATAGGGTTTCATGAAAGTGGCCACTTTAGAAAAATTCTTAAATATAGCTATACATATGTTAATAAACTGGAAAAAGTGTAATCAAAATCCAACTGCTGCAACATAGTGAAAAATAAATAAATGTCCAGTTGGTCCGCGGTTTCGTCCACTCTAGAGGTCATAATTATTCGATTCATATTTATATTTATTTATATTTTTTATCAATCATCATCACTATCATGATTTATTACAATAAATACACTGTCTTTTTCGAGTATTTTTTGAAAAATGTCTGCTGGCTTAATTGTTCCAGAGAGATACCTAGCATGAGATAAATAATTTATCACGGCTGCCACATGTGAACAGCAGCCTACTGTTCTATTGCCATTAAGGATAATCACAAATGTAGCGCTTGATGCTGATGTAGCTCTGACTGTGGATAACACAACATAATCAACTCTGATGAAACCCTATGAAAATCACCGTTGAAAAAGATTTTTGTTAAATAAAAATGTTAATAGTTAAGCATGGCAACTAAAGAAATATATTTAATATTCTTCATAATACTCCATACAATAACGTTTTTGGTTCGTCACTCTATCTCTATTAGATTCAGAGAAAAAAACGTTTTAAAAATACTTCTTAAAATACATACTTTTTAACGTTACTCAGTAATAATATAAATAATAGTACAAATGAAATAACCTATTAAACAAAATAGTAGTCATATTTGGTTCTGGGGGCACATTTTATATTTATTTTATCATGCTAGACCCTTTGTTAACATGTACAAGAGATGAAAATAATATAAAAAGTTTTAATGGAGTTATCATAAGAATTGATAAACCAATGCGAACTTATTTGAGCAAATTTTTAACGTTCAAGATTTTGTCTATTCGCATACTTTTTTAACGAACTATTTTATGAATATACCTATAGTTAACATACAATTATTGAAAGACTTGAGGGTTGCGCATTAAATATATGAAACTCTCAAAAAGCGTGTTATATATTTTATGCATTTGGCTATTTCGATTCTTAGCATCGGCGGTGGAGGACATATACGCAAAGCTTGTTTTATGATGAAGGTGGAAAAGGAGTAGCAATAAATTGCAATACCAGGCCACCAATCATCAAAGAGGAAATCATAAACTCACATGCAATTTTCTTGAAAATTGCTAGAGAAAACTTTTAAATGAAAAAATTGCCTCTATCTTGTATCTTTATTTTTCCTAAAATACCTGTTGTCTATTTCGAAAGATAAACAAGTTTCCAACGCTACAAATTCTCATATTTTATCGACATGGACTTAGAAAAAAAAATCATATTTTCTTGACTTATTAAAATTTGACCCTCATATTAATACATTTTGTTAACAAATATGCATTGACACTCCAGCCAAACACTCTGGTTTACAGAGATAAGCATGCCTGGCAATAACTGGTGCAATAAGTACCACTCAGTCAGCTGCTCTGGAAATCTTCCTGGATCTACCCTCTCTCCACATCTATTTGGAGATAGAGGCAGGTGGGCAACATCGGAATAAAACCGACCTACAAAAAGCGGACATTTGTTGATTTATAGATGCCTCCAAAACATCTGAAGGAGCTGGAGCCGGGGTATACATTCGGGGTATACAGCCGCAACCCAAACTTACTAAACAAATAACTTTGAGCCTGGGTAACAATGCGACTGTCTTTCAGGTGAAAATTCACGCCATTAAATTGTGTACAAGGAGGCTTGAAGAGTTGCATCCCAGATGCAGATCATTAAAAATCTTTTCAGACAAACAAGCAGCTCTTAAAGCTCTTGGCTCACATCGTGGCAATTCTAAATCGGTCTGGAACTGAAAAAAGGTTCTAACCCGATTGGGCAGAAATAACAAGTTAACTCTGGTCTAGATACCGAGTCAGTCTGGCATGGACGGAAACGAAATAGCCGATTCCTTAGTTAGGGAAGGTGCGGTAATGAGATTTACCGGACCAGAACCAGTGCTTGGCGTATCGACAAGCATTGCGAAAACAACCATCTTGACCTGAGCTGAGAGGAAATTCCTCTAATACTGGCAAGAACTACCAGGATTCGTTCATTCCAAGGAGTTTATTACATATCCTTTGAAATCAAGAACTAAAAAACTATTAGATTTAAATAGATTACACCTAAGAACTCTAGTTGGTCTATATACCGGGCACTGCACTCACTGCAGACTAAATTAAAACCTTCACAGACTTGAACTAGCGGACAATGCTGAATGCCAACTGTGTTTGGAGGAAGATGAAACGTTCTATGTAGCTGTCCTGCTGCAGAAAGAACCAGGTTCTCACTGTTTGGCAAGGGGCAACTGCTGCCAAAGGTCCTGGACAATCTCTCACCCAATTAAGTAGTCGGTTTTATTAAAAAGCTGAATAGTAGCCCACTCACATATCAACCTAACCTAACCTTGTTGATAAGTAGATAAGACAGTGCTGTATGCGATACAAGTCAATGTTTTTTTAGCTTTGTAACGGTACAATAGATTTTAGAAGTTTTCATTTGAGCATTTAGCGAAAAGGCTTGGTTTCCGTTTGGACATTTAGTGGTCGAGAGTGATGGGCAGTATAATGAAAGTATTAATTGTCATTTCATGATTATGTTGAAATAAACGATATATGCGATGATCGACTCATTTGGCGTCTTTTTGACAACTTAGCATTCAACTATGTGTGCAACCTCTCGATACATCAACCAATAATGTCGTAAAAACAAAGAAATCTGCACAACCTTATTCACCTGTAGTAACTCGAAACACTATTTTGAATGTGTATACGGAAATTGTTATTGGAAAATAATAATATTAGAAAGGTGTGATTTTATCGGTCACCAATTTAATGTGGTTTTGATTGTCAAATAATTAGATTTGTTCTCAGAATGATAGGTCTGTCACCAACTTGTTAACACCAAACTATTTCAATACGATTATCTATAAATTTATGTAACATCACCCAAAAACGTAGTTAGTCATCAAATAATTAGATTTGTTCAAAGAATGATAGATCTGTCACCAACTTGTTAACACCAAACTATTTCAAAATGATTATCTATAAATTTGTGTACAATCACCCGAAAACGTAACTATTCATCAAATAATTAGATTCGTTCAAAGAATGATAGATCTGTCATCAACTTGTTAACACCAAACTATTTCAAAACGATTATCTATAAACTTATGGCAATCAGATGATGATCTGTAATTGCTGTGATAAGCAGGTATGTCTGTCCTAATAGGAAGTTAAATAAATATACGAATTTCTTAAAGACACTTGTATTTATTAGAAATTTAAATATTATGAAAACTACGTACGTTACGTATATACATAACTAATGGTAAACTAACGGTAAACTTAAACATAATAGTTGAACAAAAAATTTAGTTATGCGAAAGAAGTCACTGAATAATAAAAGCTGGCTTTGATTTTTTGGCCAATAGGCACATTTCTTGCCTCAAGCGGTGGACTTGCTAGTTTAAAACGGATGGCTATAATATGTTTGCACATATACTCTTTATAAAATGCAGGGCAGTTACATTTTCCATGTATCCACTCAATGTTTTGGGGCAAAGTCACTTTCCATTTACCGAAGAATTTTTTTTTTGTACTCATTGAAGTCAGTCCAATTTTTTTCAAAATCTTGGGTTTTTTCTGCCTTACCAGCAGGTACTTCGTAATAATTGAAAGTATCATCACTGTGCGTCAGCTTAATTTTTTTGATAATTTCGCCCATTGGTACGACTCTGTCCACTGTTTTAAGGTTAAAGTTGGTAATGTTGCAAAAACTGTATCTTCAGCCGAGTGACTCGAATATTTCAAAGACCACTGGTTTACCGACTCATCAGCAACTGCCAAAAAACGTGATAGCGGCAACCGCTCATGAAAGGTGTGTTCATTTCCTTATAACTCTGTTAAATGATTCGAGGGCATTGTTTGGGGCTGGCGATCCCATGAAAACACCCAAATACCAATTGTGATTTTGTGTCAACCATTGTCCATTGAAATATTTAATAATATCGGATTCATTCTTCCATTTTGTCAAAAAAGCTTTTGCGAAAGTATCTGCACCAGTAGCTGCTTGTAGACAATCAACATCTGCCAATAATTCCATCTGAATATTCTTCTCGGCACTCTTCTCCACGAGAGCTTAATTTTTTCTTTTCGCGTGTGCCCAGCACATCCGTACAATTATTTCCTCACCAAATATATCTATAAAAACATTTTGTATCGCTTTGGCTGCATCACAAACCAAAACCTGTGGTTGTAGACAATGTGAATACAAAGTTTCAATATTATCCTTAATTGCACCAAATAACAATTTGAAGTCATTAGTTGCAACCCCTAATAAGGCAAACGGATGAAACTTTTTATTTTTATCTGTACTTTCAACGACAAAAACTGGAAATCCTTGCCACACCAATTTATATGTGGCATCAGCACTTTGGCCCCGCCTCCTATTGGATACTGTTCCATTAATTTTGAAAAGAAAACTATAAAATTATTAACGAATCCTGTTATTTTGATAACTAAACGAATTAATTGTTGCTACTATGTTGACGACAAAAAAGTATAAAACATACATCGTGATAAAGTTCTGAAACATTTTATTTGATGACAGATCTATTATTTTGAAAACATAGTTATTATTCCGAACATAAAACTGATTAATTGGACATAAGCTACGATGATTATTCGTTTATTTTGGATAAAAAATGTTATAAATTTGGATACATATATTTGGAGACGCTTATGTTAATCTGAGATAAAAAATAATTTCTGGGATTGAATTTCATAATCAGAGGATTTCGTTTGATGAGAAATATTTATGGTGACAAGTAAATTTATCCCCATATTAGAGAGGGTGTTATTGTTAAAGAACCATGCTGAATCAGAATTATCATTAATATATGTGAATTTAAAAAATTAAATCGTTCCGCAATTAGCAGAACAGTACATTATTACATACATTATACGAAATTTCTCGACAGAAAGCATGTATAATTTTCTTGGAGTTTCTTTTTTTTTTTTCATTAAATTTTAATTTAATTTTATTTTTGAACTTTTTTACATAACTTAAAAAATAACGAAGTTGTATGACCCTGTACTTTGTATACTTTTTTTTCGGAAATTGGAAAAAGTCGATTTGTCTATTTTTGTTCAGCTAGACTGATTTTTTTCACTTTACGCCATAAATGGAATCGAAAATCGAAATCTATCACATAACAAGTTACCTTATTTTATTCTAAACAATGCTCAACTCTTTTAGCGTAAATTTTTCTAAAATTTATTTAAAAGTAACAACTTTTTTTCCAACTTCAAGAATTACCACTACACATTATCCTACTAGCATATCTAGGCAGAAATAATGAAATAATTTGATATATTAGAGCCTCATTCACAATTTAGAATGCATAATGTAATTCGAAAGGAGGTAGAGGAGCCTTGAGTGAGTGAAATCAGCTTTTAGTTCCCACCATAGAGCCATCCATACTTTATTCCATCCTCAAAGCACCCCAAGGCTGAGCTGGATATTTGATAATTGATATTTCGTTCGTTAATTCGCAGCTGTGATGAAGAGTTCACTTAAAACATGTCGTTGTGTTATTAAAATCGGGAAATTAGTGGAAAAATATAATTTAAGATACAGTTACATTTTTAGAACTATGTTTATATATTTTAAAATTTGCATTTGAATTGATTTTTAATGAAAGAGGAAGAACTTTTCTTACTATTACTGTACTTTACGAAGTAAAAGGAAAGTGTAGTAGTCATCAAAATATAATACTCGATTTCGAGATATCAAAGAAATTATGCGTTTACAAATCAACCGATACCAAATAAAAAATAATGTATATTCCTACTGTAGAAATTGTTTAAAGTCGCATGTATGTGTTTTTAAGTTCATTGTAAATATTTCTACAATTATGTGAGAGAAATTGAAATCGGGCCACAAAAAGACAACTATTTTAAACCAGTTAAAAAACTGTTGGTCTTACAGTATTTAATAAATAGGATTTTTTTTGTCTAAATTTGATCTGAGAAGCATATTCCGTTAACAAAATTTAAAAAAGAATGGAACATTTTTTTTTATTATAATCCTTTTCCATATACCTTTGTTTGAATTTTATTTTGGCCAATGCCATGAAATGAGAGCCTTTATTCATACTTAATAATGTACCGAATCTCATCGATGAAATATAAAAGTTCCTGAAATATTAAATAAAAATTTAATCTAGGGCTTCACAAAAGGCCCTAGCTCCTTCATGAAGCATTTCCGGACACATGTCTGCAGAATATTCTATTCATATCTCTGCAAAATACTACTACCATCTAAAGTTAACGACAGGAATTTTCGAACACCCTGTATATTAGGCAAAAAGTTTGGAGAAAATCTTGATAAAACAGTTTACAGCCAATGTTTGTTCGGAAAATTATCGTCTTTTTATCAGAATACATCCGGTTGAGCGAAAATTTTTCTTTGCAGTTCATTTTCTTAGAACTCTAAATGTTTGTTATCTAACCTAAAGCAAATTTATTCAAACCAACCAATATTACTTTGGAAAAACTTTTCCTAAATATATTTTTCACGCCGCTGATTAAACTTTTTTCTATTTTCAGCCGTTTCTGCCGACAAAAGCGAGCTACGTGGACCCTCCGCCAGAGCCGCCACCTGCAACCAGAATTGAAGGTAAACATGGAAACTTTTAAATCTTTTCAATAACATTTACTCTTGGAAATTTCAGCCCCTAGTAATAGCATTACGCTTTTATTTCATTTCTGTATATTCTTACTTTATTTTGCTCACTAAAGAATTATAAAGAATCACGAAAGAATGTATCTTTGCTGTAAAATTTCATCTGGCAACTTTAAAAAGTTTCAGAAACAATCTTAATACTAAGAATGCCTTGTTATTTAAGGCAGACCAATGAGGAGTGTACATCTTAGTCGCCCATTGTTTTACCGTACCTATTTGATGTTTTTTCTTGCACAAAGCTAACTTATATAAGAATTTCATCATTATGATATTATAATATCCAGAAAGTTTCAGAGCGGTGCAAAGTTTGCTCTTTGAAGAATTATTATATTTTTAAATATAAATAGTTTTTAAAATGTGCGATAGTTGTTGAATTTTTAAGGTTGCACTATATTGATAAGTGAGATTTTGATTATTATTTTGATATTAAACGCAAATTTCTTATTAGAAGGAGAAAAGTTGATACAAATGCAATTGTTTGTTTTTTACTTTATTAACATTTCGTCCACTTTCGATGTTTCCATTTATGCGAACTATTAAAAGAGAAGATTTACAAGAAAAGATCAAGAACCTACCAAAGGTGGAAAGGACATGCATAAAATATTTTGTAATTGTCAGTTTAAACTTAAAATTGTGTAATTGTAATTGTGAACTTACAATGGTGTATAATAATTATCAGTTTATACTTGCTATTGCAAATATAAAAACCGCTGCCCAAGGAATCACTACTTCCACATCCAGATTCTCTATCCAAGTCACTCACAACGAAAAAACTTTGTATGTGGAAATAATTGTTCATGGAATTTTAATAATATAATATTTGAAATCCTCTACCCCAAAAACCTATAAAACGATACCCCACATCGGTAGTGGGGTGGGGGTGGTAATAGAGGGGTGGTAGTGGAGGTGGATGAAGTAAAAGAATATTTTGAGGTTTCTGGTTCTTGTACATACACATTTTTTTCATCCCCCTTAATAATGGGGTGGGGGTGGTAATGGGGGTGGCAAATGCCAAAAATTTTTTTGAGACCTTAGCTTCTCTTGTATATACTAAATAGCAATTTTATGGACTCTTACCTGCTTGATTTACCCATGTATCCCAAATTTACCCCAATTTACCCCCCCAACCCTTCGACGGAACAAGATGAAAATATAATCTAGTTCCAGATCTCGTTAAAGCACATATTTGTACCAAATTTCAAGTCAATATCTTAAACATTTCCATAGTAAACGTGCGCACAAAAAAAAAAGTTACATTCAGACAGACAGACCGACAGACAGACAGAAAATTTTTTTCGCTCAAACTTAAAATCTCGACGTTTCATGACATTTTAAGCCTATTTGAACAATAAAATTTTTTTTAAATTTTTTTGTCGTTACTATACTTCCACTGGATGGAAGTAATTGACAATTATTATACATCATTGTAAGTTCAAACTTGCGTTTATACATAAACGTCTTTTTAAACTGATAATAATTATAAAAATATTTTATACATGTCCTTTCTACACTCTGATAAGAAGTGGACAGAACGTAACAGAATAAGGATGTTTACAAAAGCATTAAATCCTGTTTAAACAGCATTAAATATGTGACAAATTTTCGCTATTCACGAGAACTTGGGGGGGGGGGGGGGTGTAATTTGTCGAGAAGAGGCAAAATCACGTGATTTTGTCGTTCTCGTTCAAGTTCAGACCACCGAATATTTTTCTTGGTCAGTTATATTTTCTGTTTCTTTCTTTTAATAGTGTTCACTTTTTCACCTCTAGCAATAGTCTAACCATATTACTACATTTTGTATTTTTCCGCTATAAAATTACACAGGTCTTCAAAAAAAAAAAAAAAGGTCTTGTCCTAAAGTTCTGATTTTCTGAAGTATTTTGACGCGCTGAAGACAATTTTGGGCAAAAATTTTTTTTCTACCAGCTCAGTTTCCCTCTACCACCCCCTTCATCCCCTAAAAAGGACAAAAAAGGTATTGCCCTAAGGTTCTCATCTAACCTTTCTGAAGTAATTTGACATGCTGAAACTAATGTTGGACAAAAAAAATTTAGGGGATGAAGGGGGGAAACTGAGGTGATAGAATTTTTTTTTTGTCCAAAATTGGATTCAGCGCGTCGAAATACTTTGCAAAAGTTAGATCAGAACAAACAAGACCTCATTTTTGCCTTTTTTAGGGGATAAAAGAGAGTGATAAAGGGAAACTGACAGGATATAATTTTTTTTTTTCTAAAATTGGCTTCAGCTTCAGCTTCAGCTTCAGCAACTGACAGGATATAATTTTTTTTTTCTAAAATTGGCTTCAGCGCACTTCAGAAAAGTTAGATCAGAACCTTCTTTTTTTTTGTAGACCTGTGATATCTTAAGCCAACTCTGTATTTACGATTTATTTACCAGGTTAAATTATTTTAAATATTTAGCGCGTCTTATCTTCCTAATAGTTCCGTTCCCGACATTTTCGATTATTCTAGAATAAATCTCGAACCAAATTCTCTTCCGTCAAATGGCGTTACCAAATTCACTTACTTAATACGGAGATTTTGTATCATTTTAATCTGGATGATTTCGGCGGCAGGTCTGGCCTAGTGCCCATGGCGAATTTGCTAACCTGCTTAAATTATTTTTACCCGCTTAGTTTCAAAATTAGTTCGTGATCACTGCTTATGTATTAATCTGTGTTAATTATAAAGATATAAGTGAGTGCACCTAAGTTCCAGATTAAAAAGTGTAAGTACATGAACATTTATTTTACGTTGGTTCTGGTCCAGCAAAATGGCTGCGCCTAGAAGCCATGCTTCTGTTTTTCTACGAGGACGTCATAACATGCCTCTTGTGTATGTTTTATTGTGCTAGTACGTGGTTCAGTCTATTTAATAACTTTCGGTTAAATGATTAACATGAAATCAAATTCCTGTTTGACTTTCATAACCGATGGTAGAAGGATTTTGTTCGTGACTGTGTTTTTTTTTTAGTTTTTCTTGGATATGCAAAGTCATTTCATATTGTATCTTTTTTTATTATGTACCCTTTTTTCGTGCTCTTTTGTCGTGCTCTTTTGTCAGAGATTTGTTTATTTAAGTTTATAGTTAACTTTTTTGTATGTACAGTTTTGATATGCAAAAAACTTGTTTATAATTTTGATTAAGTATGCTTATGTGCATTTTATGTAAGTGTCCATTTGTAATACAGTTTCTTTTGTTCATGTAAATTGCAAGTAAAGCAATTTGTTTACTATTTCCGTTTACTAGTATCGTCAATTTATGTATATTTGTGTGTATTTTAATATCTCGAGTAATTTATTTGTTTCATATCTAGCGCTGGCCAGCTGACTTTCTATTTGATGTGAATATTTTAGGATTGCCGTTTTACTGTGCATTATACAATGTGATCTACCATGACATGCGGAAAATTTAACAGTAGGTTGTCCCCACCGAAAGGGGTAAAAAAAATACCAAAAAAATTACCTTGTTTTTTTTGTATTGACTTTAATCAATCTGACGTAACGCGGTACAACCATATCACTTTATCAGACTTGGGAAATAAATCGAAATAAAATGAAAAGACATTGACTCCATGCAAGTCAAGTCTGCAAAAACAAGTAGATATAAGAGATATTTACTTAAATGCATCAATAACACGCCGATGTCCTGATTGTTCCACCGAAAGCAAAAAACGCGGCATATTGATCACACTTGCCGGCTTCACTTTTTATGCCAATTAAGGAAATGTAAACATCTCAAATACTCTCTTTCACAAGTAAGTTCGTCGACCTATTACTGACCTAGTCAACAACAGTAGTGTATCTTCGCAAATTTACTAATAATTTAAAATACTAAATTACCTCAGAACTTTCTAAAATTTTGCAGGGGCTTTCCCATATTGAAGACTAGTACACCATTTTATTTTCCGCATATTATGGTAGATCACGTTGTATATGATCTTTGTTTATTAATATCTGAGAGAACATTAGTTGTTGCTCACCTCTGTAGATTTCATGCTCTCCGTAAAAAAAATTGCAGCCTTCGAACGTCGGCGTCAGCAATAATGAAATTGGAAAATTTACTCACTTGATGCCCCACGTTGGGCGCCAAAATATGTAATAATCCTCTCACCTCAGGGTCGCCTTGCATGTTCTATTCGTCGTGAGAATTTTCATTGACAATACTACAACAGTTTTGTTTTTATTTTATATTTTAAACAGGTACAAATATCTTTTTATTGGATACCCAAAATTTTCATATTATAATCATATATTTTTGACATCTCTTCCAAATTAACCCTTTCTGTCAACCATCTTTTAGCCTACTCTCCTCTGTAATGAATCTCTCGGCCGTTACCTTAGATATTCATTAATTATAGGTGAGGCACGTTACAGTTTGAGGGTTGTTTAATATATGTGGTGGTATGGTGTCTTGCTTTTACTGGACTATTATTTTAAATAGTCTAGCTATACTTAAATTCACATAGTAATTTTTCTCAGGTGAGATTTAAAATTAGCAAATAACTGGTAATTTTTTAAACAAAACAGCTAAAATAGTATATAAATGAGAATACGAATGTCATATAAATTACCTTCATAATTTCCATTTGAAAAATATGAACATGCTCTCAGATTTCTTATTAGATAATTCAGATAATTATACTCATACCTTAGTACACATTTACCTCTTTTATTTTATATATATACGATAAATTATCTGCTTAAAAAAAGGGTATACACTTATTAGAATTCCAACACACCGACTACCTAACTTTCCCATTTAGAAATAAATCAAATTAGTTCGAAAGCAAAAAGCCCAATAAAGTATGCAGATGCAAATCCGTGCAGTAAAATTATTATTTTATTAGTATTCCTCGTTCCACCGCCGCAGTATCTCTCATATATTTTCTGCGAAATTATATAAAGTAATTTTAGTTTAATTTATGGCGGGGTATGAACTGCCACACATCGCAATATGCTGGCGTGATTTAGATAGAAAACGCGACTTTCGCTGCTATTTATATCATCATCTGGCTTGTAGATATGAATAAATACATAGAGAACAGCTACGCTACAGGCTGCATAAGGGTAGTCGACGCCCAGGACCTTGCCTTCAGTTAAATCTACCCCTACATCCAAAACTACCACTTCGGGCCTTAGGTTTATGTTTTATAGCTCCTGCAATTGAAAGTGTATCCAACTTACTTTACATATCATTTTCAGAAAAGTCTAGGAGATCAAGGAATTTCAAAAAATAAGATATTTAATAGTTCAGTTCAAATCTTTAGATTGCACTCTTTCTCCAGGCGGTAGTCGAAAAATGAAATTGCAACAGTTTAAAATTATTTTAAATGTATCCGTTTGCATATTCCTTGGCATAACACTTCCAGATCTTATTATATCTCTGGACTTTTACATAATTAAAGGTATACGGTTCGTAATTAGTTATACCATATATCTAATCACATTTTCTTAAATGGGGTGTTTCAGACAATATTGTTCTTGAGGACGTGCGTCCGTCCAGTTGACGTAGGGAGAACCTACTTTTTTGGAAACGGTTTTCCAGTAGAAAGTAATTTGCTGTAGTATTATAACTTAAAGGAAGTTGTCATTATACTCCAGGCGTTTTAGACTTTTGCTGCCAAATTCGTGCCCTACGATTTTTTTTTATTGTGTTTATTTGGACGTCTTAAATAACACTTGGTAGTTACGCCTCGATACACCCGGAGGATTTCGTGAAAACCGCGTCGGAAGGTCGCGGAAACCGCGGATTCGCGATTAACTCAGTTTTTATGGCCCAAATGGGAACAACTCTTATTATAAAAGTTGTACATCTGTAAATCCTCTACCTTAAAGGTTCTATACATTTTTTTCGTACGCCTAACCGTTTTGGAGATACGACGCGGACTAAGTGAAAAATGCATTTTGTTCCGCCAAACCTCTCTCTCATCAAATATTTCGCAATTATTTTGATTTCTATCTCAGAATGAAAATTAAATATTGCTGTTTTAGAGCTCGGTATCTTTATTCTCTACCAGAATATCTTATACATTTTATTTACATTTATTTACAGTGAATAAGTCAAAAAATGCATTTATTTCCGCACCACCTTAGCTGTAGAATGCTCGGCGCGCTTTTTTTTTACATGGTTTCCCTAGGAGGCCTAATCCATCCCGGATCTTAAATTACACAGGTCTACAAAAAAAAAATCTGCTCCAAGGACTAAACCTATCATGCTTTAAAGATTTTTGTGTGCTGAATCCGAATTTTCAATTAAAAAAATGTTCGCGTAGATTTCGAGTTAATCCCGGTTTTTATTGTCAAAAATCCGTATTTTGACGATAAAAAACGGGATTTACTCGATTGGCAGAAAATTTTTTAAATTGAAAATTTTTTTACCGCGTAGATTTCGAGTAAATCCTGATTTTTATCGTCAAAATACGTTTTTTTGACGTTTACTCAAAATCTACGCGGTAGAAAATTTTTTAAACTGAAAATTCGGATTCAGCACACAAAAATACTTAAGACATGATAGGTTTAGTCCTTTGAGCAGATTTTGTTTTTTTTTTGTAGACCTGTGTTAGTCAATATATCCGACTCCTTCGGTATTTGAAACGTTATCGTCCAATGACAAATCGTTGTCATTACTTTCATTCTGATAAGATTCTACGTCGTCTATTTCGTCATTCATAGCAATTATAGGTGCGGTATTCAAGCAGGAGTGACCGTGGCAATTGCCACAAGTTGTTGAACAATTCAGTCCTACTTTTCTACAGCTACATTTTCCTGCACAAACCTTCGAAGAGTTGCGAAGGAACAGTTAGAGGGTGTTTTTGACAAGTGATATAAATAAGAATAAAAACAGAATATATATTTTGCTGCCGTTTGGAAACGAAATATATTTCCTTTTTAAAGCTCTAATAAATAATACATTTCTATCATGTCATATTAACTACGATTAAAAAGGTGTTAATATTATATTTCAAATTCAAATTCAAAATTCAAATATTTATTGGTCCTTTTTAATCATGTACATGATATATGACAAGTCATTAAAACATTGAAACACCATTTTACACAATAGTTAAATAATATAAAAGCTTATACTAAAAGTCAAATATAGTGTAAAACACATAATTGTATAAGACGAAGACAAAGTATACTGAAAAGTGTACGGTACAATATAAAATTTGTAAACAAACAAAGTAAAAAGAAACGGAACATGTAGGTTCATGTTAAGTTGCTGTATATTAGTGGGCTTTAAATACAGAAAAACTCTGATACAGAATAATAACATTTATCTGATAGAAACACTTTTCATTTTTTTTTTTAAATAAATGCTCTCTTTCCTGATGTTTTATGGCATTCGGTAAGGGGTTAAATAGTTTCGGGCCTGTAAATCTTGGAGACTCACTTGTGATTTTTAATCTCGCACAAGGTTCATGGAGTTTATTTTTTTGTCTTGTATTGACATTATGGTAGTCACTATTTAAAATAAAACTATTTCTATTTCTAAAAACATATATACAAATTTCGAAAATATATATGCTAGGTAAGGTAAGAATTTTATTTTCTATAAAGATATTCTTGCACGTGTGAGTACTCGGTATACCAAATATACATCGTAAGATACGCTTTTGAGCAATAAATACATTTGAAGATATAATGGAGTTTCCCCAAAAACAGATACCATACCTTAAACGTGAATCAACTTGGGCATGATACAAATTAATAAGTTGTTCTCTTGATAGAATCCCCCTAATATTTCGGAACAGGTATACTATAGAAGAAACTTTGGATATCAAAGAGTCGCAATGATGCTTCCAATTTAGACATTGGTCCAAATATACCCCTAAAAACTTAACATTTTCCTCAGTATTAGAAATGTTTGTATTGTCTAATTTAATATTTAACTTATCACATTCCTTTCGCCTACCGTGAAATCTGATGACTTTTCGGTATTGAGATACAGAGTGTTATCGGAAAACCAATGGTTCAAAGTATTTAAAATAGCATTTCAATTTTCTTCCAAAACATTATCAGATGGATTTGATATTATCACAGAAATGTCGTCAGCATACATTGTAAAATGTGCGGTTGATGGCAAAAAATCAATATCATTAATAAATAAAATAAAAAGCACAGGGCCTAAAATAGAGCCCTGTGGAACACCTACAGTTGAATTTAAACATTCTGAATTAACATTACATACGGTGTTATCGTTTTTATGTTTTAAACTCACATATTGCATCCGATCTTCGAGGAATGTAGTGATCCAATTTAATGACAGACCCCGTATACCACAATCAGATAATTTAGATATTAATAGACTATGATTGATGCAGTCAAATGCCCTGCTGAGATCGCGAAATATACCAACAGGACATTCTCCCGCATCAATGAATTCTAAAATTTTATTTAAAAAAGAATGTATTGCCGTACCGGTTGACATGCCACTAGAAAAACCATGTTGGTTTTTTGTAATCATTTTAAACGTATCTAAGTAATTTACCAGCCTATCTAAATGACAGTATTCGAAAATTTTTGAAAGTCCAAAGCTCACGGTTACAGGCTTATAATTTTCCAATAGTTGGGCATCCTTTTTCTTAAAAATAGGTATCACCTTTCCGATCTTTAGGCTATTCGGAAACGTGCCTGTTTCAACAGATATATTAATAATATATGTTAATGGTTTAATAATGTAATGGATTACTTTTTTTATTATAAAACAGGGAATATCATCTGGGCCAGACGACTTTTTAGCTTTAAATTTTTTTGTTAATAAATTTAACAATTCTTTTTCACTGAATGGTTTTAAAAACAATGAATGTGTCTGCTGAACTCTACTGTGTGTATACGTATCGCAGTTTAATTTCGGTATTTGCCTAATAGTAGCATGCGGCGCCTCTATAAAAAAATCATTGAATAGTGAGGCGACTATTTGAGGCTCATCATATATAGTACCTTCATTATTTATAACAATATTAGAAAGGCTTTTATTTCTATTTGATAATTCAACTACGACTCGCCAGCTGGTCCTTACTGGATTTTCAGAATTTATAATTTTATTTTGAAAATACGATTGTTTCGTATTTTTTATTAAACGATTATGATTTTTCTTTGCCATCTTATATGCCGCAGTCATGCTAGGGCATACTTTTGTTAACATAAAAAGCTCTTTTAATTTATAACTAGATACTCGAACTTCATCGTTTACCCATTTCTTATCTACAGTTTGTCTTGCATAACATTTTTTTTGAGGAAAATGTAAATTAAAATAGTGTACAAAAATGTTGTTAAAATTAGTAAATGCATCTTGAATATCCGTAATATTATAGAGATTTTCCCAAGATTCATTTTTTATAGCTGTTTCAAAACTATTTATTGCATCTTCACTATAGCATCTTTTAAAGAGTGACGTATTTTTAACATTTATAGTATGGTCCTTGTAACTTATACCAAAAACCGCTGCCCAAGGAATCACTACTTCCACATCCGGATTTTCTATCCAAGTCACACAACGAAAAAATTTTGTAGCTGGAAATAATTGTTTATGGAACTTTAATAATATAATATTTGAAATCCTCTACCCCAAAAACCCATAAAACGATACCCCACATCGGCAGTGAGGTGGGGGTGGTGACAGGGGATGGGAGTGAGGGGTGGATAAAATAAAATATTTTGAGGTTTCTGGTTCTTGTACACACACTAAATCACATTTTTTTTTTCATCCCCTTTAATATTGGGGTGGGGGTGGTAATGGGGGTGGCTAATGCAAAATTTTTTTTTGAGACCTTAGCTTCTCTTGTCTATACTAAATATCAATTTTATGAACTCTTATCTGCTTGATTTACCTATTTACTCCAAATTTACCCCCCAACCCTTCGACGGAACAAGATGAAAATATAATCCAGTTCTAGATCTCGTTAAAGTACATATGTGTACCAAATTTCAAGTCAATATCTCAAACGGTTCCAGAGTAAACGTGCGCACAAAAAAAAGTTACGGACCGACAGACAGACCGACAGACAGACCGACAGACAGACCGACAGACAGACCGACAGACAGACCGACAGACAGAATTTTTTTTTCGCTCAAACTTGAAATCTCGATGTTTCATGGCATTATAAGCCTATTTGAACAATAAAAATTTTTCAAAATTTTTTTGTCGTTACTATACTTCCACTGGATGTGGAAGTAAAAGTACAGTTCTGTGATCCGACACAGCATTATCAAACATAGAACATGAATTTTCACATTTGAAATTAACAAAAATATGATCCATTGTACTAAGGCTGGTATCTGTTACTCGGGTAGGCCACTTCACAATGGTACTTAAATTAAAACATGACAAAACACTGCATAGGGTTTTAAAATCTTTTGAAGCATTGTATGATGCTATATAGAACTGATATATTCATTTGAACTAATATTGAATTTTGTTAAGTTCCTTTAATAGTAATAACCAGGTAATTCCAAAAAATTTACAAAACAATTCGATACCCATCTAACTTCATTTAAGAAGGCACTTTGATCCTCATGGGGCTTCGCCCAAACCCCACTTCGCCACCACAATGGGGCCCCCGTAATGTTTAGTCTTGTGTTCCTGGAAGGGGGTCACACTATCACCCCCACTACTGACGTAGTATTTCGTTTTATGGGTTTTGGGGGTGACGGTTTTAAAAAATATTGTATTATTAAAGTCTATGTTTTGTAGAGCATCGAATTTTCTACAAAAAAGTCCAAGAGCGCGCAATAATAACCGTTTTTCTCGTTACTTTCTATGCGACTTGGGCACGCTGACAATTAACAATCGAAAAAATGGAGGAAGTCTTCGAAAATTTGAAAAAATTCATGAAGTTTGGTGAAGTTTGGATCGTTTCCAACAACTTTCGAATTTTGACGATGCTAATCGCAATACTTTTACCGCCCTTTATTCTTATAGTTTAAATAATAGCTGTCTTATGAAAACTTAAAAATATTCGATTTGTATGTATTTTTGGTTGCTCTACACGATGTCCTCCTTTATATCTGTATTTCTCAAATATTCATTATTCAAAGCATAACAAAATGGAATTTGCATTTTTTCATTCCCTCTTGGGAGTGAAAATGCCAATCGATTTTTACAAAAATATTGCTTTAATATTTGACAGCGAGGAAATCGAATTCATTTTTTATTTAAAAATGCATAACAAATGTATTTATCCAAAATATTTTTTCAACATCTGATGGGATTTAAAAATCGAGTCAGGTCCGTCAATTTTCTTTCTTAAAAATGTATTTTTGTTAAAATTTAAGTTTTTTACTTATAAAAAATAAACAATTAATATTAAAAATATTACTAACTTGTTATAATTTCGCATGCTCTTTCTGGTAGTACTATGGTGCTATTAAAAAATCGTAGTTAATCATTTTAATTATTTTTTAAATAAAGTTTGTAGAATTTTTTTAAATAGTGTTTTTTTTCTAAAATTTTTTTCTCTAAAATTTTAGAACTTCATCTCAAGGAGGAATTATCAGATTTTTTTACATCAGAATATGTTACTGTCTCCTGGTCAACATGATTTCACTACAAACAAAAGCACGGAGTCTGCGTTGTGTGATTTTCATCACAAAATAATTACAGCTTTAGACAACAAGAAATCAGTTGCGGGTTTTTTCGTAGATTTCTCACGAGCTTTTGATTTGGTAGACCATCAGCTGCTTAATGCCAAACTGGCACGATACGAGGAACTGCTTTACAAATATTTTCCTCCTATTTAGACAACAGGACACAAATTGTAAAAATGTTAGTCATCTATAAAAAATACCGAATTAACGACCTTTTAATACTAATTAAACAATTTTTTGAAATGCTTGTAATTCGATTATTATGGACAATACATAGAAAAACTATCCATTATTTCCTGCAAAAAATATCTTACTATTTTGAATTTTTTTTGTCTAAATAAGTTTATAATGCCATGAAACATCAAGATTTTAAGTTTGAGCAAAAAATAGTTCTGTCCGTCTAACTGTAAATGTTTTTGTGGGCACGATTACCTGGATGGGTTAAGATATTGAGTTGAAAGGTACACCGTGTATTATGATAAGATCTGGAACTAGATTATATTTTGATCTTATTCTGTTGAAGGGTTTGGGGGGATAGGAGTAAACAGGTAAAGCAAGCAAGAGTCCACAAAATTAGGATTTATTTTAGAATGCTTGTGACAGTGACCTTTATATAAATTCACTAAGAACAATTCCTATGCTAATTTTTATTGTAGAATAATAATAATCTTAATAATTTCGTTAAGAAGATATAGTCCGAAAGAAATATGAAGATACTGGCTAATAGCAAACGCCCGGAATCCACCCCATATTTCACAATTTTAATTAAAAAAAAAAGTTTAATTAGTTATTTATTATAATAAAATTTCAAATCTGTAACAAAACATCGCCAGGAGCTATCAGATGCTGAACATTGACCTTCAGATGCCTAAATACGAATTATAGCTTGCTATGCATAGCATTTCTGTTTTCTTTTGGAATTTTATTTTAAATGACAAGGCATTTACACAACACAAGGTATTAAATTCGTTTTCAAATACTTCTTCAGTGTTTGTAATTTAGTCTTAAATATTACTTCAATGTGATTTAAGTACATAAAATTTTATGACAGGGGACGTGTCTCAATTACTTATATGTTTCAAAGTTTTCCTTAAACATTTTCCTTTCATTCATTGATTCGTACTCAATATAAGACAATGAACTCCATTCACAAAGTTATTGCTCGACAGTTCCATTTTATTAACATGGTTCGACGTTATAATAATCTTTCCAAGTCCAGTGAATCGGCAAAGAGAACGGCATAAAACCGATTTGTAAATTAAACTATTGTTTTCAAAATAACAGTTATGCCAATGAAACTGTAATAATCGAAATTAAATCAGCAAACACGGCCCCTCCGAAGCAGTTCGCCTTTATGGTGTTGTAATAGGAAATTACAGGCGCGGTGATTGATCGTAACTCCAGCGAAACCCATGGAATGATCGCGAGGACAGGCGAAAAGATGAGCACTTCCATAAAAATTAATCGCTCAAGCAACGACGAAATTAGTTGGCCATGACAATTACAACACAATAACCATAACGGCCGTAAAGCGTGCCATTAAAACAATGAAATTCATTGACCAAAAAAATACATCATAAAGATAACTATAAAATGTAATAAAAGCCCGATTTGGATGCGAGAAGAGAAATTCGGCTGAACTCAATTAATCAATAAAACAGTAAAACGCTCCCCCGTCGCCGTTAAGAGTGTAGCGAGAGGGTGGAATGGGTTAAGGCAGGGGCTGGGGGTTGAAATGTGCGGTTTCGAGACGCTAGCCTAGGAGAGAACAGGCAGCGCACGCGGGTTGTGGTCGCTGAGGAATCTCCCGCTATTATATTGAACACTGGCTTACGACTACACACTCGGAGAGGCTTTCTCTCAATGCTTATGCTTTTGCATGCCCCATCCCAAGCGTTTGCACGTTACGTTCACGTACGGCTGTCGACATAGTCAGCACATACCGAATACATAATATCCATTTTATTAAATTCCCCTTATTACCTGTAAACCTTATTACCACTACGACATATTGTACATATTGTCGATCCTTTCTCATTTCAGCCAGCTAAAATCGTAAATAATTACGAGAATTCAATATCCAATGATAAATGCTGACTGGTATCTTCAGTTGTTAATATTAGCATGAGTACAGGTAAACAAAGACTAGGTAAGTCGGGTGAGCTGAAAGTTCCGTTAAGAGGACGTTTTTTAGTTAAAAATAATAATAAATAGTATTATTACACCGCTCAGATACTTCGCATTATATCAAATCTGTAAAATTTTACATGCAAGTGGGATTTTGCACACATAATTAAATAAAACAAAGCTTGCTTTATGGCGTGACAGGTTTTCCCTAATCTCTCCGTAAATATAAAAACCACGAGATATTAGTCTAGAGAGAAATGAAAAAGTCTAAATTTTACACAAAAATGTAGTTATCAATATTTTTTTTCTACGATTATGCTGAAAGTCAAATTTTCTAACTTCAAAATGACTGCAGAAAATATCACTTTGCCGCACGCCTTGATTACATCTTCACACACCGGAATAAAATAATGTGTTTACCTTAAAGAATTTTATATTACTTACTGGTAATAACAATTAAATTCTATAAATGTATATTAATTACACATGAATTGCAATTACAAAGTCAAATTTTCTAACTTCAGAATGACTGTGGAAAATGTCACTTTAAATAAAATCTGACAGGCAGCAAATTTAAAATTTTGAACAGACTTTAAGAAAGGGAAATAACTTCACAACCATAGAAAAAATAGTATGTAACACACATGTGGCAAGCTTCATTGCAAAACTCGTATGATAGGAACACGAGCGCAGCGAGTGTTCCTACTTTCATACATCGTTTTGCAATGAAGCCCTTGCCACACTTGTATTACAATCTACTATTTTATCTGCAACGCTATTTGCATAAAACGCAATCAAAAAGCCGTGTATAACTACTGTATAAAGAATCGCTGTCTAAGGAGGTACTACTTGCCAGTGGCGCAGCCAGAAAATTCATCTGGGGGGGGCCAATAGAACCGGCCTCCCCAGAGGTTGAGAAAAACTTTTCGCTGTTTTATGGAAAATCTTCCCACAGTATGAGACCTGTAAGAAGTTAAGTATTTGGGTTGTCTAATCATGATTTTCACCCCCCGCATTTCTAAAAAAGGGTGGTTTTTGAGAAATATATACATATATATGAATTTTAGCGTTTTTTCGTCCTCTTCTGAGGAAAAACCATGCATTTTGGTGAAAAATATCTAGAGAGCAAAGTTGTAGAGCATAAAATTTCCTATAAACGTTGTCTCTACCATTTTTTTTTTCGAATTCCGCTTAGTTTCGCTGCTAGAGGGCACGAAAAAATATACATATGGACTTTTGCGCCTTTTTTTAGATTTTGAGCCAAAATTATGCATTTTTATGAAAAATTACGTGAGATCAAAGTTGTAGAACATAAAATATATATATATATATTTTTATGGAAAAAAAAACTAGAAAACACCATGTAATTTTGTAAATTATAATTAATTAAAGTAAATAATTTGTAATTTTTCATAAAAATGCATAATTTTGGTTCAAAATATAAAAAAAGGCGCAAAAGTCTATATGTATATTTATTTCTTTCGCGCCCTCTAGCGGCGAAACTAAGCGGAATTCGAAAAAAATGTAGAGACAAAATTTATAGGAAATTTTATGCACTACTACCTTGCTCTCTTGATACTTTTCACCAAAATGCATAGGTTTTCCTCAATATAGAGAAAAAGACGAAAAAACGCTAAAATTGATATATATGTATATATTTCTCAAAAACCACCCTTTTCTAGAACTGCGGAGGGTGAAAATCATGTTTAGACAACCCAAATACTTCACTTTTTATAGGCCTCATAATTGTGGGAAAATTTTCTTAAATATTTCCTAATTTGAAGGGACTATTTGTACTAATAGTGATTATGCTTCTTTATTTTTTGGTTCATGGAAGACGGCTTGGGGGGGGCCCGGGCCCGATGCCCCCCCCCCCTGGCTGCGCGCCTGCTACTTGCACATCCAAATCTCCGATGGGGGTGGCTGATGACGAGAAAATGTTGCGGGCATTGATTCGTGTACACACACTAAATTACAATTATATTTTTCTACGATTGTGCTGAAAGTCAAATTTTCTAACTTCAAAATGACTACAGAAAATATTACTTTGCCGCACACCGTGCAGCAAAGAATTTGCCACACGCCTTGATTACATCTTCACACACCGGAATAAAATAGTGTGTTTACCTTAAAGAATTTTATATTAATTACTGGTAATAACAATTATATTCTATAAATGTACATTAATTAAACATGAATTGCAATTACAAAGTCAAATTTTCTATCTTCAGAATGACTGCGGAAAATGTCACTTTAAATAAAATCTGATAGGCAGCTTTAAAATTTTGGAAAGACTTTAAAAAAGGGAAATAACTTCACAACCGTAGAAAAAATAGTATGTAACACACATGTGGCAAGCTTCATTGCAAAACTCGTATAAGAGGAACACTCGCTGCGCTCGTGTTCCTACTTTCATACATCGTTTTGCAATGAAACCCTTGCCACAATTAGTGATGGGCGATATATCACGAACTGTGATTTAATCACTGATATTAAGAAATCACAGATAACGACTGTTAGTAAAGTTGGCAGAAAAGCGTGACGTGATCACGACTTTCCTTCCGTATTTCGTTCCCTTGCCGTGGTTCAACCAAGACCAATATAGTAATTAACAATTTCTCCCGCACGACAGATTATGAAAGTCGTGATCACATCACGTTTTAAATTCACTGATATAAGAAAATCACAGTAACGATTTCTGTTGTGATTGAAAAATCACGATATCGCCCATCACTAGCCACAATTGTATTACAATCTACTATTCTTACCCCCTTTAATAATGGAGTGGGGGTGGTAGTGGGGATGGCTGATGTGAAAACAAATGTTGAGGCCTTTGGTTCTTTACATACACTATATCATAATTTTATTTTTGTTAGCCCATTTAATAGCCCATTTAGCCCATTTAATAATAGGGTGGGGGTAGCAATGGCAATGGTAGCGGGGGTGGCTGATGTTAAAACAAATTTTGAGGTTCTTTTTTCTTGTACACACACTAACCAACAGTTTTTTTTTCTCCATTCTTTAATAATGGGATGGAGGTAGTAATGGGGGTGGCTTATGTCAAAAAATGTTGAGACCTTGACTTCTCGTACATTCACTAAATCCCAATTTTATGGACCTTTGCTTGCTTGCTTTACCTACTTACCTCCCAACGCTTTAACAGAATAAAGTAGAGTAGGTACATACAATTGTCTTATTGATGAACTTTAATTAACATTACACAAATTTATGTATTACACAATAGAAAGTGTGCTTCCTCATACTTGTCATTTTATTTTAAGTTTTTGTTAATGCGTAATAAACATAAACCCTAAAAATAGCCCGTTTGGAGGTCCTAAAATTTTCGGTTGATTTGTGGTCCAAATGATACCTTATGGTAAGACATCAATCACACAAAAATATGGGGTTGAGCATAAGAAAGGTTTCAGCGATATAGAAGGTCAATAGATTAGATTTGGTTGTATTATTGTTGTAAAACATGATAAGGATAATAATAACAATGACAATAATATATAATAATAATAATACTTCAGCCCCTTCACCACGTCACGGTATTAACCTACAAAGACTAATTTTTTTGTTATTTATTTTTTTTTGTATTTTTTTGTTTTTTTTTTTGTAGATTTTTGATTTTCTGCTTTGGATTAGTTTTTAATTCATATTTCATGAGTTACTGTTTCTGTATGGTCAATGATGTATTATTTTTCATTCAATTATCATCTTCACTCACTGTGCTATGTGAGTCGATTTTTACCACTTTGACCCTCTATACCTTTGAAACCTTTCTTATGCTCAACTCCAAATTTTTTTACGATTAATGTCTCATCATAAGGTATCATTAAGACTACAGATCAATCGAAAATTTGCGAACCCCCAAACGGGCTAAAAATTACCTGTTTTTGAAGTCACTCTTAAACCGTTTCAGAGTAATCGTGCGTACAAAAAAGTTACAGACAAGACCGACAGACAGACGAATTTTTTTTTCTCAAACTGAAAATCTTGACGTTTCATGATATACAGTGTGTCCAACTAAGTCGGCACCATATGGAAAACTTTTTTATTATTGGTTTTATGAAAAAAAGTTATTCTTGATAAAAAGTTTTGCATGGCCGAAAACCCAAAGTTAAATAATCAGATATTAATTTTTTGCAGTCGTATACGGGGTTTGTCGAAAAATGTAAATTTTGCTCAAGAGTAAAGTACCTTTATTTATTACAATATCGACAATCGTTATTAAGAAAAGTTGATCCTAATTGAAAACTATGGTCAGATATCTAATATTATCCATCTACCATGAAAAAACGATCTTTAATAATTTTTGGGTATAATACTTATTTTTTTCATGGTAGATGGATAATACCGGATATCTGACTAGTTTTCAATTAGGATCAACTTTTCTTAATATCGACAATCGTTATTAAGAAAAGTTGATCCTAATTGAAAACTTCGGTCAGATATCCAGTATTATCCATCTACCATGAAAAAATAAATATTATACCCAAAAATTATTTTTTCATGGTAGATGGATAATATTGGATATCTGACCGTAGTTTTCAATTAGGATCAACTTTTCTTAATAACGATTGTCGATATTGTAAAAAATAAAGGAACTTTACTCTTGAGCAAAATTTACATTTTTCGACAAACCTCGTATATGACTGCAAAAAATTGATATCTGATTATTTCATTTTGGGTTTTAGGCCATGCAAAACTTTTTATCAAGAATAACTTTTTTTCATAAAACCGATAATAAAAAAGTTTCCCATATGGTGCAGACTTAGTTGGACACACTGTATATCTGAGCCGATTTTATAATTACTATTTATACTTCCACTATGTGAAAGTAATTATCGTCCAGGAAAAAATAAGCATTTTAGAGAAAAAAACTTCAGCATTCGATTGCATGTATTTTGTTTTACAGTTTCACTCTGTTCATAATATTGGAGAGACGTTTTTAAACACCATCATATATGTATCAGTAAAGAACGGTTAAAATAAAACATTCTTCTTTTAGTATTACGATCTTAACACTTAATATTTTCGTGCTAAAATTCTCACTACAGAATGCATTAACTACTTATTTTTAAATTTTTATTTTTTAAGTTCCACAAAGAGCATTTAAAAAGGTAAAGAAATTAAAAAAATAGTAATTCAAAGTTTCATCCTTAAATATCCTGTTACGCACATGGTCTTTTGTGTCCCATTGTAGTTTTATCAAGCTGTGTCTCGTAAAGAGAGCAAAAACCAAGTTTTCTATATTATCAGTATATATGAAAATCTGGCGAATGCGCGAGAAATTTTAATTAAAAACTAGTTTTCAATTTATAATAACGACACGGTCTACAAAAAAAAGTCTTGTCCTAAGGTTCTCATATAATTTTTTGACGCGCTGAATCCAATTTTGTACACAAAGAAATTTTCAGTTTCCCTCCACCTCTTTTTTCCTCTATTTTTTTTTTGTCCAGAATTAATTTCAGCGCGTCAAAATACATCAGAAAAGTTAGGTCAGAACCTTCGGACATGACCTTTTTTTTGTAGACCTGTGTATGTCCAGTGCTCAGTGGGCCAAACTCTCAAAAACTGGACAGTATTCATATTTCGCCGAAAGTGCATTAAAATTAATATTTAGATATTTTCGGAGTAGTTGATATCGAATTTAATGTCGAAAATAAAACAAAAAATTATGGACTAAAAATTCAAATATTAGGGTGAAGTTTTATTTCTTAATTTTTAGTTACCTTTTTTGGGGATTCAATTTTTCTCAAAAATATGTTTACTCTCTTCTCGTTCACACAATTTTGTGATTCCGTTTTATGCAAAACCCGTTGCATATTAAACAAATAATAAGGATATTTTTAGTGTAAAATTTTCCGTTCCTTAAAATAGTTCTATAAAATTTTATAAATTTTAAATATTTACCAGAATATTTGCGAACCAAATTTTTATTAAAAAAAATTCTTTGCTATGTTTTTTGACAAAACGCGTGCACCTAAATAAATTATACAAAAACCATAGTTGCATTGAAAAGGATGAGTGTCCACAACATAAGAATTCCCCTGAAAATTGATCAATCGTGAAAACACTTTGTTACTGATATATGTTATGTATTACCAAGAGATTAATAAAATATGTAAATATAAAAGTGTATCAACGTTGCACTCAAATCGACGATTTCTCGTTATTTTTCATTATTCTCATCATGTTTTAACTATGACCGCAAAGTTGATACCCTTTTATATGTACATATTTTATTAATCTCTTAATCTTTGCGCAATCTTTGAGTTTAGAGTATCACAAAATACCAAGAAAAATATGCCTTTGCAAGTTTCAGCAATAGAAAAAATGATTCGAGGTGTTCAAACGAGTTTTAATACTTTTCTCGGTTACTTCCATAAATTCAATTGTTACTGCATTCGAAGCTAACCAGCCTCTCAACTTCGTACATAAAATGCACCTTGAATTCGCCACCGTGCTTTGCACAGGACGATTACATTCGCAGCACCGACAATAAAGACAGTGCACTGCATCGAAAGACAAATTAATTAGAAGACTGCCGCTCACCGAAGCTTTATGAAATTAAATTAAATTTGACAGTCACACCTGTCGTTTTCTGCGCAATTTGTGCGGCTTCCCTTTGACGGTGAGGTGATGTATACGGCGGTGGTGGCCTCATCGTTCAGCCAAGCGCCTTCAATCAGTGAACATTTGCGGGTTTACCGCCACCGCTTTGCCTACCTGCCGCCGCCGCCGACGCTTCCTGTCACCTCACCTGAATCTCTCAGTGTGCCATCCCGACCGATCCCCCGTGCCGAATCTCGAGAGTGACGCCGATGATGGCACGTTCTTGCGATTTACTTGTTGCCTAATGTCGCTATTAAATGCAAACACACAAAGCCTCAGGTGTTTGTGATACCTGCTCTATTGCGGTAATCTGACGGCTAGCTTATTTTTGTTCGAATATCTCAGCACAGACAACCATTTAATGATTGTATTATTTTATCACTGGATTTTTAGATGTCCATTGATTCTATTTTTAACCGACTTCATAAAATTTAAGAAAGTAGGAGGTTCTCAATTCGACCCGTATGTTTTTTTAATATATAGTTGTTCATTGATTACGCTGGCGGTAGCTTTAGCGATTTCTGTCAAACCTGCTGCAAACTGTAGGCTATGGTCCGGCAGTAGTCCCAAACTGAATTTATCAAGCTACACCTAGTGTAATTTGAACAAAAATTAGAAATAATTTTTTATATTCCGAGCATATTTGAAGATTTGGCCGGGATATCAATTAAAAATGTAAAAAGAGAGCCTCGCATGGAGGCGAATCAGCCAAAAAAGTTTTCTACAACAGTATGAACTGAAACTTTTATTGAGTATTGAATATTTCCATTTTTATGAATGCTATGATTGGTTAAAATTGCGTAGTACTAAGAGTTAGAATTAGAAAGTCACGTACCACTCTCGTTATTCAATTCCACTCCCTTAGGGGGTGAAAACTACCTCCTGTGTAAGAAACAACTATAAGGAGTTACAGTGACTTCTGAAAAAACTCGAAACGTCTGCGTTTTGTGGGGATGAGAATAAATTAGACTAAGTTTGACGCTGTGCCAATCATAGCATAAAAATGTAAATCCGGTTAGTTTTTCTCTGTCTTTCCAACATCCTACGGGTATAGGAGTGGTATCTCGCAACCTCGTGGGGGTGGTTTACAAGCACAGCGTCGAACATGGTCTAGTTTCTTATCACTTCCACACAACGCAGGTGTTTCAAATTTTTATAGAAGTCACTGTAACTTTTTATAGTCAAACCTTACATAGGGGGTAGTTTTCACACCATCTGAGAGTTGACACTGTAGAATGTTGATGGTACGTAAATTTCTAGTTCTATTTTAGAGTACTACGCAATTTCAGCCAATCATAGCATCCATGAAAATAGAAATCCTGTTGGATTTTACGTTAGTTCTTGTTTTCTCGTGTCTTTAAACATGGGGATGGTTGTTCTCAATCCCATACTGGCAGTTTATGAAGATTACGTCGAACCTGATGCAGTTTCTTATCACTTGAACAAAATTTAAATATTTCGAGCTTTTTCAGCAGTCATTGCTGTTTTGGATCGATTTTTTTTATATATATCGATTTTTTTTTATACATGGGTTTATATATTTCGCCCCTCCCTGGGGGTGTGTTTCATATCTATTGTATGTACGCTGCTGTTTAACCTTAATTTATATAATTCGATTGATTAAGATGTAACAACAATTCTCGTAGCTTAATCTTCTTTTTGCCCATTCCAGGGGTGTTTTTTGGCTCTAGCTAATTATTTTGGCGGTGAACGACTTTTTTTGACCTCGGATTCGGATTCAGCGACCGAAAATACATAGGGATACATGGGTCTCGTTCGCTGGTCTTTTTTTTTATGGAGCTGTGTAAACTATGACGCGTGTGTCTCATGTGATGAAGTTAGGTAAGTCTTTAGACGTATTTCTCAACATAATAGGACCATGAATACTTTTCTTCCAGCGAATGTCAAATTTGAACTGGGCCCGAGCTGATCAGTGGCGTACCATTGGGGTACTATGGTGTACTGTGCCGGCGCTGAGTTTTTTTCTAGTAGATAAGTGGAAATGCACGCCATATGGGTTTTTCCAAGAAATGGTATCTACACACAAGAATAATGGATCAAATACAGAATGTAGGAACGAAAGATCACATCCTGGTAGACAGAGAAAGAAGGAAGCGGGTCAAAAGCATTAAAGTAAAAGGGACAACAGAGGTAAATATAAACCACAAAATATACTATATGGGAAACTGGAAATACGTAAAAGAAATAACAAAATACAGAGTACCTGGAATATTCACCTAATACAAAAGGTCACAGATAAACAGCATCGGATGCCGAGGAAATGCCGGGAAAAGAGAAGTGGAGAGAAGACATGTAGAGAAAAAAAATTTATATTTTTCAAAAATATTTAAAAAAAACACTGCAACATTGGACAGATAAACTGGAGGATGAAGCGAAAGCAAAGGATGAACAAACCAAATTAATACATGAAGGCCCTTCAATAAGCCATCATTCAAGGAATAACGGAAAATAATAATAGAGCAAGAAGAAATACTGCACTTGGAATAGACAAAATAAACAATGAATAAATGCACTATGGACCAAAAAGGAGCAAACATCACCGGAGCATTGCTGGAAGTCACACAACTACTCAAATACCACTAAAGCTAAAGCAACCCACCACAAGATTTTCTTTTGTGGGTTGTTTCTACCTGTTTATTTACGAATTATGTAAATCATTACTATTAGGTGCCCATATTTTACAATTCCAATTTTAGTTAATTTTGAACAAAACGTTTGATATTATTTTTATACTATATTTTTTATACTATATATTTTTTCTCTATTTGTAATTACTACTTACCTTATGTACAACCCGATTTTGTTTTTTATTGATGGTAAATAAACATTATTATTATTATTATTATTAATAACATAAAACGTCAGCATGAATAGCAGGGAAAACAATTACGAGAAGAAATGAAACTTATTGGACACGTCCAAAGAACCACGGCACATTTTCCGAAGAAAGCGTTAATACTAAACAGTCACAATCTCAAAATAAGTAGACCACTTTATATGTGGATAACAACAACTGAGAGGACAGAGAACAAACTAGGAAGGAACTAAGTATACCGGGAAAGAACGAGAAAAAAGAGTTACAATTAATTAATTTTTATTTATTGGCTTTCATCATGATTAGAGAATATTATTTAGGTATTAAGCAAATCACAATTTACACACTTTTCTATTTATTATGAAATTACCTACTTTCTGTATATATATATTTTTTTTTTATTGCCTTATTTATATTAACGTCTTGGCGAAGTTTAGCTAATGCTACTCTACCACTTAACCAGGACGGCGAGATGAGATACGGTCACCCATTCAAGTGACGGACTATATTGTTGCCTTAATCTGGGCACGCTAATATACTAGTTAGGTAAATACTTTAAAACACTCATTATTGGAGAACTAATCAAAACAACTATTCTTAGCTAATACTGACGAAGTATTAAATTACATGATATGATTCCTAGCATTTTAAAAAATTAATTCAGTCATTCACACTATTTTAACGAGTTCGAAAAAACGTGTACAACTTTTCTAGTGTTGAAATAGAATGTAAGGTTCAATAATTATTGAAAGTGTGTTGAATAGAAGTCGCGGAACCTTTGGGCTTTTTGCCTTTTTCTGGTTTACCTCAAGGGACCATAAACTTACGATAAAAATTTTGTTTCGTTAACCGTGAAGCCATCTTAGTCCTGGAGGGGACTGGAACCTTCGGTGTCACGGTTCATCGAACTGAGGCAGAGTTTCAATAGGATTGGTTGAGTGGCATTATTTTAGTATAAACACAGAAACGTTTTTAGTTATGCTTTAATTTTAGTCATCTTTAGATCATGCCAACATGGTTGGCAAAACGCGCTTCGAGCGATAGTATTCCAGAGTAAATGTTCAAGTGTTTTGATGTTTCTGGAAACTATTTTAGTACGTCGGGTATACCAAAGAGAGCTGCACTTTTTGATAGGAATGTGCCATTTTCTGTGGTAGGTAACGTTTCAGAGAGGGAAACACTTAAAAATTCGTGTAGAACACCAAAATGGTGGCTAATAAAGATGGCCGCCATTAGCCGCATTAAATTTTTTTGTATCTCAGCCCCTAATAAGAATGTGAGAGAAAGGGATTGCCAAAACAGCTACATCAGTATCTACTGTCCTATTTCCTGCATTCTACTCCATGAATTGAAGTTTCATCCCGCCGAGATGAACGAATTATGCCATGTGAGCCCAATCAAACTTCAAAAATTCATGTTCTCCCAGTAATTTGAAAAGTTCTGTCTTATTCTGATCGCAACAGAGGAAGTCATTCCAATTTTTGGTAGCATATTTCCTTGTGCTACTTGACGACGAAGACCAACGCTTCTCTTATCTCTCACACGTTTCTTCAGACAAGTTTTTGAGTAAGTATCCCAAGAAATGTGTATTCTGTTTGTATGAAACCTCTCAGCATCATTCAAAATTCTGTTTTTGAATTTCGTATCACAGTATTCTCCAAAAGTCCGTGAAAATTAAAAACATTTGTTTTTTTTTTAAATTGTGCAGAACCCTTAAGGTGTAGAGATAAATGTATAGGGACAAAAAAGTGTCTTCTTGATAGGAGCTTTCAAACAAAAAAAAATAAAATCGAAATCGGACCATTGGGAGCTGAGATACAAAAAAAAATAGTGCTGCCAATGGCGGCCATCTTTAATGGCCGCCATTTTGGTATTCTACATGGATTTTTAAGGGGTTCTCTATCTGGAAGGTTACCTTTTGGCATCAACTATGACCACAGAAAGCGGCACATTCCAGTCAAAAAGTTTTTTGGTTTTTTTCGCCATGTACCCGACGTACTGCAGCAGAGGCAACTACATAAATGAAATGCACATTTCCTAGAAAAAATAAGAGGATATAATACTATTAATATTTAATGCTACCAATCTCTAATCACATCAATAAAATGTGATAAAACGGCGTGCTCACGCCGACGTGAGTGCCACCCCACACATAAATTGAACTAATTTTCCCATACAATCAATCAAATTCGTCGGTAATCAGGTGGTAGTATCTGTCATTTCGTTTATGGAAGGACGAGTCCCAAGATAGTATAACGAGGCAACGTATTACGCGTTGGTAATGACTGTATTAATACCGCCGCCGGCACACCGTAATTTCTTGCTGAAACTTTGCCTAATTTATGCGTAAAATATTTCATGCTTTTGGCGACCAGCGGCTTTCCTAAGTCCGACCAAACAGCCCCAACTTAAGGTCCTTAGATTTACACAGGACCAATTGGGGACGGGCAAGAAGTGTATCTTATAGTTTCTCTAGCTTGACGGCGACCACAAAATCTGCAACATTTTACCGATCGTGCTGGGAGTATAATCAACAAAACAAATTATTTATAAAAATAAAGGAAAACAAAACCATAGTGAAGATTTTAACAAAATATCAGTTTAAATTAATATAAAAATATTGTCATACTTTCTATTCCTTATCGAAATGAGTTTATTTAAACACTTGTTTTGTAACATTTTTTTACTTTTCATTAATTCTTAACTTTGAGATATAACAATAGTTATTTACATTACTAGACGAGGAAATTTACTTTAGGTGTGAGGTGATTTTTGAATGGTTGAGGCGAAGTCGAGACCTTTCAAAAAACACCGAACACGTAAACGGGCTTTCGCATTGTATTATATTTTTACTACTGAAAGATATTATGGTATTTAATAATTTAACACTAATTATTTCATGAAATTATTTGACCATTTTAACAAATTTTATAGTTTAGGAGGCTGTCTGTGAAAATTGTTTCCATACCAACGAAACGTTTACTATCTGTCATCGAGGTTTATGTTAAACGTTTTAATTTTTGGTGGTTTCAAATTAAACTAAACAAATATGTTTGGTGGCGATGAAAATGGGATACAAGAAGAAGTCAATATTACTTGTGCCTAGCTTTATTCTAAGAAATCTAAAGCAAGGTATTTGCTGGGACGATTCCCAAACTAACTAACTTAATTGTTTTCTGTTACTTATACATGGAACTTAGAGGGAATTCCTACAGATGTCTCTGGGGGTTGAAATATGTAACAGTAATATAATATCCAACCATCCGATACGATTTTCATCTATATAGATTATATTATAGAAGTACATGTTTAAAGAACTAATAAGTAGTGTAGTGGTTACATTTTTACGCCGGTAAAATCATGCACATAGTGCAACAATATTTGTTTTATTTCATGACAAACAGAAAAACATAGATTTTTCCTATAAGGGAACGCATAATGAAATTAGTAACACAATTTTTTTGTCACAATTGAGTTTAAATGTCTATATATTAAAAAACAAGCTAAAAACGTACTCTTCGCCGGTTTACTAAACTTTTTATATAATTGTTACACATTCTATAGGATACTCTTTGCAGTTTTTTGTAAATAATGTTAGTTAGAAACCCATGTGGGTTTCGAACCTAGGACCCTTGGATTCCGAGTCAAAAACGTAAGAACCACCTAACACGTAAAAAGTGTAAATTTTTATAAAAACATAAAAATCAAAAAAAAAAATCTCAAAGTTGAACCATTAATAGCATTTTTATTTACTGATCGATTTTGTTAAAAAACAATGGGGTTCTTCCCCTAGCACTAACTTATTGTCCAAGTTTCAGTACAATCGGATTTTTCTTTCTTAAGTTATCGTGCTTACAAGAAACGTGACGGACGGACGACGGACGGACAGACGGACATTTTGAAAGTTGTTCAGAATTCATTCACTAACACAATGATCTGAAATTTTTTTCTCTACGAGCGATATTTACAATTTTAGAAATGTGCCGATCAAATACAATATACTCTTCGTTTTTGCGAAGAGTATAATAAGAAGAAAATCGTCCCAAACAACATAACCACAATAGAAGAACATAAAAGTAGTTTTTTGAAAAATAAGAATACATCAACATTTGTTAACCATTTACTATTAGAAAATCACTCATTCAACGATTGTTTTGATATCCTTCACACAGCTAGTAGAGGACAAAAACTCACGTGCTTGAGGGTTTAGAAATTAATAGATACAAAAAAATCTAATATTTTACTTAATGATCAAACAGACGTAAATAATTCATCTCTTGTAAATTTATTTTAATTTCATTTCCAGTAACAGATTATTAATTCAGGTTAGGCTATAGAATAAATTATTTCTCAGGTCATAAACTTTTAGGTATTTAAGGTCCACTAGTTTTAATTGTAAGTACTCCTGTACAGCTGATGAAGCTAATGTTTAGCGAAACAATTGTCATGTTGACTTAATATACCAGTGAAAATTTAAAAAACAAGTGTTTTATTTGTGAAACTGTAGTGTTAATTAAAAGAACATTAATAAAATGCAATGTTAAAGGGAGCTGCAACGGCATTTCGACAGAAATTCCGTTACATAGTATGAAAGTAATTGGTTTCTTTCAAAATACCATGCACCGTGCACCTTGGAACACCCGGATATATCGACAAACGAATAACACTTGTGGACAAGTCCTCTGCCACCATTTCAATTATTTCCTCTTTATTCATATCAAGTCTAGGTCTTCCTTCACATTGAATAGTTGTTATAATAATTAAAAAAATAACAAAAAGCTGTATTCTACTGTTTTTTTTTTATATCTGACAAACCAGCTGTCTTAACCGTCGAAATTTTATTAATATATTTCTTTTAAAATGCCACTTAATTTTTTAAATTGATAAGAAAATATCTGTTCTGAATAACTCTATGTGTTATACCGTTTTAGAAACTGCACTAAATGGACAACTCTTCCTGATGATTGATCAACTTTCTGTAGTACATTTTTTTCTACTAGGGTCACTTAATAGTTAACTAAATGTGTTTTTCACAAAACCATTTTTCTTAATTGACGGAAGATAACAGAGTTCATGAAAATGCCCTTATTGGAAAGGTGTACCCACTTAAAACCCACTAAAATAAAAAACAACCAAACAACTCATACATTTTTTTATTAATTCGCACTAGGCGATTTTAGGAAAAAGTATAAAATTTTAAATAACTTTTCAACCACCAACAATTGAATTACCACATGTATGGTTATTTTGATTAAAAGTGACATACCATATCACCTCACTTCGTTTGATCGCCCACTTATTAACTTCACAATGAGTTTAATTTTTTCCAGGTGAGTTCTGTTGTATTAAAAACTTTAAGAGTGGTTTTTGCAAATAAATTCATTTTACAGCTCTTTCTTTTTAGCCTAACCAGATGTGTGTTAGAGAATTACAAAAATTTAAATTGATACTTTTAATTAGATTTCCATTATTTATTATATAAATAGTTATTTTGTAAATAAATTCATTTCTAGCATAACCAGAATTAGTATATCGAGAAAATGCAAATATTTAACATTAATGTTTTCTTAGACAGATTTATCTTTTGATTCTTCATACGTTATTATTTCTGCTGTTTGCGAAATTCTATAAAAATATTCTTTAATTATGTATACTTGAGGTACTAATAAAATCGAATTAGAATTCAGTGGTCAACAATTTGTATATAACAGAAAACGTTGCAAAGATTGCAGACAAAAGATTTTCATACGGCACTTCCCGAATCAACAGGCTCATTTGTAACACACTCGTCGGTGTATTTTTCAGCGACCACAAAATTAAGTATTTTAATTCGCCATTAAGGGTTAACCCTATTACCCAGCCATACAATGCAATTATCCTCGTTTTCTCTTTATTTGACTTCATATTATTCTTCACGTGGTTTATCTAACATTTCACCTCTTAATTGTGTGTTTTGAATGCAAAACGTGCGTGTGAAAACCTTCTGAAATTTTAACGCCACTCTCTGAATGTGAAGTAGCTTAGGGGGTGCCATTCGCCACTAAAAGAAGCCTCTAAAAAATGCTATCTATGTTTGAGCCACCTGTGGAGCCCTGAAAAGGCCTCAGCTTTCATCTGTTACAGGGGAATATTCAGTGTGTGTGTGTGTGTCGGGGGCGTGAACTGGATCATTTGTAAAAATACTCGTCAGCCGCTTTAGTACGGTAAATTTAAAGAAAATTGTATTACACGGATGAGACAACAGATTTAATATGTTACTTCTAATAAAAATAATAATAATAAAAAATGTATTCATTCCTTTAGCCAATAATAATACATCGGATAGAATAAGTCCAAAATACAGTAAAAAAGGTACTTAATGAAGATAGATGGATAGATATTTTATTTGACCAAGTTAAAAACACTTTTTTAGCAGTCAAAAATAGAAAATACAAAAATATAAAAATGTAAAAAATGTATACACATCACTACATATACAAATACTTCACACAATATAGAAAATACAAAAAAAAAGAAAGAAGAGGCAAGCTCCTACGAAATGGGTAGTGGCACACCAAACAAGCAGAGGTTAAACTAAAAGATATCAATAAATTTGTGTGTTTACAAATTCATCAATTGAATAGAAACAATATTTTAAAATATGTTTTTTTATTAAGTTCTTGAAACAACTAAAATTAAGAGATTTTACGTCATTAGGAATGTGAATTGAAGGATTAGAGAGTTTTTCTGTGATTTTGTTAATCTAAGACGAGGCTGCCTAGGTTGATTGGCAGACCTAGTGCCATACGAATGAAAATCTGAGTTAGTACAAAAAGAGTTTACGTTCTTGTGAATTTCAAGTAAAGTAACATAAATGTAAAGAGAAGGAACCGACATTATACCAAGACTCTTAAATATTGGTGAACAGTGATCCCTCCAACCTGCATTAACAATTAACCTGACTGCTTTCTTCTGCAGACGAAAAATTACAGTTGCCCGAGATGATCCACCCCATAGGATGATAGCATAATTAATATGAGCCTGAAATAATGAAAGATAGCATGTTGTTAAGGTTCTAGAACAGAGTTGATTTTTTAGCCTACGTAGCATGAATATCTAACTTGATAATTTGTGTGACAGATGCTCCACATGATTGGACCAGTTAAGAGTGTCATCTAAAACAACGCCAAGAATTTTAACACTGTTACCCTTCATTAGTGAATTATTTGTTGAGAAAACGGTTTGTTGGGTTTTTTCTTCGTTTAATTTAAAATTATTCGAAGAGAACCAAGCACCAGTTTGTTTGATAAAATTAAAGCCATCCTCACTTAAGCCAGGAATATTCAAATTAAAATCAATAACGAATGTATCGTCAGCATAAACATTTTTGGTGACAAAGTGAAAAAAAATCATTGATGTATAATATAGATAGATAGATATTTATTGGTGTCAAAATAAAATATAAAAACTAGACATAAGTAAATTATCTAAAAATCACATATATGAACAAAGATAATATATAAATATAACATATAAATATAAAATAAAAGCATGTAAAGAATAGGGGCCCCAAAACAGAGCCTTGAGGAACACCACGTTTAACTGGACGAAGTTCTGAGCTTAAATTATCTATAGAGAAACACTGAAGTCTGCTGTTAAGATAGGAATAGAAAGATTCAATGGCAAACCTCGAATACCATAAAAACTCATCTTTTCCAGAAGTATTTTATGTGGGACACAGTCAAAGACCTTGGAGAGGTCGCAAAAGCTAATAGCTAAATGTTCGCCCTCTTCAAGGCCCTCGACTATATCACACACTAATTTAAATACTGCCATAATGGTGGAACATTTATTTCTAAAACCAAATTGACAACAATTTAAAACATTATTACGTTCTAAGTTTGTAAGTCTTTTTTTGAGAATAATTTCAACGATTTTTCCAAATATGGGGATGATGGAGATAGGACGGTAGTTGTCGATGACATTAATGTTACGTTTCTTAAAAAGAGGTAAAACTTTCGTAACTTTTAATACATCAGGGAAGTGTCCCTCGCGAATACAGGCATAAATAAGAAGAGTAAGTGGGTGTATAATTATGTCAATGGTTTCTTTAAGGATTAAGCTATTTATAAATCAGTGCAACTAGAATTTTTTAAGGTGTTAACTGCTTCCCTACACTCAATAGAGGTTACCTGATCAAGGAAAAAGGAGGAATTAAAATTAGGTACATTTTTAAATGGTCTGAGGCAGAAACGTCCACTGATGGCAAGAAGTTAATCAATTGGTCAGCAATTCTAGGGAAGCAGGTATTAAAACAGTCTGGAGAGATATCTTGTTCAGAAGAGCAAGAGCTGGATTTACAGATCTCGAAGTTTATTAATTTCCATAGACTAAATATTAAAAATAATATATATATTGATACATATGCAGGTATAAAGGTTCGCACACATACATATAGGTATATTATCATTTGAAACCATAAACATAGTCAGCACAAAAAAAATAAAAATATTCACAGAATATTCACAAAACTTTTACAGCCATTTGCACCGTTTTCATTTTAAGCGATGAATAACTAATCGAGGTTTAATTTTTAAACCAGGTTTAACTTGCGTCTTATTGCACCGTGCTTTATTGTTTGTGGTTTACTTAAGTTGATAGTTAACTTGGGATTTTATGGAATTTGGTATTCTGCTAACTTCTCTTTCAAAATTATAACCTTATTTCTGTCACGTGAATCTCTGTGTGTACATTTTTACTACTAGTTATCTGTTTACAAGATCTTTATAAATACGGAAAGCCATAATAAAAATAAAAGATCAAGATCCGATAATTTTTCATTAGTTTAAAAACTTTTACTTATAATACGGCCACAAAATACAAGAATATATTAGAAAATAAACAAACAAATAACGTAACGTCTCAAGAAAAGGCAAATATTTGTTAATAAAAATAAAAAATGAAAATATACTAAAAATTGAGGTTATGCACAACATCGACGACTGCGCAGGGATTGCGATTAAATTTAATCGCCCTTTAAGTGGCCAACTTTGGGGGTTTAAGTTAACGCAAGTTTAAGCTAATTTAATCAAGGATTAAAGAACGGTGCAAAGCAAATTTTAAATTTAACGGAGGTCTAAGTTTAATCCTCTATTAAACAATGGTGCAAGCGGCCGTTAGAGATTGAAGTTGGACGTATTGACACTTAAGTCAGTATTGATAAATGTCATTTTATATGTCAAAATTAGAAAAAGTAACATTATTTCACTCTTATGTATAGCCGAGTGCATTGAAAACAATTCAAGTTGTCTCACGATTTTCGCTTTAGAAACGTCAAATTATGAAGTTGAGTTTTGACGTTTAAGATAATTTTGAAATTTATTTGTCCAAATATGAAAATTGGGATTGTCGTAGAAAAACTATCATGTGAAACTTATGCATAAAATGCCTCCTTTTCACTTATGGATTGCCTTTGCAAAACTTCCCATTCGCGAAAAAAACCACTTTATGCCCTTGCTGGATAAATTACTATTTTCTACTCCTATACTCTAATTCGTTTATTATACATTCCCTACCTGTACTTTAATGAGATTCATTAAGATACAAATTTTCCATTAAGACACAAGTTTATAACCAACAGAAACCCTACACACAGCAATATTCTGTCATATTGCCTTGAACATCTGATAGATCTAAAATTTATCAATCTTGACAAGTTGTACTTACTATTTGCCTAGCAAATTTTCCAACTATGAGCTTCTTGCAATTAAAATCAGTGAACTTGTGATAGTGAAAGTCAAATTGAAATAATAATCCATAATATTGCCTAACAGTCCTGTCAATGAGTGGTTTCTAGAGGAAAATGCCGAGATCACAGTTTTTGACTTAAGAGCTGTGTTTGGACTATTTAGGAGGTAAACATACCAAAAGTCCCCGAACGTAGGAGGCGGGGGTGTGCAGGGGGGCACGAAGAAGGTCTCGGTTTTTGATTTTTCGCTCATAACTCGAAAACAGTTAGCCCTAATCAAAAAGTGGCTATACGCAAAATTAAAGCTGACTAAACTTTCTACAATTACCTTTCTATTAATTTTTTTCGTATCTGTTATGGTTCAGTAATGAATTGTATATCTTTTGACTGTATTCTAACTTTATTATAAATTTATTATAAATTGAATAAAAATTTTAATAACCATCGTAGAAACAAATTTCTTGTACAGATATCCGTTTCAGAGCAGACTGAACTCAAATATCGAATAAAAAATGTCTTTGCGACTATAAGTGTGTGTGTGCGTGTGTGTATATGTATGTGTGCGTGTATACCGTTTCTTGTAAACACGATAACTTCTGTTAGACTTAAAATATTTAATTACAGTTTGGAACATATGCAAAACAGCATATTACAATAATCCCTAAATTGAGCCATATCTGTAATACATAGTGATAGCCAGAGGCCTACAAACTCTTACTTCATAATAATCTTATTAAAAATACCATGATCCATATTTTAGAATAACATTAATATATCATCTAATTTAAATAAAGTTGGTTTGCCTAACATACACCCGGTATATTGCAGTATTTTTCGTTCAAAATTTGATTATCTTTCATTTTCATAATAACCTTAGTTAATATAATATATACAAAAAAAAAATCCAATCAAAATTACTGTACTGTACAATAAACACTTGTATAATGTGCTTACACATTATAGGTACACAAATTTTGAACGAAAAATATTTCATTCATTTTTTACGTACAATGCCTAAACCGTTCATTGTACGTACAAAATGGAAGAGATAATTTTTGTGCGCAATTGCATTATCTTTCATTTTCATAATAACCTCAATTGGCCTCCGAGCCATAGAAAGCGCGATATTCGCAGAAAAACATTTTTTGTGAACTTTGACCTTGCATAATCTTTTATACCGTAGGGATCTCGTTGCCGATTTTTAATACTTTCTTTAAAATACCAAAATAAATCGATATAAAAAAAAAAGATATATTTTGTTAGATCAAAAAAGTCTAATTTCACTGGAGTATAAGTTTAGTTTTCATATTACCTGAATTGTAATCTATAATTAATACATTTCAGAAATAGTGTCAATTTTATATTTTATTATAACTGGTCGTACACAAAATAGTGTATGCAACTTACATTTAATGGCTGTTAAGACACGAGCGTGATAATTATGCCGTAGGCGAACGTCGTAATGAAATCGAGTGTCTTAATAGCCATTAAATAGTCGTTGCATAATATACTAATTAATCTCTAATGTAATTATAGCACTTTTGCTATGATCACGTTCAACAAACACAACACAACAAATTGTCACGTTTGTCGTATTAAAAAGCCATCAATGTTTTGAAAATGGTAAGCTAAAATTTTTTTCGAAACGCTAAGAGATCTTAGTTTCATTTTGAATTATGTAATATTCTATTTGACAATTTTGTTCTAATTTATATATTTCTAGGTGTGAGACATTTTGCAATAATCAGGACTATTCAAAAACCAACCTCTGTTTGTTCTATAAAAATATAGTTAATAGTTAAGTACAGATACTCAATTATTACAATATCTATTAACTTTAATTTTTTTCTTACAACCGGTTGTAATGATAAAGGGTGAAGGATGAATTGTCCTTAACGGAATTAATTTGTATAGCTGTTATGTCTCTCTTTTTAAAATTCTACTGGACTAAAGTATCTGTGCTTCGGTACGTGCCAGCAGGAATAGAGCATTCCATCCGGGCTAGCGCGGCGCTCGTACAAATTTCGTTTATATTTCTTTATTTCATCGTGTCCATCAATTTAACCGCGAACAGGTTTAAAGGGGGAATCGTGATGTTTTTATTAATTAAATTGTAGGCATTAACATCACTTTTAACCTTGTGATCGAATTTTTTATACCACTCCCTGCCTTGTGGGTTGCAAAGGTACAATTAGGGAAATATGTCGCTAAAGTAAGTGATATTTACAGAATATATTTACTTTGCCACATTATGTATTCAGTTTAAATCACAGACCAAGAAATATATTATTTATTATTAAAAGTTAGAATAAAATATTTTCTTTTTAGTTGAAAACGAAATGAAATATATGGTAATATTGAGAGGATTGAATGTAAGAGTATATGGTATAGTGTAATAGCAAGCATCGGTACAAATTTAATAGATAATATTACATATGACAGAATTTTCTTCTTATTCACAACTTCTTCAGATCATCGTAGGCGTCTTGTGTACAGGGTGGATTAAATTAGATGGGACCTGGGGTTCTCTCTAGAATCACGCCAGATAGACAAAAACCAAAATTGAGTAACACATGTAACACATGCACTTTTTTTAGTAGAATCCGTTGCTGATAAGAAGAAAATTATGCATGCCTTAGTTTTCAATATATGGACATAACTTGTGTTTTTTAAATGGAACACTCTGTAAATTATTTCATTAGTCCATCACAACTTAAATTAGCTATCCAACGATATGTCATATTTATCTCTAGAAAAAGTGGTTAATTTCCGAAAAATTTAATGTATTTGTGAGGAGGCCAAGGAAAACTATTAACAACAACACTTATATAGAATAATTTTGTCAAAAATAGGAAAAACTAAATTACAATAAATGTTCAAATTGTCTTCCATTGACATCTATGCATATTTATCGCATTTCTAATATTTATTGAAAAGGTCATGGTAAAAAAAAAGAAAATCGAAGTAATCGTAAATGTGAAAAACTGATTTGTGAGAGCATTGTTAAAAATGGTTTAATTTAGTAATGGTGAAAAATATGATATGATGATATGAAGTGTTTCATAGAATGCGGAGAAGATTCAAAAGCTGTCGAGCTTTATTTTAATAGGTACCCACACAGCACAAGGCTGTCCGAGGGATGTAATATGGCAAATCCCATTTAGTATTTGGGCTTGCCTATTGACATCCTAATATCCCAGTTTGTATGCTTTTCCGCACTCTTTTGTTCACCCTAATGTCACAACTCGGTTCAGATAAAAGTAGTACGAGGGGCGTCCTGAAGGATATACCGGCGCTTGTACTAAGGACGTACCAGGACATCCGGGATATTTCGGGATGTCTTAAGTATTACGGATAGGCTGTACAAACTACATACTGAAATGTCCCAGGATATCCCACGGACTGCAAATAGATATCCACGGGCAACTTAATTTTTCTGTTTCTTGGTGGGATCCTCTACCACGTTTTCTTCTAAAAGAATGTCCGTAAAATTAACAAAATAATACAATTATCTAGTATTTTACTGGAAAATATAACCTCCACGCCTGTGATTTTTACGTTATAGGAGCGTGTATAGGTAGAGGTTATTTTCGAGTAAAATACCGGATAATTGCATTATTCTGTAGATTTTACGGACACTGTTTTAGAAGAAAACATGTGACAAAGGATCCTACCAAGAAACATAAAAATTAAGAAAATGTCTGAACCAACATTTAGACAATAATGTTATACTTACATTTAAAAAAATTGAATTGTAAAAATTTTTAGAATTTTTGTCAAATATGCACATTTTTGAAATATTTGCACTTACCTATTTTCCCTTATAACTTATACGTAATTTCTTGAGTTTATGGTCAGTTAAAAAATAAAATATTATTTTCTTACGATTCGGTTTATTAACCATCGTCAAAGACACTACAATTTTATAAAAAAAAACAGAAATATTTTATATGTATGGAATTAAGTGCTACTTAAATAATAATAATATTTTAATAATAGAAATAACCTAAACACATTCAATATTTAAAAGCATTTGTAATGTTAAAAAGCAAACTTCTTAAAAAAACGTAAAATAAATACCTATATTACTTTTGCAAATTTAATAATAGCCGAATGTGAATTTTTAGGATGTAGCGCACTCCTACTTCTCTATTCTCTTCTTTGCCTCGCTACTCTCTTTTGCACTTCTTGGATAATCTTGTAACAGCTTCTCTGCTTCGTTTTCCATAATATACTCATTCATGGGTGCAGCTAAAATAAACGTAGTTATTATTATTTGAACCACTATTATTATATATAAATTGGGTTTGCTACAGCATGTCGGCCGTTTCCCACATCCTAAACGCCACGCTTTCCTGTCCTGACATTGATCTTCCGTCAGACCTCTTTTCTGCATGTCTTTTGCTACCTGCTGCATCCATTCTTCTTTTTCGCTTGCCTGGCGGATGCCACTCTAATACTCTTCTTGGCCATCTGTCTGGTGGCATTAGTTTTACATGACCCAACCATATTAGCAACGGATTTCTATTTCTTCTACCACGGTCTTATCTACTTCTACATTCTTCTCTTGATCTCTTCGTTACGTATATGTTCCAGTCTGGAGACTCTACAGCTTCTACGCATTGCATCCATTTGGACTGCCTCCAGTCGTCGTCTGTCTCTGTCTCTTATTTCCCAGGTTTCTGATCCATACAACAGTATACTTTGGACTATCGTGTCGTAAATTCTCTTTTCGATTTTCTTTTCGATGTTTTTTGACCACCACACAGGGTTTATCTTGTTGACGACTTGCTCAGCTTGTCCTATTCTCGATGTTATTTCCCTTTTGCTATCTCCTTCCGAGCCTATTATTTAAAAAATATATGAAAAGTGGGCAAGATAAAAATAATAGAAATTATTGAAGAATATAGGTATGATAAAAAATATTATTTTGGGTATTCAGCAGATAACTTTCAAAGAAAACATTCGTTTCTTTCATATACCATTGGTGCAAGTCTGACCAAAAAGGAAGATCAACAAGACTCCCCCTACGGTGACTTGTCGACTTCTTTCATGCACCTACCATATCTAAGATTCAGCATGAAAAGCAATAAAACAACCACTCTTTCTATATATTGATGAATCAAGTCTGATCATGCTAATATATATATAATATTAAGTATCTTAATCTTAGATATGGTAGGTGTATGAAAGAAGTGGACAAGTCACCATAGAGGGAGTCTTGTTGATCTTCCTTTTTGGTCAGACTTGCACCAATGGTATATGAAAGAAACGAATATTTTCTTTGAAAGTTATCTGCTGAATACCCAAAATAATATTTTTTAACAATGATGTAAGCAGAAATAATAGGTATTTATTTATTAATATAGGTATGACCTATAGCACTCAGTGAATAATAATAATTTACCGAATTATAAATTAAAATCCATAAAGTACACTCTCGCAAATAGAATTTCAAGATAAAATATTGTAATAGGTCTCTGTATTTTCATGCAGTCTGTCCACCTGTGTTCGGCCCGATATTATATTATATCTTTCCTTTAAAAGTGTAATACAAGTTTCAAATAATTATCTTAAAGCACAATATTTACTTACTTATTTTCATCCACAGTTGCTAGTTGGTTTTAAAATTATTAACTAAGTAGGCACATTATTTGTCGTCATTATCAAATTCAATTTCAATCAGCTTTATTGACAATACTTTCACGTGATTTACATTTTCTCTCCAAGTTGATTTCAGTATTTAATTCTTGAGCCAAATTAATATTTTATTTAGTAGGTTTCTCAGTGATTGTAAAATACGGGAATGCCTATAAATCCTCGTTTTTTTAGCTTCCTTTGGCATTCTGAAAGTGTAAAAAATCATATTAAATTTTCGTGGTTTCGAACACGACATTAATAACTAATGAAATATTCAATCATAATCAAATAAGTTTTTCATAACATGAAGTTTAATAGGTTATGTTATATTTTTATAAATTTGTACTCACTTTTTATAGTCCGGAATGAAGACACTCCAATTAAGCTGAATCAAATAGATAAAACACAAAGATTCAACTTTAAAATATTTCATAAAATATATATTTAAATATTTGAGAAATAAAAACTAATAAAGCGTGGTTGCTGTGTGTTTGGCGTTTGGTTTGGGCACTGAGTTTAGGGTATTTGTTTTGGCCAGTTTGGCCGGCCGGAAATCAAAAGGGCGCTTTATTTAAATATAATAGAGACCTAATATGAGGGTGCATTTTAAGGAGATTTGGGGCTCTTCATCGGATATCCGTTCTTAATCCCGATGTTAGTCGACACAGTTAATGCCAAAATGGAACCTGTTCAGGATAGCCCATTGACGTCCATAAAAGTATATCCTAGGACGTACCAAAATGGGCTGTCTTAAGGACGTCCTAAAATACATCCGTTTCTCTATTTATTTTACCTACTGGGATATTCAAGTACGTCAATTTGTCATCCCATATCCCGATTGTGCTGTGTGGGTAAGTTATAGACAGTAAAACTTTGTGGGAAAAGTGCCGCCTAAACAATATTTTTAGGTATCCAGATAGGAGACAGCCAGACATAAATATATTCAAAAGGCTACAACAAAATTTAAAAGAGTTTGGAGGATCATATCTAAATTCTCGAGCAAAAATATATAATAAAGCAGGTAGAGAAGCTGTAGAAAATATTATTTTAGAAACGTAAGTTTATATATCGTCTAGCGAAATACAGGAAAATTTACGAATCATCTATACCCAAACTACTTTCAAAATCGTCTCGATTTTTGCCAGTAGTTTTTGCTCAGTGCAATGAAGTGCCAGGATTTGAAGGAACAATTATATGGACAGACGAGGTTCATATAAGCAATGCCGGAATTTTTAATCAGCATAATAACCACTATGGGCTCATGAAAATCCGCACATAACCGCTACAGTTAATCGTCAAGGACGATTTGAATTTGGTGTATGGTGTGGTTTTATTGGATACCAAATAATTTTTTTCAATTTGAATACCGAAAATTTTATTAACATTCTACTACAATAAATAGAACCTTTTGTAGACAACGTCTGTAAGACAATTTCATAGATTAATTTACCAACACGATAGCGCCACATGTCATACGTCAAATGAAACACGAAATTATTTATAGGCTCAATTAGGGAAGATTGGATAGGTATCTATATATCACTCAGGACTAGTTTATTAATACCTAGTTAGCTAAACTTTTATTAACTCCAACTCGCACTCTTCCACTGTCTACTCTTTTTGCACACAGTATAGATTCTTGGCACGATTGCTAAACTCTTCTGATTCCAAAGCTATATCGACACCTAAAACAGGTTTTTTTCTAGTTTTTACTTCTGTTAGAATCTCGCCTGGCTGTCTCCTTAATTTCCTAAATGTGTTGCTTTGTGTTCCTCTCTTCTCGTCTGATGTTCTCTTTTAGAGATTAGCTCAAAATATCTGGATCTTGATAATTTCGTCTGTTGACTGCACCTAAATATACTCTAAATTTATGTTGCAAGGCTGGACCATCAGGTACGAAGGGCGATTTTTTTCTATTTACTGTCAATACACTTCAAAGATGTAACACAGAAGAAGAAATATGAATATGTTTTGTAATAAGACCTTTTTTTTTAAATAGTGTTATTCAATTTATTTTCTACTCAGACTCTCTTATTTATTTTATTTTGAACGATATAAATCACTTACCTACATAACATTTACCGTACTCTCGAAAGTTACTGTAAATATAATATTTTGAATTTGGACCTCAATACTGGCAGAAGTTTGTATAAAACAGACCTTAATGTGATATCGGTTTGGTACACCAAATAGCTATTCCCAATTATTCGGAATTTATCCAATAAAGCATGTATAATATATGGAATTACTGCAATAGAGTTTAATTGTGCTTGTTTGTATATTTGTGGATATTTCTATCTCCAATGTTTGCAAACTGACTCTCAATAAAAGACTCGGATTATTGGTCATTTAATAGAACCATCCTAATAAAATTTTGTTTAAATATTCTTCGTAGTAAAGTCAAATAAATAATATCATCTCCACTAGGTTTGCAATTTAATCAGTAAATAAAAAGATAAATAACCGGTATTTACCGGTAATTTTTTTTGAATAAATAATTAGGGTGGCGAAAATGGCAATTGTTTTTTTCCACTTATCCAAATTTAATAAACAACATTTTTTTATACGTATAATTAATGTAATGAACAAACAAAAGATTCTTTATCAAAAGCAAAAATATAAATGAAATAGGTACATTTTAATAAATAAATATCCTGTAAATAACAAAAATATCAACATAAAGAACAAAAATTATAGACATAAACTCAAATAGGGTATTTATTAAATACCTAATCCAAAAATAAAATTATTTTTAAAATTAATTTTTCAAATCTGTATCTGTTGGTCGTCTGATATTTATGCATAGAATATCACCAGTTAAAGATGCCCTTCCTCAATCGACACTGGTAGGTCGATAAGTTAATAAGAATTGGTAACATACTTTTAAATGTTTTTCACGGATATTTGCGGCAGTGAAATATTCAATTTCTTGACATTATTAATGTCTCTCTTATTTGTTATTTCTTATGGGTTTGGGTTTTACTTTTTATAATTTTATTTATTGTTAAAGGTGTTCACTGTTGGGACAGCTACTCTGTATTTAGTGAATAATAGTCACTGACATAAATAGAGACGATGAATACGTGACATATCGTAAGTTCAGAATTTACCGAAATAACCGGTAAAAACTTAAAATAATCTGTAATTATCATCATGTATTTTTTGTTCAGTCAACCGATTAATCAGTTTGCAATCTCCACTAGGGCAGAAGTACTTAAATTAGAGATTTCTCAGCTATTTTACCTAAGAGCAGATATAAAATACATGGTTTTCCTCTATATGCTGTTCTTTTATGGATAAATGAAAAGAAAGACCTAGCTATTTTGTTTGAAATACCAAAGAGAAATATACAGGTTTCTATAGAAGCCCATTTTTTAAACGAAAAGCAACTACTAACGTGTACCAGAGCAAACGGAAGCCAATTAGAATAATGCCATGAGTCACGAAACGTCTGCCAAGACTTTGTGAGTAAGAAGATCTCAAAATCTTCCATAATATTAAGTCTATCTTAGAATTGAAGATAATGAGGGACGAATGAATATATTGAAGTCTTGATAGTAGATATCAGTATTCAATTGCGTTTTTTTAATACAAAAGTAAGTAGTTCCATTATAGTTCCCATGATTAACTATTCACCGATTGATTTGACATTTATTTTTAATTACTAAATCTGTTAGCGTTTCATATAATAACAGAATACTTGACATTTTCATAGACTACTTTAATAATTTAATTTCCGATCGTATAATAAATAGCTTAAATACGATTTTCAATGTTTCATAACTCGAAAACGGTTAAAGATAGGACTATCATATGTCATATTTTTGAAGCCAGAAAAAAAGACTAATTCAAAAATTCAACAATACACAGGGGGCGTTCCATTAAAAAAATATTTTTGCTTCTTGTACCTTTCAATTTCTGCACGCTGTGCTTCCATTAACTTATTAAAGAGGTTCAGTTACAGCCCTACAACTTTCGTCCGAAACTTTTTTTTCTATCTCCAATAATAACGATAATAAATGGTGGCCTAAATATAATGAATAACCCTGTACACCAATTCTGCGACACTGTATACGCCATTTTAAAAATAAACTGAAAGTCACCACTAAAATAACAACATTGACAACCCTGACCTAACACATGGCGACTACTCTGCACGCCGCTGTTACAACCTGTGACTTGACCAATGTATGCCAAAAAATAAAGTAGAGGCGATCAATTGGGATCCGGATTAAAGTACAGCCGTCCAACTATGTAGCGTTCAATACTACCATAACTTTAATACATTTATTTCTCACGTTCTGTAAGAGTTTCAGATAATTTCAATACTGCATTTCTCCTTAAAATTCTTCGCATAAGGTCTGAATTACATGGTATATTTATATAACCTTTAAGTCAGTTAAATAAATTTATGTGAAGGACATATATCGGAGCAAGGTCTACTCTTGTCATATAATTATCACCCAAAATTTTGTAGTGGGAATTGGTCTCTCCCAAATTCTCTGTTACAATAGAGGAATTGTGCTGGGTTACTCCTCAAGATTAAACTAATGGTGAGAGTTGTCAGCCTAGTATACAGTGTGTCCCAGGATATATGTAACAAGAGGTGTAATGGACCAAAAATTTTGGAATTTTGGAATAGTATTTGGGGATTGAGTCCTGCTTGTTGTAAAACTAAAGTATACCAAAAATGACTTGATTTGGTGTTCTACAGGGTGTTTTATAAGCAAAGTTGTAAAAATCACCACTAATAAAGTACCTTTATTTTTCAAAATATGAAAAAATTCCTCTAAGAAAAGTTTCAGGAATATAAATTTTTTTTTTTTTTGAAACTTCATATTCTTTCAATAAATTAGTATTTTATTTTGAACCATTCAATTAAAACTGCATAGAAATTATTTTTTGTGAATTAAAATTTAAATTATGTAGAAGCTAAAAGTAGGCTATGAGAAAAGCAGTGGATACACATTATCATTTATTATTGACATATCTGTCAAACGTAGTCAATATTATCCTTAATTTCTGTTTCAAATTAACGAACCAAGCATAAAAAATTAAGTGAAAATGGTACTCACAGTGCGTGAAAAAATTTATATTGTGCAATGCTACGGAATTGGCGGTGAAAACTCGCTAAGAGAAGTGGTAAGCCAATTTAATTTGAAATTTCCAAACACTGCTTTGTTACGTACTCAGGCTACGAGAATAATTAAAAAGTTTCTGGCTACTGGTAGTGTTCTTAACATGAAAATAAAAATAAAAGCATATGATGAAGACAATGTTGAGGCTATTATAGCTCATGCCTCTGTTATAGAAAATCCTAGGATGCCACTAAGAGAGAGATCAGCTCTTATTAATATTAGCAAGTCTGAACTCCAAAGAATTTACAAGGCAAAGAAAATTAGGGCATATAAAGCAAATTATAAACATACGCTTGAAGAGGGAGATGACGGCCGTAGGTTGGATTTTTGTTTGACCATTGGAGAAAAAATCATGGAAGAGATATTTTTTCATCATTTCATAATTTTCTCAGATGAATCCACATTCACAACCAATGATGTTGTTTCATCTCAGAATTGTCGGTTTTGGGCTTCTGAAAATCCAAACTTTAGAATTCATTGTAGAAGACAATATTATAAAAAAGTGAATGTGTGGTGTGCCGTTTCTTATTACGTTGGAGTTATTGGACCTTATTTCATTGAGGGAAGGTTAAATCAGCACACTTATTTACAGCTTCTTGAAAGGTTTTCTGAAGAACATTTAAATATTTTAAGAGATATGCCTTTAGTTTATTTTCAACATGATGGTTGCCCTAGCCACTCCACAGAAATGGTTAATCGGTGGTTGAATTTAAATTTTGGAGAAAATTGGATTGCCAGGAATGGACCGATCAAGTGGCCGGCGAGATCCCCAGACCTATCAATATTGGATTTCTTTTTATGGGGTTGCCTCAAGCAGTTGGTTTACGCTGAACCATTTCATAACGATGTAGCAGTATTGAAGCAGAGAATTACAAATGCCGTAAACTCCATACCGTTAGATCATATTCGAAACAGTTTTAAGCACTTCAGGCGAAGGATCGAAATGTGTGTGGATGTGGGTGGTAGCTACGTAGAATAATAAAAAAATTGTAAACATTGTTTTGTATTGGTCAATAATTAATTTATTTGTGAATCTGTTATGTTTTTGACATTTATTACTTGTTATAATTTTTAAACCTCATTAATCTTCTGTTAGTAATTGTTTCTTGTTTTACAATTAGTTCGATTAACATTATACCTTCTTACATCTCGTATATTCAATTTTTTTATTTACCGATAGCCTACTTTTTGAGATGATTAACATTTGCTCCTACACAACTTTAAATATGAATTCAACTCTTAATTCGCAAAAAATGGGAAGTTTCAAAAAAATAATTTTATATTTCTGAAAATTGGTATAGAGGTATAAAATTGCATTCTAAATAACTTTTCTTAGCGGAATTTTTTCATATTTTGAAAAATAAAGGTACTTTATTAGTGGTGATTTTTACAACTTTGCTTATAAAACACTCTGTAGAACACCAAATCAAGTCATTTTTGGTATACTTTAGTTTTACAACAAGCAGAACTCAATACCATTCCAAAATTCCAAAATTTTTGGTCCATTACACCGCTTGTTACATCTATCATGGGACACACCGTATATAATTATCACCCAAAATATTGTAGTGGGAATTGGTTTCTCCCAAATTCTCTGTTACAGTAGAGGAATTGTGCTGGGTTACTCCTCAAAATTAAACTAATGTTGGGGAATTGTCAACCTAGTGTGGGGTAATTACCCTACCCATCAAAACTTTATGAAAAGAGAAATCCAGTCCTCTGCTGTTTACGGCCCCACAAAAATATATACTTTTTACTGATATGTGAACGAATTAATGACCTAAGAGAACGTAAAGATTCTTATCAATTTTTAAATAAATGCTTAAGAATCCTAAGATTTGTAAACATTTATTTAACAACAACGGATTTACTGAAATTATTGAAAAGTGCCTAAAAAAATCATTGCGCGTCCGTGTAATATAACATAGAGGCCGCTCTCTTGAAACTAGAGAATTTCCGAATGGACATTTAAATAACAAAGTTTATTACAAAAGTCTTTTTACCACAGGTCAAAAAACATTGAATTCATCGGTGGCAAATTAAACTCATAATAAAAGGAATTCTGTGAATTTGGTTATATTGGTATAATCAAGAATGGCTGGCTATCAACGAAGTGAAGGCATTTGACTCACCGAGAGTCAGAAAGTTGTGGAGGTCAGAGTCCGCAAGGAAGTTTCCGTTATTGGAACAGTCGTAATTCACACTAATTAGTTCGATCAAGTTGAGGATGCTATTTAATATTTTATATTAATTCTTATTGCTGTCTTAAAAGAGTACTTTATTGTACTCCACGATACTCTAGATATTCCACAAAGAAAAATATTAATCCTAATTGCAAGAAAAACTTGCTTTTTAATGTTTCAAAATAAGTATAAGTAGTAATAATATTTGTATTTACTCTTGAGAAAGGCCTAATAAGCCGAAACATACAGGGTGTAATCAGTTTCATGTCATTAAAAAAAACGGTGGTGGGGAACGACTAAACGAACAAAAAAACCTTATATCACATGGGGTCTAAAACCCATAGTTTTAGAAAAAATAAATAAACAAAAATTTCGAAAATTTTCAATAATATTGTTTGAGAACTGCTGGTATGTTGAGATAGGCTTTTATCTTCGCGTATGTCGGTGCCTCTAACCATCAAATACGCTAATACGGCTCTTTCAAAGTGTCGCGCTCCTTTGTTAGAGACCATGCGTCGGCTTACCTTACCCACTTTTTTTAAAAGAGAGTGATGATTTATCTGTTTGTCATAAAACTTATTAATACTACATATCTTTAAAAGTATGGGTATTAATTTTTTCTTATTTAATTGTTCTGCTATATTTTCCTATTGTTTACATATCTCTCTTATCTCAAGTTTTTTTTTAACTTCCATTTAGAAGCATTAAGAAATCTAGAGAATATTTATTAATCATATTTTCTAAGCGGCATCTAAAAGACATGACTGAATAAATAAACGTTTTATTTGCCCAAAAGGTATAATAACCCAATTTTGGGACAAAATTTTGTAAAAAAAAATCGGCAGCTACTGGAAGCGGCTGGAACCTCCCCACCCGGTGAATCTTTGAAGCCGAAAAGAGCACTAAACAATATGAACGATCTCACTTAATTATATTTATTAAGTTGAAATATTTTTTTCATATTAAATCAGAAAAAAAAATCTTGCGTGGCGAGTGTGAGGCTGGACGGGGTAGGTCCGGTTTGGCTTGGAGAAAAATAGAAAAGTAGCTCCTGCCTTCTGTAAGCAGGCTTAAAAACTAGGTTAAAATTTTAATGTGTCCACATGGACCTAAAATTAATATAAAAATAAACACAATACTATAAAAACGTTCGTAGGCAAGAGCACTTAATAATTTTGATTGTTGATACGGGAAGCAACTAAAGGAAAAAACCTGTTCGTTGGTAATGGGATGGATGGCAGGGATGGCCATCTCTGGAAAAAACCATATAACTCTTGGTGGACAGCTTCCCTGCCAGATGTAGCCAGGGTAGTGTTCATGGTGGATCGTTTAAGTTTGAGTTGGTATATTTTGTTTTATCTTTTGGCCTCGACCAATTTTTCACTAAATCGGTCGGGGAAGTGATAGCTGTCAAATTTTTGCTTCCAATGTTTCTCTGGGAATTTGGTTTTTGAAAAATGTTTATGTTGGTACAATGCCTTAAATTGTTTTTAGGTTATGTAGTACTCTTTTTAGGTTATGTTGCCGGAAGAATTTCCGGCGGGATGCCGGAACTAGCGGAAATAGTTTTCAAAATATAATGTCACTGTCACTTTTAAAGTTTTATTGGAAAAAACTCACCGAAAGCGTTCCGGTGAGGTTGCTTACACTTGTAGGGCTTGTAAACGGTTCAGGATGGCCTCTCACATCATCCGTGGGCTTTATAAACGTCGAAAAAACTTGCAATCTCTCGATGCACTTGACACGTCAAAAATACTCAGCATACAGTCTGCACGCTTCAACACACTAGCAGAGAACTTATACTACAGATGGACCCGTAGTAGGAATTTTCCTTTGAGTCCATTTAATAAAATTTGATATTTTTCTGAAAATTTGACATTTTTCTGAAAAGTGACATTTCTCCGAAAATTTGACATTTTTTCAAACATTTGACATTTTTCTGAAAGGTGACATTTCTTCGAAAATTTGACGTTTTTTCGAAAATTTGACATTTTTCTGAAAAGTAACATTTTTCCGAAAATTTGACATTTTCCTGAATTTTTTACATTTTTTTGAAAAGTGACATTTCTCCGAAAATTTGACATATTTCGAAAATTTGACATTTTTTCGAAAATTAAACATTTTTCTGAAGTGACTACTCCGAAAATTTGACAATTTTCAAACATTTGACATTTTTCTAAAAGGTGACATTTCTTCGAAAATTTGACGTTTTTTCGAAAATTTGACATTTTTCTGAAAACTGACATTTTCCCGAAAATTTGACATATTTCTGAAAAGTGACATTTCCCTGAAAATTTAACATTTTTCCGAAAATTTGACATTTTCCTGAATTTTTGACATCTTCCTGAAAAGTGACATTTCTCCGAAAATTTGACATGTTTCTTAAGTGACTATCGAAAATTTGACAATTTTCAAACATTTGACATTTTTCTGAAAGGTGATATTTCTTCGAAAATTTGACGTTTTTTCGAAAATTTGACATTTTTCTGAAAAGTAACATTTATCCGAAAACTTTGACATTTTCCTGAATTTTTGACATTTTTTTGAAGTGACATTTTTCTGAAGTGACATTACTCCGAAAATTTGACAATTTTCAAACATTTGACATTTTCCTGAAAGGTGACATTTCTTCGAAAATTTGACGTCTTTTCGAAAATTTGACATTTTTCTGAAAACTGACATTTTCCCGAAAATTTGACATATTTCTGAAAAGTGACATTTCCCTGAAAATTTAACATTTTTTCGAAAATTTGACATTTTTCTGAAAAGTGACATTTCTCCGAAAATTTGATATTTCTTGGAAATTAAAAAAAAAAATTCGTGACGTCTTGTAGAAATATTTTTTTGATATCATCAGTTCGCCTGTTATGTTTTTATGACGTCATCAGTGTATTTTTAATTCACTCGTATTCCATCCATCTACAATATTTCCACCTACGTTTCAAACTTTAATTGGATGTTTCCAATAGTTACGTCTATATCTTCTCCGGTTTCTAAGAATTTTTCTTATTTGTGAAGTCATGTGAACGTAGGTGTATTATTATTAATTCACTTGTATTCCGTCCGTCCACAATTCCACATTTTAATTGGATGTTTCCAATCGTTAAGTCAATATCTGTACCAGTTCGCCTGTTGTAAGAATTTGTCTTATTTGTGATGTCATGTAGATGTAGGTGTATTATTAATTCACTTTTATTCCGTTCATTTACAATATTTCCACCTATGTTTCACATTTCAATTCAATAACTCCAACCGTTAAGTCGATATCTGTACCAGTTCGTCTGTTGTAAAAATTTTTCATTTTTGTGACGTCATGTGACGTAGGTGTATTATTAATTCACTCGTAATCCGCCTGTCTACAATATTTACACCTACGTTTCAAATTTCAGTTCGATATCTTCAACCGTTCCCGAGTTATCAACCGAAATCACTGAACACCTCTGTCATTATTAGAATATCACCCTGTACATTGCACTGCTTTGAGGACAAAAAAACTATAAATTTCACTTGGCGGAGATAGTATCAAATATAATTTGGGCATATGGGAAAATCGAAATTTTGTGTTAAAACGTATATAACAGTGAAACCATTAATCCTACAGACATTTTTTGACAAAGCAAATTCATCATCATTTTATTGTCTTTCTAATAGATCCCTACTATTTTTTTGCCAAAATCAATATTTATCTAGATATTCGCAAGAGAAGAAAAAAAAACACGTTTCCTTGGAAAATGTAAATTTTCACTTGTTTCGTTCCTAATGTCCTTATTTTTTGTCTTATGTCAAAAAATAAAAAATAATTTTTTGTAGCATTAAATTCTCTACATATTCGTTAGGGCGTTGTATTTTCGCCTAGGGACCGCCGTTTAAGAGTTATGGAGGTTTAAAGAGAAAAACTTCGAGATTTTAGACGAATTTCAAACAAGTCTCCACTTTGGCCGACCGTATCTCGGTAATTTTTGGAGCAGCATAAAAATACAAAAAAAGACTTTTAGGTAATTCAATTCTCTACAATTTCGTTAGGTCGTAGTTTTTTGCCGTAGGAGTCGCCGTTTAGAAGTTACGAACGATTTAATGAAAAAAGTGCATGACACCGTCATCTTGAAAGGCCCGCCGGACCCAAACGAAAAGTCCCATTAATATTTCGAGTGCGGCAAAACGTTCCTGACATTATGTAGTTTTCCTTAAGGAGTTTTTATTTTTGAGCTATCTCTCACAGTTTCCGAGTTACAGATGAAAAACCGTTTTCAGAGTTGCGGCATCCGAGTGTAAATTTTGATCGAAAACGCGACATTTAAATTTACTCGTATTTTAAAAAATACGATACCGCGACGGCCGTACTATGTAGCGATGGAAAGAGAAAGACTTGTAGTTGATCCGCATCGTAAATTGCATGTCGAAATTCGAAAATTCAGCTCGGCACGAACGAATCAATAGTGACATTTTTGCAATTTTTCGTTTGACGTTTCTCGATCGAGAATTTGTGTTAGAAGAGTATCCATCTTCCATCTCGTTCCGCCGCAAAAAAAGAGATAGACAGTCTTTGCGCGTTAATAACTAATTAACCGTAGATAATTAGTCGTTCGGAATGTCGCGTTGAGATGTAGAATTTCACTCTCGTCAGATTAGTACAGTTCCGATTCCGTCAATAGTCTCTAAAAAAAGCCTTTGCGGCTGCAAATTTGCAAAGAGTAAGGGGTACAGCCCTGTATTATTTTGTGGTATACGTTCTCTGTCACGTCTATCGAACGTTAGGTTAGACTATAAAATTTATCTTACACAAGAAGCATGTTATTTTGTTTTTTAATTTTTTTCACGGAAACCAAATCGAAAAAGTGCAAGTGTGATATATCGTTGAAATCGGAATTTTTACTGCTTCTCAATGGTTTAATTACAAATTGAAAGTAATCATAAAATAAACAACTTGTTGTGCCAAAACAGCACTAAACGTAATCCGATCTCAACCAAAACCTTTTCAGATCTTCTGGAGCACTAAAGAAACCCTCATACAAAGTTTCATCCAAATCCGTTTAGTAGCTTCGCCGCTATCGTGCTAAGCTAACATACATACACACACACACACACACACACACACACACACACACACACACACACACACACACACACACACACACACACACACACACACACACACACACACACACACACACACACACACACACACACACACACACACACACACACACACACACACACACACACACACACACACACACACACACACACACACACACACACACACACACACACACACACACACACACACACACACACACACACACACACACACACACACACACACACACACACACACACACACACACACACACACACACACACACACACACACACACACACACACACACACACACACACACACACACACACACACACACACACACACACACACACACACACACACACACACACACACACACACACACACACACACACACACACACACACACACACACACACACACACACACACACACACACACACACACACACACACACACACACACACACACACACACACACACACACACACACACACACACACACACACACACACACACACACACACACACACACACACACACACACACACACACACACACACACACACACACACACACACACACACACACACACACACACACACACACACACACACACACACACACACACACACACACACACACACACACACACACACACACACACACACACACACACACACACACACACACACACACACACACACACACACACACACACACACACACACACACACACACACACACACACACACACACACACACACACACACACACACACACACACACACACACACACACACACACACACACACACACACACACACACACACACACACACACACACACACACACACACACACACACACACACACACACACACACACACACACACACACACACACACACACACACACACACACACACACACACACACACACACACACACACACACACACACACACACACACACACACACACACACACACACACACACACACAGACATTTTTCAAAAACAACTTTTTTGGGTTCCTGGGACCTCAAAACGTAAAGATTTGTTGTTATCTCAATTTTCGATTTTGGACTAAATGTAGTATCCTCCCACAATTTTATTGTGGGGAGGTTAAAATATAACCATAAATGAATTATTAAATTTAAGTTAAAAGAAGTATATGGTTTTATTATTAGAGAAATAACTTAAATAAGAGACCCACATAGAAAAAACATTCAGATTAAAAAATATACATAGATAGTAGACACATATTATTTTTAGTGACAAAAATACTTATGTACTAAAAACCTGTAAAATAATTGCAAGGTGTTGCTATAGATTCTTTTATCTATCTGTGTTTTGATACAATGCATTTTCCTGCAACTTTTCATTGCGAATTCAGTTTAACACTCCACAGTAGGTATTGAATCATAAAACGATTATGTTCCCATATAATTCTGTTTCTGTGTATCATCCATCAAGACGTCAAATAAAGACCGTTCTAGGAACATTAAAGCTGATAAAGATTACTCCACACCGGCAGTAAAGGAAGTGTGTTAAAGCTGCTCTTTTTACTAACATAGGGGAGTCTTTTATCGCGTCGTAACTCCGTAACGGGTCACTTCCGGACCACTCCGGAACTGATATACGTGATTTAGCCAATTTTTAGTGAATAACTTATTTACCTTCTGCGTTGCTAAACTAATTAATTATAATGCTGTACAACACTGTACTGTATAATAAGAAACTGATATACACAAAATGTATACCACGACGTATATTATCTTACATGTAAAATGTCGTTCCGCACAATTATTATTTATTTACCTAATATATTTTTTAAAATATATTCTAATGATATCAACATCAAAATATAAAGTTTTGAAACTTGGCGCAAAGATGTTCATTAAGGTTTACTATTAAACATACTAAAAGTCACCAGCTCAAATTGTTGGGCTCGAGCCGCCATCTTTCCAAGATGGCGCTCTGATTTAGTTTTTGCTTATATCTCTCTAACCATTCGCGATATCGAAATTATGTTTGTATACGAAATGAGGCATATAAAATTCTCTACAAAAAATGTTATATGCATTTTTTTCGTATCCATTATTCCTATTACCTATTCTAGTTTACCCTCTAATTTTTCCTATTTGATTGGAGTATTTTAACAGGCAACCACTGCAGGCAATGTCATACTGTCAGGCATACTCAAAGGGAGGCCATCTACAAATACACTAAGCTCGTAGCCAACATAATAATAATAATAATAATAATATTTATTTACATTAACTTACATAGCACATATGCATATATTAATTAGATAACAGCGTAAATAAATATTGAGAATAGTGGTAGACTATAATAGTTACTAAAAGTAGGTGCCCGAGACTTCCTTAAGTTTTCGAAAAAACTTGACTGTAGGTCTCGAATTCCTGGGGAGTAATGTATTCTTTCAACACTATTGCTACATTCAATGTAATAAAATACTATAATAACGATAAGAAAATCAATTAATAATAGGTGACTAAAGTGATATTTAAATATTATACAATACGTAAATATGTATATACATTATACGTAGATATATCTTATGAAAAGGGAAGAAACAAAATATATAAACATATACATAAAAAATGCAAATATGTATAAAGAAATAACAACGATTCTGTCAAATGTATATTTACACCATAGAAGAATGAGGTAAGAAGAAGAAAAGCGGATATAATAATGAGCTTTCATAAAAGCGTAGGTTTATTTTCAATTAACCACATGCCTCATGATATCTGCCCTCGTATGTAAAATAACGTTCTGCATAATTATTGTTTAATTATCGGATATACCCGGTATTTTACAAAAATATAGTCGCCATATTGTAGTGGTAACAACACAAAAATATTCTAAAATTATATCCCTAAAAATACATCAAGCTCAAAGTCATCATCCAAAATGGGTAGCGGGTATGCTTTTAGAGGGCAGAATATTTACTAACGCAATATTTTGTCGAATTCCTCTATAAATTTCCTTAAATACATAAGGAATAAAAAACCAGACTGCAACCAACAGTTTTTCTCCGGACTAATGCCCCGCCGAGCGCTGGATTACAAATACAAGCCTGGCCGCGTTAAGTGCAATAACTATGTATTGCCACAAAACGCTAAAGCTTTGATTGGAACGAACACCAGCTGATAGACTTATAGGTATTTTTCGCCAGAAGAAATAAGGAGATATTTAAAAAAAATGTATTTAAAGTTATAGTAATTAAGAGAATAATTATTTCCTTTACTTTTAAGAATACCCTTCAAAATTTCAGATTTCAGTGGCTGAAGATTTGCTCCAAAGTTAAAATCTAATTGGAACTAATATGAAACACTCCGTGATTATGCATGTATCAAAGTTTCTAAAAATGTATATCTGCAATAAATTATAATTCTCTTTAAAAAAGAATAAGATCATAAAAAAATATTTCTCTTATCGAGGCTCCCTCAATAATAAAATGGTGTCGGTTTTGTAAGTCGGTGCACAAATAGAGATATTCAATTCTACAGAATGTAATCAGCTGGCTTAGTGTGTTGGCTGGGGCCGCTGCAATAACATCTCGCGTAGAGATTCTTATATACAAACGGCGCTAATCAAGACACATGATTATGGGCGCGGAGCCGCTTGGATGAGGACATGCACTGCCGCGTGCGGAACCATAAAATCTCTCCGCCGTCCTCCCTCATTACCAGAACCGGATTTAAATTACGAATAGGTTTTCATGAAAAAAAAAAAAAAGTTAACTAGACTTAAATCAAAATTCGCATTTATACTAGTAGTACAATAACCAGACATTTTAATTTAGAAAGATTGTCATATGTATTAAATTTGTTTTTTTTCTTGATAATTTAACAGTAAATGCATTAATAATTTTTTTATATAATGCGGCGGTTTGCCATTTAATAGGAAGCAGATACCCCCCTTTTTCAGGGAGTGGTACTTATAAAAAATTAGTGGAACTCAAAGAGAATCAAATTTTAACACAATTAGGTTCTATACAATTTTTCTTAAAAAGAGTGACCGCAAAATTCGTCCATTTTTGCACCCCTAAATTTTACTGTAAATAATGTGTTAAATGATTGTTTACAATTAGAACATGCTTCTGATAAAGTTTAAAGTTGGGCATATCCTTTCTTTGTTAGTGAGATATGAGTGATAGAAGATGTCTAATTTTAGGGAATTTGATTTATGAAATCATTGTAAAGTACATACATGTACTACCTTTTGGTAAGTATTTAAAAAAATTACCATGAACATATTTTGATATATATTTATGTTTTGAAGGCCGGTGAATTCAAATCCGAAGTCAGAATTGCAAAATTCAAGATGGCGGATCCAATATGGCGGACCGAATTGTCGAAAACTTCGATTGTGACCACGAAAACTTATATAAAGAGTTTTTTTGCGGTTTGGCAACAAAATTGCATATACTTGGGTTTTTGGGTCGCTTATTACAAATTTGAAAACATAATCCTAAAATTCAAGATGGCGGATGTGGGATTCAAGATGGCGGATCCAATATAATGGACCAAAAAGTCAAAAACGTTCTGTTCAGTCTCAAATCATTCTACATGGCGTTCGCTGATTACGAATTTGAAATCAAAATTCTAAAATTCAAGATGGTGCATTTGAAATTCATGGTGGCGGATCCAATTTGGCAGAAAAAATTCAAAAACGGAATGGTTGGTTACGAAAAAATGTAAAATAAGTTTTTTAAAGTTGCTAATTACGAATCTGATGATAGCATTCTGAAATTCAAGATGGCAGATCCAATATTCAAGATGGCGGATCAAATATGGCAAACAAAAAGTAAAATCTGTTTGGTCTCGAAAAGTTATACACTAGGATTTTTGGGTTAGTGATTAACAAAGCCAAAATTCTTTGAATGCATTAACTCTCAGTAAAAAAAAATTCTTCACTTTATGACCTTAAAATCATTATAATAGATTTTTCGTTTTTTTTTCGTAATCAATCAGACCGTTTTTGAATTTTTTTCTGTCAAATTGCATCCGACATCTTGAATTTCAAATGCGCCATCTTGAATTTTAGAATTTTGATTTCAAATTCGTAATCAGCGACCTCGAACGCCGTGTAGAATGATTCGAGACTAAACAGAAAGTTTTTGACTTTTTGGTCCATTATACTGGATCCGCCATTTTGAATTCCACATCCGCCGTCTTGAATTTTAGGATTATGTTTTCAGGTATGTAATAAGTGACCCAAAAATCCAAGTAAGTAAGTATGCAATTTTGTTGCCAAACCGCAAAAAGAACTCTTTATATAAGTTTTCGTGGTTATAATCGAAGTTTTCGACAATTCGGTCCGCCATATTGGATCCGCCATCTTGAATTTCACAATTCTGACTTAAACATAAATACGTATCAAAATATGTTCATGGTAATTTTTTTAAATACGTACAATTCGTACGTACGTACATGTATGTACTTTACAATGATTTCATGAATCAAATTACCTAAATTAGACACCTTCTATCGATCATATCTCACTAACTAATAATATGCTCAACTTGAAACTTTATCAGAAGCATGTTCTAATTGTAAACAATCATTTAGCACATTATTTACAGTCAAAAATCGGTGAATTTGGGCATGTTCTTGCGGTCACTCTTTATATATTGTAAGTTACAAAATGCCAATTCAATTTGAGAAAACACTTATCTCAAAAAATTTTCGTTAAGTAACTCCAAAACTATCACATTTAGTGAAAAAATGCCAGAGACCAATAAAAAAGATCGTCGCTTGAGGATGAATTTGTTTTCTTTTTTATTTCTGTAGGATTACGGTTGATACTTCAGGGAACACCAGTTTGCAGGAGGCGAAGAGGACACCCTCCAAAAGGTTGGGCTGGTGACACCAGGGATCTGATAAGAAAGAGCTTGCCTAATAGGCAAGGATTATTGTTGCAGAGATATAGTATAAGACGAAATATTGATACGTGTTTCTGCCCCCAGAGACATCTGTGAGAATTCTCTCTAAGTTCCATGTATAAGTAACAGGAAACTAAGTTAATTAGTTAATTCGGCAATTGTCACAGAGATGGCGCGCGGTGCTAACATCTACAGGAACATTGTTGAAAGATGTAGAAAGATCCAGAGTCAATTACCAATGAGTATAAATAGAGAATAAATGGCCGCACAGAGTGGTACAGTGCAGAAGGCAGTACAGTTCAGTTGACAGTTTAGTATAGATAGTGAGTTGAGAAACATTAAGAAGAAGTAAGCAAAATAATAAAGTAATTGAAGTAGTGAATTATAGTATCTGGTGGTATATTAGTGAAGTAATTATTTGTTGCAACTAGTACGTAAATTAATAAATTAGTGTTTAGTGTTCTCCTGGTGTTATAATTTCCAGATCCACGATATGGGGTGTTTACACAAGGAGTGTAAACACGTAACAATATTTAATTAAATATTTCAGAAATTATGACACGAATAAAAAATTGTATCAACCAAAATAAGAGATTATTAATTACGCTTTCAAATTTTTTGTTGTTCCTGTAACATAAAAACAAAAATATTTGGGTCATAACTTATTATGACCCAAATATTTTTTAACAAGAATGTTACCATTGTTTTACTGTATTATTGTGTTAGTGTGGTTAACCAGTAATTTGAAAAAATTGCATATAGTTGGTTAGTAACCTACCTAGATGCCCAATTTTTTTAGATCGCGTAAAGCACTTACTTTAGAAAAATTTCGCTGATAGCTGTAAAAGTATTTTCGAAAAAAAAGTAAAATTTTCGTTTTTTTTTTAGAATTTTAGGTTTAGGGGTGCTTTCCCTGGTTCTCAGTTTAGCTGAAAAATAACTTTGAGTGTACTTTCGTTAATTTAAAGTCAGGTAGACTTTGAGCGATAAGTAAGAACTTATCATAGGTAACCTCAAAACAAATTTCTTTTAAAACTACTTTCCTGGCATTCAATTAAATGTAATAGAGATTATTTGTAAAAGTAGAGAATATGTATTATTTTCAACCATATCTGTTTTAACGACATTAAGCCTTTCTTTTAAGCCTGGGCAACTATGGACATTATATTCTTGTAGTTTCATCCAATTTATGAATATATTGTACTGTTTGCCCCACGTTGGGCGCCACAAATGTACGGTTTGCCCCTGTACGTGTATTGCTAGCTGCAAGTATAAAAAAAACAGTACAGAAAAGCGAAAACAATACACTTTGAATGAGTTAGACTTCAGATAGATTAGACCATCAGATCTTACAGGTGAGAGCACTCGACACTGTCCAATAAATCAGAGCAATGAGAAAGCAAACAACTTCTTCCCAATAGTCGGTTCCTGTGGATAAATTCTTGGTTTGGCAAAAGCAAATAAAAACAGCAATTGAAATGAAATAATTATAGATTTAATGTTCTAATAAAGGTCATTCACCCTAACTTATAGAGAGAGACTCGTGTATGCAAAATTTCCATGTCTGGAGAATAAAACAGAGACGTGCAATAAGTGTTTCAGCTCTCATCTGTAAGCTTCAACTAGTTTATAAAGTCATGATCGTGGATAACATAGCAATATCTAAACAACCATAAACGGATACGAATCGTTACTTTACTAAAAATTATAAACCAAGTAGATCTTAGTGTTATAATTTAAAAATGTATGGACCAGATATCATGAATACTTATAAGTAAAATTTATTTTTAAACCTCCAGGAAGCGATTTCTACTTCATGGGGGTTTACACAATTTTATAGAATAATCCTCGAATAAAAAAACAAACATATTATGATACAATCCGCAGCTATAAACAAAATCCACTGTGAAGATGTCAATTTAGAGCAACATCAGTTATATGATTATCTCTTACGATTAACTGAAAAAGAGTATTTGTATTCTTTAACTTTAAAATTTGAGGATGAGCGCAGACCTATTTTGACTATAATCGTATCTCGTTACAAGTGAAGTAGTGGTAGTTGCGATTAACACTTGGAAAGGTAACAGAGAACTACAGCTACCTTGACCCACTTTCTAGCTGCTTCTCAGCGTATATGCAAAAACTATGAAATTTTAGGCTCGTAGTGGATATACCATTCTTCTGAGGAGATGTAAAGCAGTCAGTTTTTAGTAGGTGTAGCTCCTCTCCTGGCTTTGGTGATTGACCAAAAAATCTCGGAAATAGCAAGTTGACGTTAAATAAATGTATAAAAAATATATGAATTTCGACAGGTTTCTATGAAAATATGCGTTGGTCTCTAAACGAAGGCTGTTGAAGGCCCAGTTCTGCATGTAATTAACAACTAAATCAGTAATATACAGAGTTTTCATAAATGATCATAAACACGTGACCAATTACTTTCAATATCATGCGCGCCATGTTTTAGGCCACTATTAGACTATAAAAGTTCTTTGCCAAAGATCTTTATAAAAGATATTTTATGAGAAATGCATATTTTATAAAATATCGACCACATTTTATAAAATATGAATGATTACACTATCACATTCCTAAAAAAATATTTTTTCTAGGGTTTATCATAGATTTGTTAAGTCATATGTATATACAGTAGTGGCAGCCAAAATTCTTGGGTCGATCCTCATAATAAGATAGAGTGAAATATAAAGAGCAAAATAATGTACACGAAAGAGAGCGATATAACAACAACGATGCCAGCACTTGTGTATGTTAAGAGTTCCGCCCTCTATCCCCTCTTATTGTCCCTCCTATAGCTTGAGACGTTTATGATGAAAACAGCAATTGTTTAGTACATTTCAAGAAGAGTTGGGATGTACTACTCTTGTCAAAAATGATGTTACGCGTATTGGAGTTTGCTGGTTGGTAGTTATTTGATGCATTTTTTAATGCTCAAATAACTAAAATACTGTTTTATTTTTGCACATTTTTAGCCATGTGGCGTGAAAATTAAACTAGCATTCCCTAGGTACATAAATAAAATAAATAAAAATTCTCGAATACTCTGCAGTGATGGGATAAAGTGGGGTAAAAAGAAAATGCGAAATCGGATGAAATCCAATTATTGATTAATACGGCTTTATTTGCAATTGGTTTCTTGTTAAAATAATTTAATTAACAGTAGTTCATAGAAACATCATGATTTGTTATCCTTATTTAGATTTGTGCTGCGTATTTTAACATGGCGTAAAATAATTTACGTTCCCCAATCTCCCCCAATGTCAAATCTTATCCTTTGCCGGCAACAGGTAAGAAGCTCCTCCCACAGTCTACACGTGCGCACCTCCCATTGGGATGTCTAAATTAAATAGGCAGGCAAATATGGGCGTGCCGTTTTTTTTATCCATAGTTCACCCATGTCCTCAAAACATAATCTTTGTCTAATTATGAAGAAATGACAGAAACAGAATGGGTTGACGCAAATGTGTCACAAAGAAAATTCAGTAAAAGAGGAAGGATTATCTTGACGACTAAAAGTAGCTAGAGAGACAAGTGGCAACAGCGTAGGTTAAATCTCTTTCTTTTCAGCATATTATTTGTCCATTTCTCTTCTCTTCTACCGTACATTGGCATCGACTCAATATTTTAACATGCCACCAGTGTATACCATAGCTGACGGTGCATTCTGATGAATCGCAAGGCTATTGGCTCTGAAACTCAACATAATAAACGAAGACCCAATCAACGTTGCGCACCGACAAATGTATATCATCAATATCCAATCTGTGATCTAGTTGTTTTTTATATGGCATAGAGGTACATGAGAAACTGCTTATTTTCAGCCTTTTTTTATTTTCATGTGTTTTTAATTGTTTTAACTATTATAATTTGCGAACTTCGATCAATAAAACACCATATTCTATTTTCTTTGAAAAAAATTTAGTCACATTAATAACAACTACTAATAAATAAATGTAACAGTTACCGTCAGCTAGAACGCCACTGGAATATATAAAGAATTTCGTAATACGAAGTACCAACAGTGCATTGTTGGTTGCCTAAATTTTGTGATCACGTATCTTATGATCATTGATGAACATGGAGGTAGAATATAAATATTCAACCTCCTTGTTGATGAATGCCATGTGGAGATACTTCACATCAATCTGAATGCCATCTATAATATAGATTATAGAATTATTATGAGAATGGTATATTGCTTTCTGCTGAGTGATCATTTATAGTCCATTGAGATGTTACATTTAACCTTGAATTTTGGGTAGGACAAGGTTTTCGGGGTCGGCGCCCATCCCATTTGGCCGCTATCTTGAAAAAAGTGTGCTAACAACTTTTGCCCTATATCTCCGTAACGGTACATCTTACCAAAAATGTATAGAGAGGTTTTTCTGTTTAAAATCGAATTCTCTACAGCTTTACTAGAAAAACTAATAAGTATATTTTCTTAATGATTGTCAGTTTTACTTCCACATCCAGTGGAAGTATAGTAACGACAAAAATTTTTTTAAAAATTTTCATTGTTCAAATAGGCTTAGAATATCATGAAACGTCAAGATTTTAAGTTTGAGCGAAAAAAAAAATTATGTCTGTAACTTTTTTTGTGCTTACGTTTATTCTGGAACCGTTTGAGATATTGACTTGAAATTTGGTACACATATGTACTTCAACAAGATCTAGAACTAGATAGATTTTTATCTTGTTCTGTCGAAGGGTTGGAGGGTAAATGGGGGTAAATTTGGGGTAAATAGGTAAATCAAGCAGGTAAGAGTCCATAAAATTGGTATTTAGTATATACAAGAGAAGCTAAGGTCTCAAAAACAATTTTGGCATTACCACCCCCATTACCCATTATTAAAGGGGATGAAAAAAAAATGTGGTTTAGTGTGTGTACAAGAACCAGAAACCTCAAAATATTTTTTTACTTCATCCATCCCCACTACCACCCCCACCCACTACCGATGTGGGGTATGATTTTATGGGTTTTTGGGGTAGAGGATTTCAAATATTATATTATTAAAGTTCCATAAACAATTATTTCCACATACAAAATTTTTTCGTTATGAGTGACTTGGATAGAAAATCTGGATGTAGTGATTCCTTGGGCAGCGGTTTTATATTTATATACGTCAGTTTTGGAGATTCTATTTTGTATATTTATTTGAAAAGTAAATACTTATTGCGTTCTAAGGAGACTTTTAATTTATCTCAAGTAAGTTTTCTAACATCAATAAAATTGATATAAGCTGACAATCATTAAAAAAAAATAATAATCAGAACATCCTGTCAACATTGTGTTGCCTGACTTTAAGGGGTAAGGATAATTCTGGTGTATCTTTTAATTGTTTAATTTACGAGAAAAAGTGTATCTGGTAAAGTTGTAGAGAATTCAATTCTAAACAAGAAACCTCGTTATAAACTTTTTGTAACATGTAGTGTTACGGAGATACAGGATAAAAACTGTTTGCACCTTTTTTTTCAAGATGCCGGCCACCTCATTTGGGGAAAACTCAGTTTTAAACTTACACCGCCCCCCCCCCCCCTCCCTACACAACGAAAAAAAAACCTTGTCCTACCCAAAATGCATGGTTAGCCTCAAAAAACGTAACATTTGAATGGACTGTTAATATCATCCAGAATGATGTCTGCATTATTTTCTCTTGTGAAATACTATGGTGTCAATATCTAAGTTAATTACATAATTTAGTCTAAAAATGTAGCTAGCTATTTTCATAAAATTTGGAAGAAAATAAATCGACGGTTTGAATTTTATTTTTTACATTTTTCACATTAGTAGGAATATTTTCAAAATTTTCAAAACTTTCAAACAATACTTGTATACATTTATTATATATGATATATAAAAAATATAAGTATTTTATATCGGTGGCTTTCGGCCAATGCGACTCTGCTCCCTAGTCTCCAACTCAATTGCTGCTAACTATGGTTAAGCTTGCGACGACACACTTTTGGTGAATTCGCTAGGGAAATTGCGAGAAAGAATCGGGAGCTAATGTGTGGGAATTTCTGTGGTATTATTGCAAAAAGCACTTACTTATTGGAGAGGTTTGGTTATATTCATATCATAAGTTATTGTATTTATTAAATTTCTATGCATATAAAAAAATGTTTGTATAGTTTTTTCCTAACTTTTTATAACCCTTATACGACCGGCAAGTGAAGAAAAATAACTTTATGGATGATTTTGTAAAAGTCAAATTTGAACTTAGTTCCATTACTTAGTTTCGGTTATAATTATATCAACAAATATACCACTTTAACTAGACTTAACTTCTATGGATTAAAAGACAAACTTACGTAACAAAGATAATGTTTTCTGCGTTAAATTCACAATACATTTTTTTTGGGTAAATATTAACATTTTCTTAAATGCGTTGCCACTTTTTAATAATGTAACATATGGTTGTAGATAATATTACACAGTGAAAATAATTTTTCTTTCCAATTAACTTCATGCAAATTTAGAACCTCTTGTATCAAGGTGTATTTAAATTTCAAATGTGCATTTTCTTTTAATTTCGTCAACTTGCCTACTGTGTACCATTATGTCCTCTAACGATATTTTAATGACGAAATTAAAGCGAAAGAATACGTAAAAGGTGCAACGTGCTAGATGAGATTTAGTACATCGCTTTGAAAGTTTACAAAGTTCAAAAACGAGTTCCTGAATTTGCCCCAGACTTTCACTCTTAACTGCCTATATTATGAAGATGGAAGAAGGAAGAAGTATTTGACCAAGTTTCCAATGTACGGGATGTCCTAAATCGAGACTAACTTTTCCGATCGCGACTTAAAATTTAGTCTCTGCGTAGAAAATTATCTTTCTGAAAGCATTTGACCACTTTTGTGAATATTTAAAAACAAAGCATTTAAATTTTTTTGATTTGAACCATTTTGTTTTTTACAGATTTGACGACCTTTCTAAAGTTAAGGAACACCTACAAATTTTAAGGTTCACCTATATTATTCATTGACAAATCAAAGTGTTGAAATAAACGATTTATTATATTTTGAAACTAGAGTTTTACTAAAAAACACACCTCGAAAATTAATATAATATTCTGTTGAATTTAAAATTTTAAGACGTGTTTTTGTAAATATATAAATTTTAAAACTCTCTAGCACAACCAGATGTGGATTGTAGAAAATTACAAAGATTAGAAATTGACATTTTTAATTAGATTTTCATTTTTGATTGAATAGATAGTTATTTTTTGTAAATAAATTCATTTCTTATCAAGTTTATAATTTCTAGCATAATCAGAAAAGAATGCAAATATTTGAAATTCATATTTCGATGGATAGATTCTCAGTTTAGAAGAGTTGGCAGCAGTGATTGACAAAATGCATAATTCGACATTTTTTAAATATTGTAGACTACGAAACAACCTAATAAAGATGATTTATATTCAACGGAAGTAGGTTTAACATTAAAGATAATGAAAACAATGTTATGATTATTATGTTATAAGTATTTAATTGTTGCAAAGTTTGGAAATTAGACGAGTTGGTCAACATGTGCAGTGAATTACAGTGATACCAATCTAGACACTTTTTACTAAACTTTCTTTCGTGCAAATCGTCAATTGATCCAAACCTAATCACGTTAGTATATCAACAAGAAGTCTCCATTACGAGACATCTTATTAAGTATCTCTGGCCCTACCTAGATGATACTCCATCAAAAGTAAACACTTGTTACATTCCAAAGCTTTAAAATAATTGGCTTTGAAACGATTGCAACGGATCGCCAAAGATATAGTATTGTCGAATATTATTATAATTAATAAAGATATGTGATCTCATTACATTTTTTCTTAATATACGTGTGTAAAATATTCTATTGGCCTTAGCTTTAAGTTAAATTGTTTATTACTTTATGTATATAAATTATACTACAATATATTTCGTCTGTTATACAGTATCATTAAATTATAAGGTAGCAAATTATGTAAATACTTTTAGTTACCTCATCCAAAATGAAATTTGTATGTTTATTAATTATTTTCTGTATATTCCCTAAAGCCTGTATATACTTTGTACATTACAGAACAGCCGAGATCGGACAAAACTCAAATATAAAGTTACTATTTTTAAGATATTTAGAATGCGAATACAAAACCAAGATTTTTGTACGCAGTATTGGTAACAATGAACATGTTCATTAAATGATAATTTTAGAGACGGGTAAAGGAAACTTTCCATTTTAAAGTTCCCGGAACGAAATTTTTATAAAAATGGAAGTTTTCAATAAAATATTGGAATATTTGAAAGTTTCCAAAATCCGGGAAGTTTCCTTCGGGAGCTTTCGGAATGTTCAAAGATTTTACTAAAAAACTTTCATTTTTATGAAAATTTCATTCCAGAAACTCCCGAAAATTAACTAGTAACGTTTATTGGAAAGTTTCCTCTACCCAGTTCTGGATAATTTTGTAATCGATTTTAATACATCTAAATCAGGTTTTAATTCTACTTTTCAAGAATCAAGTTGTCGATTAAATACGAGAAATCTATAGTTCACTTGCTTTGTGAAAAAGTCATAATTTTACATTTTTTAATATTAAAAGGCAAACGGTTATATCTATAGACATTTAAATGTTATAATATCACGTTCCATTAATATAGAATCATCGCAATTACCGGTGGTTTTATATGTTTTTATATTATCTACAAAAAAGTGAAATATTACAATGTTTGACTAAATAGACAATAGAAATAATAGGAGGCTCAAATGTGACCCCTGAGGAACACCAAAACTTGCAAAAAATTATTTAATTCATAATTATTAATCCTAATATATTGTATTTAGTTGGATAAATATGGGATAAATGTAATCATTCTCAGGAAAATGCAACTTGTTTTCGCAGTTCTTAAAGAAGGTTCAACAATTATATCAAAATTCCAGTAAACCGTCTAAGATTAAATTGTTTTTATCTAGTTTTAAGTTTCCTAAACTTCATTGGTGTCAAAATTTAAATAAAAATCTGGACATTTCCGAACATTTCTCAATGTTTAGACAGCTTTATGCCTGAAGGACAGCTGCTCTCCCACTCCGGCTGTGGCTGTGCTTTGATACATTCATCTCGCTAATTCTACGGTTCGTGATTTAAAGCTCACTTCTGAAAACGTTTCCTAATTAAGCTTCTGTCGCAAAACGACGTTTGGCTTTTTCACGACTTTAATTTTTAGCATCTGAAAAACCGGCCGGGCACGGCGATGGAAATGCTACTCACTCATTTCCATGGAAACGATACATTTACAGGGCAACCTAAGAAAGAATTTGTGAAATAATTATTACTGTGTGGATATTTGGTCGGTTATTTGGATAAATAATTAAGACAAACCTTATGTTATCCTAATGCGACGTTTCGACAAACTTTTTTTTACCTTCTTCACCCTGTCAAAAAATCCTATTTCAAACTTATAGATAATCATTGATTACCCATAAAAAATGTCTAATTATCTATGGTTTCTATAAGTTTGAAATAGGATTTTTTGACAGGACAGGTCTAATGAAGTAGTAGGTTCAGTCATTACTTTTAAAATAAAATAAAGCAGCAAAACTTATTATAGAGTTTCCTCCAAAACACAATAAAATAGTAATGACTGCCAGATCCCAAATAAATATAAAGTTTAGGAAAAGCATTCGAGTGACTCTCATCTTATTTATTAAATTGGAAATAAAGGCTAGTTAAAGATCTAATGAATAAAAAAATCAATAAAACCAAATACTAAAGAAAAATGTAGATGTTCCACACAGTAGTACTGGCATACAAGGACGATGTTATTCATTATATTTATATATATATATATATATATATATATATATATATATATATATATATATATATATATATATATATATATAATATGTAATAATAATAGTAATAAATAAAAAATAAGAAATATTAACTGATATATGGAAATTGCAGGTACATGAAGGAATAAATGCTATTAAGCAGTTAAGATATATAAATTGTATGGACATACAGGATGATTCGAAAAGAGATTGGGACAACGCTTAGTCGTAAATTCTTGACATCAAAACAAGTCGATTAAACTCAAAAAGTAGCGGTCTAACTCTTTTCGTTTTCAAGATACAGGGTGGTAAATTAAAAAAAATGTATTCGTATTTTGTCTTTATCTTAGAAACTTATATACGTATGTACTTTAAAGTTGGCAACATGTTTTTCAGGTCACTAATTACAATGGTGATATTGCCGATGTCACATTTTATAGATGGCGCTAATTAGAGTACTTTTATGTGACATTTTAAGCCATAACTTTTTTGAGGTTAGGTTTTGGACATTGTCTTCTATTATAATAGAAACGCAATTTTTTTTCCTAAAGAGGTATCCACTAGAGTATATAATGACTTTAGTTTTGAGTCAAAATGGTTATTTTACACATTGAGGTATAGATGGCGTTGCGATGCAAAGAAATTGTTCGATCCTAGGAACATTGAAATGAGGCGCATAAGATGGAGAGTTGTATTCTAAGCAAATTTTTTAATATGAACAATTTTCGAAAAATCACTGATTTTCGAGATATTTGACTTCAATATAATTTTTCAAGTAACAAAAATCGCATTTTTTTATGTGTCTATAATTTACAGTATAGAACTCAGTTGAACGTACAACATACACATCACCCAAAAATTAGACAATATATAATAAACAGAAATGTCATAATCTTTAATTTCCAAATAGCAGTTGCAGCCCCACCTTTGTTTTACTTGAAAAAAAAGTTTTATTTTATGTTTTGAAATAGTTATATTTCATTACAATCTAAATCGGCCTGATTCATGAAAAATGTCCCAAAGGACTTAACGTCTAAAATTTATTTTAAAAAGTTATGACGATTTTCATACTTAAAAAAATTATATTGAAGTTCAAATATCTCAAAAACCAGTGATTTTTATTGCTGGCAGTATGGTGACCGTATATTTTCATGGTAGGTTTGTTTTTTCAATGAAATGTATAATTTCCTTTACATCCATTTTAATTATGTCCTTTACAGTTTCTCTGTTTTTCAGTTGGTTCATCAGATATGTTCCTAGGTACTTTAGTCCATTCGTCGCTCATAGGGTGCAATGTTCTATGTTTCCTAAAAAATATATCTTACTCTTCTTCTGCTGATTAGAAGATCGGGATGCTCAATGTTTCTGTTTCTTCTTTAGAATTTGGGTTTTCCTTTATTGTGTTGTGCATTCTAGGACCGTGGTGAATAGTGGAGGGGATAAGGTGCAACCTTGCTTGACTTCGACATTCTTCTGTTCATTTTTCACCTAAGATTTTGCAGTAACTCAAAACAAAAGAGACCAATAAGATTGCTGCTGCTTGCTGGAGACCAGTTTATTTTTCAAAGGTATCATCTAATATTTTTCAACAGATCTGGTTAGAAATTACCTATGTATAATAATAAATTCATTTTATTAAATTAAATGCTTTTTTAGATTAATTTTATAAATGTACCTAGTGGTAACCACTAGGTAAGTTCTTGCTTGACTTCTCTCGAACAAGATGAGTACAATACGTTTTAATTGTTTTTGTAACATTTTTTAAATAAAAATAATTTTTCTCCCCTTGTAAATTCTTTAATTTGTGCGATTCTCGTTCTCGTCGAAAAAAGTTAATTTTCCGATATAATGAATAATTTCTGTTTGAAATTCGCCGGAGGTATCAGAAAGGGTTGAGACGATCATCCAAAAGAGGGTCTTATTGGCGATCAATCATGAGTGCGACGCCGACGACGCCGTCGGGGTGTCCACAGCCTCCTCGTTATTCGATTAAAACAATTAGACGAAAGTGGAAAAAGGCTTCTGCAGAATTTATGTCTATAAATTGGAAAATATACGACCTGAAGACAAAAATTTTTATTCTAAATTTATTGTTTGTCCAGTACAGCGAATTGATAAAGTATGGAATATATTTAAAATATCGGAAAATAAAAATACAAGAACAACTTCATTAAAATAATTACTCATATTTTAACGTCATCTATGACGTCATCCGTGTCAGAAGAATGACATCATCCACTTTTTTTTTAACAGAAAGCCCTATGTTCATAGATAACTGCTTGGCAGCGAACAAGAAGGACAATAATTTCTTGCTCTTTTCAGTAACATTAGGTGAAATTTGCCTCATTTCATATCTTATCTTATACGTTATTTTAAATCTTCAAATGATTTGGTCTATTTTTAGAAACCTTAATTTTTATATAATCACATAGGAAAAATCCAACAGGATCAAACCACCACAGGACCACTTTTTTTTATTAGAACATTATGTATTTATTTGAACTGCTAAAAGTCAAAAAAAGTTTTGAAATTTCGATAGTTTGCTGTTTAAGTTAATTGACCAGTAGGAGGACTATTTTTTTTATAATGTAGATTTTTACATGCATTTTACAAAGCTATTAAGAAAAAATTTTTCTTCATTTAAATCGTTTTTAGGAATTTGTTTACAATTTCCGAAATGGTAGTTATAAGACAAATTCAATTAGTTCTGTAGGTTTTTTTTATCAAACCTAAAGCGGTAAATTAATTATGAAAGTAGACGAAATAAATGCTCTTCTTGCAATTAGAGCCGAGGTACGTTAGTTCTTGCGATTCTGTCGCGAATAAATAAACAAATTGATATTTCTTCTTAAAATTTGGGCTAGTTAATATAGATTGAATATAAACTGTAAGAATTAATTCGCTGCCATCGTTTAAATTTAATCTAGATGTCATTGTTACAAGTGGCTGCAATTTTTAAAGAACTCTGAGTATTTTTTACAAATAATTATTTTTATTTATTTGCTTTTATCATGATTAGAGAATATTATTTAGGTATTATGCAAATCACAACTTACACACTTTTTTATGCATCATGAAAATACCTGCTTTCTGTGTATTGTTGCCCTAATCTAGGCACGCTAATATACTAGTTAGGTAAATACTTTAAATAATATTCTCTAACTCTGAGTATATTATTAAGTGAATTCATAAACTCAAATTTTCACAATTTATAACACCCACATTACATCTTTGTATTATTGATGAATTTGTGACTTCTCAAAATTAAATACATTTATAAATAAAATCCAGATTCGATCATGCTATCAATAGTTTATTTTTCATTTATTGTAAATGAAACACAACAAATAATTTCCATTCCAAGAAATAACATGCACGATCTGTCCATTTACCACTAAGCAATTTTTCCTGGGTAATTCTGAAAATGTTGAGGTTTCCGAGGTTTGCTTTCATCCGAACTTAGCTAACAACGCACTGAGGCAGAATTAAAGGCAACCACAAAGTTCTATAACAAGAGAGTAGATCGTTTTTCAGCTATTCTCATGAGCAGCTCTTTAATTTTCTCTATTGTAGCTTATGCGCCTTTGTCTAATCGCGTAAAGTATTATCTGTTTGAATTGTATTGCCTAGAAAATATATTTTAATTAACATTTAGACTATACTTTATTACTTGCCTGTGACATGAAAGAGTATTTTTGTAGGTGAAAATTAAAATCTACAAGCCAAAGAAATTATAAATAAATATAATATTATATTTATTTGATGTTCATAATTTATCCAAAATACAGTATGTGTTGTAAATAAACTGTTAAATGACAACAATTACAAGAGGAAGAGGCTGAACTTCGCTCTTAATAAAGTCATTAAGAGAAAAACAAACAATATTGCAAGTTAATATTTTTAACCATTTAACTTTTTGGAGCTCCTACTCTGGCAGAATATAATATTGGTAAAGAATAATTGTGTTTTTCTTCTCACATGCTTTAATTCGTTTATTTGACATTCCCTACCTGTACTCTAATAATATTCATTACGATACAAGTGTATAACCAATAGAAACGCGAGAAACAGCAATATTCTGTCAATATCAACTATTGTCTTGAACATCTGACAGATCTAAAATGTATCAATTTTGACGAGTCATCTCTCAAGTCATGTTTACCTAGCAATTTCAGAAAGAAAATTTTAATTTTCTTGTCCATTATGACTGATCGTAGAAAAAATGGTGTATGCAACATTTAATGGCTATTAAGACACTCACATTCATTATAACATTCGCCTACGGCTCATGTCATAATTCTCATGCTCGTGTCTTAATAGCTATCATTAAATAACCGTTGCATAATATACTATTATCCACGACTATCGTATAATCCTTGCATTATACATTTAACAATTGACGAATAATGGTAGTCATAAATCCAAACTAACGTATAATGAACATAATCTTATTCTAATGCACTATGATTAATCACGAACTAGCAATTTTCATAATTAACTCGGGCGAGTCCATTTTTTCAAGGGAAAGTCCGCATGCTTTCGTGTTTCACGTTTAAAACCAGGGCTGGCTCGGGGGAAGGGGGGGGGGGCGTAGCGAGCGGCTGCCCGGGGCGGCAAAATTCTGGGGGCGGCAAATTTTCAAATCCACAGTTACCAAAAAATATAAAAAAGCTAGGAAACAATTGTTTCACTAATATAGTAACAGTAATGTTAACTTCATATAAATAATTTGTTATTGTCAGTTTTTTTTGTATATAAAGTAGGTTACATGTGATTTTATTTCTTGTCTAATATCTGTGGCGTGGTATTTTTTTTAAGTTTCAATACGGTTAATTTTTTCAATTATTTTATTTTACCCTTTTAAATACTGTTCAGAAAACAATGCTAGCATTTTTTGTTTCTATAACTCAATTTGTTTTTGATTTCCATATCAACAAAAATAATAACGCTACAAAAAAAAATATAAAAAGTCATTTTTTCGGTCAACTTAAAAAATAATAAAAACCGCTATTTATCACCACGCGAGTGTCTTGTGTACCTTGCCATATTCCCATACTGGAGACCTGGGGTTTGTTGGGCCCAACTAGAAGAGAACAACACCAGGAAGTGCCGCTAGTACACGAGGTCACAAGGTATTTCAAATTCAATTATTAATATTAGTTCAGTTTGTCAGCATTACGCTGAATGGTCCTTCGTCCGATTTATTTCCGCGTTAATAAACAAATACAGTAATCATATTGCTGAAAATCCAAAAATTGCTGTAAACTTTATAACTAAAAAAACAAACCATCAAGAATATTTAGTAGGTGACTTTTACAATGTTATAAAAAATAACTGACTGAAAAAAATAGAGTTGGGCGGGGTAAAAATGAGACAGACAGGTAGCGGGGTAAATAAAAGACAAGGTGATATCCAACCCAGATTGAAATAAATTAAACTTAATTTTTTATTCAGATTTGTTTTGTACATTCAGAACTGTTTTATGTTATCCAGTCAGGTCCTATGCCTACTGCTAATGCGAGAAAAAATATTATTCAGTAAACTCTTTAATTCACTTTTAAAAAAATTTTGAACGCACTCTTAGTACTTTTTTGGGGATTTTATAGTTTCTCTATTTGCATTGTCCGTATTTGACAGACGTCAACTAGAAGTGTCATACTGCACATCTTGTGATCAAGTTTATTAATCTGCTAGTTTTAAATCATCAAAAATTTGATTTTAACAAAAAAATGAAAAGCGGGGTAAAAAAGAGACTAAAGGGACCAAATGAGCAGACTGAAGCAGGCACCTTTCAGCTTTCTAATTTAGGAGAAGCTAGCCCTTCTGCAAGCCCCTTCTTGTTTAGTAAAAAATCTAAATAAATTACATATAATAGAAAAAACCCTCCTCTGTCTTATTTTTGCGCTTCCATTTGTACAACGTCAATAAGAATGGGAATAAATCACGTGTCATTCATTTGCCCTCCACTGTCTTTTTTTTTATCCCACTTGGAGGGTAAAAATGACACACTGTTGATTTTTGTTTATCAATTAACGGTACTTTTTAGTAAAAAAATACATAGAAATATAGTTTTTCCTGTCATTTTTACATATGATACCAATCTTTCATTAAATATGACTCGATTCTAAGCAACCTAAAAATTGAAAGATGTCATTTTGTCTCTTTTTACCCCGCCTGACCCTAATGTTATTTATATAAGAGAGGGGCGGCAAAATGAAACTGTGCCCGGGGCCGCAAAATACCTGGAGCCAGCCCTGTTTAAAACGTTAAACAAAATTTTACTGTGAACTAACTTTTTTCACTTTTAGAGGATTAAACACGAGTTCAAAAATATCGCGTTTTCCATTACTCAATTCAGTCTCTCATGCAAATATCAATACGTCATGGAGATCTAAATTTCTTTAAATTATAAGATTATTATCAGGTTTTTTTACTAATTTGCACAAGTTTGCTGTTTGTAAAAAGATGATTTCAAGCGATGAGTAGTTGTAAAAAAGTATAGTATTCTACTAGCGTGTACTAGGTATTACACTCTCGTTGACTAATATACTAGTATTTATAAGTAATAAAAAATATGAACTATCACTGAACAATGGCCGTGAAAGCCTGCATTCGACTAATAAGAAATATGTATATTAAATTTAAATAATTACCTTTCCGACAGCGTTGACAGAAATCAGTGGAGCCTTGATTTCTGTTTCTAATATAAAATATGATATTAAATTAACTACCAGATTTCTAGCTTGCGTATTCAAACGTTTTCCAGGCATAATTAATTAAATGAATCAATTGCGTTACGAAAAGTAAACAATTGTGCGCCACTGACGATTGATACACGAGACTGATGCGCTTTTATGTAATATAGACGTACGCGTTACCATTACTCTCAAATATAACACGCAGGACGAGCATACCTAGGTCGTAGACTGTGGAAGACACACACCGTTATATCCATTCCAGGCAGTTCAATTGTAGGAAGTGAGACGCCAACATACAAACGATAGTCTTTGGTTGTAGTCTAGGAAATAGCGTGCAAATTCGACGACGAATGGTTACCGTCTGCCAGTCGGTAATCGAAGAGACCATATAAGTACAATTTTTTTTTCTCTCTGGAAATTTTTGGTATGGTGGGGGGATAAGGAGGGGGGGCATTTATTTTTTAATCGAATGATTATCGATATCTGTCCGCATAGGTAGTTAATATATGTGCTTCACATACCCCAATTACGTTGGCAGACGAAACTTCCGGTCGGCACGCGCGTTAACCGGAAATAGAAACTAAATTTTTTTTTTTCTATTTGAGGTTAACGCGCGCGCCGATCGGAAGTTTCGTCTGCCAGCGTAATTGGGGTATGTGAAGTACATATACTAACTACCTCTGCGGACAGATATCAATAATCATTCGATTAAAAAATAAATATCCCCCCCCCTATCCCCCCACCATAACAAAAAGTTCCACAGAGAAAATTTTTTTTTACTTATATGGTCTCTTCGATTACCGACTGACAGACGGTAACCATTCGTCGTCAAATTTGCACGCTATTTCCTAGACTATTGCTGCCTGCATTAGTGACGTCAGTTCAAAGATCCATTTCTCCGACTATATAGACATTTTTATTGCTGCGGAAAAGAAGGCATTGTTGAATATATAAAAAATTTGACCTTTCCGAAGTGATTGAGGCAGGTGTTTTTTCTAATTCAATCGTTAGTTTTTAATGTTCAAAATATGGGAAAATTATAAGCAAAGAAATATAGCTCTACACAAGCGTTGATAGACACTGAGAATTATGAATTTATTTATAAATATACGCCAAAACCAATTGAACGATCTCATTTTAATTCGATATCTAGAGTTATCTTATAAATATCTCCAGATATTCTTTTTATTTTTCACGTACCCTTAAAATTATTTTACCAACGTAGAAAAAATTAAAATCTCGATGATTTTAAAAACAGCTCAAGCGATTTTATACGTTGATAATACATTACAAATCTAATAACATGCCATTATTAGTTTTCTCCAAAAAAAAATATATAAGACAATTCTGTCCTTGTGTGATATTTTGGGGAAAATCTGATACATTATTAGGTTTGTAATGTACTATTAACGAGCAAAACTTAGAGCATAATCGTTAGAGCTATTTTTGAGAAAATCGAAAGTTTCCATGGTTTTATTATAGTCTATTGTCTATGTGCTGTAGAAAGGAACTAAAACGTTAAAGGGTTTTTATTATTTCTTATGTTCAATTGACCCCAAAATATGAGAAAACTGCGGAGTGCTACCATTTAAAGGGATGCGTTTTTGAGATCGAAGTAAAAAGGTCCACTTTTCACATTTTCGAGTTTTGCTCGAAAACTATACATTTTTCCTATAAACACGTCAATAGAAAAGTTGTAGAGAATTAAATTTCCAATCGAAATAGCACCTTAAGAAGTCATTTTTTTTTTTACAAAAATGCCTCCAAAAAACAAAACAATAAAAAACGAAAAAATGCAATTTTTTTTTGTTTTTTTTTTAGCCTGTAACTTTTTTTCGGGTACAGTTGGGCATACACATTGCTGCATAAAAAAAGCCGGCGTTTTATCCGTTAAAATGAGATTTTGTAAAAAAATTTACGATTAATAGTGACCGAGATACAGCATTTCAAAATTTGCAACTTTTAACTTTTTTTGCTAATTTTTACTATTTTTTTTTCAAATTTCGTCCTGAAATTTTTTCTGAGTGAATTTAGGTATAGACAGTATTATATTAAAGTGAAAGCTGACTTTACGCCCGTTGAAATGGTGGCTGGTAAAAGTACCAGTAAGCTGATTTTCTGAGGCCGGAAATACGAGAAATGGATAAGGACAATAAGGAGATAAAACAATACTTTAAGATGGGTTAAACTTCTATTGCAGACCATTTAAACAAGAATGCTGCGAGTACATCCAATGTAGCAATATCTGTACTTAAAGTATTTGACAAATAAGTTATAGGCCGAAATTTAAAAAAGAACGTAAAAATTAGAAAAAAGTATTAAAAGTAACAATCTTCGAAACGCTGTATCTAGGTTTCTATTGTCGTAGAGACTTTTACCAGCCACGGCGTAAAGTCAGCTTTCACTTTAATGTCTATACCTAAATTCACTCAGAAAAAAGTTACAGGACGAAATTTGAAAAAAATAGTGAAAACTGGCAAAAAAAAGTTTAAAGTTGCAAACTTTGAAACGCTATATCTCGGTCACTATTAATCGTAAAATTTTTTACAAAATCTCATTTTAACGGGTAAAACGCCAACTTTTTTTATGCAGCAATGTCTATGCCTAAATGTACCCGAAAAAAAGTTACAGGCTAAAATAAAAAAATACAAAAAATTGCATTTTTTCTTTTTTTTGTTTTGTTTTTTGGATGTATTTTTGTAAAAAAAAATTGTTTACTTCTGAAGGTACCATTTCGATTGGAAATTTAATTCTCTACAACTTTTCTATTGACGTGTTTATAGGAAAAATGCATAGTTTTAGAGCGAAACTCAAAAATGTGAAAAGTGGACTTTTTTACTTCGATCTCAAAAACGCACCTCTTTAAATGGTAGTACTCCGCGGTTTTCTCATATTTTGGGATCAATTGAACATAAGAAACAATAAAAACCCTTTAACGTTTTAGTTTCTTTCAACCCTCTTTTTTTTAGACATAGACAATAAATAGCCTATTAGTATACTGCCTTTTTGTGAATTTTTTGGGAAAACCACTAATGGTATATTGTTAGATTTGCAATCTTTATAATATTTGAACAAAATCGTTAGTAAACTACCGTTATGTAAATTTTCCGGGAAAAAAACAATAACAGAATATTGTTAGGTTTGTAATGTACTACTTACTGTTAACATACAATATTTAAGCAAAATCGTTAGTCATTTTTGAAAAAAAAATCAAGATTTTCGATATTTTAAGTCGAGTTTTAAGTATTAATAAAACAAATTAGGTTATTGTTAGAGTATTTTAATGTTCCCTGTAATATCCTGCAAAATCACCCTTTAATTTTATAGCTCACAAAATATGTAGATAAGCAGCGAGAATATATTTAAACATTACGTGACACAAACTGTTTGCTCCCCCGGTATTGGAAAGAAGTGGAAAGCCAGACACAAAGAATACCTACCACCGTTGATGATGATTTTAGTGCGCAAGGAAACGAGAAGGAAATTAATATCGTAAATATAAAGTTAGTACATAACTCACGCTACTATGAATTTTTCTGAAATATTGGGGGCCACAAATTATCATGAACACGTGGTCGGATTTATGAAGGCGCACTTTAGTTTGTATTTATGTTCAGGTGGGTACAATTCGAGATTTATATTTCGTGTTTTACTTGCGTTATTATTATGTCTATTTCATTCTAGACAGTTTAGTTTAATGTAGGGTTCGATGGTGCAGTCTTTTAGACAGACATTTAAGTAAAATAATTTGTATTTAAGATTTGTAGGTATACTGCTAGACATATTCGTTATACCTGTTTAATTTAAACTAATAAGTTTATTATATCCTGATTTTTTTAACAATCAATTATCAAATTGAATGTCTGCCTATACAGGGTGTCTCACCAGGAATTGCATCAATCGATATAGGGAAAAGTACGCACCAGAAAATTTTGAAAATTTAGGGAGCTACTAACGGCAGTGTCGCCAATCCAACTAAAATAATTACAAGCATCTGGCACTTCCGGTTATACCGGAAGTCGATACCAACTTGCTTATTTTAAACGTAATACCCTATATATTTTAGGGTTTTCGAAAAGGGCATAAAATTCTGAGTCAAAAAAATATAGGATACACTATGCCTAAACGCAGCCGTTTCAGAGACATTTGACATTTTAAAAAAAAATTTGACACGTGTAATGGTTTACAATAACTTTTATAACATTCTTCGTGTAAAAGATACTCATTTGCTTTTTGGCATGTAGAAAGAACACAAGGAGAGCTGCACTCTACAATTGAATTACATTCAATAATAGTATACCAAATGTTCCATTTTTGACATTACATTTTGTAAACTTCAAACCGCGGAAATTTGTTTCGGTCAAATGGAACACCCTATATTTTTTTAAATCAAGTTATATAGAATTAAATACTTTTTTTCTGATATAAGCATTGTGGGGGTTTAAGTTACAACTTTTTGAAATATTTCCGATTTTCTTAGAAATTCAAGAAATGTTAGTAAAAATGTTATCAAATTAGCCATGATTGGAAACAATCAATAATGTCATCATTCTCTTATGTCAAAAAATGCCACCGCGTTTAAATTACACCCACAAAGACTTTTTGAATTCGTTTATTATTTATGGAGAATGTGATAAAGTAATATCAATAACATGTAGTACATTTTTGTTACTAGATATCCACAAAACGGAAAATATCACTAAACACTGTAACATGTTACATATTAATTGGATTGAAGGCACTATCTTTCACCTAAAAAAAAACAAAAATAAAAAAACTAACTATACAAATTAGCAGAAGAAGAAATCTTTTTAACTTACTGTTTAAATTTTCTTGATAAAATTCTAATGCTACCACTCTATCGTTTCTTATAGCGCAGTAAACATTAAACTGCCAACTTTCTTGAAAATTTCGCTCACCGAACACATGAGAATTCGAGTCACTCCAATAATGGGAATTGGGTCGATTAAAAAGTCCGTTTTGGGTAAATTTAGGTTTATCTGACCATATAATATTTCCCAAATAAGAATCGTCGCCTACAGACCTTATTAAAATACATTCACAAAAATTTTCTCTTCTTAAGAAATCTGTTTCTGTTAATCGTTCAACCATTTGGAAGGAAAACGGGTGAAATTTATGTTAAACTAGCTGACCCGGCAAACGTTGTTTCGCCATATAAATTATAAATTTTTGTTCAAAAAATAAAAAGAAAACTTCTGGATAGGGCCACCCTTATCACCCAGGGGTATAAAAAATAGCCTACGACCTATTCTCAAACCTACCAAATATACACCAAAAATTTCATAAAAATCGGTCAAGTCGTTTCGGAGGAGTTCGATAACAAACACTGTGACACGAGATTTTTATATATTAGATTAAGATTCTGTGAACTGAATCCTTGCATAGTTCCAGATTGTCTTAATGACAACACTGGAACTGCATGAAAATATCCCAGAATTGCTATTTCTACTTTCATCATCAACAATAGGCTTCCGATTTTAAATTCTTGCCTAGACAGAGCCATAGTTTTTAAAATTATTCAGTATGCGTTTTACAGTATTTGGTGACGGTTTCCGTTTTTGTGGATATCGAGTAGCAAATGTACTACAAGTTCTTGGTACTACTTTATCACATTCTCCATAAATAATGAACAAATTAAAAAAGTTATCGTGGGAGTAATATAAACGCGGTGGCATTTTTTTTTTTGGCCTAAGAGAATGATTGACATTACTGATTGTTTCTAATCATGGCTAATTTGATAAAATCTTTACTAACAATTCATGAATTTCTAAGAAAATCGTAAATATTTCAAAAAGTTGCAACTTAAACCCCCACAATGCTTCATCAGAAAAAATGGAATTTAATTTTACATAATTTGATATAAAAAAATTTGACCTAAACAAGTTTTCGCGGTTTGAAGTTTACAAGTGTAACGTTAAAAATAGAACACTTGGTATACTATTATTGAATGTAATTCAATTGCAGAGTGCAACTCCCCTTGTGTTCTTTTTACATGCCAAGAAGCAAGTGAGTATGTTTTACACGAAAAAAGTTATAAAAGTTATTGTAAACTATTACACCTGTCAAATTTTTCTTTAAATGTCAAATATCTCTGAAACGGCTAGGTTTAAGCTTAGGGTATCCTACATGTTTTTGACTCAGAATTTTATGCTCTATTTTTTGAAAACTCTAAAATATATAAGGTGTTCCATTTAAAATAACCAAGTTGATATCGACTTCCGGTATAACCGGAAGTGCCAGATGCTTGTAATTATTATACTTGGATTGGTCATACTGCCATTGGTAGCTCCCTAAATTTTCAAAATTTTCTGGTGCGTACTTTTCCTATATCGATCGATGCAGTTCCTGGTGAGACACCCTGTATAGTCCATATCAAAGTTGCGAAAAAAGTGCAAAGGTAGCGACCCGTTTTCGAGGGCAGCTAACACGATGGTGACAGTCGGACATCCTAACAACCCCCGAACGTTAATACTCAATACGGAAATATGCAAAAAACACCCAAACGTGCTGAAAATTGTTTTCTACACATTTCAAGGGGCGGGGAACATTATGCTGATATTATTTAGCCTCTTACCCCCCAACCAACTACTCCTAAATGCATAAAACTTAGATATATGTACATTTTCCCTTAGGGAAATGACTTCTTACAGCCGAAATTTTCCTCCGAAAAGCTAATTTCTGACTTATTTTTCAAACAATATAACTGTGGTTGTAACACCGGGTGTAACATAAAAATAAAATTAGGTGTAAAATGTAGTCCATTCATTGTAGAGGTAATGATGGCGATAATAGCGAGCGTGCTGAAAATCCAAATCTATCAGAAGACGAGGATGGTACTATTGATAATATTCAAAAGCTGATCCCGGAAATTTTGGTACAAAATGATAATGTTAATGACGATGAGACTGACGATAGTGATGATAATGATGAATGTACCCAGATAGATAGATAGTTTATTGGCCATTAACTCTGATGTACCCTCTTGAATGAGGACTAACTGTCTAAGTATTCCTGAACCGAATAAAAAACTTTCTCAATAAAAAAGAGTTTTGTTTGTTTTTTAAATTTGTCATAACTATTATTTTCTTTCAGTTGGTAATTTGTTGAATATTGTGATGAAATTCTAGTCTGGTGAATTTTTGAAGAAGCTGGTTTTATATAATGAGGTGGATAAGTTTCTGCCATGCCTGGTATTGTAGTTATGAATCCACCTATGTAATTAAAATCAAACTTATGGTTGAAAACATAAAGGACGCATTTCCATAAGAATATTGAGGGAACCGCCACAGTGGTCAATTTGCCATATTTAGGAGGAAAATATTATTAACACTTCATTTCTAGCTATATTTTTGTTCAGAAGTATATTTTTGTTTAAATATGTTAAATTTATGATACGATGCATAAAAAATACACACATAAATATATACAGGGTTAGTCAGTAGCATGAGGACAGTCATTATCTCCTCAACCGTTTGAAATTAGATAAAAAGTCTCAGATAAATATTGTGGGAGATGAAGAGTGTAATATTCAAAAATTAGTTTCAAATCTACAGGGTGTTTTAGAGAGTGGTAGCAAGCTAATGTCAGAATTTTTTTAATGGAACACCCAATATTAAAATCTGCAAAAGACGCTTTTTCGTAAATTTGAGCGTCATTTCATTTTGAATGTTAGTCGAGACCATGTACTAATTTACAGGACTCTCAGAGTTGAAAACAATTCTACAGGGTGTTCTCCACGACGATTTAAATTTTTACATATTTAAACTGTCATAATTCAATTTTTTCAAACTAAACACCTTGTATATTTATATTTAATATGCCTCTGCAAGTAATCACCTATATGCTGATACTTTATGGTGACAACTTTTTTCGACGATTTCAAGAAAAAAGAGGGTCCGTTTTTCTTTACCTCTTTTATTGCTGTATGCAAACTTGTATTTCGGAACTTTCTCAAAATTTACTCCCGGAATACTGTACGCGGAGAGCTCCTTCCAAGTTTTTTATTACGGAAGCCACATTACGTTTACCACTTGCATGATATGCGGCTTGAGTTGCTAAGCTTAACTCTTCTGGAGTATGTTCCAATAATGGTTGCACTTTTTTCTTTTCGACTTTTGTCCACTACTACTAAAACTCTGACGGTTGACCTACTTTCGACCTAGAAGGCTCACATACATTTTCTTTATTAGTTTCATATTTTAATTCTCCATTTAATCAACCAGAATGTTTTTTTTAAACGAAGCCACATTAAATTTACAAGACCGCCAGCGTTTAAGTAAATTACATACCTAAGAATAGCTTAATAATTTGAATAAGTTCTTCATTTTCTCCTAACAACCCGCGCTAGTCTTCTTTCTCTTGTTCAATATTTTTAATTATCCTGTGGACTATCCTTATGGATGCTCCATCACCTAACAATTTTTCATTCAGCAGCAATTTAAACAGGTAATTTCTCTTCACAGAAATGACAACATCTGTAGTAAAATTAAATATCTTCTAATAAAAGTACAAGAAAGTAAACTCTCAGTGTATGTTCCAAAGTACAGATACTGACCTACGATATACAACAGAAATTTCGGTGAAACTTTGTGAAACTTTTTTTAAAACTCAAATATAAGTGCGCAAATGCAGGCTTCCGCGAAATAAATCGGTAATATGGTTTTGCCCAAGAGGACACATACCTCGTGACATTTTTTCGATAGTTAAAGGCATGTATTAACAGCACACGACAACAGTTCTATAATATTGGGTACAATAAACAACTTGCTTGGGCGAATATTAGCGGTAAATTATTTGCCGTGGAATCACCCAATTACTATTTGACGTCACTACCTTGAACACGTGCGGCATAAACAAAATATTTTTTGGGTTTCTGATGGTCCGGTTATTCAGGTATCGACATATATATTAATTTTAATTTTTGGATAAATTTTATTTTTGTAATACTTTCCTCCTAATATTGGCAAATTGACCATAGTGAACCGTTAGGATATTGTTTCTCTTGAAAACATTTTTGCAACTGTCCATTCGTACCATATTAAAGATTATCCTGATTATGCGTTTTTGACCTAAGAACACTCTTTGTATATTATTGGCAATTCCCCAGGAGACAATATTGTTTGTTAAGTGACTGTAACCCAGCCCATAGTAAATATTTAATAGACCACCTACGTTTAGACACGTTTTCTTCTGTATTATTGCAAAGCATGTCGAGTTGAGTTTAGTACAAACAAAATCAGTGTGTTTGTTCCACGTTAATTTAGTATCTAAAAATTTTGCAGATTCTGAATGTTCAATTTTATAAAGTCTTTCAATGTTTTGAGGATAATTGTTTTCTTATGTAGAAATTTAATGAGACAGTTTTCTTGTCATTAAGAATTAGATTGTTCCATTGACACCATGCCTCTAGTTTGTCTCGCACACAATTCAAATTTACCGAGAGTTCTTCTTGGGTAAGGGCTGCTATAGTTACAGTGATATTGTCGGCAAACATAGTAACCTGTAGATATATTTGATGGTAGGTCATTTATATAAATCATGAAGAGCAGAGATCCCAATACAAAACCCTGCGGAAGTCCCATTTTAATATTTTTTGTCTCAGATTTAACATTTTCATATTTAACAATAATTTCCTGTTGGAAATATATGACGAGATCCATTGTAACATGCTTCCTCTAATACCCACGGCATATAGTTTTTTATTTAAAAACTCGGCATCGACTGTGTCAAAAGCCCGCGAAAGATCAAACATTAAAAACAGAACATATTTCCCATTGTCCAATTCTTTATGTACAAAATTTAGTAGCTGATAAGAGGCAGTTTCTATGCACATATTCTATCTAAATCCATGTTGGCTTGATATAATATGCATTCTTTGTAGGAAATTTACAATTACATTGTACACTATTCTCTCTATAAGTTTTGATATGACACTCAAGAGTGATATTTGATGATAGTTTTCGGTGTTTGACGGATCGTTTTTTTTTTTAAACAGGAACCACTTAGGCAGTATTAAGTATATCAGGAAAAATACCAAGTGCAAGGGACTTGTATACTAAATAAGCTAAGGGTTGGCATATTACCTCACCAATGGATTTCAATATCTTTATGCTAATTTCATCTAGTCCAGTGGAATTTTCATTTTTTAATTTACCTAATTCTTGCATTACATCATTTTCGTCAATATGTGGAATAAATAGGGAATTAAGCAAGTCTCACTGAAGAGTGTAATATTCATTCAGATTTACCAGAACAATGTGATCTAATTTGTAAACGTCGAAGAATAAATTAACATGTAATAATAGTCATATATGACGCATGCCTAGTATAAGAATACAAATCATGTACATAATGTGAAAATAAATATATAATAAAAAATCGAACTCCTCTTAAGCTGCAATAAAAAAAATATCTGTCTAGAAAACCTGATCCAATGAGCGCTTGTGATCTCACTATAAGAAAAACCGATGGTTTTGGGCATGCGAGGGTAGTTTTTGAGGACTGAGAGAGAAAATGATACCAAGATCGTGTTCTCCACCCTTGAAAACGATATATTTTTTAAAACCTTCTCTTTGAGGGACACTTCAGGATTGAGGGGGGAGGTGGTTGAACCCCCGGAGGTTGTTAGGATGTCTGGTTGCTAAATTTTACAGGAGATATTGAGTTTCCTCAAAAAAACCCGATCCAACAAGTCCTAGCATGCCTGATAATGAAAAATGTGGAACATGGGTGATTTTATGCATTTAGAGGTTGATGGTTATGGGTGGGTGGCTAAATAATATCAGCATCGTGTTCCTCGCCCTTGAAAACGTGTAGAAAATAATTTTCAACAAGTTCGGATGTTTTTTACATATTTCGGTATTCAGGGAGGGGGTAGTTTCAACCCCCGGGGGTGGTTAGGATGTCTGGTTGCGACATTTTACAGGACACATTGAATTTCCTCAAAAAAGAAACCAGATCCAACAAGTCTTCCCATACCCGACAACGAGAAATGGGAAAAAATTGTGTTTTTTATGTTTGGGGGGGTGGTAGGCACCACGCGACTACCACCATCGTATTGGCCGCCCTCGAAGACGGGGAGGTCGCCATGTTTAATCGCTACTCTTGCACTGTTGGGGTTTTAGCAACTTTGGCATGGACTATTAATTTAGGTAATTACTATTCCAAAGAACATAGTTCTAATTACAGGATAGAAATAGAATCCTGATATAAATAGTACATGAATTAAACAGACAGATTGATAGATAAGATGCAATATTATAAAATTACTATAAAGTAATGGAATATAAGACAGAACAGAAACGATTCTCTTCTTCGAATTCACGTCTTGATAGATTTTTCGTGATTTATGCATAATACTGCATAATTGTAGTTGAACTTCTTCCATTGTATGGTACGTCTGACAGATCATCAACGATTCTTCCTATCGGTTCCTTGGTAACATTAACCCAATGTTTTGGAGGACGTCCTCCCCGAGACAGAACAAAAATGATTAACAGATAGGATTATTTTTTTAGATATCTGAGAAGAGGTTTCATCCTCTCCTTATAAAATGGCAATCCCCACATAATATAGAAACGTATCTTTGATTCATTTACTATTAGATTATAAAAAAACAAAACAAAATTTCTCTTGTACTAATTGATCACAAGTTTAAACTAGATGATAGAGTTCTACATACTATACTTTTGTATAAACTGTACCCGCTGGCCACATCTGCAATTTTTCTATAGGTATTACATTTTTCTTTTTGAATCAGACATTTACATTCATCTTAAATGTAAACATTTTTATCTCTCCTTTCTCTCAGTCACAGCCTGCGCGGGCAAATTTATAGTGGCGAGGTGATTTTCGTCGTCCGCCCATTTTGTAAATTACATTAAAAATTAAACTCGGATGTAGCTGAAACAATGTAGCCGCGTATGCGTTCCTTTATTAAAAGTGTGTACCCACAGCGCCGCGACAGGATGAAGTTTTAATCACCAGATAAAGGAAATCTCAGGACGGCGCTGAAAAACAAAACCGAGTGCTGGGCTGGGGGCCCCGAGCCATTCCACGGTACAGCTGCGTTAGATGTTTTCTGGAATTCTAATTATCAGTAACGAAAGTAAGGGTCAAAAAAACTAAAATTTCATTACGTATATCTAATTAACGTAAAGTATAATGCAAATATCTACAGTGTGTCTCTAGATTACTGCCCGGAAAGGAATCATTTTATTGTTTTTAATTTTTCTAAAAAAGTTACTTTTGATAAAAAGTTTGCTAAAAGTGTCTAAACAATGGGATTTACCTAGAGAGATATTTGAAGGTAATATAGGACATACAAACATTAAGAAAAATAATTTAAAAGAGAACCATCCTCATTTTTAATAGGAAAATACGAAATAAAAAAGTAGTAGCAGAATTGGGAAGTTAACCCAAATATGAAAATAATAGTAATAGTAATAATAGAAGTTAGCAAAATGTGGAATGCAAAGGAATAGAGCCCTTCTGTTTTGCATCTCACTACCGTTATTATCCGATTCGCTTTGAAATACTCATGGCTACAACTGCGGTACCCCCTACGACAGGAGGCATAAGGTCACCCATCTGTTTTACATGGATGACCATTAACTTTATGCCTCCGGAGAGAGGGATTTACGTCAGTCCCCCAGGGTGATACAGGCTGTCATGGAATTTGGGTTGGACAAGTGTGCACTAGTCCACCTCAAGAGAGGACGATGCGGGGACTACGGAGAGGATGCGCAGCTTGTGGAGGAAGCCTCTTACACCATCTAGAGGCCGGAGAGTCATACACTTTTGGGTGTCGAGCAACGCTCCACCCAAGAAGTACATGTAGTGAAAAACGCTCTCCGCGGCAGGTATCAGCACCGATTCCGACAGATCTGGTCTTCAGTCTTCTGTCGGGGAAGAACACGGTGTCTACTACAAATATGTTTGCCGTTCCGATCCTCCTCTACTCCTTTGGAGTAATCAAATGGAGTCAAGAGGAGCTGCGACAACTCGATGTAGGGACCCGCAAAAAGATGCATCTCTATAGGAGTTTGCATCCTAAATCGTCCCTTCCACGGTTATACCTCCCACAACATCGGGGAGGCCGTGGACTCTTGAGTTTGGAGAGTTCCATAAGAGGATGGTTCTGGATGGAGCCTGTAAGGTCATGAGAAGTTCAGATGCCCTCCTCTGCTTGGTCCGAGACGAAAGTTCAGGTAGGAGCCTTTTTGTTTAAGGCAGCACGTAGAGCCGCCGATGAACTCGGTCCGGTCTTCGATGCTGAGCGGGTTAATCACGATTCTATCAACGAGTTGAAACCTGCACGTCAAAAAACCCAAGTCAAAGTTGCAGAAAGTAATCTATTTCTGCAGTTACATTCGGATAAGCCATTGCACAGAGTCTTTTATAAAAATATAGAAGACCGCGGCTTATCCGAAAGACTGACCTTTGCTTTCTTAAGATCAGCCGGGCTGAAGTCTGAGACCGAGGGATTCATAATGGCGTGCCAGGATAGTGTATTCAACACATTCGTCTATCGAAGTCGTGTCATGATGCCAGCTGCAGGGACTGTCGTAGGGCTCCGGAGACATTAATGCATTTGGTGTCGGCTTGTCCAGCATATGCAGTCTCGGCCTATATCCAGAGGCATGACGCAGCATTACGAGTACTTTATAATCACTTAAGGCACTCGTATGGGTTAGATGAGACACCAGTGCTGCCTTACGCTCCGGGGGATATTGAATCTGTTGTGGGAAACGAGAAGTGCCTAATTTACTGGAACTACTCGTTTCCCACCATCAGGCAAATACAAGTCAACAAGCCTGACGTAGTCCTCCTCGACCACCAACTCAAGACAATGTTTATCGTGGAGTTCTCGGCTCCCACAGAGAACAACATTGTCTTGAAGAAAAAAAAAACGGACAAAATATAGAGATTTGCTCTTCAAACTCCGCAAACTCTATCCAGACCATACTGTTAAGATAGTGGTACTGATTATAGGAGCACTTGGTGGAACGAGACACACACTGCTTTCAGAACTTAAGATCATATCAGCATGCCGAAATTCAGCAGAGGTCTTAGCCAGCAGAATGCAGAAGGCCGTCATCCTCGGTTCATTACGTCTGCTCAGGGCACACGATTCTCGGACCCAGGAGTCACTTACCCCACGGGTGTGGGGAGTTGCTACCAGCTCCCCTCTGTGAGGGCCGGAGCTATAGAGAAGGGTGACTGGTTTTTAACTAAAAAAAAAATAATAAATAATAATAATAATAATATAGAATAAAAATGATCGGCCCCAATATTGATCCTTGTAGCACGCCTAATACCAACTTCATAAAGCCTGGGGCAATCATTTATAACAATTTTCTACTTCCTGGAGGAAAATTATGACTTCTTGAGATTGAGTGCATTTTCAGCAAACCCATAGAATTTCAGCTTCAATAGCATCAATCTATGATTAATGGTGTCGAACACCCTAGAGTAGAGTAATCCAGCATTACTTAAATCGAGTTTTCACCTTTACCGCCACTGATTAAATCATTTGTAACTTTCAAAAGTGCGCTAGCTGTACACTGTCCTACTTGAATATTTGACAGATTTTAGAAAGAATGCCATATTACTTCCACATCCAGTGGAAGTATAGTAACGACAAAAAAAAATTTGAAAATTTTTATTGTTCAAATAGGCTTAGAATGTCATAAAACGTCGAGATTTGAGTAACTTTTCTTTGTGCGCACGATTACTCTGGAACCGTTTGAGATATTGACTTGAAATTGGGTACACGTATGTATTTTAACGTGATCTGGAATAAGATTATATCTTATTCCGTTGAAGGGTTGGAGGGTAAATTGGGGTGAATAGATGAATAAAGCAGGTAAGAGTCCATAAGATAGGTATTTAGTATATACACGAGAAGCTATAAGGTCTCAAAAAAAATTTTGGCATTAGCCACCCCCACTACCTATGTGGGATATCGTTTTATGGGTTTTTGGGGTAGACGATTTCAAATAGTATGCCATTAAAGTTCCATAAACAATTATTTCCACATACAATTTTTTTTCGTTGTGAGAGACTTGGATGAAAAATCTGAATGTGGAAGTAGTGATTCCTTGGACAGCGGTTTATTAAACAAAAGTTCTAATTTTATTATGCACTAAATGCTATTACACGTGAGAATAAGCTTATTGGCTGTAGATCTAAAATGTTTAATTGAATTTTTGTTTTATTCAATGGTTTAACTGCTGAAGTTTTCCAGGAATCAGAAATATTACCTCGTGGTATGCAACAGTTAATATATCTTATGCAGTTAATGCCTTTTTGAAGCATTTTTACTTCCACATCCAGTGGAAGTACTGTATCGACAAAAAAAAATTGAAAATTTTTATTGTTTGAGCAAAAAAATTCTGTCGGTCTGTCTGGCTGCAACATTTTTTGTGCGCATGATTACTCTGGAACCATTTAAGATATTGACTTGAAATTTGGTACACGTATGTATTTTAATGAGATCTAGAACTAGATTATATTTTGATCTTATTCCGTTGAAGGGTTGGAGGGTAAATAGGTAAATCAAGCAAGTAAGGGTCCATAAAATTGGTATTTAGTATATATAAGAGAAGTTACCCCCACCCCATTATTAAAGGGGGTGAAAAAAATAAAATTGTCATTTAGTGGGTGAACAAGAACCAAAGGCCTCAATTTTTTTTTACTTTATTCACCCCCTTCCACCACTCCCACCTTCACTACCGATGTGGCATATCGCTTTATGGGTTTTTGGGATAAACGATTCCAAATATTATATTATTAAAGTTCCATAAACAATTATTTTCACATACAAATTTTTTTCGTTGTGAGATACTTAGAAAATCTGGATGTGGAAGTAGTGATTCTTTGGGCAGCGGTTTTTATAGTTACTCTTGTCCTCACGAATATTATTAATACTAATAGTCGCTTTAGAAAGACTATCATTTGGAAAGTTCTGAAATTGAAACGATTTCATAATTTTCTAACTGACTACGTCCTTTTTTTAATCTCTTTATCTAATGTTGACGATTTCAAAGCAATATATTTGCCCATTTGGTTATTGTTCACACTGGAGTGTCTTAATAGACGACATCCTAGTTATCTATTAAGTTTAATATAATGTAGTCGCTCAGTACCTTCTGCACGGATACCGTTTTGTAATTTATCACCTCGCAATATTTATGTACTAATTTGTGCGTTGTGCAGTATATATTTTTGGCCCGAAACCGATAATTGAAAATTCGGCAGATTAATCTGCGGCGGCTGGGTAAGGATGCGGAAGCGGGCTTATGGGTAGAAGCTAGTTAATTACAAATAACTCGATTTAGGCGAATGGGTTAAATGTGCGCGGTTAATCTATTGAAATTAGTAAGCAGCGCACCTCAGCAAACGTTGACTTAGCTTCGGTGGCGTTAATAATGACTCGAGTCGCTCCTCTGGCAAATGTAGTGAGCCGGTAAATGGCCTGTAAGACCTAAGAAGCGGGTAAGCCGGGGTCAAGGCGCCCCCCACGCAAGCCCCACGGCTACAATTAGATATCTTTGTGCCATAATTCACGTGTAATCTCTGCCGGCCTCGGAGCGAGGCCTCCGCCGCCAACGATGCTCATCTGCAAGTCGCTACTCTTACGCTCCTTATGGCTTCCCGCTCTCGTTTCTGTATTAAAGGAGACTGTTTAGTGTTACAGGAATATGTAATTAAAAGTTCTCTCGTCTGTCACTAACGAATACTCCATGTTTTTACTTCCTTGTACCTGGACAAAATAAATATAGACTCATTTTATTATTGAATATACTTCTGGGTGCGTGAATATGGTTTACCGTTTACCTAAAAATGACAGATCTCTCGGCCAGCCGTTCTGTTTGAACGCTTTGTAACATTATAGGCCGGGAGCCCGTGTATAATATGACTGACTATCCTGCGAACTTTGACAACATGTAAAATGGATTGTTTATATACAAGTTAGCAATGAATGGACCGTCAGCTGGTTAGGTGGTGGTGGGCGTGGCTGTCAAAGGGTTGAAAACACTTAAAAAAATCAAGAAAAAAAATTATCCGGCGAATGCTGAAACTTATATGAGGAGAAGATTATGCTATATAAAAGTAGAACATAGCAGCTGGACGGAGGGTGGTGGATTTAGCGTCAGCTGATCGATCAAACAGATCCAAAAAAATTAAAATTATTCGGCGAACTTTAAAACTCGGGTATAAGATAATATTTATACTAAGATTCACGAAAAACATAGTTAGCTGCAAGTATGTGAGTGGAAAAGTCATCAGCTGGTACAGTAAAAGTGCTGAGTGTTGATTCGCCTGAGAGACAGCGCGCACCACCTTTCTTGCGTCAGCTGACGACTTTTCCACCCACATACTTGCTGCTGACTGTGTTTATCGTTAATCTTAGTATGAATATTATCATTTACTTGAATTTCGAAGTTCGCCATAAAGATTTCATTAATAATATCGATATTGATAACTTAATGTTATAAAGCGTGCGTGAGGGATTTAGATTAAGATTTTTTTTAGAAGCGAGTAACAAAGAGGAAAATAATCTTTCGCCCACTGAGCATCAAGAGAGAGAGTCGGATGAAAATGAGAATGAGGAAGATCTGTTATTGGAAGAGGAATAAATCCATTTTTTGTTCGTTAAACTAAATAAATTTTCTGAGCAGATTATTCTGTATACTTTTGAAATGTACGAACGTATTAATTTGTATTTTCATAAAATAATATACATTACTAATAAATTGAATATTTAATCAAATTAAAAAAAAAAAATCAGGAATGCCGCACGCATGCTTTCTAGCATTAAGTTCTCAATGGTTTATGGCGAACTTTGAAATTAGGGTATATGATAATATTCGTAAGATTAACGATAAACATAGTCAGCTGCAAGTATGTGGGTGGAAAAGTCGTCAGCTGACACAAAAAAGGTGGTTCCCGCTGCCTTTCAAGCAAGTCAACACTCGGTACTTTTACTGTTCCAACTGACGACTTTTTCACCCACATACTTGCAGCTGACTATGTTTTTCGTAAATCTCAGCATAAATATTATCTTATACACGAATTTTAAATTTCTACGAATAATTTTAATTTTTTTGGACCTGTTTGATCGATCAGCTGACGCTAAATCCACCGCCCTCCGACCAGCTGTCTATGTTCTACTTTGATTATAAAACATCATCTTCTCCTCATATAAGTTTCAGCATTCGCCGGATAATTTTTTTTAACATTTTTTTTTACGTATTTTTAACCCTCTGACAGCCACCCCCACCACCACCCAACCAGCTGACGATCCATTTATTGCTAACTTATATAAGAACGATCCATTTTACATGTCAATGTTCGCCGGATAGTCGGTCATATTATACATGGGCTCCCGGCCTATTATCTTTAACATTATCAAAAACCTAATTTGGCTTTCAACGAAGTAACTCAAAAATATTCTCTATAGTCTATAATGGTCAATATATTATGCACATGTTTAAATCGGTTGCCAGTGCGGTCCCAAATGGTAATGATTTGTGAAATAAAATAGGTGAGTACTTATTGGTGTTGACGAGTTGAAATAATTCAATGAGAAGGAGAAAAATGAAAATAAATAAAATTAGGAAAAGTTTATAGTAGGAGAGCTGGCAAACATTATGGTGAACGATAAGATTCAAAATTTTCACTGATGGCAGTCCATTCTTTGGTCTTTGGGTATGTCAAAACCGATCGTCTGCCGTTTCAAAGTGGCAGCATTAACTTGGGGGGTGTATTCAAAAAGAGGTGATTTTAGGTTTTAGTGAACCATATTGTTCAAGAAAAATTTTTGCAGGGGTGATTAATATAGTTAGTCTAGACGGCATTTCTACCTAGGCAGACAATTTTTCTGGTAGCATTATCATAGGAGACGCAACTCAAAATGGCAAAAATCACATTTCGGTGAACTATATTGTTCAAAAATAATTTTCGCGTCCTTATATTTGTCTACTTATGGTTTAATAAATAACGAATTGGCAGACGAAAAAATCGGTAGCATCGCCCTAGCAGACGCTGTCAAAGTGACAGATCCGGTTTTAATGAACGACATTTATCAAGCAAAATTATGTAAGGAATGATAAATACAACAAGTCAAGATTACATTCTCGTCCGGGCAGACGATTTTTGTCGTAGCTATGTGTATGGCAGACGCCTGTCAAAGTAGCAAAAATCACGTTTCGGTGAACTGTAGTGATCAAAAATAATTTTTGCGTCTTTCGATTCGTCTATCTATGGTACAATAAATATCGAATCGGCAGAGGAAAAAATCGGTAGCATTTTCCTAGCAGACGCTGTCAAAGTGAAAAATTTTAATTTTTTTTCTTATATAAATAAGTTTAGAATGTTGCGACGAAATTTTAAGTTTGAACAACAAAAATCTGTCTGTAGGTCTGTCTGTAATCTTTTTTATGCGCACAATTACTCTGGAACTGTTTAAGATATTGATTTATGGTGTATCTATGTACTGTAACGAGATTTGGAACTAGATTATATTGTCGAAGGGTTGGGGGCAAATGGGGTTAAATAGGCAAAATAACAAGTAAGAATTAATAAAATTGGGATTTAGTGTATGTACGAGAAATCAAGGTCTTAAAAATTTGTTGGCATCAGCCATCCCCACCCTACTATTTAAATGAACCAAAGGTTTCAATTTATTTTTTGACATCAGCCACTGCCGCTACCCCCACCCCATATTAAATGGACTAAAGAAATAAAATTGTGATCAAGTGTGTGTACGAGAAGCAAAGCTATCAAAACATTTTGCCATCGACCACCGCCACGGCCACCCCGTTACTTTCGCCCCATCATCAAATTACCCTCTTTGATGGTATGTGGAAATAGTGATTCCTTAGACAGCAGTTTTCAAACAAAGAATTTCTCTGCATACAAAAAATCGGTGACAGTTCGTTCGTTATATTTCCTGTGCGAATAAAAATCTGACTTTAAACAACAGATTTATTAGTTCTATACAAATAAAAAATAACATAACAAAAAGCCTAGAATACATTATTTTCAGAACATAATAATCTAAAAGTAACAAATAATATGTATAGCCATAAGAATATCAATCTATCATATATGGCTATACCGTAAGGAACATACAAACAACATTCTAACCCTATTTATATAGAAAAAAAAAATAAAATTTTTCACTTTGACAGCGTCTGCTAGAAAAATGCTACCGATTTTTTCGTCTGCTGATTCGTTATTTATTGTACCATAGATAGACGAATCGAAGGACGCAAAAATTATTTTTGACCACTATAGTTCACCGAAACGTGATTTTTGCCACTTTGACAGGCGTCTGCCATACACATAGCTACGAAAAAAATTGACTGCCTGGGCGAGAATATAATCTTGAATTGTTGTATTTATCATTCCATACACAAGTTTTCTTGATAAATGTCGTTCATCAAAACCGGATCTGTCACTTTGACAGCGTCTGCTAGGGCGATGCTACCGATTTTGTCGTCTGCCGATTCGTTATTTATTAAACCATAAGTAGACAAATCGAAGGACGCGAAAATTATTTTTGAACAAAATAGTTCACCGAAATGTAATTGTTTGCCATTTTGAGTTGCGTCTGCTATGATAATGCTACCAGAAAAATCGTCTGCCTGGGTAGAAATGCCGTCTAGACTAACTATATTAGTCACCCCTGCAAAAATTTTTCTTGAACAATATGGTTCACTAAAACCTAAAATCACCCCTTTTTGAATACACCCCCCCAAGTTAATGCTGCCACTTTGAAACGGCAGATGATCGGTTTAGACATACCCAAAGACCAAAGAATGGACTGCCATCAGTGAAAATTTTGAATCTTATCGTTCACCATAATGTTTGCCAGCTCTCCTACTATTAAATGTAGTGATTTGATTTTATGAAAAATATTATAAGGTCGAAAAATAGAAAAATCGTGAATGTAAATTAAATAGAGAAAAAAGATTGCTTCGTATTGTCAACGTAATCTGTAATGGAAATATATTTTCTTCGATAAAAATGATGTGCTTGTTTCATTTCTAAAAAAATGGTTTGGCGTGTCCAGTTATAAATGTGACATAACTTATTATTGATCATGATTGTAAAATTTTGCAGGCGGGCAATTCAATTCTGTCGTTTTAGAGGATGACCTTAGGTTTAAAACGCCTAATGTGTTCAGGGTATATCCCAATTCACAATTTTGAAATTCCCTGGCTTTTCCATGTTTTTCAGAACTTTTCAATAAAAATTCCAGAAAATTTCTCAGGTTGAAAATGAAAATCGATGAGCCGAGGACAAGAAGGGAACAACATTGGGCATAAGTAGTTTTAATAAATTTTCCCTGACTTTTTTATAAATTTATAAATTCCCTGACTTTTCCAGGTTTTCCCTGTTTTCCAGAAAGTTCTCCATGGTGTACCATGTGTGTTTCATTTGCCCCAAATTATTTTTGGATGAAAAAATCGGAAAACGTTTTTTTTAATGTCTACTAACAATAATATGTCGATTTTACCCTAAACGGACGATCCCCCCAGCCCCCCTCAATCCTGAATATGCCATCACTTGCTAACAGCGTTCTTGGGATATCGCTTTCAAACTTATATTTGCTTGATAAAATGGTAGCATCAAGTAAATATAAGTTTGAAAGCAATATATCTCCCAAAGAACGCTGTTAGCAAGTGATGACTTATTCATGATTGGGGGGGGGCTAGGGGGTGGGGGATCGTCCGTTTAGGGTAAAATCGACTTATTATTGTTAGTAGATATTAAAAAAAATGTTTTCTGATTTTTTTCAACCAAAAATAATTTGGGACAAAAACCGCCCAAATCGACCCTCCTCCTTTCTATATGAAATTGTAACGGTCAACCTTTTAGATATTTGTGACATAATGCCTAGTTGCCTTAATTGCAGCCCCAGAAAATAGTTTGTTTAGGCGCGCATATCGACCGCAGGCCGGGAGGTCGTTAAAATTATGGCTGGGCTTTGAGCCATTCAAGTGTTTATTAGTTTTGAGATTTCACTTCTTTGGTGAATTGTACGTACTTGAGAAGTTAACACCAAAATATGTCTAGTATAGATGTTTCTGAATTAAAGCAGCATTTGTTAGTGTAATACTATAGCTACTTCAAGTGAGTTAATAAGACAGTTAAGTTTAATGTGAGTGTTTAATATACTTATAATGGTCTAGTTATGCAGATTGTTATGTGTAAAAGTTGGAACCGACCTTGAGCTTTTTACCTATAACAGTGCCTTCGTCCGTTTTGCTGCAGTTTTTGTAAGTACATTTACTTTTCTACTTTGTGTATATCGGCAACTGAGAATAGCTCCATTAACTTTCGTTTTATATTGTGGCCAAAGACGCCAATTTGCTGTGACTTTCAGTGTTATGTGCGGGCATTTCGTTGTTTAATTAAACAAACAAGCTACATCCTTTTCGCAAGTGCTCGTCCCGTCTCTTGAAGACTGCTAATAAAATTTCTCCTCTACCTATAAATAATTTTCTGTGCAGAACATATTACGTTTTTTGTATTTTGTAGTTTAAAATGCTACTATGTATTTGCCTATGTTATTACCTTTATTTACGTTTAGAGATCTATTTATGATATAAAATATAAAAATTTGTTTATTAGTAAAATGTCATTTAATCTTTTCATTTAGTAATACTACGTTGGCCAACTAATAATTTATCTATCTTTTTGAAGTATTTGCAGTAGTTTTTTATGTATTGTGGCCTTCTGCCAATATATATTTACCTCTTTAGTATCTGCCTCTCTGTACATTTTTCATTCTGTTTGATCTTTCTAACCGTAATCCAAGCACATATTTTATTTGATTTGTCAATTGCTCTACCGTACCTTTTGTATTTACAATAAATTTTGTTATTGTTAATTAGTTATTTTTTATTTCAAAAGTCCCTTAGTTTATTTACGAATTTTACCTTATTATATCCCGGACTGGGATTCATTCTCCTTCTTTGAAGTAATAAGCTAGGTTTTTTATTTAAATTTTGCCCATTTTTACCTTTAAAATATGGTTTTTTTATAAAGTAGCCGGGCTATACTTTTGTCTCTTTTTGGGGGCTGTAATAAAAATTTTTAGAAAAATAACAGTTATAAAATACATAAAAAATTAGTTAAATTTTGGAAAGCTACCTTACACAATTTGATACAGTAGTGTTCCGGCATTGCAATTACATATAAACAAACGGTTTTTATAAAAATGATGAGATCACAAATACATCATTATACTTACTTGATGACTACAGGATTCCATTTAAGGTTTCTAAAATTTTTATCTAGTTTCAAATTATAAAACTTACAGCTGTATGAGATATTTTCAATAGACCCAAGATACTTGCGCGAGATGCAAGGTCTGTGAATAATTTTTTACTATGATATTTTAGCAGATATATTTTGACGTCCCCTGAATCCATTGTAACCATCCCTGTCCATTCCGTCTGTCTCTCTGTAGAAATCATTCATTGAAATAGAAGAAGTTTAATATAAATACATCCACATTACATATACATTTAATAAATAAAATGCAATATACATATTCAAATATACGTTAAAAACAATTTGGATTCACCGAACAAAGGCCACCAGAGCGTCCCACCACAAAACCCAATAACTTATCTTTTTTTAAAGATTTATAAATACATGAAGTCAGCAAATCAACGCTATGCATCTTTGTTGACGTTGCATATATTTAACTAATGCAGTTATGAAGGTATGGCAGTATTCTGTACACACTAATATGTAGTTATTTATCAAATAGGCAACAATATGTTAATATTGGCAATGTAGAAGAACTCACCACCGCATGCCTTAAGATCACGACAACAATCTGTTAAATGAAAGCACCAGTCGTCTCTTCTTCAACGTACGATGGTTTATTTCTACTCTCAAGGGGTTCTCATATTTCTTAAGCGGCCACCTAGGACCGGAGACGAAAAATATATAAATTTTTACTTACCGTGGATTGCTCAACTGCTCTCTCCAACGTCTCTGCCTTCGATACGATGCCCTTTATCTGATATCATTCCTATTTCCAGGCACTTCTAAATTTATAATCACTTTTATAGAATCATGTATTTAGTTTCTGTGATACTATCGATGTTTTCAAAACAGACTTTAGAAACCTTAAGAAGGTCCTATAAATTCAGATGTCGACCCAACACACAAAATATCCCGAGAGATTAAACTTAAAGTTAATCATTCAATAAAAAAAGGCAAGGATTCAAATAATACCATTGTATAAAAGTTCAGTAAATATTGGTAAATCGCCTATTTAATTATACCTAATATTATCAGATCTGCATACCAAACATGGCAAAGATGGACACATCCATGTTTGATCACAACTACACCCGTTAGAGTGATAATCGACTGGCACAAAAGGATTCAATGCCCAACTATTGAAATGCTTTTTGCAACAATCTATAAGTTATACGAGACTTTTCTGCTCTTTTTAAAACATACAGGCGACATATAATTCAGTAACGATAATGTCACTTAGCTCCGCCTTCGAGCTATCCTTATGAGAATATCCGTTTACTGATTTAACTGGACCTTTTTATTATATTTTCAATAATTTTGATAAAAATCAATAATTGGCCATCGAGCATGAAATAATCTTTGCCTAACCTCCTTCCGATGTCTCGGTCCAAAGCGTGTCGCCGGATGGAAATAACTTAATGATATTACAAACCGTCTTTGCAAAAGTAGCATTTTTTTGTATAAAAAAAATCTGTATTGAATTTTTATTCTTGGTAAAGTTTTTAGCGCTGTTCCTAGTCAAATTTTAGCGCAATCTCTAAAATTCCTACTATCATGGCACATGTCGTCAGGCGACGAAGTCAAATTTCAGTGCAGTTTCCAAAAAAAAATATTTTGTCTATCGACATCTTATGAAACTGAAAACTTTTTCTAAGTAGATTTCTGGTATAGTTTGGAAAATTATACAGGTTTAGAAAAGAAAAAGTTTTGATCTGGGAATTTCCTACGTATTTTGACACGCTGAAACCGAATCCGTTCAAAAAGAATTTTCTACCTAGATTTCGAGTAAATCCCGGTTTTTATTGCCAAAAAACCGTACTTTGACGATAAAAACCGAGATTTACTCGAAATCGACGCGGTAAAAGATTTTATAAATTAAAAATTCGGATTCAGCACACAAAAATACATAAGGAATTATAGGTTTAGTCCTTGGAACAAAATTTTTTTTGTAGACCTGTGCACAGATCTACAAAAAAGAATTCTGTTCCAAGGACTAAACCTATCATTCCTTATGTATTTTTGTGTGCTGAATCCGAATTTCCAATTTAAAAAAATTTTTACCGCGTAAATTTCGAGTAAATTCCGGTTTTTATCGTCAAAATGCGGTTTTTTCGACAATTTTTGACGTTTACTCGAAATCTACGCGGTAGAAAATTTTTTAATTGAAAATTCGAATTCAGCACACAAAAATACTTAAGGCGTGATAGATCCCATTCCCAGACCAAAACTTTTTTTTTTGTAAACCTGTGTTATCTTTCATATTTTAATCTGTTTTGCTGGTCTTTACATCAGCAACATATTCAATAGTTTAAAAAAAAGAGTGTTGTGTACCTCGAGGAACCGTTTTGGGACCAACTCTCTTTAATATCTGCTTGCATGGTTTATTATTTTTTTTTTATCTATTTATTTAACATCGGCCTATTTCCGCTACCAGGGCCTATCACCGACGCCAGGAGACGAGCTACCCCCAACCTGGAAATTTTGCTAAACCTCTTGCCTTAAGAAGAGTAGGGATCTTTTACTTGCCTAACATTTAACAGACAAAGGACCGCCTGCTTTACATCCCCTCCGAAGGGTATATCCACTACGTAATCCTCGTCTGAAATTACGTAGCTTCCGCGTATACACTGATATACAAGCCGCTAGAAGGTGGGACGAGAACGCTGTATTTCCCAAGATGGGTCACCTATAGCGATTATAGCGACTCACTCACTGGAAATCGAGAAGTTCCAAAAGCGAGAAGTTTCCATGGAGTCGCTAAGAAACAAAAAGGAAAACTCGATCCATAATGGAGAAGTTTCCATGGAGTCGCTAAGAAAAATAAAAAACATTCGATATAAAAATAAAATATCAATATACTTAAAAAATACCAAAAATCACAAAATATGAACATGTATTAATAACAAATATACGTATATTAACTTCCATTTTAATTTTATTTATAGCGATAACGCTATAAATTTGGTGACCCCGACGTGATAAATATATGCCCGACGTGATCATTTTATGTCCGACGTGATCATTTGATGTCCAACGTGATAAATATATACAAGAAGAGATTCAATATATCAACTACCGTTATAAATTGACCATTTTATGAAGAGAAGAATTTTCCAGATGAATTTTGAATAGAGGTTCCAAAGTTGAATAGATGTTCCTATAATTTATGGTAATTTCCTAATTCAATCAACTGAAGTTGTACACATTACAAGTACTGTCATCTGTCGGTGAGTGAGTTAAAGTACATTCCTTTTTTATCTAAGAGAAATAATCAATCAATCAATCACAATCGATTAGTTATGCCTTCAGACGAGGATTTTCCTCAAACCCATTATGTCACGTCTGTCAAATTACCCCCATTCTGGAAATCAAAACCAGAAATTTGGTTTACCCAGATCGAATCACGGTTTTCTGTTGCAAAAATTGTCAATGACAAGAAAAAGTATGATCAGGTTATAACTAATTTGCCATTAGATGTGATAGATAATATATACGATATAATATCTAATCCCCCGGAAACGGATCTCTATATAAATTTAAAAAAAGTTTTAATTTCACGTTTATCATTGAGTGAGGAGAAACGTCTGAATGATCTGTTATCAGGTTCCCAAATGGGCGATCTGAAACCTTCAGATTTCTATAGATCCATGCTGAATATGGTTGGAGGATTCAGCATGGTTAGTCAAGATTTATTGATAAAGCTATGGAAAAGACGTTTACCTCAAACAGTATATATTGCCATTACAGCTTCAGGGAAAACAGACACAAAAGAGATTCTAGATACTGCAGATCAGATCTGGGAGACCTGTCAAAATTCAATGGTTGCATCGTACTCCAAAAATCCTCTTGACTCTGAGTCAACCCCGTTATCAGATTTAACTACCACTATCAAAAATTTTTCAATCACTTTTCATGATTCAATTAATCAAGTATTACAAAAACAAGAAATTTTTAATTCTCGATTAAACTCTTTAGAATCCAGACTTTCCAATCAATCCTTCGAGCCTCAACCTTCTACTTCATGCTGCAACAATTGCAAAAGTAGAAGCAATTCACAAACTCGTACCACTAATCGCAATCGTTCACCCAGCCGTAATAATGTTTCCAATAAATTTGATCGTACAGACAATACTATTTGTTACTACCATCAACTTTATGGTGCCAATGCCTATCGTTGTGGAGGTGAATGGTGCAAATTCAGTAAGAATTGTAAAAAATCTGATAATTCTCAAAGATGACTGAAGTTTGATAATAATTTTATGACGTCTGATTTTGACATTACTAACAGCAAACGTCGTCGACTTTTTATTTACGATAGATCTAACAACCTGAACTTCCTAATTGACACTGGTGCCGATTTATCTGTGGTGCCACGCAATGCTTTCACAGATTTAAAAAAGAATTTTGATACGATATTAACCGCGGCTAACGGTTCAACCATTTTTACATACGGTAAGAAATTGTTAAAAGTCAATCTAAACTTACGTAGATTATTTCCTTTCGTTTTCAATATAGCAGACATTGACATACCGATAGTCGGAGCAGATTTCTTGTCTCATTTTGGTTTAGTTGTTGATCTTAAAGGAGCTCGAATAATTGATAACAAGACTAATTTGTCAGTTAATTGTTTTATTAAAAATAGTCCTTTAGACAATTGTAGATTAAATTCACTTAAATTATTTCCTTTGACAGATAAATATAACAAATTACTTTTACAATTTCCTAATTTAATTAGTTCCCCAGATTACAATTTACCTATTAAACATTCTATTGTACATCATATAGTTACTGAAGGTCATTTACCTTTTTCACGACCTCGTAGATTAGACAATCTTAAATTTAAAATAGCTCAAACAGAATTTAATAACATGGTAGAATTAGGTATCTGCAAACCATCATCTTCTCAAGTTTCCTCTCCACTCCATCTAGTGGCGAAAAAAGAGAATGACTGGAGACCTTGTGGAGATTATCGACAACTAAATACGATTACCATTCCAGACAGATATCCATTACCTCATATCCACGACTTTAGCTCTCAGTTGCACGGCTGCACTATTTTCTCCAAGATTGATTTAGTGCGAGCGTACCATCAGATACCTGTCGCTGAAAATGACGTTTATAAGACAGCTATAACAACTCCATTCGGACTGTTTGAATTTTCCCGCATGCCTTTTGGTCTACGCAATGCCGGTCAAACTTTCCAACGTTTTATGAATGAAGTACTTGTCAATTTACCTTTCGTTTTCGTCTATTTGGATGATATATTAATCGCAAGTCAATCAGATGTACAACATTTGGAACATTTGGAAAAGGTTTTCAAGAGATTAGACACATACGGAATTAACATTAAACCATCTAAATGTATCTTAGGAGTTGACAATTTAACCTTTTTAGGTCATCACATCTCTTCATCAGGTATTTTACCATCAACTGAGAGAGTCGAAGTCATTAATAATTTCCCTTTACCGACAACTCTCAAACAACTACAACGTTTCATAGGTATGGTGAATTTTTATCATCGTTTCATACCTCATTTTGCTGAAATATTACTTCCCCTATATTCTCTTTGTAACAGTTTATCTCATGATAAAATTACAAAGATTAATAGTTGGCCTGATCAATGTTTAGACGGATTTTCGAAAGCCAAAGACGCAATAAGTAATGCAGTAGTTTTAGCTCATCCTTGCAATAATGACGATACTATCTTATCTCTCTCAGTCGATTGTTCTAACCTTGCCATGGGTGCAGTTTTAGAGCAAAAAGATAATAAGGGATTTCTTGCTCCTTTAGCATTCTTTTCCCGTAAATTAACCACAGCACAAACCAATTATTCGATTTTTGACAAAGAACTTTTAGCATTATATACTGCAATTAAACATTTTAAGTTTATACTTGAAGGTCGAAAGTTTAATTGTTTTACAGATCACAAACCTTTAATCAACGCTTTATTCACGAAAGCAGAAAGATCTCCTCGTCAAATACGTCATTTAGAATACATAGCTCAATTTTCTTGTAAAATACAACATGTTAAAGGAAAACATAATGTAATAGCTGACAGCTTGTCACGTATTTACGACACTTCTTCCTTAAAACAAGATATTTTACCACTTCAACTTAAAAATTCTCCCTTCCTTAATGTTAACTTTGACCTAAAGTTGCTTAGTGAAGCTCAGGAGAAAGATTCAAATCTCAACTATTTATTGTCAGATAAATCATCACTAACTAAAACCAATTTCATTTTAAAAAAGATACAAATTCCAGATTCAAATGATTTTATTTGGTGTGATGTTTCTCGTGCAAAAGTCAGACCTTTTGTCCCACTTGTTTACAGACGAACGATATTCGATATTTTTCACAACTTATCTCATCCTGGTATTAAAGCCACTAGACTGTTGATTTCAAATAACTATTTTTGGCCGAAAATGAACACAGATTGCAATTTATGGTCAAAATCGTGCATTAACTGTCAAGCTGTCAAAGTCAGTCGACATACGCGAAGTGCTCTCGGGAACTTTTCCATTCCGAAAATCAGATTCGACCACATCCACATAGATTTGGTAGGACCATTACCTCCATCCAAAGGTAACTCTTACATTCTTACGGTGATTGAACGATTCACTAGGTGGCCGGAAGCATACCCTCTTCGCGACATCACAGCAGAAACAGTTGCACGTACTTTATTTCAAAACTTTGTTTGTCGTTTCGGTGTTCCCTTGTCAGTAACGACTGATCAAGGAGTACAATTCGAGTCAAGATTATTTAATGAATTTGCAAAGTTTTTAGGTTTTCATAGAATACGTACAACTCCATATCACCCAGAAGGCAACTCTTTAATTGAAAGATTTCATCGCTCACTTAAAACTTCCTTGTTAGCTAGAGCCAATACATCACATTGGACAGATGAATTACCCATCATTTTATTAGCATTTAGGACAACTCCCAAGGAAGATCTGCAATGTTCACCTGCTGAACTCATATATGGTCAAACCCTTCGTTTACCTGGCGAATTTTTCGTTGAATCGTATAATTCCCCAGATATTCCTTATTTCATTGACAAATTACGCATTTATTTTAATAATTTAAAATTTGTTCCTCCAACTTCGCATGGCAATTACAAAACTTTTGTTAGTTCAGATCTTGCCTCTTGCGATTTCATTTTCGTTCGCATTGAACGTTTAAAACGTTCATTTACTCCTTTATATGAAGGACCGTTTAAAGTTTTATCTCGTTCAGATAAGTTATTTACCTTTAAGAAAGGAGACAAAGTCATAACTGTCAATATTGATAGGGTTAAACCGGCTTTTGTATTAGTTGACAGATGTGACATTTTGCCTACCCCGATTAAAAAAGTACGTTTTGCAATCGACACGTTGATTGATTGACTATTTTCTTTTTTAACGAGGGGGTGTATATAGCGATTATAGCGACTCACTCACTGGAAATCGAGAAGTTCCAAAAGCGAGAAGTTTCCATGGAGTCGCTAAGAAACAAAAAGGAAAACTCGATCCATAATGGAGAAGTTTCCATGGAGTCGCTAAGAAAAATAAAAAACATTCGATATAAAAATAAAATATCAATATACTTAAAAAATACCAAAAATCACACATAAAATATGAACATGTATTAATAACAAATATACGTATATTAACTTCCATTTTAATTTTATTTATAGCGATAACGCTATAAATTTTGTATATAGCGATTATAGCGACTCACTCACTGGAAATCGAGAAGTTCCAAAAGCGAGAAGTTTCCATGGAGTCGCTAAGAAACAAAAAGGAAAACTCGATCCATAATGGATCGAGTTTTCCTTTTTGTTTCTTAGCGACTCCATGGAAACTTCTCGCTTTTGGAACTTCTCGATTTCCAGTGAGTGAGTCGCTATAATCGCTATATCACCCATCCAAGTACTAACCGCGCTCGACGTTGCTTCAACGGAATATCGACTGACATTCACATTGAAGTTGCCTCTACGCTCGCCCCATGGTTTATTTTATTTACCTTTGTTTAGAGATATAATAAGTTTTGCCGACAGCACTGCTATAGTATATTATCAATAGATAATAACTGGAAGATTCTTGAGGAAAGAGCTGAGCACGATTTTAAAAATTTAATTGATTACTTTAACAACAAATTATTGGGAATAAACTGCACAAAAAACTTTTTACGTCATATAGTAGCAATTTGCCGAATTTTGAGTTAGATAATAATGTCAAAAATTTGGGAATCTACACAGAAAGTTTTTAAGATGCGATATTCACACAAATTATGTAATTAATAAACTAAGTTTAGATATTAAATGCAGCGCAGTTAAGAACCTTATATTCTGCTCTAGTGGAAAGCCATCTAACATAAGGGTTAACAGCACAGGGTAAAATTTGGCATGGCAGAAATATTACGGAACACACTATTATTGCCTCTGAGATATGCATCATTAGAAAGACAGGCAGACACTGTATTTATGTTTTTGAGAGTGGGTATAGAGTTAAGAGTTTGGGGAAAACAGTTGACAAGAAGCGAAGGGGGTGTCCTCCAAAACGTTGAGTTGATGTCATCAAGACGTTGATGGGGAAAAGCTTTGGTAAGGCGATGCTCCTGATAGGCAACCGGCAACAGAAGGCATTAGACTTTCCATACAGTAAATTGAGGTTAACTAGAATAATAAATGAATCACAAGTCTGTCAAGAGATTGTGAATAAGAAGAAAAGGTGTGATCTTGTTTGTTTGTTTCTTCTCTCAACTTTCAAACGAATGCACCAATTCTGAGGCAGTTTTCAGTAAACGTTATATAATTCTTCAGGGACCGTCGCAGATACTGATCGTCGCACTGACCAACAGAGAACGCCCCATGGCCAACATAACCTCTGATTTTCATTTGGTTCCCTCATGACTTTAAAATACACCAATCTTGATGTAATTTTCTGTAAACGTTAAAGCAGGTATTTAGATTCGGGCAGCAGTTTCGAGGGGATTTTAAATTGTAAAGTTATTATGCCGTATAACGAATATTTTTATCTCAACAGTAATAATTTAACATAATACAATGAACATTACAATGTCTGTCGACGAAGTTTTAGTTCACACCGTATAAGCTTTAACTTCTAGTAGAGGACTATTCTATTCAATTGTGTTTCTGTATAGCACTTTCAGCATATTATTTTCGTAAGCCCACTCATTTTGTTTACATAATAACGATTTACCTTCCCCCTGTCACATTTGTATAAGAATATCCTTTGCGGCAAAAACCGAAACCCAGTTAATAACTCTCCCCTTTCCCGATGAGTATCGGGCGAGCAGCAAAAGGGTACGAAATTAAATACACGTTATCAAAATAATTATCAAAAATGAATGTGGCGACATGTCTCCTCTGCATCTGAAGAGGAATCGTCTGCGGGGCCTTGGCCCGGTCGTGATAACGCGTCGTTTTCCTGCTTCCGTTCGAGAATTACTAAAGTGGCGAGAGGAAAGATAATGCTACGTAAAATATCTGGGAGACCGGAACCACAGGCAGGTATGCTGTTTCACGGTACAATACTATCGTATAATCAGCTCAGACGCATATTTCACAGTTACTTACTACTCAGACTGAGAGATGGCTGAAAAATTGGAATGAATAATGTTTTCCTTATTATGTTTCATTAAATTAGAAACTCACTTCATAAAGTTTCAAATTAGGTAAAGGAATTAGACAGAATTTCAAACCTCATACTACTAGATACCGATCAAAACAAACAATACTTATTCTACATATATTAAAAATATGGCAAGACATAATTCAGATCAGTTCAAAACAATTGTGTTTTTACAATTAATTATTTTTTATTTATTTGCTTTTATCATGATTAGAGAATATTATTTAGGTATTATGCAAATCACAACTTACACACTTTTTATTTATTATGAAAATACCTACTTTCTGTATATTGTTGCCCTAATCTGGGCACGCTAATATACTAGTCAGGTAAATACTTTAAAACACTCATTATTGGAGAATCAATCAGAACAACTACTCTTCTAGCTAATACTGACGAAGTATTGAATTACATGATAGGATTCTTAGCATTTTAAAGAAAAAAAATATATTAAAAATACTTAAATCATTTATTCAAAATTAATCATTCACACTTTTTTATTTAATATGAAATTATGTACTTTCTGTATATTGGTGCCTGAATCGGATCACGCTAATATACTACTTAAGAAAACACTTCAAAACACTCATTATTGGAAAACCAATCAAATCAACTACTCTTCTAGCTAATACTGACGAAGTATTGAATTACATGATAGGTTTCCTGGCATTTTAAGGCAAAAAAATATATTGAAAATACTTAAATTATTTATTGAAATTCAGTCATTCACAACAATTATTGAACCATACATTCTATTTCAACTCTAGAAAAGTTGTACAAGTTTTTTCGAACTCGTTAGTTCTCATCAGAAAGTAGGTATTTTCATAATAAATAAAAAGTGTGTAAGTTGTGATTTGCATAATACCTAAATAATATTCTCTAATCATGATAAAAGCAAATAAATAAAAAATAATTAATTGTAAAAATAAATCAAGAATAGGCTTGTAAATAGTGAATGAATATTTCTTTACTGATGAGAACTAACGAGTTCGAAAAAACTTGTACAACTTTTCTAGAGTTGAAATAGAATGTATGGTTCAATAATTGTTGTGAATGACTGAATTTCAATAAATAATTCAAATATTTTCAATATATTTTTTCGCCTTAAAATGCCAGGAATCCTATCATGTAATTCAATACTTCGTCAGTATTAGCTAGAAGAGTAGTTGTTTTGATTGGTTTTCCAATAATGAGTGTTTTGAAGTGTTTTCCTAAGTAGTATATTAGCGTGATCCGATTCAGGCACCAATATACAGAAAGTAGATAATTTCATATTAAATAAAAACGTGTGAATGATTAATTTTGAATAAATGATTTAAGTATTTTCAATATATTTTTTTTTCTTTAAAATGCTAAGAATCCTATCATGTAATTCAATACTTCGTCAGTATTAGCTAGAAGAGTAGTTGTTTTGATTGATTCTCCAATAATGAGTGTTTTTTTGAAGTATTTACCTGACTAGTATATTAGCGTGCCCAGATTAGGGCAACAATATACAGAAAGTAGGTATTTTCCTAATAAATAAAAAGTGTGTAAGTTGTGATTTGCATAATACCTAAATAATATTCTCTAATTGTGTTTTATTAACTCTCAGAAATTCGTTACAACTTTTAGAACATGACTTAGTGCTTTAGCCTTGGAATAGACGGCTTAAATTTCTTTTCTAACAATAATTACTTATTGCATTTGGATGTCAAAACAGCCTATGACTCGATTTAATGATGTTGGGAAAAAAATTAGTGAATATTTCCTTATTCCTAGGCAAATTGCCAGATCGATGATGAAACTTTACACGAATTGAAGAATATATTTAAGAAATAGAAGTAAAAAGATTGAACCCCGGATGAACATTTACGGACTGCCCCAAGGTTCCGTGTTGAGCCCTATATTATTTAATTCATATACGGTAGATCTTCACCAAATTTATGAATCTAAATATTGTGCAATATGCAAATGGTTTCTCTCTGCATGTAGAAAATAAAATGCATAACAAGGCAGTTTTTCATAAAGATTAAAGCATGTCCCCAAAAAAACTGGAGGTATTTTCAAAATGGCGCTTTCAGATTCACTATCGCTGTCTCCCGATACATCGAATATTTATTCCAAGTCGTCTTCCTCTATTGCTTCATTTATGATATTGAAAAGTGGTCTGTTTTATGGAAACAATTCTGTTTCATACACTCCACTAGATACACCTTAATTCATAATGACATTCCCCAACCAATTTTGGCATGATGAATTTTCTTGTTCAAGGAAATGCATTACAATGTTGATATGTCTAAAGCTAGGCCATGCTTGTTATCCTGCTCATTTATTCAAAATTGGATTTTCACTTCGGCTTTTCAGCTTTGGCTACGCAATTATACAAAGTTGCCTGAACTAAATTAATACAAAAAAAATTGGTGAAGATTGTAATACTTTTACTTCATTTGATTTATTTACTTCAAGTTTATTGTCAATTGGATCAAGGAAAGTATACAATAGTCTTATTTCATAAAATAAATTGAAATTAATCTATAGGTTTGTCTTGCAAAACCTGTGTTTTCCCTCTTGTTATTTTTCCTTACTTTCCGAGGTTTTTCCTGTGTTGTCTGAATTATAAAAATGTCCTGATTAACCCTTGGCCTCCGTTATTTCCTGTGGTTCCCATTTATTAGTTTTTTTTTTTATATGTTTGGATTAGGTTTGTTTAGGTTCGATTTTAAAATTCAGTGAAAAAAAAACAGTTAAGGTTGAGTGTGGTATTTATGTAATAATCACAATATTATGGGTAGGTCATTTTGTGTTTAAGGTGCATTTTTAAAAAGTGAATGAACTTGTAACGGTGATTTTAAAGTTCTGAGAAAAAATATACAATGTAGAAATATAGATTAGAATTTCTTCAAAATATTTTTCATTTCATTTTTCTTTCTGGCTATTTTATCTGACAGGATTTTCATTCCGGAAAAGTTTTCTGTATTCAGAATGTCTAAACATTACATGTTTTTGGTATTGATGGTAGAAAACAAAGTTCAAAATTCTTTAAAAGCGTTAGTAGAATAAAATGCAGCTAATCGATGTTAATTTATCAAGTAATATGTATGTCATTAAAATCAAAACTTTAGTCAAAATAATGAAAATTAATAAGGTAAAACTAGAAGTCATAAATTAATTAAAAAAACAATGAATGTAAACAGATCGGAATCAGAGTGTTTGCACGGAGAACCGGGAGCTGTTTTAAATATCAGCTGATAATTTAATTAAGCGATCCCTTTTAAGCAGAGAAGCCGAAAGAATCCGCAAAGAAACCGCTGGCGCTGGTTCATTTTATTTTTATTGCGCTTCTTTAAAGGAACTTTGTATCTCACACGAACCACCTGATTTTCTTTGTTCGTGCCATAATAAAAAATAAGCTATGTTAAAACGGGCCCTTTTACGTGGATTTTCGGTCGGTTTAGTGATTATAAACTTTCATGTTATGGTTTTATTAATTTTGGAGCGGCATGTCGGCGAGGGTTTCAGCTTGGGGCTTCCATCTCCTTTGGTAAGACGTATGTTTGGACGTTTGGTATTTCTAGTGTCTTAACGTGAACAAAAGTATTTTATTATTATAAAGAATTACATTTTCCCAGTTTGGGATAACAATGCCCCAAGAAATCATGACGATTCACCTCCATATATTATATGTTATAATGCTTCAGAAAGCCAAGAATGTTTAGGTCAGACAATAGAGACAAAATGGAAATTAAATTTTGAGGAAAATGGTTCTATGCAATTTTTCATGTAAATGAATAGTCTTTAAGTTAAAACGACTTGAAAATTGCTCAAAAATTACACATTTAATAAAAAAGTGTTAAAAACTATTAAACTGCAGATGAATTATTTATTTCTTTTATTTATATAGAATTAATAGTTTCAGAGATAATAAAAACGTCGCCATTTTGTTGCTGCACAAAGCCAGTAATTTAAAGAAATCTCAAATACTGTTTTTTGTAACTTTATAGCATGACCAAGATGCTTAAATTTTGCCTTACTCGCTTTAGGAAAAATTTAAGCTATAAAGGCATTTTCGAAAAAAAAAAAGGAAATTTTTGTTCCATTAACAAATATATCAATAAAATATTAGTTTTACTGTACAAATGATGGAGACCAAAAATAAAGCATATAAGCTGAGGATTAATTTATTTTGTTTTCTATTTATGTGTGATTAATAATTTCGAATATATGGAAGATGGCAGTATTTAAATGTTGAATATCTCAGAAACTAGAATAATAATCTTTTTCCACGACTATTGAATAATTCATTTATTATAGATACGTTTTTTAACAAGTGCATACTTTGCATAAATAAGACAAAAAGCCATTTTGCCAAAAAGTCGTGTCACATCCCTTACATTGAACCTATGTGAGGACCGATTCGTCGTGAGAGAGAAAATTGTAATAACTCGTATATAGTTGAACCTAAATGGAACTTCCGTTCTTGTGAATAATATAATCACTATAAAGAACTTTAAAGCTAACCAAAAGTAAAATATTTTAATACTATTTCAAGTCAGACCCAAAACCCAAAAATGCTTTCATCAATTTCTAGTGAAGTTGTCCGAATTATTTCTACAAAATCGATTGCTATCGCATGCTGTCTATTCCATCAAGAGCTCTCTGGAAGAGGTAGTCGACCTTGCCTTACTTGGGGAAGGCGAAAGCTTGCATATCAATACCCCAGTCACATTACGGAAGCTCGAGAGGGATTTTTTTATGAAAACAATTCAGAGATCTCTAAGCATAAAATCCATTAAGACGTTAGGTAAATAAAAAAAAGTGCATCGAGAAAAAAACCAACTTCTGGAGAGCGCTTTGTTATTAATCTACGGTAAATGCAGCCTTGGTCTTTCTTAGCTAGCATCATCTTATTGAACCCGCCTAGGAGTGGAAAACCACACACGAACAAGGAAGAGCGCGACTGGCGCTCTTGATAAATAAATTGGCGTCTGAGTGACGCACTCAGACGCTGTGTGGTAGGTTCTTCTACAAGAGCAAGTGTCCGAACCATATAGAAACTGAACATGTTACTACAAAAACCACTCATAAAAAATATTCACTATGTATGACATTATTTGCATATGACAGTTTTGCATATTTTTTTCCTCTAGGTACTATACTAATTGATATTTAAATTATTATACTCTTCGCAAAAACGAAAACGGAGAGTATATTGCATTTGATCGGCACATTTCTAAAACCGTAAATATCGCTCTCAGACAAAAAAATTTCATATCATCATTATGTTAGTGAACGAATTCTGAACAACTTTCAAAATGTCCGTCTGTCCGTCCGGCCGTCCGTCACGTTTCTTGTAAGCACGATAACTCAAGAAATAAAAATCCCATTATACTGAAATTTGGACAATAAGTTAGTGTTAGCTAGAGGAAGAACACTATTGTTTTTGAACAAAATCGATTAGTAAATAAAAATGTTATTAATTATTTAAATTTGAAAAAAAAATTTTGATTCTTATGTTTTTGTAATTGAATATAAATCTGGTGGAATGATATTTCATTTTAATATCTAAATATTTATATACTTTACAAATACACATTTCATAATGTATTATACAACCATGAAAATATGGTTTTAGCTCGTGTCTTATTGTAAAATTTTTTTTATGTGTAAGGTGGTGGTGTAGTTCTTAGGCTTCTGACTCGAAATCCATGGGTCCCGGGTTCGAAGCCCAAATGGGGTATGGTATAGTTTTTTTTTTTTAATTTTTACTTTATTTTACACTGTCTTTTACCAACTAAGTTCGTACTATAGAATTCAAAATGTTTAAAACTAACATTATTTACAAAAAACTGCGAAGAGTATCCTATAGAATGTGTAACAATTATATAAAAAGTTCAGTGAACAGGCGAAAAGTACGTTTTTAGCTTGTTTACACTATTTGTTTAATGATTTTAATGTTAAATTTTCGAGTGTCATGTTTGTTGTAAAATGCTATCGTTCTATTTTCATGCTAGCTCACCATTGAGAAATATTAAGCTACATCATCTATTATCTTGTACGTAATTTATATTATCCCAGCTTGTGTACCTTTGTGTACAAATTACACATTATTTGATGTATCTGTATCAACAGTTAAAGTGCGCGCTGTGGTAGAACATCTTATTTGCAGGTCGAACGGGTTCAGTGTAGATTCTGGTCACTAGCGTACCCTTTGTGCAACCCTTCCAATGTCAATACATCATTACAAATCGCTCTATTTGACATACAAGCATCTCATCAGGGGAGAATGAGAGCTTGTGAATTAGAATGAAGATAAAACGTTCTGAGAAAGGTTAAAAATAAAAATTTACCACCTAGTAGAACAAAACTATTAAATAATTTCATCATAATATTATGTATTAATTGATTTGTCAATATTATACAGTGTGTTTCACTTCTCGTGAATCTTTTTTATTTGTGGCCCAATTTATTTCAAGTTTTTATGAGCCATACAACTCCATAATACGATTTTATTCAACACGTAAATGCCGCCTAGATCAAAAACAGCGGCCTACTGCGATAAAAAAATAGCAATTTTCGAGAAATCATAGTAGGCTTAAAGATAGACAAAAATTTTGTTACTGAAAGTTGTTCAGAATCACTAGATATGCCCCCCTGTACAATTTTGTGAAAATTTTGTTTCACTTCTCGTGAAGACACCCCAGTATCTTTTTTATTTGTGGCCGAATTCATTTCAAATTTTTATCAGCCATAGAACTCCACGAGACAATTTTATCTAACACATAAAGAGAACTTCTTGCAGCAAATGAAAGTCATGCAGAATTATTATTGAAATTATTTATTATTTAACTGCACGTGTACGCAAAATTTCAGCTCGATTGGATAACGGGAAGTGGGTAAATTTGATACATACATACATAATACATACATACATACAGATTTCCAAGTATTATAAAACCACTGAAACAAAGAAAACGATATTATATTTAAGTTGATGTGTAATAATAAGAAGTGGCCCTTTTAGCGTTTTATTGAATGCCGATTTTTGTTCAAAACTTTCATCTGTTGGAAAAAGTTCTCTTTAGGTGTTTTACAGGGGGGCATATCAGGTGATTCCGAACAACTTTCATTAACAAAATTTTTGTCTATCTCTAAGCCTACTATGATTTCTCGAAAATTGCAATTTTCTTTTTATCGGAGGAGGCGGCGTTCTAGATCTAGACAACATTTATGTGTTGAATAAAGTCGTCTTATGTATGGCTGATAAAAATTTGAAATGAATTCGGCCACATATAAACAAGATACAGGGGTGTATTCACGAGAAACATTGTTTCGCGTTATTCCAATTTTAAGATACTCTTTTAAGAACATTTTCATATTGAAATCTGTACATTTTAAAAAAGTTTTTCGTATGATCCAGAATTTGTTTGCGTAAAAGTAAACAAATAACGAATCCAAACATATTTTTAGCTGACGTCAATGTCAATATTAGATAATAACTGGGCGACGCGACGGTGAAACTTTATTTCATAATTTTTAGGGACCTTTTTTGAAGACAGTAAATTTTTTTTTTAATTTTTTCCCAATAAAAAAGTAAACGAGTATTTAAAATTATATAAATTAGACAATAAAATTTTTGATTTGGCTGATGTTCCCGGTATTGTTTTATCACACTAAGTCTTCAAAGTGACCATTGGCCTTTTTCAATGCATTTCCCTCATTTTTTTTAAGTAAACCTGATTCTTAGAAAAATTTGAAAATTTTCGCGCAATTTGTTATCAATATTTTTCATTCGCTCTCTGGATGTTCGAACCTCACAGATAGGACTATTTCTTTCGTAAAATTCCAAAAACAGAATTCAGTGAGATTTAAATCTGGCGAGCGAGCAGTCTAGATTATGGGTACATTGGATCGGCGCTCAATCCAATTCTTCCTTTAAAAAATGTCTAATCTCACGACTGTGGTGAGGGGAAAAAACTACGTATTCTCTCGTACCGCTAATGGTACTTCTTGAAACAGATTGGAATGATTATTTTGAAGAAAGTATTCTACCTTCGACAGACAATTTGGTAGAAAGAACGATCAAATTAAAAAATGTCCACAATTTCATACGTTCACTGATAAATCTGTAGAACCTAATGATGTGTTTCTTTTCTGATCTGAGATTATTCATCTCTACTAATTTTTTTTTATTGTAAATTAAAAAAAATGTTATATCGTGCAAAACTTATGTAGTTAAACCCCTTATTATCTTACTGTTACTTTTTTGTAGGTTTAATTGTTTAATTATGTATATCTAAAATTCAACTTTAATACGATTTCTTATCCAACCTCAAATAAGATTAATTTTGATTAACGCACGTAGGAAAAAAGGTATGAACAAAAAAAAAACAAATATTTCCTTTCAAAATTTCAAAATTCAGGAGATTTTATTATTATCGTTATATTTTTTTTGCTTGTCTCAGCCAAACCGGTAGCGGTTATATCGCGAAAAGGTAAAGGAGTTCAGCTCCCCCAATTTAGCTTGGAACTTTACAAATACCTTGACAGGTTTGTAGGAGCACTGTACACTGTCTCACTGTGACAATAATTTTTGATAGCCCAAGATTGTCTAGGTTTCTCATGAAGTTTTTACTTATAAGACCCTTAGCAGATATTACAAATGGCACAATTTCGACCTTTCGCTAATTTCTCAGATCGTAGACTAGATTCTCGTAACTGTTTTTCTCAATCCTTCTAATGTGTGATAGAGGCGTCGCAATATTTATTATAACTGGCTCTTTTTTTATCTATAAGAACAATATCAGATCTGTTATATGTTGTGTAGTTGTTGGTCTGTCCCAGTACAGCAACATGTCAGCTGCTTCAAGCACTGGAACTGGTAAATGATTATGGTAGGGTGGCGGTGCATTTTCGAAAAGCCTATGCTTCACTGCAATCTGTTGGTGTATGATCTTGGCCAACACATTGTGCCGGCCCAAGTAAGCGTTCAGCGCTAAAGATGAACCTCCGGTAATAATATGTTCTCCTACAGCTCCACACTTTCTGCAATTGTCAGTGATATCTAGGCTTAGCGCGTGTTTCTCGTAGTTTCATGTCCTCACAACCTTATCTTGAATGGCTGTGACAAAGCCTTCGGTTTCTTCCATGCAGCATCTGTTGCGACCAGCTGTGGGTGTGATCTTGCATTGCTGTTGTGCCAACATCCCAATTACACTGTTGACGCTGACTCAGATTGAGAGGTGTACACCTTTTATCCTCTCTTTTCGCCAGTTTCATAATCTCACTTTCTGAAGAGTCGCTCTCCCATCTTGTTTTCTTTACTGAAATAGAAATTTTTAATGCTGAATAGTCCTCTGCCTCTCTGTTTTTGAGGTATATAAAATTGTTTGTTGACGAGTTGAGGATGCAGATAACGGAATGTCGTGAGTGTTTTTCGCGTAAGCCGATCAAAATAGTTAAGGTCCGTATTCGACCATTTGGCAATACCAAAAAAAGTACGTCAGAACTGGCACTGCCCAGCCATTTATGGCTTTAATCAGGTTTCCGCTGCTTAGCTTGGTATTCATTAGCTTTGTCGGTCTCTTTTGATACTTATTCTTAAATTCCTGCTTCAACTGTGGCTGGTCAAACTTCCGGCTTTGAGCCATCTCCAGGTATCGATAAGTGTCTTCCGGCAGTTGTTTGATATTACTCGTCGATCCTCAACCGCTCCTTCTTTTATGTTGACGGCAGCGCATTTCACGAATCCCAATGCCGTTTGGACTCATTACTAAACATTTCCATCGTTTTTACTAATGAATGGAGTTTGGTCCATCATTTCTCCATACAACTTGAGATCGTGCATGTGCAGCGTCTTTTCTGGCTGCTCAAATTGAGTTTATATTTTGCTTCACTGCTGTTAAGGTGTGATAACATTAGACAAAACCACACCTATGATAGAGTCACCCTGGAATATACCTTTCTTGATGTTTACAGGTCCGATACACCAGCTAAAGACATGGAGGTTAGCCTTCCACTTTCCCATTAGAAGTTTCAAAGTGTTGACGATCTAGTGTCATATTTTGCAAGTTCCAAGACCTTGTTTAGTTAATCATTCGGGATAGAGTCAAACGCCTTCCAGTAATGTAGCATAGAGTCAGAATACACTGTATCTTCTCCGCTTACTTTAGGACCACAGTATCGATAGTCAGCTGTTCTTTACAGCCCAAGGTTGCTCTTATGCACCTTTTTTGCTTGTCATCAAAATGTTTTTGTGAAAGTAATTAAGCACAGCTGTGAATATCTTGTTCTCGACGGGCAAGCAAATGACTGGCCTATAGTAGTTAGGCTGGCTGGCATTGCCCTTTTGGACTACTGTGAGGAATTGAGGGAAGGTTGGGCGCATGAGCGCTCCCATGAAAACACTTGCTAGACTTTCTTGAGTGGCTGAGAAGTTTTTAAGCCAGAAGTCACGTAGTCCGTCTAGCCCTGATGTTTTCCAATTCCGAGTCTTTTTCTCTGCATTGCCAATATCGCGAGCAGTAAGTTCATTGAGCGACATTTGAGGAATAGTTTAGGAATAGGTACTCTACTGAGATCTGTTGAAAACATCAGCACCACTCCAGATAGATGAAAGTGGTTGCGTTGTTATTTTATTTTCTACTTTGAGGGTCCATTAAAACATTTTGAAGCATTTTGGAATAGAGGCAAGTTGAGTTCAAGGTTGAGTTATATCATCATTTTCTGCATAGAATCTGTCACTAACTTTATGATATGTGCTTTGTTACATCCTGTACAGTGTACAATATTGTCCATCGTTTGTCTTTTACCGGCTCTATTTTATAATTTCGTTACTTATCTTGATATGAACAACATATATTGTACTGTTTATGACAAGGACAAAAAATATCTTAAAACTTAATAAAGATTGAAATTGTATTTTTGCTGTGAATAAGCTGTATAACTTTCTGCCCTAAGTTCCTAATTTATCAACTTATTTCCGTTTATACATATTGTGGTATCCTATTTAAAATTCCTAATTAAAAATAACTCGGGGAAGAAAATCAATTCGCTTGCATTTGATTTAATTAAGGACCAGCGTCGATCCTTTAGCTTCAGCTTTAAAATCTCATTGTCGCCCGAATCCTGTGTATGTACGTCTAAATTGAAATTGATAAAGCGTTCTTACCCGCACAACAACCCGTATACTGGCGAGCTTCTGTTTTTCATTCCGTATGAAATTTGCACCACTCCGAACCCTTCTTCGGCCTCCCGCCCGTCGCCCCTCGAATATTTCCTGCGAGTTCACATTTTACCGGATCCGCAACCCTCACTTCTTCTGGCTCGGTTTTGTTTTAACCGACCCGCTTATTGGTTTTTACGATACATGCCTAACGAAACGAGCCAGATTTTTATGTAGTTATGTTGTACGCTCCTTTTTTCTCGACACCTCTTCCCAGGAAGCGGAATTATTCAAATTCATAGGGGTCTTATATGGAAATACAATAAAAATACAAGCTGGGAGTGCGGAACCACATTAAATTGAGAATTTGCCATCATTACTTACTTATTTAGGTCACGCATGCATATAAGAGACAGTACTAACAGAATGTGTACAGAAACAATAATTTAATTATGTAAATTGATGAATATAGAAATAATAATACCTACTTATTTATGGATAAAGGTCCATTAAAATGTTTCCCGAGCAACAGTCAACAAATTTAAAAATCACTTATTGTACTTTGTTAAAGAGTTGCCTTATCTTTCTTTGACACAAGATTGTCGAAAGAAACAAAAGTAAAATGGTGAAGCAATAAAAACTCAAAGCAATTTCAGCTAAGTTCTGATGAAACTACATTTTTGATGGATAGTAACCTAGATTTGTTCCTATGACAACTAGAGGTTTTTTTACTAGGTTAGATTTAGTAAGTAGTATGAAGTACAAACAAAAGTTATTTGAGATGTTATTTTGTAAAAAAACTGAAAGTCATAAATGATGGGGCGGAACGCGGTGTTAACTTATTCAGCGATTAAAATAGTTTATTGACAAAAAACGACAAGCAAAAACAGTATGTGCTCCAAATAGTGTCTGATTATAGGAAACACACACACATTTTCTATCCATGTCTCTTACAAGAAAGAAACTTCCACTATGTGGAAATAATTGTTTATGGAACTTTAATAATATAATATTTGCAGTCGTCGACCTCAAAAACCCATAAAACGATATGCTAGATCGGTGGTAGTGGGAGTAGATGAAGTAAAAAAAATGTTAAGGCCTTTGGTTTTTTTCATAACAGAGTGCGGGTGGTAATGAGGGTGGCTAATGCCAAAACATTTTTGAGACTTTAGATTCTCTTATACAGGGTGTCCCAAAATACCCGCATTCCCCTTAACGTGCTGATGCCATATGCAAATATAATAAGAAAACTTCATATAATTTTTTTCCGAAAATGCTTCCTAAAGGAGCTGAATATTTCGGGAATATTTTCAGACAACTTTATGAAATTCTATTCACGATTTTGCATTATTTAGGCTTACATTTTTACAGTACTGGCCAAAATTTATTTCATCCATAGGTGGAGAAACGAAGGATAGTTTCCATTTCTTTAATTTTTTTTTTTTAGTTAGTTTTTTCATTTTTTTAAGATTACCCGGATAATATTACGTAAAAAAGCTATTTTTTCAATTAGCCGTACGACAAACCGTTGTCGAGGAAAAGAACTTCAAACGAAATATTGACGATTTCTTTCGTTAAGGCGCGTTATGATTTGTCGAAGTAGGCTTATGTTATGTATTGAATAAAATGGCAGGGTACACGTGAATAGAGTTTGATAAAGTTGTCTGAAAGTATTTCCGAGATAATCAATAAAAACCTGCATACCTAAGTTTTCTTATTATATTTGCATGTAGAATCAGCACGTTAAGGGGAAATGCGGGTATTTTGGGACACCCTGTATATATTAAATACCAATTTTTTGGGCTCTTGCTTGATTTGCCTATTTAGTCCCCATTTACCCCAATTTAACCCCCCCCCCTCCCCCCCCCCCCTTCAACGGAATATGATCAAAATAATCTAGTTCCAGATCTCATTAAAATACATATGTGCACCAAATTTCAAGTCAATATCTTAAACAGTTCCAGAGTAATCGTACACACAAAAAAGTTACAGACAGACCGACCGATAGACAGAATTTTTTTTGCTCAAATTTACTCTAAGCCTATTTGAACAATAACAATTTTCAACATTTTTTTTTGCGTATTTCCACTGGAAGTGGAAGTAAAAAAAACTTTGTCCAGATAATATGTAAGGGATTGGTGTTTTTTTTTTTCAATAAAATATATGGAATTCGATATTATTTTGATATTTTTTTTTGTAAAATGTGGAATTGATAATAAACTCATAAGAATTATCTAAAAACTGCTGCCCAAGGAATCACTACTTCCACATCTAGATTTTCTATCCAAGACACTCACAACGAAAAAATTTTGTATGTGGAAATAATTGCTTATGGAACTAATAATATAATATTTGAAATCCTCTACCCCAAAAACCTATAAAACGATACCCCACATCGGTAGTGGGGTGGGGGTGATGATAGGGGGGTGGTAGTGGGGGTGGATGAAGTAAAAAAATATTTTGAGGTTTCTGGTCTTGTACACACACTAAATCACAATTTTTTTTCATCCCCTTTAATAATGGGGTGGGGGTGGCTAATGCCAAAAACTTTTTTGAGACCTTAGCTTCTCTTGTATATACTAAACACCAATTTTCTTGACACTTACCTGCTTGATTTAGCTATTTACCCCAAATTTACCCCCCCTTCGACGGAAGAAGATGAAAATATAATCTAGTTCCAGATCTCGTTAAAGTACATATGTATACCAAATTCAAGTCAATATCTTAAATGGTTCCAGAGTAAACGTACGCACAAAAAAAGTTACAGACAGACCGACAGACAGAAATTTTTTTTCGCTCAAACTTAAAATCTCGACGTTTCATGACATTCTAAGCCTATTTGAACAATAAAAATTTTTAAAATTTTTTTTGTCGTTACTATACTTCCACTGGATGTGGAAGTAAAAGGAGGGCGTTGCGGCACCCTTTGCCGTAATCCGATCGAGCTAAAACTTTACACAGAGTATTTTTTTATGGAATGGAACCATTCTGAGGGCTGCCGCAAAAAAAAAATTAAATTTGAAAAATAGAGGCCAAGCTAGTATGTTCTTTACGACGTTCTAAAGGACACTGAGACATAATTACAAAAGGAAATCTACTAAAATCAGAAGTATCTACTCATTATATTCAATCAATAAATTAATGATAAATAAATAAATACCTACTTCAAATATTAGATTGTGTAATAACTTATACAAAAACATTAATGGCATACAAGTCCTTCTTAGAGATATTAAATCTGTCTGATAAGTAGTTATAACTTAATTCCCCTTTCGGGGATCTGTTTTTAAATGCCGATATTTTCTAACTTTTCTTTGAACCTGTTCTATTACCAACTTTTGGTAATTGTAATATGGATACCAGATTGGAGCAGCATACTCAGTCTTGGATCGGACATAAGTGAAATATGAGATCTTTAACGCCTTAATAATCATTAAATTTTTTGCAATTTCTCACAACATAAAATGTCATAGCATCAGATATTTGTCTTCTCAAGTTACATGGCCATAAAAAGAAAGCTTAGAATCACATACCATTCGAATATTTATAAAAATTACATCGAGATAATGTTTTATTTTCGATATATTCGCATTCGTTATTTGTTGCTTTGTGAAACTCATGACCTTACATTTCTAGATAGAATAGAATAGAATAGAATAGAATAGAATAGAATAGAATAGAATAGAATAGAATAGAATAGAATAGAATAGAATAGAATAGAATAGAATAGAATAGAATATTCACCTACATTCACCGATATTGCCAGTGTCGGAGCTTTTGCTCGCTGCGCTTTCGTGCCAGTTCATATTGGATCTTTCTACAGTCAACGCAAATTATATCTGAAAATATTTTTAAATTATCAGCTTAAAAGAGTTTAGAACAGTCAACATCATCTAAATCGTTAATAAATAAAAGAGACAGAAAAGAACCAAGGTTAGACCCTCAAGAGATACCAGAGTTAAGAACATAATGGTAGAAATTGAAACCATTGTACATGACTTATTGCGCCTCCTACCTACATAAATAATAATAATAATAATAATAATCCTTTATTAGTTCAAGAGATCATACAAAATGATACGGGGCAAGTCAAGAGAAAAACAAAAATATATGTAATTAATTCACAAACAACAATCATGAGAAGAAATTACACAGCAAAAAAAAATAATAGAATACAAAACAAATTTATAATATGATTTACAGTAAATGGTATTAAATAGTAACCACAGAAAAAATGTTTTATGACAAAAGAAATTCATTGACAAAATTGTAAGCTTTCTTAAATAGCATTTGTTTAATGGTAACTAAAAATTTCTTAATACTAGGTATATTTTAACATTATTATCTAATTTATTATACAAAACGGCACCAATGTAATAAGGATTTGTTGTATACAACTCCAGCTGGTGTATGTCATACTGCAAGTTGAAACCATGACTTGTAGAATATTCATGAGAAACATTTTGAAAAGTAAAGGCGGAAATATTATTTTTAATAAATGTGAATATTTTTAAGATATACAAAGATGGCAAAGTTAAGATTTTATGTTTAACAAATGATGATTTGCACGATTATCGGTATTTAAGTCCAAACATAGCACGCATGGCTCTTTTTTGCAATATAAAGACACGATGGGGCGAGCGTAGAGGCGTTTTCACTGTGCTGTATTTCGATACTCCAGTGAAGCAAGGTTCAGCGCGGTTAGTATTTGGATGGCTGAAATCCGTCTTAGGAAACACAGCGATCTCATCCCACCTTTTAGCGGCTTGTAAATCAGCATATACGCAGAAGATATGTAATTTCAAGACGAGGATTACGTAGTGGATGTACCATCCTTCGGATGGGATGTAAAGCAGGTGGTCCCTCGTTTATTAAATGTTAGGCAAGTAAAAGATCCCTACTTTTCTCAAAAGAAGAGGTTCGGCAAAATTTCCAGATTGCTCGTCTCCTGGCGTCGGTGATAGACCCTGGTAGCGGAAATAGGCCGACGTTAAATAAATAGTAAAAAAAAGACACGGTCTGGCATTGTGGAATTTCTCCAAAACATAACACCGTATCTTAAACGTGACTCAAAATTAGAATAATACAAAATTTTTACAACATAATTAGGTACCTGATATTTGACACAACCTTTTCAGCACAAAACAGTTACTAGCGCATATACAACAAAAAGAATTAACGTGGACTTTCCAATCAAGGGAAAGATCAATACATATTCCTAATAATTTAAATTGCTGTACTTGATGAATACCTTCATCATTTAGTTTTAACAAAGCACTAGACGAGTAATTCGATGCAATGGGATGAAATTGAGAATGTTTTCTCTTGGTTAAGAGCAAGTTTATTGTTTATAAAATAATTTGCAGCGGACAGATTTTCGTTTAGCTTGGTGATAGCTTCATGTTTATTTTTAGCACTAACAATAATAGAAATGTTATCTGCAGATGCTCTATGAAAGGTAGAAAGTACACTGCCTATATCATTTATATACAATAAAAATAATAAGGCCCTAATACACTTCCCTGTGGAACTCCTGTTTCAACCTGTAGCTCTCTTGATTTGGCATTATAGAATTCGACAAATTGTTTTCTATTATTCAAATACGATTTAACATTATGACACAAATACATAAATAGAATGTAAGAAATTCTATGGCTTGGGCATAAAAGACAAATTTTGTCAGTTTATTAAGTAAAAGACCAAGGTTTATCCAATGAAAAGTGTTTGAAGAATATGTAAAACTGAATTTGAGTGCAGTGCAAGATTAGTTGGAAATAAGCCACATGAGCACATGCTAGTTTCGATTCATGCTAGTGGATGCAAAGTAAATGTTGCAACAAGTACTAAATCGAGAGTAAACGGCAAAATTCATCGATTTTTATTTTCATGTTGCACGTGGAATACGATTTAAAAAAATAAAAATTGGTGTGGCAAATTTTAGTAAAAAAACCGCTGCCCAAGGAATCAGTACTTCCACATCCAGATTCTCTTTCCAAGTCACTCACAACGAAAAAATTTTGTATGTGGAAATAATTGTTTATGGAACTTTAATAATATAATATTTGAAATCCTCTACCCCAAAAACCCATAAAACGATACCCCACATCGGGGTGGTGATAGGGGGGGGTGGATGAGGTAAAAAAATATTTTGAGGTTTCTGGTTCTTGTACATACACTAAATCACAATTTTTTTTCATCCCCTTTAATAATGGGGGGGGGGTGGTAATGGTAGTTAATGCCAAAAAATAATTTTTTGAGACGTTAGCTTCTCTTGAATATACTAAATACCAATTTTATGGACTCTTACCTGCATAATTTACCTATTTAACCCAAATTTACCCCAATTTACCCCCCAACCCTTCGACGGAACAAAATGAAAATATAATCTAGTTCCAGATATCCTTAAAGTACATACGTGTATCAAATTTCAAGTCAATATCTTAAACGGTTCCAGAGTAAACGTGCGCACAAAAAAAGTTACAGACAGACAGAAAAATTTTTTCGCTCAAACTTAAAATCTCGACGTTTTATGACATTCTAAGCCTATTTGAACAATAAAAATTTTTTTGTCGTTACTATACTTCCACTGGATGTGGAAGTAATAATATAATCTTGGCACCTCATGTTGTGACATAAACAGTTTAAATGAGAATATCAACAAGCTCCCCCTTACACCAATTTGTCAAATTAAAGTATTCTTTAAGATAAGTGGGTGGCGCTATATCACTAAAAGTTACACATATCTGTCAAGTATATTCACCGTCGTGCACAGTTTGTTGGTCCCCAAGTTCACCGGCAGTTCATATCATATTCTCAAGTGTTTACGTGGTAAGTCGCAGAGCAGCCAAGAAGATGCTACACTTTTATTTTTATCTGCCCTTCTGGCACATGAATATTTAACGAGGAAGCCTTAATCTGTGTCAGGGGAACAGAGAGTGGCCAATATGAGTTCCTTAGCGCGGCGGTGAACACAGTCGCTCACTGTTTGCGCCCCCAACAGCCGAGAAATTAAGGCGAAAATCATTCCTGATTTATGAAAACATGCTGCCTAGTTGCTCCAGCCAGACAAACCCTGGGTGATTTAAACTATTACCTCAATTCTTGCAAAATGTTAACGCTGGAGTTCTGACATTACAGTTTACTTATTTTCGCGCCGTACGCGCCTAGTGTGTATCTTTCCATATTAGCCCAGTCGTTGAAGGTATTTACCTACAAGAACTTGCAATATGAATATATTTTTTTAACGAGTTCGTGAAGAATAATATCCTGAAAAGTTTACATTTCGCTCGGATTCAGAACATAAAAAATAGTAAAGAAAAATTTTTTTTCATCCATTTTTTTTTATTTTGAAATTAAGTCAAGTTAGGAAAAATAAAAAATAGAGATGGATAGATCACGTGTTTATGGACAAAAAATGTCCTAACAAAATTTATCGCTAAAGTCGTGGTATTCCCGGAAAAAAATAGTCAAGTAACGTTATTACTCGGAGCCAGATTCATGCGTGCGCGCGTTCGAATACGCGTGACTATGACACCGACGCACTGAATTACATGTCACTAAATAAGAATTTGTTCAGTCTATATGACTGTTGTTTCATTTAAAAGATGAAATTGTAGCTATCCGATGCTTTTTTATTTTGAACAATACAAGCAAAGGAGGGATGGGAGAAATATATTTATATATATATTATCAGGCCCGAACTCAGTCGTCCCAATAAAAAATATAGAAAAAAATAAAATCCCTTCAAAAAAATTCTTTCTTCATTGAGAAAGTTGTAGTAACGTGGATTCAAAAAAAGTACATCTCAAATCATTTTAGTTTCCTTGCTTGATGATTTTTTTTTGGTAAATATATATTTGGAGGCTATAACTTGCCGAGAACTTGACCTATTGGAAAAAATAAAATATCACTATTTCAGAAAAAATGTGTACCTTTCGAATGTTCAAACACAAATTCGTTTACTTGTATGCATTTTTTCGAAAATATGATCAATCCATCATTATCAGAAATAGCGATTTTCACGATCTTATCCTTATAATTCTCTATGGTTTTGAATATAAATTCTGAAACTTTTCCAATACATTAACAAATGTATAAAATATCCACTGGATATAGTTGAAATTTGAATAGGTGTACCTGTAATAAATACAATACAGTAGTCATGCGAGTGACGGCGTGGCAGATCTGCTTCGATCCTGTGGCTATGTGTGGTGTCTGTGTATGCGTTTATAATTATATATTTTCCCTCCATACTCACTATTTATCCTCCTATTCGCTAAGAAAAATGTAAAAAATGTGTAATCAGAAAGAGAAAAAGGTTTAATTTTACTCGTTAGAACAGCTAAGAATTCTTAGAGGTTCCGTAGTATATATTTAACCGTGCGTTTGGCCGCGGAGAGTGACAAAGTTATTTCACTATTTTTGTTCAGGAATACCATGGGTTTAGCGATAAATTTTATTAGGACATTTTTTGTTCAGAAACACGTGGTCTATCCATCGGTATTTTTATTTTTTCCTACACTGACTTAATTTCAAAATTAAAAAAAAATGGAAGAAATTTCTTTTTTCACTTTTTTATGTTCTCCATCCGAGCGGAATGTAAACTTTTCAGGATATTATTCTATACACTTTCACGAACTCATTAAAAAAATATATTCATTTTGCAATTTTTGGAGATTTCACTATAAAATTTTCCCTGTCGTCTGGTATATAGTGTTAAAATTGAATAACATACTTCATGAATTTATTTTCTTTTAAATATCCAAAAGTTTTGTATATAGGCATCGCTTACTTTTTGGCAGCGGAAAACGAGGAGCATATGTAAGCAATTAACGATAATTAAGGAAAGATATAGGCAAGTTACAAATCGCCTTAATAATAACATTCTTGAGAATAAAATAAAAAAATAAAATAGTTATTTATGTATTTAGGGTGCAAAATACTACTTTGGTGATCGAGAACGAAAGTTCGAGATCATCAAAGTATTTTGCACTCGAGATGCAAACAATATTTTTTCTACAACTTTCATTTGATTAAACTAAAACCATTAGTTAAAAAAATCATACTGTTTTTAAAAAAAATAATTTAAAAAATTCTACTTTCAGTTGATTTATTTGATAAAACAATAAATATTTTTGAACTAGATGTTTGTATAATTCTCGTGTGCACATTAAAAATTATAAAAAATAGGCAATAATAGTATGTGATGTGCAAAATATTTTGCACCCTAATACGCAAAATATTTTGCGCACGGTGTCATGGTAACGCAAAAAAAAATAATGTTAATGAAAAAATGTCTCATTTTAGACACTGACATTAATGCGCAAACATAGCCTTTTTTGACAGTTGTAGAAAAAATATTATTTAGGTATATTATGCAAATCACCACTTACACACCTTTTTATTTAATATGAAATTACTACCTACTTTTTGTATATTAGTGCCACAATCTGGTATAAAAGAAGTTAAAAAAAATTAAAGAATTAATTAACAAGGTAAAAAACGCGATAAACGAATAATAATAATAATAATAATAAACTTAATAATTTTAAAAACTTCGTGAAACATGGAAGATTTTGAACAATTTATTGATTAAAAAGAAGAGTAAAAATGAAAGAATAATTTTAGATGTAGGAGATAATTTGTTAACAGATTAACACTTAGCGCAGAAGAATTTGTAAATTATTTTAGAAAAATAGGGGAAAAAATTGCACGTGACATCTCTTCAGTACATCCAAATTGTGAATTTATGATGGTGCATCTATTCGTAATGTTGTAGTTGTAAGAAATTGACTAAATGAACATTTTCCAAAAAGATAACCACCTCGGTCATCCAATTTAACATCATTACAATTTTCTCAATGGTGTATGTTGAAAGAAGCCCTTACAAAATTTTAAATATGATTAGAACTACTTGCCGCGCCATTAGTCCACAACAGCTCCAGAAAGTTATCGTTGTCCTGTTCGTCTTAGGAGAACTTAAGAACTAATAATAAAACTAAAAATTGCTGTCTACGCAGAGACCTAAAGCTAATTAAAAGTAACACACTTGGCAAAGCACTTACAAAATTTGGGCTGTTGACTCGGGTAAAAAGCTAAATGAAAAAAACTGTACGAGAACTTTGGTCTCCCTGTCTTAGGGGGGCAATATAGCAGTTGAAGATGTGACTTTTTAATACAAATATCACCCATAAAAAATATTACATACTTAAGACTATTTTTAAGTTTTACATCTTTTTTATCCCTAGTTATTGCCTATATGGTGCAGACTTTATGACGGATACTGCCTATTATGTCATGATACCGTGCGTGTAATTTCCCATTAGGCATGTACATTCACGTAGCGCGAGAGATTTGACAACACCGGCAGCCGTAAATTCGTCCGTTGGTGGAGCATTCCAGCTCTGTTATTTTATTGCAGCCAGCTGGCACGCGCGATGTTGTAATTCTTCTCCCCATGCCTAGCCCGCGACTACACACACGGTATCAATTATATTCAGAGATCACTTTCACAAAAAAATGTACTCTTAGGCCAGTCGGCATAGCTTTTTTGTGCGAAATGTCGTTTATCCGCAATTTTTTTTTTAAACTATAGTTTGGGATATCCAGAAACATGTGTCAACTATCCGGATGCGTGACAGGTGGGGCAACACACTTTAAAATTCAAAAATCGTCCATTTTTTGCTATTTTTCGCTTTATTTGCAATATAACTCGTAAATGAAGCATTGTTCGAAAATATATCAAGAGACAGAAAAGTTGAGGAAATTGATTTTGAACATTTTATTATTCTTGACATTTTCCCAGAAAATTCTTTGTTTAAGAGCTACAGACGAAGGAATAATGCTACTTTTCTATTTTTCAACTTAAAAAAAAATGAAAAAAATGAATATATGATACTATTCAATATTGTTGTTATGATATTGATGAATATAAAGAAAATAGAGAAATTGAATGTATTATTATTACAACCAAACTGTTACAGACCTATTTCACTCATTAACAATTTCGCAAAAATTTTTGAAAAAATACTGAAAGTTGGATTATTAACATACCTTAATAAATATAATATAATATCTCAAAAGCAATTTGGTTTCAGAGAAAATATATCCACTGAGCATGCTATATTTGACCTAACAAATAACATTAATCAAAATTTCAGTGCAAATAAAAAAAATATAGCTATATTTATCGATCTAGCTAAAGCGTTCGATGCGGTTTCTCACGAACTTTTAATTAAAAAACTTGAGCAAATAATTATTATAATATTAGAAATTATTCAGTAATTACCTCAATAACAGACATGTAAAAATTAATGATGTGCTCAGTGACAAAAAAAAATATAATGGGTGTCCCTCAGGGCACAGTGTTGGGTCCGATCCTCTTTCTTATATACATAAATGATATAAGTCTTTTAGACCTAAATTGTAAGTTAATATCCTATGCAGATGACACTGTTCTTCTATTTCAAGACAACAATTGGTCATCCGTATATAAGAAAGCGGAGATTGGACTTAACAAATTAAAAATTTTCTTAAATAGTAACCTTCTCACTCTCAAATTCATTACCTTTTCCATAACATGTGCTACTCTTCCTAATTAAAATTTTATTAAGATGCATGAATCTAGCTGTAAAAGCATGGATGATTGCACATGCCAGAAAAGTATTGAAAGAACAACTAAAATTAAATATCTAGGAATCATTATAGATCAGTACCTTAAGTGGAAGGAACATATCCAATATCTAACTTCGAGAGTGAGAAAGCTTTTTCATAGATTTTATATCCTGGGAGATATAATGAATAAGAAAACCATTACACTTCTTTATAATGCCATAGTAGAATCGATTTTGCAATATGGAATTATTGTCAGGGGAGGAACGTATGATAGTCACCTAAAAATTTTACAAATCTGTCAAAATAAAATCCTAAAAATAATGTTTAGCTTGAATTTTAGATTTTCAACCAATGAAATATATCATTTAAATAATATTTTAAATATAAGAAATTTATATATTACTGCTTGTTTAAAAGCAGTTCATTATAATTTTCCATGCTTAAGAAAGTGTTCGGATCATAATTACCTTACTAGATCAAACGTAGACAGACAGTTGAAAACACCAAAATGTTGTAATGATATTTCTCAAAGATTCGTCACTTTTTTCGGACCAAAACTATATAACAATATCCCACAAAATATAAGAATACTTAATAAAAGAAAGTTTTCAAAAGAAATTAAAAAATATGTTTTTGTACACCAAGACATGTTCAGTCAAGTTCAGACGCCTGCGTGAGTTTCATTCTCCATCCGTTTTGCTTCATTCAATCAATACTACTTTTCATGTTTTAGCATTTTTTTTTAACTTGTCTATATTGTTTATATATCAATTTCCGTTGTACATTATTACAAATTTGTATTAAGATTTCCCTGGCAAACACAAGTTGTTCACAACTCAGCTGCTAGGTTCTCAAAATTGTCATGTTTATGTAATGTATATGATACAAAATAAATTTGATTTGATTTGATTTGATTTATTGCTTCGCCTCCAACAAAAACGGGGTAAATTACATTAAATTATATATTAAATCAACTAATTGACCGGTTTAAGTCTAAACTCTAAACTTTTAACGATAAGTTTTAATAAAACTTTATGCCCTTTTCCTGTTATAAGTCTACATTACCAAATTACAACAAACTGAAAATACTACTGGACGAAAATCAATCAATATCGATATTATCTAACACTCATGTGAAATATCTTGGCATTTATATAGATTCTCATTTCAAGTGGGATATTTATATAAATAAATTGGTTAATAAATTAAGAAGTGCTTACCTCTTTAATAACCTTCGAGATATACTAAATATTGATCAACTTAGAACAACTTATCTTGCTTTAATTGAATCTCAATTGCGATATGGCATAAAAGGGTGGGGAGGGTTATTGAAAACTAACCTTAGTAGTCTAAAAAAAAAAATCTAGATAATATTCAAAAAAAACAATAACTTAACTATCAGATATATTATACAAAGATGCCAGAATAATGGACAAACCGCCAATTATATTTTCCCTCCTTAGTAGTAAAAACATACTCTGAAGAAAAGAACTTGGTAAATCACAAACACCAAATCAGATATAAAAATGATGTTTTTTGTAAAAGACCATCGGCTAGAGAAGCCATAACTTCCTCGCTCCGAAAGCATATAATTTTTTATCCACTGAAATTAAAAACATAAAATCAGTTCATAAATTTAAAATAGTTTCCAAACAATTTTTAATGAGAACTGAAAGAAAAAAAATCAATGATTTAATAGATTTAAAAAATAGTCACAGTAGACAATCATTTTACTTACCTGAAATTTAGCAGTATATGCGTATCTGATGTTGTTCAGAAAACAACGCTAGCATTTTTTGTTTCTATAATTCAATTTGTTTTTGATTTCCATATCAACCAAAATAATAATAACGCTACATAAAAAAAATATATAAAAAGTCATTTTTCGGTCAACTTCAAAATAATAAAAACCGCTATTTATTACCACGCGAGTGTCTTGTGTACCTTGCCATATTCCCATACTGGAGACCTGGAGTTTGTTGGGCCCAACTAGAAGAGAACAACACCAGAAAGTGCCGCTAGTATACGAGGTCACAAGGTATTTCAAATTCAATTATCAATATTAGTTCAGTTAGTCAGCATTACGCTGACTGGTCCTTCGTCCGATTTATTTCCGCGTTAATAAACAGATGTCTTATATTGTATATAATTGTAAAAATACTTACATTACCTTACATTTATTCTCTTTTTTTATGATGTATACCATTTTAGAAATTTTAGTGTTGTTAAGTTATTATTATGTTATATATGTGTTGTGTATATGTGTGTATATATATGTATTATGTGTATGTATATATGTGTATATATATTTATTTTTTTGTGTGCCCAATGCGCACTCAAGTGCTGTAAATAGCACTAAATATGGGGGCTTAGTTTATTTATCATAAGATTTCAATTTTTTAACAATTACATTGTAGTAGAACAATTTGTTAAATAAACTTATTCTATTCTATTCTATTAAGTTATACATGAAACGCATGTACACTGTACTATGCATAAAATAAATAGTCTGTTTGTGAAAATATATATTTGTTTATTTATTTTCCCATCATTTTAATACCTCAATACCTGAAGAATCTGATTAATTTTTTTTCTGTTTAACATGTAAATTATATATAGTTCCGTAAATATATTTTATTTCAACTGTAAATTGGACATTTAAACATAATTTACGTTATACCGATGATATATTTCATATTAATATTTATTATATTCACTTAAAAAAAATCAAAAGATAAAAAAGTAGCATTGTTCTTTCGTCTGCAACTCTTAAACGAAGAATTTTCTGGGAAAATGTAAAGAATAATAAAATGTTCAAAATCAATTTTCTCAACTATATCTCCTGATACATTTTCGGACAATGCTTCATTTATGAGTTATATTGCAAATAAAGCGAAAAATGGCAAAAAATGGACGATTTTTGAATTTTAAAGTGTGCTGCCTCTCCTCTCACGCGTGCGAATAGTTGGCATATGTTTCTGGATATCCCAAACTATACTTAAAAAGTATACATTGCGGGTAAACGACATTTCGTAAAATGATCCTTTTTGCATCTATCCCGACTGGCCTATCTGTTATACTGTGCGACACAGCCTCTGAGAATTAAACTAGGTAAATACTCATAATCACAAGAAAGAAACACACCATACAAGTAATATCTTTACCATCCATGGGTAACTTGAATATTAATCAAGTTTAGAATTGAGTAAAAAACATAACTACACTAATTTGCACAAAAATGGCCGGCTGGCAATCATTAAATTTGGCATCATTGTTTGCGTTTGTTTTTTATTTATATCTTTTCCCGAGACCGATACATAAATATAAGATCAATCTCTGGGAGAGTCTACCAAATAAAATTGTCAAAGCCAAAATAAGTTCAGAAAACAGAAAGCAGCGCGGCTTATTGCAAAACAACACAGCTTATTCCTACCTGTCTCCGGAAGACGTATGATGGATTAATGGATATTGGAATCGCATATTTCAGGCGTGTTTTATCTCCTCCGGGGAGCACAGAATAATTTCGAGTTTGTAAAGTTTACACATGTCAAGTGGTGTCGATACTGGGATGATGGCGTGAATTCGGTCTTTGATGACAAAGGAGAAGGATCTTAATATCCGTGTACGAGTAGAAGAGTCGTTACGGCAGGGTGTCGACTTCAGAAGGGATCGGCTTTCTTAAGGAGCATAATGGGATCACGTTTATCCCTCTTAAAGGGGATCAGAAAGACTTAACTTGCCAGACTTTGCTTTTTTACTTTGCCGACGAAAACCACAACGTTATCGCCATTTTAGATAATTTCATAGCAATTCGTGTCTCTTCCCCGTCGATAGTGTATCAGTTCTACAAATTCATTCTAATCCGTCTTAAAACAGTGAAGAGGCTCAGTGAGATGTTTAATTTGCTTAAACTTTATAATCAAAGCGAAAGTCGAATAGATTTATATGAGGTTTCAAAAATTGCATTAGAAACAGGTAGCTAACATAAAACTAATATGCCTTTCCAATATATTCAACCACGAATATATCAAAAACAGTTCATTTTAAGCCACTCACTGAGATCTGATTAACTTACGTTAAATAGTTTTGAAAGGCCATGGCAGGTTAAGATAAGTGTCCGTGCCTTTGCAACCTTTGCGTGTGGTTCCTACCAGTGATGTATCTTTGCGTAAGATACTACCACAAAAATTTTTGGGCTCAAGAACTTCATAATGGATTTTTTTTTTCGAAAATCCGAAAAAAACTTTTTTCTTAATCAAGTGGAACCAATTTGTTTGTATTTCACATATATTATAAATCTACTCGTAACAATTTATTAATGACATTTTCAGAACATCTTTTCATGAAGAAAAAAAATTGATGCTTTTGAATTTTTTGAAAAATTTAAGTACGTACTTACACGTTAGAGGGACCCACCATTTTTTTTATTAATTAAACACCATACAATAAGCTACAACATATATTTTTCACGAAACTCTATCGAAGACGTAGACAAATTAGGAAAAGATAATGTCAGGAACATAAAAGGATTTTAATGCCATGGGCGTATGAAGAACTTTATGAAGCTTTTAGCTATAATTCAGGTTCTTAAACGATATTTTGCCGTTTTATTTTGGAATGTATAGAACTGATAATTCGAGATTTTGCCGGAGGCGCCGCGTGTAACATGTCTTTAATTACTTCCACATCCAGTGGTGGTAACGACAAAACATTTTTAAAAATTTTTTATTGTTCATATAGGCTTAGAATGTCATGAAACGTCGAGGTTTTAAGTTTGAGCGAAAAAAAAATTCTGTCTGTCGGTCTGTCTATCTGTAACTTTTTTTTGTGCGCACGTTTACTCTGGAAACGTTTAAGATGTTGACTTGAAATTTGGTACACATATGTACTTTTACGAGATCTGGAACTAGATTATATTTTCATCTTGTTCCGTCGAAGGGTTTGGGGGTAAAATGGGGTAAATTTGGGGTAAATTGGTAAATCAAGCAGGTATTACTTCCACGTCCAGTGGAAGTATAGTAACGACAAAAAATTTTTTTAAAATTTTTATTGTCCAAATAGGCTTAAAATGTCATGAAACGTCGAGATTTTAAGTTTGAGCGAAAATAAAATTTCTGTGTCTGTCGGTCTGTCTGTCGGTCTGTCTGTCTGTCGGTCTGTCGGTCTGTCTGTCTGTAACTTCTTTTTGTGCGCACGTTTACTCTGGAACCGTTTAAGATATTGACTTGAAATTTGGTACACATATGTACTTTAACGAGATCTAGAACTAGATTATATTTTAATCTTGTTCCGTCGAAGGGTTGGAGGGTAAATTGGGGTAAATTTGGGGTAAATGGGTAAATCAAGCAGGTAAGAGTCCATGCAATTGGTATTTAGTATATATAAGAGAAGCTAAGGTCTCAAAAAAATTTTTGGCATTAGCCACCCCCATTACCACCCCCACCTCCTTATTAAAGGGGATGAAAAAAAATTGTGATTTAGTGTATGTACAGGAACCAGAAACCTCAAAATATTTTTTTTACTTCATCCACCCCCCATTATCACCCCCACCCCACTACCGATGTGGGGTATCGTTTTATGGGCTTTTGGGGTAGAGGATTTCAAATATTATATTATTAAAGTTCCATAAACAATTATTTTCACATACAAAGTTTTTTCGTTGTGAGTGACTTGGATAGAGCATCTGGATGTGGAAGTAGTGATTCCTTGGGCAGCGGTTTTTTTTTTATTCCTTACTTATATTAACGTCCTGGCGAAATTTCGCTAATGCTACTCTACCACTTAACCAGGACGGCGAGATGAGATACGGACACCAATCCAAGTGGCGGACTCTCCCGGCCGTGCTTAACTTCGCCGATCGAGGTCCAGTCCCAATTTCCAATTAAAAATCTTTATTCAGTTTTATATGTTAACATTTCATAAAGTATTTCATTTATTTTATTAAAGTGTGTAAGAAATTACAATTTATTATTTGCAGACGCTGGCAGTCTCAAGGACATGATGCGCCCACAAACGGGCTGATGGTGACCCCAGGATAAATGCACAACTTTTTAGAATTAAGTAGTTATAGCGTATTTTCCAAGTTGATACGCATTTATTTAATTATGCCAAGGCTTAAGAAACAATATGTAAAGTAAATTATAAAGTGAACGATGTTTTATCTATCATGCAGGAAAACAAAGTATAAAAACCTGCTTTAAAATTAGTCAGACAAATAAAATGATAAAAACTAGTCAGGCAATGGGTATATGTGGAATTATTAGCTATGAATAAACTAGTAAGCTTTTTAGAATACCTCTTACACTTTATGTATTCTTAGTGCAGGATTCCCCAGAGAAAATATTTTTTTACTTCATCCACCCCCACTACACCTCCCTATCATCATCCTTACCCCACTACCAATGTGGGGTATCGTTTTATGGGTTTTTGGGGTAGAGGATTTCAAATATTATATCATTAAAGTTCATAAACAATTATTTCCACATACAGAATTTTTCCGTTGTGGATAGAAAATCTGGATGTGGAAGTAGTAATTCCTTGATTCCTTGGGCAGCGGTTTTTTCATATTTGAAGTTTATGATATATTATGGGGCCATTCAAAAAATACGTTCTCTTTCAGATGGGAGGGGAAAATGTGACAAAATGAACGATAGGAGGCTATATGAAAAATTCTCACAAAAAAATGAAACACAACTAAAATAAATAACTTGTATAGTTGTCTTCAGATTTACTACGCACTCAAAAAATGTCGGCACCTTTGATCTTTACCGCACCGACAAAGAGGCCGACATATTTTACACGAGTAATATGTGTGTAGTCAACTTTAAGTACGTATTTAAATTTTTTTTTAAATTCAAAAGCATCAATTTTTTTTCTTCATGAAAATATTTCCTGAAAATATTATTAATGAATTATCACTAGTAGATTTACAACAAATTTGTTCACTTGATTAAGAAACAAAAAAACTAAAAAACTAAAAACTAATCAAAAACAGTGTAAAATTGGTTTTAACGACATGGCATTGGTTTTAACGCTACTGTCGTTAAATAATTACAATAGGTGAACAGAAACAAAAACTATGATAAATGAAAGGCACGTTAAATATGATTTTGATGAATGTTAAAATCGGCCAATTAAGAACGTTATTACTCTTAATATTACTTACGCTTGTAACATGTGTGAAATACCCCATTAAACGAACAAAATGACGTTTTTGATCGATTTCATCGAAAATTATGCAAGTATATTTTTTTCATATACTTACTTTCTTTTTAATATACTTCATATATTTTGAGCTATTAACAATGAAATGCGTGAATTTGAATAGCCATTTTTTTGTTTTTAATATCGCTTTTAATCGTTTCTTCTGCGCTCGATTAGTATCCTCTATTCTGCTCAAAGTATTGCTGCCTCTCTCACTCTCACGCGAAGTATACGGCGCATTTCATTGTTAATAGCTCAAAGTATTTGAAAAAAAATATTTGCTTAATTTTTCATATTTCTCAATATGTTTGTAATGACTGAAATTAATCAAAAATGTAATTTTGTCAACATAAAAAAATCATATCTTCGGAAATATCAATTTTATCGCAAAAAGGAAAGAGATATTAATTGTTGGTATTGTATCAAAGAATACGAAACAAAGGGCATAGCAGGATAAGCATGTGTTAGGTGCCCCCGCACCAATCGGGTCGAAATTTTTAGCACAAGTTGATAGTAGTGTTAGATGAAATTTCCCAAAATATTATTTTTGGAAAACTATTTTTACGGGAGTTATGGGGGTAAAAAGAAAAATGAAAAAAAATTTTTTTCTCGAGAACGGATAAACCGCTTTTCATGAAAAAAATATATGTTATGGCTTTTGATGGTGCAAATGTGGGAAAAAATTATTGAACCCATTTGTCGAAAAAAAGTGGTGAAAAAATTTTTTCAAAATAAAATTTTTTTTTAGGGGATGTTCCAGAGGCACACCCACCATTTTCTTCCAAATAAATGCTTATATGCCCCTTTAAAACATATCCAATTTTCAAAGCGATCGGAAGGGTACAACATACTCAAAATTGATAATCATTGGCAGACTGCGGGCGGCGCGTAGTCTATGTAATGAAACAAGACTTTTTTGTAAATATTTCGTGCAAAGACGAGATTACCTTCTCCCCCTCGTTTTCGAGGGTGCTGAACACGATGCAAGTGGTGGGAGAAGCTTTTGACCGCCGCAACCCCCTGCAACTTTTTTGAAAAATTTTTTTTATGGGATGTTCTCGAAGAATGAAGACTAAGAAAAGTCTCACCAATATAGAGTAACCTGATTTGTGAGAGGCAGGAGGACTCACGCAAAAAAGTCAACCCGAATTATGAGAGGCAAGGGGACTCATAATAACCAAGCACCTCGACTAATGAGAGGCAAGGGAACTTACAATAAACAAACGACTATTTAGAGGCAAGGAAACTCACGATAAATAAACACCCCGACTCGTGAGAGGCAAGGGGACACACAATAAACAGGCACCTTCACTAGTGAAAGGCACTGTAACCTCCTCGTAGTGGACTTTGAAAACTAGTTCTTTCGTAGGCTGACTGCGGACGTGATCATTGCAAAATCTTCAGATTTTCAAACTAGATTTTGTTTGACCCCACAGTTGACGTCAGAGAATTTTTGCACCACACTTCTTGAAGTTTGATACTGATTTAAATGGTAGGGTTGTAATGGCTGCCAGTGACCGTTGTAGTAAGATGTAGTAATGAACCGCTAGTCTATGTAATAAAGGCAGAAATAGTGTAAATATTTCTTGAAAAGACGAAATTACCTTCCTCCGTCCGTTTTCGAGGGTGTTGAACACGATGCAAGTGGTGGGAGAAGTTTTTGACCGCCGAAAACCTCCTTGTTTTCTATACGGGTCTGGAGAGTCATTTATCAATTGAAATAACATGGAAGATTATTATAGAGTAAGTTGAGTCCAGACAGTAGGTCTAGGGGGTTAATTAACCCCTTCCGAGGAGTGGAAAATCATTTTTTATCAAATAATTCGGGTTCAAACGCGTTTCCCCCGTTTTTGGGCTGATCATGGGAAAAATATTCATTTTTAGCTCCAACCCCTCTTCATCTCTCAAACGGTGAGTGAGAGGTGATTTTTGCCCGTTTGAGGGGGTTGGAGCTAAAAATAAATATTTTTCCCGTGATCAGCGACCCCAAAAAAGGGGATACGTATTTGAAGCGAATCATTTGAGAAAAAAAAAAAAACTACACCTCGGGAGGGTTTAATCAACCCCCTAGGCCTGCTGTCTGGACTCTACTTGCTCTATAACCCCCTTCCATATTATTTCAAGTATAACCCGTTGATACATCACTCCCCAAACCCGTTTATATATGAAAACATAAAGGGATCCATAAGAGGGATGGCCGTTTCAGGGGGTTGCGGCGGTCAAAAACTTCTCCCACCACCTGCATCGTGTTCAGCACCCTCGAAAACGAAGGGGGGGAGGTAATCTCGTCTTTGCACGAAATATTTACAAAAAAGTCGTCTTATAATGCTTCATTATATAAACTACGCGCCGCCCGCAGTCTGCCAATGATTATCAATTTTGATAATCATTGGATATGTTTTAAAGGGGCATATAAGCATTTATTTGGAAGAAAATGGTGGGTGTGCCTCTGGAACATCCCCTAAAAAAAAAAAAAAATTTTTATTTTGAAAAAATTTTTTCACCACTTTTTTTCGACAAATGGGTTCAATAATTTTTTCCCACATTTGCACCATCAAAAGCCATAACATATATTTTTTTCATGAAAATCGGTTTATCCGTTCTCGAGAAAAAAAATTTTTTTCCATTTTTCTTTTTACCCCCATAACTCCCGTAAAAATGGTTTTCCAAAAATAATATTTTGGGAAATTTCATCTAACACTACTATCAACTTGTGCTAAAAATTTCGACCCGATTGGTGCTTATCCTGCTATGCCCTTTTTAAAATGCAAAAATGTTACTTTTCCTAATTTGTTCAAACAATATCTGACCGGGTTGCCGCGTGGTAACATAAACTTTTATGATTAGTCCTATGAATAAAACAAAATTATGCAAAAAAAATCAGGCGGAATATTTTGCTCACTCATGTGCCAATATTTTCTACAGTTATTATAAAATGATAAAACACACATTTTTAAATAGCCAGAAAAACAACAATAATAATTAAAATGACAATATTTATATCAATGTCAAAGGGTAATACTGAAAATTCTAAATCACAATAATTCTAAATTATTTAAATAATACTACTGAAATGTAAAATAATGGAGCACTATGTTCCCAATGATCTTTTGTAACAATACTATATCTTAAACTCCCTCGAGTACTTTTTGAGCTACCCCTGTACACTACTAAAATTATACCATTATTTAATCAATACTCTTAACAGTTTAAAATCGTTGTAAAACCAAAATGCATACCTCTCAAAGTATTTTATCCTCGTATAACATTAGTTTATTGGTAACATTTTTTAATCATACAGAAAATTGCTGATCCTAGAAAGAAAGTTCCAAATAAAAAAGTTGTTTCCATCCTTTGGCTTTATTTTATTTCAATATACTTGATATCTATTTTGAAAAGTAAAAAGTATCCCGCTTGATATATTTACCTCTGAAAATTCTCACATTTTATCGACATAGATTCAGAAAAAAAATTCTACGTTTATCCAAAATCCTGGATAGGATAATGCTTAACAGAAAGCACAACATGGATTCAGGAAAAACTTATCTACTAAGACAGCCACTTTGGAATTTATCAGTCTACTTTACAACAGATTGGATAATAATGAGAAATGCATTGGTATATTTAGGGATCTAAGTAAGGCGTTTGACATGGTAGATCATGACTTACTCCTACATAAGTCACATAATTCCGATTTTATAGGCAGAACGCATAACTGATTAAAATCTTATTTACTCGGTAGATCTCAATTTGCAGACATAAATGTTTACAAATCAGAAATATTCCACAAGGGTCAGTTCTTGGGCCCTTGCTATTTACTTTATTTGTAAATGACCTTCCCAATATAGAGCAAGAAAGAAATCTCACAATGTTTGCTGATGACTGCAGACTCAAATATGTCTGACATAATTTTACAGACTCAGCATATGTTAAATACCTTCGTTCATTGGTTTAACAATAACAAATTATATATGAATAAGGAAAAGTCAGTTCTTATACATTTTACTCCTAAGAACAGCCTTCTTAATAAAAGTAACTTAGTTAAAGTGGAGAGTAAATCTGTAGAACAGGTAACTTCAGTAAAATTGTTAGGACTGCATTTACATAACAGCCTAAATTGGGAAGTGCATATAAATTCACTTCATGTATCATATTATCACCGATCTGTTATTCTTTATAGGCTCGGGGATTTAGCGAGCCGAAAAATTGTTTTAGCTTACCATGCACAGTTTGTCTCGAGGTTGACATACGGTATCTTATTTTGGAGTGCTTCATGCGACGAGGTACTTCTTGTCGAGAAATATGTTCAAGTCTCGGAATAAATAGTAACACTAACTTCATTGTACATCCTGGAAATTTTTTTATACGTCAAGAGCAATTTTCAATATTTTCGCCAAAATAAGTTTTTCCATATATATCATACTCGAGAAAATACGGATTTATCTATTCCCTTACATTCCTTACCGCTTTATTCCCAAATATATGGGAATAGAACTATATAATAAGCTGCCTCAAATATTTAAAGACATTGAAAGTATTAAAACATTTAAACATAAAGTATCAAGTTATCTTATGGGAAAAGTTTTCTGTACAATTGACGAATATATGAATGATTGATTAAAATGTGATCAAGTTTGTTAAATATGTGTTCCTACATATACTTGCTAAAGACAATTTTGTTTTTAATTTTTTTTATTCTTAATGTTAACATACTTTTAACCAATCACTTTGTGACTTTAAATGTGACATAATTTATCAATTGTTATTTGTATTGTATTAGTGCTATTTTGTAATGTTATTGTTGTGACTATTATTTTAATATAATTTTATTGTATACTACTTTATTGTGTTTCGGATGATTGTACTCATCCTTGTAATGACGAATGCAATGCCATTTTGTACTATTTATGTGCAGGTTTTTACGGATAATAAAGATATTATTATTATTATGATTAAAATTTGACCTTTATATTAACACATTTTGTTACAAAATATGTGGTAATAGCACGGTAAAAATTTAGACCAATTCATTATTCTGTTTATCAGTTAAAAAGAGTTTTATTTCAATTATTTTAGTAGGCGAACGGCACGGCGCACAGTGGAAAAAAAAGCATTTTTGGACAAAAATCTGCCTACAAGTCAAATCTTAATCAATTTTGATCTACCTTATCTTAAAATGTAGGTTATTGGCTACACTTTTAGAGCATACTGCCTAAATTGTAAATCCCGATTTCTTAACCTCAAAAAAATGTATCAAATATGAGAGAAATCACTTCTTCCTATTTCTACAAGTCGAATCTTGATTAATTTTGACAATCCTGGGCTTAAAATGCAGGTTATTAGCACCCTTTCAGCGTATACTGCCTAAATTGTGAACCCCGATTTCCTAACCTCAAAAAATGTTTCAAATATGAGAGTAATCACTTTTTTCTATTTCTACAAGTCAAATCTTGATCAATTTTGACAATCCTGGTATTAAAATGCAGGTCATTAGCTACCCTTTCAGCGTATACTGTCTACATTGTGAACCCTGATTTCCTAACCTGAAAAACATCAACTAAACATAGCTTTTTTTCAATTATCTATCACTTCAATTGAAATATTGGCTGGATAGATTAATTCTGCAATCAAAAAATCTCCAACTGAGACGCATTATTTGGACAGGTAAATTTTGTACATCTAAAGTTCATTTTTTTATACATTATGTCTTCCTACTATACCGTTAGCATCAGCGTTACCCGATGTGCACCACGAGGAGGTTGCTAATCGGATTTCTCACATGATGTAGCCCTTAAAAGGGCTGATTTTTCGTGTATTTATTTCGCTCTATAAAAGCATACTTTGAGCTTCATCAGACAATTGTGCCACACCTTTTTTCCCCTTTATTCTACAACTACTTACTAATGGATCTGAATTTACGAGCATGTATTTCATTATATCAATATTTGTGAGCGATCTTTCATTCATTCCGCTATGCTGTGATCTTGCTTCTCTGAAAACTTTGTTGTTTCCTTCTTGAGACTCTTCAGAATAAAAACCTATCGGCAAATCAAACGTTTTTATAATATCTGCTCCGTGAATTAGTAATTTATGTATGGATGGTGGTATCTTATACCATGGATATAGCTCTATATGTAGCTTAAAAGTTTGCAAACAGTACTTCTTAAATTTAGGGCAATCAATCATTTTTCCGCCAGTTATCACTTGCAGAATATTATGGAACCTCACAATAAAATTTTCATCCAAGCCTGTTATTTTTGAAACTGCTTCAGCTTGACGCATAAATGCGCGAGCAACATTACCAGTATTGGTTGTTCCATAACCCTGTCTAACTACATCGACTGTTAATGAAAGTTTGGATTTCAAATCACGTTGAATTTGATGCTTTCTCTTTTTTTTTTGTTCTTTTTCTTCAACTGTTCTCGCACAAAACTTTTTAAAATCTTGATTATAGGAAACGTGTAGCAAAAATTCCAATATGCGAATCCACATGTGCAGAGTGGATAAACTGAACTTATAGAACGACTCATTGCAAGGTAACTTTTTGATATAACTTAAATCATTGACAAATTTAGATCCTACACCACATATATTGCAAGAGGCAGAAGCTTTTTGGTTGGTCAAGTAATTACATATTTTCCCATCTATCATTGTACATTTTAAATCGAAATATACATCTAAAGTAATTGAATTCACTGTAATGTAATAAGTTTTGACTTTATTCAACAAATCATTGTGGTACTTATACTCTCTTTTAACAAGAGATTCGCGTTCTTTTGAAAATTTGAATTTGATGGTTCTACAGTAATGTACTGATGAAGGTGTTTCATTTGTCCAAATAATCTTTTCTGCTGTTGCCAATTGAAGAGGTACAAACGAAATTAAAAAAAATGTGGCATCAGAATTTTCGCAAATTACTTCAATTGAATCTTCTTCGCTACACGAGACATGCTTATTAGAAGCTTCGTCACGAGAGTCTTGGCTAAAACTGTCTCTTTTAGTACCGCAATCACTGGATTTGTCTCTAGACCATTTTTGGTTTGTCATTTGATTGGAGTGAGCTCCATCCATACCCCACTTTCCCTTCAATATTATTTTTTTACTACGAAGCTCTACAAGTTCACTCTGTTTCAATTGTGATAAAATTCATTCAACAGTGTGTCCTAGTAAAGAAATAAAATGTACACTTGCTCCATTGACAGAAGCCCTAATATGTTCACCATTAAAAGGATAACATTTCTGTTTAGCTGTGACAATCTCAGAATACAGTGGATACGTATTGTCTTTACTTATTAATTTATTATATTTCCGTAGCTTTAGATATTTTCTTCTCGTCAATTTCAAATCAGTAAACATTGCTAAGGTATTATTCAGACGTTTCTCTCTTTCCTCGCTTGAATTTACAATTTCAGATTCGCTTTCAGAATCGATTGGAGTATTTTCGAGTGCTAGTGCCAGTTCTTCTTTTGAGAACGATAAAGAAAGTTCTTTTATTCGTCACTTTTTAGTTTTTGGAGCCCCTTCTTCGTATGTTAAGCGTGGTCGACCTAGTTTGGCTGGATATTGAGTAGAGCAAGATTCAGTCTCAAATGTTTCTCTATTTTCAATATCGAAATCAACAATAAAATCAGTTTTTAAAAATTGTTGGTATTTTGTAAGAAAAGCTGATTTTGTCCTTTTTACATTATTCCATTTTCTGTCATAGTCAGGAATAAAAGAATTGATCAATTTTTTCTGTATCATCTTTAATTGCTTTTCATCAAATTTAGATGTATCCCTAATGTTATTTAAAATTAAATCTTTTTTTGTATATTTTTGTTTATCACCATTCCAAATAATTTCACACAACTTTTTTATCTTGATTTTATATTTCATTTTTGTAACAATGTTTAATTTATATAAAACAATTTAAAATTGAAATTTAAAGATCTGTTTCTTCATAGATATTAGATATTAGATATTAGATATTAGATATTAGATATTAGATATTAGATATTAGATATTAGATATTAGATATTAGATATTAGATATTAGATATTAGATATTAGATATTAGATATTAGATATTAGATATTAGATATTAGATATTAGATATTAGATATTAGATATTAGATATTAGATATTAGATATTAGATATTAGATATTAGATATTAGATATTAGATATTAGATATTAGATATTAGATATTAGATATTAGATATTAGATATTAGATATTAGATATTAGATATTAGATATTAGATATTAGATATTAGATATTAGATATTAGATATTAGATATTAGATATTAGATATTAGATATTAGATATTAGATATTAGATATTAGATATTAGATATTAGATATTAGATATTAGATATTAGATATTAGATATTAGATATTAGATATTAGATATTAGATATTAGATATTAGATATTAGATATTAGATATTAGATATTAGATATTAGATATTAGATATTAGATATTAGATATTAGATATTAGATATTAGATATTAGATATTAGATATTAGATATTAGATATTAGATATTAGATATTAGATATTAGATATTAGATATTAGATATTAGATATTAGATATTAGATATTAGATATTAGATAGATATACTGATGGTATTATCAATATTTAAATAGTGTCTTCGATATATCTCCACGATAATTAATGTCAATAAAAGATTCGAGTTTTGTTATTTATAGTATCTATACATTTTTTTATTTTAGTAATTTACAAACCTCTTTTATTTGTAGGTAAAATTTTAATTCATTGGCTAGAAAAAAAATGTTTTTATAACAAACTATGGTAATAACTGAAAGTAATTTATAAAACATGTTAATAAAATTTGGAGTAGGGTAATTATGGTTTGTTGAATTTTTTGATGTTAGGAAATCGGGGTTCACAATTTAGGCAGTATACGCGAGTAGCGAATAACCTGCATTTTAAGCCCAGGATTGTCAATATTGATCAAGATTTGACTTGTAGAAATAGAAAAAAGTGATTACTCTCATATTTGATACATTTTTTCAGGTTAGGAAATCGGAGTTCACAATTTAAGCAGTTATACCCTGAAAGGGTGCTAATAACCTGCATTTTAAGCCCAGGATTGTCAAAATTGATCAAGATTTGACTTGTAGAAATAGAAAAAAGTGATTACTCTCATATTTGATACATTTTTTGAGGTTAGGAAATCCGGGTTCACAATTTAGGCAGTATACGCTGAATGGGTAGCTAATAACCTGCATTTTAAGCCCAAGATTGCCAAAATTGATCAAGATTTGACTTGTAGAAATAGAAAAAAGTGATTACTCTCATATTTGATACATTTTTTTGCGGTTAGGAAATCGGGGTTTACAATTTAGGCAGTATGCTCTGAAAGTGTAGCCAATAACCTACATTTTAAGCCAAGGTAGATCAAAATTGATTAAGATTTGACTTGTAGGCAGATTTTTGTCCAAAAAAGGGTTTTTTTTCCACTGTGCGGCGTCGCGCCGAATGACTGTTGTACAATGACGTAAGCGCGCTCGCTGTGCAACCCAGAGATTTCAAACTATTCGAATTTTCTAATACCTATAACTTCAAAACTACAACATTTAATTAAACAAAACAAAAAACCGCTGCCCAAGGAATCACTACTTCCACATCAAGATTTTCTATCCAAGTCTCTCACAACGAAAAAATTTTGTATGTGAAAATAATTGTTTATGGAACTTTAATAATATAATATTTGAAATCGTCTACCTCAAAAACTCATAAAACGGTAATGGGGTGGGGGTGGATGAAAAAAAATATTTTCAGCTTTTTGTACACACACTAAATCACAATTTTTTTTCATCCCCTGTAATAATGGGGGTTGTAACGGTGGGTGACTAATGCCAAAAATTTTTTTGAGACCTTAGCTTCTCTTGTATATACTAAATAACAATTTTATGGACTCTTATTTGCTTGATTTACCTATTTACCCCCAATTTACCCCAATTTGCCCCCAACCCTTTGACGGAATAAGATGAAAATATAATCTAGTTCCAGATCCCATTAAAGTACATACGTGTACCAAATTTTAAGTCAATATCTGAAACGGTTCTAGAGTAATCGTGCGCACAAAAATAAGTTACAGACAGGCCGACAGACAGACAGAATTTTTTTTTGCTCAAAGTTAAAATCTCGACGTTTCATGACATTCTAAGCCTATTTGAACAATAAAAATTTTCAAAAATTTTTTTGTCGTTACTATCTTTCCACTGGATGTGGAAGTAAAATAGTGTACTCAGGATCAAGGATCAGTTACTTTCGATAAGTTTCAAATATGTCGCCTACTATTCAGGTCCATTAGTTGTTCCTTAAATTAAATAATGCATTAGTAAGTATATCCATTGAAATTGTATTTTATTTTATCGATTTCAAATAAAATTCTCCACTTATGCAGTATAGTGTTTTAATAAAACTCATATATGTTTTTTGTGGAATTGTAATTTTACAACGGCAAGTATCCTTTTCCCAGACGTCGGGTCCTTAATTAAACGGAGTATATGCCGAAACGAGTCGATTTTCTTCGCCTTACTTTACGATTATGTCCCGATCTCGACTGAGCTAAGGAACATGCTGTTGGCTCATTACATATCTGAATAACTGAACCGTACCGAAGTAATGTTATTTTTATACGACATAAAATACTAACGACATGTTCGAGACACAATAAGTCGATGGGAACAGTTGAAATATACACTTATACAAGGTGAAAACTCTTGAAAGTATTCTCAGTTAATGCATAGCAAGTTTAAAAATAGGTGAATGTTTCAGAGTTCAAAATTGTAATAAAATCGTATAAAGAAAATTAGCAGCTAGGTGTACAAATAATAAGTAAAAATAGTTTGGCAATTATTGTCAAAGTAATCAGTGATGATATCAACCTTTCAGTGAGTTGTAAGAGTAGATCTGAAGATGGTCAAAAAACAAGCTGGGCACGCCTTCACAATAAAATCTTTAATCTTTTCGACCGTCGCCACAGTGACACGAATCATAATTTTTTCGTTCAAAATTATCTAGAGCACTTGTTTCGCAACCGATTGAGATGATTTCTTTTTAAATATTCGTTATTAAATTTCCAAAAAACGTAAGAGAGCCGATTTTTTAATTAAACTAACCAAAATTATTGAGCTTAGCCAAAAATGGCCATTTTTTATTTAATAAAACTTACAAAAAAACCTTTTTTTCTTATCCAATTTACATTAATCTTGTTACTCGGGTGTTTTTGTGGTCACTAATTACGAATCTGATATCCTAATAGAGTTTTCCCACTAATTTTATTTTAACATTTTATGTCGTGAAAATGATATAATAAAACATTCTATTAATTTACAACAATTTACTTTTCTAATAAGAATTACTTCTAAGAAAATATAGTTAAACAACTTGCTGATAATTTCAGGGCTTTTTAAAACGGGCATTTTTACGCGCCAGAATGACGTATCTGCCCGGAAAACCAATGAGATTATGGATATAATTAGTTGATAATAGGTTCTAACTGTGTGTTAAAGGAAGCTTTCCTCTAAAACTCCCCAGAATTTCCTCTTTTATTGTTTGTACTGTGATTGGTCTAAAGCAGTGGACTTGTAAATATTGGCCAATCAGAATACAGATAAATACCATACAAGTTATTCGTAAAAGCGTCGGACGTTGATATTTTGTAGTTTAGGCTTAACCTTCACCCGCTTCTGCATTGACAGTTCACATCAGATGATTAACCTAAAACTTTATTTATATTTTGATGTTTGGATTGTTTGGAGTGAAAATATTATCATTTTATCAGTTTCTGGTTTATGTTTTATTAATTCTACGATCAAAATGAGTAAAGTGGAAGAGGGATATGTTAAAGGTGCTGCTGATTCTCACAACAAAACAAATCTTTTCCCAGATGAAATATTTGTTTAGATTTTACAGCAGAAAACCACTTTTTTCGTCTTTCAGTATTGAGTGGTAATATCAAAAATAATATTGACGGAGCACTAGTATTATTACACAAAGGTACAAAACAAGCTTTTTTAGGCATTTTGATAATCCATTACAACTCATAATAATTAAAAAGTGCTGTCAATAAATAGAGGTTATGTTTTATATTTTTCACATGGAGGTAGAATATAATTTATTCAACCTCCTTGATTTTTCACGGCTATCTTATGCCGACTTTTTATTGGATTTCAGGGCGTTGACGCCACAACGCGCTAATTTATGGCTGTTTAAAATGAACTCAATATTTTTCAAACTTTAAGTTTTTTTTTGTCACTATTAGTAAAATTAAAAAGATAATAAATATGCCATAAATCATTTTTTTACGTGAATTAAGTATTTCAGCAATAATTTTTTTTCTGGGAAAACCCTATTGTCATAAACCAACCTGCAAGATCGCGGAATCAATGGCGGCTATGAAATGCTAAAACACGATGAAAAATGAAATATTTTTGTACAAGTTTATGCCGAGATGTTTTGAATATTTCTAATAAGTACTTTTAAGTTAAAATAGACTAAATTTTAAGTTCCAGGAAGAAATTCAAGATGGCGGATCCAATATGGCGGCAATAAGGTGATAAACCTAACTTAAAAATAAATTAAATGCATTAAACTAAATAAGCATTCCTAAGAATTATTAAAAAATTTGAAAAGGAACAAATTTTTGAAATTTTCAAATATATTCAGCATGGCCGCCATACATTAATTATCAATCATAAATATACGACTCAGCCCTCCATTAATTTTGAACATAACCTTAAATAGATCATATTAATATTTCTCTTGCGGTGTTTGAAATGCATGTGTTTTATTAACACAGGTCTACAAAAAAAAAAAATTCTGCTCCAAGAACTAAACCTATCGTGCCTTAAGTATTTTTGTGTGCTGAATCCGAATTTTCAATTTTACCGCGTAGATTTCGAGTAAACGTCAAAAATTTTCAAAAAACCATATTTTGATGATAAAAACCGGGATTTACTCCAAATCTACGTGGTAAAAAAATTTTTAAATTGAAAATTCGGATTCGGCACACAAAAATACTTAAGGCATGATAGGTTTAGTCCTTAGAACAGAAATTTTTTTTTGTAGACCTGTGCACAGGTCTAAAAAAATTTTTAAATTGAAAATTTGGATTCGGCACACAAAAATACTTAAGGCATGATAGGTTTAGTCCTTAGAACAGATTTTTTTTGTAGACCTGTGCATAGGTCTACAAAATTACATTTAAAGAAGTATTCTACCGCGTAGATTTCGAGTAAATCCCGGTTTTTATCGTCAAAATACGGTTTTCTACTCGGTAGAACAATTTTTTAATTGAAAATTCGGATTCAGCACACAAAAATACTCAAGGCACGAAAGGTTTAGCCCTTGGAGCAGATTTTTTTTTTGTAGACCTGTGAATTGATATTGTACTGTTTATTATAACATTATTTTCAGCTTTTACCTATTTCTAACGATTTCTTAAGAAGAAATTTGTTTGTCTAACACAGGTTCTACTAAAATGTTGACTTTGTGCAACAACCGAATTTTCGGAAACACTTCCAGTTCTATACATCTGTAAGTGTTACGTTGTTATATCTGAATGTTACTTAAATAATTTCGATACAATTCTCGTTTTGACTTTCACGTCGTGAAAAATTCGTTTCGACAACCATTTCCATGGCAATTTAAATCTTTCCACATAAAAATATGCCGCAGATTTTCTTGAAGCTTAATTAATGATTTTTTATTGGGAAATAATTGCTTCCTTTGCCCCTAAAGCAATTAGAGTGTTTTTAACATAAAACGATGATGAGCATCATGAAGAGGAATTACTTTTTTGTTCATGGATGTGTAAATAAGTACAAAATCGCTTCTTACAGGGGAAAAGCCTTTAACAGGAAGAAAATATAAGAAGTGCATCCGGTCGTTAAGTTTCCTACTAGACACGTTTTTAATTAATGCCTTTAATTACGTGCCGTATCGACCAATATTGGTTTACCGGGCCTCTTTATGAAGTAAAATTCCATTTTAAATGGCACCAGTAGGTCTGACTATAGAATGGTCATGATTATAGAGTCTACGAGGTGTGTTAGCAACTGTTCGTTTTAAACATACTATTAAAAATTTATATAAAAAATGGAGTTTGTGCCTTGAAACAAAAGTATAATTTCGATTATTTCACTTATTAACGTGATTAGCCAATGAAAGTCCGTTTGATAACGTTGTACCAATCAAATGCCATTATTAGATCGGCTTTTGACAGTACCAACACGAAAAATTTAATAATTTAAATTTTATCTATAAATGTCTTCACTTCTATTCATATATATAATTCTACTTCATATACTTTTATAGGTGTCCCGTCAATTGGACGCGCGACAATTGGTCGCACGACAATTGGACGCGGTAAAATTGGACGTGTAACATTGGATGTGTTTATTAAAAATAACACTATTCTACAGCCTACATGCATTGGAAGTAAAAATAGCAAATTCTTAGTAACTTCGTCATGCTAAATAACAATATAAAAAGCAAAAGTTCAAGTTGGCTCTGGTTTTCCCAATACAGGTAATAAAGTGTAACGCAGGTATAGGAGTCTACAGACGATTCAGCTGCTGGGACCCGACATTGTCGGTACGCTTTGAAGATAATTGGAATTCCAGCGGACCAGTTCACTTTTACGAATGAGTTCAAAGCATGCCGACAAGGCTGGCTCCCTGCCGCTGGATCGTGTGTAGACCCCTTATAAACCCTAGTTTATGGGCGGTCCTGTCACAAATAAAAGGTAGAATTAGAATTCTACGAAAAATAGACATACTAACTACCTACATCTTTATTTGTCACTAAAACTAATATCCATTCTTAGGTAGTCGTATTTGTACCTTGTGCATGATAAGCGTTCATTTTCGAAGTGAAGTGACTTTTGCGCATCAAAAACGTAATTTTACTCCTAAAATTAAGAAGGCGTACGAGTTGTATTTTGGTTGTACAATTGGAGATGAAGACAAAAAATGGGCACCTCATATATGTTGCAGCAATTCTACGAACAATCTTTGCAGTTGGCTAAGTGGAAGAGGACGTTCAATGGCTTTTGCTGTGCCCATGATCTGGCGAGAACCTACAGATCATGTTACCGACTGTTATTTTTGCGTGATACCTCCTATTAGACAGGGTGTTAACAAGAAAAAAAAAGGATGGTAATACAATACCCCAATCTGCCATCTGCCATTCGCCCGGTTCTCCATAGTGATGAACTACCTTTTTTTTTTTCCGAGGGGAAAAACCTTCAAAAGGTTCAACCTGCACTGGTGTCCAGGCGTGCAGGGATATGTGGGATTCTTACCGCACTAAAAAAAAACCCTCTTCCTCTCCGGAACTGTAGCTAAACATTACTTCGGAGGCTAACGAGTTCTATGGAATTAATATCCGTGTTTCTTCTTCTTTTGCCTTCATGATGCTGCAGCACATGGTGTTGATAGCCCCCCACTTCTCAGCGACGGTGAGCATGTTTACCATAAAATTTTGTGGCGTGATTATAAGGCCAACGTCTCTGTTTGCCGTGCTCCTCTCGTCATTCCACCTAGGGCAGTGGAACATGGTGTGCTCCGGAGTATCGGGTGCTGGGCAGTAAATGCACGTGTCTGCTTCCCGCTTGCCGATTCTATATAAATAGCTGCCGAAGTTGCCGTGGCCACTTAACGTTTGGGTTAGATGGTAATTTAGGTCTCCATGTTTTCGGGCAGTCCAGGCTCTTACGTCCTGGATAAGGCGGTACGTCCATCTGCCGTCTTCAGAGGTGTCCCATCGCTCCTGCCAGCGTTCCATCAGATGGTTCCTGTAGACAATCTTCGCAGCTTTGTCTGCGCCGTGGCCGTATGCACGCTCTTTAGCGAGCAAGTCGGCGGGTGGCACCACCGATATGACTTGCAGAGCCGAGGCGGAGGTTGTCCGGTAGGCGCAGCACACCCTTATTAGCATGAGACGTTGTGTCTTCAGTAACCGGTTGCGGTTACGCGCAGTCTTTAACGCGTCGACCTACGCCGGAGCGGCATACAATAAGATGGAGTTTGCCACGGAGCTCAAGAGTTTCCTGGCATAGGTCTTGGGCCCTCCAATTCGTGGCATGATCTTGCGGAGGGCCATGGTCGCTTTCTCTGCTCTGTCGGTGGCGTAATCAACATGCCGGTTCCACGACAACTTTTGGTATTTTATAGCTGGTTTAGCGGTCACCTCCGCATTAAGGACATTGACGCTCATGTTGTTCACACGTTTGTGCCCGGTCAGCGCAACTGCTTCCGATTTCTCAGGGGCAATTTCTAGGCTGTGGTTGTCCATCCACCTGTTTATTGCACGTATGGCGGCTTCGGCCTTGGTCATAGCGCGCTCCTCCGTTTTGTCTATGGCGATAACGATAAGGTCGTCCGCGAATGCAATGAGTCGACAGTCATCAGGGATGTCGGGGCTTTTTAGTGCGAGGATGCCATCGTACAAAACATTCCACAGGAGTGGTCCCAGGACCGACCCCTGCGGAACGCCGCACGTGACATCGCGGACGTGGTCGTCGATGATTAAAGATCTTTCCGTGAAGTAGTTCTTCACAAGTTGTACCAAGTACGCTGGTACCCCTTTGAGTTCTAGCGCTTCAACAATTGGGCCCCAGGGGGCCGTGTTGAAGGCATTCTTCACGTCGAGCGCCACAGCTAAGCAGATCTCTCTTTGCCTCCAGTTGCCCGCATTCGCGGTGCGTGCTACTCTTATGAACTCCTGGATAGCGTCGGTCGTGGAGAAACTCTCTCTAAAGCCAAATTGGCTGTCAGAGAGGCCCCCTCTCGCGTCGAGTTCCGCGGTGAGGCGAGTCGCAATGACGCGTTCCAGGACTTTCGCCGTAGTGTCGATCAAGTAGATAGGCCTGGGTGCCGTACCCGGCGGCTTGCCCGGTTTGGGAACAAGCACTAATACTGCTCTTTTCCACCTGTGGGGGATTTCTCCGTTTACAAAGATGCCATTAAAGACGTTCTCGAAGTAGGCTGTGTGGTGGGTGACCGCTAGTTTAACCACCTCGGGGGGTATTCCATCAGGCCCCGGGGCCTTATTGGATTTTAGCTTAACAGCCGCGTTGCTAATTTCCTCCGCTGTAACTGGGGGTGGTGGGGGGGCCCCGATTGCCCTTATCCAGTTCGTTGTTGGGCGTACTGGGAAGAGCTCACTCGCTAGTTCCAATTTACGGTCCGTACTGAGTACTAGTTTTTCGCGGACGCCAGTTCTTTTGCATGCAATTCTGTAGCCGTCTCCCCAGATATCGTTATCGACGCTCTCGATGATTTCATTCCAGCATCTGCGCTTGGACGCTTTGATGCTGGCACGTAGGTCGTTTCTGGCCTCTCGGTAGGCCGTATAGTTCCTGGCGGTTACGTCGACGAAACGCGCTGTTTTGGATCTAGTCCAGATCCTTTTTAGTTTGAGACATTTTTGGCGTAGTTGCGCAATTTCGCGGTTCCACCAGTATGCTGGTTTACCGCGTGGATGGCCCACGGCCGGCAACGCGGCCTTGCAGGCCCTAGTTAGGGCCTCGATTACGTTGTCGGCGTTTGGGTCATGGGGTTGACCCAGCTCGTGCCGTAGTTTCTCAGTGACCGCCTCCTCCTTGTCGGGCTTATAGCGCCACCTAGTTCCCTTGGTGGGGGGTTCCCGTGTTGGGGCGTTTAGCGGATGCTCCTCAAGGAGTCGAAAGGTGATAAGTTGGTGGTCACTGAGAGTTTCATCTTCCAGTACGCGCCAATCGCGAATTTTTCCCGCCAGCTCGGCGTTGGCGAGCGTGATGTCGATTACGCTCTCGCTATCACCCCTTCTGAATGTGGCCTCGTTGCCTACGTTTGCCACAATGAGGTCGTGGCCCGCCAGCCATTCGGCCAGCATTTGACCTCTTGCATCTTGTATAACAGAACCCCACAACGGATTTTTTGCATTGAAATCACCCGTGATAATGACTCCTCGTGTGTGCCCAAGAGCCCTGACGCACGTCGTGAGTTCATCTAGGAAGTTCGCGAATTCCTCGATGGTACAGTTCGGGATCTTATAGCAGGAGAAAATCCCAACAACGTCGACGATGCACCAAGAGATGCCGTCGGCGCCGCCGGGATTGCAGACGCTCCTGTTGTAGACTCGTATTGCCGTATCCACTCTGTTGTCTTTAATCCATCTGCCATCGTCGCTAACGTGCCTTTTATTGGGCTCGGTAGTCAGTAGGACATCTGCCTCATGGACCTCCTTAGCATGGTAGAGGAGGTCCTGAGCTTCACGGCTCCTATTCAAGTTGACCTGCAGGAAGCAGGTCGGCTTTCTCACTATTGCGGTTTTCTGCGGGGGTTCTACCGCTTGTGGTCCCTCCGGCGTTCCGAAAGGGCTTAACTTTCCTTCGTGCCAGTGTTAGCGCTTGCCTGAATGCAGGGCATTTACCGTCTCCGGCTTTATGCCCCTCTTCGGAGCACGTGGGGCAACGTTCAGGGTTGGGACAGTTTTTAGAGAGGTGTCCATCTGAGCCGCATTTGTAGCACATGCCAGACCCTGGGCCCTTGCAGTCCGCGACTGCATGGTCATAGGCCCAGCATTTATGGCACCTGGTTAGCGCCACCCTCTTCTCGACTGAGCATTTGACGTACCCGATCCTTATATGTTTGCTGGCAAGTAGTTTTGCCGCGTCGCTCTTATTGATTCGGAGAGTCACTGCCTGGGTGTCACGCGCGTTGGCTCTAAGCTCTCTAAGTTTGTACCTTATTTTGTCCAGGCTACCGACCTTACACTCGATCGCGTTAATAACTTCGTCCCTCGCGGTGGCCGCGTCGATGCCCCTTATATGGAGTGTCTCCATGTCCTCATCCAGCCCCATGGTGTGTAGGCTAACCTCTTCGTTCGGAGTCTTGATTGCTTTCTGGATCTCGTTGAGAGCTTCCTCATTTTTGTCCAGTGTTATCACAAGCTTACCATCTTTGGTACTCTTGATGCCTCTGATGCTGTTAGTAGCAGCGTTTCCTTTTATGCAGTCCTTGACGTTGCTTAGGACCTCTTTGTATTCTTTTCCTTTTTGTTCTACGATGAGCGCATACGTGCTCCGATTCCTCTTTTGGTCTTTGCTACCTCTTTGCGATTTTTTAGTCGCATAGATTTCTGCTTTGGTGTCTGTGTTATGAAATGTCGCTTCTACAAGTTTTCGGAAGCTCTTTGGGCCTATCGCCTTAATATGGTGTAATGCCACCCAGTGATGAACTACCTATTCCTAATTCACATCACAAGATCCCGATTTCTCTGCCGAAGTGTCCGGTGGTGAACCACACAAAATTAATCAACGCGAATTAAGTGATCTTATAAGAGACCTTGATCTGTCCAAGGCAAAAACGGGGCTATTTCCATCTCGATTACAACAATGGAATTTACTACAAGAAAATGTTAAAGTTTCCATGTATCGAAGTCGTCAAAAAGATCTTATACCTTTTTTCAAAATGGAAAATGACTTGGTTGGCTGCAAGAACATTGACGGTTTAATGAGTGCTTTACACATTCCCCATGATCCTAGTGACTGGAGACTTTTTATTGACGCCTCGAAAGCTGTGTTACTCCACAATGGAAATAAATTGCCATCAATTCCAATCGCTCATGCTGTCCACATGAAGGAAAATTACAGTAACATGAATGTATTGCTACAAACTATAGAATATAACAAGTATAAGTGGCAGATTTGTGCAGACTTAAAAGTGATAGCTATCTTACTTGGTATGCAGCAAGGGTATACCAAATATTGCTGTTTTCTTTGTGAGTGGGACAGTCGAGCGCGATTAGAACATTACAAAAGAAAAATTTGGCCGCCAAGACTGGGTTTTCAACAAGGAGAAACAAATGTTGCTAACATTCCATTAATTGATTCACAAAAGGTAATACTGCCACCACTCCACATAAAACTGGGGCTTATGAAAAACTTGGTAAAAGCCATGGACAAAGAAGGACGTGCTTTCAGTTATTTAAAACAAAAATTTCCCAGACTTAGTAATGCGAAAATTAAAGAGGGAATTTTTGTGGGTCCTCAAATCAAGAACCTTTTCAAAGATGCTGAATTTGACAACAGTCTAGAAGGTAATGAAAAAGCTGCTTGGAATTCCTTTAAAATGGTAGCAACATACTTTCTCGGTAACAAAAGAGCAGAAAACTATAGAGACGTTGTTGGGAATCTTCTTTCTTGCTACCAGAAATTAGGATGCAATATGTCATTAAAAGTCCACTTTCTACATTCACACCTAGATTACTTCCCAGAAAACTGTGGTGCAGTAAGTGATGAGCATGGAGAGAGATTCCACCAGGATATTCAAAATATGGAAAAAAGATATCAGGGCAAATGGACTTCTGCGATGTTGGCAGACTACTGTTGGACATGTATAAGAGATGCTCCAGAAGTAACTTAGAAGAGACGGGCTAAGAAGCGCAAGAAGAATAATAAGAATAATTAATAATCTGATTAATTATGATTATATTCTAATTAAATATATAGTATATAATATGTATTTGAAATATATATCAAAATGGCAAATATTTTTTCGCATGATGTAATTAATTGTTTTTTTTATTAAAATTATACCATAGTATGTGAGTTAGGTCAGTTATTACAATTTTTAGAGCCAAGAAATTTTTTTTATGACTATGTTATACGTAGCTGGGACCAAAACAATGCACATAAGTGGTTATGGTTAACGATACAAAATAAAAGTTAAAATTTGTAGGTGTGTGTAGTCATATTGCATAGCATTGTCATGATTACAAACAGTGGTTGCTGATTATGAGAACAGAAGCATTTTAGACTACTTGCGAGGAATTGCCCAACTGCAAGTGTAAATAAATTATATTTTATAATTTCTATGTTATTATATTTTGATAATTTTTTTGGATGATTATTTTCTATGTTAACAATATTTTGAGTGTAACCTATTTTTCATGGTGAGTCTGTTTCTACGTTGTATTTGTAATTATTATTATTATTATTATTATTATTATTATTATTATTATTTAGGTTGGGTTAGGTTAGGTTAGAGTGTGTATACATGATTTTTTTTAAAACTCGTCCAATGTTAGACGTCCAATTTTACCGCGTCTAATTGTCGCCGCGTCTAATTGTCGCCGCGTCTAATTGTCGCACGCGTCCATTTTTCGCGCGTCCAATTGACGTAGATCCACTTTTAGAGGCTTATAGCTATACAATTTTTTGCTTTCGCTTGTGTGAACTTTGTATATGTTGACTTGCTACAAATATATTTTTTTATAATGTAGTCGATAAACGATTTCATTTGATGTGACATACACAAATCTTTAAAACAGCATCTATATTACTGCTCTTTGTTCTTTTTACTTTTACTCGCCTTAAATACTTCCAAAGGACGCTAAAGTGATGTCTTTATGTCTAACAATTAATAAAATAAATCATACGTTCATGGTAATATGGCGTGTGATTTATGTACGATTCGGCCTAGGCAGAAAACTAGCGATAGCTCCGGACTGCCCGCTATTTGTCGTCCCACGTCGAAGGGGAGATATATGAACGAGACGTGCATCAGCTTTCGAGGTACAGGGTGGCCTTTAAAATTACTCTATAACTTAAGTATTTAGGATTTCATTTGTTCGTTTAACTTTTATTTCCTTTTAATTGAAGATTTCAATTGTGCATTTCAAAATATATTAAATCCAACAATTTTGTTAGCTTATGCTAAATATACCACTACCACTAACGGTAGATAGTACTCAAATTTGTGGGCACAGAACTTTATATTTCTTCATTATTAAAGTCTATAAATTAGGTTAGATTGGTATCAGAATTCTCTATTAACTTTTAGGTTTCTTTTAGTGTGACATCTTAATACATATTACTGGACTCCAATAAACATTTCTTGATACTTGCATTTCTCCTAAAGTTATGAATGTCTAAAGTGATGGAAATCGTCTAGTTCTGATAAGCTTATATAGTGTGACCCATCTCAAGTGGACACACCTTCGTAGCTCAGTTATTGGTCATCCAATTTCAACCAAATTTGGATCGGTATCAAAGACCTTTACTATATCGTTTTTGAGTAAAACAAGACTTATTTCAGCCATTGGCGTGCATTTTTATTAAGAAAAAAAGGGTCGATTTTTCGAGAAGTCATATTAGGCATTTTTTTGTTGAAAAACGAATGCGATATTATTGATCAGCATGCTGTAGAACCGTTATATACAGAATATAACAACATTTTGATTTTTCGTTTTCGAAATACGGCCCCCTTAAAATTACCTATTTTAAACATTAAATTGGTAACAAAAATTTTTTTCAAAAAAAAAAGTCATTCTTCATTTTCTGTTTAAATTCACTTTTCCTATCATCCCTTATCATAGATACTTTCAAATTTCGTAGGCCAAGAAGTTCCATTGAAAAATTGCTAAAAATTTTGGGCTGTGAATTATTCGGGCATTAAGGATTATCGAATTTGAAAGTATCGATGATGAGGGGTGGTAGAAAAAATGAATCTAAAGAGAAAATAATGAATGACTTCTTTTCGAAAAAAAAAAAAAAAATTCGTTACCCGGTATACCTTTTACACACAGGGAGTATATTACAGGCCGTGGTTGAGATCACAGGTCTTTTACATGGCTCATCTGCGACCCTTTCAAGTAGATACCGATACAAATTTAAAAGCTGTAGAAATTGTACAAGGTATATTTAAATTTGCATAAGTGGGTGAGATGTGTTTGGAAAATTTTCAGTAATTTAAAAAAAAACTATCCACTGTGTTTCTGGTATAACGTAGTAAATCGTAGTGTAGTTCAGCCACATCGTCTACCTGCTGGCAATAACAAAGATAAGAAGGAAATCAGACACACGAAACGAAAAACACAAATATTAGAATAAGTTTTAACCATTTTATTTGCATTAATAACAAACACATTTTACCTCTACATCCAGTGGAAGTGTGGTAAAAATGTGGAAAATTTTTATAGCTCAAATCAGCTTAGAATGTCATGTGAAACGTCGAGATTTTCAATTTGAGGGAAAAACATTCTGTCTTTTTTTTCTCTGCACGAGTACTCTGGAATCGTTAAAGATATTGACTTGAAATTTGGTACCACCCGTATGTATTTTAATGAGATCTGGAACTCTCTCTGGGGGGTAAATTGGGGTAAATGGGATAAATAGGTAAATCAAGCAAGTGATAATCCATAAAATTGGTATTTAGTGTATATAAGAGAAGCTAAGGTCTTAAACAATGTTTTGGCGTTAGCCACCTCCACCCAATTATTAAAAGAAAAGTAAAATGATTTAGTGTGTGTCCAAGAACAAGAAGCCTCAACCATTTTTTGTTTACTTCATCCCCCCCCCCCCCCCCCCTTTCACCATCACCACCCCACTACAGATGTGGCATATAGTTTTATGGATTCTGGGAGTCGTCGATTTTACATATTATATTATTAAAGTTCCATATTTTTTTCAAAAATACGCCATTTTTTTTAAAGTACGTCAAATTTTTTTCAAAAGTACAGCAAATTTTTCTCGAAAGTTCGCCGGAATAGGGTGTTCTGGTAGGTCCTAGGCCTCCTCCCTCCAGGGGGGATTATTAGTGGGAGATAATTAGCGAGTAAGGGTCATCAATGGTAATTAAAGGTAATTAGCGGATGATTAAGAGTAATTAAATATAATTAAGGGTAATTAGGGGAGGATGACGCAAGGTAGGACGAGGTGGGGGATAAAACAAGATTAAAATATAAATAATTAAGGGTCATTAATGGTAATTAAAGGTAATTAGCGGATGATTAAGGGCAATTAAATGTAATTAAGGGTAATTAGGGGAGGCTGGGGTAAGGTAGGACGAGGTGGGGGATAAACAAGATTAAAATATGGATAACTAGGGATAACCCACTATTAATATTTAATGTCTTATTGTGAAAATGAAAACATGTTTACATGCAATATTTGTAATGCAACATTCACTTGGGCTTGCAGGCAAGGCCGCCACGCTAATCATAAAAACAAATTTTTTAAGTGCAATTTGTGTAATAAAATATTTAACATACAGGATAACATGAAAACTTTGTTTTTATAAATTTTTTCTGTTATGTTCTTATGTTGCAGGGGTCGCGGTGGTCAAGCCAGCTCCTTTTTCAAATCTAATCTAATCTAGAAAGTAATTCTGACTACTTATTTTCATTACTTTTTACTTTTTACCTTGTAGTCTCCTCCTTATGGTATATACCTAGAATATTTCTGAAGTAAGTACATGTAAGAATAAGTATTTTTTATATCATTTATTTGTAAATTCATATTTGCCTGAAAATCTGTAATATTAATATTTTGCATCAATTGAAAATTAAATTAATGTTATTATGTGTTCAATGTTTAATGTACTACTATAAACAGTAATAAACGCATTTTAAAAATTCACTGTTTTGTTGTTTTCCCACAAGAACTTCTAAAAACCGCCCACCTACTTATCATATGTTTTATCTCAATTATCAGGTTGTAATAATATATTGTAAAAGTTTTATCAAAAACGACACAATTGTATCTGATATTATTATTTTATTTTTTCTCTCCCTGTAGATATATCTCTATCCGCGTTTTCGCCGTCGATCCGGCACGGTGAAAGGACTCAATCTTCAGCTCATTTGTATTTGGAAATAACTGAAACATTCACAGACCGTTCTGATTTTCTCCATCTCTTGTATCAAACTCTGACACTTAATTTCCTCTGTTGGCCCAAATTCTAAATAAACCATGTGCTCCTACTGCTTTGCTTTAGCTGACTAAATATTCCATTCGAATATGGAAATGTCTACGGAATGGAACAATGACGACCACGTTACACACTATTATTATATTTTAATTCGTGGTTTGATGGGAAAAATAATTAAAGCTGGATTTTTAATTAAACAGCTGTCTTTGTCGCGATTAAATGTCTAGTTTGGTCATATTCTATAGTGAAATTTTTTAATTTAATTATTGAATTGCATGTAAAGAAGGTTTATGTTTGAAATCGTTTTTTTAATTGCCCTCAGCAATAAATAGTTATTGGGGTTCAAAAATATTGTTGGATTAAGTATTAAAAGAATTTTGGCTCACAATAGCGTTTGCAGCTTCATCTGAGAATTAACCAATGTGTATATTTGCATAATAACTTTTCTGATGTTATTTTAATTTTAATTTAAAAAAGCGCTATTATGGCTATCGTATCAATTTCATGTAAATCAGGGTTGGCATGTTTAAAACAAAATGTTTTAAACAAAGTGTTTAAAACATGTTTAAAACATCGCACTGTGTTTCAAACAAATGTTTAAAACATATTTAATACAAAATACTATGTTTCAAACAACTCTTTAAAACATAGTTTAAAACACAGTGCGATGTTTTAAATAAATGTATTATTTTGGAGTTTGTGGAAAAGCAAGAAAAGTGCCGATGATGGTCCATTCCGATAAATAATTCCGATATAGTGGTCACGTGCGCTAAACTGAGCATTTTATTTGCAGAGCGCTGTAAAATCCGTTTAAGAGCGCCATCTAACATCAACTAGTAGTAGCAGACATAGTGTGCCTGACACCATTTAATTTTAGTTGAATATAGTTTTAAACGTTTTAAACCTGTTTTAAACATACCATTTAAAATTTTAAAAAAAAACTGTTTTAAGCAAAAAAAACTGTTTTTTTGTTTAAAATGAAAAAAAAAACTGTTTTTTTTCCAACCCTGATGTAAATTGAACGCATTTGATTCTGATCTTTAATTCTATACTGTTTATTAATTTCAATGGTTTTCAAGTTTAACAAATGTCGTCTACAACAAGATAAAAATAACATTTTTAAAATTCACTTTTATGGCACATTCGTTACGGCATTCCTCATCTAAGGTTGCATAGGATCTATGTTTAAGCTGCTAGCTGGTGGTAGAAGGTGGGACGAGATTGTTGTGTTTCTCTGGAGATCATGGTATTCTCCCATCCAAATATTAGCTACAACTCCTATTGCTTAACATTTTATATCGAGTACAAGTAGAATAGATACCGAGCTGCCTCCCAATATATGCTTTTCTTTATTTTAAGAGGGAGCAACGCGATCAAATCAGAGGGGAGTGGGCGGAAATGAGCCAATAAAGTACAGAGAGCTGTTGTGTTGGTTGTCTAGTTTTGGCGTTCGTACTTTCTTTACTATTGCTCTACCTACTTACAATCACGCCTGAAGGTCAAGAACACATCGAGATCAAGCTTCAAATACACGAAATGAGTGCACATCGGTTATAAATGTAATTATTTTTGCAATCATTTTTAATTATATCGAAGTGACTCCATCTACTAAAACAGCATTGTACTATAAGAATTTCCGGCAAAAAGCATTTTTTAACGAACTGGCTCATGTTATTAAACTGATCAAAAGATATTCTTGTAAGTAAATGAATACTACACTTCTGTTGAAGAACATTTTTAGCTAAAACTTGTTTATTAGCCAATGTGAAGAGAGATCTTTCTAATAAACAAGTTTTAGCTAAAATGTTCTTCAATCGAAGTGTAGTATTCATTTACTTACAAGAATATCTTTTTTTTCAGTTTGATAACGCCAGCCGTTTGGGTAAAAACTGCCTTTTCCCAGATTTTTAATACAGTGCTACAATAGGCCATCTGCATCATGTAACCAACATAATTTTAAGTTTTTCAAGTTTATTCTCATTTTTAATGTTTGTATACGCATTTCTAGCTTGAAGACGTACTGGCTCCAAGCAAATATTTAAAAATTCACGTAAATAATTTTTCAATATTGTTGATTAATAAAAATAGACTGCTAATTACAGGTTAGATTTCCAACCTACAAAAGAGTCCTATTTTATTAGGATAAAGTATTTAGCACTTCATAAACATTACACTGAACTACATTTTAGTTGAAAATACGGGAACTAGGCAGAAATTTTAATAACAGCTGCGTAATACTCTTAAATCTTAAAAAACACGTATTTTTGAGGTTAGCTGTAACGTCACCTGCAGATGACTTATAATAGCCACACTGCCTACCCTTCGCCCCACTTAAGCTTTAGCTTTACCGATTAAACTTTGTGATTGGCGTTGTCTCCTCTTAACGCCTTATTTATATCAACGTTGCACAGTGGGCAGAAGTTCACATTTTTGGTCAAAGTCAAATCTCAAACCGATTTGAATGAATTTTTTTTTATATACCAGGGTTGGCATGTTTAAAACAAAATGTTTTAAACAAAGTGTTTAAAACATGTTTAAAACATCGCACTGTGTTTCAAACAAATGTTTAAAACATATTTAATACAAGATACTATGTTTTAAACAACTGTTTAAAACATAGTTTAAAACACAGTGCGATGTTTTAAATAAATGTTTTACTTTGGAGTTTGTGGAAAAGCAAGAAAAGTGCTGATGATGGTCCATTCCGATAAATAATTCCGATATAGTGGTCACGTGCGCTAACCTGAGGATTTTATTTGCAGAGCGCTGCAAAATCCGTTTAAGAGCGCCATCTGACATCAATTAGTAATAGCAGACATAGTGTGCCTGACACCATTTAATTTTAGTTGACTATAGTTTTAAACGTTTTAAACCTGTTTCAAACATGTTTTAAACATACCATTTAAAACTTTAAAAAAACCTGTTTTAAACAAAAAAAAACTGTTCAAAACAAAAAAAACTGTTTTTTTGTTTAAAATGAAAAAAAAAAAACGTTTTTTTTTCCAACCCTGTTATATACTCGTTATGAATGTACTTTATCGCGGTACTACTTAAAAGGGCGTAGCATGATAAGCATGTGTATAGTTTCATTATTAGAGTATGATATTTAAACTATATATAAAATTTATGATAAAAACTATATATGGTTGTATTCCTTAGAGCAATGGGAAATACCTTGAAACTATTTTAAAGATTATACCATTTATGATTTTTTAAATATTCATAATAAACCGACAATATACGCGTATTTCCCTCTCTGCAAAACCTTATTCTGAAAAGTTTTCTATGTTTAGTTAAAAACCAAGAGTTATTGGCAAATCGCCCAGAAATGTCTGATAAACAACGAACATACGACGTTAATCAAATACGTATTCAGTATTATAATTATTAATATCTTGACGCGTGAATTCAGAACATGCTGTATTCTAACCAGATTTGTATTCATACGTGATATACAAAATAAGGTATCATCTATACTGCGTGAAAAAAGTAAATTGAGAATAGTACACAGTAAAATGAACACGAATTTTATTTCACCTCGTAAAACCTTTTAGTGTATATTAAAATATTGTTGGTGTAATTTCGACCTTTCCGATTAATTGTTATTAATGGACAAATCCTTGTAAAGTCCTCGTGATTTTCTATTTAAAAATTTCCTCTCTGGACTTGTCTCTCGATGGGCTCAACAGAGATGGTAAACGTGCGAGGCAGTTGAAATTCTGTCAGTCGACTCGCAGGCTAATTAGTTGATTTGTAGTGGCTCAAGGGGTCTCATTCCCTCTAATGCAATCTAAATTTTTCATTCCGCTGTGCCTCTCGGGAGGCGAACTCGAAGAATCCACCGATGCTCTACTTTATAACGGTTTTTGATCATGTTTGTGTCCGATCATTCAAAAACGGAGGCCAATTTAGGAGAGCGATGTTGTTAAAATGGTAATAACGACGTTTCTTTAATTAACATTAGGGAGAACTAGTGATAAATCCGTCAACGACTGCCTTGCCCCGTACCACTTTTTTTAATATTTCCATTACTGATGGGTGGGATAAGCATATCTTGGCGAATTATCACTTTGTCACGGGCAAGAGATCTTTAAGGATGCATTTTCAACAGACATATAACATAAAACTACATATCTGTATATTGCTTTAACATTTTTCTATTGTTTGTAAACAAGAACAAAAACAGATAATGCTTATTAATAAGTAAGCATGTTTCTATAAAATTTTTACGGTAGAAACATGCAGATCCTACTTATAATATTACCATGCTTTGGTTAAATGCCACATGGGGGGAGCCTACCTCACCGAAGAGAAAAGAGAATTCAGATAAAACTGTTAATAGATGAAGCTCCAGGCTAAAGAAGAAAAGCAAATGCTCGAACCGGTTCTTCTTTAAGAGTAAATCATATGAAAGATTTGAAGCACACTTCATGAATAACGGCTGTAATTTTATTTTTTACCCCCTTTAATAATGGGGTGGGGGTGGTAATAAAGGTGATAGTAGTGGTGGCTGATGCAAAAAAAATTTCGGCATTTTGGTTTTTCGTACATACACCAAATCCCAATTTTATGGACTCTTACTTGGTTGCTTTATCAATTTATCCCCCATTTACCCTTCAACCCTTCAACAGAGTAAGATTAAAATATAATCCAGTTCCAGATCTCGTTATAATACGTTGGTGGTACACAAATTTCAAGTCAATATCATAAACGATTCCAGAGTAATCGTGCGCACAAAAAAAGTTAGAGACAAACAGAGACTGTTTTCGCTCAAACTTAAAATCTCGACCTTTCATGACACTCTAAATAGAGTGAGATCCCAGAGCCGCCAGACCTACGTCATTTTAGCAAAGCTAATATTTTGACAACAAATAATGTAATATCTAGTTAAGAACGTATGCGTATTTGCTAGTTTGAAAGCGGGGCAGAAAACATGTATAAAAGGTACATAAAAATTTTACTCAGTACGTTAAATTATGATAGCTGGATTATTTTACAAGTGACACGCTAACTACATGGTGTCAGCATCAACCTCCGAAACTTAAGGTCCGAGGTTCAATCCCTGAGCGTTCTCAGTTTTTTTTTCAAATATACGTACTAAGAAACAAAGTTATGGCCAAAAATAATCAATATTTCCCTATCGGTTGTCTCTTTCTTGGCAATCGCCATTTTAAGTTAATATTTGTTGAAAAAAAAAAGCTGAGAACACTCAGGATCGAACCTCGGACCTTAAGATTCGGAGGTTGACGCTTACACCACGTCGTTAGTGTGTCACGTGGAAAATAAACCAGCTATCATACTTTAACGTACTGAGTAAAATTTGTATGTACCTTTTGTACCTGTTTTCTGCAAAAGGGGCCCCGCTTTCAAACTAGCAAATACGCATACGTTCTTAATTAGATATTACACTATTTGTTGTCAAAATATTGGCTTTGCTAAAATGACGTAGGTCTGGCAGCTCTGGGATCTTGGACTAAAACCTATCTGAACAGAAATACATTTCAATTTTCTTTTACGATTACTATACTTCCACTCCACTGCGCGGATGTGGAAGTAAGAAATGTGATTGTAGATTGAGCAAATGATAACCATCCGGTCACTTAAGGATAGGACCGTAATAAAAAGAGGGGCCCTACAGGGATCAGTATTAGGACCGTTAATGTGTATCTTATATATTAACGATCTACCCATGGTACTTGATCAACATACAGTTCAATATGCAGACGATTGTTAACTATGTATTAACTCACCAGATTCTACTATCCTGTGGTAAAAAAAATTCTCGCCATTAGACATACTAGAAAAATATTATACTACTCTTAATCATATGTTAAATACAGATAAAACGCAAGCTATAGCATTTTCAAATAGTAAGTCTAATGTTGAAAAAAATTTTACCAACGGTATTATTTGAATACTGTACCTCAAATATCCCTTTTGCGTATCGCAATAGATGTTAGGCTTGACTGGAAAACCAACACTGATCAGCTTGCAAAAAAAACAGATAAGTAATGTTATACACTAAAAGTAATATGTCAATGTCGAGGCAGCCTACATGGCTTATTAGGCTTATATAATCTACTCAGATATGGCATAATCTGTTGGACAGGCACAAATCAATTATATAAAATATTTGTATTACAGCCAGCTAGTTGTAAACCGATATTTATAGAACAATACTCACCTTAATAAGCCATTACATATATTATAACACTGTCATCTTTACAGTAAAAAACATTCTAATATCCTGGAGCAAAACATTTCTAGGCATAAGACATACTAGAAAAATATTATATTACTCTTAATCTTAGATAAAACAGAAGCTATAGCATTTTCAAATAGTAAGTCTAATGTTGAAAAAAGTTTTACCAATTTTTACTTTTACTCAAATATCCTTTTTGGATATCGCAATAGGTGCTAGGTTTTATTGGAAATCCCATACTGACCAGCTTTGAAAAAAAACATAGCTAAGTACTGTTAAGCACTAAAAGTAATATCGCGAAATGTCAATGTCAAAGCAGCCTACATGGCTTATTAGGTTTATATAGAGTCTACTCAGATATGGCGTAATCTGTTGGGCAGGCACACATTGATTATATAAAATATTTGTATAACAACCAGCTACTTGTAAACCGATATTTATAGAATAGATACTTAATAAGCCATTATATATGCACACTGTGCAGACCATGATAGAAATCATTCGTATTTTACAAGCAATAAAAATGATTTAATAAATATTAAAGCAAATTTTAAATATTTTCAAGAAAACGTACCATTTTCTATCATCAAAGTGTACAATGAACTTCTAGACACATAAAAATCTATTGCTAGAATGTTTAAAAACAAATTTACGAGCTATGCTTTTGGGAAAAGCATATTACATACTCGACGAGTATTTCAATGATGTACTTTATTAAAACTGTAAAACAACAGCTATTCCAAATTATTTTTAATACAATTTTTAACTTTTTTGTATGTGAGTATTTTATATTATTTTAACCCTTAGTTTTATTAGTTATTGTTAGTTTTTATTTAAGTATTTCTTTTTAACTGTAACTTTGTTTGACGTATTCTACACCATTTGAAGACATACCTATCTATCTCTATCTATTTTTTAATTGTGACATCTATGGTAAATATTTTATCTAGAAATTTAACTTTGTAAAAGTGTTATCTACTTTGCCAGATATGAGCTTGATTCGATGACATAGCTTTTTTTATCTCAAACTATGGCCAAACTTGGACTGACATATACCAGAAGTCTATTTTGTGATTCAAGTTTGATATAATTAATCACGTATAGAAAACACTTGTAACGATGAGTTTTCAAATAAACCAGCTGACTCCTGTGCTTACAAGGGTGTAACTTGATATAGAAGCAATATGGTTTAGATCGTCATATTATGAACCGATCCACATATTTATGAACACCCTGTATTGTGTTTATACTTTTCCCACAAGCTACGGCATTTTTTACAATCAAACTGTCTTCACTCCATCGATAGTATTCCTGTTATTTTAAAACAATATGTAATGTTAAAATTGCATCATTTTGTTCCAGACACAAGAGTCCTGGCATATGAACAATGAACATGCGCCTTCAATAAATATTATACTTTAATTATGTTAAAATATGGCCCTTAAACCGCTCTCCCCACTTCAAGGGTGGTTTGTTTAGCTCCGGCTCAGATCCCACCTCATTCCATGGCAATTTATGCATCAATTCCATATTTCTCAAGTCGTTTTCATAATTCCACGCATCAGGTCGAACGGGAGACAAGCAAGCACGTTGCTGCTCATCGTATTTCCATTTTGTCGAGAGGGCCCCCCGCTTACACCTTATGGCATTTGCATAGTCGTCGTCAGCTGCTCCACCTCAACTTTTCCACGACGGATAAAGTTGGCCCTAAAAAGGTACTCGGAGACAAACTATCGAGTCAAATGTGATGCATTTCAACTACCTTTTACATATTCCGCGCCTGGTGCCGCTCTATTTCGTATGGATGAATATATCACTGCGAATGGAACTCAATCGAAGTCCCGAGTATTCTCTTAAAAACAAGACTTAAGGTGCCATACTCTCCGACAGTACATTAGGAACTTTTCGTATGTGTATATCACACATACTCCATTTACATATATTTCAATTTCTTTCGAAAGAAGTCGTTTTTTCAGGAACTCAGTCTGTTTTATATGCAGGGAGATTCTAATTTTATAAGAGTGTTAAAATCTGGCGAATAAATTTACGTCACCTAATTGTAGGAATCTCATTACCATGTATTTGTTTTTCGGTTCTCTCATAATAGTAAAATAAATTTACTCGACAGCTAAAAAAATCAATTGATTGATTTCAGTGTGAGAAGTGTCACTTTTCATTAGGGTTTACTTTTTTAACGTTGCTAGAAATGGGTATTTATGCAACAAGAAGTAAAAGTGGTACTTTTTATCACTGAAGATAGGCATATTCAATGTATTAAAAACTCTTTTACTTCGTGTCTCCTCAGTACCAGATTTATTCTAATCCTTTTGTAAAGTAGAGCCAAAATAAACTTTCTACGTTTAATTTGTATGATAATCTATACCAATATTTCGACATTTAATATAATTAACACGATGTCTTCACTATTAGCCACGCAACTAGCGTATTGCTTGCTTACGTCTGAAAGACATATGTCGCGCCATCTCATGGGTGAATAATGGTTTGACAAAGATGCCTAATATATGACTCACGAATATAAAATCTTAAATATAACGAATTATATTCGTGATATTTAAGAATCTTAGGCATGTCACAATGGATTTCTCTGTCTTCACTTCAGTCCTTTGGCCCTATGTCAGCATAGTTGATAAACCCCGTATTTTTCCGTTTCATGTAAACACCGTGGATAGGTTTATCAATATGCTACCTAAATAGATATTTCTGTTCAGCAGCCTTTATTTGGACCTTCAGACGATTTGGCTGAAGCTGATTGACCGACTCTGGGTCACACCGTGCCGGGCTTCTCGTTTGTCGTCGGATACGGCCTAAGTTCATCTACGCCTCCTCTTGCTGCCTTGAACAATTCTGCTGCTACTTCTGAATTTTAATTGTGGGAGCGGGTCTGAGCATCTAAGGATGTTGCATGCCATACTCAGCACTACTACTCTGTCATGCACTCACTCCGACTCAAGAGTATTCAGTCCTCCTATGACGTGGGAGGAGCGGACTATCTATGATTAATGCTTCTATCAATATTCGTCTTCCTGCGGGTATATAAATTTAATTGGCGCAGCTCGTCTAAAGTACTTTTCACTACTCTAAAGGAGTAGAGCAGAACAGGAACGACAAGCATATTAGTAGCAAATACCCTGTTCTTCTCCAAAAGTTCGAACGACAAAATTTTTCGGAAAAGGCGTCTCTACTTGCCAAGGGGAGAGTCCTTCATTTGTTGCACATCCTGATGTCTTAGGATGCCTCCATATGCGAGCTGGACGTCTTTAGTAAAATCTTCTTCGCCTTCTCTTGAAGTGAACGATCACGTGCGTACTTGTACAACCCGAACTCTGTGTACTCTTGGACCACCTTCATAGCATTTTGAAGTTTACGCTTTCCAGAGGCATAGAGTTAAAGGTTATCCACATAAAACAACTGCGTGACCTTATTTCTGCGGTTGCTGCGTGGGCCGTAGTGGTACCTGAATCTGAATTTGACGAAGCTCAACAGATAATGGCAGCAGTGAGATGCAAAGGAAGGACTCAGATAATCTCCCTGGAAAATTTAACTTCTGAATGCTACCTGCCCTGTCGCAACCTGCTGTGCATTTGATGTTATGGTGCAGCGAGTCCTACAAGGTGGCAGCAGTTGTTCTATGCGTCTCTCTAGTGGCTTTACCGCAAGGCATTTGAGCAAGTGTAACAATAGTTCATATGTGTCAGATGTCTTACTTACTGTCATAAGTTAAGAAGGGAGACCAAAATACAATCGGTGGTCCCTACGACAGGCGAACATATTTTGCAGAATGAAACGGTGGAGCAGGCAAGTGCCGGTGCCGCGCCGGTTCTGATTATTCTGATTATTGCGCTTCCAATGGTCTTTTTATTTCTATCGATTATTGTTTATTATTTTCTTTAAATAACAATGAACTTATTACTTCGCTAAGAACGTACTCATATTTTGACTAAGCGACAAACTTTTTTATTTTTGCAAATTTTCATATACATGCAGCGAAGCAATTGAAGCCAACATACAGGGGAAGTTTTTGAAAAAAAAATTTGATCTAAAACTTATAGTTTTTATTTATGAATATTTTTCTGACGCAGTAGATAATTGTATTTTAGTGTATATATAATAAATTTTTAACAAAATTACTACTACTTTGATATGTATAAAACTATTATACTTGCTGAACTGTTAAATAATATGTCAATATTACTATTTATTTACTAATCAGCAACAGGAAAACACTAAAAATTATAATGTAAAACTGTTTATAATTCCGCTAGAACCTATGCTATGGAATAATGCCTTACACAAGACAAAATCTCCCTATTGTTACTTCCCACAGCATGGTTGCCAAAGGCGGGAATATTAATTTGAATCGCCAATAATCGTCTTCGATGAAACCGAAAATGAATGCATTAAAAGAATAGATTTTATATGACATTTTATTTTAACCAACAAAATTTTAAGGCAAAGTAAAAAGTGGTCTGAACCGAATTTGCTGGTCACCCAGTACACACCCAGTAGGCACTGAAATTTACCAAGCTATGTGGCTATTCTGTCAGATTTTCAGTTCCAAATTACCCATTTTAAACAGTAACCGGCTGAAATACTTTATAAATTACTATTCTATAAGGTTAGCGCTTCAGATACGGCCGCCTGATAATTGCCTCTTCTGCTGGGAAGTCGAGTGACCAGCTGGAGGGGATCCGGGAGGTTTTAGTCTTGTTTAATTCTTCACGCGTATACATGGCCGCTGTCAAACAATCAAGGAACCTTCATCAAGACTCGAGAGGTCTGCTGAATCCCGATAAAGCACTAATTCCCGCAATCAAATATTGATTCAAAATTCACCCTCATTTCTGCTTCTTAAAGCTGAGCCCGCCCGCCCGTTTTACACAGGACCCTGCCCTGCTTTATTAGAAAGTGATGATTTACTGTAATGACTTTTTTTAGTGAAAGGGCAAAGCTGGTGTTAATAATGTTAATTAATATTTGAATGTGAAGGAGATGCAAGAAGAATCTTTCGATATTGGCTGACAAGTTTTCGAGGGGAAAAAACACCTGTTATTATGAATAATTTTAATGAAAAAGAAAGGTGGAGTGGAAAGGGGTCGGGCTGGGATGTGCATATTAAAAATAATTATTATTTCTCGGGGTTTTTGTGAGAGCTGTTGCAATATAAGTAAATATTTTATATAAGTAGCTGAAATTGCCAAATTTTTAAGCTAATAGATAGAAAGATAGATGGAGAGCAGTATTTCTATTGTAGGGATGTCTCAGCTTCATTGGAAGTTATATTATATAGAGCCTCGCACAGAAAAATGCAGGCATTTGCGTTTCTGTCATTTTTATTTTCGCCAAATAGGCCTAAATATGTTAGTAGCATAAAGTACACAACAAAAGTTAGAGTAGAACAATCAGACGAAGATAAAATATTACTAGATGTAATCATTATAATGTTCGCCGGATTGTTGAACTTTCTGTACGAATATTCTATAATATACTTTTCAGTTTTTAGAAATCTACCCCGCCTTTATAAGTAGCTAATTAAAACGTTTGATATTTGAAAAATGTAATGTAATTTTTAAGAAGTATGTAGTAAAAAAATATTTTAATTGTTAAGTGTTTATTGTAAAATAAACAAATCCAATATGTGGATATATTTTCGGTAATGTTATATCAGCCATTTTGTCAACCTCAAACTTCAAGAACCAACAAAATACAGTCCATTAATCAATCATTGTCATACTGGTTCCACACCATTTTTTTAAAATGTGTTGTCAAGAAATCATATACCCAATATAATATAATTTTCGACATTATTTTAGTCATACTGTCAACCTCAAGCTTCAAGAACCAACTAAGTACAGTCCATTAATAAAATATCATAATGTTATTATTCAAAATGATGCAAGAGCTGTGAATATTATGAAAAAATGATCGTAAATAAAGTTGTAAAAGTGATAAGCTTGTCTTGCAAAAAGCTAGTAAAGACATTTCTCTAGTTTGAAGTGGCTACCAATTTCACTGTTTTTTCTTATGGTCTTATTTGGATTTATGCCCTGGCGGAGTTTAGCCATGTTTTTACATATTTACTGTAGTTTTTTACATATTCTTTTAGATCTTTTTTCCCTGATTTCAAATATATAAAAAAATAAAAAATAAAGAAAAACATAATAAAAAAATAATTAAAAAATCCGCTAGACTAATTCCATGGCCACCAAACAGCCCTGATGTTACACCTTTGGTTGCATTTTTGTGGGGGTATTTAAAGGACAAAGTGAGTTATACCTATAGAATAGCTATACAATATTGTTCATCTCAAGATTTTATTTTTATTCCTATAATATATCAAACTTTTAACGTCCGATATATCGGGAAATATTATAGCTAGACTTATCAATCTTTATATATTTGAAATCGAGAAAAAGATCTAAAAGAATATGTAAAAATATACAGAGTTTTCCATTTAAAAAACAACTTTCAAGTTAATAATTTATTATCTAGAAAATTCGTCAAAAATCCTGTTTTCTGAGATCGGACTGACAGCCCGTTATTTTTAAGTGATATCATTTATTTTGAAATAATTCCCATTGTTTAAATAATAAATTACTATTTATTTTCAACCTCTCATTGATTTTTGACGAATTTTCGAGAAAAAAATGATTTAAACAAATGGAATTTGTTTAAATAAATGAAAATTTATAAGATAATATAGGTAAGATATCCAAAACATAAAATGTTATGGGTCTATTACAAAGAAAGCTGACTTCTCTAGTATAATTGGAAAAAAGTTGAAAATGAATAATGATTGATTGTTTAAACAATTTAAAAATATTTGAAAATAAATTGATGTCTTTCAAAAAGAATAGAGTGCCAGTCCTATCTCAGATTTTACACGAATTTTCGAGAAAAAAAATGATTTAAACAAATGGAATTTGTTTAAATAAATGAAAGTTTATAAGATAATATAGGTAAGATATCCAAAACATAAAATGTTATGGGTCTATTACAAAGAAAGCTGACTTCTCTAGTATAATTGGAAAAAAGTTGAAAATGAATAATGATTGATTGTTTAAACAATTTAAAAATATTTGAAAATAAATTGATGTCTTTCAAAAAGAATAGAGTGCCAGTCCTATCTCAGATTTTAGACGAATTTTCGAGAAAAAAAATTATTTAAACAAATGGAATTTGTTTAACTAAATGAGAATTGACTAAAAAATGTTGATAAATTTTCCACTAGACCAATAGTAATAATTTTTGAAGAAAAAACGAGAATAAAGTGCTCAAAAGGGTCGATTCCCTGAAGAATTTATATTTTTTGATTTAAGGGTAGTTTTCGGGGCACCGTGGAGGTATGTTAGGGGCGACAAACCCTTATGTATATACATCAAATTCTTCGTTGGATAGTTCTCTCCAATCCTATAAGTTTAGTGCAAGATTTTCCGTAACCCTGAACAATTATTCAATAAATTCTAAAAAGTGATTTTTCCCCATGCACTTTAAATGGGAAACTTGAGGTCTCCATAGGTACCATTTAAAATCAAAATTTTGAAAAAACAAAAAATACGTACTTACTTTTTTCGGATTTGGAAACAAATTGGGCGAATCGAGACCTTCTATAAAAAATTAAGTAATTTTTGGCCACCCTAATGTACAACCCTACAATAACAGAAACAAAAGTGAATAACCCTGTACAAAACCAATTCATTTGTTACATAAAACTGGATGTAACACACTTTTAAACTGTATAAAATAGCAATGTATATAACACCAATACTATTCCTAGTATTCCTTTGTACAAAATTCATAAATCACCTCCGGTGTTAAAAATTAATTACCAGCGTTGTTCATCTTAACGCTTCCGTAATAAATATGAAAAATTGAAAGCAACCCTTAGAGGTCATATAATTAGCATAATGGGCTAATTAAAACACCGATGAAGTTTCTTAGGTGCAGGTCCCGTCACTAGCAGGTGCCTTTTTTGCGAGGTAATTACTTTTTAGCCATCTTCCCGGCGTTTTACTTTTTTACGAAGCCTAATGTAACTCTTTATACTCCCTTTTCGACGTTATAGATGCTGCTGATATTCTTGCTAGGCACTTCGGCGCTCATTTCTGTCCATTACTAATGGAGTTTGTTTAAAACAACAAAAGAGAATGGTTTGGTAAATGATCATTATGGAAATTTTTTAATTACTTAATTTTTACCTATTTTAAAATATGTCGTTTGCTTTGAGAACAAAAAATTAACAGTTTAATTAAATGCGAGTTTAATGAAATTGGTTATTAATTGACATTTCTGAGAATATATTTGAATTAATAAGTGACGATCCTTGTAGAGTGTGCTTGTATTATTGCTACATCTTTAGTGATAATTTTTAATTTAAACTTAAAAAATGGTTATTTTCTGAATATGTGGAGACATTCTAAAGTTTGTCCAATTTTTAAAAAGGGCGACAAATTCGACATTTTAAACTTTCGTGCTAAATCAATAATATGCAATTTTGCAAAAGTATTTGCATTTTTTTTTTAATACATGACGTTATTTATGATAAAATCAATAGCAAAATAATTATCCATCAACGCGATTTTTGAAAGGATGCTTTACAACTACCATTCTGCTTTGTGTTACGCAATTTGTCTCGAAGTACGTTTAAGAAACTAAATCATGTCGAACTTTTTGACTGATTCAGATGTTACCTGCCAAGAAGAGTTCAGTCTGTTACAATGAATGGATTCAAGTGTGTCGAACATTTGACCACTGTTTTTCATCATATTTTTCATTAATGGCGTAGCGGATAATTTAACAGACAGGGTTAATTTGTTAATATATGCTGATGATTTGAAGCTTTCTTAGAATTTATAACGTTGATGATTTTCTTCACTTGCAGGAAAACTTTTACAAAATTAGTAACTGGTGTACTAAGTAAAACCCTCTATTAAATCCACAGAAATGCAATGTTATATCTCTTACACGTAAGTGTATTCCTATTTCCTACGATTATAACGATAAAAGTATTCTTCACAGACAAATAACACCGCGTAATTTAGGCGTTATGTTTGACACAGTCTCTCTTTCAATATACAAATTCTCAGAGGCAAGCAAGACTTATGGTTCGTAGTTAGAAAAATTCTCGTGTTTTTTCAAACCTAGATACACATATGATGCTCTATTTTTGTTATGTGGTTCACTATAATGTACATGTTAAAATCGGTTCAACGCAAACTTTTTAATTTTATGTATTTCAGATCTGAAGGTACTTACCCAACGATCAGTTTTCCACAATTAGACTTACTGGATAGGTACTTTACGCCGGAGTCACACAGTGGTCTGAATGGAGGTAAGTTGTTTCAAAAATGGCTAGAAAACGAATATCTCAGCCAAATTCAACTTAAAAAAATAAAAATAAAATAAAGGTCGAGAAACATCAAACAAATCGTCGGAGCCCGTTTCTCGAAAAATAATTTCAATTTTTTTGTATCCCAATTAAAGTATTAAAAAATGGTATTTTTGAATAAGCAGCAATTGATTATTAACCAAAATTAGCGAATCTTGCTTAACGTCATTCTGCTACTTTTCGATATTATCCGCGTAAAGATATGTTTTTGAGGGCATTTCAACTTTTATTTTTAATTTTCTATTTGTTAGCTTTTTTACAAGATTATAAATGCTTTTTTGTGGCTGTAAGTTATTCTGGATTATATATGGTTTCTATTAATATTTTAAATTGTATATCTATTTAGTTTGTAAGCATAAGAACTAAAATTCGATTTAAAACCAATAATTAATTATATTTAAAATTTCGGGTAGCCATATTGCATCCGCCATCTTCGAGATAACCAATTTGATATATTTTTATTAAACATCGTTATTAGTGACCCCCAGATCCATTCATAATAAGTTTTGAAGAAAATCGTTTAAAAAATTTACATTTTGGTTATTAGTCAATTGCTGTTTATTCAAAAATACCATTTTCTAACATTTTAAATTAAGATACATAAAAAATGAAATTATTTTTTGGGAAACGGGCTCCGACAATTTGTTCGAAATTTCTCGACCTTTATTTAAAAAAAAAGTTTGGATATGGTTAAGATTTGCATTCTCTAGCCATTTTTTAAACAACTTAGCTTGATTCAGACAACTGTGCGTCGTAGGCGAGAATGCTTATCTCAAATATTTATTTTTAAAATTACTAGCACCATTATTGGCTAGATTTGTGAAAACTGTGTTTTAAATTTCCATAGGTTTTTAATTGCTGCCTGAATACTTTAAAAACATATTACCAAAGACACTAATTTAGCTTGTCAGAGCCCGGCCTGAATGGGTTCACGTGTGTTGAACCACTACCGCAAAAGTTGTATAATTAGAGGCACGTATCTGCCGAGAAATCGTTCTGCAGAAGCTGCTGTTGCATTTTGCATTTCTTCATCATAAATTAAAATTATGTCCATCAATTCCAAGTTATTGTATACGTGCCAAACAACACTGACCTAACACAAGTCGACTACTCTGCACGCAGCTATTACAACCAGGTGACTAAATGTGACGAGATTATTATATGCCACGATATAAATTAAGGGATAAGCGATACTATTGGAATGCTACTTCAGTTCGGTGATTTCAACTCCAATTTTAATTTCCTTAAAGTATTTCGGATGATATTTGAATCGCGCTGTATACAGATTATCAACAATTCCAGCTGTCATGCTCTGCTTTTATCTATTAAAGTCCTACTTAGTCCAGTCAACGGGGGGTTTCACCTCTAACTTGAGTGCTAATGAATGAATTTTGATGAAACCTTGTGTAATGTGTTTGTAATGACGTTAATAAAAAAGTTAAAAAAAAAAAGATTACAGTAGGAAATGATCTTTTTATCACGGGTTCCGTAACTTTTAGAATTAGGTCAAAAATGAACAAAAAAGACATGTATTTATCTTTTTTGGTCCAAAATAAGATGTTTTTACTTTTGTGAATTTTTTCGAAAAATGCATATTTTTCGAAATCTGGCCACTTGAAAATTTTTAAAAATTGTAAAAGTTGAAAAAAAATCTGAAAAAATTCAGGTGAATGTATCATCGAAATACAAAACTTTTTTTTATTTACAACTTTTCTGTACAGTGCGTTTTCACCGAGTTCTTCCGGAAAAACATGAAAAACTACCCAATTTTGACATTGTAGCTCTTTAAAAATACGTAATTTAAAAATTTGAAAAATTCAGACGTATGCATTGAGGCCTTGTAAACATTTTTTGTCTCTTGGAATTTTTTTATAACTTGCTAATTTTCCGAGTTACACGCAGTTTTTTACGATAAATAATGTACCACAATTTAAAAATTATATTGATCCTTTAAAAATGGTGTAACTATATAGGTTTCATATTTTTTTACAATAATATACATAAATCACGCTCATTTTTGAATTTTCATGTATTTTTTAATGTGCAAAAGATGTACTTTATTTATCGTGAAAAACTGTCTGTAACTTGGAAAATTATCAAGTTACAAAAAAATTTCAAGAGACGAAAAATGTTTAGAAGGCCTCAATGCATACGTCTCAATTTTTTAAATTACGTATTTTTAAAGCGCTACAATTTCAAAGAAAGGTTTCATGTTTTTCCGGAAAAACTCGGTGAAAACGCACTTTCCAGAAAAGTTGCAAAAAAGTCTTGTATTTTGATAATACGTTCACCTGAATTTTTTCAGATTTTGTTTTCAACTTTTACGTTTTCCCTCCCCCACTTTTATGAATTTTCGAGTGGCCGTGTCTTGAAAAATATGCATTTTTCGAAAAAATTCACAAGAGTAAAAACATCTTATTTTGGACCAAAAAAGGTAAATATATTGTTTTTTTTTCATTTTCGACCTAATTCTACAAATTACGGAACCCGTGATCATTTCCTACTCTAATCTTTTTTTTTACTTTTTTATTAACGTCATTACAAACACATTGCACAAGGTTTCATCAAAATCCATTTATTAGCACTCAAGTTAGAGATTTTGGTCTTTTTAGCGCTCTGTTGACTGGAATAACTGACAAAATTCGAAACACCTTGTTCCACACTCTCACGTTTAAATCAAAACAAACAAAACTTTAAACAGTACCAAATACAAAGCTCATTAGATTTAACTCTATAAAAGCTTTAGAAATTCAAGTTTTCTTGTTAAAATTATCAAAATTATAAATGCCTTAACGTGTAACCCTTAAAAATGTGTCCATAAATAATAATTTGTCCCGCTTGTAATTTTTTAACCCCGCAGTAAATTTACGAGACAGGATCACTTTGTTTTGATAAAATAAAAAAGCGCGTCGTTTGTCAGTGGAAATAAAAAGTATTTTGGTACACGACTTTAGTCAGCTTGAAAAATGTAAAATAATTAGTCTTCCTGTTGCCGGCCTATCGAGAGATACAAACTGACGTAATAACACGGGCTGTAAGGACCTAAAAGCGTGCTGTCTACAGGGAAATATGCAAACTTGAGGAAAAGATCGAACTTTTTTCTTCTTAAGGTGACAAATATAGAATTTGCATTTAAATAGGGTATTTCCATCTGTGATACGCATATTTCAGCCCTTCACACCCTCTGTTGACAAACACTTCATGCTGTTTGCAGAATTAAACACAATAACTTACAAAAACGTAATGTCTTTATCTCCCACGTTTGAGGGAAAATTTAAATATGATAGTAATTAAATCTTATCCAAATTTTGGAATTTTTGATGGTCTGATTTAGTTTTATTTTTATAAGGAACCATGCGTTTTTTCAACCCTTTCACGGTGTTTCTAATAAATATTTACTAGTTATAATTATGCCATCTATATCCTTTATATACACAAATTAGGCATAGAAAATACATATGAACACCAGCAACCAATAAAATATTGTAATAAAATTTGTATGTTTCGAGTATATAAAAGAATATGCTTTTAAATATGTTTTTTTTACTACTGTTTAGAAAAATTCTATATTTAAACACTAATTTCAGTTAAGAAAAGTTCAACACTTTCTAATAAAAATGTGGAAATATTATTTCAACAGGCAAAAAGTTGTAAACGAATGTTATTAAAATAAAATAGCTATTTATTAATACTGTAGGTATGTACATATTATATATACTGGATACTTGTAGTAAGTAGTAGCAGGGCTAGTAGATTTTATGTTAACCTCTTAATTTTAGCCCAATAATTTGGATGCTACTTGAAGTTTATAAATCTAAAGAAAAGTAATACATAAATGTCAGAATTAGATAAATATCTGTACTTCTACGACTGCTTGGAAAGGTGTTTTAAAACGCGCTGCTAACTATGTGCTGGAAAATTATTGGTTTCACTTCACATAGGATGGTTGATAAATCCTTGACGCACGCTAACAACGTGTGAAATTTTTTCGCTCATAAACTTCTCATATTGGACGCTGTATATTTTTTTAGATTCTTCCAGCATTAAATTTAACATCCCGAGCAGCTCCTCTATCAAGAATGCAGCTCAGACCTATACTTTTTTTTTAAAAATAACTCATATTTCTTCGATAAACGAAAAAATTGTCACGAAAAGAATACACTCTCTGTGATTTTGTAACTACGTCAGAAAGTTCATATGTATTTACAATTAACAATTATTTGCTGTATTCTCTATGCCCATAGATAACAATTTCATTTTATGATGCTCTCAATATTCATAAATACCAGTGTCATTTCAATAATGTCCATTTTTTATGAGTTTAAATTTAAAAATCCGATTACATCATAATATCTCTTAAATTTCACGAATGTTGTAGAAAAAATAGATAAAATTGACACGCGTTCGTAAAATGTTATATTTTTTTGTCCTCGTGTGGTTCGTTGACCTTAACTTTACTTAATTTCCCGAACATTGATCAAATTGTATTTTAGTGTAAATTAAGTTATAATCTTAAAATGCAATTAAAAGCAAATAGTAATAATCAAATTAAATTAGAATTTATTTAATAAAGTAAAGTAAAGAAAAGCCAATATTCCAGGCTAGGTTTTCTAAGATTTTCAATTAGGAAATCTAGTGGGGAGTTAAAGCTATATTTACCTAAAATACGTTAGATGCAATTTCTTGCCAATTGCAATTCTCAAGTATAGAATCAGTAGCGTTCCGGTAATTTATAAGAGTACGAGTAGAAAATATAGAAAATCACAATAATTTTAAATACGAATTTTAAAACGAAGGCCAATATTTTCTAAATAAATAAATAAGATAAATAACAAATATAATTATATAGATAGTATACAAACGTATCAAATGCTTTAGAAATATAAATATACCGCTCATTATAAAACTTGATATCAGTATTTAAATAAGAAATGTGACGAACAGTACACAAAAATACTTTTTAACGTAAATGTTCCAAGGGAGAGGAGCTCAAAGCCTGTAAAGTGGCTCTATATACAGAATGAGATTTGTAAGATTAAAAAAATACAAATAAAAAATTATGAATATTTTTTTTTAATAGACGACCCAATTTTCTTTTTCTTTGTCCAAGATGGTGACGAATCATGCACTCTTAGAGGATAAGAAGGTTCTGAAGACCAATTAAAAGAATAGTGATAGACAATGTTAGTGGAACGATGGAAAACCACCATAAATGGCTACCTTATTATCGACTGTAGTGCCTCCATTTATATGAATAGCTTTTTCATGTTTAAAATGAATATATTATTTCGACTGTATTATTTTTAAAACAAAATAGAAAATCGTCGTCTTTTGTGTTCAAAATAAATACATTATTTCGACTATATTATATTTAACATAAAACAAAAAATATATAGCAGCTACTACTTTTGTGGTAATTCTGCCTTCGACGTTCAGGATCACGCTAATGACCTGATCGTTGCAGTAAGAGGAAAACATGAAGTTATGATTTCAAATCTCATACAAATTAGTTCGTCAGACGGGATTAGTGTCAACTGTCAATCCGAGTAAGACCGTTATTCTTCCAGTCGTCTAAAAAAGAAAACTATACCTGTGAGTTCCCATGTCACATAGAACATTACTGAACTTTGACAGTGATGTTAAATATCTAGGAGAAATCTTGAAGCAAAAACATACTTGAAATTTACATCCATCTAGAAAGATCACTTCAAAAAGCCATCACTGCTACCTTTATATACTTATCTCTCGATTGTCAGACCCATGTTGACTTTATGCTTATGGGTATGGTGGTCAAAAGCTTGTAAAAAATCAGCACAAGGAACATTGTGGAAATTGCAACGCCCTGCCTGCTTAGGGATTATAGTGGCAATGCTAGACCTGCTCCCTCTATGTCTGTGTGTGAGGAAGAAGGCAGCAATAGATCCCCTAAGGCAAGGCTGCAAGTATATAGGTTTATGAAAGGTGATCTGGTTGACCACAATGATTTTGCATAGCCAGATATTTGATGCCAACCAAATCGAACTGAATTTCCTTTTGATATACTGAAGTGCATTGTGATTGCAGAAAAAAATCACCTATTTGACACTCAGATGGATCAAAGATGGTTGGAGGGGAGGCGTAGGCATAGTGGGGCCAAAATATACTCAATTTAGAGCCATACCATTTTCCAAGCAGAACTTGATGCTGTAGATTTGTAGCCGGGAATTTATACACAAGGATATTCCGAGGCAAAGAAAGTTTCAGACAGCATTACAGTTATAGCTCTTATACTTTTCCCACGTGGGAATAGGAGGTAATGAAATATATGATCTCCTTGATGCTAGCTCCCAAACCATGGACCTAAGGCTCATCCAAGGGGGCACCACATAACGTAAGAATTCCGAAAATTGCTGGAGGAATCCCCATACCAAACATTTGAAAAAGCTCATAACTTATTCGGCAATAAATGCTACAAAGCTTCTTGAACATTGAAACTTCGACCTAAGGTTGATGATACGCCATTAACGGACCATTTTCAGTAAGATTACCTACTTAAAAATTGGGAAAAGCTCAAAATGATAAATGCTGATACTTTCGCAGAATATATACTTTGGGAATACAAAATATTAATCCACACTCTGCTAATGCTAGAAAAGGTAGAGTTAATGCCGGAAGACGTAGCAAAACTAGCAGGAAAATCACAAGCTACATATATATTATTATTTCGACTGCATATTTAACACTAAACATAAAATAAATCTGTAATAACTCCAAATCGAATAATATTTTTAATTCCCTCTTGTCACCAATGAAGCTTTTCAGCATATTATTATTATGTACCATATTAGCAGGAATACATGGAGAAAGGCCAATGACAAGTACAGGCTCTCTCCTGGACATCACTATTCAAGACAGGCACTAACTACCGGCACTAACGGCACTGGCCTCTAACAAGGTGTTATCCCGACTGGTATGGAACTGGTACGAAGAGCCCAACATTCTTGGTTTCGGGACATTCCAGAATAAACGGCAATGAAAAATCTAAAGAGCTTTCTAGATAGGAAACAAGCTAACCTTCAGGGTATATGCATACTGGACAGGAGAGAGGAGGGAATAAGGCAATTGCAAAGACATTGAAATGATACCATATGGTTTACTGACAGATCAAAAACGTGAAGAAGTGCTGAAGCAGAAGTTACGGGGATCAACCAGGGACAAATATTAGTGTGAACTGGGTAGCACCTCAACAGTGTTCCAGGCAGAAGTCACAACTATTGAAATCTGTGCGGGAGAAATAATACGGAATAGATGATGATAAATGATAAAAGAATCCATATCATCACTGATAGCCAAGCAGCTCTCAAAGCTCTGGATGCAGTAGAGATACATTCCAGAAGGGTAAAAGACTGCCTCTCTGGCTAAACTGACGGAACATAACAGCGAAAAACTGGAGTGAACGCGAGGATACCAGGGCAATGAAGGTAATGAAAAGGCAGATAAGCCGGACAGAGAAAGCTCAAAAACAGGACATTGCACACGAAATAAATACCTAACCAATACAGCCAGGGGTGAGGAACAATCCAGTGTGCGAGATGTGTGGTGGGGTTGAGGAGGCTCCACTTACTATATGAATGCCCAGCCTTGGTGGCCGGAAGGCTTCCATGCTTCGGGGGATCATTTGTGACCCTGAAAAAATAGCAGACCGTACAGTCGTCTTTTGAGGAGGAACAGGATGAATGGGATAACGAGACTATGTGGTGCAATAAGCTTAAGCTTCAGTACGGCGCCCGGGGTTCTAGCTCCGCAGCCCGTAAGGAGAGAAAAAAATAGCTGACACATCGCATGGCCCAAAACTCATACCAAGAGCTCCGCCAATGGGTTATCAAAGACTGAGTCATGAACAAAGACAAAAATCTCAGAAGAAACATTTCATAAAATCGACATGGGAACACAGTCATTAAAAGACCAAGCCCAAAACAAACTGAAGGCGATCTGGACTGTAGATTATGCGGATAGGAACCAGAAATAGTGGATTATATTATATTCAAATGCGAGGCACTGGCCCACAGAAGATATAACATTTACGTGCAAATACAGACAAACCCAGAATCTATCAATTCTCGTTCAGTCTCAGACGAGTGTTCACCTCATGAGTGGCACAGGGGTACTAAATTGGGTAAAGTAAACTAGGACAGCACAATGAGCCCAGGAGGTTGCCATAGCCTTGGAGTTCTTTTACAGACGAGCCCTAAGCGAAAAAGTATACTGGAACTAGTTTATCCCTTCGAGGAAAATCCAGTTTCATCGCCTCCTGCGATCCATGGCTACTTGCGCTATTCTATTAAATTGCACGGTGACATATCAAAAATAGCGTGATCATTGTTTTTAAACAATCTAAAAATTATACATTATATCTACCTCATTTCAAAATTCAGAAAAAGTTGGTAATATGTAGTACACAAACATTATAGTATGTAATACATCTAATTGCAATGCTTCTTACTTCCAATGACAATTATTTAACAATTCTAATTTGTGTTTCGCATTTTTAACAAGCTACTACTTTTTAATTGTTTTCATTAAGTTATAAAAATGTTTATACCTCCTAAAACTTCTTCCTCCGTCACTGATCGTTAACTATATTAGATGAGGAAACAGTAGTCTGTAGATTCGAAGTAATGGACCCCCAATGCGAATCAATTCAGTGTCTGATTGTTTCCAGTCAGAGCTGTTTAATAGGATAGAGGCTGCAGCGCGACTTTCTTGCGGCTGCACCAGACACAAACGATTCCATAATATACTATTTCATAAATCCACATGTTTATTTAACCGGAAGAATGTCTTTCAATTACATTGAATGGCGTACCGCCCACATGTATAAACTAAACGTATTAAAGGTATTTGTGCACAAAAATTAATCTATCCACACTTTTAGTAGTTCTGACATTCGTCATAATAATAACTTAATTCTGCTGCAATGCTATAGGATATCTATTTCTCATTATTTTAGTAAAATACAGAACACTAACTTAACGTTACAAAAAATTAAAAGTAAAAATGTCTACGTTTTCTTCACGAAAAAAATCGACAAACTGAGGTCAAAATGGTTTTTTTTTGGAAAATTGTACCCTTTTTTTACTATATCGAGTTTTTTTAGACATGAGCGCAATTTTTTAGCAGTTTAATTTCTGTATTTTTATATTTGTTGACGTCTAAAGAACATGTAAAAAAATCACCATGCTAAAAAAATGCGCTCATGTCTAAAAAAACTTGATATAGTAAAAAAGGGTACAATTTTCCAAAAAAAGCCATTTTGACCTCAGTTTGTCGATTTTTCTCGTGAAGAAAAAACGTAGTCATTTTTACTTTTAATTTATTGTAGCGATAAATTAGTGTCCTGTATTTTACTAAAATAATGAGAAATATAAAAAAAATATAGTTACATTTTTTTTCATATATTGGGGTCAATTTTCTTAGCTTATCGATGCCCCTCCTTTTCTCAATTTAATATTTATTGTTATAATCGTGGATAAAGTATAGTATTCAACTTGCAGTAATGGTAATAACTCACTTGATGAATTACAGCACGAGCCGCAGGCGAGTGCTGTAAACTTTATCTGCGTGAGTTATTACCTACATTACCGCTCGTTGAATAATATACTATTAAAATTTTTGTAAAGGAAATAATTAAAAGATTTTATAAGTGAAGATTGAAAATCCAGGTTTTTCCAGGATTCTAGAGGATTTTACTGTAATTCCCTGACTTCCAGGGTCACTTTTTGGATTCCCTGACTTTTCCAGGTTTCCAGGTTTTTCCAGGTTGGTGGGAACCCTGTAATAGTTTGCATGGTGGTTGTTTTTAGAATCTTCTAAAACTCTCCACCTAAATGAGCGAAAACAGCTTTCTAAACATTGAAATAATTAGTATCCATTACTTACGGTATTTGCTCTATTCATGATACTAACGGTACTTTTAATCCGCATGACGCATCTGCGGCATTTAAATAGAAACTGTTAGGCATCTAGGCAAGCGGCTACGCCTTCTGATGCAATAGAGGAGTGATTGACGTCACGCAGCTATAACATGGAAGCGCCACGCGTTGATCTTCTTGATTAATTTTGAAGCTTATAGAGACCCTAGAAAATTCTTTTTGGCTCTGTACCGCAATTAGTTGCTACTAGATTCGACGTTCTTAGTCATTAAATAAATTTTGCATATATTATTTCCTCCACCGTTTTACCTTGTCTTCAATCTTCAATAATGCCATTCCTCCGCTGTTGGCAAATTATTTATAACAAAAAACTAAGCAAAAATTTAAAAGACAATTGCATACTCTTCGGTCGATTTATAGAACTCATTCTATAGGATATTGCAGGTTTTTTGTAAATAATATCTGAAATATCTAAACTGCAATATAGAGTGCTTTTTCAGGTCGAGCGATCTTTACGTAGGTTAAATGATTTATCAAATTTATCTTATCTCTTTTTTAATAAGACTATTACAATACGAATGGAATTTGCAGTCGGGCGTTACCGAATAGCCAATAGGCACAGTGATTTCTGACAAAAAATGGTATATATTCTTCTTTGTTTGACAAATTCAAAATTGATTTTAATTTTTCAGGTTAAAGAACACTAACATTTAAAACTCGGATATTTCACATTTGAGCTAAATGGCGGTTTAACGGCATCTGGTATTTAAATTTTGTTGTTAATACACTTTCTTGCCGCTAAAACTCATTTTAGGTTAAATCTCGCTTTAAAAGCGTTGATAATACCGGCAGTTAATAAAGTAAAAGCAGCAGCACATAGGGCCTCCATGTGCCGAATATTTAAAAATTGGGCCTAACTGGACACGAAGGAAAAAAATTAGAGTATAGTACACAGTAATTTACTGTACTCACACAGGAACAACAATTTCGAAACACGCATCGATAGCTGGTTTGTGCTTCTTCTTCTCACTTTATTACTTAACCCTACGATCCCTCAGTAGACGTTTAATAAAAGAAAGAAACTTTGCAGAACATTTTAGCAAAGTCTAAAATTGCTTATTTTTTTCAATCAACTCTTTTTGATAGTCTAAATCTTAACTACTTTGTTTGAGGGGTGATTTAACATATATAATAATTATACAAAATATTCTTTCAAATAACTGCTTTTATTCATAAAATTCAGATATCTTAAATGACTCTATAGTACACGCAAATTAGATTAAAGAACACTGAATAGGAGAAATAATTTATAAAGTAATAATATTTGAGATGCGTATTCTAGATGGGGTTAGAAATAGATACCCGAAAAGTTCCCCCCTCCCCCCCAATTTGGGGGTGGAACGTCCCTAACGAGTACTTGGAAGCTGGTTTTTCACATTTCATATCTTGTAAACCGTCCGTCGAAAGAGAAAAAAGTATAGGCAATAAAAATTTGTCGTTAAATTCTGCAAAAAAATGTCCTATTAACCTTTTAGCTTATCCGCTTATCCTCACCTACTTCGCGCTAACAGCGTTCGAACAGGAGCGCACAGGTAAAAATCAATCCTATTCGAAGTTTCACAGCGAATATCCTCATCTCTGTATGATATTTTCAATAAATTAATACAATAAAAAAAAATTAAAAAAAATCATTCCTGTACATTTTTCTCGTTAAAGTAACCTGTTTTAAGATATTCGCTGTGAAACTTCGAATAGGATCGATTTTTACCTGTGCGCTCTGTTCGGACGCTGTTAGCGCGAAATAGGTCAGGATAAGCTACGAGGTTAATAGGACATTTTTTATGCAGAATTTAACGACAAATTTTTTATTTCTTATACTTTTTCTCTTCCGACGAACGGTTTACAAGATAAAAGTGAAAAAGCAGCTTTAAGTCCCCGTTAGGGGTGGTTTTTTGCAGTTCCCCCCTTAAATTGGGGGGGAACTTTTCGGGTATCTATTTCTAACTCTATCTAGAGTATGCATGGTCGACACATTAGAAAGACATGTTCAAAAAATTAAATAAGGGTAACTAAAAAGACTTTATGCGTATGAATATGTATAATGCTGTCAACAAGCATACCCACTATATTTTATAATTTCATTTAACGTGTTCGTTAATTAATTAAATACACATTGTTGTATAAATGAGATAATTATGCCTTTGGTTAAGCTCTAGAACCATTAAGCTATTCAGTTAATTATGACTTCCTCTTTGCTAACCAAATTCAAATGATACATATCTCGCTAAATAATTCTGAGAAGGACGCCATAATTATTTTGTATTTTATTTTCTCTTGTTTGGATGTTAACGGAACAATAAATACAAAATAATTATAAATTTAACAATTTCGTAATATATATCTAACTTCTTCAAAATACGTACAATAAATATAGCATAACATAACATAACACACCAAAGGAAATACAACTCCCTACATCCTGAAGTGACCGTGTGCGGAAGAGGGCTGCACAATTTAAGACAAGGGAAATACACCCAGTGTCCGAGTATACTGAAAAAATTCCAGCGCCACGACTGGGAATTTAACCCGGGTCTCCAAGGTAGAGTAAACTCACCCTCTGACTACGTAGTCATGTAAAATATAAAATAATATAAACACAAAATGAGTATAACTTTTATTGAATAATAATTCCGAGAGCCTAACACTTTTTAATGGTACTCTTAGGTCTTACTTTTGATTAACACTTACAATGGACTCAACATATCGAAAAAGTACGTATAACGCTAAGAACAAGTTGTTATGCTCTAAACTTTATGTCTAAACGTTGTAGTCAGGAAATTCTTAAAGTACTTAATTATGCTAATTTTCATTCGCATCTTAGGTACGGAATTGTGAAGTGGGACAATAGTTGTAATGTGACTAGGGTATTTTTATTACATTAAATTTAAATTACAGAGAGAGTGCCGTGGTGCCTTTAAAAATTTAAAATTTTGACAGTTCCTGGTTACATACTTGAGCTCATATGTTCATAAACATAAATCAATCTTTTTAAGAAATCAAGTGTTATTTACATGACACTAGAGCAAGGAATTTTTTACTGCCTGATTCTCATAAAACTGTTATATACCAGAAAATTTTTCCCTACCAAGGATGTAAGCTTTATAATTCATTAGATGAAGGTGTTTTGTCTTACTAGACAAAAATTGCTACACGATAAATGAATTTTTGTAATTTAATATATTTGTTTTATATGACCAACTACAAGAGGTCTTGTATGTTCATTCGTTCATATATTTTATTGTATTGTTTTTTTTCTATTATTTAACTGTTTGTTAATTTTTCTTGTGACGTTTTCTACATTGATTTTATTGTATACTTTTATTTGCATAAATTTTTTTTGCAAAGGAGAAATAAAGGTTATTATTATAATAATTGTTTTTATTATTAAATTGCAGCGCAACGTGGCCGAATATGAATACATATTTGATTTAATTTTTGCTGGAATACAACAGTTTACTTTCACTGAGAGATTAAGCACACAGTCGATGTATATTTTTTGTTTTTCAAATAAATATTCGTGATTAATCAAAAACTGTATTAACATTTTGCTTCGAAATTGTAATAAGACAATAGACTGAATAAAATAAGGCAATACACACGTCTGCGTCGATCATTCTAACCTACGTAAAGTTCGTTCTAACCTGGGTGTATATTGCAGTTTGATATCTTCAGTTTTGTATTTTTGTGTGCTTAATTTAAAAACCTTAGCTACATTTTACTCTAAAACTACAAAAAAAACATAATTTTTATAAAACATGACAGTGTACACGCCTCCAGCGATCACTCTGTATTCTTCTACCCATCAAAAGATAATCAAGCAGATTCAACTCTCAACTAGCCCTGTCCTGGATGTGTTGTAGCAAGCTTTGAAAAGACGTTGAAAGGTAATTTAATTTCGTACCATTTGGTTCTTAGTAGAACCCTTTACGATAAAAAGTTATGGCTATTTGTTTTAAAAAGGTACGTTCCGTAAAAACCCAAATTGCAAACTTATTGTTGGCAAAAAATTAATTTCAACTATTTTTCAGTTTTTGAATAATAATATATATTTCCATAAAAATAAGTTTTAATAAAATAATTTTTTTTTTTAAAGAAAACGCGTTTTTATCCGAATATGTTAATATTTTTAAAGAAACATTTTTTTTATTTTACTCAAAACTACCAGACTAATTTGAAAAATACTAAGCGCACCTTTAAGCATGATAAACGGTAACCATATACAGTGTGTCCCAGGATAGATGTAACAAGTGGTGTAATGGACCAAAAATTTTGGAATTTTGGAATGGTATTTGGGGATTGAGTCCTGCTTGTTGTAAAACTAAAGTATACCAAAAATGACTTGATTTGGTGTTCTACAGGGTGTTTTATAAGCAAAGTTGTAAAAATCACCACTTTATTTTTCAAAATATGAAAACATTCCACTAAGAAAAGTTATTTAGAATGAAATTTTATACCTCTGTACCAAATTTCAGGAATATGAAATTATTTTTTTGAAACTTCCCATTTTTTGCGATTAAGAGTTGAATTCATATTTAATGTTGTGTAGGAGCAAATGTTAACCATCTCAAAAAGTAGGCTATTGGTAAATAAAAAATTGAATATACGAGATGTAAGAAGGTATAATGTTAATCGAACTAATTGTAAAACAAGAAACAATTACTAACAGAAGATTAATGAAGTTTAAAAATTATAACAAGTAACAAATGTCAAAAACATAACAGATTCACAAACAAATTAATTATTGACCGATACAAAACAATGTTTACAATTTTTTTATTATTCAATACTGCTACATCGTTAGGAAGTGGTTCAGCGTAAACCAACTGCTTGAGGCATAAAAAGAAATCCAATATTGATAGGTCTGGAGATCTCGCCGGCCACTTGATCGGTCCATTCCTGACAATCCAATTTTCTCCAAAATTTAAATTCAACCACCGATTAACCATTTCTGTGGAGTGGCCAGGGCAACCATCATGTTGAAAATGAACTAAAGGCATATATCTCTTAAAATATTTAAATGTTCTTCAGAAAATCTTTCAAGAAGCTGTAAATAAGTGTGCTGGTTTAACCTTCCCTCAATGAAATAAGGTCCAACAACTCCAACGTGATAAGAAACGGCACACCAAACATTCACTTTTTTACAATATTGTCTTCTACAATGAATTCTAAAATTTGGATTTTCAGAAGCCCAAAACCGACAATTCTGAGATGAAACAACACCATTGGTTGTGAATGTGAAATGATGAAAAAATCTCTCTTCCATGATTTTTTCTCCAATGGTCAAACAAAAATCCAACCTACGGCCGTCATCTCCCTCTTCAAGCGTATGTTTATAATTTGCTTTATATGCCCTAATTTTCTTTACCCTGTAAATTCTTTGGAGTTCAGGCTTGCTAATATTAATAAGAGCTGATCTCTCTCTTAGTGGCATCCTAGGATTTTCTATAACAGAGGAATGAGCTAGAATAGCCCCAACGTTGTACTCATCATATGCTATTATTTTTCTTTTCATGTTAAGAACACTACCAGTAGCCAGAAACTTTTTAATTATTCTCATAGCCTGAGTACGTGACAAAGCAGTGTTTGGAAATTTCAAATTAAATTGGCTTACCACTTCTCTTAGGGAGTTTTCACCCCCAATTCCGTAGCATTGCAGAATATAAATTTTTTCACGCACTGTGAGTACCATTTTTACTTAATTTTTTATGCTTGGTTCGTTAATTTGAAACAGAAATTAAGGATAATATTGACTACGTTTGACAGATATATCAATAATAAATGATAAATGTGTATCCACTGCTTTTCTCATAGCCTACTTTTAGCTTCTACATAACTTTAAATATTAATTCACAAAAAATAATTTCTATGCAGTTTTAATTGAATGGTTCAAAATAAAATACTAATTTATTGAAAAAATGGGAAGTTTGAAAAAAATAATTTGATATTCCTGAAAATTGGTATAGAGGTATAAAATTGCATTCTAAATAACTTTTCTTAGTGGAATTTTTTCATATTTTGAAAAATAAAGGTACTTTATTAGTGGTGATTTTTACAACCTTGCTTACAAAACACCCTGTAGAACACCAAATCAAGTCATTTTTGGTATACCTTAGTTTTACAACGAGCAGGATTCAATCCCCAAATACCATTCCAAAATTCCAAAATTTTTGGTCCATTACACCTCTTGTTACATCTATCCTGGGACACACTGTATAATATATATATATAATTGTCAAGCTCACGCGAGCGCTTAGCAGACTCCATTTACATAGAAACGGAGCGTTGTGTGTAAAAAATATGTGTTGAAAAAGTTGAAGCATATTATTTAATTTTATTTATTTCTCTTTCAAGATACACAGGTACTTGAAAATCGTGATTTTCTTAATTCCTCAATTATTACATGATTTTGGGCCTTAAATCGGTTATTTTGGATCCGACATCTGATATTTTAATTTTTAACCTCCCCACAATAAAATTGTGGGAGGTTACTAAAATTGGTCCAAAATCGAGAATTGAAATAACATCAAATCTTTACGTTTTGAGCCAAAAAAGTGGATTTTGAAAAATGTATGTGTGCGTGTGTGTATGTTAGCACGATAGCTGCGAAACGACTAAACGTATTTGGATAGAACTTTGCATGAGGGTTTCTTTAGTGCTCCAGAAGATCTGAAAAGGTTTTGGTTGAGATCAAATTACGTTTAGTGCCGTTTTGGCACAACATATTGTTTATTTTATGATTACTTACAATTTGTAATCGAATCAATGAAAAGCAGTAAAAATTCCGATTTCAACGATATATCACACTTGCACCCTTTCGATTTAGGAAAAAAATTAAACGGCTTTAAAGATCCACCGGGTGGGGAGGTTCCAGCCGCTTCCAGTAGCTGCCGATTTTTAACGTCACTTTAGTAATAGTATACATATGCTGATATAATATTTGAACTTTGATACAAAATATGTTTTAATACTTAGATTATGCATGATTTTAGTCTCAAATTCGGCCATTTTAGAGCCACCATTTTAATTACCATTTTTTTACATAGCTGATTCTGAATCAGCGACCTCTAAAACCTTTAAATGAATACTTACAGACCAAAACACCGAAATTCTTCTAGTTATAACATTTCCAAAATAATTTTTCATGACAAAACGAGTTTTCTGGAGTTCGAAAAAAAAAGTGGTCGACAAAGAAAGTGGCAGAAAACTTTTGACTAAGTGCATTTCACTCTAAAACAATTATTTCATTTTTATTTTAAATATTAACACATAATTGAAGACCTAAGTGGATAGAGGTGTTATGTCGCATTTTTAAAAAAAATTACTTTATGCAATTTTTGAACACCCCTGATATAGATTTAACACCCAATAAACGGTGAATTCTAAATTTGTAATATTTTATAGAAACTTTTTAATTTTAAAGGCCATGTCATACATACAACCAGTAATTTTAGTGGATGTACACAGTTTTGGACAGAAAAATCTAGTTTCATAACAGCTTGATATTGTTCTTTAATATTAGTGTAAACAAAAGAACATAACCCAAAATGATCTATTTTATGAGATATTATTCATTTGAATCGAAAACAAAATAAATAAGTTCCAACTCAAAACCGTTTTGTTTAATTTACTCAAAACTTTAAAAGTGTGACATAACACCTTTATCCACTTAGGTCTTCAATTATTTCAATGCGGACGTTTTTATTCGAGTTGAATTGAATATTTCTGATTAATTACTATTTATATATAATTTTATTTCGTGTTTTCATCCACAACAAAGGCAATTGTTTGTTAAAACAAAATTCCATTTATTGTATTTGTTTATATTTGGATGCGGTGCGGTTAGTAAGGGAAAAACAAGATTAAAGCACTGCTTTGTTTACCGGCTGATGTGTTTAGGTGTAAAAGGAAGTAAAAGGGATTCACGCCGTCCTACTGAAGCGAAACATCCGGAAAACCTCTTCTTCCTTCCTGTAAAATCTGTTAACCTCTCTTTTTATATGTACTCGAATCCTCGACTACTCTAACGTCATTGCTCTAATACAACAAACGGCATCGTTTTGTTCTATTTCTTAAACGAAATAAACTTTAAAATCAAAGCTTTCCTGTTCGCTTTATTTTTTTATGGCCTTTTTCACAATCATTAACTAAATTGAATCTAATCCAATCATTGAGGAACGCTGTTGCAACGTATTTAACACAAACCACTAACTATATAAGCAGTATTTAATTTCAATACATTAGAGAGTTATTGGAAATTATAAATACTGCCACGCAGTATTAAGGGGCTACCTTATTTTATTAGTGCATTACCTTTATTTCATCAGCGAAATGTTAGTTATTGTAACACACCTTCGTTTTTCGTGTCGTTATTTCTGTGCAATTCTGACGCTTGCGCACTACTTTCTCTAACTTAAAAATAATAAATAATTTTTTTATATATTTTTTTCTATCCTTTGTGTTCTCTGATGGTGCTTTTGTGTATTGCTTTGTTTAAATTCAATATGGAACAAATTCTGGAAGCTCTTATCCTAGGAGGGGCAAATGAGGATATCGAGTATGCAATTTTGGTCATGTTTTAACCAACGTGTCTATTAATAATATTATTGTTGTTTAGTTATTCTAATTAATTTTTTTTCAGTGATAATAAATAATCTTGCTGAATAGTTTTTTTATCCCTGTAATCCATAAGTAAATTTTAACCTTGTATTTTTTTTATTAATTTTAGGGAAGAATCGAATCAGATATAGGTACTTAGGTATGATATATTATTTATTATTGAAACAAAAACACTTTGTAAAAAACACCGGCAGTCGGCACAACATAAACACTGACGAAAAAATAAGGTTATAGTAATTCAAACCAGTAAACAAACAAAAATGTGTGAGCGATAGAACGTCAAAGTTGCTAAATGTCAAAATACGGCAAACTTAACGCACTGCAGTATCCCTTCACTAATAAGGACAAGCACTATCCTTAATAAGAGATCCCTTATTTGCGGATCAAACTGCGCAGGCGTAGATGCCAAAATAACGCTGACTTTAATACTGCTTGCCCTTATTACGCGTCCAATAACTCCCTATTACCTATTTAAAGTTCATGTGTATTAGTGGAGGACGGTTACAGTTTTATTTGAGAACCGGTCAGTAATGCATATTTTAATGTTCGTTTTTTTTTAATGTTGGAAATTCAATATTTTAAAACTCCTACGATTTTATTTATTTATTTTTGATAATTTTTTGAAATTGCAATTTTTTTGTAATAATATTTGTTGTATACTCTGAAACTGTAATAGACACAAAAAAACTATAAGGAACTATTTTGTAGCTTATAAAAAGACCTTCAATTTGAGCCTAGGCTTGTCGCTTGATTGAGTAATAATTGTTTAAAATTTTTTCGGCACTTTTTGAAGGTGGGCAAGTCGTGTTCATTTTTCGCTCATATCTTAAAAACTAAACATTTAGACAAACAAATGCTAATACAGGGTGTAATTAGTTTCATGTCGTTAAAAAAAACTGCTAATGGGGGCCAACTAGACAAACAAAAAATCTATATGACTTTTTCCTCTAGTGGGACTTTGAAAAAACTGACCTAGGTCAAAAATTTGAATGTTAAGATAGGAGACATTTGAGAACTACTGCTTGTCTGGGTCAATGGACGTATAGTTCCGAATCAGAAGTTTCTTACTTACTTTTAAGTCATAAAAAAATTATAAAGATTACCGACTTGTGTCTCACCGCCGCGCGGTCTCAAAATAAAAAGCGTTGCACTTTGATCAACTTTTTTATACCAATTAAAAAATGTAAGTAATTCGTTATCTTTTTCTACACAACTGCAAGCACAGGATGGCCGCATGGATTTAAATAGAGAATTTGTTTACATGTGTGTTTTTCAACTTGGAACAAAATTATAGGAGCTTTTATTGTTGTTTATAAAATTTCAATGCGATTTATTAAAATGTGTAACAAATAATTGTTCTATGTTAAACGCTTAAAAAACGAGTAATTATTTCATGTAATTGGAAAACGAACAGTTAAAGTAAGACGTCCGCGATACGATAACAGAAAATAATTATGTGTATTTTAAGTTAGGAAAAATCTGATTTTTTTAACGAATTGCGTACATAATGTTTTCTAATCAGGTATCGAAAACTAAAAATCGAGTCTTTGGTCTCTATGGAAATCAGTGTAAGCAATAATAAACAAATCAGAACAAAACAGCGAATAAGAATAATAATAATGCCCAAGGGCGTTTCCAGAACGTTTTTCTGGGGGGGGGGGGGGGGGTAATGCCATGTGAGCTAAGCGGTGTAGTAGAGCGACGGCACGACGCGCGACGGTCGACGGTTCGATCCAATTGTGATCGCCACAAAAAAAATCGAAAATTGAATTTTATTTTATAGTAGTTTAAAATAAATATTTTTTATTTTTTAATATGTTGAGAATTTAAATTTTTATTTTCTGAATACATTTTTTTTTAATTTTTAAAATATTTTACTTAGTTCTGAGGGGGGGGTTGTTACACCCATTACCCCCCCTCCCCCTTGAATACACCTCTGATAATGCCTTTATTGCCCAACAGGTAACATCCAATAACAGAACAATTCTTTTGAATTCGTCACAAAACCACAAAAGTTGCTCATAATAATAAAGTTTAAATACCTAACCCAGCAGAAACTTTGATTTGAAAGTGACAGCAATGTGACAGCGTGGTGGACAGGCCTATTCGAGAAATTTAGAACTTACCAATAAATTATTGTTGATTTACATAAATTGTTCGAAATGACCTCTATCTGCATCAATACACATTTTGGCAGCTCGAACTCAGGGCATACGCACTCCGTGTTCCAAATAAACTGCTACAATATTAGTGAAGTAAAATTAAGAGTCTAAATTCCTTTGTAGGGAATGGCATCAATATTTGAGTAGTTCTAAATGGTGGCGCTGTAGTAAAGGGAGACCTGTCAAATAAAAACTGTTTGTTGTGCTGTTATGTTGTGTATATTTACAATGTTATAACTTTTATGTTCGAAGTTAATAATTTCGCAAATTCTCACGTTCTCAAACTTAAGACAATGCCTTCGTTTTGTGTCGTACCACAATGCTCTTCAAAAACAACAGGACGTCACTTTCCTAGTGATATAAACCGAAGAAAGATGTGGCTAGTCAGAATGCCTCGAGATAAATTTGAACCTTCACCATATTCACGTGTATGCAAAAACCACTTTTCGAAATCCGATTATGTAATGCCCTTGGACTCTGTGAGTGAAAACCGTGAAAGTATTTGTTATACATACACTATTTGAATTTGAGGTTATGTTCAAACCACACCACTTATTTCCCGATAAGAGCTTCCTTTTTGCCAACACATTTCGCATTTCTCTTCTTGAGTTCAGTTTTTGAACTCTTTTTTAGACCATCTACCGTATTTTCCAACCATTTTTGTATTATATTTTTAAAATCGCAACACATTTCATTGGTCACAACACATTTTATTGATCATTTGACAGGTCTCTTTATCCAACAGCGTCACCAAGCGGGAGAAAATTCGAGATATCACGCCATTGTCTTACAATAGCATTTTTCTGAAATCGATCGGCAATGTCTACATTTTCGGCGCGATTTCAGATCGAAAAATCCACAATTTCAGTATTTTAGTCCGTTGCTAAGAAACTATCAGAAAACAGACCGGAAAAGATCCGTTGCCAAGCAACGATTAACAAAACCGTACGGGAATGTTACTTTCCCGGCCTAGGCCGGGAAAGTAACATTCCCGTACGGTTTTTTATGTATATTTTAGACAGTAAATAAATACACGCAGACAAAACAACTCACATTAAAATTGCATTTATTAGTAAGCAGTTAGATTGTAATGAAGAAATGTTATGCATTAATACAAATTCCTTAATAATATTGATTGTGATTTCAGAAAAAATAGTATGTGTATTTCGGTGTGAAAGCACATTCCCGGACTTTGACAATTTGCATCGTCGTCCGGGAATGTATTGCTTTCACACCTAAATACACAATATACTATTTTTTGCTGGAACTTGTTGGAAATAATACAAGAAGTGTAGCAAAACGTTTTGGATTAAATTTTTGTCCCGCACGTTATTTGTTTAAACAAAAGAGTGTTGAGAATTGTGTTTTTTCGTACTTTTTCTTAAATATCAGCTCTGGTTATATTGCTCGTTTCGCAATGAATAAAAAAAAAGAGATTGTTCATAATAAAATTCAGCAGGAACTAGATTTATCCGAACCTTTTTAGTTAATTTGTTAGGCCGGCCCTAGACGTAACGTTGTACTTGTGCGGTACGACTGCACAAGCCAATCATTACAGGTAAAATTGAAGGTCTGGTTGGATAGTTTGCGCAGTTTTAATCACGTACAAGCCACTTGCGCAAGTGACCTGTGCGAGATGATAACGGTCTTTTTGCAGTCAGTCAGCATATCTGCACAAGCACGTCGAAACGTGTAGATGGAGTTATGGAGGATTTCATCGGAATTTTCAGAAGCGAACCACGTCTTTGGAAGGTTCAAAGCAAAGAATACCATAAGCCAGTAGCGAGAAATCGTAAAGTAGCCGTTAGCCTTTCATGTGCTGTTATGGCAGGTCTCATAACAGTGTTTTGTATTTCAATAAAAGGCGTAATTAGTGATAGAAGCTTCAAGTAACTCTCGTCGTCCATACGTAAATAGTTATACCATTCTTTAAGAGCCGTCTTAAACTCTTTTAATAAGTTTACGTGCGAGTAATTCTTTCCTTTGATTAACCACTCTCTACACCATTTTCGACCATGGACGATACAGGAGCTTTTACTTTCACGTAAACAGCTAAGAGCCGCCATGGCTTCATCTTCTTCAGACGACATGGTTCTGACAGCAGAGTAAAACACTAAATCGATAAAAATTCCAGCGATGTGCCTGAATCATGTAGATGCACGACTTGTGCAAGGACACTGACTATACGGTATAACTGTGCAACCGTACCCGCACAGGCACGTAGTAACGTCTAGGGCTGGCCTTAAGTTACAATAAATAAGAACAATAGAGAGCAGCCATTTTTAAACAATTGATAACTTAAACAATAATGTAACTATTTTGACGAAGTTTTAGGAAGCTGCAACTCCCCGGTATACAGCTGGGCCTGCTACATCCACACTGGGTTGGACTAAGGTCATGCTTGTTGCCAGCAGCGAGAGTCACATGGCGCATGGTAAAGGAATGTGGGATAGGAGGTGAAGGTATTTGTGAGATGCGTTACCGCATTGTGTCGTGAGGGAGCGATTAAGCTCCCTTTTTTGTGTTTTTGGTTCTGGACTTCTGCCTCTTCTGAATCTTGTGAAATATATTGCCGCTTAGTGTCGTAATATGGAGTGTTTATGCTCCTCTTTTGTGTTTCTGCTTCTTCGAATCTTCTTTTTCTGAGTCTTCTGATTCCTCGGTTTCCGATTGTGTTAGAGTAATACCGTTGCAATTTCTTATGGTGTTCATTTTTTGATCCCGATCTCCTCAGTTGTTCTCCGCTGTAGCATGAATATATGTTTTTTGATCATTTTTAGTGTGTTGTTCGGTGCTAGCGCTTTTTCAGTAGATGTGTTGGGTCCCTTCCCTGGGTATGTCCCTAGTACTTCATTGCGTACATTTCTATCCTTTTTTTTAATTGGCTTTCCTATTAATAGTGTTGATGCTTTATGTCGCTGTTTTCGTCTTGTTGTTTTTGCGAGAAGTTGCTCTTCTCAAAAACTTCTTCTGTTTGCTTTTGTTGCTGCCGCGTTTTTTGACTCCATTGGCCGTTTGACTGCTATGTATATACATTTGGTAAGGTCCCATGATAGTTTATTTTTCAGTGAACGGTATAATTGCCCTAGTCACTCTGTATGCCGTTTTGGTTCTCTTCTTTAGCGTTTCTCTCCGTTCCAGTTGATTTGTCAGGTCTGTTCCTAGGTACTTCAATTTGTTCGTTATTCTTAGGGAGTATTCATCTATTTTGTGTTCCTCTCCGATGGTCCAATTCTCTTTTGTTGACGGGTCTCGCTCCATTATTAGGCTTTTCTTGAAGTTTGTTTTCAGTCCAGATGTGTCCTGCGGCGATTAGAAGATCATCGACGTATGTGTGTGCGCCACACATTACTTCCGTTGATGTGCTGTGAGAATTCAGTTTTGGCGCAGAATATCAACATTGCCGCATTGATTATTTCGGGTTTAATTTAAATTAAATTAGTTTGAATACTTTTAGCAATTATGAAAAACCTCACTTGAAAATTTACCTAAGGAAGTGTTATGACCATACTTTAAGAGTAATGTATTTGATTATTACGGGTTTAATTTATATTAAATTCGTTTGAGTATTCTTAATAATTACGAAAAAAAAATTATTTGAGGCTTAACATAAGAAATTATATGGCCGTACTTTACGAACAATATGTTATTGATTATTTCGAGTTTAATTTAAATTAAATTCATTTGAATATATGTTTTTTGATTAAAAAATAATTTACTTGGAGGTTATTATGGCCATCAATATTTACCGCTCTGCCATAAATTTGTCGACCCTTCAAGGGTTTGGACCTAAACACTTCAATGGTTTTATGCAGCAGAAACTACTTGTAATTCATTAAGACATAAATACACTTGACTTAGCTCTTGTATATCCTCGTTATTTATTGCCTGGTCCCCGGGTTGTTTTTTTTATTCGTTTCTTTAAGCTCATTTCTTTATGCATCACACTGATTGACACTAAATAACTCTCAAATATTAATTATATTTCAACTTTGTTCTTTTGTTATGACACATCGATTTACTCGGAACTTTTTGAGCTACAATTCACCTAAGCTTTATCAAATTTAACGCAGTTTTACCCGGTATTTACGCGTTTGAAGCAGGAGCGTTTCAGATGCACAACCGTGCACTCCGACCTATCCCACTGAACTCCTTAGGAAACGATGCCTCTATTGAACCTAAATCGCCATACCAAATTTTGAGTTGGCATGTTGACAACATCGCCTAAAAACCAAATCAAATTCGAAAATTGAATTTTCGATTGTTTAAGTGCATCAAGTCGCACAGCAATTTTTTTTTCAGTCATTCTTTTCAACATTCTTTTGTTTAAACAAAGACAGGACAAAGATTTAATCCAAGACGTTTTGCTACACTCCTTGTACTGTTTCCGACAAGTTCCAGCAAAAAAATTGCTATTGACAATTACCAACAAATTTAAATTTTACTCCACTAATATTAATATTTTAATTTTATAATCTAGTCGAATTTACTCTAAAAATTTACCATACACATACAATTAGATTTTTATAATGAATTGAAGATGTTAATACGCTTAACGAAACGTGGACAAGCAAAAAAATAACGTTTTAATTTTGTATGTTTCATTTCATCTCTCTTTACTGGATCAAAAAATAACCATTCAAGATTATTACAATACTCTCATCGATAATACACTAGTTAACTTGAACGATGTTATACACCCACTAATGGGCCAGACCTAACAAGTTAATATCTTAATACAGCCTATACAGGTAGGATAAATTGCCAGTTACCTTTAATTATGTCAGGCAAAGCCTATTACAAGGTGAGTTAGATCTATCTCAATTACAAAATAAACGGATGTGATTCATGCCTGGGGATCCTCGAGGTAATATAAAGAAAATAAATTGATCTTTCTTCGGATTCCGAGGGGCAAACATTTCCTTTTTATATTCCGATCGTTTCCGGAATTTTTAAAGAGGAACAGTAGACATGCAGGCAGTTATCGAGAGCCCTTAAACCTGCTTTTATTAGTCCCTCATAGCCCGTAAAAGGGTTATAGGGAGTGATAATTCAGTGTAGTATACCTCTGACTCTAATAATACAATATCCGAATAACAAAAAGGAGAGCGCCGCTCCACGCATTTAAATTTTCGAATCGATTAAGATGTTTTATTGGAGGAGTAACAGATTTAATGGTAATGGAAATAATACTGGTTAAGTGCGTGGAATGAATTTTAAACGTGGCGCATTCACTAGAATCTACTACTCGTGTTTCTGTGATTCTCCGGCTTTAAGAACGGGTTGGCACGCGGAGATTTAACAATAGTGTTTTATTAATAGAGTTTCATAGAAGTACGACAAAAGATGATAATTTTTAATTGACTAGAATTTTTTGTACACATTTTGACGAACCCATAAATTTAAAAAAAATCTCAATTTTTTTAGATAATGAACTGAAATTCCATAAGGACTTTTTCCTAATAGTAAGGATGATTACACGGTAATTAGAACCCACCAGAACTCTAACAAAGAAGATGGTCCGATTCTTAAAGTTTGCCGTCAGTATTACAAACATTCAGAAGTCAGAAGATTGGCTGCAGGACCAAGAAACCTGCAATGTTGAAGTAAAAAGTGGAGACCACCATATAAAAACTGAAAACTGGGAAAGACAGGTGCTTAAGTCAGTTGATAAACATGAAGTAAGAATATGCAAAAAGATGGAAATTTGACGTCTTATTTATCTTAACGTCCTGGCGGAGTTTGGCTATAGCTATTCCACCACTCAACCAGAACACACATACAGAAACAGTAACACAACAACCACTCCTTGCGACATGGCCATCTGCCGAAGCTGAGTCGAACTCAGGAGAGGAGAGTGACTAGCCGTGTTGTCTCTCACACAACCGCGGTCTAGCCCACTGCTACCGACAACACGTGAAAAACACCAGTAACCATTCAAACCCTAGCCAGGATTTGAACCCGGGACCCCGTGGTCGCAAGCCTAATATTTGCTATTTAAAATCTTTATTTTATTTAACTATAGTTAATATGGCATTATAAGGGTATTTTGTTTCAGTTTACAATAAAATAAAATAATATAGCTACGGCACAACAAGCACGAAAACTGTGCGATGCCCCGCAGCGGCCAGATGTCTCAGAGAAATACCCCAGGCCACCAATGAACGAAAGTTACAGGCAAACTTGAAGGATCATTTGCGTTTGTTTTAATTATGTATAAAATACTCAAATGCAATCGTTTCTTGACTTAACTTATTATTGTCATGTACGAAGAAAGTTGCAGGGAAAATAAAAATAAAAACCCGGCTTGAGAACGCCCTCTGGTAAAAAAAACATGTTGTTGTACAGAGTGCTTAATTTGCACGCTTTATTTCAAATTTTGCACGGACTCACACTGGATCCCACAGCGACCCGAAAATTTTCCTTCAGTCCTTTTCTGACAAAATGTCCATCATCTTTTGCTATCTTGATTGCTCAATTTTGCATAGTCTGCTTCAAATTTTACACACAGTTCATTGGCACCCACAGCGCTCCTAAAAATTTCCTCCACTTTTCCTCACTATCAAAAGTCATATTTACTAATGTAATATTTTGTTGAACTCCTCTATATATTTCCTTAAATATATAAGGAATAAAAAAAACCAGACTGCAACCAACAGGTATTCTCCGGACTAATGCCCCGCCGAGCGTCGAATGGGCTTATTTAGCATTTCTTTTTTAAATTCACATTTCGAAAGTACACCTTGTAGTTGGTAAATGTGCAAAATATTAGATTTTGTTTCAACTCCTCCCTCTAAATAAATAATGAAATAAAGCGCGCGAAAACGCAGTGTGACGTAAAAACAACTGCAGCGGTCGACTGCTCGCCTGGTCCCTTATAGTTTGATATCGCAAGCACAACAGACGTGCTATATCCGCATGCGCATAAAACCAGTCGTGCGAGTGCCGTGACGTCATCCGCGCCACACCACTTCAGATATGTTACGAATTGGAAATCAAATATTACAGTTAATATTAACGCTAGCGGCCTAATTTTTATACTACTATACCATTATATACTTAGAGGGTTAAATACCTACGGAAAATGCAAAAATAAATTGTAAATTAAATATCACTAAATGAGCCCATTACGAATTACAAGCCTAGCCGCGTTAAGTGCAATAGCTACGTATTGCCCCAAACGCTAAAGTTTCGATTGCAACAAACACCAGCCGAAAGACTTATTCCTACTCAAAGGAGCTCTCGTGCCAACCACTCTACACCACTTGCAGACTGCAGTTTCGAACTGTTGGCTCTCATCAGTGCAAGGTATTTCCGGAATGACTGGAATGAGATCTTCGCTCACTCTTGGTACATGACAAGATTTATAAAACCACGACATGCAACAAAAGCGGTAGGCTACATTTAGCGACCTATGTCCATTGCAATCGAAGTAGCAGTAGCCCTGTCACGGGGCTACTATAATTACATACTACTAATATTACATTAGTAGACTTTCTGCCTTTTAGAGGGCAGAAAGTCTACTAATGTAATATTTTGTCGAACTCCTCTATACATTTCCTTAAATATATAAAGAATGATGAGAGCCAACAGCTCGAAACTGCAGTGATGTCGACTGGCAGGTACGAGAACTGCTTTGAGTAGGAATAAATCTTTCGGCTGGTGCTTGTTGCAATCGAAACTTTAGCGTTTAGGGCAATACCTAGTTATTGCGCTTAACGCGGCCAGGCTTGTAATTCGTAATTCAGCACTCGGCGAGGCATTAGTCTGGAGAATAGCTGTTGGTTGCAATCTGGTCTGCAACTAATGTGAGTGTGTGTAAAATTGAGCGATCAAAATAGCAAAAAGTTGGAGAAAATAGCGCAGTGGGAGCTAATGTGTGTGAAAAATTGGAAATGTGTGCAAAATTGTACAAAATTAGGTGATTATGATGATGAGAAAATCAATTTAACTGGAGCCAGTGGGAGGCGAGGGGAGCAATCGTCAAAATTGCACCTTCCACCTAATTCTTCCTACCATCTCCAAAGTTGGGGTGCAAAATTCAAGAGATGTGAAAAATTGTGATTAACAATTGGGTTCTACTGTTCACGGTGGTGAACATATTAAATTGGTAAATTCTTAGAAATTGGTAAATTCTAAGTTTAAAACACCAGTCTAAGATTATTGGATGTTCAAGTTTTACAGTAAAATATATTAAACATACGAGTATACCTGCAAAACATCTCGAGAATTAAAATAATTTGTTAGATTTGTAGTATCTGGCAATCTTACCTTATGTAAAAGACAAACTGCTTCCTTTATAAATTTATTCATTTCTTCTGGTGTCAAAGTTTTGGCCTTTTTCGCTTCATATTCCTCAGACTTTTTTTCCAGAAGAGAACGTAGTTTTCCATACTTTTCCAAATCTATGTCGTGTTTTATTTTCAAACCTGCTTTAGCATGGAATAAAATGTTCATAATGAAGAAGATTTGTATCTGTCAGCTAAGTCAGCAAAATAAGCTAATCATATATTTTCAGAAAGCGAGTTTTCTGACTGCGCCAGTCCATGAAACTTTGGTACGCTTTATCATAAAAACTTTTTGATTTCTGTGGTAGTAAATTAGATGCTGTTGCTTCTGCTCTTTCAGTTATTTCTGGCGGAGTACAGGGGATAGTATCTTCTGAATCACTTTCCATTCTTTCAACCACAAAATTAACAGAATCAAACACAATTCCACAAAAGCCGTGTTTACTTTGATTGTTTACGGCGTCTGTTTATTTATTTTTTTTACATAGTTACCGGTCTCTACGGCATTTTTAATGTGCACAGATAGACTGATTCATGCATAATTTTCTGAGCGGTATAATGACCAGAATTCCCTCATCATAATTCCCTGTGGGATTAATTGATGGCATTATGTACTAAAAATCACTCATTCAATGTTCACATTATTTGTTAGTCATATATAATAGTAGTATTTTATATAACAAGTGGCTAAAATGGTGTTTTTTTTTTACAAGTCGGCCGTTTATAGTACGAGCCGAAGGTGATTGCTATAAACCACACGAGTACAAAAAACACATTTTAGTCTCGAGTTATATACAAAATTTTTTGTATCGCCATTCGAAATTAGAAAACAATATAATTTTGTAAAAAATAGACTAAATTCTATTGCTGTTTCCATAGAAACCAATAAGTTTTATTTCACACTGTGAAATAAAATATCATTATTTCACTTTTTTCTTTATTTTACACTTGTCAATAATGACATTGTTTGATTCATTGAAACTGTCAAATAAACATCATTTTAGGATATGGCGTTACAAAAAAATTATTATAAAGCATATTATAGTCAAATATTTTATATTTCACTATTCTATTATTAAAATAAACCAAAGAAAGTGAGTGTGTGTTTAAAGCAGAAAATATTATATTTATTTTCTGTAACATAAAATGAAGGAAAAAATTCTAGTATGTCAGTGAATGTAAATTAAAACTTTGCAACGTACACAAAATGTAATCTGTGAAAATGAAAGCCTTCATAAAGACTTAATAAGGATAAAAATTACTCCGCAAGACATGCTGATTAAACAGCAATCAGCCAGTCAAACATTTGAATGCTCATCGGTTAAAGAGGGCCCTTCCGTGCCAATGGATGGCTCATATCTCGAGGGCCCGCTTAAAAAAGTCGAAAGAAAACAGCGCGATCCTTTTAAAGGTACCCTTAATGCGTGGGGGCTGCTTGCAGTCGGCGCAAAAAGCCGGCGAAAGGGGATTATTTGAAAATATACTAGTCGGATATATACAGGATTAAATTTTGTTAAATTGGTAAATAGTTAAGAGGTTCATTACTTACCACAGAATGGGCCAAACAACGGAACTGGCCACATTTATTAGAAATTGTAAGAACAAAATTAGGACCAATGAATAATGTTAAAAAAGGACTGTTTGGTCCATTCGTGGTAAAATGTGGAAGCTATTTTTATTTACTAATTTTGGGGTGCTGAAAACGAATCGGTCACCCGTTTTGGCGAAAAATTTCGGGAATACATTTAAAAAACAACCCTTATTTGGATGCCATAAAGTGAACATACTCATTTTCCCAACTAAAAGTCATTTAAATATTTAAAGAATTTTTTAATACAAAAAGACAAGTAATATTTTCTGAATAATTATATACACACCGTACACTCCAATCTCCAAAGTGTGAGAAATATTCAGGGATGGTAAATACATCTGAATTGACTAAATCGCCTTATTATGATAAAAAACATCAAACCGGGTGATTAGAGGTTTCCTTTGCAATTAAAACCAATAAAAACTCTAAAAAGATGAAATCCACCACCTTAATTGGTGGGGATGGGTGTAAGAGTATTCAGAAGTAATCACATTATAACCTGAGAATAGCCATTTAACAAGGAGTTTCGTTTTTTTTTTAAATAAACAAATAACCGTATATTGTAACTTATACCGTTACACGCAGATTGTCGATGAGTTCAAGAGTACATACCAATATAAAAAGATCTTACAAGAGCAGTGAATACTATGCTTGAAGTCCATCTTCTAGTTAGAAAAAAAGCAACTATTAGACAGTAACCAGCTTGTCATTCGCGAAAGTGTACGTCCAAACTCATTTACGGATAATCGTCCAAAGATGAAATGGTATAACGGACTCTTGAACAACGCAAAGCAAACTGCTTTAATTTTTAAAAAATTAACACCTGCTTGTGAAAAGCTTACCGAAAAAAAAATTGTTTTTAATAAATGGCTATATAAATTCCAAAAATTTGAATGGCATATCTAGTGATGCTACTAGAAGGAGCATTTTTTTTCAAGCCTAAAGGCTATAAAGTTTTAGTAAAAAAGGAGACAAAAGTGGACATAGCTGGACCAAATGACGCAAAAGATAACCTACAGTTCTAGGGACAGCTAACGCAGCTGGAGAATTCGATGTAATCTTTAAATATACATGTCTTCCAAGTTCTGTATTAATATTTATAGATGGGCATGTATTTTACATGGGAGATAGCTCAAATTAATAAATAAGAAAAGCACATAAAAGGATAGAAAGTGACGTATCATCCATAAAATTTGAGGATATTCTAGAAAAACTGCCTCGCTTAGAACTTCAAACTGTAGGAGTAGAGGTAGAATAAATTGTTTTTTCAAAAGAAATTATCTTATTTTAATTTTATTACATGTTTGTACTCTTGCTTGTAAAATACACTTATAAATACATTTTTAGTTATGTGCCTGTCAATTTCTGGTGTGCCAATTAGTGCCACATAAAAAATAATAACTATTAATAACTGCTTATTTTAAATATATTTTTTTGTGATAAATATTGATTTTTTTTAAAGCCGATAATAATTTAGATTACTATAGTTCAAACTGTAAGAAAACAATTATGAAGTGTGGTTAAGTAAACATCCAATCTCGAGGTGATTTTTTAATGCAAATTCTTCTATAAACGTGTGAATTAGTGGTACGTTTATCTTATTCTTTTTCATGGAAATCGAATTTTCCACATATTCCTCAGCAACGGGGATTAATTTCCATGTTTCAATATTAGAATTCCCGCATCTGAATCTGAAAGTTATGAGCGAAGATCTTCCGAAGCAGTGTACAAAATATTGTTCAATATTCGGTAGTAAAAGAAATCTAGGTATATTTTTAGGCACAGTTTCAAAAGTATTAATAACTAACAAAAAATACGTAAGGTTTTTAGTCAGATCTTCGAAATATTTCTTTTACATTCAAGCTTTCACTTGCCTGCTGTAAGCATATAATATTCCCATAATAAGAATAAAAAGAAATTATATTCATTTTAACAGATTTAAAGATTTTGTTCATATATCATTTCTTTCATCAAGAAAAAGTCGTCTTTGGTTTTGCTTAAAAATTATTAATTTTTTTTAAATCTTAAGACAAGGGCTTCCTTGATTTGCTTTTCTCTCCCGGAAAGAAATTATATTAGAGTATTTACTGATATCTACATTTTTTCGGATAGATATTGTTGTCAACATTGAATAGGTACTGAAGATGATTTTCGAAGTTGTAGACTACTATTTAAAATAAATCAACAATGCAAGAAAAGCACTTCTTGTACCTTCGAACGGTCGTAGAAAAAATATTTTATGAAACATAGAAAAATTTGTTGATTATTTCACTTATGCGCATTTAAAATACCGCTAACGGCTCATTTTATTTTCGCATTCGTAAAAGAATTACCACTGTTTCCTTACTAGTTTCACAAATAAACATTATAAACCTAAAATTATTTTGTCGTGAAGTCACAAAAATAAAATAACATATAATAGAACTAGTACTCTTCGCTAATGTGATTATAAATAAAATTCCAATCATTCATATTTTCATCATCCCATCATTTTGTTTTTACCAACGCTAGAACGCCTTCAATAAAAAATCTTTGCTGCGCCCGTGAGGGCTTAAAGAGATCGTCGGATGTCTCAATTCCCTGTTTAAAAAAAGGGGAGATTGTTATCACGTCTTCTAATTTACTTATACTCTTCTTAAGATCTATTTACAACAATGGCATTGCCTGTAATAAAAAACGGGAAATTATGTTCTTCGCACTGTTGTGGAGGTTATAAAGCCGTATTGTCAGGTCGAGGGCACTTTTTCATTTGGTCGTTAAATTAAAAGTGACAGTACTGAGATAATTTTAATTTGACATCAAATAATTTATCTCATGTATTCATTCAAGTTCTTCTCCAAAGATTTTAAAATATGCGTGTTACATATGCAACAACACAAAGTTTTGATTATTTTGGAAAAGATAAATTGTACTTTCTTTTCCGTACATTATTTGTTGTTAGAGAAAATTTATTTTTGTCTCTTTTTGAAAAAAAATTTCACAGATTTATTTAACAGAATGTTTAAAAAGACCTACCACCTCATCTAGGGTAGATAATACATAAAAAAACCGCTGTCCAAGGAATCACTACTTCCACATCCAGATTTTCTATTCAAGTCACTCACAACTTTAATAATATAATATTTGAAATCCTCTACCCCAAAACCCATAAAACGATACCCCACATCGGCAGTGGGGTGGGGGTGGTGATAGAGGTTGGTAGTGGGGGTGGATGAAGTAAAAAATATTTTGAGGTTTCTGGTTCTTGTGCACACACTAAATCGCAATTTTTTTCATCCCCTTTAATAATGGGGTGGGGGTGGTAATGGGGGTGGCTAATGCCAAATTTTTTTTTGAGACCTTAGCTTCTCTTGTATATACTAAATACCAATTTTATGGACTCTTACCTGTTTGATTTTCATATATACCCCAAATTTACCCCAATTTATCCCCCAACCCTTAGACGGAACAAGATGAAAATATAATCTAGTTCCAGATCTCGTTAAAGTACATATGTGTACCAAATTTCAAGTCAATATCTCAAACGATTTCAGAGCAAACGTGCGCACAAAAAAAGTTACAGACAGACCAACAGACAGGCCGACGGACAGACAGACAGAAATTTTTTTTTCGCTCAAACTTAAAATCTCGACGTTTCATGACATTCTAAGCCTATTTGAACAATAAAAGTTTTTTAATTTTTTTTTATCGTTACTATACTTCCACTGGATGTGGAAGTAATAAGTGAGGCTTGCTTGATAAATATATGTCCTAATATGAATAGTTTGTCGAGACATTTGGTTCAAATTAAAGGCCATGGCAGGTTAAGGTAAGTGTTCGTGCCTTCGCAACCTTTTTGCGTGTTGTTTCTTCGAGTGATGTATCTTTGCATAAGATCCTACCACAAAAAGTTTTGACCTCAAAAACTTCATATTAATATCTTGGAAAACAATTTTTTCGGAAATCCGAAAAAACATTTTTTTTTCTTAATCAACTGAACCAATTTGTTTGCATTTCACATATATTGTAAATCTACTCAAGACGATTTATTAATGATATTTTCAGGAAATCTTCTCACGAAGAAAACAAAAATTGATGCTTTTGAATTTTTTGAAAAATTTGTGTAAGCACGTAACATTATCTTTGCCAATTTGACTACGTTACTCCTTCGTACTCCCTCGATAGAGTTTTATGAAAAATATATGGTACAGCTTATTATATGGTGTATAATTAGTAAAAAAAATGGTGGTGGTCGCTGACGTGTAAGTACGTATTTAAGTTTTTCAAAAAAGCATCAATTTTTGTTTTCTTCGTGAGAAGATTTCCTGAAAATACCACTAATAAATTGTCTTGAGTAGATTCACAATATATGTGAAATACTAACAAATTGGTTCACTTGATTAAAAAAAAAAAAATTTTTCGGATTTTCGAAAAAAAAAATTTCCCAGATATTATGAAGTATTTGAGGTCAAAACTTTTTGTGGTAGTAAGATACATCATTGGAAGGAACCACACGCAAAAAGGTTGCAAAGGCACGGACCTGCCATGGCCTTTATACACTATAAAAAATGTAAGTAAAATTACATTTATGGATGTAAAAATACTAATGCTAATACTAATTTTCGATATAATTATGTATAAATTACACAATAAAATGTATAAATACATAGTTAATCCGGTGAATTACATCAGTAACACGCCGGGGCAAGTGCTTTTGTACACAATTATATGGAATTTTTACAGAAAAGCACGAAACATTTCATACATTTGTGTACCATTACCAGAATAATCGCTGGCAACAAATGGACCATCGATTATCCATGTAATCGCGATTACATGGAAAATCGATGGTCCATTTGTTGCAAAACATTGCATATGTTTAACTTTACCCTGAAAATCCCGATAAAAATAAATAAATTACCTATGTATAATTTCATAGAAAATTGAATTAATCTTACCTTAACTTTCATAATGTATTTTTACATCCACTTTCAAAGTATTTTTATATCCATAATGTACTTTTACATCAATTATTTACAGTGTACAATAGGTAACTGTACAAGTGTACAAAGCTTACTTGGACATGGAGAGCATCGAGCTGGTTCCAAAACATCGGAATATGTAACCCCTGAAGCCTTGTGTTATGAATAGGGAATTTTCTAATTTTTTAATAATTCTTTGTGCAGAAGAAATTAGTGAAAGAATTCTATCAACATTTGAGGTCCTAATGAAATGTATTTGCCAATCGGGAATGATTTGAATCCTGAAAGAACCCACAGTAAGAGAAATTCTAGAAGTATTAGCAGTAAAAGTAAAAAAAAAGCATAAATTTCTATTGTTTTCCATACTACGTGTCATGTTAAATACAGGAATTTACTTAGATCTATAGAAGCTGGAAAATCAACAGCATCATTTGAACTGAACCTAAATGTGTTTAAAACCAGAGATGGGTCGAGGAAACTTTCCACATTTGATAAAGGTCTGCAAAAGTCCTGTAAATAATATAATTGTATGCACACTTATTTGGTATCACAATGAAGCTTGCATCATATCTTCACCATAAAATAGCCTATCAATATACCCAATGGAAAGTTAGACGGAAAACTTCCTGGAAACTTTCCGTTTTGAAAACTCCGAAAGTTTCCAGGAAGTTTTCCTTCTAACTTTCCATTGGGTATATTGGTAGCCTATTTTATGGTGAAATCTAATTCGTGATGATGCGAGCTTCATTTTGATACCAAATAAGTGCATTGAATTATATTATTTACATGACTTTTACAGTCTTTTGTCAAATATGGAAAGTTTCCTCGACCCATCTCTGTTTAAAACTGAATATAAGAAATTATTTGATATTGCAGCCTGTAAATATCTTGAATTTTCTTTATATAACTGTGATAAATCATCTAAAGTGTCAAACATAGACATCTGCACGAAAGAACGAAGACAAAATAGTCGTAAATACCATCGATGTTTGAGCATCTAGAAAAATAAATTATAAAGGGCAAAGTAAGCAGAAGACTATAATGAGATTTGAGAAATTTGAGGATGAAATAGACAGTACTCCACAATCCGAACATTCTATTCAAGTAAAAACTGCCGGCAACCAAATTGATTTTATTACAAAGAATTAAATACTCCCATTCCATCAACTTCAAAAATATCGACATCGTTGTTTTCACAAATGCCATTGTTATCATCTCTGGCTTGCGATAGAACAGGAGTTTGTCGCAGAGTTGCAGTAACGATAACAAGAGCAGTGGTAAAAGACGTAGGTCTCATTACAGATGAAGATGTTGCTAAGGTAATAGATATAATGAAAATTAGAAGGGAAAGGTCGAAAAATCGTGGGACACCGCAGCAAGATTTTAAATGTAATTTGGAAATCAAGGGAATATATTTCGATGCTTGCAAGGATAAGATTATAATAATAATAAAAAAAGAAAGTAGATAAATACAAGAAAACTATAACAGAAGAATATATTTCTGCGTTAGAGCAACCTGGGCCGAAATTCTTGGATGATATTACACCAAAGGCTGATACTGCTGTTGAAATATTGAAAAGTATAACAGGGTACCTAACAGATAACAACGCCAATAACACACACCTACAAATTTTAACTTTTATTTTGTATCGTTAACCAAAACCACTTATTTGCATTGTTTTGGTTCCAGCTACGTCTAACATAGTCATAAAAAAAATTTGTTGGCTCTAAAAATTGTAATAACTGACATATTATGGTATAATTTTAATAAAAAAAGCAATTAATTACAACATGTGAAAAAATATTTGCCATTTTGATATATACAGTGTGTCTCACTTTTCATCACTACACCCCAATATCTCGGCCATTTGTTGATCGATTTAGATCAAATTTGGTATACTTCTTTTGCTTCAGATTGTGATTAAAAACTTATTTAAAAATTTTTTTTTTCGAAATTAAATACGCCTACTATCATAAAAAGAAATTGGCAAAAATTAGGAATTTATATTAGCGATTGAGATAGGGTTTTTGTTTTTACAGAATCTTGTTCGGCATGACTTAAAACCCCTGTATACCAAATTTCGTTAAAAAATATTCATTCCTCTATAAAAAAATCATATCTAAGATTTCAGTAATAATCACCCTACTATTCGAGTTATTTATTGTCGGATATTTACATAACTTGGTAGTGGTGTAATAATGACGCTAATTAAGCATTAGGACACATTTTTTATCCAAAACACTATTATGAAATGAATATTTGAAAAATGGTGGATATTTTTTAAAATACTTAGAACTCGGCATACCAATATCTTTGTTAACTTGGAGTGCTTTGGGATGGATTTGACAATTCTTATTATTTCAATTTTATCAGTAATAATTAATTGTTGTGCAGCCATGTTTAAGTTTAATTTGACATTCGATGCAATTGTCCAAAGCACTCCATGTTAACAAAGATATTGGAATGCTGAGTTCTAAGTATTTTAAAAAATAGCTACAATTTTTCAAATATTCATGTCATAATAGTGTTTTGGATAAAAAATGTGTCCTAATGCTTAATTAGCGTCTTTATTACACGACTGATAAGTTACGTAAATGTCCGACAATAAATAACTCGAATAGTAGGGTGATTATTATTGAAATCTTAGATATGATTTTTTTTTTAAAAGGAATGAATATTTTTTAACGAAATTTGGTATACGGGGGTTTTAGGTCATGCCAAACAAGATTCTGTAAAAACAAAAACCCTATCTCAATCGCTAATATAAATTCCCAATTTTTGCCAATTTCTTTTGATCATAGTAGGCGTATTTAATTTCGAAAAAAAAAATTTAAATAACTTTTTAATCACAATCTGAAGCAAAAGAAGTATACCAAATTTGATCTAAATCGATCAACAAATGGCCGAGATATTGGGGTGTATTGGTGAAAAGTGAGACACACTGTATATATTTCAAATACATGTTATATACTATATATTTAATCAGAAAATTAATTATTCTTCTTGCGCTTCTTAGCCCGTCTCTTATAAGTTACTTCTGGAGCATCTCTTATAAGTGTCCAACAGTAATCTGCCAACATCGCAGAAGTCCATTTGCCCTGATATCTTTTTTCCATATTTTGAATATCCTGGTGGAATCTCTCTCCATGCTCATCACTTACTTCACCACAGTTTTCTGGGAAGTAATCTAGGTGTGAATGTAGAAAGTGGACTTTTAATGACAAATTGCATCCTAATTTCTGGTAGCAAGAAAGAAAATTCTATACTTTTCTGCTCTTTTGTTACCGAGAAAGTGTGTTGCTACCATTTTAAAGGAATTCCAAGCAGCTTTTTCATTACCTTCTAGAATATTGTAAAATTCAGCATTTTTGAAAAGGTTCTTGATTTGCGGACCCACAAAAATTCCCTCTTTAATTTTCGCATTACTAAGTCTGGGAAATTTTTGTTTTAAATAACTGAAAGCACGTCCATAACTTTTACCAAGTTTTTCATAAGCCCCAGTTTTATGTGGAGTGGTGGCAGTATTACCTTTTGTGAATCAACTAATGAAATGTTAGCAACATTTTTTTCTCCTGGTTCAAAACCCAGTCTTGGCAGCCAAATTTTTCTTTTGTAATGTTCTAATCGCGCTCGACTGTCCCACTCACAAAGAAAACAGCAATATTTGGTATACCCTTGCTGCATACCAAGTAAGATAGCTATCACTTTTAAGCCTGCACAAATCTGCCACTTATACTTGTTATATTCTATAGTTTGTAGCAATACATTCATGTTACTGTAATTTTCCTTCACGTGGACAGCATGGGCGATTGGAATTGATGGCAATTTATTTCCATTGTAGAGTAACATAGCTTTTAGACTAAGTTTCTAGGCGTCAATAAAAAGTCTCCAGTCACTAGGATCATGAGGAATGTATAAGGCACTCATTAAACCGTCAATGTACTTGCAGGCAACCAAGTCATTTTCCATTTTGAAAAAAGGTATAAGATCTCTTTGACGACTTCGAGACATGGGAACTTTAACATTTTCTTGAAGTAAATTCCATTGTTGTAATCGAGATGCCAAAAACTCCACTTTTGCCTTGGACAGATCAAGGTCTCTTATACGACCACTTAATTCGCGTTTATTAATTTTGTGTGGTTCACCACCGGACACTTCGGCAGAGAAATCGGGATCTTGTGATGTTGATGGCTGGACTAAGTCGTCATCTACATTATCATCCGATTCTTCGTCAGAATCAAGGCTGTAGTCTCGAGGTGGATTAGGAATAGATAGTTCATCACTATGGAGAACCGGGCAAATGGCAGATGGTAAATTGGGGTACTGTATTACCATCCTTTTTTTTTTTTTGGTTAATACCCTGTCTAATAGGAGGTAAAAATAACAATCGGTAACTTGATCTGTAGGTTCTCGCCAGATCATGGGCACAGCAAAAGCCATTGAACGTCCTCTTCCACTTAGCCAACTACAAAGATTGTTCGCAAAATTGCTGCAACAAATATGAGGTGCCCAATTTTTGTCTTCATCTCCAATTGTACAACCAAAATACAACTGGTACGCCTTCTTCATTTTGGGAGTAAAATTACGTTTTTGATGTGCAAAAGTCACTTCACGACAAATATAACAAAAGTTAGGTGTATTTACACAATCTCGTGGCATATTTTCAAAATAGCACTATTTACTTTCGAAAATGAACATGAACATGCACAAGGTAGAAATACGACTACCTAAGAATGAATATTAGTTTTAGTGACAAATAAAGAGGTAAGTAGTTGGTATGTCTATTTTTCGTAGAATTCTAATTCTACCTGTCATTTGTGATAGGCCCGCCCATAAACTAGGGTTTATAAGGGGTCTACACACGATCCAGCGGCAGGGAGCCAGCCTTGTCGACATACTTTGAACTCATTCGTAAAAGTGAGCTGGTCCGCTGGAATTCCAATTATCTTCAAAGCGTACCGACAATGTCGGGTCCCAGCAGCTGAATCGTCTGCAGACCCCTATACCTGCGTTACACTTTATTAGCTGTATTGGGAAAACCAGAGCCAACTTGAAGTTTTGCTTTTTATATTGTTATTTAGCATAACGAAGTTACTAAGAATTTGCTATTTTTACTTCCAATACACGTAGGCTGTAGAATAGTGTAATCAAATTCTTGTTGCTGTTGGCTGTGATGGTACACTACCAATACTGGATTCAAAGAGGAGCTATACATTTTTTAGGAGAGCATCTTAAAAACCCTATCGTCCAGATAATCTGAAGCAAATGGTGAACCCAGTGATTCAATGAAATGGTTAATTTGCTTCTCCATAAAATACCATTTTGAGAGTAACCAGTGATGAAAGGAAACTCATACGTAACTGAGGGTTTTCTCGAATTTTAAAGGCCGGAACATACAATACAGCAAGAATTCAAAGGTATTATATTCCTGCAGTTAACTGTGGAACTAATGAATATATTGATATAATAAATTGGTCGTATTGCAAACTGTCAGAACTCCCCGTTAGAATGCTTTTAGAAGACCAAAACCTTTGATAGATCTACAAAAAAAAAACAACTGTAAAAAAGGGAAGAACATTGTGATACGATGAAATTGAAGCGGGATGAAGCAGTTTAAATTACGCATTGAAAACGCTGAGGCGAGCGCCTCAGTATCCTATACTGTGTGAGTAGGCTGTGCGCGACATTGTTGTATCGGTGAGTTGCTAAACAACTACAACTCGATAATTTTTCGACAATTTATCTGATTATTTCACTCATTAACGCTATAGCCGTTTTTTCACAACATTGCACCAATCAAACGTCATTATTAGTGGTAATTCAAGCTAGATCTGCTTTTGGCAGGACCAACATGCAAAATTTATCGCTCTAATTTTTTAGGTCGCTGCAGCGGCAAATATTGTGAAAATTTTTTGACGTTTTGTGTCGTGACATGTTTTCCGCAAATAGAACAAATCGTGTTTTTAAATGTTATCTATAAATATCTTCTCTAGCTTATTACTAATTGTTAACGTAAATTGTAAATTGTAGTATTGTATTAATAACCTAAAAAGCCAATGCTGTGTGGAACTTATATAGGTTCGGGACAAGTTATAGGTACACAGCTTTCAATGGCTTAATACCTAACATAATTACAAAATAGTTATTTCATGATAAATACACAAATGTAGGTACTTACGTATAGTAGTAATTCATCAATCATTACAAAACAGCTAACACTTATTTGGAAAATCAAAACTCTGCAGTATCACTATATACATTATAATTCGTTGTACTTAAAGTCTCTCTACTTTAAACAAGTAAACATTAACTTAACTATCAAACTTCTCAAATTAGAAACAAGTATTAAATACATAAATATATATTAATAAACACTTTAATATAATAATTCAATTCACTGTTTAGGCTAGTAACTAAGTTAAGCTAACGTTACTAGATGGCGGTACCATAACATCTGAGCCGGCAGCCTTAGAACGTAAAAGGGATAGATTGGTAATATGCAATTTGTGTGATTTCACCGGTAATGTGATTGGTCGAAGCGTGCTTTGTTGTGATGACTAGTCTTATAAGTTCAGTACCTATGGTTTAACGTATATTGTTTTTCTTGATTGTCATAATTTAAACCTACTTTGTTTTTTATTAGATGAATCGCTTTGGAAATGCATTTTTATGTGACGTAAATGATGAAATTGAAGATAAAGGTGAGTAATCTCTAAAAAGCAACAAGGAAACGTCTGAAGGCAATTAGTTACTGAACATAATATTGAAGATTTACTTAATGAATTATGTATTCGTGAAATATTCTCCACAAATGCCACTGGTGCTTTAAATTTTATCTAAAAATTTTTTCTCAAGCTAAGCTGCCCCTAGTTAATATAATTCGTGCAAATTGGCAGTTTATTATCAAAGATTAAATCCCTCCCGCTAAAGCGGTCGGGATTTAATCAGATAATAAACTGCCAATTTGCACTCTTTATATTACCAGGCAACACGCTTTCGAAAAAATTTTCGATAAAATTTTAAGCACTAGTAATATTACATACGATTAAAAAATTGTAATATGTTCAGTGAAGAGTTTTAAACATTATAAAATGTTCAGTGCAAATTTCAAGTCATTACGTCATTTAGTTTATTTAAAAATGTGCAAACGCAAAAAATGTCATATCTGCTCCCAATTGGCGTAAACAAAGCCGATTATTTGAAATTGTTTCTTTTATATATACTTTTAACACATGTTAATAATTGTTATTTTTGGACAAAATATTAATGAGTGAAATGCGAGGTAAAATGTATTTGTTAAAAAAATTAAACAAATTAAGAAATAAATTGCCATTTTGACAAATCACTGAAAAGTACAGAAACAAAACTACAATCTGAAAAAAAAAATTGTATTGTATAACTTAAACAATCGATGCTTCAGTTTTCGACTTTGCTTTTGTGTTTTAGGCGTTGTTAGCAATCGTATAAAAACACAATTTTCAACATTCTTTTGTTGAAACAAAAGACTTCCGGAGCTCAGCTTTAATCCAAAACATGTTGCTACAATAAAAATTTTATAGCAAGACGATTGCAAGACGATTATACACATTTTAGTTTTTTTTCCAGAATTTGTTTACTATTGATTTGCATAGTTTTCGTATCTATATTTTTTTTCGATATAGAACAATTTTTTGATAACTATTTAAAAACGTATTTTATTCAGACATGGATAAATGACAATATATAAATATTTATTTCCATTGATACAACAGCTAATATTTTCTAAGTTTCCTACGTGCAGTAATAGTTAGAATTAATTTAAATGGTGTGGAAGGAAGCAACAGTCTTATCTATCGGGAGTTTCTACAGAGAGACAGACGGTGGCTTTTTACGTTACCTTAATTAAATCCCTTTCTGACATCTAGCGCGCTGTTGTCACCGCTCCTAACGTACAGATTTCTACGTGATGTGGTTTTCCAAGTGCAAATTGCCCTCTAGAATTGCCATTTCTACATTATTTATTTCGCTTTAACCTACTTGGCCTGCAGTGCACAAGAAGCTGCAGAAATTCAATTGAACTGACGTCTAATGTGGTTTTTCCATTTTTGATGACATAAATAAGTCATTGATGTTGGATCTGATAAAGTTTTGATTCCTTTTTCTGTAACTTTTCAATAAATTAATTATCCACTGGTTATATGACAAGTAGTACATAATAAATGAGTCATTAAATTTGATGTTGGATTTGATAAAATTTTGATTGAATTTAATTGGAGAAAACAGTAGTATAAAGCTTATTTATTAAATCAGTTTTAATATATTCATCCATAAAATTTAATTTTGTGATGTAAAAAAATTATAATAACAGGCGTAAATTATTAAATATTTAATAATATAATTTTTAATGCCGATTAAATTTTTAAAAACATATTTAGCAATATATGGCAACAATGTCAACGGCTAGTCAAATGACAGATGTGTTCTAACGTCGTGTTGAATTGAAGCATTTCAATTTCTTTTATCGAGGTAGGTATTTGCTGTAATTTACAAATAATAGATAATGCCATTTAAAAGGTGTTTTATAAAAAGTTGTGGAAACACAAATATAAATGCTCCGGATTTTTTTTTAATTGTTGAAAAATATGGATATTTGTAGAACTTGGTGGCAAGCTTCCAATATTTCTGATCCCATCCCTTCAAAAATACAAATTTTGTTTATGGAAAGAATATATCCATGTCATAATCAACTCTGGGCAAATTGGATGAATCTCCTTTCACAAAATTCAACTCCATCTTAATAGTTTATTGATAAAATATAAAACAACAAAATCAAACGCTACATAAACAAACAACAAATAAATTTAACCAATGTGTCTCTATCACTTGTATTATGTCAAGAAATGACAACTGATAGCACGCAAGCAAAGTTGAAAGAGAGCCGTTTTTATATAATGTTGCTACATAATCCTCGCCGTGAATTTTGTTTACATTTTTAAGATAACTCTGAATAATAACAAACATAAATATCTTTTAATTAATACTAAATACATGTGTATAATATTTATTGATTTTCAAGATATTGAGCAAAATGGAAGTGTTATAGGTAAAATAATGCAAAGTAAATGCACAATTTGGCATTCATATAAGATAGTTACAGCCTAAGTGAAAGTTGTTTATTATTGGTTAAATTACTTCCCTCCAAATAAAATGATTTGAAATCTGTATCTAGACGGGCGTATTCTTATTTTTTATTTTTATTTAAGAAATTATTGTTTTGGTTTAGACTGATTATGCAGTAATTGGTAAAATAATAACATTACTTGAAATACAGTGTGTTCCACATTCCACGGTAACACCTTCGTAGCTCAGTTATTAGTCATCCAATTTCAATCAAGTTTATATCGATATCAAGACCTCTATTATATCTTCTTTGATTAAAACAAAATTTATTTCAGTCATTGACGTGCATTTTTATTAAGAAAAAAAGGGTCGATTTTTCGAGAAATCATATTAGGCATTTTTTTGTTGAAAAACTAATGCAATATTATTGATCAGCATGCTGTAGAACCACTATATCCAGAGTTTAACAACATTTTGATTTTTGGTTTTAGAATTACGGTCCCCTTAAAATTACCTATTTTAAACATTAAATAATCAATAAATTGGTAACGAAATTTTTTTCGAAAAAAAGTCATTCTTCATTTTCTCTTTATATTCACTTTTTTTACTATCCCATATCTTCGAAACTTTCAAATTTCGAAGGCCAAGAATTTGCATTGAAAAATTTTGGGTCATCAGACCTGTAAATTATTCGGGCATTAAGGATTACCGAATTTGAAAGTATCGATGATATGAGGTGGTAGAAAAAATGAATTTAAAGAGAAAATAAAGAATGACTTTCTTGCGAAAAAAGATTCGCTACCAATTTATTAATTATTTAATGTTTAATATAGGCAATTTTAAGTGGACCGTAATTCGAAAACCAAAAATCAAAATGTTGTTGAATTCTGAGTATAGGGGTTCTACAGCATGCTGATCAATAATATTGCATTAGTTTTTTAATAAAAAAATGCCTGATATGATTTCTCGAAAAATCGACCCTGTTTTTCTTAATAGAAATGCACGCCAATGACTGAAATAAGTTTTGTTTTATTTAAAAAAGGTATAATAAAGATCTTTGATACCCATCCAAACTTGGTTAAAATTGGGTGACTAATAACTGAGCTACAAAGGTGTTACCGTGAAGTGGGACACACTGTATATCACCAAAACTGAATTTAAAAAAAATGGGAAACACCTCATTATTCATTCATTCATTCATTCATTCATTATTCAGTGGTTATATGACAAGTGGTACATAAAATCAACTGTAACGTACAAATGTCAGGTTTATATCGGGTGACTTAAAGTAAAATTCAGTTTTTAAAAAATCATAACAAAATTATTTAAACTGTTCAAAAAATTTTATTTTAAAATTAAGATACATGCGGATTTTATTTTTTAAACACTACGTTATCCAAATGTCGACCATCTTGCCTACAGCACTCTTCCAATCGGGTCCTCAAATTTTGGAAAACTCGCTGACACATTTCAACAGGAATATTGGTAATGGCCTCCCAAATGTTGTTCTTTAACTGGTTCGTATTGGCCGGGGGATTGATGTAAACAATACTCTTTAAGTATCCCCACAAAGAAAAATTCGGGGGCGGTGATCTTGGAGGAAGGGGATATCACCAATTCTGGAAATAAGCACACCTGGAAACAATTCACTTAGACTTGTCACTGATGCTGCTGCTGTGTGTGCCGTGGCACCATTCTGTTGAAACCAGGTCCAACTGGGGTCGTATCCAGAAAAGTTCCGAAGAGCCGGAATAAAAAAGTGAGAATGTTGAAATCTGTCGACGAGTTTTCTAAAAGTTAAGGACCAGGTTGGAGGAGTGCTGTAGGCAAGATGGTCGACGTTTGGATAACGTAGTGTTTAAATAAAATATCTTAATTTTAAAATAAAATTTTGTGAACAGTATACATAACTTTGTTATGATTTTTTAAAAACTGAATTTTATTCTGAGTCACCCGCTAGTTTATACAGATATGTTTAAGGATTTTCGTATTTTAATTTCTATATTGTAATTACAGAATTTGGAGAAACTGCGAATCTTTGATATACTACATTTTGAATACGTGACAAATAATTTATTTGTTTTAAAATTTTTCACAAAAAGGTACATTTTAAATCACATGCAATATCTATATCAATCGGTACAGCAATACATCCTTTCTTAAATAAAACTACAGAATTCACTGATGCTCTAGAGTGTCCTGTTGGCATTTTTGTGATCTCAACAAGGCATTCGACTGCATAAGTCATATATATATTTAAAACACATGCCGTTTTCTTTTCCAGTTCGCCAGCGGCTCCCACTGAAGTCGATTTTGATGATTATTTAAAAAAAAATTGAGCTCTCTATCCACAGATGTGTCATCACTGTTATTTTCACACATGAAAACGAAATAGAAGTTGAAATAAATTTCAGCGCTCGAACTTTAACGTACTGGTGGCCCCTACTACTTTTTTGCAATTTGTCCGAAATAAATATCTGAGGATTTAAAAGTCTCGACAAATGTCATGAGTAATTCTTTTTTACCGACTTTATGTGGCTCGGCGGTGGTCCCATATTAATTTATATTTTAATAATTTATTGCCCTATCATAAATTCATGGTGACAGCGGTCGATATTTTCTTGGGTTTAGAATAAACACCTCTCAGATTATTTTCTAAGAAAGTTGTTTGAATTAGCTTTTCAATATTGTACATTTTTAACGCAAAAGAACATGCAACACTACAAAATATATCTTATTAATACAGTTACAAATAAAAAGTTAAATATTAACAACACTTAGCTGTGATACGAGATTTACTTCTCTTCCCTTCCTTTTCCTTTTTGATTAGTTTTAGTGCATTACACCAAATATACTATGGAAATCTGGATTATGTACGAAATTAATCACTTCTCACAAGACCGCTAATCGCACGTTCCAAGATATGTATTATTTTTCAAACATCTACCACTCACTTGACAACTTAAAATTACATATTTTACACTTTGAATTTAGCTTAAGTGATGGCACATAAAAACGGGCCACTAGAAGACGTCTGGCCGCGGTCACGTCTGACTTGAGACTCAAATTTCATCATAAAATTTAAGTTTGTGAATTCAAATTCCGTCGAAATTGCATTAGAATTGGTAGTTAGATGTTTTAGAAGTAGCTGATAACGAATCTGATGTGCAAAGTTAAGAACTCAAAATGGCGAATTCAATATGGCTGTGATAATTGCAAGATTTCCGTAGATTTACATGAAATTTGATACATAGTCATTTGAAATTTGATGATTCATCTCCATTACAGGCATATTCTCCTGAAGCTTCGTTAAAATATATGCATTGTAGTAATCAACAATTGTTTGAAAATAGCCTATCTCAATTCTTTTTATTTGTTCAACTTAATAATTTGACCAAAAAGGTCTCTTTCACAATTTCATCATGGGCAATGTTTTTTCTTTTTTTTTTTTTCATTGCGATACCAGATATTTAAGAAAAAACTGCGATGACACACAATTTTGAACATTCTTTTATTTAAACAAATGCCTTCCGGGACTTCAATTTAATACAAAACTTTTTACTACACTTCTCAAATTTCAGCGAAAAAATTGCTATAGGGGCAATTTTTTTAGACTTGGAGAGAATATTTAAGAAATTAATATATCTTTAACCTATTCAGGGCCCGTTTATCAATACAGAGTTAGGTTATTTTGCCCCAGTGCTAAACGCTAACTCCAGGCTAAAGTGTTTATCAAGTCGGGTTAAAAGTAACCCTGGGTTAAAGTCAGAGGTAACTTAGCCCGAGCTTCAAGGTGAGGGTTTCTCTGTTAGCCCGAGATTAACCTACAAATTTTTTATTTGTTGTTGGGTGAAAAGTCAATTTTTTTTTTGTGTAAATTAGGAAGCTTTCGACGAAATAAGCGATGATGAAGCAGATATTTTGGAATTTTTGGAACACAAGACATATTTGGTTTTCTAATATAGTTAAAAAACAAATATTAAAATCTATTTTATTGTATTGTAGAAATCGTTCAGCTTCTTTGTCTCTCCAAGATATTGCATCAGTATTTTTATTCTACGACGTGCTTATCATTATTTGCTATTTTAATTAATAGAAACCGCGATGGTGGAAAATTGGGGCCTCTGCCTATCTTTGTCGGGGTTTCACTCGGTTTCTTAAAATATAAACTACCGGCCAGAAAATATTCTAGTTTATATTATAATTGTTGTTTATCGTTGCTGTCACTGTGAGGTGACTTTTCGACAAAAACAAATAAATGCTTTTAACTTGGTAACAAAAACTTTAAGAAGTAACAAACAAAAAATTACTCACTTTTCGGTCAATCACAATCAACCTAGAGTTGGCAACTCTGTACAAAGCGTTATCAACCTCAGGTCAGAGACCTTACACCGCAAAGAAGCGACAGCAAGGCTTCCCTCGTTAACCATCTTCTTATGCGCATGTGCGAGATAGGTTATGTAGTTGTCATTATATTATATTATTATTATACTCTTCGCAAAAACGAAGAGTATATTGTATTTGATCGGCACATTTCTAAAATCGTAAATATCGCTCGTAGAGAAAAAAATTTCATATCATTGTGTTAGTGAACGAATTCTGAACAACTTTCAAAATGTCCATCTGTCCGTCACGTTTCTTGTAAGCACGATAACATAAGAAAGAAAAGTCCGATTGTATTGAAATTTAGAAAGTAAGTTAGTGTTAGCTAGAGGAAGAACCCTATTATTTTTTAAGAAAATCGATCAGTAAATAAAGAAGTTATTAATTATTTAATTAAAAAAAAAAATATTCTCTTAATGTTTGTCGCTTGTACTGAAATGGAAATCTTGGGAAATATTATTTCCATAATATATATTTTTTTGTTTATGAATTTTACTAATATATATTTCATAGAAGTACGAGTTGATATATGTATGAATGTTGAAAGATATATATCACGGACAATCAATTTTCGTAGCAATGGGTGGTGGCGCAGCGGCTAAAGCTTTGCGTTTGCCGACGACACGGCCATATATGCGCATTCACACAACGCACAAGCGGCCCCAGGGAGGTGGGCCGAAATCGTCTGCACCGCTCACATTTGTGAGTGGGGCCGACGTAAAGTAAGCTCGCCCGCCCTGCACGAGGCTGGTCCCCGGTCTACAGCGATGTATTGGGGTAAAGGGCAATAGTCCTGCCCGGCCCCAGTCATCCGAGACCGACATCTTTAGCCAAGAATATTGGCGCACAAGCGGCAAATATGCTACTGAAAGCGCACATGACTCGTGCCACGGCATATTACGACAAGTGAAAGATTCGGATCAACGCCGAGAAGTCTGAGTCGCGCTGTTTCACAAAGAACCGCATCTTAACGCCGATTTCGATCGGGGGGCAAGAAATTTCAATCAAACGGTGCGTGAAGTATCTGGGGGTGAACGTAGACGAACGACTGACGTTTAACGCCCACATGAATGAGACGGTACGCAAGGTCTACTTCATGTCCAGGAGTCTGTACCCGCTCCTGGCCAGAGGTAGCGGACTTAACAGGACAAATAAAAAACTGTTGTATACGATGGTGATCAGGCCGGCCATCACATACGCGGCGCCGGTGTGGTGCAGCATACCGGCCACGACAATGAGAAAACTTCGAGCTCTCGAACATAAATTAATGCGCCTCATCTCTGGTTCGGACAGATACACCTCCCTCAGAGATTTATATGATCGTTGCCACGACATAACCCCACTAGCGGACTACGTCCAAGAAATTTCTCAAAAATTCTACGAATTCAAACTGGTGATAGTCCGCTAACCCGCAACATAACCCGAATCAGACAGTATAATGCAATCCTTTTCGATATTCGACACCCCCTACCATACCAGGCGTTGCCTATCTTCCGGTAACCTCTCTAGCCACACTTTCCTATACGACAACTTCTTATTTCCCCACTTTTAACCTTTACTAAAACCTATAATCAACTTTCTCCATTCCTTTTATATGTTCTATTTGTTTTTATCCTTTTTATTATTTTGTCTTTTTTGTTTCTAAATTCTGTCTTGACCAATAAATTTTCAAAACCAAAATATTTCGTACCATATCTTTTAAATTTCCACGACATTTTCCTGGTGGCAGGAAGACCGCCAGGGTGGAATTGCTTCGAACGGGTTTTTTCGTTGAGTTCTGTTTTCCCGTGCCAGCAACCAACATTAAATAAGTGCTTCATCTAGTGAGTGATAAGTTTTATAGTGTTTTTCTTTTAATTAGTTTTAGGTCCTTGTGGACACATTTTTAATGTCTAATTTAGTTTTTAAGTCTGCCTGTGGCAGACAGGAGCACTAACCTGTATATTATCTGTCGTTAAGCCAAACCGGACCTGCTCCGCCCAGCCCTGCAATCACCACGACGCTGTGCGACGTAGTTGTCTGACTGGCTCCGGACCAGGTTCCGGCGAGGCTCATACATGTATAAAAACTCTTAATAAATTGTTATTGGTTGATTGATTTTGCTTTGCGTTTTCAATCCAATGGTCCCGTGTTCGAATCCCACACAGGTTGGATAGTTTTTTTTCATTTTTTTTTTCATATAATTTCTTTCACAACAAAGTTGGTATCGCAAAATTTAGGATGTCCAAAACTAACATTATTTACAAGAAAACTGCGAAGAGTATCCTATAGAATGTGTAACAATTATATATAAAAAGCTCAATAAATTGGCGAAGAGTACGTTTTTAGCTTGTTATTAATTATATTTAATATGTGGTATAGTAACATGTTATACCTACTGAATTGCTTTCAGTGTACATCAAACGTTAAAGTTCTCTCAGTATAAGAAGTTGGGTTTCACTCATGTTCAATGACATTAGAACCGGGTCATAAAATAACAAAGGAACCGCCAATATTGTCGCTTCTCTGGGGTGTAAGTTCTCTGCTCAGGTTATTCAAGGATTTCCTAACCCACACATAAAATATGGTGGATAAACGGATGCGAGTTTAACACTCACTTTGCCTCGAGGTTAAAGCTGGCCCAGGGCTAGCTGACACGCAAAGGGCATAGCAGGATAAGCATGTGTTAGGTGCCCCTTCACCAATCGGGTCGAAATTTATGTTAGATGAAATTTCCCAAAATATTATTTTTGGAAAACCATTTTTACGGGAGTTATGGGGGTAAAAAGAAAAATAGAAAAAAATTTTTTTTCTCGAAAACGGATAAACCGATTTTCATGAAAAAAATATATATTATGGCTTTTGATGGTGCAAATGTGGGAAAAAATTATTGAGTCCATTTGTCGAAAAAAAGTGGTGAAAAATTTTTTTCAAAATAAAAAAAAAATTATTTTTAGGGGATGTTCTAGAGGCACACCCACCATTTTCTTCCACATAAATGCTTTTATGCCCCTTTAAAACATATCCAATTTTCAAAGCGATCGGAAGCAAGTGGTGGAAGAAGTTTTTGACCGCCACAACCCCCTGAAACGGCCATCCCTCTTATGGATCCCTTTATGTTTTCATATATAAACGGGTTTGGGGAGTGATTTATCGCTTGAAATAATATGGAAGGGGGTTATAGAGTGAGTGAAGTCCAGACAGCAGGCCTAGGGGGTTGATTAAACCTTCCCGAGGGGTGTAATTTTTTTTTCAAATTATTCGGTTCAAATGCGTATGCCCCATTTTCGGGGTCGCTGATCACGGGAAAAATATTCATTTTTAGCTCCAACCCCCTCAAACAAGCAGAAATCACCCCCTTACTCACGGTTTGAGACATGAAGAGGGGTTGGAGCTAAAAATGAATATTTTTCCCATGATCAGCTACTCCAAAAACGAGGTAAACGCATTTGAATCCGAATTATTTGATAAAAAATGATTTTCCACTCCTCGGAAGGGTTTAATTAACCCCCTAGGCCTGCTGTCTGGACTCAACTTACTCTATAACCATCTTCCATGTTATTTCAAGTATAACTCGTTGATAAATCACTCCCCAGACCCGTATAGAAAACATAAAGGGATCCATAAGAGGTGGCCGTTTTATGAGGTTGCGGCGGTCAAAAACTTCTCCTACCACTTGCATTGTGTTCAACACCGAAACGGACGGAGGGAGGTAATCTCCTCTTCGCAAGAATTATTTACACTATTTCTGCCTTTATTACATACAAAATATAACTGTGTCAATATGTACAATATGTTACCTAAACACTTACGTGAAATAAGTTGCCCTAGATTATTTAAAAAATCAAAATCAAAATCTTTCTACTAGAAAATGCTTTCTATAGCGTTGATGAATTTGTATCCGGATAATTTTTTCTTTTAAATATTTCTTGACTGATTGACGTACTTTATATTTATTGTTGTATTTGTTTTGTATTGTCATTTCTTTCGTTGTAATAATGTTTGTTTAATATTATTAATATTATATATTTATTTATTTATATTTATATTTATATTTATATTATATCTTGACTTACCATATATACACTACTATGTATCACAAGTGGCCAATAAAGATTATTATTATTATTATTATTATTAGCGGTTCTTTACTACATCTTACTACCACGGTCACTTGGCGGCCATTACAACTCGATGACGTCAACTGTGGGGTCAAATAAAATCTAGTTTGAAAATCTGAAGATTTTGCAATGATGACATCTGTAATCAGCCCACGAAAGAACTAGTTTTCAAAGTCCACTACGAGGAGGTTACAGTACCTTTCACTAGTGAAGGTGCCTGTTTATTGTGAGTCTTCTTGCCTCTAACTAGTTGGGGCGCTTGTTTATTGTAAGTTCCCTTGCCTCTCATTAGTCGAGGTGCTTGGTTATTATGAGTCCCCTTGCCATTCACAATTCGGGTTGACTTTCTTGCGTGAGTCCTCTTGCCTCTCACGAATCAGGTTACTCTATATTGATGAGACTTCTCTTAGTCTTCATTCTTCGAGAACATCCCATAGAAAAAAAATTTATTTTAAAAAAATTTTTCAAAAATGTTGCAGGGGGTTGCGGCAAAAACTTCTCCCACCACTTGCATCGTGTTCAGCACCCTCGAAAATGAGGGGGAGAAGGTAATCTCGTCTTTGCTCGAAATATTTACAAAAAAGTCGTCTTATAATGCTTCATTACATAGACTACGCGCCGCCCGCAGTCTGCCAATGATTATCAATTTTGAGTATGTTGTACCCTTCCGATCGCTTTGAAACTTGGATATGTTTTAAATGTATATAAGCACTTATTTGGAAATGGTGGGTGTGCCTCTAGAACATCCCCTAAAAAAAATTTTTTTTTATTTTAAAAAAATTTTTTCACCACTTTTTTTCGACAAATGGACTCAATAATTTTTTCCCACATTTGCACCATCAAAAGCCATAACATATATTTTTTTCATGAAAATTGGTTTATCCGTTCTCGAGAAAAAATTTTTTTTCCAATTTTCTTTTTACCCCCATAACTCCCATAAAAATCGTTTTCCAAAAATAATATTTTGGGAAATTTCATCTAATACTAGTATCAACTTATGTTAAAAATTTCCACACGATTGGTGCGGGGGCACCTAACACATGCTTATCCTGCTATGCCCTTTAACCATACATCGATAAACGGCTCCTAAGAAAAATAACTTTGCGTTTAATTGTACACTACTCGTAGTAACTAACTATTTTCTGTTTTGTGACCTTAACTTAAGGCCTTTACTTAAAAATAAATCAGGATTAAAATGTTTTTGTCTAAGAAAGCAACTTTCAATAGTGTTCCAACAATGTCAATTTATAAATATTCGGATCTTTTAGTTTTTTTAAATTATCCCAGAACGGAGATGTGCAAGGCAAGTTGAGAAGCTATCAGGAACATGAAAGCTTTCCTCATTTAGGCGTCTCTCTATCTCTGATAATAACCAAGATAGCAACACATGCACCACAAATTTGAGACACCCTGTACAGTAACAGTTTAACATTGCCTTTGAAGAATAACAAATTTTATTCGCAATTTATTAATTTGCATTAAATGCACCTGCCTTGATTTTTAAAATAATGATTGTTGCCTTTCATCAAATATCTAAGAGATTTATTTTATATTGGATTATTCCAAGTTAGTTAGTAAGAAGGGCTGTAGCTGTGAATGGTTTTTGGTTAAAATGGGTTCAGCAGCTGGCAGGTTGACGGTCTCCACGGTGTGGCGTCTGAAAGCTGTAAGAGCATTAAAAGGACTATACCGCCCTTACTTTTCCTGCCAAGATAGAAGCTACTTTACTGATCCAGCCCTTAAAAGCACTGCTACAAAACGCACTTCATAATTTATAGTTATTTAACAATGCAGGAACGCCGGAATATTTTTATACATTGTCCTGTGTGAAAGGGTTACGGAAAAAGGCCGTGTAAAATTATTTTTTAAGCGGATTTGCACGATTACAGTCATGAGGGCGGTGTTTATTTTACAAGTGAGCCAGAGTTAAAATATAATTGAATACGGTTTATTTAATATGGGATTTGGTGTCGAGATATGTAATGGGGTCTTTTAAAATTACATATGTAAAATCTGTCTATTAAAAGGGGACTTTTTATGCATTATGGTTATTTTATTCCTTCGGGATGCGACATTACATTTGATGAAAGTAACGAGATGAGTTCCTAATGAAATAAATAATATTCGCATCTTATTGTACCAAAAGTAAATCATAAAATAAATAAAATGGACGTTGCATTCTGTTAATTTAAAAAATTACTGTTTCTTTCTTATAAATTAATCTATTACATCGTTAGAAAAAACGGGGTCCGAAAACCATCAGTTCATTAGACTGGGTGTCGTCTAGTACAAAAATCAGTGGTAAAGAGTAAGTAAGTCAAACATCCAACAAAGTTGGGACATCAAATTGTTAAATAGTTTTAAAGTCTGGAGGGTGATTGTCTTAAAATTGTATTTCAACGATAAAGTACATATTAACATGGAAAGTGTCATAAGGAGAAAGAGGCATTCAACTAAACTCATTGGAAAACTTTTGGCGAAAACACTCACTTTTGAGAAGACGTACGTTCACTATCGATTTTCACAAAATTCACAAAAGAATCAAAAACCTTTTGTAATGCAAAAACTATCTAATTTTAGCTGTGAGAATTTAAACCAACTAAAGTACAAAATTCAACACTATTATTTAAAATTTTTACCTTATAAAGGGCATACAAGCACAAGGGGTTTTCAAAAAATCTACAAAACTGTTTTTTGGTGCAAAATTTTGCAAAACTCGTAATATGAAAAATTTAATAAAGCTGCTTACGTCTAAATTTGTTTGAAATATATTTTTTTTAATATAGTATTGCATAATGTCACTGGAACGCTTGATAAAAAATATATGACTGTTCATATTCTTAATAGATGTTTCTAACTTTAACGCCACTCTTTACTAGTGTCAAATTTATTTAATAAATAAATCCAATAAATTTATTTATTAAATGTACTAGTATCAAGAGGAACTGCGATATAGAGCAAAATAACAACAGGAGGGCCGCAAGGTTCAGTCTTGGGCCCTATATTTTTTTTAATTACACGATCGATTTCTGCAGCATAGAATTTAATAATATAAATATTGCTGATATTGCATAATTACGATTCGCGTTAACCTGATTTGGAAAACATTCTAAATTTATTTCAGAAAATAAATATATATTCAGGAAGTTAAAAAAAATTGGGGTAATGGGTTAATGGGTTATCAAAATACGAAAATTTGTAAAAATTGTTCATACTGTTTCCTTTTATACATTTTTTATTTTTAAAGTAAGTAGATATTTCATTTCTCTCAAATACAATACTATGTTATCAACACTATGAAATACTGAAAAATTGTAGTGGAATATTAAAATAATAATAATAATATAAATCTTATAAACTGTATCTTCGTTTTGAGATAGTTATCAAACACTATAAAATAGTGAAAAATTGTAGTGTATTATTAAAAAAATAGTAATGTAAAGCTTAATATGTACTTACTTTTTGAGATAGCAAGACTACGATTGATTAAAAACATGAACAAGTTCCGAAAAATATTATTTTCGGTATTTAGTAGATAACTCAATACACTCGCACACTCAATATCTAATGTTTAATACGAAAAAACAAGAAATTACGTATGTTGCATATATATTGCTGAATTTTGATCACCCCAATACAATAATTAATGGCTTCACTCTGAAAATATAAAAATTCACCATTGCCCAGACAATGATGCACGTGCAATAAAAGAACAAATAATACACTATGGTGTTACGAGAAAAATAAAAATTCCCTATGGCATCTGGATAACAAGGCTTGCTGCATAATTTCTGATGGTCAATTTGAGGCCTACATTTGAAATTATAACCAACTGTCCATTTTGAAAATACTGGAATGATAACTGTGAAATTATCGATGGCATTATTCAGCCAACACTTCCTCTAACTTCATTTCACCTATAACACATTGGGTTAAAACATTACCTTTCATAATACCTCTATATATTATTCTATAAGATATTATCAAAGTATATTAACAAAAATTTTGAGGCGTCGCGTCGGTAGTACCGATAAATGAAAATGATGTCACCTGCTCGGTTATCACATCAAATTCTACCATAGGAAGGCATCTATTCCCCACCCACAGTAGTGTTTATACAGGGGAATCATACGGAATCCTAATGGCACTAAAAACTAGAATAGACAGGAATCGGACAGTTGCAATATGCAGATTCGGTAAACTCCGTAAACAACATGTACGTCCAAAATCCTTTGGCCCAAAAAATACTTGCCCCTTACTACTCGTCCTATAACTAAAATCTCGGTTATAGGACGAGGACGATCTAGTCCATGCCAAAGTTGCAAAAACCGCAAAAGTGCAAGGGTAGTTACCAAAGATGGCTACCCCCACGTTTTCATCCCCTTTCCCCATTTTTCGTTGTCAGGCATGCGGGGACTTGTTGGATCGGGATTTTTTTTGAGGAAACTCAATATGTCCCGTAAAATTTCACAACCAGACATCCTGGCAACCCTCGGTGGTTGAATTCACCGCCTTCCTCAATACCAAAACATGCAAAAAACATCCAAACGTACTGAAAATTGTTTTCTACACATTTTCAAGGGCGGGGAACACGATGCTGATATTACTCCCTCATCCTAAACGTATAAAGCCAACTCTTTTTCCCATTTTTCGTTATCAGACATGCGAGGATTTATTGGATCGGGTTTTTTTTTAAGGAAACTATATGTATTGTAAAATTTAGCAACCAGACATCCTAATAACCCCCAAGAGTTGAAACCACCCCCTTTCTCAATCCTGAAGTGTCCCTCAAAGAGAAGGTTTCATCCTCCGTTTTCAAGAGAACACGATCGTGACATCACTTTCACTTTTAGTCTTCAAAAACTACCCTTGCATGCTCAAAACCATCTGTTTTTCTTATAGTGAGATCACATTAGGAGTAATTGGTTAGGGCTGGGAGGCTAAATAATATCAGCATGTGTTCCCCGTCCTTTAAAACGTGTAAAAACAATTTTCAGCACGTTTGGATGTTTTTTGCATGTTTTGGTTTTGAGGAAGGGAGTGGTTTCAACCCCCTAGGGTCGTTAGGATGCCTGGTTGCGTAATTTTACAAGACATATTGAGTTTCCTCAAAAAAAAAAAACGATTCAACAAGTCCTCGCATGCCTGAAAACGAAAAATGGGAAACGGAGGTAGTTTTATGCATTTAGGAGTAGTCTGAGGGGGATAAGGACCGCGCGACTATCACCATTGTGTTGGCCGACTTCAAAAAGTTTGGTCGCTACCCTTATACTCTGGGGTTTAACTCTCTTTTGCAACTTTGATACGCATTATCACACGTCGGTAATGAAAGCCGACCAAGCAGCTAAAGAAGCCTTAGAGTCTGAGCTGTCTCTAGAAGTGATTCAGTTGCATAAAGATTTAAACAACTCGCTGAAACTGTGGAAGTTCCTACCACCTTGAGTCTGAAGGACAACAACAATTTATATGTAGTCATACCATCTGCAACTTTATACAATTTGTTCACTCTCAGGGTGATTCATTACAACTCTTAGATTACGGCTTAAAACCTTAGTCCTTAGATAGAGTAAAAACAATTTCTACTTACCGTAAATTGCTGCTCCGCTATGCTCCTCTGTAGTTGTTACCATTAATGCACTTTCTGATTTACATTTTAATAATATTCACAATTTCGTGTTGTAATCGGGGTTCTGAACAGACGTGAGGTGAGTGAAGTTCCTTAAAAATTAGCGGCCACTCCAACTCGCAGAATAACACGAGGTGTTAACCAGAAGGAGAATTAGTTCAATGAAAGGCTTGTATTAAATTGTAATTTCAATTTTTAAAGATAAAAATAAATCAATAACTAATTAATAAAACAGCCAGACCTGCATAACACACATGGTAAGTTTGGGTTACATGCCGAGGATGTTTCGTCTCAACTACGTACAAGGGTTAGAGTAAGGAAAGCAATAGTGCCATAAAAGATTTAAGTTCCTTGAAAGAGGATATACTTGTGGAATCTTGGTTTGGTGTTGAAAATATTGACAATAATAATAATAATAATAATAATAATAATAAATGAAATTTTGGTTCACTTCGATTTAACTATATGAATCCCTATGGAACATTGTATGATTCGTGAGGACAGTGCTTTTTAAGCAATATGTAAGTTATATGAGTTTTTAAAGCATACTCTCGGCTTATAACTTGATAAGAGTTGCGTGACCTTGACTCGTTTTCAACCCTTATTGAGATGCCCGCTTCCTCGTTTTTCGAAAACCTCGTTACACTGCAAAATTTTAATTAAACAATGGAAATTCGCCCTTTATTATAGGCACTAAACAGATTTTATTACTTTTAACACACTCAACACTCAACACAATCAGAGATTATTTATAGTCATATTGACATAATTTCGTAATTAGGATCTACATTCTACACTTAAGAGATTGGTTCATATTATTAAAATAATGTTTGCTTCTTCCGTGGACAACTGGTATATAAACTAAAATTTGAACAGTTTTAAGAATTTATTATGATGATATCGTAAATCGCTAAGTAAAAAAGTTTCCAATCGTCAACCGTGGACATCCTGTACTTTTTTATATCTAATCATCACGAAACACGAGGTAACGAGGTTAGTTCCAAATAAAATAAATAATACTCGTATCTTCTTATAGCACCAAAAATAAATATTAAAAGAAATAAAATGGATGCATGGTTCGCTTGGATTTAGCTTTATGAATCCATATGGAGAATTGTATGATTCGTCAGGATAGTGCTTTTTAAGCAATATGTAAGTTATGTTAGTTTTTAAAACGCACTCTCGGCTTATAATTTGATAAGAGTTGCGTGACCTTGACTCGCTTTCGACCCTTATTGAGATGCCCGCTTCCTCGTTTTTCGGAGATTTCGTTACACTGCAAAATTTTAATCAAACAATACAAGTTCACCCTTTATTATAACAGATTTTGTTACTTTTGACACACTCAATACAATTAGTACAATAAGTAAGATTGACATAATTTCGTAATTAGGATATACATTCTACACTTAAGAGATTGGTCCATATTATTAAAATGCTACAAAAGAAGCAAAAGAAACAGTCGACATCAAAGTCCGTGTTGCTTACCAACAAAGTTTACAAAAGTCAACATGTGCGAGTTTGGAACTTCAAATTCCACAACAAACTATATGTAAAATTTGACGTAGAGACTAAAATTGAGCCCTTACAAATTGCAGTTACTGCAGCATCTACGTGAAGGTGATAAGAAGAAACATCGATAGTTCTGCTTTGAAATGATGTACCGTCATGCTATGGGAAATGAACGTTCGAGAGTAATAGTGAAGGATTCTCCAAAGGTGAATGTGTTCTGTGCCGTATTCCGCACGAAAGTGTATGATCCTTTCCTATCTGAAGAAAACACAGTAACAGGAGCTACATATCATCAAATGTTGATGAACTGGTTGTTGCCTGAACTGCATGAGGACGGGGGAACTTCATCTTCCAACAGAATGGTTGGAAACCTCGCTGTTAGAAAATATCTGGGCGAAACACTTCCACAGTGCTGGATTGACCGGGCAACATACGCTAACCGCGCTCTTGAACGGTGGCCACCGAGCAACCCCCATCTTACACCTTGCGACTATTTTCTTTGGGAATTTATGGGAGACAAGGTTTACGTGTCTTCGCTTCCTAATGATTTATATGAGGTGAGACAACGCATCACGAATGTTGTTGAAAGTGTCAATGTAGATATGTAACAGCGGGTTTGGAATGAACTAGGCTATTGCCTTGATGTGTGCCGTGTGACACAAGAGCACATATTGAATACTTGTCAGCTACCAAAGTAAACTTTAAGAATTACTTTATAAAACAGAGTAAACGGATTCATGATACTAATATTATTAGTTTTGAATTAATAAAACATTATAAGTATCTATTTCTTTTACAGTAACCCTGTACATTGTATATGGACGAAAAGGCAACATTCAAAGCTTCATTAAACGTAATAATTTTATTTAACACACTTTCAAAAATCCAATCTTAAAAGCAGTTAATCATTCCTCCTTTCAGTAACCTACTTTTACAGCGTTTTCGGATACATGAACAATTAAAGAACATCGCTCTGCCCGCGCTAATATAGTTGACCATGACTCTGGCAATGGATGGCGTTGATGTGGTATGCAGATGAAACAGATGAGCATCCATCCGACTCCCCAACAACTGGCAGTGGATGATTGATCGGCGAACTAATTGGATGATCGATGGGTTTAGTTCATCAAGTGCCGCTCGCACCATCATTCTCTTCATGGCCTTCCTGATTTCAAGTAGAAATTAGGCCGATATGTTTCCCCCGGCATGCTGCTGTGTTACGGACCTAATACTCCAACGACATACACACCGAAATATGCTTGATACTTAATAAATGATGTGAGATTATGGAGTGTGGCAGGGAGGACATAACTAATCAATGATTTTAATCTTGGCAGGGCTCTTTTTATGAGGTGAAAATGTGGCGTAGAATTTTTTTATCGAGTTTTTGACAAATTAGGTTCAATTAGTAATTGCGATTATTATCAAATAAACATTATATAGAATTATTTTAAATATTATGCATTACAAAGTAACAGCTGTTTGTGCAACTAATAGAGATTCAAATGTATTGAATCTTCATCTTATATGTCTATTGTAAACCACTCACTTACTTGAATAATTCATTTGAATAATTTATGTTGAATAGTTTTGAAGATCTGTTTGAAGTTCTATTGAAATATGTTCCATCTAGATTACAAAGATACCAGAACAGGCATGATGGCATATTTGTGTAAATAATAACGAAGGGTCTTGAAAAAAAAAATAAAAAAACTACCGTATTTAAAAAGGGTATTATTTCATTACCAAATTTTACATTAAAATTGGTACGTTTTGTGGTACAAATTAAATAATATTCATCAAGCTTTAACCCAAGGTATTTAAATTTCAGTGCATACACATAATGAACATGTAATTTTTCAATCGTCATAAAATATCCATTATCAATATGTATTTATATATACCGGGTGTCAACGGAATCATTAGACAAGTCATAATTTTCATATTTTTCAAGATATAAGACTCAATTGGCAGGATTAATATATAGCCACATTTCGTTATTTGACACTTTTTTATCGCCTCCTGTTTCCCCGGAAATGATCCCCAACTTTGAATTTTTAAATGAAACACCCTGTATATTTTTATATTTTTGGATATTTTTTTATACAATTTTAAGTGCAATTGCATTGTTTTAAAAAAGTTTCGGGACTACTTGATTTTTATAGCCATTTTCATTTTTGCATGTAGATTGCAGCAAATGATCTCAAACAATCTAATGGAATCAAACGATAAGAGAACAAAAATGTGAAATTTTTCGAATTGTTTTCGTACCTATGACCAACCAAAATTTCCGAAATCACTTTTTTAAAAGGCAACATCTTTTAGACACCAAGTAGTTAACTACTAATTTTCACGGCAAATCTATTGATCTTCAAATCGAAAATCGGTTTGATATTAATCGAAATACGCAAGTTCTTTGATGAATAAAATTTTAAAAATCGAGAAATTATCAGGTATAGCTTGCTTAGGTGCATAATTTGAAACACAATCTTACAAACGTCTATTAGTAAAATCAAAAGCCAAGGATTTGCTGTAAGCAAGGAATTAAAAGATTTTGTATCGAAAAAGACACTCAATTTTTTCGAACGATGGGGAATTTCTATTTTTCTGACGGGAGATCTCGAAGAATGACATCTCATTGAAAGCCGTAAGAAGATGACCATCGTAAAAAATGTAAAATGTATAGTTTCATTTGATATTAATTATGTCTAGACAGTGTAAATCAAAATTCTGTGATTCACTCGTATTAGCTTTAGTTGATTATGACAATGTTGTATATGGAAAATTATTATCGGCGACAGCAAAAAAGAAAATTCAAAAACTTCAAAATTCATGTATGCATTATATTTACAGTATTTCATATAGACAATATATATCACCACATCTAAATAAACACACGATATTAAACATGGAAAATCGCAGACGTTTACACATGCTCACACTTATATGGCGAATAATTCATAATGAAGAACCTCAGTACTTAAGAAATAAATTAATTTCACGAGATCACTTGCACAATACAAGATATATACAAAATCAGCATAAAACTTTTCAAAGATCATTTATGTATTTTGCATCTCATTTTTGGAATGAACTTCCAAATGAATATAAACAATATAAATCAAAAAGAATTTTTATTAAAGTTATCAAAAATTACATTTTGGCTGATCAGAGACAGGAGACTTGATGCTGCGTGGATGCGCATATATTTCTTTTTTTTTTTTTTTCGATAAAATTTTATTTACTTTTAACCTTTTTGCTTCGCTTTGCGGGGTCTGCCCGTTCCCCTTGTCTGAGTGCTGCTGTTGCTATTGTTGTTATTAGGTATAATAAAATATAACATTTGTTAGTTTACAATTCATTACTGAATATTAAAAAATAAAATAATAATAATTTTTTTTTTCTTGAAATTTTAGATTTATATATATTAACATTTTTTTATAATCTTTTTATAATCTTAGATTAGGCTATTTGTATTTGGGCAAATGTAAGAAGAGTTCTACAGTTCAATTTGTACCATTTCTACTTTGAGTGAAATACATGTATTATTATTATTATTATTTAATATACACAGCACATAAAAGATTTTGTAATAATGCTTCGAGAAAGGAAAATTATTCGGTTTTCGAAACGTCAGTTTGCAATTATTTTGCAGCTAATTCACATTCAAAAATAAAACAAAATGAAGGCATAAAATTCAAATAAAAACAATTACCCTTGTTGTTAAGGGTCACCCTAATATACAACTCTCAAATATCACAATAATAACAAAAAGCATTGTTTTGTTATTAAAAAAAAATAATAACAATTATGAAGAAACTTGAACCTCTATAGCACCTAAACGAAGCTATTTTGAATGCAATGCATTAATTTTGATATCGAGAATCTATAGCAGCTTTCTATAGGGACCTTTTAGAAACATTTTGTGAATATAATAGATCGACAAAATATTTTTTTAATTTGCGTTAAAACTTGCAACATAACAAAATATGAATGTCGATTATATTACTTTCAATTGCAATAACACTCTGGTTTACTTAAATGGAGTATTTTTCATATTCTGTAATACATAATGCTTAATCACGAGTCTGTCCTCAAAGATTATTTCGCCTGTTGCCTATTTATATTTATAAAGATCTAATCAGATTACAAATCTGAGTGTATTTAAATTTGATCCTTAGAAAATAAGAAAGTGAGAAAAAGTTAATCTAATACCTGTTGATGAATGAGAAAGCAAAATAAAAAAGACGCGGGCGATAAAAAGCGGTTTTCTTTGAGAGGAACATTATGGAGTGGCCCTGCCTGCAGATCTGTAACACCCTCGTGGAATCTTATAAAAAGAAAGCCTGGGAAAATCTGATTCCAGAGGGTGTCAACTGCACAAACACACTCCAATCTTGCCGTCATTTTGTCGGTTCATCATTTAACTCTATTGCTCCTTGATCCGTCCTCGCTTAATACACTTTTGAATTAAAGATTACACACTTGACTTTCCTCCGCATTTTTTGCATTTCCTAAATTACGATAAAAGCTCGTACTAGATCCGGTGATTATTTTTATTATATATTCACAGGGTGAACTAAAGAGGCACGTTACAACATACGTTAAATTTTAAAATTAAAAGTATCATCAATAACTACAGCAAAAAATGACAAGAACGATAATATCACAGGACATATAACAATTATTACCAACAACTTGGTCTTTTAGCGCACACAAAACTGAAAAAATTATAATAGTACATTATTCAGCTAGCGTATAATGATGGGCTGTTATGCACAAGGGTGTAATAGCCATTATACGCGAGCTGAATACTATACGTTGTCCACGACTATTAAATACAATGTACTCATTATGTATGTGTTTCCTCAAGGATAATGCTATCCATTATTCCCTGCAGTGAATAATAATGAATAATGATTTCACAGTGAATGAACAATGAATGGACAATGAATAATGATTTCATTATTCACTAGTAAATAATGAGGACAGTCAGTTGTTTATAAGAAGTCACGGGCTTCACGCCCTTCAATTCGAGTGCAGTCTCGCAACTTTTTAGTAGAATTTATGGCTAGTTTCTTAAACGTTAAATAGAGTTATTCGTTAACTACAATTGTGTGAACAATTTTACTGTTATTATCAAATTTATGAACAGATAACTTTATTTAGTGTTTCAGAAACAGACCCTCTTTTATCATACAATTTCGTTTTTAAATTTGATTGAGTAGGCCGTTGTGTGTCAAAAGAACGGGCTGTCAAATTAAAGAGTGACCACAAAATTCTGATAAAGTTTCAAGTTGAGTGAGATATAAGTGATAGAAGATGTTTAATTTTAGGGAATTTGATTCATGAAATCATTTTAAAGTACATACATGTACTACCTTTTTGTAAGTATTTAAAAAAAATACCATGAACATATTTTGATATGTGTTTATGTTTTGAAGGTCGGTGGCTTCAAATCCGAAGTCAGAATTGCAAAATTCAAGATGGCGGATCCAATATGGCGGACCGAATTGTCGAAAACTTCGATTGTGGCCACGAAGACTTATATAAAGGTTTTTTTTGCGGTTTGGCAACTAAATTGCATATACTTGGGTTTTTGGGTCGCTTATTACAAATCTGAAAACATAATCCTAAAATTCAAGATGGCGGATGTGGGACTCAAGTTGGCGGATCCAATATAATGGACCAAAAAGTCAAGAACGTTCTGTTCAGTCTCGAATCATTCGACATGGCGTGCGCTGATTACGAATTTGAAATCAGAATTCTAAAATTCAAGAAACAGTAAATTTTTTACTTTTTTTGTCTGCCATATTGGATCCGCGATCTTGAATATTAGATCTGCCATCTGCAGAATCCTAGTGACCTTAAAATCATTATAATACAGTTTTTCCATTTTTTTTTTTCGTAACCAATCAGGCCGTTTTTAATTTTTTTCTGTCAAATTAGATCCGACATCTTGAATTTCAAATGCGCCATCTTGAATTTTACAATTTTGATTTCAAATTCGTAATTAGCCATCTCGAACTCCATGTAGAATGATTCGAGACGAACGTTTTTGACTTTTTGGTCCATTATATTGGATCCGCCATCTTGAATTCCACATACGCCATCTTGAATTTTATGTTTTCAGGTTTGTAATAAGCGACCCAAAAATCCAAGTATATGCAGTTTTGTTGCCAAACCGCAAAAAGAACCCTTTATATAAGTTTTCGTGGTCATAATCGAAGTTTTCGACAATTAGGTCCGTCATATCGGATCCGCCATCTTGAATTTCGCAATTCTTCGGATTTGAATTCAGCGACCCCCAAAACATAAATACATGTACAAAATATGGTAATTTTTTTAAATACGTACAAAAAAGGTAGTACATGTATGTACTTTACAATGATTTCATGAATCAAATTACCTAAATTAGACATCTTCTTTCACTCATATCTCACTAACTAATGATATGCTCAACTTGAAACTTTATCAGAAGCATGTTCTAATCGTAGACAATCATTTAGCACATTATTTATAGTCAAATTTAGGGATGCAAAAATGGGCGAATTTGGGCCTGTTTTTGCGGTCACTCTTTAAACGTCAACGTTATTTACAATAATTTTACATATTACTCAAAAAGAATGATATAATTAATTCATTAATTAATTTCTTCGGTAAACAATTTAATCAAAAATAGTGAATAGTCGTGGACAAAGTATAGTATTCTACTCGCATATAATGGCTACTATTCACTACGGTAATTTACGCCACTCGCCTACGGCTCGTGTCTTAAACTTCACCCTCGTGAATAATAGCCATCATTATATGCTCGTTGAATAATATACTATTATCGACGACTATCGTATATTTTAACTGTTTTATCATTTAAAAGTGAAAAAATAAAATTATTTTACAGTAAAATTTACTTATAAACGTCACTTTTGACTTTTCGTTTATTTAGTAGATATTAAATTATGTATTTTAATTGAAGTGTAATTTAATACGATCGTGCAAAAAACAGTATAAGCATCGCGAACGTTAAGGGTTGTACCGATCTCCGGTCTCAAACATTTCCGTCGACCGGTAAACGTCCTCTTGATACTTAATATACTATTACTATTAAATTAAGGGAAAAAAATGAAATTTAACCCATATCCATATAACAATGTTTCTAAATTAAAATCTCTAGCTACTGTATTATATGCTTACTGTTGTGAGACACTTGATAAATTATTACTATTACAATAACTTTTCATTAATGTGTGCTGCACTACGCCGTTTAACTGAGTAAGTTTATCTCTATTTAATGTTATGTGTTTTAGTAACGAAACTGTTCATCTACAACAGGCATAATAAATGAACAATTGTTCTTCCTCTCTCAACATAGTGTCAAATTGAGATAAAAATGTTTACTATTTCCAGCAGATATATTTTTTATATGGAACTTAATATATTGAAAATATATATTTTAATTATTAAGGCCACACGACATGTTCTTTCTGCAAATATTTTTTGGATTGCTTGTAATGATAAACATAATAATAATAATAATACTTTATTAACCATGTCGATACAATCAATACAGTATATATGGCAAGTTAACAATACGAATAATTTGTATACAACGTTACTTATAGACAATCAACAAACAGTCACATTATAAAATAATATAAAAAAAAACATCTACTACATATACAATATTAAATTAAGAACGTACAGTTATGTAGAGTTCACCGTTGTAAAAACTCTTTCACACTATAATACTCTCCTTCTACTAACATCTGTTTTATTTCCATAAATTATTGTAAAAAGAAATACAGTTGTATTTTGGTGATCGCTTAAAATAAAGTCGTTAGATGTCTAGGAATACTTAAAAAGTTGCCATGTCTAGTACTATAATCATGATTAGTATTTAACGTCTCAAATAAGTTCATATTTTTTCTTCACATACATTAGATATTTTAAAATGTATATACAAGATGCAGTTAATACTTTCTTATTTATGAAAGTATTTTTACAGCTTTCTCTATTACTTAGCTTAAAAATTAATCTAATAATTCTTTTCTGACAAAAAAACACTATAAGTTTTGTATAACTTCCCCGGCAAAGAATGTTGTGCGCTACATGTGAATATGCAAGAGCATAATACACATACTTCATTCAGTGTATTTTTCATTAGCGTTATAGCAAAATATGCCTCGTTTAACTGTTTACAAACATCTTCTACACAGGGTTAATTTAGAATCGATATACGTACTAAGAAGTTTGGTACACTGAGTTAATGTTATGTCACTGCGTAGTGTGGTATGGTCGGGTAATGGTTTTTGAATATAAAAAATTATGGAAACTGTCTTTAACTCATTTAAAATTAATTTATCTCTTTCAGACTAGATTTAAACCTTTCTAGGATTTTTCTTACTTTTGTTCTTGGAGCTCCTCAAGTGTGTCAGAAGATATAGTGATTTTGAAGTCATTTGCAAATATAGTAAGGTGACCATTCGTTATTTGCTCAGGTAAATTATTAGTCTATAGCATGAATAATAAAGGTCCCAAGACAGATCCTTGAGGAACTCCAAGTACTAGTTCTTGTACTTCTGACAGATTCTCCCCTAGTTTTACCCTCAAAGTTTTGCCTTCTATGTAGGACATTATCCAACTTAAAATGCTACTCCCAATCCCCATGTTGCAAAGTTTATGCTTTAGCAGGTTCTTGTTTATGGTATCAAAGGCTTTCGATAATTCAAATTGTACAGAAACAAGATATCTACCTTTACCTATATTTACGTACACATAGTCTAGCAAATGACAAGTTGCTGTTTCCGTGGATCTATTTTCACGGAAACCACGTTGAGCTACAGTTAATATATTATTTTTTTCCGCAAACAAGTTTATTCTATTATATAGCTCTTTCGAATATTCTTGCAATGACGCTTAAAACAGAGATTTGTTTATAATTTTCAAGTTCATCAGTTGGACCCTTTTTATGGGGATGTGTTATTAATGCCTGTTTGAGTATGTCCGGAAAGTATCCCTCATTTGTTGACAGATTGAATAAAAAAGTAAGGTGTTCAATAACGTTATGTTAAACTTGTTTCAGTATGTTCGCAGTTAGGCCGTCAAAACGAAGAGACTTTTTATTTTTTAAGTTCATAATTATTTTACTTATTTCATCTGCCGTAACTGGTGCAATATAAATGTATTGTTCATTTTGTGATGATATTGTACAGGTAGCCCACGGAAATTAGCATTTGACATGGACAAAATTAGTAAAAATCTGAATTTTTGCCAAGCGCGGATTTATGGTGGTAATTAGCCCCCCAAGATTCTGTAAACCACCAACTTTCGTTTTAAAATTTCATAATTTTTATTATTTTATCTTATATTTTTGAATGTATATTCTATTTAGTTGTGTTTATAAATTTTTTTTGTGATTTCCTCCCCCCCCCTCATCAATTTCAATTTTCCAGGAAAAGCATTTTTGTTATTTTCAGCACGCGGCTGAAGGTCCCCCAAGCTCAAGGTCTAGATCCGTCCTTGATTTTTGCACAGACGTTCTTTGAGGTGTCCCAAACTCAAATCCAGAAAAATCACAAAAATTCCAACATGGCTACCCAAGATATTGAAGGTCAAAGTTTTTTGCAAATACAATTAATAATATATATTAATAAATTAGACAAGCCATCTTTTGACCACTAGCAAAACAAAGTAATCTGAAATACAATTATTTTAGTCTTAATAAAAACATTATAAAGACTACTGCAAAACATCAAGCAAGCCAATTTACTATGAACGATAATGAGAATTCCATTGAAAATGATACTTCTGTACTAGAAATGCTAGCAAAGATAGCAACCCAAAATGAGAATATTAAAAAACAAAATGATGAAATTACGAAACAAAATCTTGAAATAAATGCAAATATTAAAGATATAAAAACAGATTTATCAAAACAAACCGAAGAAATAAATAATATAACAAAAAAAGTTTCTGTATTGGAAAATGAAAACCTAAACCTAAAGAAGAAATTACTAGTTGTAGAACAAAAAATAAGAAAAAATAACCTTGTAATATACGGGGTAGATGAAGACGAAAATACAGATATTACGTCAGTCATAAATAAAATATTTACTGAAAAATTAAATGTTGAACTCTGTTCATCAGATATCAGCAATATATACCGAGTGGGCACAAAATCTGAAGACAAACGAAGACCTGTAATATTGGAATTAGTAAGATATATTAAGAAACAGGAAATATTTTCACAAGTAGCCAATTTAAAAGGAAGTGGAGTAAGTAGCATTGGCACATGACCTCACCCCCGAAGCGAGAGAAGAAAAAAAGATTTTATATACGCATTACAAAGATGCAAGGGCGAAAAATTACCTAGCGAAAATTAAAAAAAATACACTATATGTAAATGGCGATGCCTATACCTATGAAGACCTAAAGGATAAAGAATTGGGAGACATAATACAAGATCAGAGGAAATCAAACAACACAAACATATATGAAACCAACAGCGCTCCAGCCACTCCAGATGTAAACAGTGTAGCGAACATTTTTTCCAACTCCTCAAAAGAAAACGAAAATAAGAATACCGGGACAAATAAAAACAATGTTCAAGAATCCTTAAAAGTCAAAAAAATAAAGAAAACAAAGAAACACCACCAGTAAAAAAAACAACCAGAAGTTCGAAGCCACCTGAAAAAGCATCACCACCCCCCAAGAGACAGAAAAATAAATAAAATAATATGTGTAACAATTTTCAATTTTGCCTGAACGCCTTAATGTAAATTTAATATTTAAGCACATTTATAATTAAAATATTAACTTAATGTAATTTACCTTATTTTTGTATCTTTTAAATATTTTGTAATTAATTCAAATAATAATTTTTAAAGAATGGATCCATTTATTAGAGATTTTCAGTATTTTAAAGCAGAAACAAAAATTGCAAACACAGTCGATGAATGTAAAAATTTCAGCATAAAAAATTCACTTATCTCTATTTTTCATAACAATATTCGTAGTGTGGCAAAAAAATTTAATGAACTTGAAATATACTTAGATAGCCTAGGCGAATTTGGATGTATATGTTTAACTGAAACGTTTAAAATAGAAAATGTAAATGATTTCAACCTACCTGGATATATCGTATATTACAATCATGGAAATTTAAACCAAAATGATGGAGTATTAATGTATGTTAACAGTAAAATTAAACATGAAGTGGGTGTCATAAAAGTTGTACAGGTAAAGCTTAAAATCGAAGGCAAATCTGTACTTGTTATTGGCATGTATAGATCACCTTCATTATGTATATATGAATTTCTAGATAACTTAAGAACGTATTTAAGTAGCTTAGAATTAGCCGATTATGTAATTATTACTGGTGATATAAACATAGACATAATGTCAAACGACCTCCTGGCAAATGAATACTTAGATATGCTATATGAATCCGGTTTTGTTTCACTTACAAATAACTACACAAGAATCCAAAATCTTAGTAAAAGTTGCATAGATCATATATTTTTAAAAACAAAAACAATAACTAATGAAACTGTCATACCTATAATATTAACATCTACTTTAACCGATCACTATGCAACACTATCATATATAGTTTGTAGTACAGTGCCTAAAGTCGAACAAAAAACAAATAATACTCATACATACATAAAAAAAATAAATTATGACCTATAGAAAAGAAACATTTCAAACGAAAACTGGGATGACTTCTTTCATACAAATGACTGTGAGATAGCTACTAATATACTAACCGAGAAACTTAAAACAGCCATCCAGGCTGCCACTTCTAAACATAAAATATCTAATAAAAAAAGGAAAACCTGGATCACTAACGGTTTGGTCAAATCTATTCAAATACGAGATAAAATGCATCAAAAATTAATAAAAGAGCCACTAAATATAGAATTAAAACAAAGGTATAAAAATTATAGAAACAAATTAAACGGCCTTCTAAAAAAAACTAGAAAGGAATATTATGGTAAGCAAATACAAAAAAACATAAACTGCAGTAAAACTTTATGGAAAATTACAAAACAAATTACGAACTCTAGGGAAAACAAAAATGATATAAAAGAAATAAAATTACGTAATGGTATGATAACAAATAATAAAAATGAAATAACAAATGAATTTAACAATCATTATATAGAAGTTGGACAAAACATGGCAAAGGAAATTATAAAACCCCTGAGAAATTTTCACAGAAACTCAACAAACCACTCATTTGCTCTTTTACCGGTAGATAGTAAAGAGGTAACCAGCTATATTTTAGAATTAAAGAATAATAAGGCACCGGGATTGGACGGTATTACAGCAGAAATACTAAAAGAAACAGTACATATTATTTCACCCCTTCTAGTGCACTTAATTAATATAATTTATGAGAGTGGCACATGGCCAAACTCTTTAAAACTTGCAATTATTAAACCAATACATAAAAAAGGAGATAAACATGTAATTGAAAACTATCGTCCAATCTCGCTTATTTCAACTATAGCAAAAGTTCTGGAAAAGTCAATAAAACATAGGTTAGTAAAATATCTTGAAAAATATAATTTATTATCAAGAAAACAATTTGGTTTTAGACAAAATACTTCAACTAATGACGCAATAGCATACTTAACCAATGAGATTCCAGTAAACCCTCAGTCTGCGTATTCATAGACCTTGCAAAGGCCTTTGACACTATCAGTCATAAAAGGATACTAGAGAAATTAGAGGATTTTGGTGTCAGAGGAATTTGCTATAAGTTGTTTAGAGACTATTTAAAAAATAGAACGCAATATGTCAACATAGATAATTATTTAAGTGAACCCAAGACCGTTTTATGCGGACTACCTCAAGGAACTGTACTTGCCCCAGTCATGTTTATTATCTACTTAAATGATATACTAACATTAGACATAAAAGGTTCAATAGTATCTTTCGCCGATGATACTGCAATCTATTTTACTGGAGATTCTTGGGATGAAGTACGTAAGATTGTTGAAGTGGATCTAAAAATTATTAAAGATTGGTTTGATGAAAATCTGCTTACAATTAATATAAATAAAACATCATATCTGCCATTCTGTTCATATACAAATAAGTTACCTAGTTTTAATGAAATCTGCATAAGTAACACAAACCTAAAGATACAAAGCTCACAAAAAATTAAATACCTTGGAATAATAATAGATTGTCATTTAAAATGGGATTTCCATATTGTTGAACTTGTGAAAAAACTTAGATCATTATTGTATAAATTTAGCGCGATAAAAAATATCCTAAAGGCAAAAAAACATATAAAAGCAATTTATTGTGGTATGATAGAGCCCCTGTTAAAATATGGCATTATTGGGTGGGGAGGCGCAAATAAATTCAATATCAAACCTTTAATACAAGTCCAAAAACGATTCTTAAAAATTATGTATGAAAGAAATTATCGATATCCTACAAATTTATTATACAACGAATCAGATGTACTGCATATAAGACAAATCTACAGTGAAACAATATTACACCATCATTATAAACATTTTGACAGAGATCAAATTGTAGATCATAGATATGATACAAGACATAGAACCCAACAAAACATCAAAGTAAATGTTGCACAAAAAACAATTGGAATGAAAAATTATGTATACCTAGCACCTCGACTATTTAACATTCTTCCAGAGTCTATAAAAAATATAAACTATTTCAAAAGATTTAAATATGAAATCAAAAAATGGCTACTTAATCAGGATTATAAACAAATAGAAAGGTTTATTGACACTGGACATCTCTAATAATATGTTTCTCTTTATGCTTCTCTTTATAATATGTTTATATGTGTATTGTAAATTAATGCAAAATATATTTATTACATTTTATCATAAGGTATCTAGGAGATATTATTTACATAAATATCACTTCATGTAGTAATCGCAATCTCGGAACTTTTGGCGTTGATTATGGCACCGGTCACGTTTGTTAAACTATCACGAGGGATAGTATTACATTCAAGCCAAACTCATTTGGCTTTGGTAATATTGAACTTGTACACTTAACATATAATGCAAGTAAAAGAAATATCTCCTCGTTACAAGCTCTTAAAGCTTACACGAGATCTGATTTATTTATAATACATAATATTAAACCTTATACATGCTTGTATTAATCTGTATTAAATAAATAAAATAATTATTATTATTATTATTATAAAGTTTCAAAAACATGGTTTTTCGCGAATATCTAGCGCCAAAAAAATCGGAGGAATAAAGTGAACACGAATGTTGTAGATAATTCAATTATCTACAAGATTGGTATTTTGCATTTTTTCCCAAAACCTCGCCATTTTCGAGATATTCAGGGTCGAAGTTTTAAAAAACCGTTTTTTGCATGTAGACTTCGTCGCGGTATAATGCATAGGGAGCTAGATATTCGCGGAGTTTACGTGCAAGAAACAATTTTTTAAAACTTCGTCCTAGAATATCTCGAAAAGGGCGAGGTTTTGGGAAAAAATGAAAAATACTAGATAATTGAATTCTCTACAACTTTTGTGTTAACTTTATTGCTGCTCGATTTTTTTGGCGCGAGATATTCGCGAAAAACCATGTTTCTGAAACTTTGACCTGGAAAAAGGGGGGGCGGTTTGGTAAAAAATAAAAAAGACAACTTGTATATAATTCTCTACAACTTTCACATTTACCTCATGGGCATCCGATGCATAGGACGCGAGATATTTGTAAAAAATTTTGCCCTTCAATATGCTGGGTAGCCATATTGGGATTTTTGTGATTTTTGTAGATTTGGATTTGGGACACCTCAAAGAACGTCTCTGCAAAAATTCAGATTTTTACTAATTTTGCCCAAGTTTCCTTATTTTTTTGTCTAATTTCCCTGCAGTAAGGGGAGAGAAAGATTTGAGCCGAAATGTTGGTATAACAGTTGGGATGCATTTGTTGAGAAAAATTCAGCAAAAACATCAAATAGTTTACTTTTATCTGATACGGTTTTGCCTTGATATTTAAGACTGATGTCTTTATTTGTTTGGAGAGTTTGACCTAATTTAGAAGTTACAATACTCCATGACGTTTTTGATTTATTGGTAGAGTTTTTATTTTTCCGGTAATAATTTTGTTTAGCATTTCCTATATTTTTTTTGTACTTACTTTTTCTTCATTATATATTTTTTTAGTTTTTACGGTGTAGTGATTTTACCCCATTGATCCCTATATTCACCACGTGTTTTAAAGCAAATTTCTTGGAAATAACCAAATTCATGACTGCAGTTTACTTAAATTAAGCAAAAAAAAATAGAAAAATGCTATCAAGTGTAAAAATATTTAGTTAACAGCCATACAAACATTTTTAGGGTAATAAAACCTTTTGTAAACCCTTTGTTCTGATATTACATCCGCTTCCTTTGGACTTTCCGACCTGGTAAAATCTATTTTTGCATATTAACCCTTTCTGTGACATAAAAATACTGTCAATAGTATTTTAGCTTCATAAAAACCACGCTTAAGCAATATCTCGATTAAAAAAAAATCGCCACTTTCCATCATGGCAGCTGAAGCGGTTTTTTTCTGAATTTCCGGAAGCTGGACCTGGACGCCAGACTTGACCACGAAAAATGTTGTCAAGAGAGTATTTTTGGATTTTCTATATATATATATATATATATATATATATATATATATATATATATATATATATATATATATATATATATATATATATATATATATATATATATATATATATATATATATATATATATATATATATATATATATATATATATATATATATATATATATACATATATACGTGTTTTCGTGTTTTTTTTTTTAATTTTGACGTATATATATCGAAAAGTACGCGTTTTTAAGGCTAAAGGAACATAGGTAAACGTGTTTCGAATACGATTTTCTACAAGGAAGGTTCTATAGGTTTTTTCGATTATCCCATTGGTTCTTCCGGAAAAGCTTCTTGAAGAATATAATATTAGCTTTTTCGTGTTTTTTTTATTTTATTTTTTATTTTTATTTTTGCATCTTAAAATAGACATCAAACGTAGAGCAAAACATTTCATTAAAAATCCTATGTCAAATTAAAATTTGAATTTTACAAGTCACATGACCATTCCTCCTGCACCTACTGACAAATAGACAGCAAAAAATCCAATGAGGTTCTGCTGCTGTATGATGGACTAAAATGGAAAAAATGTATATACAATTATTTGTACAGAATTTTATAAGCTTTATTTTGTGTATGAGACATAATTCCGAGATCACTAATTATTATTAGCTGTATATAAGCAGACAGTTCGACTGGACCACCATTTATTCAAAATGCCACTCGAACGCAACTGATTGAGTTCAGTACCGTAATGTGTAAACGTTATATTTAATTTCACTATGAAAAACTATTCGTCAGGTCTAATAAACTTACTTAATTTGAAGAGTCGCTTTTCACGTCCAGGTCAAGCTGGAGCAACTCTAGTCCGGAGTATTCCCGGAGCAGTGTATATATATATATATATATATATATATATATATATATATATATATATATATATATATATATATATATATATATATATATATATATATATATATATATATATATATATATATATATATATATATATATATATATATATATATATATATATATATATATATATATATATATATATATATATATATATATATATATATATATATATATATATATATATATATATATATATATATATATATATATATATATACATATATACGTGTTTTCGTGTTTTTTTTTTTAATTTTGACGTATATATATCGAAAAGTACGCGTTTTTAAGGCTAAAGGAACATAGGTAAACGTGTTTCGAATACGATTTTCTACAAGGAAGGTTCTATAGGTTTTTTCGATTATCCCATTGGTTCTTCCGGAAAAGCTTCTTGAAGAATATAATATTAGCTTTTTCGTGTTTTTTTTATTTTATTTTTTATTTTTATTTTTGCATCTTAAAATAGACATCAAACGTAGAGCAAAACATTTCATTAAAAATCCTATGTCAAATTAAAATTTGAATTTTACAAGTCACATGACCATTCCTCCTGCACCTACTGACAAATAGACAGCAAAAAATCCAATGAGGTTCTGCTGCTGTATGATGGACTAAAATGGAAAAAATGTATATACAATTATTTGTACAGAATTTTATAAGCTTTATTTTGTGTATGAGACATAATTCCGAGATCACTAATTATTATTAGCTGTATATAAGCAGACAGTTCGACTGGACCACCATTTATTCAAAATGCCACTCGAACGCAACTGATTGAGTTCAGTACCGTAATGTGTAAACGTTATATTTAATTTCACTATGAAAAACTATTCGTCAGGTCTAATAAACTTACTTAATTTGAAGAGTCGCTTTTCACGTCCAGGTCAAGCTGGAGCAACTCTAGTCCGGAGTATTCCCGGAGCAGTGCCAGTGCCTGAGGATTATCCTTGCAGAGCCCCGCTGTGTACTCTTAATGGAGTCAGATTAGCGCATACGGATGTGTTTTGCATGTAAGTGGGGAATGATGTTTGGTTTAACGGCTAAACGAGTTGCAGCTTCTGTTTTTGTCGAGAAACATTACGTGTTTTTGTTTCAACCTGACCTGAGATACGCCTGACGCAGATTGTCGGAAGATACGACATGAGTGCCGTTTTAAAATGCTTTATTCGTACGTTTGATGGCATTTCTGGCCACTGCGCTATAATCTATATGGAGAATGTTTAGTGCAATCATTATACAGGGTGGACCAAATTAGATGGGATTTGGAGTTTTCTCTAAAACTATGGCAGATAGACAAACACCAATATAGGTGTCCTGAGCTCGATTTTAGAGAAACAAACAGTGGAGCAAACCGCGGTCGTCTATCTTTTTCGACTACCAAGCTACAGATAGTTTTTGGAAAATTGACATTTTTGGATGACCTCTATATCTTAATTACCAAGTGTCGAATCGAAAATTGAGTAACACATTCTTAAGTCACTTTTTTGAGTAGAATCCGTTGCTGATAAGAAGAAAATTATGCATGCCTCAGTTTTCAAGATAAGTTGCGTTTTTTTAAATGTAAATTATTTCATTATTCGATCACAACTTACATTAGCTATCCAACGATATATCATATGTCATATTTAAATCCAGAGAAAGTGGTTAATTTTCGAAAAATGTAATAAATTTGTAAGGAGGCCATGGAAAACTATTAACAACAACAACACTTCTTATAATATAAAAAAATTTTGCCAAAAATAGTAAAAACTAAACAACAATAAACGTTCGAATTGTCTTCCATTGACATCTATGGATTTTTGAGACCTTCTCCTTACAGCATTTGTTGGATTTCCAATGATGATTATCGCCCTAAACGCAGCTAATGTTTTGTTTTCCGATTCTTCTGTTATTAGAACTTTCTCTATACATAATATTTTTTAAATAACCTCAAAGCCAAAAGTTGGCAGGGGTTATATCGGGAGATCTAGCTGGTCACAAAATAGGACCATTATTTCCAAAAAACTAAACAATATCTAAACTACTTTGTTGTTTATTAACGTGCAGTTAGCTAAATTAACTGCTAGTTATCAATTTAGTTAACTTAGCTAACTAGACATTGATAAACTAGTCTTGAGTGATATATAGATAACCATCAAATCCTCCCAAAATTGAGCATTTAAATAATTTCGTGTTTTATTTGACGTATGACCTTGGGTGCCATCGTGTTGGTAAATTAATCTTTGAAATTGTCATACAGGCATATTGTCTACAAAGAGCTCAGGGCTCTATTTCTTGTAGTAGAATGTTAATAAAATTTTCGGCATTCAAATTACCCTGAAAAAAATGCTATCCAATAAAACCACACCATACACCAAATCCACATCGTCCTTGTCGATTAACTATAGCGGTTACGTGCGGATTTTCATGAGCCTGTTGCAGAACCCTCCAGAATCGACGTAAGTCGAAAGCAAAATGAACATTCGACTAAGGCAAAAATTTCATTAAAGGACATTTTCAAGAGTCTGACGGACTACAGAGCCACAGATCAGTCCATAACGACCGTTATAAGTTCTATAAGGCATTAGAAATGACCAGGTGAAAATATGTTTTGGTTCAGGATCTGAGTGAAAGTATATAGTCGCAAGGATTTAAGAATAATATACTTTTTCAAAGGTGCAACAAAGTTGGACTTTAAAGAAAATAATATTTTTTAAAAGTACGCCAAAAATGGACTTGGAGAATAATTTTTATCAAAAGTACGCCAAAATTGGATTAATTTTTCAAAAGTACGCCGAAGCTAGTTTAAAAAGTACTTCAAAAATATTTTCCATTTTTATTCCTCCACCAAAGACATTGACCATTGAGGTACGGTCATTGAATGTCTTGTTCTAAAGTATGAGCATAAAATTGTAACGATGCAATGCATCTAAAAGGCGAAACCGACGATTTTGACAAAGACGGCGTAGCGCCGATAAGCAAAAATTTGATAAAAATCAATTAACATGCACAAGGCCGGTTTCTCGCATAGAAAGAGTTTGGATTCATTCAGCGGCTCGCAATTTGGTCGAGCGCGTTGAGTAGTCCATACAAAGCGATGGTAGGAAAGCCAATAGCAGGGCTTTCCAAATAATAAAGTTATAGAGGAAAACGCCTTGTGCATAAAAAAACCAAAAATTCAATTTTGCCTAAAAGTCGCTCGGAGGTGGATCGTTGTAATTTTGCTAATATTGATCAACTGCATAGGGGCAAGTAAGTTGTGGACTGATCGAACGCTATCAAACTTATGCAGTAATAAGTCCTCATGAATCACGGTCATTAAACTATAACGGTTACTTCATCCAGTAGCTTCTAGACGAAGGAGCGCGCGGGGGAGGAACTTGGGTCTAGCGCCTACGTCACGTAGCCACCGATATCTTTGTCTCTATCTTTTGCATGGGAATAGGATATATGTCTCTCTTGCACGCTTTATTTGTTTAATTATTCAGATCAAGGTCAAAGTCTCGGTAGATCTAGAGCCGGCACTAGTTACCGCGTGTCGTATTTTCAATTTGTCTGGCATACTACAACGACAGTGTGTTTATTTTTATATTGTTTGTCGCACGTCGCACTGTCACTGTCTGGTGTAATAAACTAGTTTGCTGTCGTCCCAGTGTATACTATTCGTTTATATCAGTGTTTATTAATTGAGTGAATAGCAAAATGTCTAGTGCCGACCCTGGCTGGATCTAGAGGCTACGTCATTTTCGGTTACCCCCCCCCCCCCCCCCCCCGCGCGCTCCTTCGTCTAAAAGCTGCTGGATGATGCAACCGTATAGTTTACTGACCGTGCTCATGAATGTGTTTTAGTACGTGAACCACCACGATACGAGAACTTCAAAGCTAATTCGTCTCTAGCGAAACTACATTTTTTTTAGTAAAACTTTTTTAAGTTATAATCAGTCAGCCGTAATTATGAAATTACACAGAGTCTAAGACTTCTCTAAAAAGCTCGCATTTTGATTCTGAGAAGGTATGCATGAATCTTTTCTACCTAATCGATCGTTAGCGTAAACGTTCTCGCTTGTATGTTCTGAAAGCCATTGCCTTAATTGGGGAAAGCGCGATTCTTGAAATAAGAATTTTGCTATAACCGTATCTGTTAAATAAACGGATTCTTTGAACTTTTGCACCTTAATTGATCTTGATAGTCTACCATCCCTGGAATTTTCGTATTGAAAACCGGATGTGTCGAGTTAACTGACCTTCCCCGATTGGGATTTTTTTTATGCAAAAATCATGTCCACAGAGAGCGCCGTTAATGATCTGAGGTAGTGCAGCCTTGATCCATTACTCGGCTATCGAAAGTGCATCTAACTCGAACCCGTCTGGGAGTAGAAGAACGGGTCAGCACGCGGCTGGCGCCCCTGAGAAATGAATTGGTGTCGCGTCATTTAGACGCTGGTAGTGCGTTCTTCTACAAGCCCAATGGTGATTTTTATGCCGATTAAAAATTCCGGCACTACTTATATGGGCTTCGTTTGTCCATATAATTGTTCCTTCAAATCCTGGCACTTCATTGCACTGACGCAAAAACCACTGGCAAAAATCGAGATGCCTTTGAAAGTCGTTTGAGTATAGATGGTGACTAATCCTAATTTTGTAGGGTTTGAATTTATTTTTTTTTTTTAAGCAACGCAACGCAGTTGTTTTTGGGATTCCTAAATTTTCCTGTATTTTGCGAGACGATATATTAGGATTTTCTCTTACAGTTTCTAAAACAATATTTTCTACAGCTTCTCTACCTGCTTTATTATATATTTTTGCTCGAGGTTTTACAAATGATACAAACTCTTTTAAATTTTGTTGTAGCCTTTTGAATATTTCTATGTCTGGCCGTCTCTTTTCTGGATATCTAAAAATATTGTTTAGGCGGCACTTTTGCTGTATATAACTTACCTATTAAGATAAAGCTCGAAAGTTAAATTTGAATCTTCTCCGCATTCTATATAGTGTGGTGGCTTATTGAAAAGATCGTGACCTGCTGGATTAAAGCTTCAAATTTTGCACACTTCTTATATACACTCAGTACTATCAATTCAGAAGGGGGTGCCCGATTTTAGTGCCCGTCATCTTGAAATACGACGCCATCTTTATTTTCTTTGAACTGTACCTGTAAATTTTCGACTTTTATTTGGTTTTTACTAAATATTTCCCCAACTTCTGGGGTTTGTAGCAAAAATGATTTAATTTGAATTAAATTCACTACAATTTGAGGCCAGACCCGCTTTTGTAGCTTTAATATTTTGCGAGATCCAAGCTTCCAAAGCTTTGGACTTTTTTCAGGTCATTACGAAAATCTATATTTTTGTCGGTTTTGCTAAATATCTCCAATACAGTCAGCTTTACAGGAAACATTGTTTTATTAATGTTTAAGAAGACTAAATAGGCTACAATGTGAGTAAAGAAAGACGTCGATACAATCACAATTTGCTGAGATATTGTATTTGACCATGTTACAAACGTTTCAATAAAAAAGTTGCACAATAGCTATTAAGAAAATAATCAAAAAAAATATATTTATAATGTTGTTCTTATTGTATTTATAATATTGTAGTTTACTGTTCATAATGGCTTTTGCAATGACAAAGAGCTGTGCAGGTAAGTGCAGCCTTGTTACAAACGCAATTCTTAGAGCAGCCTTACATCCGCACTTAATTAATTCCCTACAGATTTTGCTTGCTTTCGGCATAGACATCCAAATTGGTTGCCATGTCTTTTCGTTTCTTTTCCATCCAAAGTTAACCGGAGTAAGTGCATTTTGGAGTGATTTCAAACTAGTTAATTAGATGCAGCGATTAGTGTGTTGACTGAGGGCATCCTGTGCGGGCGGTAGACTTTGCATCGTCTTTTTTTTCTTGTGTGAAGAGATCCTCTCTGAGTTTGTTGATGCTGTTGTGTCATCGTACAGGATGCATTTGAATCGTTCTATAAGTTCAAATGCCTTTGTTTTAGCATCTACTCGCTGAAATAATTGTTTGCAGAGAAGATAAATCCTTCAGTGCCTGGAGGGTATGCTTTCCATGTCTTCCATGCTGACTTTTCCCATTTACCAAAAAATTGTGACGTAGTGTCTGAACCCGTGAAAGCATGCGACATATTTTCTCCAAGTTCTTGGCAGATGGCGTTGATATGATAATATTGGAAGTGTTTACCCTTACTAAATCCAAGGTTGAATATTAGGTTTGTAAGTTTGTAGCTAGAAAAATATGCCTACTAGTACCACAATAACATCTTTGTCAACTGTACTAAATAGTGGTAATTCGAGCTTTGATCCTCAAAAGAAATACAATTTGACGCATTTAAATTAAATTTAGTACAAAATGTCCTGATTAATGCTATGATGTCAGACTTTGAATAAAAAAGCCATTAGTATAGTATAATTTTGAGAGCATAAAAAAATTGTACACCGATATCCGAAATATAACAATATGACCCAAAAATACGGCTTTTCGTGTTTTAACCACCTAAAGTGGTACACACCGTATATCACGGATTCTCAATCTTTTCCACGTGAATTTTTTTCATTATTTTTAGTTACCTTTTGTTTTAACGCGGTTCAATTTTTTACTATCTTAATAAACGCACTCGTTAAAATAACTAAATTAATTTCAGTTCCATTAGAAAATGAATAAAAAATAATGATGTAGTAGGTACTATTTTGTTTAACCCCGTTGGTCAAGTCGTCCACTTTAAAGATCAAAAATGAAAATATTAACAATTAAACACACTTTGCAACTTTTTACGTAACGACGAACAAAAATTGGCAACCATTTTTTTCAAAACAACATTAAATTTTCATTTATCTCTCGAAAACACGAAAAGGACATTTTAGTCCTAGAGGAGGACTTATAGGGAAGTAAGATAAAATGTATCAGGGTTATCTGACCGATATTACTGAGAATGGCCGGTTTCCTCTTGGGTGCATGACACGTTAACTGGTTCTGAGTGTCCCTTAGCTATTACTGTATCGAAGAACACCGAATCGATAACATGGAAATGGGCAGATAGTCACGTATTTTCCACTGTTTTTACGATTGTCCAAAAACCCTAATAATTGCAATCAACCTTATTGTAGTATTCCCTGAATTTTGTGCAAATATAAGAATCATTTATTAATTGTCTCTACAATACGCTAATAATCTTTGATCTATATAAAAATACAGTAGATACTAATGGTGGTGATTGACTTATAAATTTTAACTAATTTATTTATGTACTCATTTATTTATTTAAACACGTCTATAGGAAACAAATTTCCAATTACTGATATTTGTTTAAATGTGCGCGAGTCGTACTTATCCAAATTGATACGACAATTGGAATTATACCAGTCGCACACAAGATATAAACACACCATGGACTAGTATTATTAGTCTTTGAACACACCACATATAGTAGACAACTATAGCAATTTATGCTATTAAATAAATCGAATTTTCTAGTTTGAAAAGATTTAAAATTCAAATTCTAAATACAATTTTTTAATAATTTGTTAATTGTTACAGCTAGCTAGCTACATATGTTATTTTTAGGATTCCTTGGTTACATAATAAGAAATAGGTAATATAAAAGAAACTTAATTTTTAGGTAAGTGAGCTGCCACACACACTCCCTTGTTAGCAAAAAGAACAGTCAATCAATTAAATAAACTGTCAATGACGAAACGAACTCGTTCAATAGGTAGTAGAGTGATATCACACTTGTCAACCAATAAATATGCGGGTTTAACTCTGTCAACAATGACAGTAATGATTTTAGTTCCTCTAATATATGTAATTAATTTATTTGTACAAGACAAAACTTTAAATGGGCCGTCGTACAAAGGAGAAAAGTTAAGTTTAAAACATTATTTGCGAACAAAAATAAAATCACAAGTTAAAATATCGGAATTGATAAATGGTTTGTGATTAACATGACGAACAGGAGGAACGAAAGTTATAATATTAAAATAAGTGCGTAATTCATCAATAAAATAAGGAACTCTAGGAGAATTATATGATTTAGTGAAAAATTCGCCTGGTGGTCGCAAAGTTTGACCAAATATGAGTTCAGCAGAAGAGCATTGCAAATCTTGTTTGGGGATCGTTCTAAAAGCTAATAATACAATGGGAAGTTCGTCTATCCAATGTGATGTATTAGCCCTAGCTGTTAATGCAGCTTTAAGGTGGAAACGTTCTATCATTCCGTTACTCTGAGGATGATAAGTAGTGGTGCGGATTCTATGAAAACCCAAAAATTTTGCTAATTCGTTAAATAATTTCGATTCAAATTGAATACCTTGGTCAGTTTTGACAGATAAAGGCACTCCGAAACGACAAACAAAGTTTTCAAATAATGTACGTGCAACGGTTTCTGCTGTAATATCAGAAAGATGATAGGCTCCTGGCCATCTGGTAAATATATATGGATGTGATCGAATCGGCCTCTAGGTACTTCAAAATGTCCTACTGGACTTTTGGTGTGACGGCTGACTTTAGTAGTCTGACACCTGACGCATGACAGCTCATAAGTTGCAGTCAGTAGACATTTTCGGCCAGAAGCCACAACAATCCTAAATCCAAGGCCAAGGCTGTTAAGAAGAATATAACTAAACTAAGCTATAATTATAACTACAGCTATGACTAGATATATAACTATAAACAATCATAATAGATTATAAATGAAGCAATTAGGGGACAAGTAATAGTTAAAAATACGAAGTAATCAGACAATCCAAGTAGAGTAAAAAAAAAGGTCATGGGTGAATCCGAATGATCTTAAAGGCACCATATAGTCTAATAGGAGATTTCATTTCATAATGTTCTTCAGCGAAGGGAGATACAATGCTTTATATAACCTCGTTTTAATATTAGGAATACCAATCCAATTTTTTTCTAATATGGTAAAATCATAAGCTAAATCATTAATTATTTTGTACAAATAAATAATGCTAAAATAAATTCGTCTATTATGAAAAGTCATTAAGTTATATTTAGATAAAATGACTAGATATTTAGAATTACTAATATATGTACAGGTAAGAATGTATTGAGAATGTTTGATAATTTGTCTTGTATGTACTCTATGGTTTGGATATATTTAGTATTCCCGAAAATCACCCACCAACAGATGGCGCTTTTATAATAGTGAACAACAAAGTTTTGACATATAATTGGCATTTGTGACATTAGAAAAATAGTTTAATACAGTGAAAATTGTGTTTGGTAGTGTTTATAGCTTCCTAAAGTATTTAAAAAAAACGGACAAGTATGAAAAAATGCCTAATATAATTTTATCAAGTGGATTTTCTGAGATTTATTTTGACAGTTTCAGCAACAAAGTTAACCTTCCATCAAATGTCAATAGAAAATGGATTTGTTGTTCACCATTATACAAGTTAAACTGTCAAAATGTAGATGTCGCCCACTCCGTGATTTTCGCGAATAGAAGGGGCTTAATACTACAGAACACTACATAAGGCTTAAACGTACAAAAGTTGTGTATAATAACAATAATGTTTTTGTATTTTTATTATTTTTATATTTAAAAAGGTTTTTGAATTACGTAATACAAAGCCAAGATTCCTATAGGCTTGATTAGTAATAGACGTGACATGATTACTAAATGATAACGGCATCAAATGATAAACCCAGATTAATCGTTTCTACGAAATGTCTAAGCTCCTATGGCACAAAAAGGTATCCCAACGTTGGCAAGGCGCTTACAAATTAAATCTGGCATAGTAAAAAACATTTTTTCGATGTCAGATCAATTTTTATGCATAGAGGAGATCTTAAACTTCATTTAAAAACAAAAATAAAAGGAGATATGAGATGCCAGCGGTTCAGCCTGACATCTATCTCATGCATGGACGCTGCGCATTCAAAATTCAGTCTGACAAGGTAATTAACAAAAATTTCCAGCCAGACAGGTTTTAATAGATAGGGGAAATCTCAAACTTCATTTCCAAATAAAAACCAAGGAGGTGTTCTGAAGTGTACTTTCATGAAGAAAATTATTTATGGCAAAAGGTCTGTCAGATGTTAATTAACAAAAATTGTCAGACACACAATTTTTTTTCAAAAATGATACATTATTATTTATCATAAGTTGTGTAAATTTCAAGCAGGTGTTTTGAAAAGTAAATTCATTTTTTTAGCTAATTTTAAAAATTAAATAGCAATTTTTACTAGTCTGGTGGGCGTAACATGTTTATTACATGTTTTCCAACCATTTTCCCCTTTTCAGGTATTCAAAATTCAAATTCAAAAAAAAATTCAAAAACATTTATTAATAATTATACATGATGTACATTCGGTTTAAATAGATTTTACCATAAAATTGCGCCTAATCCCCAAAAAGGATTGTGTGCGCACATAATAATTTATAAAACACCATGTTTATGTTAGTGACAGCTATACATACACTATTTATAAGTTTTTTTAATTATATTATATAATCATTATACAAGGAGGTACATATTGCGTGAACACATTAGGTGAATGATGAAAGAGGACAAATTAATATAAACCAAGACAACATTGTGTATTAAGAATAATATTTGTGTTATTTATAATAAAAGTTTTTAATACTTTTCTGAATCTGGATATTTTGTTAATACTTTTTATATAACCTGGTATGTTATTGTAATAATTAGGCCCTAGGTAATCTATAAAGTTTTGTTGCTTAGTTCGGTTATATTTTGGAATCATTATATTTTTATTTATAATAGACCTAGTATTATGTAAATGTGTAGGTAAACTAAATTTGGATATATTTTTTTTGATAAAAATAGAGCATTCTAAAATATATAACTGTTTTAAATTTAGACAATTACATTCCCTGAACAACTGATCACTTGAAAAAGTGGGTTCTTTTTTTAGTATTATCTTCAAAATTGTTTTCTGTATGACTTTGACCGGATTTAGAGCATTTTCATACGCACCACCCCATATTATTAAGCCATACCGTATGATAGATTCAACGAGAGAATTGTATACATTTAATATAGTTTTTTTTAGATAAAATATCTCTAAGTTGGTAAAATTTATATATCAACTTTCTAATTTTATTTGTTACGTAGCTTGAGTGTTCCAACCACCTCAGGTTTTTATCCCTCATTAAACCCAAATACTTTATTGTACTAGTGGATTGAATTTTTTCATTACTCTCTTGAATAGTTATGTCGCTAAAATCAGGTAAATTTGAATTGTAAGTAGAAAATGCAATAAACTTAGTTTTTGATATATTAAGCGATAATTGGTTTACGTCGAGCCACGATCTAACTTTTTTCATATCTTGCGCAACACAATTTTTCACATCATTCCAATCATCACCTTTACAAATAATTGTTGTGTCATCTTCTACTTTACATTGGCATCGACTCAATATTTTAAAATGCCACTACATATTATCCGTTGGATATAAATTATTATGTGTATAGATCGTAATCTTACATTTTTGGATATTAAATGGTAAAGAGTTATTATTCGACCATTCGAATATTTTGTTAATGACAGCATTATTATGATTGCATTAATGTACAATCCATAGGATTCTGATTTATTTTAACAGTTTTGTAATTATTGAGTAGTCGTATTTTACAGTTTTTTATTGAGTCGACAGTATCATTTATAAATATTCAAATCAAAAGAGGCCCCAGGTGTGAACTCTGAGGGACAACGGAAACATATCAGATTCATAATTATTATTTCTCACAAAATATTTTCTGTTTGATAAGTACGAGAAAGCGACCTGCACTTAATCACTGAAAAAGAAAATCGTTTCACCTTACTTAAAATAACGTAATGATCAACTTTGGCAAAATCGGTGAAGATAACATCCAACTGATTAGTATTTGCTAAAATATTTATAGTAAAACATTTCCTGAAATCGTCGTGAATTCGTACGATCACTTGTCACACTGTGTCATTATGATAACAAAAAATACTCATTTTCACGATTTTCAATAACATCGTGGAAGCCATTAAATTTGGTAATAAGTACCATCAGAAGTGATAGTTTACATTCCGGTCTTATGCTATTGTTTAGAATTCGATCAGCCACAAGAGAAACTCTCGAAGTTAACTGTGAAAAAGGTAGATGGCGTGATGATATCAGACGTGCCATACAACAAAGGCAGCCCAACTGGTGTAATGGGTGACAAAATGAGTGTGAAAACGTTGTAGATAAGAAAATACCAAACCAATAAAAGAAACATGAACATGTATAAGCAGTAACAAATCAGATACAAATCAGTGTATTGGTAAAATTGATGAATAGGGTTGTCAGATAGAAATGTATGGTAATTTCAAAATTATGTTATAGCGACGATGGTGAAAAATGATTGTCGAAATCAGAGAAATCGCAAAAAGAACTTGAACTTGGCTTAGTTCAACAGCCGATCTAGCCAGTATTACAGGTACCAACTGGCCAAAAGTTATCAACCAATTTTCTTTAAATTCTTGTTATTTTTGTTATCCAAAATGTTAAATGAGGTTTTCTTTTGTGTGTTCGCTCCCCACTACCAGTTTTTTTAATAACTACCCCACTATCAGTTTTTTTAATGACATGAAACTAATTACATCCTGTATATAACTATTTTAGATATTATTGAGATATGTGTTGATTTTAAGCTGTTTAATCAACATTATTTGTACTAATATAGTGTATCTCTAGAGTAATTTTTACAGAAGTCATGCGACTTTCATATAAAGTCTGTTCGCCGATAGATGATAGAATCCCGGTCGTATAGTGTAAGGAATATCGTCCGGAGCTCTATCCTTCCTTGTCTATTGAAATATTGTTTATAACCTAATTTGTAGCGAAAGTTTTAATCTTTGAGGTCAAGTTATGACCGACCTTCATGCGGCATTTCTATTGTTCGACAGCAAACCAGTTTGCGTAACGCGTGACGTCATCGAATGCAGCTGACGATTTCAGAGGCGGGTCGATTTTCTCGGAAGTCGGGTATAGCAGCTTATTTCAATTAGTGCCTAAGAGGGCAATTTTAGTATAGTTCTATTGTTAAAATAGTAAACATGCATCCTGGTTAATTTTTAAATCCGCAATCACAGCAGATAGTTTTGAATTTGTTGGAATATTTTCAAAAGGAAAATGAAAATGGTCAATAAAAGCTGTTCAAAGGCGAGTGGGTGAGGCTTTAAAAATCGATGAAAAGACTGTAAGAAAAATAGCTAAAAACGACAAAGAAAATGTGTAACCTCAAGCTTCGGTTAAAAGGAATTGTAAAAAGTCCAAAACAGAGTTACACGATGCTGAAATAAAAAATGTTATTTACGATATGATGTCTGATCATAAATATATTTCCTTGGCTATCCTTTTAGAAGAGCTAAAATCTAGAGCAATCGTTAATATTGGCCGTACCAGTTTTTATAAAGTGATTAAAAAATTAGGCTTTTCCTTTCAAAAAGAAACAATAGAAAAGTACTCTGTGAAATACCACAAATTTATCTAAAACGGCTAGAGTTTTTACGCGAATACATAAAATATTTGAAAAAAAATGACCCCAAAGATGAAGTGTTCTTAGACGAAACTTGGATCTTTAGCAGAGAAGGATTAAAACGTTCTTGGTAAGATGATTCCAGTAAATCGAAAAGGCGTCGTATAGCTACAGAAGGTAAAAGATTTATAGTTGTACATGCAGGATCTATTCAGGCTTTACTGAATATGTGAGTTTAGTTTTCTCTGAAAATTTTGAAAAAAAGATTTAGCTGTAACGCTGCAACTATTTAAGTGTATGTATTTTTATATTTGTTCTATCATATTTTTTACTTGAAACCAAAACAATTCAATATTATAATTTATTTATTTATGTTAAATTACTATAAATTTATAATAGATGTATTATATAAGCTTATAATTCAATTGCCTTTAAATAAATCTAGTTAAATACATCAAGTAAAATATAAAACAATGCGATGCCATTGTGCATTCGAAAACACCAACGAGCCTACGGCATCTTAGTTCAGACGTTCGTGACGTCACACCGGGACTTTATCAGCGAACAGACTTTACAACAGTTTCTCGCGCTACCAAATATTAATAGAAACAAGTAGTAGTTTGATTGCGTCCTGCTTCAAAACTTACACTTATATTTATAAAAAAGCAACTAAAAATGTTTCGTATAGAATTTCATCCTCTTTCAGTTGATATGGATCAATTTTACTTTGCCACATTCTCGGAGAATTAAGAGAAAAATCGTTTTATAGCTATTATTTCAATTTTTTTAAATTTACGATTGTGATGCTCATGCAAACTTTTTTTAATTTTTTCTACGTAAACAGTACTATCTATATACAAAAATTCACGTGGTTTGTAATTAATGAGAGGTTTAAGTGCAACTCTGCCTTTAAGAGTAATATCCCATGTAAAAATTTATACAAAATAATTATATATTTATATTATTAACTAAAAGTAGTAACATAAACATAAAGCAGATAAACTTTAGAAGCCTCGTTATTAAATTAAGGAAACAGTTTCAACAGAATTCACAAAAGGTGTAAATATTATTATCGGTTTTTGGAGGAACGCATTTGAATCAAACAAGTTAACAATTTCTCTGTGGGATAGTTCGCTGTAAATGAACATAGTATTCCTGTTGGCAAGACATTTGGTTCTATTGAGCCGGCCAGAGTGGCAGCAACACTTGGAGCTAGTTCTGCAAGTGGGCCCTTTGTACCGACTAACAGGGACTCGGCTCTCCATTTTCCATTTTCCAATAAGCATTGAGCAACACCTGCAAAGTTGGCCGTGTTGAATGCAGTCGCTGACACAATGAAAACCCATATACATAAACTGGACGCCATTCAATATGCAAGTGACGTATAACAAGATATTGCAAATGTCAAATTGCCAATGCCGTCAACTGTATCAAAGCAATTGCATTTCATTTACGTAATTCTATAGATTTCTCAGAATGTAATTACATTCGCACGTTCGATGCAGAATGTTCGGAGAACTAGTAGGTGTTTTTTAGTGACCGCCCCAGCGAGAACTAATTCGGAACAGAACATGTATTCCTACTATAACAAAGTTGAATATATTTTAAACAAATTTGCTTTTCCTATGAAGATTAAACTCACACAGTTCCTATGTATTTTTTTATAATAAATAAATAAACTTCAAAAATTGAAGTAAACAACCGATAGAATTGGGAATATTTCAATCATTGACAACTCCCTCCAAATTTAGATCGATCTTAGTGTATTCTGCATCTGTGGGTAACAAATTTTATTGACTTGGGCTTCTATTCAATTGATTCAAATTTGTTTGGATTGCGAGCAAGGTACACAGGGTGTCAAGTAGAACTATAACATTAACATGAAATTTCGCGAAAGAACCAATACTGGAATACATTTTTATTTCCATATTAATGCTATTTTCGGGCACATATTATTATTATTATTATTAGGAACGCGAGCAGATCTAAAGATCCGGAATACTAAGGCTTGTCGGTCCATTGTACATTGGCAACATGTAAGATCTCTATAGGAGGATGGCAGTCATTTGAGGTACTTATACCTTGACCAAGACCTTGATGCCTCTAACGAAGCTCTACACATCCGACACAGAGGATCGGCCATCAACATCGATCTGTGTTAAATGCAAGCAACCACCTTACAGTAGTCAATTGAAGGTTTCTTCATTGAGCCTCATTTCGGGAGTTTGACCCAATAATCGTTGAACTGTGTCATGACCTAGTCTCGCAGCTCTGATTAAATCAGACTTTCTGGCAAACGAAGACTGATTCAGTGCCAGGGAAAGAAGTTTTTGCTTCTTCTCCTGCTTGAAGAAAGATTGATCTGCTCTTTTGTTGCCATCCACAACGCTGTGTCCAGGCATTCATATAAGTTTGACTGAGTTCTGTTCATATAGTTCAGTCAAAATATCCTTGGTCACTTTGTTTGATGCAAGAGTCCTCAAAACCGTCTGGCTGTCGCTGCATGTACAATTACGCTTGTCAACGAAACTTCTGAGATTTTCACTTACAAATAGTAAGATGGTATCCCAAGGAACAATTTAAAAGTCATTTGGACTTGAGGAGGTTTTAAGAAAGGTTTGTCAGGGTTAGGAAATAGTCATGTGCTTTATTGATGTTGTAGTTAAAGGCCTTTTAGGCTTCAAGTATACTTGCTCTTAATAGTAAGTTTTAAAGCATTCTGTAAGACCTAATTATAAAGCTAATTTGCTTCTAGGATAATATGTATTTGTAATCGATGTATCATAACCTACATAAAACTCTCCATAAAGCTAGTTAGTTTTATGAACGTCTTAAATTCCATTTAGATTTAAAGAGGCTTTAAATTATTCTTTATGGTTTTAACATATTTGCAATAAATGTATTTTAAATCATTTTTAAAACTAGACATTTTCAGTGCCTATTAGTACTTATTAAAGGCCATTACAAAACTAGACTTTTAAAACATCCTTGATAAATGTTGTGATGAAACCGTTATGAAGAAAAAAAGGCCTCTATAAATCTAAAAGGCAAATTTTATTTCCACAAAACACTTTCCAAAACCTCAATAAAACATTTATTGTAAAAATAATAAACAATATGTCTGCCTAAAGTGTCGTTGATGCATGTGTGTGTGTGTGTTAATTAGAAGCATTTCACGACTTACTGATGTGTAATTAAGTCTTTTTTGGAAAGGTGGAAGAAAATAAAAAAGAGTGTCCATTTTAAAGGGACTGTTAAAACACACACACATACAAATTATTTTGAGGTTAAGTTTTTTGTGTCAAATGTCAACGTCCCAAACGTTTTATTACAGCTTTTATCAAGTCCATGTGATCATCGCCAAGTGCATTTGCATTTTTGTAAGGAAGGGATTATTTGTGATAGTATAGAAAAAGACTAAAAGGGCTTCATGTAGAGTAAATGTTCTAGGTCATTACCATTATTAGAATATATAGTTTAATGAGAGGACCAGTGTTGCCAGATCAAAATTTTAAAAGTTATCAGACGACGCTTTAAAAAGTTACTAAATTTTACTAAAATTTCACTAGATTTGAAATTAAAGCCATAGATAAGAGATTTATATAGGATAATTAAAGCTCTCATCTTTAATTTTCAAAAGTTGCAGCGTCTGTAGGACACGTAATTTTCTTGAGCTCTCTGAGCACAGCATAGCTTTGAGCGTCCTCTATCTGATTATTTCGTTGCCAGACTTCGTACTCTGTATTGCATTAAATGGTTTGTAACTAGAAAGTACTGTTTGTCTACGAGAGGCTAGAGGGCAAAGAGCGCAGGCTATTCGATTGTAGCGATTCACGGTCAATAAACTATTAAACCTCAATTAGCAGCTTTTAGACGAGAGAGATGCGCGGAGCGGGGAATCGAATGAAAGATATTCTGTTAGGGTCTACAGCCTACGTCAGCTGTAGACACTACAGGCATCTTTATCTGTGTCTTTTGCACGGAAATCAGATATGTCTCTCTTTCATTCGTTTCCCCGCTCCGCGCGTCTCTCTCGTCTAAGAGCTGCTGATCGAGGTAACCGTAGAGTTTACTGACCGTGGTAGCGATTAACGTGAACAGTTCTGTATTAAATGTATCGCAACTCGAATTTAATGTTTGTCTACCTAGCAGTAGAGTGCAATAAATTGGATGATTCAAAAATCATTAAAAATGGGCATTTTCATAAAAGTTTTCACTAAATCACTAGATTTAAAAAAAATCACCAGATCTATTGAAATTTCACTAGACCTGGCAACACTGGAGAGGACTGTAAAATGACAATTAGGTTTTTAGTTGGCCGGCCATGTTTTTCTTGTTATATAAAAATATTCAAGGTCAATCTCACAATTATAATTATCAATAATTATCACTTTTTCGTTAGCAAATTAATGTAGAATTACAAGAAACGACTGAAAATTACCGTGGGAACCGAGAAGCAGCCCACTTTTTTAAATTTGCTGATTACGTGTCTATGCAAATTTTGTATGGATATTATAATCATTATTATTTCTGAGGGGCTCTTGTTTTTTGGGCCTTTCTTATGTAGTTTTAACGATAAACTGGCGTTAGTTTTAATTTTTTTTGTCATACCCGATGGCTTTTTATTACCTTTTAAATCGGCCTTAGCGAGGTTATAGTGCTCTACGCTTTATACATTTCAAATTCCATTTTATCTTCAATAAGTCTGATGGTGTGTTTGCTTAAATCAGTTTAGAAAAAATAAATGCAATAATAAAATTATTTGGATTCCTTCGTGGACATTCTTATAGCTTCTCAGTTCTAATATGGTTTTAAAAACCTGTTTTAAGGTAGCCTTCTAGGTGTTTTCTAGAAATGCAGGAAGCTAATAGAAAAGCTTCTGACAGCTTTAAAATAGGTTTTAAGAAAGGTTTTAAAACGGCCCGAACAAGGTTTTCAAGAGCAGCACTATGCCTCACTAAGGAGTTTTATGATGGAATTTAAAAAGGCCTTAACAACCTTCATAAGGGTGGGCCCTTTTAGTCTACAAGTCGCATTATGGTGGTATTAAGGATATTGTTAAAGCAAAATAGATTTTTCAAGGCCTTTTATAAATAGTTTTATAGCACCCTTGTATACATTTAAGAAATTAAAATTGTTCCTTGGGATATAAGAAGGGTGCTTGTCAAGTGGCATCGAAATACGAACCCTTGGTTTGCATCCGTGTACACAAGCATTGGTCTTTAAATCTTCGATCCGCCGTACCTTTCCAAACCTCCGGAATTCAGAAGATGCCTTCCCAATTATCTCGATTAGGGAACACGACTGTATATAGAATAGTGAACCTATAGATTGGGACACATCGGTGATCCTCTAATTGAGCGATGACCTGATCCCATACAAGTAGAGCTGGAGCCTTTGTATGTCCAGGTCCTTGGCCCGTCGCATTTCACATTTCATTCTTGAACAGTCAAGTTGCTGCTTTCCTGACTTCCAATACCACTATTTTAAGGTAACTTACTTTATTTTGTCAGAACGATTCTGGAATTATGGGTATGTATTCTTCTTTAAAGAGTATATGCTTTTTCTAATCGGATGTTTTCTCACAATACCATCGATCTTACTTTCGCTCAACTTATAATAACTTATAATATTCTTCGTAATCCAGACAAACTTGAGCTAACTGCGACATTCAAGTTAAAAAAGTTAATCTACAGATACAAAGTATACTATTATCTACCAAATTATCTATTTATATATGAGGAGGTTATCAATTAGTCCAGTCAACGAATTTATCAATATAGGGGTGTAGATTACATGGAGGGCGGCAGAATTGGGTTTGGGGTAGTTAGGAAGTAACCATACTAAAAGTCCACATACTAAAAGTCCCCGACCCTAGGAGATGAGCCTCGCGGGGAAGACTTCCACAAGGCCCTAAATTTTGACTTTTTTTGGTTTTTTATCCGCTTCTAAAAATCGCTGATTTCGGATCACATTTTTCGTCATACTCTGCTCTTAACTCCTCAAATCTTCTTTGTAAAATAAATTGTAATTTGCTCGTCCAAAACACCTTATCAAACTTTATTTTAAACGAAATCCATCTCACGCCAGAAGAACAGGCAACCATCGACACACTCACATCAAATTTTCTAGACGATCCTCCCTCGGTAGATTCGCTGGATAATGACCCATATCTCCAATCGGTTGCCATGAAATTTAGAACAGCAATGGAAGACATCACCTACCACGGACGAACTGCTAAACTCTGGATCCAATATTTCAATATGGAGGAATTGATGAAGAAGTACATTCATGCAGAGAGGGCTAGCAATTTCCAAGCTCACCTGAACTGTTGTAAGCGAATGCTACCCTACTTTCATGCAGCCGGGCATTTCCCCTATGCAAAGGCATGCCATTTTTATGTGCAGGACATGGAAAAACTGTCTTTCCAAATGTCAACTGAAGAGTACCAAAAGTTTCTGAAGAAAGGATTCTTCACAATGAGGTGAAGTGATAGGTTCTGATCAGGATTGTGGTCCGATATGACGATTGAGACCACTCTCATGCGCAACTTCCACAGCCGTAGTGGCATGACCCGAGGAAGAGTAATCACGGATAGTACTATAAGTAAGTAGGTTGTTGGAATGTCTGCAACTAATGACTATGTACTTCACTCGAGGAATATTGCGGTGTCTTGGATTAGTCAAATGAACAACACAAGTCGATGCAGAAAGGCATCATTAAATTGTTAGTCAGCATGCCTCAACTGCCAGGGCAACTGCCACGATGGAGTCCCCATAAAAAGAGGATGAAGAATTTGATGACATAGAAGTTTCTTTGGAGGATTCATTTTCCTCTTCTGCTGGCGTGGTGTCCCCATAAGCTATCCCCCCGTCCGAAAATTGATCAGTTTTTTTTTCTTTCTTTAAAAAAAGCATTAGCTAATTAGCTATTCGCCAATTATATGTAAATAAAAGTAGTTCACACCATGGTGTTTTTTTATTGAGGTACCTACCTGCTTTTTCTCACTATTTTAAGTGTAGCTACTCATTACTATACCAAATGCAACAACTTACAACAATAAATAGATTTAAAAAAAAATGCAAAATGTAGGTAATGATTTCAAGAAAAATCTTGAAATCCATTATTTCAGCCATTAATTAATTATAAGTAGAATATATAATATTTAAGCCAAATTAATCCTCTTCACTTGATTTGGTTGTATTTTATTTTACAAAACGATTTGAGCAGAGTTTGACAAAAATGTGATCCGAAACAGTGTTTTCCGGAAATCGGCGATTTTCAGAAGCGGATAACTCCAGAACGGTTGAATATAGAAACTTTTTATTGTAAGTAAAAAATATAGGAAATTTTGTCAGCTTTGAAAAAGGTAAGAATAATTTTTTCTAAAGTACCAATAGTTATCGAGTTATAAGCGAAAAACCAAAAAAAGTCGAAATTTAGAGCCTTCCGGAAGCCCCCCCCCCCCCGCGAGGTTCACCTCCTAGGGTCGAGGACTTTTAGTATGTTTACCTCCCAACTACCATAAACCCATCCCTGACATAAAAAATTCTGCCGCCCTCCATGTAGTCTATAATAATTCGTTGACAGCTAAATGTTCTAATTTTTGAGGGTAGTCTAATTGAATTTTTGAGTTTTCTCCTTCAGCATATCCTATTCAGTACTGAATATAAACTTCCCTTATTCGTTTCGATAACGTTCTGTTCTGAGCAGTCTGGTCAGTCCGGCTAGTGTGAATACGACTCAAGTCGGCTGTGTGTCCATAGGGTTGGTGGTCGTTTTTATAAACGTCCCGTCTAAATCTCCATTCGATCGATCACTTAGTCCATCTATCGTCGGTAGTCTTTGCGGCATGGCCTACTCAGTTCCATTTCAAGTAAGGTATTTTACTTCCACATCCAGTGGAAGTATAGTAACGAAAAAAAAATTTTTTTCAAATAGGCTTAGAATGTCACGAAATGTTAAGTTTGAGTGAAAAAAAATTTCTGTCTGTCGGTCTGTCTGTAACTTTTTTTGTGCGCACGTTTACTCTGGAACCGTTTGAAATATTGACTTGAAATTTGGTACACATATGTACTTTAACGAGATCTAGAACTAGATTATATTTTCATCTTGTTCCGTCGAAGGGTTGGGGGGTAAATTGGGGTAAATTTGGGGAAAATAGGTAAACCAAGCAGGTAAGAGTTCATAAAATTGGTATTTAGTATATACAAGAGAAACTAATGTCTCAAAGAAAAATGTTGGCATTAGCCTCCCCCATTACCACCCCAACCCCATTATTAAAGGGGATGAAAAAAAATTGTGATTTAATGTGTATACAAGAACCAGAAACCTCAAAATGTTTTTTTACCCCCCCACTACCACCCCCCCACCGCCCCGCTACCGATGTGGGGTATCGTTTTATGGGTTTTTGGGGTAGAGGATTTCAAATATTATATTATTAAAATTCCATAAACAATTATTTCCACATACAAAATTGTTTCTTTGTGAGTGACTTGGATAAAAAATCTGGATGTAGAAGTAGTGATTCCTTGGGCAGCGGTTTTTTCTACTGCATTGGTTAGATTAATTTTTCTGCATATTTCCATATTTCCCATCCGATCCCGCTAAGGTAATCCTAACGATAATCACTTCATTGCCAGCTGTGTTACTCTATTTTGTTTGGGATGTCTCCATTAATGTTAAGATATCTGCACCATATGTTAAAAACTTTTCGTTTTAAACAAACTGGTATATTTGGCTTAAACATATATTTCAATTTTCCGAATACAACCTATGTCAGCACAATTCTTCGTGGAAAATCGCAGGTCAGATTATCTCTGCTAACGTGAATCACATTTCCGATGTATTTACGGTGTGGTCTCTTCTATTTCTATTTGCTCCTCACCGATATAGAAACGCTTACTTGAAACCAAAATTATTATTTGGGTTTTTGATGTATTCATCTTTAATCCCCCCTTGCTGGAAGCTTCATTTAGTATTTTATTATGTAATATTTACAGCTCGACGATCACGAACATTTTAGAGTACCCAAAATATGATGTAATTTTTAACAATATACAATATACGTGCCTAGCTAGATCTTAGTTAATATTTATGTTAAAGAACATAAATTCCTATTATTTTGTATATAGTTGTACCGATTATGTAGGTAGTCACCTACATAATTGGTATTACCTAGTTTGTAAATGAAACTGCTAGCTGAATTATTTTGTCCTTTTAAAGTGTTTCTATTAGATTATCGGCAAATTCCAATTTTTTTATTTTCAAATTTTATTTAAATATTTTCAGTGACAGTAAACTCTGAAATATAAAGCTACCCACAGTGCGGTTTACTAATTTCTTAAATAGCAGCCTAAAAATTTTGTGACATTGACAGGAATTATATGAAAAACACTTTAGATAAGCCTAAACAAAACTAAGTGAAATTATATTCATATTTTAGAGGGCATTGTTTCAAACTTCTTTTTATTGAAGCGAATATAATGTTTAGCCCAAACGACAGAGAACATTTTATAGTGAAACCCACAAAAATTTGCAAACTAAATAATTTTTTTTTAATGAGTTCGTGAAAGTATATAGAATAATATCCTGAAAAGTTTACATTTCGCTCGGATGCAGAACATAAAAAAAGTGAAATAATTTTTTTTTTACTTAAAATTAAGTCAAGGTAGCAAAAAATAAAAAATACAGGTGGATAGACCACATGTTTCTGAACAAAAAGTATGCTAATAAAATTTATCGCTAAAGCCACGGTATTTCTGGAAAAAAATAATGAAGTAACTTTGTCACTCTGCTGTTCTATCGAGTAAAATAAAGCTTTTTCTCTTTCTGATTACGCATTTTTAACATTTTTCTTAGCGAATAGCGAGGATAAATAGTGAGTATGGAGGGAAAATATACAATTATGAACGCATACACAGACACCACACATAGCCGCTGAATCGCTCGAATAAATTTTTACGTGCCTTTATAGTATTGTATTTATTACAGGTATAGTGTATTCCACAAATATTTCATCGATACAAAAAAGCTCTCAAAAAAGCATAAAGGATGCCGACCGCTTCTAGTTAGTGTACCGCCCGCCGGTCCAATTTGACAACGCTAGTCCACGTTGACCACCAACCTATCATAATTCCGGTAGAGAAAATTTAAACCAATTATATTCAGTTGGAGTGGCCTACATTTTTGTTCGGAAATATGTGACCATTTTTTTTGTGATGATAATAAAGAAGCCGAACACTTTTATGGCCTTTTATGTAAATAGACTGAAATTGATACAGGTCGGTACCTTTTACGTTTTTTTGCGAACTTTCTTATATCGCTGGATTATCGTTGGTACAAACTGTACACCTATCCCCATTTCAGCTATATCCAATGGATTCCTTATACATTTGTTAATGCATTGGAAAACTTCCAGAATTTATATTCAAAACAATCAAAGATATTTTCTTAGTTATAAGGGTAAGATCGTGAAAATCGCAATTTCTTATCATAATCTGATTGATCATATTTTCGAAAAAATGCATACAAGTAAACGATTTTGTGTTTGAACATTCGAAAAGTATACACTTTTTCCGAAATAGTGATATTTTATTTTTTCTAATGGGTCAATTTCTCGACAAGTTACAGCCTCCAATAAATATATTTATCAAAAAAAATCATCAAGCAAGGAAATTAAAATGATTTGAGATGTACATTTTTTTGAATCCTCGTTACTACAACTTAATAAACCATAATAATCATGTGTAAATACTTTTTAACAGTTCTCAATGTAGAAAGAATTTTTTTGAAGGGCTTTTATTTTCTTCTATATTTTTTATACGACGATTGAGTTCGGGCGTGATATTATATATAAGTAAATTTTTCCCATCTATCCTTTGCTTGTATTGTTTGAATCAAAAAAGCATCAGAAAGCTATAATTTCCATCTTTTAAATGAACCAACACTCATATAGATTGAACAAATTCTGATTTGGTGATATGTAATTCAGTGCGTCGGTGTCATAGTCATACATATTCAAGCGCGCGCACGCATGGAACTCGCTCCGAGTTATAACGTTACACTTGACTATTTTTTCCGGGAAAACCGTGGCTTTAACGATAAATTTTGTTAGGACAATTTTTGTTCGTCCATCTGTATTTTTTCTTTTTTTCTATCTCGATTTAATTTCAAAATTTTGAAAAAATGGATGAAAAAATTTTTTTTCACTTTTTTTTTATGTTCTGCATCCGAGCGAAATATAAACTTTCACAAACTCATTAAAAAAAAATTATTCAATTTGCAAATTTTTGTGGGTAAATACCTTCATCGACTGGGCTAATTTCCTATCACTATTTCTCACATCTCGCTAAGGAGATATTTGAATTTCCCCTTTAATTGTAAGGGAAATATATGTAAATATACCAAATCTCAACAACGAATTAAGTAGAGAGGGTAGTGACTTTTCCATAGTTCCTAGACAAAATTTGGTGAGATTGAATTATTCTTTATATGACACATATCAACTGATTAGTTCTGTAGATGGATGATACAGGATTTCTACTCACTTTTATAGCCCCTCCGGCGTAAAATTTGGCATAAATTAAATTAAGTAGAAATCAAACACAGGTCGTCATTAATAGAATAAACACTGATAGGCAGGCATCCATTCAACAATAACAGAAACTGTTAAATATCTATTAAATCAAACTAAAACATGCGAGTGATTGATTATTCAATTAAATTCCATTAAACTCCTATTTGGTGTAAATTAGCTGGCAAATAGCATCTATCGAAATGGAAAAAACCGAAATAAATACATGATAATTACATACGAAATTGGTGTATTATCTGATGATTATATTATATTAACAATTTGTGTCTACAAAATATTTTAAATTTCTTTCCCGAAACCAGACAAAAGTCAGAATGCAGAATGAGCATAACTTATAGAGGAAATCCATTAAAATCTTTAAAATATTTACGATATCCAGCGAAATTGTCCAGCTTTGGACTAACTGAACACTTCTTATCTTGGTGCTAAGGCTATCGTGGAGCTGGTGATCTGGCTGCTGGTTTCCGGGTCATCTTCCTCGTAGACTTGGTTGAGTGCTTGACGTTTCGACCATCTTGTCGTGGGTCTTCTTCTGAAGCGAAGTGAGCTCTGCTGGACTACAATTACCAATAACGTGGAAGTCAATGTTCCGCATGAGCAATGATCCGTAACACGCCTCCTGATAACCTGTATAAATAGAGGAGCTCAGTCCAGCAGAAAGCAGAGCTCACTTCGCTTCAGAAGAAGACCACGACAAGATACGTCAAGCACTCAACCAAGTCTACGCGTAGGAAAACCCGAAAACCAGCAGCCTGAACACTTCTTAATTTTTTTAAATGTGTCCAAAGGTTTACTTCTTAGGTTTTTGCCCTTTAACACCTTTATTAATGACATTTTCATAGGCTTACATTGCAAAACGTTACGTTATTCTGTATAATATTTTATATATTATAAAGTAATAATCTATTTATAAAACATATTTGCAAATGACCATAATAAAAAAAAATAATACTGAATTATATTTTTATCTGTGTCAATATGGCGTCTTCATTCAACAACAGAAAAATGGCGATTTTAATTGCAGTCACTTTGTAGTGGTATATATGTCAGCAAAGTATTTGTCACATATTAGAGGTGGCAAAAACCAAAATTATTTCCCTACAAGTTACATTTCCCATAAAGTAACAGATGCCACCCACGTTATAGGTGTTGCTACTTTAAAAGTGGTGACGGGAACTACAACAATTTCACTGTGTAGTTATATTTACCTAGATGTAGGAAATGGGACCAATGACACGCTATAAGATCTTAGTAACTATTGCTACTAATTTATTTTCATGTTGGTACAATTGGCAGATACGAGATAGGTATTTTTTTTTAATTGGCAACACGGTAATAACTGTCAAAGTGTCATTGTGTGTGATGTGGATTAAAAATATCAGTTATTATACTTTTACCAAGTACTTTTTATTATCTGATATTATTAAATAAGTTGTTAATAAACTTGTGCAAATAAAATATTTGTTTTTTTACTGAAAACGATGTTGTACAATGTATGTCTTGCAAATGTATTTATTAACGTAAGGTGTGTAATAATGGAAAGAATACATAAGAGTTTTCATATTTTAGGGATCAGTTTACATTTAATTCCATTCAGTTCAATTTATTGTACACTGCGCGTCATATTAATGTGGTACATTTCGACTGTATGCAATGCAAAGAAGACTAGACTGGTCACATTTGACAATAATAAAATCTATCACAAATCAGTATTTCAAACAATAACGATGTCTGACAGTTAAGTAATATTCAGAAGCTTGAGAGAACATCACAATCTACCAATAAATTTAGTTAATGGTTTTCAGTTCACAAGTGCTGTATCATATTTATATGCCGCGCAGTGTACACAAACAATGTCTTATGCCGTTATACCGATATTCCGTTCCCCATCGACACAATATTTATTAAATTTGGAGTTTTTAATCGGCAAATTCATTTAATATGCTCAGTGGATCAGTAACTGAACTATCGGTCAATCTGTGTTTTAAAGACAACTTGTAACTTTCGTGCAGTACACAGTATCACTAATATCACTACAAACTGTTATAGTTTTCGATTATTTTTCTCCTTATGTTGATGGGAACACTTTTGCACTTTGTTGCCAAAGATGATGGTTTTGCTGTGGCGAAATAATCTTTCATGTTTGCATCATATTCTGAAGAATCACTATTTCTATTACTGTTTAACTGTTTCTTCAGTTTTCTATAAAACGTGGACGAGTGCCGATAAACTTTATTTCGCTTTTACTGAGCATTTCAGATGCCGCCATTTTATTCAATGCTAATAATTATATAAATTGTCTTAAAAGTTAATATTAGTATATTGTAGGTTTTCAAGGTATATGTAACTTTGTAGTCATTTTAAATTAGTGGGAGCAGTAAAAATAACTTCAGAGCCTCTATGTTCGTAGAAATAACCTCACCTTTACTCGAGATGTCACTAAATAAGTTAGACAACTTTGAAGTTCCAGAAAATTTCCCAACAACGGGGGACTTAAAATTGCACACTTGAAGTTATCGTTACTTTGAAGTGCTCCTTTGGTAACGCTGTGCGGTCGGCATTACTACCAACTTTCACTTTGCAGTTGAGGATGCAGTAAGTAATGCAGAGTAGTATCCGCGACGTTGCAGATTCTGCAGCAGTTACTTGAAAGTGTTATAACTATATAATGCCTGAATTCAGTAGAATCTACATAATTGTCACCACAAATGCCTACCACAAAGTGAATATTACCAAGTCGCAAATTTAGTAACAGTTATGTCATTCCTACTATATTAAAGTTCCGATGCCTCAGATGCCAGTTCCCATCACTTTGAATGCTGCTTGGGCACAAGCTTATATAAAAATAACAAATGTCACTCAAAGTCAACGAATATTGAAGATGTTTTTCCAACGAATACATATTTGGCTATGGGCTTTTACACGGAGTAGTATTTAAATTTTAGGTTAGGTTGTGTTCACTGCTTGTTGTTTCTGACGGAATTGTCAAAGCCAAAGCAGAATCAGTGTCGCTTGACGCCGTTGTTCGACTTTCTCGATCTGACGTCACGTTTCAAGACTGGGTAAAATCAGATTTTAATCGCTTATATTTCTTGTTGTCTATGGAGTTTTAAATGATGTTAGTTTACGATTTTGAGTATTTTAATTCAACTTTATTTTTTGGGCAAGTTCCCTATTTAGGAAATATTATGAAAACTAAACATAGGAAATATTTCGGATTATTATTTCAATTTCACTGTCACACATGTTCACTAATTTTAATTGCAAGAAGCACAAAGTTTGAAGATTTGCTGGGTAAACAGAAGTATGACTTGCAAAATTGATAAATTTTAGATCTGTCAAATGTTCAAGGCAGTAGTTGATATTGACAGAATATTGCTGTGTGTCGCATTTATATTGGTTATAAACTTATATCTTAATAGAAAATTTGTATCTTAACGAATCTCATGAAAGTGCAGGTAGGAAATGTCTAATAAACGAATTAAAGCATGGGAGTAGAAAAAATATATTATTTACCTAAAATTATCAATAAATATTATTATTAATAATAATTAATTAATAATTCAGTAGCATTCTCAGATATCACTGTTCACAGGTACTGTTAGACAGAATGTGATTTACAATACATATTTATATATTTATTTAATTATTCTCTGCTACCAGCCTATATTGTCTATTTATAGTGACATTAGGTTAGGTAGAAATAAAAAAATAACTTAATGTGATGTTGATATGTGGAATCTGGGAGAGCTTAGTGGATGGCGAAAAGAGAAAAGTAGATAAGAACTCCGTGAAGTCCGCGCCACGTCTGGGGAGCGAGCGTGGAACAGAGGAAAAAATGAAACAAAGAATTTATTTCGTTGAGCGTTTATGGCATTTAACTTGCAAATGTTATGGGTTTATTCAGTATGTGACTAAAGTGGGAGTCATCACCTTTGAATATTTTTATTGTCGAGAGCTAGTTTACAGCTCAGGGAGCCCATTCGCAGCTTGTTTTTAAAATATATACATTTGGAGTTTTCACAGCTTATGCCTTCAGTGCTTTATGAAATCATATTGTGTTTTTGTTTTATTATGATGGTATACGGCAAGTAAGTCGTATTGTTTAGACGGACGCCGACGGGAGTTTGAATACAAACATATTTTTGTTATAAAGCTAGAGCATTTGCAAAATGCACTGAAAATTGAATGGATAATTTATTTCAATATTGTAAATTCTGATTAGATTATGAATCATGTTGCAGAATTTTATTATGGCTGTTTCTTTATTTCACTTTTTTTTTAAATGGGAAATTTTGTAATGAAATATCAACAACATAATATGTTGAAGAAATTAATAATAAAATGTCATGTATTTAAAGAGAACGCACTACGCGAAACGTAAGCCGAAGGCCGAAGTACTTACATTTTGCAACGAATTCATTTAAATATATGTTATTATAAAGAGGAGATAATGTCCAGGCCATTTTCAAATTAATAGTGATTTATGTTAATTATTTCATGATAAATACAGTAATGTGTGTACTACTCATGAAGTAGGTAACAATACCTTATTAGGCAAATCAAAACTCTGCACTAGCACTATACATTATAATTCGTTGTACTTAAAGTTCTCTCTACTTAAACAAGCAAATCTTAACTCAATTGTTAAACTTCTTTAATTAAAAATAAGCATTAAATACATAATGGTATATTATGCAACGACCATTTAATGATGGCTATTAAGACACGAGCATGAGAACTATGACATGAGCCGTAGGCGAATCTCCTAATAGCTATTAAATGTGAGTTGCATACGCTATTTTTTCTACGACCAATCATAATAAAATAGAAAATTAACATTTTATTTCTGAAATTTATTAATTACAGATTACAATTTAGGAATATTTTGAAAACTAAACTTAGGAAATATGATGGATTATTATTTCAATTTCACTTTCACTATTACAAATGTTCGTTGATTTTAATAATTCTTGAAAAATTCACTATATACACAGTTAAATTAAGCTACTAGATGGCGGTACCATTTCATCTGTTGTCGGCAACCTTAGAACATAAAAGCAAGATATTGGTAAAATTCAATATTCTGGCTTTACTCGTAGCGTGATTTTTGGAAGAGTACCCGAGAACTCGTTACAGTGTAGACCAGTCTATGAGTTACAATACCTATGGTTTAGCGTGTATTGTTTTTCTTGATTGTCATTGTCATTACATCATCTAAATCTACTTTGGTTTTTATTAGATGAGTCGCTTTAGAAACGCATTTTTATGTGACGTAAATGATGAAATTGAAGATGAAGGTCAGTAAACTCTAAATAGTGATAAGAAAACGTCTGAAGGCAATTAATTAAAATATATAATATTGAAGATGTACTTAATGAATTATTTATTCATGAAATATTCTTTCTAAATACCACTCGTGCTTTTAAATTTTGATTGATTAATTTATTGATTTACCAGCGTGTGGTAGGCATTGCTGCCAGTCCCAGGTTATACAGCTGGGTCTGCTACGTCCATGCCGTGTTGGACTAAGGTCATGCTTGGTGCCAGCAGCGAGAGCCACATGGCGCGTGGTAAAAAAATGTGGGATGGGAGGTGTAGGTATTTGTGAGATGCATTACCGCATTATGTCGTGAGGGAGCGTTTAAGCTCCCTTTTTTGTGTTTTTGGTTCTGGACTTCTGCCTCTTCTGAGTCTTCAAGAGAAATATGTGTTGTGTCGTGGTATGGAGTGTTTCTGTTCCTCTTTTTGTATTTCTGCTTCTACAAATCTTCTATTTCTTCTGATTCCTCCGTCTCTGTTCTGTTAGAGCATGTATCGTAAAGCGTGTAAATTGGCAGTTTATTAGTAAATATTAAGTCACTCGCGCTAAACTGTCAATTTACACTCTTTATATTACCAGGCAACAAAACTTTCGAAAAAATTGACCAATAAAATTCTAAGCACTAGTGATATTACATACGATAAAATTTAAAAGCAAGAGTAGTATTTGCAGAGAATAGCTCAGAAAATAAAACATATCTATTATTATAGTATACGAAAACGCTTTAGAGATCAACGTGAGACGCAAGGGGGTGCAAAACGCAGACCCGGATTTAACTATATTGTTAGCTCGTTTACTTTTTCAATGTAGGTATTTGTTAGCGGGCGGCGGCTTGTGAAATTTAGATTGGTCATATTTTAGTATTGAGTCATGGAACCCAAGCTATTATTTTATGACATGACTACCAAGATAAAATAAATCAGTTTTGCGAAAAAATTTGCATTGAAATTTGCGAAAAAAGTTTTAAAAATGAGTTGTAAAAAAACATTTAAATTTTATTAAATTTTGTTTTCGTCTTACGTTCCACCCGTTGATCAGTAAAGTGATTTTGTATACTATAATTCATGCAATAAATCTATTTTTCCATGTTTGACCATATTTATTGGCAAACCATCGTCCCAAATCTCGAATTAAAAGACATTTGGTAAAACTTATAGTTTCTCTTCATACACCTCAAGATTTTATGTGGGTCTTAATTATTCTAATTAAATAATTCCAGATATTATTATGCCAATTAAATTAATTTGGGCAATTGGCGCGAATTATATTTGATACAATATTGCATTAATATTAATTTTTGGCGGGCGGAATATCCTAGTGGAATGAAATTAAAGCCGAAAGATGGAATAGTATAAACCAATGTTCATTAAAGGGTTGAAGCGGAAAGGCACAACGAACCCGGAACGGAAACCGAAGGCACGTACGTGCTGGAACGGCCTGTCGCGCTCTCCCAAATCTACGACGGGGAACTTCGGGAATAGAGGGCTCTCTAGAAATAACTATAAATCCGGATAAAACGGAATTCTATTGTTTAAAATTAAAGTTGTTAGTTTTCGAAGCGTAAAAAATGAGTACCAGGAAGCTATAAAAAATAATCAGCTGGAATCTATTTTATAAAATATATGATTTGGTATTATTTCCGCTATTGGGAGTGGGTATACCAAGAATGAAACATCTTCAGAAAGTCATGGAAGTTATCCTGCATTTTATTTTTTTCTTAAACAGTAATTAAGGCAACCAAAAAAGTAAAACGTTCAAATGCACAATATACTTAAATTCATTGAAACATCTTTTTTTTTAATCTCGTTAATAATAATAGTTTCTCCATAAAGACTAGCTGCAAAAAAATCTAATTTTTTTACAGTGAAAAAAATATTAACATTAGTCAGAAAAAAATCGGTTAAAGAAGAATTGTTTAACACACGTATATAACATAATAGTTTTTCCAATTGGCTAATTACTATTTAAGATGAGTACGAGGAAGATTGTTGTATCCGTACCATATTCTAAGAGTACAGATATTACTTCCCAGGGATTTTCGAGGTAAATTTTTCTAGGAATGCCATTCAAAATTTCCATAATAATCATAGGCCACTAGGCCAGTCGTCAGGATGCGTAAATACCGTTTTAAATCGGACAAAAGATTTTGCTGTTGAAACCAGTTCATTATAGGCATCTTTTAGACATACTAATTTTTTTAGCATTTACAGAACATTTCTTATCGAGTGGTGAAGACAAGTTTGTTAATATTGAGGGACACAATTTAGTTTCTTGTTATTCTAGAACTAATCATGTGAGACGGGGTTCTTGTATTTTCCTAAAGAAAGACATAAACTACTTAGCCAGAAATGACATAACGGAAACATTGACAACTTCTTTAATATTCTTGAAGATATTTTAATGACTTATAATATTAGGAAAAAAATAATACCATGCGGAGATTTCAATATCAATATGTTAGACACTAGGAACAAGAATGTTATTTATTTCTCAAACATTTTAAAATCATTTAATCTGAAGTCTACCATTAAATAACCTACTCGCGTTGCAGGAGACAGTGCAACTTTAATAGATAATATATTTACCTATATTCACAGACACACAGCAACAGTTCTAAACTTAGCTTCATCAGATTATTACGCACAACATATGACTTTTTCTACTAAATACAACGATATGTGCAGAATATCGTAAAATAATGGACGCTAGACTAAAAAACATTTATACTGCCCTGCAACAATCTAATATGAAGGATAAGCTACTAAAAGTCAATAACGTAAACACAGCACTATCAATATTTTACTCAGAAATTATATATTTATACAACTTACATTATACATAAATATACCAAAGCCATGGTAAACTGACGAAATAAGCAGACAAAAACGGTACATGTATGAAAACAAGGTAGATAAAAAAACAAAGGTAGATAAAAATCTCTATATAAATTGCTGCAGGGAATTAAATTATCTGGTAAAAAAATCAAAAAAGCTAAACAATTAAAATTTTGTAAAAAATGCATCAAATAAAACTAAGGCAGTGTGGTCAGTGGTTAAACAAACAACAGAAGCAAACTACGGTAATAGCAGGTTTCGTATGAGAGATATAATGGTCAGTAAAAAGTGGAATGCAGAGGAAACTCTCCAGTACTTAAATTAACACTTTATAAACATCTGTGAAACTTTTAAATTCAATCAAAATTGTGACCGAGAATTTACAACCACTTCCTGCGAGAATAGTCTGTTTTTTGGTCCTACTGATGAAATAAAGGTATACGAGGCTGTACTTGATCTTAAAAATACCAACTCTGTAGGACCTGATGATATATCTGTTAAACTTTTAAAATATTGCGCCTCTGTTATAGCAGAACTTCTTTCATTGATCATTAACTTGAGCTTTGAGACTGGAATATCTCCAGATGACCTGAAGGATGCCTTTATATTACCTGTCCTAAAAAGCGACAATTATCTAGAAAAATATGATATTCTCTGTGATGCTCAAAATGGTTATATAAAGGGAAGATCCACTATTAGAGCAGTCTTTCAATTCATCGAGGATGTTATTGATGCATCGAATTCCGGCAAACAAATAGTAGGTATCTTTTTAGACTTGTCAAAAGCATTTGACAGTATCGATCATGTTCACTTACTTGCTAGATTAGAAAAGTATGGTTTTGGTGGCACCAGTCATATGCTAATTAAATCCTATCTCACGAACAGAAGGCAGTGTATGCATGTAAAAGACGAATGTACTGGAAAAACAATAACGTCAAACTGGGAGTACGTGAAGAGGGGGTTCCTCAGGGTAGCATCCTGGGACCTCTACTCTTTTTATTATACATTAATAACCTCCCAGAAAATCTCAATCAAAAAGTAGTCATGTTTGCTGATGATAACACGACCAGACAAAATCTCGAACAATCTGTAATAAATACAGTGAATGTTGTGCAGTCTTATTACGATCAAAACTATTTTAAGCTGCGTGTAGATAAAACAAAAATGATAACATTTTCCACCACTCCAGAAAGAGATCATAAAAATTCATTTACACAATGGGGAAATTACCTCATCTTTTTACACAAAATTCTTTGGTATAATGATTGATAATAGAATTACTTTTAGAGAGCACATAAATTATTTGGCCCCAAAAGTGAGCTCCTTTTGCTATGCTTTGAAAGTGTTGTCACAGTCAACTGATGAAAGCACATGATTGATTGCTTATCATGCATATGTGAACTCTAAAATAAGATATGGTATTATCTTTTGGGGTAATACATCTGATGCTGTTCGTATTTTTATCTTTCAAAAAAGATGCATAAGAAGTATACACAATCTCAAGCAAACTGACTCATGTAAATCCATATTTGAGAGCAATTTTCGAATGTAAGGGTAGGAATTATTGGTAATAATCTTATAGGCCCTTTTTTCTGCCAAGACGCCTTAATGGACAATCTGCATTTTCTCCAAGAAGAACTACCTGTGTTGCTTGAAGATGTACTAATTGCGTTGAGGAATCAAATGTGGTACATGCACGATGCAGCTCTTGTTCATTTCAGTGTAATTGTTCGCGACCAGTTACATGTGGTTTATCCTAATCGTTGGATAGGTCGCGGAGGACCTTAGTAATGGCCAGCAAAATTCCCCGATCTCAATAGTTTGGATTTCTTTTTGTGAGATGATCTTAAAACCCTGGTGTATAACTCCCATTAACACTTTAGAAGATTTAAGAGAGCGAATAGTTGGCTCGTGTGAAACAATATGAAATACGCCGGGAATATTTGAACGAGTGCTTAATTCGATGCGAAGACGGTATACTATTAAGTGAAGGTGGTCATTTCCAACAATTTTTATAAAACAAAATTTATCATTATCAATGTTAATAATTAGTTTCAATTTGAATTTAATTGTTTTAATCAAGATTTGTGAGTCTGACGAGAAAAACGCAAGAGACCATTTTCATGTAGAATTGACCAGGCTAATCAGAAAAAAAATCCACATGGAAAAATGTCAGTGGCGTACCACTTTTTTGGTAAAAAATATCAGAAGACATGTTTACAGAAACGCCACTGGTGGAGCGATAAAATAACTTTTCTAACTAAAATATGTGATTTTATATCCTATTAACGCATACCAAAATTGAAAATAATATCTAAAGTACTTTCTGAGATATTAAAAAACAATGATATAAGAAAAAATCAACACCCTGTAGCAATAAATTTAAGCCGTTGGGATTTATATTCATATGAACTTTTCTTCATAAACTGATCTAAGGAATCACACCCTGAAATATTAGTACGTCATTAAGTAACACTCTGCATTGTAAGAATGCTTGTACGTATTTAAAAATTTTTAGTATTAAGGTAGTGTTGATTGTGAAGAAAGTTTTTCTTCAAAAGTATCTATAATATAATAACGTATTGTTAGGAAAAAATGTCCGGGACTTTTCTCACCTGGAAGCCTGAAATTCACTACAAATGACAGAATATCAGAAAATTATACCTAAAATAGGAAAGAAAAAGTCTGTATCGATAACATGAGCACACCTAACTTTTAATTCGGGAGTACTACAAGGATCAATTTTAGGTTCTTTGTTTTCCAAATTTAATATAATAACCAATCGACAGTGAGTTATTAAAATTATGGATGCTGCCACGCTTTGCCATAAAATTGTTATTAAAAAAAAGACATCCTATCTATACAAAAAAATTAACTTTCGTACTGATATCCACAACATTATTTAAAACTGCATTAACTCCACCAAAATTTAGAACAGAATATTTTTTGACGTCTTTCACCTATCAAATATGCAATATTTAAATTTCATTTCACAGGTGTTAAGAACCAGAAATATTCAGCAATTCAAAATAAAATTTTAAAGTTTTTTCTCGGCAAACAACAATAAAGTTAATCACTCAATTGTTATAAATGATTTTGTATTATTATATTCATTAATTTTACATTTAGTATCTTATATTATAGTACATATTATTCCATTAGGTAATTTAGATGGTAGAGGTAATTTAGATGGTAGAGGTAATTTTGGGTTAAGCGGAAGATCAACTTTTTAGCGTTTATTTTTCTTTTTCAATAAATATGTTGGACTTGTTTCTTTGCTTCCAATAACACGTAAATATTACACAAGGTGTTCGGAAATAACATTCGAATATTTCGGTAGGTGGTTCTACACCCAAAAATATAAGGAAAAATTTATATGAACGAGGGTCCGGAAATGCTTTCTAACGGAGCTACGCCCCTCCGAAGATGGTACAAAATATGATTTTTCCAGAAGGAGAAAATTACCCCCATCCCTTCCATATCCTTTACAACTCCCTTTTGGGCATTCATTGTTTAAAACCCAAGCTGCCAGGTAGTTGTCAAGCAATTTGCAGTGTTTTTTAAATTATTTTAAACATTTTTAAAATTTCAATTTTTCAATTTTTTTGTTTTGATTAAATTTTGAACTCAAGGTTTTTGGACAATTCTGAGCAAGTTTCATTAACAAAATTTTCCAATAAAATATGCCTTAATGTGATTTTTAATTTTTTCCGAATATTTTGGTACTGCAGGTGGCTTTGCATTTGTAGCAGGCGAATATTTTCCTGGTCATAAATAGATCGTAAGTTGTTATATACTTGAGTAAAATTTAATTCAAATCGGAAACAAAATAAAAAAGTTATAAAGGTGTCTTCATTTTAAGTGAGTCACACTGTATTTTTAAGGAAACATTTCGACAAAATATTACGTTAGTAAATACGTCTAGTGTTGTAAAGTAAAGGTTGTTTTGTGTCTGTGATTTATTAGCAGACCACGGTAAACCGCTTTGATAGAGAAATTTCAGGTGCCTGATTAATTTATTTATCAATTATCGATTTTCGCTGCCGAATGTCTCGGAAACTATAACACATAGGAAGAAAATGAATATAGACATTCTTATAGGGAATTTAATTTAATTTTTCCCGTACGACGCATCGTTTTCGAGTTATAAACAAAGAATCGAAAAAAAGGGACTTTTCAACCCCCTCCTGAAGCGGCAGGGCTAGTGGCGGAGACTTTTAGTATGTTTACCTCCTAGCTACCCCCAACACACTAATGAAGAGGAAAATTGTTCCCCCCCTCCATGTCCTCTACCACTCCTTCGTTGATTGGACTAACTACTACTAAAGGAATGAACTCTGGTACATCTGGTACTTTTATCATGAGGAATCGTTTGGTGCTGATGAAAATGGGGGGTAACGACCAGGGGCGTACAAAATGGGAGGCTCCTTATTAAAATGCCCATAATTTTTTTGCTTTGACATTTTTTTTTATTTTTTACTTTAAATATGATTTCTCAGATGAATTTTTAAAGACAATGTACTTTTGGTGAAAATTCGTAGAACGTATCGTTTTCTTTTAAAACCCGATTGAAAAGTTCAATGTAAAAAAGTGGCGATTGATCAATTGTACCTCTAAAAAATCAAAGTTGGCTTGTTTTTCAACCAGCAATAAGCAAAAAATTATGGGCATTTTAATCGGGACCCCCCCCCCCCCTCCCATTTCGTACGTTCCTCCGTTTTCAACAGCACCTTATGATAAAATTACCACATGTACGAAATTTCACCTCTCTAGTATTGTAGTAGTACTTTTTAAAATAATTAAGAAAAACCATATTTTTAAACAATCTTGGGAGGGGCGTAGCTCGTTAGGAAGTATTTCCGGACCCCGTTCATATGAACTTTTCTTCATATTTTTTCACCTACCGAAATATTCGAACATTATATTCGGATACCCTGTGTAGCTGTATTTCTTCTCTTTTGATTGGAAATAATAAAGACGTTTCTTTATTCCTCATTATTATTATTAAATAGAGTAAAACTAAATATTCAAGTCGTGTTAAGGTTACGATTAAAATATTTCTGTAAAATATTACACATTTGAAAAGGTTAAAGGATTTTAAAATATTTGCTTAATCCGATAAATAACGTGGCGTTGATAATAAAGCGAAAAAGCTCCGCAGATTTGATGTTAGTAGACCGTGTGTGTTACAGTACATAATTCAAAGTTAATAAAGTAGCGATTGCACATACCACACACATACCCCTAATGTGTTTTTAATCAAATCTCTCATTATGGGCGTATCTTAATTGTTAATGAACGGTCCAGCGTAATGACCATCTGAAGCGAAAAACCTCACGTCAGCGGCGGGCAACCCTTCCTTATCCCGCTTACGAACAGGATACCCGTTTCCGAGGCAGTGCTAATTTTCTCACTAGAAAGTCATTCATTCAGTGGTGCCCAACAAGTTTTTGCAAAGGATGTATACACTGTACCACGTAATTAACTACTGCTATGTAGCGTATTTTTATTTAAATATATCATTCGTATGTGATACAAAAATATCGAGAGAATAACCGCTAAAGCAAAAGACAATTTGAAAATAATGGATACAGCTCAAATGTCTATTCCATTTTTAAATTATCTGTTCACTCATTAACATGGTAGCCAATCAAACTCCATTTTTTGATACCATTGCATCAATCAAATGTCATTATTAGTGATTTTGACAACACCAACTTACAGTTTTATCGTATGTAATATTATCGAGTTATATTACCTTTTGGCAACTTAGCTTGAGAAAAAAATTTAGATAAAATTTAAAAGCACCAGTGGTATTTGGGGAGAATATTTCACGAATAAATAAAGTACACAAAACATGTTTAATATTAAGTTTTGCCATTAACTTGCTCCAGACTTTTCTTATAACTTTTTAGTGTTTACTGACCTTTATTTTCAATTTCCTTATTTACGTCACATAAAAATGTATTTCTAAATCGAGTCATCTAATAAAGAATAAAGCAGGTATAATTATTTAGCAATTGTAACTGTAGTAACTGACAATCAATAAACCAATATACCTTGAACCATAGGTATTATAATGCAATCATTGGTGACTACTCCAAAACTGCTGAGACTCTGAGAATCTTCATTGTAAACAGTTCTTAGGCATGTTTCGACCAATCACATTATGCATAAAGACAGAGAGAGCTCTACCAATGTTTCGCTTTATGTTCTATTTTTAGTTGATCAAAGAGAAATGAAATATGGTTCTAGTACCGCCATCTAGTAACAGTAACGTTAAACGCTACATACCTTCGGCAGACAGTGTAATTATGAATGAAAATTATTAAAATGATTAATTAATTATTATTAATGATTAAAATTATTAATGTAAAAACTACCCCTTTCTTTGAAATTGAAGCGCTTTAAGAATAAGTAGTTTAAAAATTTTTTAAAATTCAAACGTATGCATTGAGGCCTTCTAAACATTAAATGCACAAGAATTATTATATAAAGTGTTTGATGATATACAGGGTGCTTCAGCTAAAAGTCCCCGGGTCATTATCTCGTAAAATAATAAAGATACTTAATATTTGTAAATCGCGAAAAATTGACACCAAAAAAGATTTTAAATAACTGCAGAATTGTTCCTTCGCAGTGCACAGAGATTGCGCTGCGGTGAGAAATAATTTTTCGATTACTGGAACCTTGAAACCCGATTCATACGATTCATGAATAAATTGTGAATAATTTTGATTATGTAAAAAAATTTGTAAATACCAACCATTTTGGAGCTACATGAATTTTTTTCTCCATTTTTTTGTCTCTGTAAATGTTTAAAACTTCTGTAACTTTTCTGCTTATCATTTTAGAACACCAATTATTTAGAACTTTTATCTTATTATATTCCATACTTCTTATATTATTATATAAGAAGTATGGAATATAATAAGATAAAAGTTCTAAATAATTGGTGTTCTAAAATGATAAACAGAAAAGTTACAGAAGTATTCAAAATTTACAGAGACAAAAAAAATGGAGAAAAAAATTCATGTAGCTCCAAAACGGCTGGTATTTACAAAATTTTTTATATAGTCAAAATTATTAATAATTTATTCATTAATCGTATGAATCCTGTTTCAAGGTTCCAGCCGTCGAAAAATAATTTCTCACCGCAGCGCCATCTCTGTGCACAGCGAAGGAACAATTCTAACTGCAGTTATTTAAGACCTTTTTTGGTGTCAATTATCCGCGATTTACAAATTTTAAATATCTTTATCATTTTACGAGATAATGACCCGGGGACTTTTAGCTGAAACACCCTGTATATTTACTTATTTAATTCTTATTTTCAATTTAAGGAGGGTAAATATTAGTGTTATTAGTGATGGATTGCCATATGTAAGTACATTTGTGTTTAACATGAAATAATTGACTTGCCTTGTGTTATGTTTATATTATTGTATTACTACGTATATAATACAATAATACAATTTACGTTAGCAATTAGCAATAAGCTAGAGAAAAATGTATAGATAAAATTTAAAAGCAAGAGTGAACCTAGTTGCGGAAAACATTTCACGAAACAAAGCATGACATATGTCAAGAAATGTTCGCAATATTATGCATAATATTCTGCAGTAATAATGTAGTTATAATAATATAACTTGTGTAAATTGATTAGAGAATATTATTTAGGTATTATGCAAATCACAACTTACACACTTTTTATTCATTATGAAAATACCTACTTTCTGTATATTGTTGCCCTAATCTGGGCACGCTAATATACTAGTTAGGTAAATACTTTAAAACACTCATTATTGGAGAATCAATCAAAACAACTACTCTTCTAGCTAATACTGACGAAGTATTGAATTACATGATAGAATTCTTAGCATTTTAAAGAGAAAAAAAATATATATTGAAAATACTTAAATCATTTATTCAAATTTAGTCATTCACACTTTTTTATTTAATATGAAATTATCTACTTTATGTATATTGGTGCCTTAATCGGGTCACGCTAATATACTACTTAGGAAAACACTTTAAAACACTCATTATTGGAAAACCAATCAAAACAACTACTCTTCTAGCTAATACTGACGAAGTATTGAATTACATGATAGGATTCCTGGTATCTTAAGGCAAAAAAATATATTGAAAATACTTAAATTATTTATTGAAATTCAGTCATTCACAACAATTATTGAACCGTACATTCTATTTCAACTCTAGAAAAGTTGTACAAGTTTTTTCGAACTTGTTAGTTCTCATCAGTAGAGTATAGAAACATTCATTCATTATTTACAAGCCTATTCTTGATTTATTTTTACAATTAATTATCTTTTATTTATTTGCTTTTATCATGATTAGAGAATATTATTTAGGTATTATGCAAATCACAACTTACACACTTTTTATTCATTATGAAAATACCTACTTTCTGTATATTGTTGCCCTAATCTGGGCACGCTAATATACTAGTTAGGTAAATACTTTAAAACACTCATTATTGGAGAATCAATCAAAACAACTACTCTTCTAGCTAATACTGACGAAGTATTGAATTACATGATAGAATTCTTAGCATTTTAAAGAGAAAAAAAATATATATTGAAAATACTTAAATCATTTATTCAAATTTAGTCATTCACACTTTTTTATTTAATATGAAATTATCTACTTTATGTATATTGGTGCCTTAATCGGGTCACGCTAATATACTACTTAGGAAAACACTTTAAAACACTCATTATTGGAAAACCAATCAAAACAACTACTCTTCTAGCTAATACTGACGAAGTATTGAATTACATGATAGGATTCCTGGTATCTTAAGGCAAAAAAATATATTGAAAATACTTAAATTATTTATTGAAATTCAGTCATTCACAACAATTATTGAACCGTACATTCTATTTCAACTCTAGAAAAGTTGTACAAGTTTTTTCGAACTTGTTAGTTCTCATCAGTAGAGTATAGAAACATTCATTCATTATTTACAAGCCTATTCTTGATTTATTTTTACAATTAATTATCTTTTATTTATTTGCTTTTATCATGATTAGAGAATATTATTTAGGTATTATGCAAATCACAACTTACACACTTTTTATTCATTATGAAAATACCTACTTTCTGTATATTGTTGCCCTAATCTGGGCACGCTAATATACTAGTTAGGTAAATACTTTAAAACACTCATTATTGGAGAATCAATCAAAACAACTACTCTTCTAGCTAATACTGACGAAGTATTGAATTACATGATAGAATTCTTAGCATTTTAAAGAGAAAAAAAATATATATTGAAAATACTTAAATCATTTATTCAAATTTAGTCATTCACACTTTTTTATTTAATATGAAATTATCTACTTTATGTATATTGGTGCCTTAATCGGGTCACGCTAATAATGAATGAATGTTTCTATACTCTACTGATGAGAACTAACAAGTTCGAAAAAACTTGTACAACTTTTCTAGAGTTGAAATAGAATGTACGGTTCAATAATTGTTGTGAATGACTGAATTTCAATAAATAATTTAAGTATTTTCAATATATTTTTTTGCCTTAAGATACCAGGAATCCTATCATGTAATTCAATACTTCGTCAGTATTAGCTAGAAAAGTAGTTGTTTTGATTGGTTTTCCAATAATGAGTGTTTTAAAGTGTTTTCCTAAGTAGTATATTAGCGTGACCCGATTAAGGCACCAATATACATAAAGTAGATAATTTCATATTAAATAAAAAAGTGTGAATGACTAAATTTGAATAAATGATTTAAGTATTTTCAATATATATTTTTTTTCTCTTTAAAATGTTAAGAATTCTATCATGTAATTCAATACTTCGTCAGTATTAGCTAGAAGAGTAGTTGTTTTGATTGATTCTCCAATAATGAGTGTTTTAAAGTATTTACCTAACTAGTATATTAGCGTGCCCAGATTAGGGCAACAATATACAGAAAGTAGGTATTTTCATAATGAATAAAAAGTGTGTAAGTTGTGATTTGCATAATACCTAAATAATATTCTCTAATCATGATAAAAGCAAATAAATAAAAGATAATTAATTGTGTAAATTGCACAGATATTATATAAAATTAAATAATCAGATAATAAACTGCCAATTTACACTCTATAAATAGTACTAGGCATGTACGCTCATAAAAAAATTACCAATAATATTCTAGGCATATTACATATGAAACAATGTCCCAAATATCTGACAATAAATTTAACAACTCAACGTTTCATGCAATTTTGAATCTTTTCTGAAGATGGTGACAATATTTCTTCTAAACGTTGGAAGGATTATGCAATACATTTTCTCAAATCATAGGTTTGCTAGCAGAAACAGACTGATGTGATAAAAGACCTCTCTCTCCAGGACTATTCGTATGAGCTATCACATTTACCTGATTCTTAGACTTCATACCATCTGCCTTACCTGAAATGATAAGAAAAATGAACGATTTCAAATTGTTTGTAATTTTTCCGAAGTATTCATTTTTTATTTCATATTTACAATTTTGGTTCAATTTATGGATAACAAGTTACTCGTAATCTAAAAAGATTATAGGTTACATTATTAATTTTTGCCGAATATGACATAGAGATGTTTGTTACGAATTCCCTGGACTATAAATCGCACCTGCGCTACAGCTCTATTTTCCAAGAAATAACTTTCCCAAAGCGGCTCCCCAATATCGTATTCTCCCGAATATTATTTTTTTTTTGGCCGCTTCAACCCGAGAGAGGACAACACAGAAAGACTCATAGTTCAGGAAAGACAAGATGGTGAGCGGGCTGATGAGGAAGAGCTTTACTGAAGCTGTGTGCCTAACAGGCAACCGCGACAGTTGAGGTAATGCTGTCAAACTTCCCATGCAGTACAGGAATACCAAAAGTTTAAATAAAACAATTAAATATTAAATATCGTGTCATTATTACAAGATACTCGTATCGCAATAAAGCTACACGTAAAGATTCATTTTATAATAAAGTAGCTACGTATTAACGAGCCACTGAGAGTATAATACGTGTGCTTTATACGCTAACAGCTCGTTCACACGATACGGTTTCGGTCATTTTATCGGCTCGGTAAAAACGCCGAATTCCAAAGCCAAGGCTGTGCGGAAGGGGGTTATACATTTGGAAAAACGCAGACATATATCCACACCCACCGGTGTTGTCAATACCGGGGCTGGGAGTCGAACCCAGAGCGCGGTAGACAGTTGATCAGCATATTCGCCACTCAATACGCCTTAACCGACTGAGCTACCTGCTTATCAATTTTGAAACTCGGACGAAAAATTTTTTTTTTCATATTCAAATCTGGTACACATGCATATCACGTATTGTATATTGTATTTGTATACAAGTGAAGAAAGATTCATAACCATGTGAATATTATGATTCTAACTATTTTACTGACAGGTAAAAATAAGGATAGTTTTTATCTAGTAAATAGCATATTGTGTATTTAGGTGTGAAAGCAATACATTCCCGGCCGACGATGCAAATTGTTGGCCGAGGCGCTAGCCGAGGCCAATAAGCATCGAAGTCCGAGAATGTGCTTTCACACCGAAGTACACATACTATTTTTTCTGAAATCACAATCAATATTATTATAAATTAAGGAATTTGTATTAATGCATAACATTTCTTCATTACAATCTAACTGCTAGATAATAAATTCAATGAGTTGGTTTGTTTGTTTATTTACTGTCTAAAATATACATAAAAAACCGTACGGGAATGTTACTTTCCCGGCTTGTAACATTCCCGTTGCCATTGCTTGGCAACGGATTTTTTCCGGTCTGTTTTGTGATAGTTTATTAGCAACTGGAATTGTGCATTTTTCGATCTGAAATTTTTTTTTTATTTATTTTATTTTTTTATTTTAATGCCTTATTTATTTTATATTCATATATTTCGCGCCGAAAATGTAATCATTGCCGAACGATTTCAGAAAAATAATATTGACAAGTCTAAACGCAACTAGTGACGAGTATTTTTGAATATCGTAATTTTTAGATCAACCCCCGTTTTCATTCCTTCGAAGGATCGATAGGATGCGAGTAAGATTATAGGTGAGATCAGCATCAAGAAACCCCGAAGAACTTTTGATCACTTAAACTTTATTTCACTTGAATCTCGAATTTTTACCACTTTAAACCTTTAACTTTTCTTTCAACCCCTTAAAAGTGTTATGGTTTATACGTTAAAAACGATTGAAGAAACTTATGGTCTCATAAAAATGAATTTGGTATCCAATCTACATGAATAATACTTTGTTTGTTTATGACTCTCGACCAAGAAGGTAAACGCGGAATAAAGAGAAATGTCTGCGATTTTTAGGTTAGGTTAACCCAACGCTACTTTGTCGCAGCACTACTCTAAGGTACAATGTCTTAAGGGTATTTTCCATTTTTTTTTAATTAACTGATATATCTACTGTCGGTAGATTTTTGTCAAAAAAGGCACATTTTTCCCACTGTACGCTGGGGGGCCCTTCTACATATTTTTCCCGGTGGGCCCTTGCGCCCATAATCCGACGCTGTTCACATGTACTGTCAAGATAGTTCCAGAAATTTTACAGCACTAGTAAATTATTTCATTGTCCGAGGGAAAACATTTTAGGAAGTGAAAAAAAGCAAATTTTTAGAACGAATGTATTCGAATGAAAAATAATTCGAAAACGGATCATTCTTTCGTATATCAAGTAGAATACCTTTTTTGAATTTACCCTTAAAATGAGTTCTACTACATATTATTCCTATCTAAATTTACAATTTGAAATTTCCAACCGCCAAAATAGTGATTTTCATGAACTGGAGGCGCCCGCCTTCTTCATTATTATTAACTTCTGGCAAAAAAGTATTTATATCGTGTCAGTTTCCCTCTGCCACCTCTAGGAGATAAAGAGGGGTTGTAGAGGGAAACTGACGCGATAAAAACTTTTTGTGTCCAAAATTGCGTCAGCGCGTCAAAATACTTCAGAAAAGTTAGATTAGAACCTTACGACAAGACCTTTTTTTTGCCCTTTTTACTGGATAAAAACTGATGCGGTAGATTTTTTTTGATATCAGAATCGGTTTCAGCATGTCAAAAAACATAGGATAGATAGTTCTGACCAAAAGAACATGCCTCTTTTTTTTGTCGGCCTGTGTTATCAAACAATTTTGTTCGGTTATAATATATATATTTGATTAACAATAACGCAACTTATAGCACACTAGGTTCCAAATTCATATTAATTTAATATTTTAACCGAAAAGTAGACAATAACATATTTTTCTCTCAACTCCTGCTCCGTTTTTATTATCTTTTTCGTACGCCGCTGCCTCCATGCGCATGCAAACACAGCGAACGCGGTCGCCCAAATAATAACTCGGCGGTCCTTGTTGGACTTTGCTCCTCGTCGCACCCGTTCCTGCCGACTTGATCAATATCCCTCCTTGGGCCCCCCTCCCCCCAGTCTTAATTAGGAGCTGGAATCTGTGGCGGACACACATAAGGGACGCTAGACCAATATGCGCCCCAGCAGCCCTGCAGTCCCTTCTTGCCTTCACCCCGCTTTGCTCATTTATGCGCCTCTCATTTTCACTCGGCCCCACATAAACATATTTCAATATTGTGACAGACTCACTCGATCTACAGAAATCTTTTTTAATAACAACATCGGAGACGCAGCACAGCTTAATCATGCCGCGTTGCCCTTGTTTAACGCCGCTAAAGGGAATACCCTTATTTTTTTGTTGAGGTACGGCGTGATCAAAAAAATACTCGACAGCGCAAATGATGAACTTAATAAGCAAAAATTAATCCAGCTTTCAACAAATTCTTAGCATTAAGATCCTATAACATGTTCTTTATACAATATTTCAGCAGATTTAAAAACAGACTTTTGTTTTTGTGCCATCAGATAGAATTATAAATCAATCTAAGAAATCTATTATTGTGGCAATACACAGTTATTGTACTTAACGCGGCCAGGCTTGTAACTCGTAATTCAGCGCTCGGCGGGGCATTAGTCCGGAGAATAGCTGTTGGTTGCAGTCTGGTTTCTTATTCCTTATATATTTAAGGAAACATATAGAGGAGTTCGACAAAATATTTCACTAGTAAATATTCTGCCCTCTAAAAGCATATCTACTAAGAAATCTATTAATTTTACCACTATGTCTCGCAAAAGCTGAATTATGTTATTTGGTACATTTCGTATAATTTACCCACATCATCATCATAAAATGCTGGCTGGACTACTTACAAAGGTTGACCAAGTAAACACAGTTATCCTCCTCTAGTATCTCGTCACACTTGTAAAATATGACAATAAATTTTCTATTTAGTCCAGTCAACGGAGCGCTAAAATGACCAAAATCTCTAATTTAAGTGGATGGATTTGGATGAAACCTTGTGCAATGTGTTTGTAATGACGTTAATAAAAAGTCGAAAAAAAAGATAAGAGTACGAAATGATCGGAAGAGGTAGAAAACACCCCTTTTATCACGCGTTCTGTAACTTGAAGAATCAGGTCAGAAATGAAAAAGAAAACAATATATTTACCTTTTTTGGACCAAAGTAAGATGTTTTTACCCTGGTGAATTTTTTCGAAAAATGCGTATTTTTCGAGATATGGCCACTCTAAAATTCCTAAAAGTGGGGGAGGCGAAATGTAAAAGTTGAATAAAAAATCTGAAAAAATTTAGATGAATGTATCATCGAAATACAAGACTTTTTTATTTGCAACTTTTCTGTAAAATGCGTTTTCACCGAGTTATTCCGGAAAAACATGAAAAACTACTCCTTTCTTTGAAATTGTAGCACTTTTACAAATATGTAATTTAAAAATTTTTCAAAATTCAGACGTATGCACTGAGGCCTTCCAAATATTTTTTGCCTCTTGAAATTTTTTTGTAAGTTGCTTTTCCGAGTTACAGAAAGTTTTTCACGATAAATAATGTACTACATTTTTTGAAAACTTTTTTAAAATTTTCAGTTTAAAAATTATATTGAACCTTTAAAAATGGTATAACTATATAGGTTTCATATTTTTTTATAATAACATATGTATAAATCACGCTCATTTTTCAGAAAGTTTTTCACGATAAATAAAGTACTACATTTTTTTGAAAACTTTTAAAATTTTCCATTTAAAAATTATATTGAACCTTTAAAAATGGTATAACTATATAGGTTTCATATTTTTTATAATAATATATGTATAAATCACGCTCATTTTTCGAATTTTCATTATAGGCCAGGCAACATAGGGTTTGTAGGCGAATTAATTGTCGGAAAGCTGGAAATGGTTTTGATCTTTTCATTTGAGTGTAAAAAGGGTTTTTTAAAGTTTGCACCAAATTTCTGATTGTGCTGTAGGACGGGCGTCCCAAAAACCTCGGTATTTAAGGACTTTTTTCAATTTTTTACCTATAACTCCTAAATTATGCATTTCTCGGAAAATTTGATTCTCTTATAAATTAAAGTACATAAAATTCTACCTCGAATGAGTACCACATACTTTAAAATGTGAAGAGTCGTTAGGAAGATATGTGAAGTCAAAAAACGACGATAGTTTTTATTTAAGAAAAAAATGTGTTTTTTACATATTTTCGCAACGTAAAATGTAATATATGAAATATATAATGTAATATGTGAATATCCTATAATATTATATCGTGTATCAAAGTTAACTGGTCAATACTTATCGTGGTCAATACTTGGTGGTGAATTCCTGGATTTTAAAATAAAAGCGCACATTGTGATTATAAATATGTAATTAAAACGTTAAAAATCGACTGAAAGTACAAAATGCTTTGATGGTAAATTTTGTGTGGGTAATTAACAAAAAAAGTAGAGTATACAAAATTATGTAAATACAGCATCAATTAAATTTGCTGCGTTTGGAAGTAGAAGCTGAGTGAAGCAATTGGTCCAATTTGTGGTCCTCATCATCCAGGTCTTCTAATTCGTCATCATCGTCAGGTGGTATTACTTCGTCGTCATTGAAGTTTGGTTCGTCATAAATTTCATCTGGTGTATTGGTAAAGGACGCACCTCTGCAATTATAGCATGTTGGAGAACATTTCATTCCTTGCTTCCTGCAACCACAAGCATTTCTTTAAGCATTTGCACGCAGTGTTATTGAGTAGTTCCTGCGGGGCTTGTTCGGCTGCTAATGGCACTGTGGGTAGCCCGTGCTTAGTGACTTTCCAACCGCAGTGAACTGGGTCCATCAAATGACCCTTCCACAAATTAACTTGACATTAACATTGAGTGAAGTCTAGCAGCTTCTTCAGTTGGAGGAAGAGTGGCCAAGTTAAAATTATTCTGTACTAAGGATTTGGTGAACAGTTTAAAGCGTGTTTCATTCAGAGAACAAGATTGAAGAAGCGATCCGGCATACAAAGCAGCAATTACTTTTTCGCCAACAGCACCAATTTCATCTGTAGTAGCGTCAAGGTTTTTGAATATCTCGACCGTCCTTTGTACCTCCGCATCTTTGTCGAGTAGCTTTACAAATTTCATCTTCCCCTGTCTGAAAACGGCCGATGTTGAATCGCATTCGCTGAACGTGTGAAGGAATAATATAATTTCCTTCACTTTATTTGACATTTTAAAGTGTGTCGGGGAATAGAAAACGGTCTCTGACTTTCCTTTTCCAGGCTTCATGACAAACAACCGATCACTATTAGGAGCTAACGCAGTAATAAGTACTAAAAGATCTATATCTTCTCCTACCACAATCACACATTCGGAGTGTGTAGAATTTTCTGTAGCCCTTCTGACAATGGTTGTGTCGGCATCCTCTGCAGCTTGTTCGACAGCGATGTTTTCCGAATCAGCATTGAGATGAATCGTTTTTTGTTCCCTTCATTCGAGAGAAATTTATCTTTTGAAATTGTCAAAAACACTGTTTCGTCAAATTCAACGTTGGCTGCAATAAACTTGTTTCTTCTAAGGCGCTCTGCATATTTTGTGCTTTTCTTTGCAGCCATCAAATACTATGATTGATCGCGTCCCAAAGTATTTTTTGACATAATCTACGTATTTGTTGAGAACTGAAGAGAACCTTTCTCTCAACTCCCACGGCACTCGATGAAGTAGGAATCCACCGTCAATCACATAGAGAGCACTTTCGATGTTTGACGGAGTATCCACTGGATCAAACAAATAATATAAAATAGATTTACGTGATTTCCTCATCATTCCTTGTTCATCAAATAAAGATGGTGGGTATGGAGCCAATGTAATTTGCAAAACTCGCTCGCTTCGCTCGCTTGTTTTGGCAAATATTACATTCGTCATATAAAATTACTCTTTTCATAACTGGTTACGTAAATAACTATTACGTAATGGAAATAAGGTTTAAAAGTCCAATATATGATGTTTCCTTTAAAAATTAAAGAATGGTTGTTCTTTGAACATGTATATCGTCCATACCACTTGACTTAATTTCTAATATGTGGTGCTTATTGGATGTAGAATTTTGTGTACTTTACTTTATAAAAGAGTAAAATTTTTTACAAGTGCATTCTTTAGGAGTTATTAGTGAAAAACTGAAAAAAGTCAGAAAATGTCGAGGTTTTTGGGACACAACCCGAAAATTGGTGCAAACTTCAAAAAACTCCTTTTACATGCAAATAAAGAGATTAAAACTATTTCCAGCTTTCCGACAATTATTTCGTCTACACCACCTTTTTTGGCCTATGTTGCCTGGCCTATTATTTTTTAATGTGCAAAAATGTAGTACATTATTTATCGTGAAAAACTGCCAGTAACTTAGAAAATTGGCAAGTTACAAAAAAATTTCAAGATACAAAAAATATTTAGAAGGCCTTAATGTATACGTCTGAAGTTTTTCAAATTTTTAGATTGCGTATTTTTAAAGCGCTGCAATTTCAAAGAAAGGGGTAGTTTTTCATGTTTTTCCGGAAAAACTCGGTGAAAATGCATTTTACAGAAAAGTTAAAAATAAAAAAAGTCTTGTATTTCGATATTATATTCACCTGCATGTTTCAGATTTTTTTTTTAACTTTTACATTTCCCCTCCCCCACTTTTAGGAATTTTAGAGTGGCCATATCTCGAAAAATATGCATTTTCTGAAAACAATCACAGGAGTAAAACATCTTATTTTGGGCCAAAAAAGGTAAATATATTGTTTTCTTTTTCATTTCTGACCTAATTCTACAAGTTACGGAACCCGTGATAAAAGGGGGTGTTTTCTACCCCTTCCAATCAATCTTTTTTTTAACTCTATTATCAACGTCATTACATACACATTGCACAAGGTTTCATCAAAATCCATTTATTAGCACTCAAATTAGAGGTGAAACCCCCTGTTAACTGGACTAATTGTCATAACATAATTTGCATTGTTTTGTATACTCTTTATTAATCCTTAACTTCTTTGAATTGTACTTGTTGTACCTATTTGATTTAAGCAGGTAGGTACAGTATAACCGGACAAAAATTCGTAGGGTTCGGGAATTTTATCTCGGCGCCAGGGACGGCTCTCATGTAGACATATATTATATTGCAAACACCTACTGAACGTTCAGAAAAACGACGAAATAGTGAAATGTTCGTCATTGCTAGCTACAATGTATTTTTGGTAATAAATTTAACCTAAAAACGGTAATGGTTACAAAAACATGTAATATATATCAAGAAAATAAAAAAACAATTTTGAGATTTAAGTTTGAAGAGAAAAAATGTCTCTCTGTCGTTCTGTCTGTCTGTAACTTTTTTTGTGCGCACGATTACTCTGGAACCGTTAAAAATATCGACTTGAAAGGGCATAACAGGATAAGCATGTAAAATCTGCCCCTAAACGAAATTTTGTGTGTTATCAACTATTTGAAACGGCTTACTCTAAGTATGATTTTTCCAAAATTTCAAGCCTGCAGCCGCCTGTGGTGGGGGTTTTTTTGATTTTAGTTTTTTTAAATTTTCTCGGATACCGACGTACGAAAAAATCAGAAAAAATTCACAGTTGTTACTTATGTGTTGTACTGTTTACCCAATTTTTTTCATAATTTTTAAATGCAAATTTCGTATGCAAAAAAATGTGCAAATCTTTGCACACAATTTTTTGGCACTTTAAGAAAGAAGGTCACCTTGGATTTTCCATCGTAAATTACTCATTCATCAAGGCCTATTCTCAAATTTTTTTCATATTTTAAAACAATGTGGAAGAAAACGAAAAACTGCATTACCGACCATTCTCTTATACGCGCCTCACTATCATTTGGACGCATATCTTGTTAACAAATATACAGGGTGTTTCATTAATAATTGGACATACGCTAACTGGAGAATCCTTAGTCCAAAATATGAAGATTTAACTTTAAACACTTAGATAAAATGTGCCTCCTTACTGAGATACGGGGTGTCAAAGTTGTAATTTTTTTTTCTTTTTTTGCAATATCTCAACTGCCTCTTGACCGATTTTCTCCCAATTTGATAAGGAAACATTTTTTAAGCTAAGAAACAATAATTTATGTATCACATCACGCTAGCCCGTGGAGGGCGCCTCATGAGCTCTACCTGATGATGAATATTCCTCCTCTTCTTTTTTACGAAACGTACTGGCACTTTTGACTAGAAAATCTCATGCAGAAGTCATTTCTACGTAAAAACTTGATAATTCCAATCGTTTTCGAGAAAACTGCCGCATAGGTCTCAAAAATTCTTTGAAAACAAACCCAATTTTTGAAAAGGAAAAATTGTATTTATTGAAACTTGTGCTTTGGTAACGTCTTAGTTCTATCATTTACGTATAATTTCATTAGTTTGACATTTTGACAGAACTAAGACGTCACCAAAGCACACTTTTCAATAAATACAATTTTTCCTTTTCAAATTGGGTTTGTTTTCAAAGAATTTTTTAAAACCTGTGCGGCAGTTTTCTTGAAAACGGTTGGAATTATCAAGTTCCATCAAGTGTACCTTTTTTACGTAGAAATGACTCCTGCATGAGATTTTTTAGACAAAAGTGCCACTACGTTTCGTAAAAAAAAAGAGAAAAATATTCATCATCAGCTCATGAAGCGCCCTCCACGGGCTAGATTGATGTAATACATAAATTATTATTTCCTTACCAAATTGGAGAAGATCGGTCAAGAAGTAGTTGAGATATTGCAAAAAAAAAATTACAACTTTAACACCCTGTATCTCAGTAAGGAGGCACATTTTATCTAAGCGTTTCAGGTTAAATCTTCATATTTTGGACTAAGGATTCTCCAGTTAGCGTGTGTCCAATTATTAATTAAACACCCTGTATATTTGTTAACAAGACATGAGTCCAAATGATAGTGAGGCGCGTATAAGAGAATGGTCGGTAATGCAGTTTTTAGCTTTTTTAACCATCTTCCACATGTTTTAAAAATACCGATGTGGGATATCGTTTTATAGGTTTTTGGGATAGACGATTTCAAATATTATATTATTAAAGTTCCATAAACAATTATTTCCATATACAACGTTGTGAGAGACTTGGGTAGCAAATCTGGATGTGGAAGTAGTGATGATTCCTTGGGCAGCGGTTTTTAAAATGTTAAAATCGCTGTCCAAGGAATCACTACTTCCACATCCAGATGTTCTATCCAAGTGTCTCAGATCGAAAAAAAATTGTATACTATATTTGCACTCTACTATGCAGAAATAATTGTTTATAGAACTTTAATAATATAATATTTGAAATCGCCTACCCCAAAAATTCATAAAACGATATGCCACATCGGTAATGGGGGTGGCGGTGCTGTTAGGGGGTTGGTAGCGGGGGTGGATGAAGTAAACAAATATTTTGAAGCCTTTGGTTCTTGTACACACACTAAATCGCAACTTTATTTTTTTCACCACCTTTAATAATGGGGTGGGAGCGGTAATGGAGGTGGCGAATGCCAACAAATTTTTTGGGACCTTGAGCGTCTCTTTTATATATATCCTAAATACCAATTTTACGTACTCTTACTTGCTTGATTTACCTATTTACCCCCCATTCATCCCAATTTACCGCCCAACCCTTTAACGGAATAAGATCAAAATATAATTTAGTTTCAGATCTCGTTAAAATACATACGTGTATCAAATTTCAAGTCAACATCTTAACCGGTTCCAAAGTAATCGTGCGCACAGAAAAAGTTAGACAGATAGATCGACAGACAGAAAATTTTTTTCGCTCAAATTTAAAATCTCGACGTTTCGTGACATTCTAAGCCTAAACAATAAAAATTTTCAAAATTTTTTTGGAGTTAATATAGTTCCATTGCATGTGGAAGTAATACGTAACCTATTTTTATCGGAAATGTGCTAAAGATGTAGTTGATTCTTTTATAATTGCAGTGTTGAAGGCATTGACCGAGTGTCAACATTAGATTCCAGTGAACGTCGGTACTTTTATATGTTTTTTACTAATGCGGTTTTATATTTAAGGCTAGGATTTTGCAGAGCGAGAGGGAAATATGCGTTTATTTTCGGTTTATTATAAATATTTAAAAAATCATAAATGGTATAATCTTTAAAATAATTTCAGAGACTTCCCATTACTCTAAGGGATACAACCATATATAGTTTTTATCATTAATTTTACTTCCACGTCCAGTGGAAGTATAGTAACGACAAAAAAATTTTTAAAAATTTTTATTGTTCAAATAGGCTTAGAAAGTCACGAAACGTCGAGATTTTAAGTTTGAGCGAAAAAAAAATTTCTGTCTGTCGGTCTGCCTGTAATTTTTTTTGTGCGCACGTTTACTCTGGAACCGTTTGAGATATTGACTTGAAATTTGGTACACATATGTACTTTAACGAGATCTAGAACTAGATTATATTTTCATCTTGTTCCGTCGAAGGGTTGGGGGGTGAATTGGGGTAAATTTGGGGAAAATAGGTAAATCAAGCAGGTATGAGCCCATAAAATTGGTATTTAGTATATACAAGAGAAGCTGAGGTCTAAAAAAAAATTTTGGCATTATCCACCCCCATTACCACCCCCACCCCATTATTAAAGGGGATGAAAAAAATTGTGATTTAGGGTGTGTACAAGAACCAGAAACCTCAAAATGTTTTTTACTTCATCCACCCCCACTACCACCCCCTATCGCCACCCCCACCCCGCTACCGATGTGGGGTATCGTTTTATGGGTTTTTGGGGTAGAGGATTTCAAATATTATATTATTAAAGTTCCATAAACAATTATTTCCACATACAAAATTTTTTCGTTGTGAGTGACTTAGATAAAAAATCTGGATGTGGAAGTAGTGATTCCTTGGGCAGCGGTTTTGTATATAGTCAAATGCCATACTTTAATAATGAAATTAGGAACTATTTTCATTTAATTGACAACCTACGATATTTTAACAGAAATTTATAATAAAAAATATACATAGTTGTATGCGTTAGAACAATAGCAGGTATCTAAAGCAGTTTTAAGATTATACTATATGTAGTTTTTTAAATATTTACAATAAATCGAAAATAAGCGCATATTTCTCTCTCACGCTGCAAAATCCTAGCCTTAATAGGCGACGCCGCAGAAATTGTGAAACATGGCATTGACAAAATTCCTGTAACTATACCTACACTGTGGCAATCTTGTACATTTACGTCAACATTTAATAAAGGGAAAGAATAGACCATCTGAGATCGCAGTTTCGCAATTATCCAGTACAAATCTAGCCATAAATATGTAAGTATCTACAAACCTAGCATGAAATTATACAGAATCGACGGTATACAAAGATGTTTCGTTCTTTTCAAGCTGCGAAATATAAATAATATACTTTTATATTCGTTATAGGTCGCGAGAAAATACGTATGTGTGTGTTACTTCATAGTAGTGAAAAACGTGTGTGTTAGTTCAATGTTACATCCCCAATACCTTCTCTTCGAGTGAGTGTTTATAATAAATTGACCATATTAACTTTGGATATTATGGAATTCTCTAAAGGCGGGTTTTCCTACACCTTCGCCAGTCGCTGACGACTGCGACCGAGTAGCCGCGACCGATTCGTCAAGACATCTCCAATGCATTTTAACCTGAATGTTTTCCTACCTGCTACTGAGTAGTTACTACCAGCGAATGGTCGCCGTTCGTCCGTTCCCGAGTCGCCGCTCATCTCCGAGAGCAGTGCTGCGACTAATTCGTCGACGAATATAAATTAAAAATAATATTTTTAGCATTTTAGCAGGTATGTTTTTAGTTTTTACTTGTCATAGCTATATAAAGTAAAAGAATAGTACATATATATTACTATATTATATTATACATTGCATATATCATTGGTGGGTATACTGGCGAGCAGTTGAAAGTAAATATTTGTTGTTATTTTGTAATTGTGGCTTATTGACAGTTAGATATAATTTAGGTCTACACAGAACTTGAAAGCCATACAAACAATAACTAAAGGAAAAAAAAAAGGTTACTGTAGTGTACATAGAAAACTTGATTTTAGTCAATAAAATTCTAATTTCCAGCAGTAATTGGCGCAGGAGGAAAACAGGTTTGAGGAACTAGGTCGTGGCTACTACCGGTCGCGGCTACTCGGTCGCAGTCGTTCGCGACTGGCGAAGATGTAGGAAAACCTACCTTAAAAAAGTACAAGCTAAAATATATTGTGTCACACTTTCATATAAATCTTTCCGCGCTGACCTAGAGCCAGCCTGATTTTGACGTCACAGAAATAAAATTCCCGAGCCTTGCATATTAGATATCAAAAGACGCACAATGTTTTAGTCAACACAATCTTGTAAATTTTTCACAATTCTAATAATAACTTAAATATTTTTCATAAAGTAGTTAGTTACAGGCCGAAGTAAAATTTATAACCTGAAATTTGCAGTTTCAAAATTTCTCGACCATTATTAGTTCATTTTCAGAAAAAAAAAAGTGAGTTACGCCCTTGTACGAGAAAAAAAAACTTTTAGTAGTTTCTTCATTATAATTAACTAAGCCTGTTAGCAAATTTGCAGCTTTACATTATTTTTCAGAGCTGAAAAGCTAATATTCCTGGCCTATATAAAATTTAAATATATTAAACATGTTAGGAACAGTGTGTGCCTAAAAAAGATGAATTCCTTTTAAATTTTGATGGACCAAATTGGCTTAAAATTAAATAGTATCTATCTGATATTAAAACTTTCAAATGTCGTCTGCAGTGTCACTCGAAGGTTTTCCAACGAAGCTTTTTACCCACGATTTTCATACGTGGCATTACCATAAATAGTGTGTGGCTTGCAAGTATCTGCATTAATATTATTCACGTGATGACGAACAAGTAAAGGCTTTCAACATGCAAAACCAAGAAATCTCCATTGCTAAAACTATTCATTGATAGACTAGATGCCATCCTCTTTGCTTTAAAGACCCAAGAATCAGGCAGGTATTGCCTGACGGAGCGGAGACCTTGCATATTTTATTTCCCTTATAGAGTGGCGCAAAAATATTACTGCTCTAAAAATTAAAGTGCACCAACGCTCTGCCGCAAACTTAATGTGAAATTGGTAATGCAAAATACAATACATTACTAGTCAAATTAATATTCAGGAAACAATGGGACTAATTCATATTAAGTATAGTCTATGTAATGAAGGCAGAAATAGTGTAAATATTTCGTGCAAAGACGAGATTACCTTTCCCCCCATTTTCGAGGATGCTGAACACGATGCAAGTGGTGGGAGAAGATTTTGACCGCCACAACCTGAAACGGCCAAAAATCCCCCTTTTATGGATGCCTTTATGTTTTCATATATAAACGGGGAGTGATTTATCGACAGGTTATACTTGAGATAACATGAAAGAGAGTTATAGAGTAAGTGGAATCCAAACTGCAGGCCCAGGGGTAGAAAGTCATTTTTTTTTTCAAATGATTCATTTCAAACGCGTATCCCCCCGTTTTCGGGGTCGCTGATCACGGGAAAAACATTCAGTTTTAGCTCCAACCCTCCTCATCCCTCGACCGGGCAGAAACCACACTTTTCCTCCCTTTTTCCACACTATCGTTATTCCTGTGCAGATCCCTTCATTTTTCACCGAAAAGAAGGTGGTAGCGACCTCGGAGGTTGCTTCCAAGGGGTGTAAAATTCATTAATTACAGTTTTCTATCTTTATCTATTAGTCTAAAATCTGGCCGCTGATTTCTGCATGTATGTGTATTTTTAATGGAACTTGATTTAAATGAATGATTAATGATAATATAATACGTTACTGGCGGGTAGCCTAGCAAAAATTAACCGCAATTACCTATAATTAAATATATTGTAATTCATTTTAACACTTTCATTATTAGGTAGACCCACTACTCAGATACTGACTATATTTTTTGTTAAAATGTAGCTTTATATATATTTGAGAAATTATTGAATTTTTAGGTGTTTATATCAAATATCAAATACTGCTGTCATAAAAAGGCGGACTCGCGTCATGAGCACTGCGGTGGCAATAGTAAAAATAATAATAATAATAGTAAAAACAAACATTCTCAAAGAATGCTCAAAACGCGGACCCCAGGCGTGCGCACTCGGCGAGACATATCAAAAACGCGGATCCACGTTATGAGCAGTGAAAGTGTTAATATTTTATCTTATATTAGTTATTTTATATAAGTCGAAGAAACATTTATAGACGTGACATATAGGCAATACAATATTCGAGCAAGAAGATTTGGGCCAAAAAATTAAAACAAAGTGAAAATATTTTTCCCGTAATCAGCGACACCGAAAACGGGGGGATACGCGTTTGAACCGAATCATTTAAAAAAAATGCTTTTCTCAGGAGTGTTTAATCAGCCTCCCAGACCTGCTGTCTGGATTCCACTTACTCTAAAACCCCCTTCCATGTTATTTCAAGTATAACCCGTCGATAAATAACTCCCCAAACCCGTTTATATATGAAAACATAAAGGGATCCATAAAAGGGATGGTTTTTGGCCGTTTCAGGGGGTTGCGGCGGTCAAAAATGTCTCCCACCAGTTACATCGTGTTCAGCACCCTTGAAAACGGGGGGAGGAGGTAATCTCGTCTTTGCACGAAATATTTACAAAAAGGTCGTCTTATAATGCTTCATTACATAGACTGATGTTCCTTAGTAATTTACAGATAATGTATAAAATTACCAATCATTCCTTCTTCGTCCGCCATCTTGGAAACATAGCTGCCGTTTTACATTTTTCTATTATAGCTTCGTTAGGCTGCGCCTAATAGAGTGGGAGCCACATGATGCACGGTACTAGAATATAAAATGGGAAGTGGAGATGTTTGTGAGATGCTTTGCCGCATTGCGCCTTGATTTAGTGTTTGTGCTCCTCTTGTTTATGCTAGTGTTTATGCTCGTCTTATTCTTTTTCTTCTTCTTTTGAGTGCACTGTCTTCTCCGTTTCTGCTTACGGCAGCAATACTTCACTGCGTACGTTTCTATCTTTTATTGTTATCGTTTTCCTTCCCGTTAATATTGACGCTTCCGGTCATTCCTTTTGTCCTATTTTTTGCGAGTAATTGGATGACGACCCTTTCAGCTTTTTCCAGACTTCTTCTCTTGTCGTTGTAGCGTATTTAACCCCGTATGTCAGTTAGCAGTATGATGACTGTGTATGTTTACTTGATTAGGTTCCTTGATCGTTTATGTTGTCGACGAATTATAGAATTTCCATTGTAGTTATTTTAATCTTCTCCTTTACAGTTTCTCTTCTTTTCAGTTGGTTCGTCAGATATGGTAAATGCCTGAATTAAATTAAAATTAGTTGCCTACTTTGCATTCTTCACTTCTGGCCGGTCTCTCTTTTGTTGACGGATCTCGTAGTATTATTAGGTTCTTATTGAAGTCTATTTTCAGTCTTGATGTGTCCAGATGCAGTTTCGGATTTTCTAAGAAGTTGAGAATATTCAGCTTTTCTTCCATAACGATTGGGAGATCACATCTTCGTTAAAATTGGGATTTTTCTTTATTGTGGTTTGTAAGTGAATAGTCGAGGGAGTAAGGCGCATTCTACAGCAAAGAGAGGTTAACTATAATAATTCGCGGATTACAAAACGTCTGTCAAGACGTTGTAAAGAAGAAGGATAAGAAGAAGAACAAGACAGATGCATCCTTACTTAACATTGATATTTTTCTGTTTAGTTTGTACTTCCAGTTTCCCATCTAGTATTTTATGGTCTGTATTGACTTCTGCTGTCCTTTTTACTTTAATGATTTCAACCCGCTCTCTTATTTATCCTCCTGCTCATCAGGATATGATCTATTTGTGAAATTACAAATGTCAAGACAAGTTTGGCTCTTGTTCCATATATTCCATATTGTTAAGTCAAACATATGTGCTAGGTTATTCAGCCAGTTTCCATTTTCGTTGCACTATATGTCGAGTAAAATTTTCCCGATGATAAGTTATTGGAAAGCACTTTGGGCTCGATATTCCCTCTGTTCTCGTTATAGTATCTATAATAACCATTCAACCAATAGGCGTTTTCATTTTTGCTTCAATTTGGACATTAAAAATTATAATTTAAAGTGTTTTATTTGAGATACATTTAAAATGATTAGAAGAACTTACCTTTTAAACTCTTCAAAAGAAAAATAAATAATTTTTTAATCAACGAGACATTTTGCTCTGTACCCGACTTTTTTAATTATAAATTTTGAGTTTTAACATGTTTATGGTATTGCCAAATTATAAGAGATGAATTAACCTTTTGTATTTATTATGTTTATTCGTTTTAATTATGTGTGTTATACATTAGTCTGTAATCTGTTCTTGCTTGTTCGGTGTAATGAACAAACTGATTATTATTATTATTATTATTAAAAATTATTTACCTATATGAAATTAAATATTTGGAAAAAAAAATTATTTTTATTTAATTTTTCAAATACAAAAATGTACCTCATTAATTTGTATTTCAAATGAATATAAGACACTTTACATGTTCTTGTTTTTCAAATAGTGACATTACTTATTTGACTCAAGTCTTAAGAAAGGTCGGAATATATCGGTTTTATAACCTAGCCACAATTTGTACCATAGCATAAGCTCTACGACCCTTCGAAGTACTTAGAGTGAAAATAAACAGTTTATTTCCTAAGAAATTTTTTAGGCACTACTTCGACTTCAATATAATTATCAATACGCACTATAAAATATGCGTTTGTTAATAAGATCGCTAAAAGATTAAAAACTCATCTCGGATCTAAGCCCCTAATCTGTTCCTTCCTGATGTGCTGTATCTACAACATTTCCAACGATGCAATTTTGGATAAAATTGATTTAAAACAGCACATCCAATAGGAGGTTGTATTTTTTGCTAGTAGAAGAAAAAGTAAGGAAAAAATAGTTAGTATTTTGCAAGATCAAATTCAAGTTAGCCAAAATTTGAGCAAAATGAGTTGCTTTATCTCGAGAGTAAACAAATTGTAAACAAATCTCGTCTACATTTTTCTTTCGTCACATCAGATTTTCAGTGGCAATTTTTCTAAAGTCATTTATCTATATGTAATAGTTATAGTATGAAGAAATATCCTCTTTTCAATTTTACTTCCACATCCAGTGGAAGTATAGTAACGACAAAAAAAATTTAAAAAATTTTTATTGTTCAAATAGGCTTAGAACGTCACGAAACGTCGAGATTTTAAGTTTGAGCGAAAAAAAAATTTCTGTCTGTCGGTCTGTCTGTCTGTAACTTTTTTTTTGTGCGCACGTTTACTCTGGAACCGTTTGAGATATTGACTTGAAATTTGGTACACATATGTACTTTAACGAGATCTAGAACTAGATTATATTTTCATCTTGTTCCGTCGAAGGGTTGGGGGGTAAATTGGGGTGAATTTGGGGAAAATAGGTAAATCAAGCAGGTAACAGTCCATAAAATTGGTATTTAGTATATACAAGAGAAGCTAAGGTCTCAAAAAAAATGTTGGCATTAGCCACTCCCCTTACCACCCCCACCCCATTATTAAAGGGGATGAAAAAAAATTGTGATTTAGTGTGTGTACAAGAACCAGAAACCTCAAAATGTTTTTTTACTTCATCCACCCCCACTACCACCCCTCATCACCACCCCCACCCCGCTACCGATGTGGGGTATCGCTTTATGGGTTTTTGGGGTAGAGGATTTCAAATATTATATTATTAAAGTTCCATAAACAATTATTTCCACATACAAAAATTTTTTCGTTGTGAGTGACTTTGAAAAGAATCTGGATGTGGAAGTAGTGATTCCTTGGGCAGCGTTTTTTTTTGTTCAAACGTTATAATTTTAAAAAATATACCGCCATAACAGTTTAGTTATTTTTGAAGCTAATAATCCAAAAGTGCGACATTTTTCAATATAACAGCAGATCTTCAAAACTGTTCAATCCCACGCAACCACATTAATCAAATATACGTTTATTTTTCATCTATATCAGATGTCTAGATATCATTATACGTCTAAATGTCCGCGAGATAAATGTCTATATTTAATCTAATTCATAGTTAGAAGTAAATTAGACAGCTAATAGATATCGTACATATACTATTGGTTCTTTCGGTAAAAAAATAAAGATCTAAAAAATGTCTATAATGCGTATTGCCTAGATGAAAATTGGCGAAGATGGATATTAGATTTCGTAGATGCATTTTAGACCAATTATAGAGCATCTGGTGTTACTTGGGATGTAAGTATTTGTTTCAGTGACTGATTTACAATAAACACGTAATGTAAGCATATTTTTTCCAATTTTCTCCTATTTTCCGAACTTTTTATCTCTATAATAGACATTCTAATATATCTCCTGTGAAACACAACTTTATTCCATGAAAATTGAATGTTCTTGATCCTGATCATTTTTGTTTAAACTTGCGTCAAGATTAGATAAATTGATATTACACAATGGAACACCATTTCACTCTTTTTATATTATCACATGAAATCTTAAAAATACCGATTTTATTTATATTGTTGTCTGTTTCAAGTTTTTTACTTATTCAGGTCAAAGATGCCCTTTTCTCAATAATTCTTGATAAGTACATTTTACAAAAGATTACATTTAATTTTCGTCAAAATGCGTATTGTAAAGAAACCAATTTGTGTACCTGATTTTATAATTCTGTATTGCAAAACGTGCCCGATGGCTATTTTCTCTAAATTGAGGTAATTTCTTAAGATAACCTAAATAAAAATCCAGGCTCTGCTAAACCACGCCTTAAGTGGCTTTTGGCCTCGCCGTTTTTATTATATAAAACCTTTTATTCCGCCTCCTCGGTCCTTTTCAAGCGAAAATATTGACACAACTTATACTCCCAGGACGTAAGCTCATGCCAGATTTTAAAACATTTAATGTTGTTTACCGGAGAGATATTTAAAAAGCTAATAAAACCGCGTTAATGATTAACAACGAAGGGAAATTTATAAAATGAGTTTATTCGTAGAGTATCCCGAGAGAGGGTGGGATGGCCCGCCGGGGGTGAAACGTGGAAGTATTTGGGGTTCTAGTTCGTTAGTCTTCCTGAGATCTGACAGTTCCTTATTGAAAAATTGGCTGGCACTCGGGTCGATCGAAAGTAATTAATTATTTTTGGCATTATCGAGCTGTGCCGCCGCGGCCTGCGTCTGGTTTCTTTTGCTAATTCATGAGCCGCGAACGAGTAATAAAACAGCGCGAGCAGAATCAGATTGAGCTCCACTGCCGCCTGTGATTAAGTCACTCGTGCATGCCCACCTTACAGGGTGCCGCTTTGAAAACAATTTCACCCGAGGGCTACCGGAATGCGAAATACAGAAAGTCACTGTAAATCATATACCAAGGAGGTTATGACTTAATAGGCCTTTTCATCAAAAACGCGCGCATGTGCTGCCGCTATGTTTGTTTGTGGGAACTATGAAATGTTCGAACACTTGATTGTCAAAATGGCTGGACCTGTATCATTTTTTCACATTAATTTAGGCGAAAGTGTGATTGACGGTGCAAAATTAGTACACAACATTGTGGAAGAACACACTTGATTGTCAAAATGGCTGGACCGGTATCATTTTTTCACATTAATTTAGACGAAAGTGTGATTGACGGTGCAAAATTAGTACACAACATTGTGGAAGAACACACTTGCGCTCAATTAAGGCGCTGGCTCAGGTATCCTGGCCGTAAAATGACTGGAAGCAAGAATAAACAACTGGTTGTAAGAATTCAACTATTAACTTATCAATTTATATACAAGTGCATTAAAAGAAAACAAATGTGTTTAGTCTACAATATGCTTAATAACATTCTTCGTGCAGTAATTGATAATGCAGTAAAAATATTTTCTGTTTTATTACGAAAATGTAGGGTCAAAAACGCAATTGAAAATGAGGTTTTTTGTCGATCCTTCTGTGGATAAAGCTGGCTCCTTTTTTTTCTAATTTTTTCAAATAGGTAAACTATACGATAATATGGCACTACCTATTTTCAGAAAATTGGTAACAGATTCATCATTATTTGGTTAAAAAACATAATGTTTATGTCAAATCCAATATTGACATGCGAAAACTGTCCGAACATGACGGAACTCGACGTTTTTAAAACAAATAATGATTAATCTGTTACCAATTTTTTGAAATAGGTAGTGCCATATCGTACAGTTTACCTATTTGAAAAAATTGGAAAGAAAGTAACCAGCTTTATCCACAGAAGGATCGACAAAAAACCTCATTTTCAATTGCATTTTTGACCCTACATTTTCGTAAAAAAAAGAACAGAAAATATTTTTACTGCATTATCAATCACTGCACGAAGAATGTTATTAAGCATATTGTAGACTAAACACATTTGTTTTCTTTTAATGCACTTGTATATAAATTGATAAGTTGATAATTAAATTTTAACCTTGCAACCAGTTCTTTATTCTTGCTTCCAGTCATTTTACGGCCAGGATACTTGAGCTAGCGGTTTAATTGAGCACAAGTGTGTACTTCCACAATGTTGTGTACTAATTTTGTACCGTCAATCACAATTTCGTCTAAATTAATGTGAAAAAATGATTGATACCGGTCCAGCCATTTTGACAACCAAGTGTTCGAACATTTCATAGTTCCCGCAAACAAACATAGCGGCAGCACATGCGCGCGCTTATGATGAAAAGGCCTATTGGCCATTATACGACGAGGAAATGAGCTTCGATATATTTTATTTTGTATAAGTGAAATTTTTTTCTTTTTCAAAATGCTATGCTAACGATTTATCTGAAGCATCATCACTTTTTACAGTGTTATTTGCCGACGACACAACTGTTGCCAAACAGATAAAGGAAAGTAGTGAGGAAACCATCAAGGATGAATTAGATGTATTAAAATAATCATTCGACTGGTTCAATGCAAACAAGCTATGCATAAATCAAAGTAAAACAAATTCAATGGTATTCTCAACTAAACCAGCTACATCTGAGAGTGCTAAATTTCTAGGTTTAACTCTTGACAATCGGTTAACATGGCATTCACATATCGACATATTGTCATCCAAACTATCAAAAAAAAAAAAATATATGCCATAAGGCAAATCAGAACCAAAATTGGTCTAACCTCAGCAATGGTCGTATACCATGCGTTATTCTATAGCTTAATGACGTATGGTTAAATCAACTGGGGTACCTCTGACCATGTCCAACAAATTTTTACCATTGAAAAGAGAGCAATTAGAACCTTATCAGGAATAAGTCAGTCAGACAGCTGTAAACCATGGTTCATAGAATATAAAATAATGACTCTGCCATCCTCTATAATATATTTTAATCTAGTACACATAAAAAGTCACCTTGATGAATACTCCAAAAACTGTGACAACTATAACTACCTCACCCGCAATAGTAACGATATACAGATACCCAAGCAGAGATTAACGTACACGAAAAGAATCAACTTTGGAATTACTCAACACCTGTAAAAGAGACTCCACTGATATTATTCAAAAATAAACTGAAAATCCATCTTATAGCCAAGGCTTATTATAGCACCTCTGAGTTTAATTATATAGATTTGTAATCATACCAAATTAATTACGCTTGGAATTTTATTTCTCATCTCTTCTAAATTTTAATGTTATCTGTCTCTTGCTGTACTGCTTATGGCCAATCCTTGTTAAACTTTTAATGCTATTTGTTACCTAGACTTAGTGTATGTTATATACAACTATATGTAATGACTCGTATATTTTTACAAATTATTTCTTAATGCAATTGCTTGACATGTCAAAGCACCACGGTGCATTTTTATGACCAATAAAAACTATCTATCTATCTATGCAGGTCCGCATTTCTACCTTGTCTGTAGATGTAGTAGAATAATTAGCAATAATTTAAATAAAATGATAATACATAATGAGCAATAATTGATATGAAAATTTTTGGTAGAGGTATAAGACAATGGATGTATCTACGAATATGTAATACATAGGTTTTGCCACCACCACCTTAACGTATCTGTATTTCCGGAACTGTTGGGACTATGGGGAGGAACTTTTCTCACGAAGGTTTTCCATGGTCCTTTACCCAAAATATTTTTAATTTACTGCCACTTCCGGTTATACCGAAAGAGGCAATCAACTTCATTCTGATATCATTTTATGTGGCATACTCCATACCAAAATCTTACGATTTAGGCTAATTTATTTAGTATTCAATTTGGTTTCTAAATTTAACAGATGCAGACATTTCGAAAAAGCAACATTATACACCTTGCTGATTTTTTGTACTTTTTAATATAATTGTCGCACATTCTATAAGACACTCTGCAGTTTTTTCGTAAATATTAGTTTTAATGTTATGATGCCAACTTAGTTGCTAAGACAGTTATTACTATAAAATAAAGTAAAAAAAATAATAACTGTATCCATCCTGTTTGTCTAGAACCATTGTATATAGACTACCATATACAATGCTAGAACCTACAACCCTTTAGATTTCGTCTATAATGTATCCATTAGGCCATCATTCGTAACTTTTACAAGCGTTAATGTTTATAATATAATGTGTCAAGATGAAAATCAAATTTTGACGGTTGGATATTATATTATTATGAAATTTACAATTGTAAAATAATTAAATAAATATTATTAGGAAATAATATTCCACAAGATTTCTATTCAATTACAAAATATAAAAACCGCTGCCCAAGGAATCACTACTTCCACATCCAGATTTTCTATCCGTCTTTCACAACGGAGAAAAAAATGATACTATATTTGCACTCCACTATGTGGAAATAGTTGTTTATGGAACTTTAATAACTTAATATTTGAAATCTTCGATCCCAAAAACCCATAAAACGGTATGTCACATCGGTAGTGGAGGTAGATGAAGTAAAAAAAATATATTGAAGTCTTTGGTTCTTGTACACACACTAAATCACAATTTTATATATTTTTTCACTAGTTTTAAAAATAGGTGGTAATAGGGAGGCTAATGCCAAGAATGTTTTTAATGCCTTAGCTTCTCTTATATAATACCAATTTTATGGACTCTTACTTGCTTCACTTACCTCTTTACCCTATATTTGCACCTCAACACTGCAACGGATTAAGATGAAAATATAATCTAGCTCCAGATCTCATTAAAATCTCAAACATTTCTAGAGTACTCGTGCGCACAAAAAAAAGTTACAGACAGACCGACAGACAGAATTTTTTTTTGCTCAAATTTAGAATCTCGACGTTTCATGACATTCTAAGCCTATTTGAACAATCAAAATTTTAATTTTTTTTGCGTTACTGGATGTAGGAAGTAAAAAACCGCTGCCCAAGGAATCACTACTTCCACATCCAAGTCTCTCACAACGAAAAAAATTAATAAAAACAAATCTTTTAAAAATTTTATGTTCTAGTTTTGATGTGACTTGAAGTAGATACTAATCAATTTTTGTTTTGGAGGGAATAAAGATATTTTAAATAGCAATAATATAGATTGATAGGTGAATACCTGATGATATTATTGGTTTACCTCCAAGTTTATTTACTGCATCTAAAATTTAGTCCTGTGTTTAAGGGGCATAATATGCCTAATAGCGGTATTTTTATGAATCTATAAACAAAGAATTGAAACAAATATTATCCTTACACCATTTTTTTTTTATTTTTAATTTAAATTTTCTCTTTCAGATCTGACAGCTTTAGGAAGGCCCTCTTCTTCGAGGGCAATGAACAAGGTAAGACAAGATCTTATAATTCATCTTTATACATAGAAATTTAAAGGCATATATTTGTGGGGACATAGTGAAAGGTTCATGAAATATAGATCTTTCTGGTGTAATTTAATTTTTTGTTTACTGAGTAGGACAGTCAGAATTTTTACTACTTTCAATCATGGAGAGTGGAAAATTTTTAAATTTTCGCTCTAAACCAAGATCACTGTTATGTATAATCGTTGTTTCTTCAACTGACATCAAATAAACCTCAGTGAATAATTTTGAAAAGTTTTAAAAATCAATTGTAATATATGTTAATCTGGGGAAGATATGTTCTTTTTTGTACGTTTAGTTCTAGGCATCACTCTCCTAAACTAAACAATTCTTGGTGTCCAAATTATTTGGTGTGATTTTTTTTTGTTCCAAAAATAAATCCTTTACTACTGGTTTATAGCAATAAACGAACTATTTGACACATTTAATGTAATTAATAAAAATTATCCGGTACGCACAAGACTACCGTTGAAAACCATGAATATTATGCCGTTTAAGGCTAGGGGGTATTCAGGGTGATCTACTATGACATGCGGAAAATTTATCAGTAGGTTGTCTCCACCGAATGGAGTTAAAAAAATCAAAAATCAAAAAAATTACCACTAAAATTACCTTATTTTTTTGTATAAATATGCCGCCAAGGACGTTAACCAATCTGACGTAATGCGGTACAACCATATCACTTCCCCTCCCCTTTATCAGACTTGGGATTGACAGCAAAGCTGGACAGGCCCAGCTAACAATTTAGGTGTTATTCGACGTCGATTCGATGTCGAACAAGTGACGCCACCAATTCCGATACGTGAAATAGGACATAAATTCGACGTCGAATCAACCTAAATGGTGTTTTTTGACACGTCGATTCGACGTGGAAAACAAGCTGAATAGGTGTTATTGTATCTATTAGGTTAGGTTGTCAGATACCTTTTTTTATGTCGAGAATACATTAAATCTACGTAGCGGATTACTTATTTGCTACCTTTCATACTTGCTTTAAAACTGCTTCGTCAAAAAGGTAAAACTATATACCTACATAATGGTTAATAATAATAACCAAGTCCTTATTAACTACTTATGAGACATATTTTTATCCTTGACTATTGTTTAATTTGCACTGTATATACGCGAGAATTTACTAGGGAATGATTTTTTTCTGTTGAAATTAGGCATTGTACCTTGAAATATTACTAAGCCCTTTAAAAATACCTATTATTATAAAGAAAAAGAAATACTTATAATTATATAAAATTTTTATTTTCAATTTTTGACTTGGTATTCTATTTTCTATTTATGGCGAGTTTTCGGTGTTCCGTATTTTCGAATAAATATGGCTACTTCCTTGCAATGTTACTTAATAGGTGTCAGAACTTAATTTTAACCAATATTTTTGACTTCATTTTTATAGATTAGTGAGAAACAAGCTATTTTTTCCATCTATTAGGTAATAAGTGTCAAATATTACCAATATTTGTTCACATAATTCTAATTATTTCACCTAATTACGTTATGTTACAAATTGGTCCTCTGTTTTAATGTATCTACTTAACACTTAATATATCGTTAATTCTAGGTAAATCACTAAATTCACCTATTGGGGGTTATTCTACAACCTAACAAGTCTCGTTTTGGTGGCTATTTCATACATAATAGGTGATTTCACCCATTAGATCTTACATGAACTAACAGGTAACTTTATTCGATTGTTAGCGTTTATTTGTGCTCAGACTATTCCATTAGTGTACTTATTTTTACGTGGAAAATAGGTTTCTATGTACTTATAAAGTCATATTTATTTTATAACAAATATTTATAACATGGTCATGCATGTAACATAATGTATACAGTATCGGAAAGTGTACGTATTGGGATGGCAATAAGAGCAAGCGAGAGCGAAGCATGCAATCGTGTAAAAGCCTCTCTTGATGGGCGTGTCCACTCTTTGCCTCTGCTAGAGTACTGGTAGGCGTCTTTATTGGGCGGTCGGTTAATAACGCAATGCCAAACGAAGGACTTTCTGATTTTGTATAGTGTTCATACAAATTGGATATTTCGGAAAATACAATCTGTTTTAAAAACTACTTTGATAATTCAGTTGATTTATCGATGAAACCAGTGCCGGTTCTAAGCCAGGGGGAGCGGAGCGACCGCCCCGGGTGCCATAATACAATGGCCGCTGGAGGTGCCAAAAAATTAAACAATGAATCAACTTAAAACCAAAATCATTACTTGTTCAGAGTTATTTTGTTCTAATTTTAACTAGTTTGCTTATTTATCTGAACTTTGATCTGTAAACTGGATGTCTTTTTTAGACCATAAAATAATGGGTACTGTATGCGACTAGTGAACGAGTTTGTGCGTCCTAATACCTCAGTTGTGTCGGCGCGGCGGCACAAAAATGTAGATGTAGATGGATCTTCAATATCTGAACGACATGATGAAGCATGTAGATTTTCTGCAGTTCTATCACGGTTTCACGGATAGCTTTCACGACTTGTGTACAAGAGACGTTAACAGAATAATTATTGCTGCGCACAGTTTTCCACTGTATTTCATTTTTACTTCTTATTTTCTTAACTTGGCGATAAAAATCGGTCGTGTATGTCACTTTTCTTTTACTCATAATGTTTTAAAGTTATTACGGAGAAAGTGAAATGAACGAAATAGCAACACAATCACACTGGACCACAGAAACATGAATAATTACGGCAAGTTCTTAATACTATACGCAATTTCCTGCGCGTCACTTATGTTGGTAAAATTCGACAAAATAAGTAATTAATAATTTTGACCAATAGGTGCAAATAACTTACTGGTTGAATAATAAAGTCATTTCGACTTTTTGGTGGAAATATAAGTATTTTTAGGGTCCTTTTTAGGTATCTAAGAAGCTTTCTTCAAGACAAACCATCACCTATTTAGTCATTTGTCACTTTTCACCTACTCCCCCCCCCCCCCCATTGGTGAAAATAGTTACTAAAATATTTGTCATAACCTATTAAGTCATTAATTTCACTAATTATTTACCTGTACCTAATAGGGAACATAGCGACTTAACCAATTAAACTTTAAAATTACCTAATTTCGACCTGTCGAATTTCCCTTAGCTGAAGTCGTCGACACCTAAATTGTTAGCTGGGGGGTAGAAGTGACTTTTCGGTTTTAATCATTACAATTTTAAGTAGAGTTTAGTAGCTACAAAAATAGTAAAATACATCGAAAACACATTGACCCTATGCCAGTGAACTCTACAACAACAAGTAGATATAAAAGATATTTACTTAAACTCGTCGATAACACAAAAACACCAAACTTTGGCGGCCTTTTATACCTGCCGGTGTTCTAATTGTTGGACCGAAAGCAAAAAACGCGGCACTTTGGCTGAACGCGCTATCTTAACTTTTTATGCCAATTAAGGAAATGTAAACATCTCCAAATACGTTCTTTACCAAGTAAGTTCATTACTCTATACTGACCACAGACAAGTAACAATAGCGTATCTTTGCAAGTTGTAATGCAACAAAAATTACTAAATTACCTCAGATCACTCTAAAATTTTGCACATAGAAGACTAGTATACCATTTTATTTTCCGCATGTCATGGTAAGTCACCCTATTTAAGCTCAGTCTCCAAAGAAAAAATAACCGCAAAAGCTGGAATAAAATAATCCTTAAGTGAAATTTTGCACCGAAGTATGTTTTTGGTAGTAGAAAAGTATGAAAAAAGTTCTTAAAAAATTTAAAATATATGACATATATGTTAAATAAAAAAATATCTAAAGACGAGTAACATTAATTTATTGTCGATAAGAAAAAAGACAAATGTTCGTTCTCATTTTATGTCTCGATCGCTACAAATTTCACTATATTCAATCTAAAGAACGAATATTTATCTTCCTTTCACCGTAGGTCATAATTTCAAAAATTGTGAAAATTCAATACTGGAAATACATTTATAAATAAACTCCTATTTTAAGATGCATGCATTCTATTACAAATTTCAGTTCAATGCGAATTATAATGCAAAAAAATTGGAACTAGATGCTCCTAGGTTTTATTTTCATATTCTTTTATGTGTCAATGCTATTATCCAACATCTGAACGCATTTTGAAAACAAAATTTCACGATAATTACAAAAAATGTTAAGTCAACTCATTTTCTGTGCAGAACATTTGCACATTTTTTACTACTACGATACCAAAAAGTGACATACAAAACCAAATGTACTTACATTAACGAGTATATTCCGAAATATAGTTAATGTAATGGAGTAGGCCTAAAAAGTAAATATAAAGTTTGAATCTGTTTTTCAATACAAAAAACCGCTGCCCAAGGAATCACTACTTCCACATCCAGATTCTCTATCCAAGTCACTCACAACGAAAAAACTTTGTATGTGAAAATAACTGTTTATGGAACTTTAATAATATAATATTTGAAATCCTCTACCCCAAAAACCCATAAAACGATACCCCACATCGGTAGCGGGGTGGGGGTGGTGGTAGGGGGGTGGTAGTGGGGGGTGGATGAAGCAAATAAATATTTTGAGGTTTCTGGTTCCTGTACATATACTAAATCACAATTTTTTTTCATCCCTTTTAATAAGGAGGTGGGGGTGGTAATGGGGGTGGCTAATGCCAAAAATTTTTTTGAGACCTTAGCTTCTCTTGTATATACTAAATACCAATTTCATGAACTCTTACCTGTTTGATTTACCCATTTACCCCAAATTTACCCCAATTTACCCCCAACCCTTCGACAGAACAAGATGAAAATATAATCTAGTTCTAGATCTCGTTAAAGTACATACGTGTACCAAATTTCAAGTCAATATCTTAAACGGTTCCAGAGTAAACGTGCGCACAAAAAAAAGTTACAGACAGACAGACCGACAGACAGACCGACAGACAGACAGACAGAAATTTTTTTTTTCGCTCAAACTTAAAATCTCGACGTTTCATGACATTTTAAGCCTATTTGGACAATAAAAATTTTTTAAATTTTTTTTGTCGTTACTATACTTCCACTGGACGTGGAAGTAAAAAACAAGTGTTACAGTTAAAGATTTGTATGATAATAAAAATGCTCTCTTTCCCTTTTAGTGGAGTCAAATTAGGATTTAATTGTGAATTGTCTGGTCAGGGCAGTTTTTCTATTTTAACGTGTTCAGGGGGTCAACTTAAGTTCACAGTTCAGTTTTGCAGTTTCTGCGAGGTCGGCGTATTGTTTATTTAAACAATTTAATTTTTTAGACCGTTTTTTTCATCGGATTTTTTTGAAGAGCTCGAAATCTACAAGTCCTATGGAAAACAATAAAAAGAAGGAAAATGTTTGTTTTGAGCTGTGCAATAAAAGTACATAAACTATAATTCATTCCAAATGTTATTACTATTTTTAAAAAAAATCGAACATTGCAATATTATGCGTTTTTAAACAAATCACTGTTCTTTAAAAAATAATAGATAATATTCACTGAAACTTTGGAAAACTATAGCTCTTATAAAGTACAGTAACCACTTAAAATTTCAAATCAAAATGATTACTAGAACGGCTGAAATATACTATTATTGCTAAAACTTTGCACCCTTGTGAAATCCTGCCATCAAGACCAAGAAATCTGTACGATGGCTCAAATTATAGCATTCTATAAGTACTTTAAATCACGCAGAAAACATTTTTTTTTTCAAAATTTAAAACCCGTTTTATTGCATTTGTTTAAAGTTTTCGAAATGCAAGTAACTCTCTGGTTCTTTTATGAAATCAAAAACGGTAAACGAGCAATGAAAGTAGATTAAAAAAAAACAAATTTTGAAAAAAAATTAAAGCTCTACTTGCATTTGGAGCTGAAATACGTTAGTTTACGTTTAGGTCACTTATAAATAGACAAATCGATATTTCTTCTTGAAATTTGGGCTGGTTATTCTCCAATTCTTATTATTTTGTTTCTGCTATTTGAAGATAATCCAAAGATACGATTAAGTTAAAATAACATCGAATAAAGCAGCTTTGAGAACATAATGCACATTTTCAATTTTTTTTATAACTTTTTAAATTTTTGTCACGAAAATGGTAAACCAACCAGATAATTTAAGGGGTCCTTGGCCCTGGGTTGGCCTTTCTTCACCTCAACCTAAAAGGTCTTTCGTGAAGCCAACCTAACTTGAACAACTAACCTTATGTTTATGTATACAGCTTTGTAAAACTTTTAATATTACTGATATAATAAAAAAAAATATTTCGCGAGCAGGATTTGAACCTGAGACATCCGCACCCTGAATAAAAAGTACCAATTCAATTCAATTCAATTCAATAACAATTTATTTAACATTTTAATTACATTATATGCGCCTAGCCGGATTCCGGTCCGGAGCCAGCCGCACAACCACAACACGTGGCGTCGTGGTTTGTGTGTGGCTGGGCGGAGCGGGTCCGGTTCGGCTAGAACAATAAGTTGAAGCGGGGCGTTAGTGCTCCTGTCTTAAAAAATAGGTAAGACTTAAAACTAACAATATGACTATATATAGTAGAAAGCTTTTAGAAACTTAAAATTAAACTTATTGGTTTTTATTTACGGTGCACTTGTTACGGCGCACTGCACTGTTTAAAGTTTCGGTTACTGATACGGGGAAAACACAATGAAAAAACCCGTTCGAACTAATGACATCCTTCGTCCTGGTGGTCGTACCGCCTCTAGGAAGGTAGGGTGAGGGGATGTAGTTTAAAAAGTTTGGATTTTACAAGAAGTTATTGGCCGAGGGGGGATTTTGAAAAGGAGACAAAAAAGGACAAAAGAACAAAAACTAATAAAAATTAAGAAAAAGGGAGGTGAATAGAGGGGGTAGAAAGGGGTTTGAGGTAAAAGCTGGTGAAAAGGAAGAATTATGATATAGAAAAGTTTTGCTAGGGAGGTTGCCGAAAGATAGGCAACGCCTGGTATGGCAATGGGTGTTTCAGGTTTAAAAGTATGGCATTATGCTGTCTGATTCGTGTTATATCGCGGGTTAGTGGACTATCGCCCAGTTTGAATTGGTAGAATTTTTGTGATATTTCCTAGATGAAGTCCGCTAGTGGGGTTATGTCGTGACAACGTGCGTAGAGATCTCTGAGGGAGGTGTACCTACCAGAGTTCGAAATAGGGCGCATAAATTTGTGTTCTAAGACTCTAAGTTTCCGCATTGTCGTGGCCGGGATGCTGCACCACACCGGCGCCGCGTATGTGATAGCCGGCCTGATCACCATTGTATACAGTAATTTCTGAATAAAAAGTACCAGTCGCCTTACCCACTCGGCTATCCAGCAACTTGAGTCCGGTTTGTAAAAACATAATATAACTTGTAAACATATCTGGTGATATTCGGATCTCTAACAAAATCACTAAAGACCCCACTTTCGGGCTCTATGCAGTATCTTTAACAACTGTAGCTTTGGATTATTTTCAAGTAGCAGAGACAAAAGAACAGACATTGGAGAATTACCACCAGTCCAAATTTCAATAAGAAATACCGATTTGTTTATTTGTAAGTGATCTAAACGTAAAAACTAACGTATTTCAACTCCAAATGCAAGTAGAGCATTAATTTTTTTTTAAGTTGGCTTTCTTAATCTACTTTCATTGTTCCTTTACCGTTTTTTAATTAATAAAAAAACCAGAGAGTTTGAATTTGATTATAACTAAAATTTCGAAAATTATAAACAGCTCCAATAAAAAGAGTTTCAATTTTGAAAAAAAAATCCCTCTCCGTGATCTTAGAAGTACTTATAAAAAGCTACAATTTTAACCATCGTACACATTTCTTGGTTTTGATGGCAGGATTTCACAAGAGTGCAAAGTTTTAGCAACAATTGTATATTTGAGCAGTTTTAATAATCACTTTGATTTGAAATTTTAAGTGGTGATTGTGCTTTATAAGAGCTATATTTTTCCAAAATTTTATTGAATATTATCCATTATTTTTGAAAGAACAGTGATTTTAATGAATTATGGTTTATGTCATTTTATTGTACAGCTCATAACGAACACTTTCCTTATTTTTGTTGTTTTTCATGGGACTTATAAATTTCGAGATATTCAAAGAAAACCGATGAAAAACACAGTCTAAAAAATTAAACTGTTTAAATAAACAATACGCCGCCTTCACAGAAACTGCAAAACTGATCTGTGAACTTAAGTTGATTCCCTGAACACGTTAAAACAAAAAAACTGCCCTGACCAGACAATTCACATTGCAAACTTTTTAGTCCTTATTTCACTCCACTATTTACTCCATCATTTTTTCAAAAGTACTAAAGTATCTAAGCGCACGGACAAAGGCAAATTTAGGCGTTCGCGCATTGGCTCGCGACTCCATCACTTTATTGGTTCTTATTTTTACAACATTTTAACCTCCAAACAAAATTATGGGAGGTTACTAAAATTGGTCCAAAATCGAAAATTGATATAACAAATATTTAACCACTTTTTTGGGTTTCTGGGACTGTTTTGAGGTGTCAGAAGCCCAAAAAATTGGTTTTTGTAAAATGTCTGTGTGTATGTGTGTTAGCACGATAGCGGCGAAACTTCTAAACGGATTTGGATGAAACTTTGCATGAGGGTTTCTTTAGTGCTCCAGAAGATCTGAAAAGGTTTTGGTTGAGATCGGATTACATTTAGTGCCGTTTTGGCCCAACAAGTTGTTTATTTTATGACTGCTTACTATTTGTAACCGAACCATTGAAAAGCATTAAAAATGCCGATTTCAACGATATATCACACATGCGATTTGGTTTCCGTGAAAAAAAAATTAAAAAACGAGGCAAACTGAGATCGGATTACGTTTAGTGCCGTTATGGCATACAATTTAGTGCTCTTTTCGGCTTTAAAGATCCACCGGGTGGTTCCAGCCACTTCCAGTAGCTGCCGATTTTTTTGTGTAGTTTTATGCTTTTATTTTCACCTCTACGATTTTTTTTATATTTTACGTGTTTAAAAAGTTATTTCCAAAAAAAAAAACATTTCTGGAAATTTGACGCCATGTTGTTTTATGTTACACCACGGTAGTCTTGAGAACTTGTTTTCAAACTGTTTATATTACCAAAAATCTATTTCTATGCACAATTTCACCTAAGGATTATTTTATCCCAACTTAAAACCGCTGGAGATTAGGCTGATAGTGTTTTCATAGTATTTATCACTATGTTTTTAAATGTGTAAATATTCACCTCTATTTGGGATTTTTATATTTCAATCGAAAAACCGCTGGAGATTGGGCTTATAGTGCTTTCATAGTATTTAGCACTATGTTTTTAAATGTGTAAATATCCACCTCTATTTGGGATTTTTATATTTCAATCGAATTCAATTAAACCAAACTGTTCCTTAATCTCTTTTTAAATTAATTTTAATTAAGAATTCCCATTCTTTTAATCCTTCATTTAAATTCCACATGACGTATCAGTAAATTATATATTTGGTTATTTCTTATCTATATATTCTCAACTCTATCTCAAAAATAGCATTTACTAACGTGTTCCAGATGACCTACTTACGAAGGATGATAATATGCATATTCAAACAAAACGTGAACAAAACCTGTCCGATGCTTAACGCAGTGTCCTAATAGAAAGGACATACAATAGAAATGAACTCACTCACCCTCTTGCGGCCGGCAAATTGTTTATATGCTTCATGAGAGCAGGACGTAAAGTCCTCTGAAAACCCGTGAAAATATTTTCAATGGAAAGATCATTACTTCCGAGTGAGTATCAACGGTAGAAATCTGGCGTACTTTGTCCGGCACTTGGAACCACTCGAACGTCACGTTCTCGAGATGAACAAAACGTGCCCGAAATCGGATATAAAAATCAGATTCTCCGGGGACCGCAGAGGTCGTAGAAACTCTCATAAAGTTAATTCACAACGATAATACTACATCTTAAAGCCATTCAATCGGCGCGGTTATTGTTTTGAAGATGTATTGGCGGATCATAAGGAGAAACATGTTTTTTCTTAATTATGATACTTGTCTTGAAAATTTTATGAGAATGGTTTATTTTTGAAATAACTTATGAAGGATGAAAGCTACCATGATATGTATACATACTTAATATCTATTTATGATATAATTGTGATATAAGTGTTAAAAGTGATATTTTATTTTATCACTTTCCTTCAAACATAACAAAATCACGTTTAACGGTATATCATATATTTGGTTTTTTAAATATTTATAATAACTCGAAAATAAACGCATATTTCTCTCTCACTCTACAAAATCCTATCCTTAAGAACATGAGGGATCCTGTATCCCAATGAAATTAGGACTACAAATATAACACTACACCTTTTTAGGGAACTTATAATTTTACAATTTTCGTACAAAATAATTTCTGATAGCAAAAAATTGAATAGTTAAGTAACAAACACTAAAAATTGAATGTAAAGCATGCTCCGCAACATAAGAAATGCACTTTAATAAAGACTATTATGTATAAGACAATAGAAAAAAAAACATTGAATTTACGTATAATAAAAATGGCGCAGTTTAGTTGAGTCTAATCTCTTAATTCTCGTTTTCATATCAATCCCTTTTTACAGACTAATACAATAAATTCTTGTACCAATTGAAACTTAAAATTGACTTAAATAATAAGAAAACATTTTTTTTTCAAAACCCACATATAGTACACTAACTAGAGGTTTTAACTTCGGAATAATGTCATTTTGAACGGATTTCGTTCATTTTTGGCAACATAATAGTAAATGCTTCACAAAAAAGTTTCTGTATTGTGCGGGGGCTTGCTAATTTATAGGGGTGGATGTCACCCCTTCTCAGGGGGTGTCACTTAGAAATAATATATATTTATTTGAGATGAAAAAGAATCAAATTTTAAGAAGAAAAAGTTTTATGCAATTTTTCACATAAATTGATAGTTTTTAAGTTATAACGACTACAAAATTGCGATTTTAGCTTAAAAAAAAAGATATTTCCAAATGGCTTTCGTCAAGTATCTCGAAAAGTATTACTTTATCAAAAAAATATTACAGACAAATTACAGAAAGTACAAACTGGGAATTAATTATATTTGTTTTTTTATGTAGGATTAATAATTTTGGATATATTTAAGTTTATATTTGGAATCCAAGTGTTCATAAGATAATTATTTAGAGTGAAAGTTAAATATCTCAGAAACTGTGACACCTACATCAAAAATGCTAATAGGTAGAATAATAGGTTATTAATTAAGCTTTCAACTGTTTTAAGTTGTTTCTGTAGCATAAACAACAAAGAAGTTATGACCGAAGCAATGTGCGTCTTCACATTTTTTTAATAGCAACGTCGCCATTTTGTTACTGTAATTAGCCAGTAATTAAAAAAAAAAAAGAATTTCAATCATTAATATATAGCATGATGTAGATACTCAAATTTTTTCGTTTGTATACAGCAGTTGCTTTAGAAAAAAATAAAGTTTAAACTATAAAGGTATTTTCGACAAAACGTAATTTTTTTTTCTTTTCCAAATATCTCAATAAATATTAATTTTAGTGAAAAATGGACACCAAAATTAAGTTCACAAACTGATAATGAATTTCGCTTTTTTACTTATTTACATAGATTTAATAGTTTCGGAAATATGAAAGTTTACAAACGGCGATAAATTGTGACACCTACGTCAAGCATGCTAAGAAATGAAAGACAATTAATTGAGCTTTCAAATTATTTTTTACTCGTTTCTGTAGCATAAGAAATAAAAATGTTATGACGGAAAAATGTGCGTATTTATATTTTTTTATATAAAAAGGTCGCCATTTTGTTACTCTAATTAGCCAGTAATTAAAAAAAATATATCTCAAATATAGTTTTTCGTTAAAATGTAGCATTACCTAGATGCTCATTTTTTTTGCTCATTTAAAGCACTTGCTTTAGAAAAAAATTCATTTTAAACTGTAAAAAAGGTAATTTCGAAAAAACTTTTTTTTTAAATCTATGAAAGTATTTGGGGGATTAATTACAAGAAGTATAAGTAGTGGAAGTACTTGCGCTAAATGGGCCAGTGGTGTAGCAACGACTCATGATATTTGCGAAGGTATCGAAAATGTTTGCAATGTATCATTTAAAACATCAGAGCAGCACAACGATGCAAGAGACTCGCAAATAAAAGGGGATGAAGGAGATGTCCAAAAGCTAGGACGATGGTTTGAAGGTCATTCCCCATTTCTTGACATAAAAGTGCTTATGTCGATATCCACCGGTGTAACAGGAGATTCCAGTATAAATTGTCATAACGCTTATGAGAAGGGTTATGAATACATGCGAATGATGGTAGGTTGCAATTTTGACGATATGCATTTTAAGCGCTCAAATAAAGTCTTTCCGTTAAAAGTTCTATTCAAGTCAATGATGAAGTTGTTCCAGTAGATTCATTTCTGATTTTTCAACGAATTTGTGTCACTAAACAAAGTGATGAAGAGCTACGTGAGTGCTTAAAGTATGAACTGGCACCATATCCTCTGTCTCTGTTCGATAATGCAGGAGTGCGTAAAGGCCAAAAATCAACTTTGTTTGATATATCTAAGGCGTTATATATAACAATTACAAACAATGAAAACTATGCATTTGTAATAGACGGAGGAGGTATGTTACTTCATAGTGTAGTGTGGTAAAAAAAATGTACTTTCAGAAATATTCTTCAGCAATACGTTCATTATTTAAACACTAATTTCGGAAGTGATATTGTAGTTGTTTTCGATGGTTATACTGGACACAGTACAAAAGCTTCGAAGAGATTCCGCAGAAAATGTAAACAGTACTCGGTTGATATAATTTTCAACAAAAACTAAAAAGTGCCAGTAATGCGAAATCAAGCAATTTATTACATTTGCTTCGTTGCACTCCGCCATATTATCCATATTGGAGCCACCATTTTCAATTTTTTAATGTTTACTTCATATTCGTAATTAGCGACCCCCAAAAACTTATAAACATAAATTAGAATGCAAAATCAAGACATTTTTTACATTTTGCTTCATTTCCGTCCGCCATATTGAAGCCGCCATTTTGATTTTTTTTTTTTTTGACTTCAGATTCGTAATCAGCCAAAATATACTGCATTTCAAAAATTGATAATCAATACTTTTCCAGATATTTATTTTTTGATTTAGGAAAACCACCCCTAAATCAAATTCAGGGGTAAGAGCAAGCGCCGGGACCATATATAAACTAAAGATGATACCTTTTACTACACGAATCACCCATAAAAAAAAATTATCATTCAATATGAGATTATTCCGAAGTTTTGCATATTTTTTACCTCTAGGTACTGTACTAATATGGCATCTTTGAATCGGTTATCCAGAACATTCTGTAGCGCCACAAACAATGTATGAAGAGAAATGTTTATTCGGGTACGTTTTCCTCTCAGAGTCTTAATTTATCCGCAATGCCGCCATTTCGGAATTATTTGAATTTTTGAAATTTTGACAGCACTAGAACGGAAAATTATGAACAAAATATGCATGGAACAATTGGAATACCGGATACGCTTCTCCAAAGCTTTTATGATCATTTCGACCCAAATCGGATCAGTAACATCCTTCCTGCTGCATTTTATAGCCAGCCCTGCAATTTCTGCGACTTAGGCCCTTGTTGCTCCGGAAATACAGGGAAACCGACGGGGGAGAGTAGAAGACTTTTTGGTACGTGTTGTCCTGGACCAAAACTATAATCCTACAAATTTTCAGCTTTACAATAATTAATTCCGAGTCAAAAACTAAAATTCCTGGGCTATAAAAGCTGGTGTTCCTGCATTATAATTGAAGACCTAAGTGGATAAAGGTGTTATGTCGCATTTTTAAAAAAAATTACTTTATGCAATTTTTGAACACCCCTGATATAGACTTAACACCCAATAAACGGTAAATTCTAAATTTGTAATATTTTATAGAAACTTTTTAATTATAAAGGCGCCATGTCATACATACAACCAGTAATTTCAGTGGATGTACACAGTTTTGGACAGAAAAATCTAGTTTCATAACAGCTTGATATTGTTCTTTAATATTAGTGTAAACAAAAGAACATAACCCAAAATTATCTATTTTATGAGGTATTATTTATCTGAATCGAAGACAAAATAAATAAGTTCCAACTCAAAACCGTTTTATTTAATTTACTCAAAACTTTAAAAGTGTGACATAACACCTTTATCCACTTAGGTCTTCAATTTAAGGCATTCATTGCGCAATGAATTTGATTAAACTGAACATAAAATACTTATTATTTATGTTTTGTTGAATTTTTTGAAATCGTTTTTTTTTGTTATATTTATAAATTTGAGAGAGTACATTTAGGGAGTACATATTACCTTGCCGGCCGGATCTATTTAAAAAATCCGTCGGAACCAGATATCCGGTAAAAGTGGCCGGATTAGCAGGAACCAGTATGCAGCAGTATATTCGGTGCATCCCTATAATGTATTACCTATCAGATAAAACATCATTACCCTTATGTACAGTATGTTCTGGCATGATTAAGATAAAAAATAAACGGAAACATGCCTCTTTTAATTAAGATTTGTAACTCTTGTGATATAGTTACGCGAATCACCCTTAACTAGAACGGCGTGGAGTTTATTGTCGGTGTTAATACTCAGGATAACAGATAAACAGAGCCGTACTTTGAATTTATCTGTCAATGTCGCGAAAGACGGCAATGTGTCCACCGATGCACAAGATATTCCTAGAAACTTCAATAAGTTTCTACCGAAAACACGATTTTTAAATCTCTAGTATTATTATGTTCATTCTCATACGCAAAAATTTGAAGTACGTCTCTGTAATACTCTTGTCAGCGTGTAATAGCGCCGACTTTGATATATTTATGGCCGATTTTTATGGTCTTTTTTTATTCATTCTAAATATTTGTAGACAACCATAGTTAGGTATTTTAGTAGTAGCTGATGCCGAATCTTATGTCAAAAGTTAATAAAATGGCAAATTCATAATGAAATAATTTTGCAGATTTACGTGACATTTGTTACATGGTGATTTTAGAATTACCTGATAGCGAGCCTGATGTCAAAACTTAAAAATTTAAAACGAGGGATATTTTCTTTTATTGTGTAGAAGCTCAAAGGGTGAAAATAAAATTAAGAAAAAAAATTGACCTGCCTTCAAAAAACGCTAAAAATTATTAAATAAAATTTCACCGTCGCGTCGCCCAGTTAATTTAAACTTATTACATAATATCGATATTGAGGTCGGTGTAAAAATAAATAAATAATGAATTCAAACGTATTTTTATTGTTATTTTTATTTCGACGTGTTTCAATACATGTATAACAAATTTCCCCTGTATAGTATAAGCGTTCATGTGAGAATTAGTGATAAATACTTCTCAACATTTTCCATCCAAATCCAGTAAAGTTGGTGTAATTTTTCTTCCCGAGAATTACCTTTGTGAATAATTCCGCATCATTTGGTTGCCATTGAAAAGTAAACGACCTCAAGTACGTGCTTTCTGCCTTGCGGCGCCTATAAGGCCTAAAGCCTACCTATTTCATTTGTAGAAATAAGACGACAACATTAAAGAGACAACAGATGGAAAGTAATGGTTTAGTTTCATAGGCGGCGCACAGTGGGGCAAATAGCTCATTTTTTGGACAAGCGATAATTCCCAAGCTTGGAATTAATGAAATTTAAAATTTTTTGTTTTAAACTCTTCGTTATAAAATTGCCTTTAATTCTATCGAGCCCGAATTTTGAAATTTCAAAATTAAAGGACTTAAATTTTGAAAGTAAATTAAAATTTTATCAAAAGATTGTTTAAAATTATAAAAAATTGTTACTCATGATCAGCAATCTTTAAAACCCCTGAGTAACAATTTTTAACAATTTGCGCATTTACATGTCAATTAAAAAAATATTATGGCCGCCATATTGGATTCGCCATTTTGGATTACGATATTACGTAATTTAGATTTCAGATTCTCGATCAGAAACCCTAGTCCTAAGTAACAATTTTTAACAATTTGTGCATGTACATTTCATTTAAAAAAATATTATGGCCGCCATATTGGATCCGCTATTTTGGTTTTTTGAATCGCAAAATTCGGGGATCAGAAATGAGATTAGAAACCAAAAAAACCCCCCAAGTAACAATTTTTTATAATTTTAAACAATCTTTTGATAAAATTTTAATTTACTTTCAAAATTTAAGTCCGTTAATTTTGAAATTTCAAAATTCGGGCTCGATAAAATTAAAGGCAATTTTATAACGAAGAGTTTAAAAAAAAAAAATTTTAATTTCATTAATTCCAGGCTTGGGAATTATCGCTTGTCCAAAAAATGAGCTATTTGCCCCACTGTGCGGCGCACGTTTTGTCACTCAAAAGAAAATATTTGTATCCCAAAATCGAAATAAATTTTGATCTGTACGAATATTTATAATGTTGTTCGTAGCTGTATTACTCACATTTAGTGCAGTCCTGCAGAAAAAAATGTGTTCCTGACTGTAACCAATGAGTTAAAAACTCTGAAAATTTTTAAGTAAAATAAATCGTAAAAAACAGTTAGTGCTATAAAAAGTTAATTCTAATAAAACTTTAACAACATACGTCATATTTATGTATTATTTATATAATTTTAATTATATTCAAATTTACGATTACTAACCGAGCGCGAACGACGATTAACTTATTTCACCATGACGTCATTCTATTTGTTGCTGTTGGCTATTTATGTGAAATAATTGTTTACACATACGTTTCGAGTTACGATTTCGGTGTTAATATTAACACTGAATGTGTGGAAAAGATTTTTTTCTACGATTGTGTTGAAAGTCAAATTTTCTAACTTCAAAATGAATGCAGAAAATATCACTTTGCCGCACGCCGTGCGGCAAAGAATTTGCCACACGCCTTGATTACATCTTCATACACCGGAATAAAATAGTGTGTTTACCTTAAAGAATTGTATATTACTTACTGGTAATAACAATTAAATTCTATAAATGTACATTAATTACACATGAATTGCAATTACAAAGTCAAATTTTCTTACTAAAGAATGACAGCGGAAAATGTCACTTTAAATAAAATCTGACAGGTAGCAAATTTAAAATTTTGGAAATACTTTGAAAAGGGAAATAACTTCACAACCGTAGAAAAAATAGTATGTAACACACGTGTGGCAAGCTTCATTGCAAAACTCGTATGATAGGAACACTCGCTGCGCTCGTGTTCCTACTTTCATACATCGTTTTGCAATGAAGCCCTTGCCACACTTGTATTACAATCTACTATTTTTTGCGATAATATACCAAATATTGGCGCATTTATTCTTATGAAGTAGATAGACGGAAAAAAAAGACAATCACGACAGTTTAATCTGACATTATATTTAACGTCAAATTCAACTGTCGTTCATAGGTTACAAATCGGTATAGTTTAACAGCATCTAGGTATGGATAAATATAAGTACAGATAGTGTTTTCTGCCGTACTGTGTAAATAATACCACCAATTCACCAGAAAAACTGTTGTGTTCCAATAATAAATGCTGAACGTAATAATGAATGATTCAAAGCCACCAGAGAAGGACCAAGTCTTCTTATTGTGGAGACCATTTCAATGTCAAGTAAAGTAACAAATTACAATGTATTCTAAGCGTTTTATTTGTGGTAAGTTGTATCTTAATGTAGGAATTTGATTTTTAATATGGGTTTATGTTGTAGAAAAAACGGCCGCATTACAAGACTTGTGTGGCGTTCTAGCTGTTACTTTAAATTACCCGCCAAACTGGTGGATAAAACAGGTATTACAACAGTATTACTGTATTCTTAATAACTCTAGATTAGAATGTTATTATACTCTTCGCAAAAACGAAGAGTATATTGTATTTGATCGGCACATTTCTAAATCAGTAAATATCGCTCGTAGAGAAAATTTTTTTATATCGTTATGTTAGTGAACGAATTCTGAACAACTTTCAAAATGTCCGTCTGTCCGTCCGTCACGTTTCTTGTAAGCACGATAACTCAAGAAAGAAAAATCCGATTGTATTGAAATTTGGAGAGTAACTTAGTGTTAGCTAGAGGAAGAACCCTATTGTTTTTCAACAAAATAGATTGGTAAATAAAAAAGTCATTAGTAATTTAAAATTTAAAAAAATATTTTTCACATTGTTTTACGGTTTGTAATAAATAGAAACCTTGCGAAATGTTATTTCCTATCACTATTTTTTTTTTAATACATTTTAATAAGGTGTGTTTCCTAATAATCACAATAAATTTTCTAATGGTATATATTACACTCATTAACAATTTTAGTAATAAGACATGATGGTGTAGCGGCAAAGTTGGTATCACAAAATTTAGAATGTCCAAAAACTAACATTATTTACAAGAAAAATGCGAAGAGTATCCTATAGAATGTGTAACAATTATATAAAAAGCTCAGTAAATCGGTGAAGAGTATAATGCTTCCACTAGTTCATGCTTTGACTTCCTAAAAGGAGGGAAATGGCTTTAATCTGCTTGTATGTATTTTATCTTGTTTATGGTGGAATAAAGTGCAGTTGTTTTTGTTAGCTATTGATTATTTATGAAGCTCCCTTGACGCCCCATAATACTAGGATGATCAATAAATTAAGAAAGGAAATTTAAAAACTCACCGTTGAAAAACTATATGAAACAAACTGTGAAAGTCGTCTAAAGTCGGTGAACACAATCAGTCGGAAATGGCTACGAATGCGTTGGATTGTAGTTATAAATGCCCTTTGAATTATGTGTGTTATAAATACATATCATTGTTTATTGCTTAGATAGATACTAGCATAAAGTACTTACCTATTTATTATTTTTTGTTATAATACAGACCTTTCTTGATATCTTCGTAAGTCTCATTCTTACTCTTCTTAGAAGTGAGTATCAATGGATAATAAATAATTTCTTTAGTAGATAAACTTATTTTGTTGTTTTCAGTTAGATACGCATGTATATAGTTAATAGGAAATAAAACAATGAAAAGGAAATATTTAATAAAATACAAAGTATTTAACAAATTCATCTAAATTAAATAATAAAATACATATTAGACATATTATGTAATATTAATAAGATAAGATAAAGGAAGTTCTTGCAGAAATTACAATAGCTTGTACTGTCTATAGCAGCTGTAACGAAGTACCTTTCAGCTTTTGCACTTCCAACCATTGCAATGTCAAAACGATCGTCTCTTTTTAAAAATTCGCTGACCATATATATCTACCGCAAGTAGAATGTCAGAATTAGCTTTTACAGATATACTGCCTTAGTCGTTTTGTAAAAAAATATTAACAATAACTGCAAACATCAATCACTGTTAGCTAAACGTCAAAATTACTTTTGACATATGAGGTTATTTTCTTTCTTGTCAGCAATGTCAACTTATTCGTCTTCATCTGTTCTGCTTATAAGTTCATATCTAACTGCCGTTATGATGTCACTACCGTTTTCGCGGCACATTCAAATAGTCGAAGTTTAACAATTTTTTAAAATATGTTGCGCTAAGAATTTTTCTTCCAAATTAAATATATAACTAAATTAAGTCCTCCACTACCATATTTCACCATTTTTGAAAATTCGTCAACAACCCAATTCTCGAGACAGCAATTAAATTTTCCACCAAGGTATGTATACTATTTTATTCACAATCATTCCCCTTAAAGAACAAAACGCCAAAAAAATTGTTTACTAAATTTTTAAATAGCATTTTCTGATTTTTTTAAGCAGGCAATGAACAAAAAATTCTTATGTCAGACGACAAATGTCAAAGTCGTTTGTGTTTGTCCCTTGCCTCTATTTATAGAAAATGCAGGATAATAATACCGATAGTGAATTGGGATGTACTCCTCCTAAACTTAGGGAAGTTGCCGAGCGAGCAACAGAAAATTTATTGCCAGAAAAAAGTAAAAAAGTAAAGAACACAGGTGCCGACCTACTCACTTTTCAACCCGAAAACTGGTAAGAACTTTCCAACCTGCAAATGTCACTTTCCAACCTGAAATGTCACATTTCAGTTCAATAGGTCAGTCCAACACGCTGTCACTTTGCTTTTTTTGTACTACAGCAGCCATCTTTTGTTAGTAAGTTAGGGTTTTCGACAGGCCTAAAGGGCACCATACACGTTCAGTAATCTCATTACCTGAATTCTCGCGTTTTTTCAATCATACTTAATTCAATAATTATAGCTAGATATGCTTTTTTCTTAAATAATGGACATGTAAGGTGTGAAAAATAATGACAGGGAATGACGGGGAAATTTTTAGAAATGATGTTTCTGTAATGATCTGCTGGAATGACATTATTGCTGAACGTGTATGGTGGCCTTTAGGCCTGACAAAAACCCTAACTTACCAACAAAAGATGGCTGCTGTAGTACAAACAAAGTAAAGTGACAGCGTGTTGGATTGGGCTATTGTCGAATGAAGTAGAAATGTCATACTTTCTAACTTTTGACATGTAAGACAATTTGATTATTTCTGTATGATTGTGAATAAAAGAAAATGTTTTTTCCAGAGATCATAATAGGTACCATATTCTCATGTATTTTGAATCCCTGAATACGAACTTCAGGTCCAAATTGCGAAATTTCGCACCAATTCTTTTTTAAATCGAGATAAACATTTCGATGCGCTGAAGCCAATTTTGGACAAAAAAATTATCTAGTGTCAGTTTCCCTCCACCACCCCCCTTTATCCCCTGAAAAAACCAAGAAAGGCCTTGTTTGTTCTAAGGTTCTGATCTAACTTCTCTTAAGTGTCTTGAGACGCTGAGGCCAAAGTTTTTTCTGTCGTCAGTTTCCCTCTACCTCAACCTTTAACTCCTAAAAAAGGCACAAAAGAGGTGTTGTCTAAAGGTGCTATTCTGGCCTAACTTTTCTGAAGTATATTGACGCGCTGAAACCAATTTTGCAAAAAAAAAAAAGGAGGGATAAAAGGTGATATAGGGAAACTGACCCGAGAGAAAAAAATTGTGTCCGAAATTGGCTTCAGTGCGTCAAAATACTTTAGAAAAGTTAGATCAGAACCTTAGGACAAGACCTTTTTTTTAGGGGAAAAAACTGACGCGATAGAATTCTTTTTGTCCAAAATTGGCTTCAGGCGTCAAAATACTTCAGAAAAGTTAGATGAGAACCTTGATACAATACTTTTTTTTTGTAGACTTGTGTTATTAAATGGAATTTTCATTAAGTTGACAGAAATTTTGACAGCTGCCAAAAGTGAAAACTTTATTTTAATATCAATTATAAAACTAGAAAGTTTTAAAAACTTTATATCTCTTCTTCTATGAAAACTTACATTATTTTCAAAATTAAGAGACATACTTATAAGTTTTTAAATTTGGCAGCTATCAAGAATAGAAAAATAGAATGAAAAATCTACTTTGGCAGATCGATTATGTATTTGTAAAGACTTAAAACTAGAATTGTGCGAATCTTTATATATTTGTGACCTGTAGACTGATTTTAATTGAAAAAAACGATATTTTCTAGTAAAAATTCAATTTTAGATGAAAATTATAAAAAATTATAGCTATAAATCAAAAATTCAGCTGGACAGATTGATAAAGAATTTCAAAATTACAAAAAAAAAGTTTAACTTGACGATCTTTATGGTGCGGGAGCTAAGTGGCTTTTTCGGACACTCATCGTTACAAGCATTTTCTATGCGCTGATTAATTCTATCGAACTTAAATAACGACAAAATAGACTTCTGGCATATGTCAGCCCGTCGAGTTGGCCATGGTTCAAGATATAAAAATCGGTGAAATTATATCATCGTTACAAAGCCAATTTTTTTTTGTGTGTACACATTTTATGTTTAGAATGAATAAAATAAGATCGCCAGAAAGTGTGGGCCATCAGGGGCGCAACCAGAAAGGTCAAAGAGGTAAAAAAACGGAGTTATATCAAGTAATCGTTACAAGCTTTTTTTTAGGCTGAGCATGTTTATTTAAATGTTTTGAACACAGAAAAAAATTCCCAGAAAGAAACTCCCGTCAGTAAGGCTAGCCAGAAAGAAAATGTTTAGGATTTTTGAAGAAAATTGGATTTTTTTCCGCATGTTTCATCTCAGAACTCTAAACTCATCGTTACAAGTTCTGGCTCCTTTTTAAAACGTAAATATAAGCTCCTTCAACAAAAAAATAGCCTCACCGTAAAGTTCTTAGTGTCAACAAAAGTACCATAGGCTCTTAAATATACAGGAATTTAACACTTTCGGCTAACGTGCCTCAGATGTATTGTATCAGTATTACCTTTCTGGCTGCGCCTCCTGACGGCCCACACTTTCTGGCGATCTTATTTTATTCTTTCTAAACATAAAATGTGTACACACGAAAAACATGAGCCTTGTAACGATGACATGATTTCACTGATTTTTAAACAGTATTCTTGACGCACCTGATAGGAGGTGGCCCGCCAGAGGTCGATTTTATGAATCGTTATCCATTAAACTATAAAAATATCTCCAAGTTCATAAAACGATGAGCTGCCGAAAAAGCCACCTAGCTCCCGCTCTATTAGAGTGATTTGGGTGGCACAGTAGGGTTTCGTCTCACTGTGCGGCAGCTTGGTATTTTCGAACTTAGGTAAAAGAGTTCACTTTAGCCCACCAACAATAATCAAGAGGGTGGAATTCTCAAATTTCGTAATCTGTTAAGAATTTTTAATTTATGACGTCTTTATATTGTATTTTACAAATATTTAACCTCACTAAACAATTCAGTAGTGTAGATAATAAATTGTAAAGACCTCAAATACTACCATGCGGCACACCTATTTTATTGAATACTGTAAATGATTATTCCTTGTTACTAAAGTGGGAGCTAAATTGATGCAGTATTATCACAACCTATTTAGTTTAAATTAGCTCTTATAAGACGATGATCCACCGTATCGAGTGTTAGATCAGGAGATCTAGCCGGCCACTCCTTACAATACATCTGTCAATTTATAAAGGATTGTAATTCTTTACAAAATAGCCTCTCCAATATGTATATAAAATTCGCATCTATTAAATTATAGTATAGATAATACGATTCTTCAAAGAGCCGAGATATTCAAGGATCTTGGCGTAATTTTTTATACAAAAATTTTCTTTATACCTCACATAAATAAAAATTTGGAAACCTTTAAGATTACGGAATTTTGATTCAGATCAAGCAGAGAGTTTACTAATTAGTCTATATAATAAAGCATTATTTGACGAGTTTTTTTGTAAATATTTCGTGCAAAAACGAGATTACCTCCCCCCCCCCGTTTTCGAGGGTGCTGAACACGATGGAAGTGGTAAGAGAAGTTTTTGACCGCCGCAACTCCCTGAAATGGCCAAAAACCTTTTATGGGATCCTTTTATGTTTTCATATATAAACAGGTCTGAGGAGTGATTTATCGACGGGTTATACTTGAAATAACATGGAAGGGGATTATAGAGTAAGTGAAATCCAGAGAGCAGGCCTAGGGGGTTGATTAAACCCTCCCCAGGGGTGGAAAATCTTTTTTTCAAATGATTCGGTTCAAACCGTTATCCCCCGTTTTCGGGGTCGCTGATCACGGGAAAAATATTAATTTTTAGCTCCTCATCCCTCAAACGGGCAGAAATCACTCCTCACTCACCAGAAAGCATGCTATCCAAGATTTACAGATTTTTCGGCACATGATCGTTATTCCTGTGCATATTCCTTCATTTTTCACGGAAGAGAAGGTGGTAGCGACCTCGGGGGTTGCTTCAACCCTTCCAAGAGGTGTAAAATTCATTAATTACACTTTGGATCGTCAATACGCCTTCCCCGTTTTCGCAGGCGCTGATCGCGATAAAAATATAATTAATGAATTTTACATTGTACGTTAGTATTTTATTTAGTTGTAAGTGACAACCCTCGATTGGAAATGGCCATAGACACAAAGATTCGTTCGTCAGGAATATATATTATTAGGAACCATCGCTGGTAAAGTACCTGTACGAGCCTGACGCGTATTCTCTGGCCGCACCATAACAAAGAACAATGTTTGTAAAATCCGTCATTGTTAAAAACAATTATTCGTTACTACTACGTTCGCGTAACGACCAATACGTATTTCAACAGCTGTAAACACTACACTATTGTCACATGATGCAATATCCGTTGGATTTCTTTTTGCGATTTGACAATGGCGCGATGAGAATATAGTTCAAGGTTATGGTTAGAGGCGAAAAGAACATCGCATCATGAGCGTATCGATATTAAAAATTTACTTACTTGGTTATTTTTGGGCATTATGAAAAATAAATATTTTTGCATATATCAGGAAGATGTAAGTATTCACAGATCTGAATACGAGTCTGAATATATGAATGTATTTTTAAAACACCCTGTATAGTTCCACGTACATGTGGAAGTAAATATCATAACTTGCTAAATGTCCAAGAAGTTGGAAAAAATTATTTTATCTCTTCATACTTCTTGTTCTGTTATTTAACATTTTACCTCTTGCATAATAATAAATAAATACAGATTACACATAATTACAAATCTACAAATAATTCTAATTAAGGTTGATGTTTAATGCAAACAGTACTTACACAAAATTTAAAAAAATAACTGTAACTATATTGTAGCACTTATACAATTACGGCAATAATGCTGTGACTCAGATTCTTTTTGCGTCCTTTATTATGCTCACCGCCATTTTTCACCAAAAAAACTTGCCCCCACCGAGAATTAGTTTCGCCCGTCTATGTTTGGCAATAAGTACACATTTGCGTGTTCTCGGCCTATCAGTCTCGTAATGTTCGATTTGTCCCACCGCGCGAGTGTCTCTCTAAATGGAGATGGAGTGGGTGCAAGGGAACGGGGGCTGTTTTGGGCACGGAACCCGGCAATGCGGCCTCCTCGGGCCTTCGGCCCCCAGACATGATGATGAAGACAACTCGCCCGCCTGGGACACGCCACTGGGAGACTAACATGACCTCGCCGCCCTAACTACGTGTGGTTACAACAAGAAGAAGCGATGTTGGAACGGCACACGGAAGATTGAATTTAAATTCGGAATGTTTGAGCTGTAAGGTGGTAGACAGGTTAGATAAGGATAAATTACTTAAAATGAGGTAAAAAAAATGTAAAACGGTAGAGAATGCGCTTCTGACTCATTAGAAGTTGGGGCGAACTGTTTATCGAAGTTGCACTTAGTAGTAGTTAATTATAAATAATTCCCTGCGTGGCTTTAAAGATATCTGTAACTATATTCGTTGATTTATTTTTTAATTATACACTCACCTGCAAAAAAAACCAGGCACTTGAATAGTGCGAAACATTTGTTGTTCAATAACTTTTGTAATATATCACCGATTTTAATTATCTTTTCGTCACGTTTTAAAGAAATTCATCAAAAATATCTCATGCCCTTTCAATGTAGAAAAAATAATTTTAACAGCTTATTACATCCAGAAAACCAAAATGATGTTTTGTTGATATAATTTCTAAACACCCTGTGGAGTAATTAGGAAACTTGGTCAGGTTCTCTTGTGTTCTCTTCCAAAGCCCAATCCATTCTCAACAATTTATTTTTTGATTAATTCCAATATCTAAATTTTTGTAGAAAATACACAGTTTCAAGTAAAATTTTGCAATTTTTATGAAATAATAAAACGATGGGTAGAAAATTAAATTTTAATAATTGATATTAACAATGAATATTAATTTGAACAACACTAATCTTAATAAATTATTAATTCAGTAAGGTGTATGTCCACCTCTTGCTGAAATAACATCACGCAATCTACCTGGCATCGAATGGATAAGTTTCAAAATTCGATCCTGAGGGATTGCGGCATATTCAGCCTGCAAAGCAAAACGCAGCTCTGCCAGTGTTTCCGGTAATGCTGGACGGCGACGAATACATCTTTTAAGTTCATCCCAAAAATGTTCGATGGGGTTGAGGTCAGGTCTACATGCAGGCCATTCTAATCGTTGGATACCAACATCGTTCAAATACTGGTTCACAATGTTTGCAGCATGCGGTCTTGCACCATTGTGTATTAAAATGAGTTCATCTCCAATAAAAGGAGCATATGAAATTACAGCTTCTTGAAGGATATCTTGCACGAATGTGAGCGTTTAGAGCTCCGTTTTCTACAAATAAAAGTTCAGTATGTGCTTCAGTTGAAATGCGGGCTGACACCATAAAGATAAATATTTTTTCAGTTAAATAAAAATAAAAATTGCAAAATTTTACTTGAAACTGTGTATTTTCTACAAAAATTCAGATATTGAGAATGGATTGGGCTTTGGAAAAGAGCACAAGAGAATCTGACTAAGTTTCCTAATTACTCCACAGGGTGTTTAGAAATTAGATCACCAAAACATAATTTAAGAGATTTAAGAGATAATTAAAATCGGTAAAATATTACAGAAGTTATCGAACAACAAATGTTTCGCACTATTCAGGTGGCCGGTTTTTTTGCCGATGAGTGTATATACGGGGTATTTATAAATACGAAATCGTTTTACAGATTGCCATTTTGTTGCTCTGTAACTTAAAAAGGAACTGGCAGATTTTGATGCGCTTTTTCTTTCCAGGGAAGGTTCTGAAGACGATGCAACTACGATTATTGTAGTGTAAATTGGGCTAAAACACTAAACTCGTTTTCTATACCAAAAGTAAATAACAATCTTGTAATGATAATAAAAAAATCATCAGGGATACAATAGACACAATGTAGGAAGTTATTGTAAGAGAAGAAGAAGCTGTTAAAATTTTCTTAAAACATATCTAAGGGTGATGAAAAGAGGGGGTTGAAACATCAATTTGCTCCGATATGATAAAATTTAGTACAGTTTTTGGTTATCATATGAAAGAGCAATGTTAAAAAAGGGCTTTTTTGGCCCATCCATGGTAAAGTGTGGAAGCCATCTTTTTTTACTACTAATTCGTTTTCAGCACCCCAAAGGTGCTGAAAACGAATCCGTCACCCATCTTGGCGAAAAAATCTCCGGAACACTATAAAAAACCACCCTTATTTGGGGGTGACATTGGAATTTTGCAGGAAATTCTCTTAAAATACTAAGTTTCGATAAGTTTATAATTATCCGCTGCAGTAATTTTCTTGATTTAAATACTGAACAAAACGTTTAAAATGTGCGTCTTATTCTTTATTAAACTTTGGCCTATATGAAACGTGTTTATTATATGTTTTGTCGACTGTGCTGCTCACATTATTAAAATATACATTTAGAGTTACATTTAAAAATGCGCAAATAATCAGATCAACTTGCATGAAAAATTCTCTAATTATAACGATTGAACGTCGGAATCTTGGAAAATTCGCTTGTTAAAATTATGTTTAATACCCTGCATTTGACGTACAAGCAAAACTTTTAATGGCCTTTCAAACGGTGATATTTAGAAAAATAATGAGCTAAAGATAGATATTTACTGGAAATTTTTACTACATTATGTTTTCCTACTTGGCTTGACGATACAATATAAGCATTTTAGTTTATTAATTTATTTTCAACAAATCTTTAACAAATAAACACACAATTTAAAATACGATTTGGCTATGACTAAATAAACATTGTGTCACACATCTTAGTTCTATTGCATACAAAACTTTTTTGTTCTTATTGCGGGTATATTGACAGAGTCGTAATGCCATTTCCACCGAAGATAGTTTACATAATTTTAGGAACAATAGAGTATAAAATACCCAAACCTATTCCTATACATATTTCTGAGCTATTCTGTTATTTTCTTTGTGGTTTAAATGTCCACTACATCTTTGCTATGTCTTAAAGCTTTGTGACATATTTTGTTTCTTTTTACCCTGAAAATGTTATATCATAGTTGGTGATCTCAATATTTTTTGTTGATATTTTTTCGAAAATTGTCCAGTAGAAATTAAGACGATAGTATCACCACTATTTAGCTAGACACTCTTTGCCGTCACTTTATTATGTAAACAACATAGTTAACGAAATCATTGACCATTCATGTTCTTTCTGAGTTCGATTCGTTTTCCACTTGTGATGTTGGATGTCACCATGAAGTCCATCAAATAACAGTATGAATAAACAATTCGATTGAGAGAAGAGTTCTACAAGGACCAAACTTTATTTTTTATATAAACATGACACGCCAAAAGTCCAAAATCCAAGAAACATAACTTGGGCTTTAGGGTGTTAATTGAAAAAACGTACTTTGATCCACTGAGCTTTCGCGATCCTATAAGCTTAACAACTATTGTAATGTAGTAATAACTATGGTGTTACGGTGTTACGATACCCTGAAACTTCCATATACCAAGTTTCATGTAAAAATACTGCAATCATGGCAGCCATATTGGATCCGTCATTTTTAATTTTTGACATCAGATCGGTATCAATAACCCTGAAAACTATTGACATAACATATCTTATGCAGTTGTTACCTGCGTAACAATCAGGGTTTAAAAAGCAACATATTACTGCATAGAAATATCTTGATAAGTACTACAGATAAGTCCAGTGTTGATTTATTGATTGATTTACCAGCGTGCGGTAGGCATTGCTGCCACTCCCAGGGTTATACAGCTTGGCCTGCTACGTCCACTTTGTGTTTGACTAAGGTCATGCTTGTTGCCAGCAGCGAGAGCCACATGGAGCATGGTAAAGGAATGTGGGATGGGAGGTGTAGGTATTTTGTTACCCCATTGTGTCGTAATATGGAGTGTTTATGCTCCTCTTTTTGTGTTTCTGCTTCTTCGAATCTTCTTTTTCTGAGTCTTCTGATTCCGCGGTTTCCGATTGTGGCGATATATCGTTGCTATTTCTTTGTGGTGTTCATTTTTGATCCTGATCCTCTCAGTTGTTGTTTTCAGCTATTTTTAGTTTGTTGATGTTCGGTGCTAGCGCTTTCTTCAGTAGATGTGTTGGGTCCCTTCCTTGGGTATGTCCTCAGTACTTAATTGCGTACATTTATATCCTTTTTTAATTGTCTTTCCTCCTAATAGTGTTGATGTTTTATGTCGCTGTTTTCGTCTTGTGGTTTTTGCAAGTAGTTGGACGATAACCCTTTCTGCTCTTCTCACAAACTTCTTCTGTTGGCTTTTGTTGTTGCCGCGTTTCTTGACTCCATATGTCATCGTTGGACGTTTGACGCCTGTGTACATACATTTGATAAGGTCCCATGATAGTTTATTTTTCTCAGTGAACGGTATGATTGCTCCTTTTTCGTTTCTCTCCGTTCCAGTTGGTTCGTCATGGCTGTTCCTAGGTACTTCAGTTTGTTCGTTGTTCTTAGGAAGTATTCATATATTTTGTATTCCTCCCCGCTGGTCCAATTCTCTTTTGTTGACGGGTCTAGCTCCATTATTAATTAGGCTTTTCTTGTTTGTTTTCAGTCCAAATGTGTCCTGCGGCGATTAGGAGATCATTGTGTGTGTTTTCTTAGAAAATATCATTTTTCTGAAAGAAGCCTGCACCGTGCATACCTCTTGAAGTGCTGTGAGAATTCAGTTTTGGCGCAGTATATCAACAATGCCTCATTGATTATTTCAGGTTTAATTTAAATTAAATGCGTTTGAATACTTTTAATAATTATGAAAAATCTCACTTGAAAATTTTTAAGAAAATGTTATTACCATACTTTAAGAGTCATGCATTTGATTATTACGGGTTTAGTTTATACTAAATTCGTTTGAGTATTTTTAATAATTATCAAAAAATAACTATTTGACTATAAGAAGTGTATATGACCAAGCTTTACGAACAATACGTTATCGATTATTTCGGGTATAATTTAAATTAAATTCATTTGAATATTGTTATAATGATTAGAATAATTTACTTGGAGGTTTACACAGGGGTATTATGGCCACACTTCAATAATTCATTGCTCTTAAATTTGTGGACAGATGTCGACTTTTCAAGGGTTTGGACCTAAACACTTCAATGGTTTTACTTAGAAAATTAAAGGTAATATTATATTTAGTATTTATTGTCTGGGTCGGGTCGTTTGTATATATACTTGTTTCTTTAAGCTCATTTCTTTATGCACCACACTGATTGTCACTAAATAATTCTGTATTAGCTATTTTCACATATTAATTCTATTCCAACTTTGATCTTTTGTTATAACACATCGATTTACGCGGAATTTCTTGAGCTACAATTCACCTGAGCTTTGTCAAATTTAACGCAGTTTTACCCGGTATTTTCACGTTTTAAATAGGAGAATTTTAGATGCACATCCATTCACTCCGACTTATCCCACTCAACTCTGATGAGTAACCTAGTCTATTAGTATAAAATTTCATGTTGAATGTTAAAAAAAATACAATTTACCTATATTTTTTTTGTAAATTTAGATTTATATAAATTTAGTATAGTTCAATTTGTACCAATTTAACTTCTGAGTAAAATAAATATATTATTATTATTTTCCTATGTATTTTGACGTGCTAAAAATGAATCTGATGTCCAAATTAGATAGCTAGATAGATAGATAGATAGATAGCTAGCTTTATTTTCCTTTAAGACAATTAGTTAACAATTGTTTAGGAATAGTCAAAAAACAATTAAATAAAAACTTAAAACTAATAAAATTTCAACATTTAACACAGATAGTCAGTGACAATTATAAAAACATTGGTCTATTAAAAATTCATTAAGAGATTTCTTAAATAAATTAAGCGTTGTACACTCTTTTATATTTATAGGTAAGCGATTGAATGCTTTTAGTCCCAAAACACTTGGAGATTTATATGTAATCAAATAATTACTATATGGAATGTGAAAATCATTATTTTGTGTAGTGCATATATTATGCACGTTTTTATTGCGGTTAAAGTTATCCTTATTAATAAATACGTAAACACATAACTCAAAAATATATAAAATTGTCAGATTTCGTCCCAATTTGAAGCTCTGCGCTTTTGAAATCGTAACAAACCGACGAAAAATATTATTTTTCGGGATTTAAGAAAAACTGAGAGGAATCTGATGTCTTAATGCTTAATGCATTAAGACATCAGATTCTATTTCAGCACGTCAAAATACAGCATTTTTCTGTACATAATATTCTGCAAAAAAAAGTATCTGGGTCCAAAAATAAGACCATCATTTCTCTATATATTTTGACTTGCTAAAAACGAATCTGATGCCCAGATGTCTTGATTTCGTCTAAATTGTTCTTAAATCGCGAAAAATGTCGTTTTTTCTTTATTTTTCGCGATTTAAAAAGAAACTGAGATGAAATCAAGCAATCTGGACACCAGATTCGTTTTTAGCACATCAACATAGAAAGATGGGGGGTATCATTTCTGGTACAAGAGCATTTTTTTTGTGGCTGTGTAATCGTGTGCCTGTTGATTCAGTCAACAGCAGTATATCTTTTGGACTTTTAAAAATAGTCACCAAATATAACAGAACCCACGTCTACCATTGTCGTTTATCAATATCGCCGGTAAGTTCCCACTAAAATATTTATGTCTCTCAGATAATTCATTGATTGTGGCAGCATTAAAAGGATCGCGTAAATGTACGTGTTGACTCTGGAAATAATCGAATGCTATTAATTTCGACGTCAATAGCTATCTGCTTTTAGGAATAATGAGCGGCTTGCGTGCCACAGGTGTCGGCCGTATAATGACGCCGTCAAGCATTTAATTTTTTTTTCAATGGGAATCAATAAAACGTATTACAAAAGGCCGCCAAAACAATCATTAGGACATTGAAACGCCGGTTTTGATTTAATCAGTTTCATTCGAAACAAATTAGTTCTCACAAAACTCATATTCACATACAAAACGTTGCCAAAAATATATTGTGACGCGGTTTTCACTTCAATGTTTGCTCGTTTGAGGTTTTTTTATGCTCTTTGCAATACTCGTATATACAGGTTGTTTAAACGGTAACTTTTCTTTTTAAACTCAGTTCTCGTGTTTTAAAATATGGCTCTGGAGAAATTCAAAAAATGTTTTTCACCAACGTTTGGTACTTTTATCAGATTTTCCTTATGTTGAAAGATCTATATATTTAAAACACAAGCCATTTTCTTTTCCGACTTCACCAGCGGCTCCCACTGGACCGATACTGATGATTCTTTTTTGTAAATAAAGCTCTTTATCCAGAGATGTGTCATCACTAATTTCTATTTTCTTAAATTGTTATTTTCATACATAAAAACGAAATAGAAATTGAAATAAATAAATGAACCTCAGAGCTCGAACTATAACGTACCGATGGGCCCTACTACATGCGAATATAGAGGCCGCAATTGACCGAAGAGATCCGAGTAAATCAGTTAAGGCGGGTTTTCCTACACCTTCGCCAGTCGCTGACGACTGCGACCGAGTAGCCGCGACCGATTCGTCAAGACATCTTCAATGCATTTTAACCTAAATGTTTTCCTACCTACTACTGAGTAGTTACTATCAGCGAATGGTCGCCGTTCGTCCGTTCGCGAGTCGCCGTTCATGTCCGAGAGCAGCGCTGCGACTAATTCGTCGACGAATATACATTAAAAATAATATTTTTAGCAGGTGTGTTTGTAGTTTTTACTTGTCATAGCTATATAAAGTAAAAGAATAGTACATGTATATTACTATATTATATTATACATTGCATATTTCATTGGTGGGTACACTGGCGAGCAGTTGAAAGTAAATATTTGTTGTTATTATACTCTTCGCAAAAACGAAGAGTATATTGTATTTGATCGGCACATTTCTAAAATCGTAAATATAGCTCGTAGAGAAAAAAATTTCATATCATTGTGTTAGTGAACGAATTTTAAACAACTTTCAAAATGTCCGTCTGTCCGTCCGTCCGTCCGTCACATTTCTTGTAAGCACGATAACTCAAAAAAGAAAAGTCCGATTGTACTGAAATTTGGACAGTAAGTTTGTGTTAGCTAGGGGAAGAACCCTATTGTTTTTGAACAAAATCGATCAGTAAATAAAAATGTTATTAATGATTTAAATTTGAGATTTTTTTTTTTGATTTTTATGTTTCTGTAAAAATATACATTTTTTACATTTTTTTACGTGTTAGGTAGTTCTTACGCTTTTGACTCGGAATCCAAGGGTCCCAGGTTCGAAACCCACATGTGATATGGTATAGTTTTTTTTTATTTTTACTTTATTTTACACTGAGTCTTTCACCAACTAAGTTCGTACTATAAAATTAAAAAAGTCTAAAACTAACATTATTTACAAAAAACTGCGAAGAGTATCCTATAGAATGTGTTATATAAAAAGTTAAGTAAACCAGCTTGTTTTGTACTTGTGGCTTATTGACAGTTAGTGGCATGATATAATTTAGGTTTTAGATTTTCCTCATGCTCCTGATAACTTAATAACATTAAAATTAATGACTTTTTAGAAATATTCATTTTGTCGCGAGCACAGATCATAAGAACGAGAAACACTACTCGGTCGCAGTCGTCAGCGACTAGCGAAGGTGTAGGAAAACCTGCCTTCCTACACCTTCGCCAGTCGCTGACGACTGCGACCGAGTAGTTTTCATAGCTTGCACCAATTAGTGTTTCTCGTTCTTGTGATCTGTGCTCGCGACAAAATGAAGTCATTAATTTTAATGTTATTAAGTTATCAGAAGCATGAGGAAAATCTGCTTCTCCTTTTAACATTACAATCTGAAAAACATAGGAGCAAAGAATTAACCATGTTCAAAAAAAGTCGATTGGAAGGATTTCAGGCCACCCACCAATGAAATATGCAATGTATAATATAATATAGTAATATACATGTACTATCCTTTTACTTTATATAGCTATGATAAGTAAAAACTACACTCAAAGAAAATGATAGGTAAATTCAACCAAAAAGACCATATGAAATCGCGCCTATCTAGTTTCATAGTTAAATCAATCAGAAAAGAATAGTCATACAACTTTATTTGTTTTCGTAAACAAATAGTAGTTTAATAATCATATCTTCTTGTAACAAATTAAATAGTACAATGACATTTTTTTATGTTCACTAACCATTTTCAATTTGGTCTACAATTAAATAGTACGACGACTTTATTTTTTGTTCACCAACTAATTTTTAGGTTGATCTACACTTTATTGTATGATGAAGTTTTTTTTGGTTAGCCAAAATCTCAGTATTGAGACATCAGATCACCCAAACCAAAGATTAGAGATCGTTTGTAAGATCCATCCAAATATATCAATGATCCCTGAGAGAATTTGAACATTGCAATCATGTAATCAATTTTCTATAAATTCACAAGAGTATAAGATAATGCATGATTGATTATTGTCAGTGATTTGTATGTGGCGTCATCTGGGAATAATTTCTGTAATAGACTACGTGGTAAGCAAGCAAATTTTATGGTAATTCTTTTAGAACTTCTAGAAGACGACAATAATATTGGTTTGTCTACCAAGTACAATAATACAGCGAACTAATACTGGGTTAGAATTACAATTTGATAATAGTTAAAAATAAAATATACTATTATCTAGTTTAATTTGACAGAATTCAACAAAATAATAGTCAGACGAAAAAAATAATAGTCTTATTCATCTATTTTTTAAGTTAATGTTTGTTTTGTTGTACTACAACTTTTTATTAATTAAAATAACAATCACATCTCGTTTAAAAATACCATCAATATAGTTTAGTTTAACAAAATTAACGATAGTGTTAGTTAACCAATTTTTTTTTGTTGAATTTACCCATATTATTTCTTTGAGTGTACAAACGTACCTGCTAAAAAATTATTTTTAATTTATATTCGTCGACGAATTAGGCGCAGCACTGCTCTCGAAGGTGAGCGGCGACTCGCGAACTGACGAACGGCGACCATTCGCTGGTAGTAACTACTCAGTAGCAGGTAGGAAAACATTCAGATTAAAATGCATTGGAGATGTCTTAACGAATCGGTGACGGCTACTCGGTCGCAGTCGTCAGCGACTGGCGAAGGTGTAGGAAAACCTGCCTTTAGAGTTTTCATCATGCAACGACAAGTTATTCCTATTTTAGGTGATGACAATTGTTTATTTGTTTATTTCTTAATACTATGAAGGTGTTTTATTGTTTGCGACCCATCTTATACACAGCCCATTAATAATTTAACTGAATACAAGAATTTGTTATCATTATATGGTGCATACGTTGCTCAAAATTTAATATTATATATTATACATTCCTAGCAACGTTGACAATTTTGGAAAACAATACGCCAAGTATTTGAAACTATTACGCCTGCGCCTATAATGCTTGAGGATGTTGCACAAAATATAATTTCCAGAAGTAGAAAATGCGTAGAAGAGAGAAATCTGCACATTGAACATCTACTTTGAACATCTGTTACGTTGATAGTCAGCGAAATAGTTATTGGTTTTGTCAAGTTATTTTTTAAAGTAAGCTAATAAAATGTTATTCTTAATAAATAAAAATATTTTTCTAATTTTTAAACTAAATTAATTACTTATGTTGATTAGAGTCCATTTACTAAATTCAAACAAACAATTTTTATTTTTCATGGCTTATTTTAAAAATCATTTATACTATTTTTCTATCATAATGAAAAACAAATAATAAGTTTTTTTGAGTTTAATACTCAATGAGTTTTGGGTTTGGCGATACAGTCGGATTGGTCTTAAAAAGTTGTATTTAACTGAGGGGGTGCTGCAGGGTGGTACCATTTGAAAAAAAAATGACTGAAGAAATCACTACCTCCACGTTCAGATTTCCTATCAAACTCTCTTTCTATCTAAGTTCCTTATTACCATCCCCACCCCATTATTAAAGGGGGGTAGTAGCTGATTCAAAAAAAATGGTATGCTCTTTGATTCTTGTACACACACTAAACCGTTCTATTTTTTTACCCATTCAATAATTAGGTGAGGTTGATAGTGGGGGTGACTGATGCCAAAAGAATTTTGAGACCTTGGCTTTTCGTATAAACACTAAATCTCAATTTTACAGACTCTTACTTGCTTGATGTACCGATTTACCCTTATTTACTCCCAACCTTTCAACGGAATAAGATCAAAATATAACCCAGATTTCGTTAATACTTAAGTGTACCAAATTCCCACTCAATATCATGAACCGTTCCAGGGTAATCGTGAGAAAAAAAAGTACAGACAGCCGACAGAATTTCTTTTGCTCAAACTTAAAATGACGTTTTGTGGTATACTAAGCCTATTTGAACAAAAAGACAGATTTTTTTACGATTAGTATACTTCCATGATGTGGAAGTAAAATAAGAAATTATCCAAAATATATTTTGTATACATTCTAAATAAAAAAACAATAATGAAATTTGAATTTACAATGTTCTCTTATCTTTTTAATATAAAATTTTAAAAATTCCGGGATAACTTATTTTATAAACCTATTTATAGTTCAGGAAAATATTACGTTTTTATTCCGACAAAATTCATAAAGATTTGAAAATTGGTGGGTATGTTGGGAATAGCATAAGGATTACTAAACCAAAAAGTTCCCATCCCTAAATAGTGTGCTTCATCCCCCAGAACGTCCTTTCTACCCCCATTTTGAGTTTTTCGAGATTATCTCGGCAACGGTGTAATTTTCGACAAAAATACCTATATACATAAATTGTTCCTTGGAAAATTCTCTGTCAAAAAGGTTTTTACCACTTTTTTCCTAAAATTAATAATAACGTGGGAAATATGGCGCAAACATAAAGGTTGGTTCCGACTAGCACTCTCTACAGTACGATCTACCTTAAAGTTTAACGTTTAACGCTTAAAATAGTAGGCACTAAAATTTATTTACAATTTTAATAAATATACAACTTCCACCCCCTCACCTCTATAAAAAGACCGTGTTGTACTTATTTCCACACCACCCTAGAGGTAAAGTACTTGGCGCGTTTTTTTTAAAGTGGTATACCCTGTAGGCCTAATCCACTAATTATCAAATGTTAATTATAAATCTTGGTCGTCTTCCACAGATTCAACATTCAAGCATGATTGTCCATGGCAATGATAACACATTGTAGAGCAACGCAAGCCTGCTCTTCTGCAACTACACTTGTATTCGCACCCTAATTTACATGAACATGAAATAAGCGTTAAAACAGATTCGGGAGCTGGTTCTTTTATAGTCATTATTGGGATTAATATACCGCCAACTTTTTTCCACCCCCAATCGGTAGCTTTGAGCGTCACGTTTTTCCATGTTTGAATTTGGTGAAAAACTCGATAACAGTGTTTCCGAGCGGCAGCAAAAGTTGGTGGAAGTTTTGACAACATAACAGTGTTGCTGGCTTTACCAACTAGTCTGTTAAAAGACATAAATCTGTATTCATCTAGACTTTTTTCTGCCGAGGTACAGTTGTATAAAGCTAAAATAAATCGCTCTCCCATGTTTGCAATTTCTTCATGAGTAGCTTCCTCATTGTTGAAAGTTTGTACAATATGTTGTAAATCACTTCTTCACAGCCTACTGAGGGGGTAGGTAATACAGCAAGCGCTAAAATAATATACTATTGCATCTGCGATGAAGTACCAACCCGTAAAGGGCAATGACCTATGGAAGTGCGGAATGATGTGCTGCATAGTAACATTTCGGTGATGGTAAATAGATAACGAATTATATGACTTGTGCTAATTACGGCCCTGATTTACCAACGTACTATTCGTTTGAGGAGAAATGGTCTTAAAGCCTTTTTTGTAGAGAATTTCCTGTAGAACACTTTTGTACATAGGTATTTTTGTCGTAAAAGGCACCATTTCATGGATAATTTTAAAAAAGCGAAAATTGGGGTGAATACTATGTCGTAGGGGATGAAGCACACAATTTAGGGGTGGGAACTTTTCGGTTTATTATTACATATGCTGTCCTGATTATTTCCACCAATTTTCAAAACTTTATGAATTTTGTCGGATATATCACAATTTGAACCGTAATATTACTGAATTATTAGTACTAGCTGTGGTAGCGACTACGTTCTCGTGAAATTTTGAAATTAACTAAAAAGCTTCTTTGTAAACGACGTTTGAGGTAGAATCACCAATCTGGAATATTTCAGAAAGCTCACAAATTTACTGGAATGTTCCAGAATACTCTCAAATTTTTTGAAATATTGCAGAAGTTTAATCATGAAAGTGCAAAAATACGCTTATTGTAGAGATCAAGCTGTGCCTCGGGTTCTACTAAACCGATTTTCAAGAGTAGGCCGATTTCGATGAAATAAAATGTTACTCCAAGCTTAGATGAATTTACCTGTAAAAACCCCATTCAAATTGGTTCAGTAATTTCTGCCCGATGCGCGTTCAAACAAACAGACAAACAGACAAAAATTCCAAAAACTATCTTAATGTATTCTATTAATCATCTTATATCCCCCAGATCGTTTTTTTGTAAATATTTTCAATATACAGACATACAAACTTTACAGATTTATTATATGTATAGATTTTTAAGGCATTGTATTTCCACAAAATTACACGTAAAACCTCACTTTCAAAAAACATTTTACAATATAAAATATTCAGCTATCCCCGTTATATTCAATCCTTCTTTATGAATATTACCTATGCCTCAGTGCTCGCTAATTCAAAACGCATTATCCCATCCCCGATGCCATATCGATGAGACAAGGAGCCAGAAGTAGCGTAATACAAAATTCTATTTATTGTCATTTTAGACAGAACAGGGGGTTCAGGTGTAGGAAGGAGCATAATCTGCGCCTCAATTTCTCCCAGAGGTACTCTGAGCCGATATCTCTAACACACTTCGTGGATCAGATCTGCCCTGATCGATGTAAAACAAAAATCCTTCGTCGGTAATGCGATGCGAGTAAAGACGCCAAGACGGATGAGAGAAGGATGTCATCTAGCAAGCCGCGGAACAGATGACGATCAGTCAGATAAAACTGCGGATGTGTGCGACATTGAAAAATCACATTGCGGGCACAATCACATTCGCATGTCTCGAGTAATTGCTGTGGTTTTGGGAAAGTTTAAAGTTGCGATATGTCTTCGGAGCAGACAATTAAGAGGGGTCGCTCTGGATCTCGCAAATAAGGCGGAGAAAAACAAAGATGTTGTTTGTAGAAGAATATTTTTCAATATTTGTTCTAATTCACAGGCCAATTTTGGGGCAATAAAAAAAATATATTTATACAGTGTGCTTGTTATTTTTTTATTTAATTATTTGCAATAATTTACTAAACGGGTAGAACCTAGTTAGTGTCAATAGATAATATAAGAAATGCCGGCCCAGTGGTTTGCATGTTAGAACTGAGACCACGGAGACCCGGGTTCGAATCCTAGCGAGGGTATGATGTTTAGTGACGTTTTTCTGCAGGAGAACTATCTTTATTAAAGCCCCCATAAGGAGACAACAACTACAGCCCGGCTATTTTATAACAAACTATATTTTAAAGAGAAAGAGAATCTCTTAATTAAATCAAAAACTTAGCTGATTACTTCAAAGAAAGAGAATAAACCCCTTTCCGGGATATACAAAGGTAAAATTCGTAAAAAAAATAATAGGCTATTGTCTATGTACAAAAAAAGAGGGTTGAAAGGAACTAAAACGTTAAAGGGTTTTTATTGTTTATTATGTTCAATTGACCCCAAGATATGAAAAAACCGCGGAGTGCTACCATTTAAAGTGGTGCGTTTTTGAGATCGAAGTAAAAAGGTCCACTTTTTATATTTTTTTTGCTCGAAAACTATGAATTTTTTCTATAAACACGTCAATAGAAAAGTATGTAAGTCAAAATTTTTTCTTTACAAAAATACGTCCAAAAAACAAAACAAAAAAAACGAAAAAATGCAATTTTTTATTTTTTTTTTTTTATTTTAACCTGTAACTATTTTTCGGGTACATTTAGACATAGACATTGCTGCACAACAAAAAAAGCTGGCGTTTTACCCGTTAAAATGAAATTTTGTAAACAGTTTTACGATTAATAGTGACCGAGATATAGCGTTTCAAAGTTTGCAACTTTTAACTTTTTTTGCTAATTTTTACTATTTTTTTTCCAAATTTCGTCCTGTAACTTTTTTCTGAGTGAATTTAGGTGTAGACATTACTATATTAACGTGAAAGCTGACTTTACGCCCGTTGAAATGGTGGCTGGTAAAAGTCTCTATGACAAATAGAAACCTAGATACAGCGTTTCGAAGAGTGTTACTTTTATTAACTTTCTTCCAATTTTTACGTTCTTTTTTAAATTTCGGCCTATAACTTATTTGTCAAATGCTTTAAGTACAGATATTGCTACACTGAATGACCTCGCAGCATTCTTGGAGTTCAGATTAACAATTACTCAAAGCCATTATCAAAACCTGATAAATTTTTGGCAAATGAAAATAATAAAAAAAAAAAAATTTCATATTTAATTAAAAAATTTGAAGAAAATAATATTGAGACTGGGCAAGCTGAAGAGGATGCAGACGTACTAATTGTAAATACTGCAAAAGATAAGGCATCCCAATCAGAAAATGTTGTTATAGTTGGTCAAGATGTCGATCTTCTTATTATCCTATCGTTATTACCAGAAGAAAATGAAAATATATTTTTTTAAACCTAGTAAAGGAAATGTAACTGCCAAATTATATAACCATAATAGTTTCAAATTTAATCATCTACAAAAATACCTTGGCTTCGTCCATGCATTCAGTGGCTGTGATACAACAACCTCTTCCTTTTTTGGTATTGGTAAAAAGAAATTCTTGAATTTCATTAATAAGAATATTTTGCTTTTGGAAAAGTATTTAAATGAATTTTTGTGTGAAAATGCAAGTCCAGCAGCCATCGGTTCTGCTTCTGAATGTATTGTAACATTACTATACGGTATGAAAATTGATGGCCAAAGCACCTGTCGCTATAAGTTATTTCAGAAGTACTCAACAGGTGCGAAATTATTGTCCCGATTGCCTCCAACAACTGATGCTGCTAAACATCATGGTTTAAGAACTTACTTGCAAATGCAACATTGGAAAGGAAATATTGTAAATCCTCTCATCTGGGGTTGAAAAAGTTCAGAAAATGGACTAGTACCAATTTTGACAAATAAACCTCCCGCACCACAAGTTTTGCTGGAAAAAATAGCCTGTAAATGCACCAAAGGATGCAGAGGAAACTGTGGTTGCAGGAAATTGGGAATGAATTGCTCCATTTTTTGCAAAGAATGTATGGGAATGAACTGTGAAAACGCTGATGTACCTCAAATAACGGAAGACGATGTTTACATAGATGCCGATGAAGAAATCGACTTTGATTTTGAGAATATGTTAAATCCAGCATTTGAATAATTTCATAATATAAGTTATTAATCTAAGTTATTTGAACAAAAAAAAAAACACGTGATATAATAAAGTTCAGAAGTGGAAAAATGTAAAAAGTTAGTTTTTAAGTACAATAATCTACTATATCTAGACTGTATCTTGGTTACTATTGATCACATAAACTTCTATTGCAGACCATTTAAACAAAAATGCTGCGAATACATTCCATGTAGCAATATCTGACAAATAAGTTATAGGCCGAAATTAAAAAAAGAACGTAAAAATTGGAAGAAAGTTAATAAAAGTAACACTCTTCGAAACGCTGTATCTAGGTTTCTATTTGTCGTAGAGACTTTTACCAGCCACCATTTCAACGGGCGTAAAGTCAGCTTTCACTTTAATATAATAATGTTTACACCTAAATTCACTCAGAAAAAGTTACAGGACGAAATTTGAAAAAAAAATAGTAAAAATTAGCAAAAAAAGTTAAAAGTTGCAAACTTTGAAACGCTATATCTCGGTCACTATTAATCGTAAAACTGTTTACAAAATCTCATTTTAACGGGTAAAACGCCAGCTTTTTTTGTTATGCAGCAATGTCTATGCCTAAATGTACCCGAAAAATAGTTACAGGCTACAATAAAAAAAAATACAAAATTGCATTTTTTCGTTTTTTTTTGTTTTGTTTTTTGGACGTATTTTTGAAAAAAAAAATTTTTGACATCTGAAGGTGCCATTTCGATTGGAAACTTAAATCTCTACACACTTTTCTATTGACGTGTTTATAGAAAAAATTCATAGTTTTCATATATTGGGATCAATTGAACATAAGAAACAATAAAAACCCTTTAACGTTTTAGTTCCTTTCTACAGTACATGGATAATAGACTATAATAATTAATTGTAAAAACTAAGGATCTTTTGAAATAAAAAATATGTAGTTATCAATAACAAAATTATTACAAAGATAAGGTACCGGTAGAGCAAAGAGATATATACAGGGTGTAGGCAAATAAAATGTGCTGATGATAATAATATTCCACAAACAAATATTAAATAGAAGGTACACACAGAAAGACAGACATAAATATAACATAATAACAAAATGTAATAGAAAAAACATAAGATGTAGGATATTGGCCAATTCCGAATATTTAATATGAATGTAATTACAAACAAATGAACGGGTTATCCGTTTAAGATAACTAAAACTATAAACAAACTGTTTAAGAATGAATAACTAGATAATCAATGATCATGAATTCAAAAGCAGTATTAAACCTAACTAAATCTTACAAAATGATGTGGTTATACACCATCTATATTTTACAAAGTTTCTTTAAAAGAATATTTATATCAATTTTAACAACCAAGTCGCAGCACTTGCGAAAACAATGTTGAGAATTCGGGAAGATACTGGTAATCGTTGATGACCAAACTAAGGAAAATAAATGTGTAGGTATTTACAGAAACTGAAGAACTGTTGGAAAACGAACGATGACACTGTTGTTCGTTACAAACACAAATTTTCCAGATTGGTATCAGCTGTAACCATAATTAAAGGCAAAATTTTGTAACCATAATTAAAGGCAAAATTTCACCATTTTAGGTATAGTTAACACTGGCATTATAATGTCCTTTAATATTAACTACTAGTAAAGCAAACATAATTACTTTATCAGATTCTTATTAATTCAGATTTACGAGATAAATGGTGTTGTTAATATTTTATAAACTACTTGGTAAGATTCACCATTGTTGTTAAATAATACTATTAAACAAATGCAGAGCTCTAATTCCAACCACAAATTGACGACTTTGCTAGCCCAAGGCCCGGCGAAGAGTGAGTATATAACATTAATTTGCGGTTTTTATATTCGCGCCTAACACACTCCCTTCTAGATTTGTACAGAAGTAAAGCATCAATATTACATCATATCTGTGCCTGCCTATTGGAGAAAACTTCCAGCGTGGGCATTTACCCGCGCATTTTTATGCTATTACAGAATGTTAATAATGTCATCTCGTAAACAACGAATCAAAGGACAGTACAGGTTTTAAATAATTTTGATAAAAACAACAAATTAGGTAATTTTTGTAATGAAGATATAAAATAATGTAATTTAGCGGATTTTAAAAGAAACTTACGAATACTTAAAAAGTTGAGCGGTACAAGGCATACATCATCATAGCATTTAAATCTGATTTCTTACAAAAAAAATCTACATACTTTCTTTTTTAGGAACTCGCATAAATATTTTTTTATCTAACTACATCCTATACATAATCTGTCATTCAGTCATCTCTAAACATTTATAGTGTAGTAAATTTTTTAAGAAGCCGAGAGGTGAAGTGCATTTTTTTAAAATATCTTGAAAAATAAGCGCTTTATCGAAAAATATCAAGAAATGTTTTTTTTTTTAGTCTATGAAATTTGAGACTTATCACGTCCATTCTCGATGAAAATTCACTGAGATGCAGCATTTTGAATTTATCGCCTTTTGTGACCCTTTTGAAGAACTCAAATGTTTACGATATATTCGCAATTTACTCAATGCGTCCTAGATCAAAAATATTCAAAAATTTAAAGGCTTATTCAATGATCTTTGAGACCTGTTATATCTCATTACGATACAAATTGGCTAAAATACGGGCAAAAGTTCCCAAAAAGTCATTTATAATGCATTTATTCTAAAAAATTAAAAGTATCTTTTTGATTGCCCTTTCGATGAGGAATTCTATGCAATTAAAAAAAAATGAAAAAAAAATATTTTTTTTATGCAATATTAACAATCACCTTTAAACAAATGAAATATTCAAAATCTTCATTGCGCACTGGTTAGGGCACTTTTTCTGTTTAAACGCATTGAAGTTCACAGTTTTGCAGTTTCTGCGAGGTCTGCGTATTGTTTATTTAAACAATTTAATTTATTAGACCGTGTTTTCCATCGGTTTTCTTTGAATATCTCGAAATGTATAAGTCCTATGGAACACAATAAAAAGAAAGAAAATGTTCGTTTTGAGCTGTACAATAAAAGTACATAAACTATAATTCATTCAAATTGTTATTATTGTTAACATTGCGAAATTATGCATTTTTAAACAAATCACTGTTCTTTCAAAAATAATGGATTATATTCAACGAAATTTTGGAAAATATAGCTCTTATAAAGTACAATCACCACTTAAAATTTCAAATCAAAATGATTACTAAAACTGCTCAAATATGCAATTGTTCCTAAAACTTTGTACCCTTGTGAAATCCTGCCATCAAGACCAAGAAATATGTACGATGGCTCAAATTGTAGCATTCTATAAGTACTTTTGTGTTGTTTCAGTTTTTAACAATTACATTGTAGTAGATCAATTTGTTAAATAAACTTACTCTATTCTACTATGTTCTAGTAAGTTATACATGAAACGCATGTACGCTGTACTAACATAAATAGTCTGTGAAAATATATATTTGTTTATTTATTTTCTCATCATTTTAATACTTCAATACCTGAAAAGTTTTATTTTTTTTTCTGTTTAACATGTAAATTATAAATAGTTCTGTGAATATATTTTATTTAAACTGTAAATTGAACATTTAAACATAAATTACATTATACCGATAATATATTTCATATTAATATTTATTATAATCACATTTTTCTTTCGTCTGTAGCTCTTAAACAAAGAATTTTCTGGGAAAATGTCAGGAATAATAAAATGTTCAAAATCAATTTTCTCAACTTTTCTACCTCTTGATATATTTTCAAAAAATGCTTCGTATACGAGGTATATTGCAAATAAAGCGAAAAATGGTAAAAAATTAACGATTTTTGAATTTTAAAGTGTGTTGCCCCACCTGTCACGCGTGCGGATAGTTGGCATATGTTTCTCTACATCTATACTTTAAGAAAAAAAATTGCCAGTAAACGACATTTCGCACAAAAAAGCTATTCCGACTGGCCTATAAATGTTGTTTTTTAAAGTGGGCTTTTTTAATCTACTTTCATTACTTCTTTACCGTTTTTGATTTCATAAAAAAACCAGAGAGTTATTTGAATTTGTTTATAACTACAATTTCGAAAATTATAACAACTGCAATAAGAAGGGTTTAAATTTTGAAAAAAAAAAATCTCTCTCCGTGATCTTAAAGTACTTATAGAAAGCTACAATTTGAGCCATCGTACACATTTCTGGGTTTTGATGGTGGGATTTCACAAGGGTGCAAAGTTTTATCAACAATTGTATATTGGAGCCGTTTTAATAATAATTTTGATTTGAAATTTTAAGTGGTGATTGTATTTTATAAGAGCTATATTTCTCCAAAATTTCACTGAATATTATCCATTATTTTTGAAAGAACAGTGATTTGGTTAGAAACTCACAATTTTGCAATATTCAATTTTTTTTAAATAATAATAACAATTGAATGAATTATATATAGTTTATATACTTTTATTGTACAGCTCATAACGAACGTTTTCCTTCTTTTTGCTGTTTTCCATAGGACTTTGAGATATTCAAAGAAAACCGATAGAAAACACGGTCTAAATAATTAAATTGTTAAAATAAACAATACGCCGACCTCGCAGTAACTGCAAAACTGAACTGTGAACTTAAGTTGGTTCCCTGAACACAAAACAAAAAAACTGCCCTGACCAGACAATTCACATTGCCAATTTTTTAGTCCTAATTTGACTCCACTATTAGTGATATTACATGCGATTATAGTTTTTATGAGTTTTTTGAGAAAAAGATAATATTTCAGCCTGAATGGATTTTTTGATGTCTATTTGAATTTGTCTATTTTTTACAATTGTCAAAAGAAAACGGCAAACGTTTACTTTATTGCGAATATCTAGCAAAATACTGCTTTAGATAAACATGACAAGAGAGATGAATTGAATGAAGCTGATAAAATTGCTTTTATTTTGGTTTTCATTTGTTTTTTGTACGATGCATGTGGTGGAAATTTCAAAGTTGTAATAAAATTCCACATTTATTCTAGTAAGAGCCTCTCTTGCAATCATATAATCACCAATATGAAATATAAAGAAACCATTAATAATTCACACTAAAAAGAAATTATCAAAATAGGCTTGTTGCATGTGCCGTATATTTTAATTTAATTTATATATATTGATATAGTGTTACTAAACATTAGCAATAATTATCAAATCTGTTTTCATAATTTTTAATTGCAAAGTATTTAAATCACCGACTAATATCCGGAAGAAGGGACAAATCTAAGAACACACTCATATTGGACTTATGTCATCTAACAGAGTATCTCTGCGAGTGCAATGATCGGACATATAATTCGTACATTATGCGGTTATTTCCTAAAAATATTTAGTTGTATGCGGTCAGTGATATTAAATTATAATGTGTATTTAAGAGTATCATATTTAAACGGGTTTAAATTGTTTTAAACATGACTGAAAAAAGTTATTATTTCAAAGGTCAATCGGATAATTTACGCCGTACGCCTTCTGGATGTATGCCATATGCTACTGAGTCACAAAAATACTCATAAATAAAAAACTATAAGTCCTAGATGAATTTTTTTTCAAAAACTTCTCCTGTATCTTGGCTTCAAATGCTTCGCTATATGTATATGAAAATTTACAAAAATAAAAAAATTTGTCGCTTAGTCAAAATATGAGTACATTCTTAGCGAAGTAATAAGTTTATTGTTATTTAAAAAAAGTAAGAAACAATAATCGATAGAAACAAAAAGACCATTGGAAGCGCTTATTTGTGTACTTGAATTTAAAAAAAAGTTCAGATCGATAGCTCAATTAGATTTGAAGATATGGCAGTGTACATGTTAAAAAACACGAAAATACTCATAAATAAAAAACTATAAGTCCTAGATGATTTTTTTTTTTTAACTTCTGCTGTATCTTGGCTTCAATTGCTTCGCTACATGTATATGAAAATTTGCAAAAATAAAAAAATTTGTCGCTTAGTCAAAATATGAGTACATCGTTAAAAAATATTATTTTGGGTATTCAGCAGATAACTTTCAAAGAAAACATTCGTTTCTTTCATATACCATTGGTGCAAGTCTGACCAAAAAAGGAAGATCGACAAGACTCCCCCCTCCTTTTTTGGTCAGACTTGCACCAATGGTATATGAAAGAAACGAATGTTTTCTTTGAAAGTTATCTGCTGAATACCCACAATAATATTTTTTAACAATGATGTAAGCAGAAATAATAGGTATTTATTTATTATGAGTACATCCTTAGCGAAGTAATAAGTTTATTGTTATTTAAAGAAAGTAAGAAACAATAATCGATAGAAACAAAAAGACCACTGGAAACGCTTATTTGTGTACTTGAATTTAAAAAAAAATTCAGATCGATAGCTCAATTAGATTTGAAGATATGGCTGTGTAAATGTTAGAAAACACGATTCTTATAATCAATCAATTTCACAAGTTTTTCTCGAATTAAAAAATATCTGTACCTCAAAAAAATATCGTAAATAGCCATTTCTTATGTAGAATGGGCCTTTCCCACGTTTTTTTTATTGAATATTTGAGAAGTTCTCTTTAAAAAAATTCATCAGTATTTTTTCTTTTTTGCGAAATTTGCTTCTTTACTACAGAAAAAATTATTATGTTATATGAATTTAAAATTGGCGGCAATATTTCTACACGTTGAGAGGAATGCACCCTTGGTAGAGGCTACATATGACCAGGCATTTTTTCGCGAGCTTACCACAACTAACTGGTAAGGTGTAAAAGAGATGGCTATATATAATTAAGATGTGGATTGGTTATGTATGTATAGCCATCTCTTTTACACCTTACTATAGTTAGTTGTGGTAAGCTCGCGAAAAAATGCTTGACGTATAAGTGTTTGTCTCTTTCTACCTTTACCGAATTGACAGACATGTCATCAAGCTACACAGTACACACACACTTTTAAATAATTAATAAGAACACAGTTATGAAGTCAAAATACTAGATCTGTACGATCACAACGTAAATCGTAAATAAGAGAGCATTACCTATCGATTTATTTTATTTCCATCAATGTTGCCAAGTGTCATTTATTTGTTGAGAGCCGACATGTAAGTATCTTTCGTCTGTTAATTATTATCATTTTTATTATAGTAGGTGGTATTATTCAATGAAAATTCATTATTTTCAAAAGCGGAGATAAAAAGTAGGCATTCTTTAATGAAATAATTAAAGCATTTCCTCTAACGCTAAACATTCATATACATTAGGCAACATGGAAATAGTCTCGCAGCTTTCCAGACGAGATGTACAATTCAGAAACGTCAACAGGTTCGTATATGACATCTGCATCATGTACCCAATATAACCTTAAATTTTAAGTTTTTCAAGTTTATTCTCGCGTTTAATGTTTGTATACGCATTTTTAGCTTGGAGCCGTACTGGCTCCAAGCAAATATTTAAAAATTCACGTAAATAATTTTTCAATATTGTTGATTAATAAAAATAGACTGATAATTAGAGGTTAGATTTTCAACCTACAAAAAGAGTCCTATTTTATTAGGACAAGGTATTTAGAACTTCATAAACATTACACTGAACTAGATTTTAGTTGAAAATACGGGAACCAGGCAGAAATTTTAATAATAGCTGGGGTAATACTCTTAAGTCTTAAGAAATACATATTTTTGAGGTTAGCAGTGACGCCACGTGCAGATGCTCAGAAAGCCAGAAATTGTTTAATTTTGATTGGAGAATCCCTTCATGACGTAATTTGAGCGCGTTTACTTGTTTGAAATATGGAGTAAATAAGACAATATTTTTATTTTTAAAATATCCATTTAAAATTAAAATATTATACGATATGACGTATATGTACAATATTTATTAGATGTTAATAAATGATTTATGAAAAAATAATCATCAAGTTCCATTACATGGGAAAGGCCCATTGTTCACTTTATAAAAACTATAAGTTCTGGTCTAGTTCTACGCTGATTTTTTTTTCTCGAGAACGGAGATACTTGTATGGCCTCTTTCGCTCCACTATCAAGCTATTACATAAATGGAATTAATTCAAAATGTGGGCTAGAACTGTGGCGTCTTCTGTTACATGATGTCACGCGTTGTTTGCGCGCCTAACCGATTTAATGTTGAATACCGTTTGTAAAAGAAAAAATCCTTGTACAACAAGCCCATTGTAAAAGTATTACTATAATATAGAATAAGAAAGTTGTGTGCTGGCTACACCATATACAGGGTGTTTCACGAGAAAACGGACATGCTTTAATGGCAGATAGAGGACACCTAGGGTAATCATAATCACCCATAGAAAAAGCTAGTTGGGCACTAATTGCTGAAATACAGGGTGTTTTATCCAATTTTGCCAAAATTTCTTTTGGCTGTTATAATTTTTATGTACTTTTCGAATTTAATATTGAAATTTAAAAAAACATATACAGGGTATTGTTTTCTTGAAGAACAACGAAAGCATTTTTTCTTTCGAGTCCGGATTTTTTGTGTGTGTGATAAGTGCTTGCACTTATTCAGGATCACTAGTGTATTATATTAGCCAAATACGAACTTATTATTCCATCCCTTTACAAAGTAACACGAAAAAGAAATGTTGGCAAAAATACTTAAAACACCCTGCATTTCAGCAACGAGGGCCCAACTAGCTTTTTCTATGGAGGATTATGATTACCCTCGGTGTCCTCTAGCTGCCATTAAAGCATGACCGTTTCCTCGTGAAACACCCTGTATAACTAACTTAATTAACTTGAAATTTTCACATTTACAACACAAGCATAGCTTTATTTTTGTAAATGTAAAATGTAGTAACATTTCTTCTGCATTCTACAATATTTAAACGAATAATTCTGCACTGCATTTAAATTCTTCTACAATAGTGAAACTCGATAGAACGAAACTTTTACCTGAGCGCACCGTAACCAGATCTGAAACTTTTTAATATAATCGCAAAAAATATCCAAGCCTTGCAAACTTTAAATTCAATATTTCACCTACGTGCAAACTGGACGTGACACTTTATATTGATATTTTGCGAATTTCGAGCATAGCCAATGGCTTCTAGATGAAGAATGATCGATTTTGAAAGAGCATATTACAACCGCAATACATCTTGCCGTGGAAAATAGAGAAAACTCGGGGGTGTGCTTGGTCACTCAGATTTCAAATTTCATCCAGTGCCGTCCCCCACAGAGCATCTTTTACTATTTTTATGTGTTAGCGATTTATACAATTGGGAATTTCTTTCAAATTGAACGTATTTTCTAGGGTTTATTGTACTAGCGTCCAAAATTTATGTGGCTAAGCGCATAGGGGATGCAGGAGAAAAAATTATTGGGTTTTAAACTCAGGATTCCATATGCGTTGATTTATTGCCTTAGAATCAGAAACTTCTAAAGTAATTACAATAACAAAAAATATAAATACACAAGTTCATATTCTTTTCGGAAAAATAACATTTCGCCACTTTCAAAGAAACAAAATTACACTTATTAATCAAAAACCTTAACACGTGTTCAAGTTTTCATTTTTGAAATTATTATCGACATTTGATAATAATAAGTAATAATAATAAACTGAATTTATTATGAAGGTGTCAGCTAAAGGCTGATTTCAATAACTACAGAAGAGAACAAAAAACCGCTGCCCAAGGAATCACCACTTCCACATCCAGATTTTATCTAAGTCTGTCACAACGAAAAAAATGTTGATACATTATTTGCATTTCACTATATGAAAAAAAATTGTTTGTGGAACTTTAATAACATAATATTTGAAATCGCCTACCTCAAAAACCTGTAAAACGATATACCACATTGGTAGTGGGGGTGGGAGTGGTGGTAGGGGGTGGTAATGGTGATGGTAGTGAGGGTCGATGAAGTAAAAAAAATTGAGGCTTTTGGTTCTTGTAAACGCACTAAATCACAATTTTATTTTTTTCACCCCCTTTAATAATGGGGTGAAGGTGGTAATGGTGATGGCTAATGCCAAAATTTGTTGAGACCTTAGCTTCTCTTATATACAGGGTGCGCCACTTAAAATTCCCCAGATTTGTAACTTTCTTATTTTTGAAGCGATGACCATGTTGGGCACATCAAATTGTAGATATTTTTGAAGCCTTTAAATTTAACATGCATACGGAGTGATTTTAAAAAAATATTTTTGAAAAATTTGTTTAGAAAGGAAACTTAATTTCTTTGAATATTTTTTTACCTCACCCTGTACATGAACTGTGTTGATGTTTTCTTATAAAGGTTTTAATTAGCTTCAATTTATGTTATTAAAATAAAAAATTTAAAAAAATAAAAATTTTGCAATTTCCTATTTAGTACATTTTAAAATAAGTTTGTTTCTAAAAATATTTATTTCTTTTGTTTCTTGTTGCTGTTTTGTTACGTTGAATATTGTTTGTGATATGTCGTTTACAGATAAAGCATAACATTATTATTTACATTCTTTTCAAAGTTATTTTAAAAAAAATCAGTTTGGAATCGGAAAGTGTTTTTTAATTTTTTTCTCTAAAACCAAAAAGAATTTCGAATATGACGTAACAACATAAATTAAAGCTAATTAAAACCTTTATAAGGAAACATTAACGCAGTTCATGTACAGGGTGAGGTAAGAAAATATTCAAGGAAATTAAGTTTTCTTTCTTAACAATTAAAAAAAAAAAATAAATCACTCTGTACACATGTTTAAATGTCTTAAAAATATCTACAATTTGATGTGCCCAACATGGTCGTCGCTTAAAAAATAAGAAAGTTACAAGCTTGGGGTGTTTTAAGTGGCGCACCCTGTATACTAAATACCAATTTTATGGACCCTTGTTTGATTTACCCCAATTTAGTCCCCAACCTATTAATCTAGTTCCAGAACTCGTTAAAATACATACATGTACCAAACAAGTCAATATCTTAAACGGTTCCAGAGTAATGGTGCGCACAAAAAAAATGTTAGGACAGACCAACAAAACGACAGACAGAATTTTTTGCTCAAATTTAAAATCTCGACGTTTCATGACATTCTAAGCCTATCTGAGCAATACGATTTTTTTTTTTGCCTTACCATACTTCCACTGGATGTGGAAGTAATACGTAGAGAATCAGAACATAAAGATCGTTTTAACTGACGTATTGATTTACTATTTAATAATATTTGATATTTTAGTCCGTGAATAGTAATGCTAAAAAAGTGTTATTTTAATCCGCAAAAATGTAATATATGTTACACAACCTTTTATTATAATGTGCGTTTAAACCTTATTCATTTAAACTGTATAAGTTTACTTATTGCGAGGTATGTCATGGTTTAATGCGCAAGACAATAAATTTAATAGCCAAAGTATTTATAATAATGAGCGCGTAAAATAAAAAGTTTTCTTAAATTAAATATTAAATTTAATATAATCTGCTAATACACATATCATTTTAATAACGAAACTAGTCAAACTCAAATATACCGCGAAGCCACTTTATGTAAATGTGGCGAGACATTTCCTTCTGTTAAAAAAATTTGAATACCTTGATTGACAGCCCCGACCGGCTGATGCATTGAAATTGACTATAGAATCAGAAAGGGCGACCTTATATTTCATTTTTCAGGGTTGCATTAAACCGGCTCTCATTTGTGGCTAGATTGATTTGTACTCGGCCTCGGCAAATATTGAAATATGCACCCCTTGTTTATTATTTTGATTGACACGTTTGGAAAACCTAATTTAGATCTTAAAAGTGACACCGGTTTACGCTTTTCATAAGACAGATTACAGGGAAATGTATTGGAGAATTTTAAATTTTTAAAAGGTAGGGGCTCCTTTATTAGAACAATTTCATATTATCAAACGTAAATAAAAATACAGTACAGGACAAAAATAGAGAATCAATGATATATTAATATATAGTGTGTCCGCATTAACTACTCTTGTGAACGTTTTTTATATTTGTTTTTGACCACAAATATATATTATATTATTATTTAAAGAAATCCGACCATGTTGAAAACTTATTTAAATAGCAGTAGGTATATCGTAGGTTCGATATTCAAATAAATTACAGCGACCTCGCCTCGATTTCCAACGGCTTGTATATCAGCGTATACGCGGAAGCTATGCAATTTTAGGCGAGCATTGCATAGTGAATATACCATCCTTCGGAGGAAATGTAAAGCAACCGGTCCCTTGTCTATTAGATCTTAGGTAAGTAAAAAATTTCTTCTTCTTAAGAGAAGACGTTCGGCAAAATTTTTGGATTTGAGATAGCTGGTCTCTTGGTGTTAGCGGTTAGCCTTAAGGTAGACTTTCGCAACAAACGACAGCGACAGGAGACAGAGACAAGCAACAGAGACAGGCGAAGACGACACCACCGGTACAATGGAATTCAATGCGACTCCGTTCGAAGCGTGCGACAGCGACATACAGCCAAGTGTCGCAATTTTTCATAAAGGTGTCACATTTAAACTCATCCTATAAACGTTCGGATGCCAAATATTTCCAAAACTATCAATCATACATAAATATTGAAAGAAACAAATTCATTCATAGTTTATAAGCTTCATTCTTGATGTCCACCACGTTTTCTCCAAAACTAATCTTTATTGAGAATGTTACGTTATTTCTAAAATCCCTTTATAGTTTAAAATGCATTTTTTTTCTAAATCAAGCGCTGTAAACGGGCAAATAATTTGAGCATCTAGGCCATACTGTATGTTAACGAATAAGAGTATAATAGAATACTTCATTTTAATAACTGACTACTTACATTAACAAAATGGCGAAGTTTTTATTAAAAAAAAAAAGATGAAAAGCACATTGTTTCTGTCATAACTTTTTTGTTCCGTATGCTATATAAATAGTAAAAAATCTTTTGGAAGCCTAATTAATAAATAGTCTTTTATTTTGGTTGTCAGCATGTTTAACGTAAGTGCCATAGTTTCGATATTTAACATTTAAACTAACTACTTCGTCTTATAAACGTTCGGACGCCACTTTTCTACTTGTATATCTCAGAAACCGTTATGTTAGTTCTATGGAAATTAGTAAAAAACGAAATTCATCCTCAATTTAGTATCTTTCTTATTTGACTCTAGCATGTTTCCGCTCAACCTTTCGAGTTATTTGACGAACATCTTTTTTAAAAATTTTTTTTCTAGCTAAAATCCAAATTTTTAAGTCAAAGAATATCAATTTATATGAAAAGCTTTATAGAACATTTTCTTCTCAAAATTTAATTCTTTTTCAGCTCCCATGTTTTTGTTTCTTTTAGATGCCACCCCCTGAAAGGGTGATGTAAAAAAAATTATTAAGACCATTGGTTTTTGTACACACACTCTCCGATTAAAGAACTTAATCTAGATACATAATGGCATTACTTTGTGTGATCCCGAAAGATTGACAATCTAAGGCACTGCTTCCCATAAGTTCTTGATTGGCTAGTCGATCTGTTCGCGTCCGATTCGGGCACCATCGGTTCAGTTTGATTATCATAATCTCAGTTTGACACTTTTGATAGTATATCCGCCATTAATGTTAATAAGCATTTTTCGTGTTTTTCGATCAAAATGTGGTGAAGAGGTCTTTTTATTTTAAGTTGTGATTTGCTTAATACCTAAATAACATTCTCTATTCATATTTACACAGTTTAGTGACAATATATTTAGTGCAAATAAATAGTAAAATGCTGTGCCGTTTGCAGAAAGCAGTTTAGAAAAGAAGAAAATTGATCGTTCCATAGTCGTAACATGATGAAGTTCAGTTTACAGTTATAAAGTAAATAGCAATTAAATTTTGATATCCTTTCAATACATATTTATCTTACTGTTTTATCTTACTGTAATATCGTATGCCTACATCACGTTATATAAAGAGCCGGTAATGCAGGAATTGCAATAATTCATTTTAATGAAAATATTTACCATTCTACACATTTTCTACACACACAACGCCACTGTTGCCTATGGGATGTGATATTCATCTATCCACTTTAATGGACATATAATGTGACTATGTTAGGAGCAAACAAGGTATATAGTGAAAAGATAGCCTGTTATGTATCTAGATATAAGTTCTTTAATCGGAGCACACACTAAATAAAAGTTTTATTTTTTATTCCCTTTAATAATGGAGTCGTAATGGGAATGCTAGTGGAGGCGGCTGATTCCAAAACATTTTTCCTTAGCTTCTCGTGCATATATCCCAATGTTATGGACTCTTACTTACTTATTTTACCTATTTACCTCCGTTTACCCTCACCCTTTCAACGGAATAAGATCAAAATATAATCTAGTTCCAGATCTCGTTAGTAGAGTAGATATAATATCAATTTTTAGATGGATGTGAAGGTCTTGCTTACTCTTAATTAAATATTTTGCCACTGTTTTACAAAAAATTAACGAATGAAACTTCTGTGCCAAATTGATGAGCCAGAGGTTGGTATTTGAATACTTTTGATTACTACAAAATGTCTCGTACTTAAAAATGTATAAAGTAAAACAGTGGTTATCGTTTTGAATAAATATTCATCTTCTGTTCACTAAACTGGAACTCTTTTTTTATACATTTTTCCACAGTATTTTTTATTAGGTATTGTACACCAAAAATCAAAACAGGAATAAATTAGATTTATTGATATGCATATGCTTAAGAGTGTTTATGCGTTCTCCATGTTTAAACATATAAGAATGAAAAAATATGTATTGTTCTAATATCGGAAAGAGTCAAATTTCTCCAATTTATTCATAAAACACCCCGCAAAGAATTTATTGAAACAAAGTTATTGGTTTAGTAACGATTTCATTTTGAATAGAGATTAAATAGCAATTTAAAATATTCCGAATGTATTTTAAATTAATAATCTAGTAAAGCCTCGTCGAGATTGTTGGTTTGAGCATTTAGGGGTTTTCTTGGTGATTTGAAAACCTCGACGGCTTAGCCCAGAATGCTAATCACTCTCTACAGCCCGGGCTCCTCGGAATAATTAATTAGCATTCTTTCTATATTTTACGTGCTTCTTTTTCGAGACGCCCTTCCCTTGTATCCGCATCCTCTCATTACATTAAAATTAGATTTAAAAATGTGGAAATTGTATCGTTGATTGCAATCCTGCTGCTGTACGCTGCCGGAACGCCGCCTAACTTTAAAGTGGATTTTCAATTAACCATTGAATATAATGTATTTAAAACAGCCTCTCTTACGTTTTATTTGCGAAATGTTGTTTTTCCCGTACTTGCTCATTTTCATTATGGGCATTTGGCGTGCCACTTTGCACACTGCAGAAGTTCCAATTCTCAGTATGTCCACATCACTTCCCTAGGTGACATAAGAATGTGGCGTTTAATTCGAGTGGTTATTACCGCTTTGCTATGGAGACGTCAGTTTTAACCTGCCATGATAAAAAATTTAGAAAGTATAGAATACTGAAATGGTTATAAATTTTCAGGCTGAATTTAGAAGGCAAATTATAACTATGAAATAATATAAGTATATTTTACATAATTTGAAGTGTATATTTTGGTGGCCCATCTTTTTGAACTCGGAATTTTTAATTTCCCACTCCCCTGCAATTTCAAAAAATAATCCCCGTAAAATATTATCAAGGCAAGATAAAGGGAAAGGGTGCAAAATAAAACTATCGTTTCAATCTTCCCTTACTTTATGAAAAAATTTACACAATTTTGTTATCATAAATAATAGGTACACTCAAAGAGAATGATAGGTAACTTCAACCAAAAAGAGCATATGAAATCGCGCCTATCTAGTTTCATAGTTAAATCAATCAGAAAAGAATAGTCATACAACTTTATTTGTTTTCGTAAACAAAAGTAGTTTAATAATTATATCTTAAATTAAATAGTACAATGACATTTTTTTATGTTCACTAACCATTTTCAATTTGGTCTACAATTAAATAGTACAACGACTTTGTTTTTTGTTCACCAACTAATTTTTAGATTGATCTACACTTTATTGTATGATGAAGTTTTTTTTTGGTTAGCCAAAATCTCAGTATTGAGACATCAGACCACCCAAACCAAAGATTAGAGATCGTTTATAAGATCCATCCGAATATATCGATGATCCCTGAGAGAATTTGAACATTGCAATCATGTTATTAATTTTCTATAAATTCATAAGAGTATAAGGTAAGCAAGCAAATTTTATGGTAATTCCCTTTTAGAACTTCTAGAAGACAACAATAATATTGGTTTGTCTACAAAGTACAATAACACAGCGAACTAATACTGGGTTAGAATTACAATTCGATAATACTGAAAAATAAAGTCTACTATTTATCTAGTTTCATTTGACAAAATTCAACAAATTATTAGTAAGATGAATAAATTATAGTCTTATGCACCTATTTTTTAAGTTAATGTTTATTTTGTTGTCTGACAATCACCTTTTGTTTAAAAGTACTATTAAATATACTTCAATTTAACAAAATGAACAATATATATACTATTTTTTTGATTGATTTAACCCATACTATTTGCAAACAAAAGCGCTGATGCGACGTCTTAATTCATCAAAGTGGATGGCAGAACGATGTTATGTTTATGTAAACAGAACTGCGAACTACAATAATATTGGTTTATCTGTCAACTATAATAGTAGAGCAAACTGCTACTGGGTTTACAATTACAATTCGACAATAGTTAAAAATAAAATATACTATTATCTAGTTTAATTTGACAGAATTCAACAAAATAATAGTCAGACGAAAAAAATAATAGTCTTATTCATCTATTTTACTTCCACGTCCAGTGGAAGTATAGTAACGACAAAAAAATTTTTAAAAATTTTTATTGTCCAAATAGGCTTAAAATGTCATGAAACGCCCGTGCCTTTGAAACCTTTTTGAGTGTGGTTCCTTCCAGTATGTATCTATGATACTACCACAAAAGTCTTGACCTCAAAAACTTCATAATATCTGGGAAATTCTTTTTTTCGAAAATCTGAAAAAATAATTTTTCTTAATCAAGTGAACCAATTTGTTTGTATTTCACATATATTGTAAATCTACTCGTGACAATTTATTAATAATATTTTCAAGATATCTCTTCATGAAGACAAAAAAATTTGATATTTTTAAATTTTTTGAAAAATTTAAATACGTACTTACACGTTAGAGACACCATTTTTTTTATTAATTAACACCATACAATAAGCTACAACATATATTTTTCACAAAACTGTATCGAAGGTAGTCAAATTGGAAAAGATAATGTCAGGAACATAAATGGATTTTAATGCCATGGGCATATGAGGAACTTTATGAAGCTTTTAGCTTTAATGCAGTTTTTAAGACCTTAAAAGATATTTTGACGTTTTATTTTGTTCAATTTTCCGCTCTGAATGAATTTTTTAATATTGCACAAAAGGAATTTTTGGAACTGATAATTCTAGATTTTGCCGGAGGCGCGGCGTGTAATAACGTCTTTAATTTTCATATTTTGAAGTTCACGATATATTATGAAGCCATTCAAAAAATACGTTGACTTTCAGAGGAGAGGGAAAAATGTGACATATGAAAAGTTCTCACAAAAAAATGAAAAATAACTAAAATAAATAACGTGTAGTTGACTTCTAACGTGCAAGTACGTATTTAAATTTTTTTAAAAATTCAAAGGCATCAATTTTTTTTCTTCATGAAAAGATATCCTGAAAATATTAATAAATTGTCACGAGAAGATTTAGTCCTGTCAATGAATGGTTTCTAGAGAGAAATGCCGAGATCACAATTTTTAACTTGTTCCAAATTGTAAAAATATTTTAAGTCTAACAGAAATTATCGTGTTTACAAGAAACAATATACACGCACACATACATATGCACGCTCACACACACTTACAGACTCAAAAACATTTTTTATTCGCTGTGAAACGGATATCTGTACAAGAAATTTTTTTCTACGATGGTTATTAAAATTTTTATTCAATTTATAATAAATTTCTAATAAAGTTAAAATAGTCAAAAGATATACAATTTATTACTGAACCATAACAGATAAGAAATAAATTAATAGAAACATTATTGTAGAAAATTTAGTCAGCTTTAATTTTGCAATAACCACTTTTTGATTAGGGGCTAACCGTTTTCGAGATATGAGCGAAAAACCAAAAAAGCGGGACCTTCTTTGTGCCCCCCCAACTCCTACGTTCGGGGACTTTTGGTATGTTTACCTCCTAAATAGTCCAAACACAGCTGTTAAGTCAAAAATGGTGATCTCGGCATTTCCCTCTATTAAACGTTCATTCACAGGACTAATTTACAATATATGTGAAATACAAACAAATTGGTTAACTGGATTAAGAACAAAATTTTTTTTTCGAATTTTCGAAAATTTCCCCGATATTATGAAGTTTTTGAGGTCAAAACTTTTGTGGTAAGTATCTTACGCAAAGATACATCACTGGAAGGAACCACACGCAAAATGGTTGCAAAGGCACGGACACTTATCTTAACCTGTCATGGCCTTTGACATGATTTGACATAATAAATTTAACATTTTCATTTTCACTTCTAGATATGAAAATATTTTCATATCTAGAGTAAAAAAAATGTCACTTTCATATAGGGTAGACAGCGGAAAAATTGATATTTATATATGTATGAGTAGAAAAAAATAGCATTTCCTACTCGAGATGAAATACGTTTTTTTCGTTCATGAGATTGCCCAACTTGCTTCGCTTCTCATCTCACCAAAAAAAACAGTATTTTCATCTCTTGTTGTAAAATATACTATTTTATACTATTCTAAAAGTTGTGACAGCGTTTCTTTTAGATATTGGGAAACGTAATTTATAATCCTTTAGAACTTGGAGCAAAAATTGTTTTTGATCTTCATTTTTTGTTAAAGTTGCATTGTAGTCACCAATTAAATAAGCTTGATACCTTTTTCAATATCATTTACAACTTTAAGTTTATTTACAATATAAAAACAGTGTTCATAAGACTCATTTTCACTCCAAGTTGCATTTTCTAAGAATTCTGTTGGCAAGCTTAATTTTTCAAAATACTGTTTACGGTTCCTGCAGATGAAGTCCTGAATTTCCTTGTTTTTAATGTCGTTAATGTCATGAATCATAAGTCGTTTAATACCTTCTTCATTTGTTGTTTTTTTTATTCAAAGCTTCAACAATATCCCTCTTGGTGATAACTGATATATCGTCATCAAAGAGAGATAAACCAACTTTCACTGAATTTAGGTATGGTTCACTATTTTATTACTTGAGGCTTGAATTTGTCAATATTTTTATAATTAATGAGTCCTTTACAAAACCGTATATCATGAAATCGTGCTTTGCTAGCATATGGCGCTTCAAACCAAGCCTTTATATAAAGCTTACATCTTCAACAGTTGTCTTTTCTTTCTTTAGTTTTTAGAGTCAATTTAAATCGATCTTAATCCTTTGTGAACTGATAAAAACGACAAGAGATACTATTATGCTGCCCTGCTAAGACAAGATGTCGTAACTGTAAATAATTAATTTTTGAGATTTTAATTGCATTTGCACCGTATTAGTGATCCTCATCACTATACAAAATGTAAAAGTCGTATCTAAAACAAAACTAGTGAATATACATAAAGAATATGTGTCGTATCTACAAAATAGACCTATTCACTAAGCTCAAAAATCATATGCGATCATTACCAGATTTATTTGTCGTAACTTAACATATATACAATGTTTTGTTATATGGTTACACTGATAAAAGGGACACATATTTATTTGCCAAAAATGAAAATCATGAATTATGAAATGTAGATGGAATAACATAATTCAGAAAATAGTTGATTTCTCTAAAATTACATTTTCTCAGATACGACTCTTGTCATAGCAGGGCAGTATAGCCCTCATGAACCTTATGATTATCATCAATATAAGTAAAGAGGTCTACTCTTAGAGACTTTGAGAGTTCTTATCTGAATTTGAAAAAAATTTCGTGGTAAAGGTATTGTCTACCAGCTCTACTAATATCGTTGTACGTTATCGTCTTTTTTCCAATGGACAGTTTGCAATTCAAAAATGTTTTACTAGTGGATCTTCAGTGCTATAATCGGAGCAATGGATCTTTGAACTGACGTCATCATCGTATTTTGCATGAACTAATTTGTTGAAGAATGGTAATGATTTCGTACCCTAGGCGGAGCAAATAGTAATAATTAATAATATTTATTAATAATGATTAATAATAATAAATTGGAGTTAACTAGACATAAAGAATCAGATTGGCATTGGCAGTAGACTCAATTAGAACAAAAACCAGATTTCTAGTTTGCGAATTCAGGTATAATGAATTAATTTCGTTAAGAACAATTCGTGCGCTACTAACGATTGAATCATGAGACCGATGCGCTTCTTTGTAGTCTAGACGTACACGTTACCATTACTCTCAAATCTAATGCTCGGGACGAGCGTGCGTAGGTCGTAGACTGTGGAGGACATACATCCTTATTTCCATTCCAGGAAGTTAGATTGTAAGAAGTTAGACAAACGATAGTATTTGATTGCTATCTACATTAATGACGACAGTTCAAAGATCCATGCTCGGACTATTCGTACCCCTACACGTGGGACACCGAGACATCATTGTTCTACCGAATACATGAAATCAAACAACTCTTGACAAACAATTCTCAATATTATTTCAGATACCCAATCAAAAATTTTAAAAAAAAGTTTTTCACAAAATTCACACAATTTCATTATTTCATTAATTCATTATTTGGCAAAGTTCATTTATGCGTACATGACATTTCCACTGTCCACAAGGGTTAAAAAAATAATATTTTTATACAGTAAATTACCTTGGACATCCAACGTGCATGATGAAATGCACCTGGACGATAAAGGCCATGTTAGTGGGTTGATGTTCAATAAAAAGTTTAGAAAGAGCAAAAATTTTTTGTAATCATCACGGGGCTTTTGTAGTCTTAAAGATGCAAATTTGCAATTTCAGCTTTAACTGGCTGTCATGTCTTTAATCTTTTCTATATGAAATCCAGTTTTTGCTTTATTTAAGTCTATTTTAGGCCAAAACTCCCTAAAGCGTCTAAACAGTTATGTTTGGATCAGATGAAGAAGGCACTTTTATGTCAAATGCACTTCTCAAAATAAGTTCAAAAATATGGTATCTACAAGAAAAGTACAAACTATTTGATCCATATTGGAAAAGAATGTAAGTTTTCTATTTAAAATTTACATGAAAAGTTTTAACATACTTCCCTCAGTTTAATCAGATTTTCGGCAAAAAATATAGGTTAGGTAAGTATAGGTTAAAGGTTGTGTATTAGCGATGCAATGGTTAAGTGCATGCTAACTGTTTCTGATTTTACTTGATCAAAGCAAAGCATTTGATCTGATTAATACAAATCTTAGAGTTGTTTCTCTTAATGATGTATATGTATATAAACTACATAGATATAACATTTACTGCGTATATGTAAGTTTTTCTACAAGTTAAAAAAACTGTACTTGGTTTTCGAAGGTACAGGTCGAGCGAGCGGATGTGCGTTTGAAACGCTCCCATGTAAAACGTGAAATACCAGGTAAAACTCCGTTAAATTTGATAAAGCTTAAGTGAATTGTAGCTCAAGAAATTCTGCGCAAATGCGTGTGTCATAACAAAGGAACAAAGTTGAAATAGAATTAATATTTGAAAATAACAAATACAGCTCAGCTCAGCTATTAGCAGATTGAACTCAACCCCCGACACTCAAGTGGATCCAACATGTGTCAGATAACAAACTTCATATATAAGAAATTTTTGGGTAATAGTGAAAATTTTTGAAATTTCAATTTTGATTAAATTTTGGATAATTCTGAACAAGTTTCGTAAACAAAATTTTCCGATAATAAAATGCCTAATATGATTTTTTAATTTTTTTCGCACATTTTGGTATCGCAAGTGGCTTTGCACTTGTTGGAGGCGAATGTTTTTCTGCTCATAATTAGATCCTAACTTGTTCTATACTTCAGTAAAATTTGATTCAAATCGCACAATAAATAAAAATTTTAGAGAGGTGTTCCGCTTTTAAATGGGTCACTCTGTATGTTATGTAATGGTATGTATGTTTTGACTTGCGTTAAACAATTTTCTGTGATCTACACCAATAAATATTATTATTAAAATTTGTATTCCTATAGTTAAAAAGTAAAGTAGGATAAACTGACACAATATGCAACTTCCTCTTAGTTGTGCGAGAGAAACAATAAGTATGTGAAAATATTGATGCAATAAAAATTGTAGTGATGATTGTTTCAGTTACGGTTATAGTCCCAATAGCAGAAAATATAATTTCCGAGTGGGATATTTACAGAGGCTTGAAACATATGGTTTAGTTCTAGATTTTTCAGGCAACAGTAAAGTAGGTTTTCAATTAAACATTGAAATAAAGTGCTTAAAGCAGTGCTATTTTATTCGTGAAAAGCTTAAAAACGTTATGTTCGCTGTTATTTTTTAGCTCTTCACGGCAAACTGAATATTATCTTGTCCGGCTTTTGTGCACCGCCTGAATCGGCAAAGAGGATTACGTGTTGTTTCTACCCCCTCATTGTAGTCACTCTTTTTACCTCTGAATGCTTTTCACACCGTTCTCATTTAAACTGCGAAAAACTTTCGGCTTTTTATCGCAAGCAGGTGCACCGGTATCGCATCCTTGCAAATTCCTCTTAATGCATTTGTCACGGTACTTTCTCATTTGATTCATATAATCGCTTTAAAGATATTTTATGATCTGAAATATTATATTGGGAGGAAAGGTCGGAAGACGTTACGTTAGTTACGGATATAATAATCATACATTATCAATAGTGCATGAAAAAATATTTTAATTTTAGATATTCTATTGTAAAGGTAGTTTTACTATTTACACCTTAATTGAAAAATGTCAAAATTTTAAAACACACGTTTTTAATGAAATTAAACGAAAAATTATATTTTTCCCTTGTAGACCAGGCAAATCTCAGTGTAAAATGGGTTTGGCGTGAACTATTTGGGGACAGTTATTTGTTTATTGCAATGGATAGCTTTATTAATGTAGGATAAGTACATAAAGTCGCAAAAAATCCCGACGTGAGCTAAAGCCGCCATTTACAAAAAATGACCGCCAGAGACATTTTCTTTAAAATCATATATCTTAGTAACCGTTGCTCCGATTTTAGATTTCTTTTTTTTTGTTCCATTCCTCACTTCACATTTTACAAAGTATGATTACATATTTTACGATAAATTAAACGATAAACTTAGGAAATTTAAAAATAATTTAAATATTACGGAAATTTAAAATTTTGTAAACTCGAGACGTTTGTACTGAAATTTCTAGTCAATTTTTGAAAAAATAATATTAATAAAAGTTCTAGAGCACACAATTAGCTTTCATTTGCTTTTTGGCCGATGATACTAACTCAAATATTAACGGAGTAATAGTTATTTATATATAAAATTGTAATCATTTTTAATAATGTACATTAAGGTATAAAGGGTGTCCAGTCAGTGTTCTCTCGGAAGATTGTGCAAAACGGCTAACTTTATAAAAAAACTTTCTTAACAAAACTTTCAATGTTTCGTCTCTACTACAACTTAAAATTATTTTCAATTATACAAGGTGTCACGAAAACCAGTCACACAAGAAAGTATAATTCTTTAAAATAGAACAGCCTGCATTTCCTTAACGCCTCCAAAGGCCCTGTATTACACCCTAAAATATTTTGCCAAGTTATTTTTTTCTGTTTTTTTGGGCAGTTTACAAACATTTTTGACTGGCATATCTCCGCGATTTATTAATCGTTATTTCTAAAAATGTGGGATGTTGTTTGATAATGACGTATTTACTAAAAAACATTTTTGAAATAAATCTTTAGTATATCGGGTGTCCAAAATATTTGCGTACATTTCTTGATATTTAATTGTTATTTTTCTCATTTTTTTTTTTTAATGGAATGCCTAAGTATACTTTTTTTACATGAATGAATAAAACATACAATTCCTCACATTTTAATATCTCTTTGTATCTATTTCAAACGTTTTTTGAAATATGATTATATCAAATAATTTTTGCGTAAATTAAGGTGCTCTTTATTTTAGCATTAAAATCTATATTTTGTTTTACATTTTTTTTCGGTTTTTTTTTAATGGAATGCCTATAATTCTATTAAATGGATGAGTAACGCTTACAATTTCTCACATTTTGATATCGTACACTTTCTTTTATGAACGGTTCTTGAGCAATAATTTTTTTCACGATATTGAAACTAACCTAACAACTGCTCAAAATGTCCACCATTTTGATTTAGGTAACACTGAGGTCTCTTGACAAATGAGCGCCTTACACAGTGTAACATTTCAACATTTATACGATTGAAACACCGACGAATCCTTTCCATCATATCTTCTCGAGTCGTTAGTTCTACTTTATAAACGTCTGACTTCACAAATCCCCAAAGAAAAAACACACTGAAGTCAGATCGTGTGACTTAGGCGGCCATGTAATGAGACCTAACATAATTTAATAAAATAATAAATTAGATATTATTTAACAGTTTATTAAAATATTGGACCTCCTCTTCCTATTCACCTTTCAGGAAACTGATTACTAATGGCCTGACGAACATTTCTACTAAAATGTGGTGGTGCACCTTCAAGTTGTAACTACATATTATTTGTAATTTAATAAGGAATATGCTCGATTATTTGTGGAAGCGTATTTTGCGTAAAATCTGAGAAGACTGCTCCATTCACATTTCCCTCAAAAAAGCGAGGATGAATAACATAATTTACAATTCCTTCCCTTACATTTAAACTCTGGTTCTGATTTTTCTGTGCAACATGGAAATGGCATAAGAATGGAAAGTGTGCCTATTCACAAATCCGTTGCGATGAAACGTTGATTCATCCGTGAACAATACAAATTTGAAAAATTCTTCATTTTCTCCAATTTGGTTTTGAGCCCACTGGCAAAAATTTAATCTACGATTTAAATCCATATCCCAAAGCTCTTGATGCAGCTGAGCTCGATAGGGGTGAAACATATTTTTATGAAGACATAGGGAAACACTAGATTCACAGACCTCTAAATCCCAACTTAACTCCCGAACACTTGCCATAGAATTTTCGATTACCGCTAAAGTTATAGTCAGCTCATTTTCTTCATTACAATACATTTCGTCATCTCGCCTTCATTTCATATGCAAAATTTCCATTACGTTCAAAACGTTCTTTTAAATTTTCTAGAGACCTCACATCAGGACATCTGCTATAGGGATATTTTTGACCATACATTGATGGCTCTATTATTCACAACAAAATATTTTGTTAGTTAAAAGAATAACCCTGTATTTATAACAAACCAGTTAAATAATGATAAAAGACTGACCCTGTTAATCGCAACAAAATATTTTGCTAGTTAAAAGAAAACTATATTATAACAAACCAGTTATATAATGATAAAAGACTGGCCCTGTTAATCACAACAAAATATCTTGCCGATTAAAAGGAAAACCCGTAAATTGCCTCATAAATTTGACATTAATCTTAATAATTGATATTAACAATAACACCCCCCCCCATAATAATAATCTTATTTACAATATAAATTATGGACGATACATAAAACTTTAAATTTCTTTTTTCAAGGAAAAGGGTACTTAAATTTGTGAATTCAACAAGAGATATATAATTTAATGATTGCCGCAATAAAGGTACTAAAATGATTTTTTTTTGAGTTTTGAATAGCTCAACGAAAATAAAACAAAACATATATAATATCTAAATATTGATCGTCGAATCGATAAGTCCATAAGCACTTATAGGTTACATAAAAACCTGTATGGCCAAACTGCCTTCTGGAGAGATCCCTCGTAGAGAAACTTCCACGTCGTTCCGGTTTACCAAACAAATCCAATTCACAATCCAAGATGATGCATAAAGTCGTCGTCGTTAAAATCAATCCGGTGACCACAAGTGGTGTACAGGAGCACTGTACAGGAGCACTGAAACCCACTCCTGCACGTAAATGGTTGGAGCTAAACAAAACTAGAGTAAGTCCATACCCAAGGTAATGGAACTTCCAACTAACATCGTTGGAATAGACGACTTAAAATCGAATAAAACGAAGTATTAATGAAATGGAAATTAAGTAAAGTTGAACACTTAAACATGAAAAGTTAAAATTTGAAATTTAAATTGAAAGAGAAAACTGCAATTAAAATTGCGAGCCCTGGAAAAAAAAATACAGAAATATAAGTACATATATAAAAAAAAACAAAACCCAACTTACTGAAAGATGGAGAGCGGCTCGAATCGGTGATCCAAAATATCAAACCATTTGGATATAATTACGACAAATTGGCTTTCTACAATACCAGGAAAATATGTTAGTGGAACACGTGCTCCATAGGTTAACAAAAAAATCCGTCAAAACGAACATTGTGCGGCGCCCAAAATAACCAAAAATGCACACACAAATTAGTAAACTTCTAAGATCCCATAATTAAATTAAATGGAAAACTTATAAAAGGCAATTAAATAGAAAAATTCACGAGAGAAATTTTACCAACCTGCCTGGTCAACCATTTGAGTAAAAACTGATTTTCTAGAATGCCTTCGAATGCGCCTGCGCGGCGACGCGTTAAAGTTTGACCTTAGGAGCTGCAACCCTCTTTACACCAATGTGTAATACTTTATGCCTACTCTTGGTAGTGACAATAGCTTAAATCCAGAATTAAATAGGCAAGCTTACTTTTGACATGTAACACATTTTGTTCCTTTGCACCGATTTAGAAAAGATTTTATTGGGAAAAACAGATGTGGCTAGATCAGACGATAGATTTTCAATAGTCAATATTGCTTTCTTTGTATTGTACTCTGTTCATTCTATCAGCAAAATTACAAATTCTATTGTGTGAAATGATTCTATTTTTGGAGAAGCGGTGCGATCTGGAGTTGGCTCTGTTTGAAAGCACTATCTAATTAATGAAAAGTTCAAAATGGCGCTTATAAGAAAAACAAAAGTTGTGCCTATGTGCCCATTTTGAAGCAAGTGATGAAAAAATCTGCTTTCGTTGCTAGATGAAAGTATTCTGATGTTTGCAATTTTGCAGCCTGTATAAGTAAGATTATAAACTTCTAGAGGAAATGCAAAAGAAAACTTTAGTTTTCTGAAAATTAATCAAAAACGTGATGTATGAAATTTTTTGAGATCAAATTCAAAATCTGCAAATCATCATTTCCATTATTAAGTGCACATTGTATACACTACTAGATAGTAGTATCATTTCGGCCTATTCCGATGAATGTGCAGCCAGAAAATTAAATTTTAAGGATACAAACAAACCTCTAACCCAAAGATGTATGTTTCTAGACAGCTATAACCACGGTCCGACAAATGTACAAAATGTGCAAAGCTCGAGAGGCGATGACGAATGTAACGACAAACAGCATCATCAATCAGACGACCAATGATTCGTGTTGTGGACGCGGTTATACCAAACATGGGACAAGAAACTGTACCCGGAATACCCCAACAACGTATAAAATGAGGGTTTGGCTCTTTTTGAAAATATGTGCGAGTGTGTGATGCGAGGAAATTGTTCGCTCTTCCAGAAAATATCGTCTTATGGCTCGTGTAACAGCAATAAAGATATTCTCAAGGAGTAAAAGTAAGAGCACTTTTATGGCTTGTAATTGAATTATCTGGCGGCGTATAACGTAACCACAGATAAAATATGGCCTACGGCTTATATAATTTAAGCATTATTTGCAAGCATTTTTGATACTTGATGGTTTTGGGCTATTTTAAAATTAAATGTGTAAATAAAAATCAGATGTCTAATTCAGATATTCATAATAATCTTAATAAAAATAGAATGAACCCATACGTAAGTACGTTCATTATATGAATAATAACAAAAAACTACAAAGAAGAAACAACGAAGGAGCTACCGATATGTGTTTCAGAATTATTGTTCCTCATCAGCGTAGCGTAGCTTAAAGAACAGGATCTGGAAAGAACAGATCTGGAAAAATAATTGACCAATTGTCGTTGGGTAGCCAACTCAACGATCTTTCTACTGGTTTATACATTAATTTTAAAGAGCTGTTTTCTATAAAAATCCACGTTGTGCGATGAATTACAAAAAGGCAGAATGTATACGTATGTTTTGAGCATGCTATTACAAAGATGCTTTGGTACTACTGAAATAAATGGAAACATGTAACGTAAGTTGAGCGGCGATTTAAACCCAGTCCAAAATCCAAGAAACAATTTATAATTTGCAGGCATTACAATTAATTTTTCTTTATTACTACTACTACTATACTATAAGTACAATATTCATTTTTAAATCCTACAAATTGTATTACCTAGGTTTGTTTTTAGTGCCTATACCAAATACGTAAAAGGAGGATAATAAATGCACGCGACCAACGTGTACAACGAATCCTATCGGTGTATGAATTTGGAGTGGATGTAATTCAAAATAAGTTTTACAAAAGCTTATGGGAGCTGTGGGAGAGTTGGGACAATTTTCACAAATTAATTTTTGAATAGCATGGAAAAATATTATCTAGTGCCATGTATTTGTCCCAAATCTCACTTTTACGAGGGAGAATTGGGACTAGCGATGGGGAGATTTGGGACAGGTAATTAAATCTTCACAAAGATATGGAAAAATTTTTAATTATTGCAAAAAATAACAAACAAGGAGAAAGAATAAAATTAATTGAAAAATCTGACAAATGCTCAGAAGAAAAACAAAAATTGTTAATTTTTTTGGCGTATTATATAAATGATACTCAGACAGACTCACAAAAGTGCCCATATTGTTTTTTGTACTAATTAAATATTTATAAATAAAAGTACATGGCATCGGCAGGATTTGTTTGTTTATAAATGTAGCTTTTTCTGCTATCTAAGTTAAAAAGGAATCTTAATATTCGTTTCTGTAGAATAAGCGCTCTCCTGGTATAGGATTATCGACCTGACATATGTCAGTAGGTTAATGCATAGTAAACAATAGTAAGTCCTACTTCATTTAAAATATCTTTAAGATGCAGTAATGCAAAGTAGGCTTGATTTAGCTTTTTGCATACATGAATAATAAGCTGTTCCCATGATAAGTTGCCATTTATCAAGTTGCCAAAAAATTTCGATAAAAATGATTCCAGATAAAGAAACGTCTTAGGTTAAAATTTAACAAATATGGTTTTATTCAGTTAGGTTTTATTCTCATTATGGTTTTATTTTATAAGTACCTGGTGCAACAGAAACAGACTAATCTATTTCTATCACACTCATTCTATTCAATATAACATGAACTTTGTTACATCAGGACTAGTAACTTACCGTAATGACTGTACCATCCACTTACATAATGATGAAATCATTTTTTATAAAAATTGGAAGATCGTTGATACAAATCAAAAATAGCACAGCCCCACAAAAAAAAAAAGTTCAAAGCAGCGAACCAGACCCACGCATTTCTATCCGAGGTAAAAAAAAAATCGTACACCCCCAAAATCATTAGCTAGAGCCAAAAAAAATGGGGTAAAAAGAATATTAAGCTACGAGAATAGTTGTTACATCTTAATCAATCGAATTATACAAATCAAGCAGCGTACATACAACAGATATGAAACACACCCCCAGGGAGGGGCGAAAACTAGCCCCCATATATAAAAAAATTGATCCAAAACAGCAATGACTGCTGAAAAAGCTCAAAATGTCTAAGTTTTGTTAAAGTGATAAGAAACTGCATCAGGTCCGACGTAATCTTCATAAACTGCCCCTATAGATTTACTAGTGAAATATTTTGTCGAACTCCTCTATATGTTTCCTTAAATATATAAGGAATAAGAAACCAGACTGCAACCAACAGCTATTCTCCGGACTAATGCCCCGCCGAGCGCTGAATTACGAGTTACAAGCCTGGCCGCGTTAAGTACAATAACTATGTATTGCCACAAAACGCTAAGTTTCGATTGTAATAGACACCAGCCGAAAGACTTATTCCCATTCAAAGGAGCTCTCGTGCCAGCCACCCCATACCACTTGCAGACTGCAGTTTCGAGCTATTGGCTCTCGTCAGTGCAAGGTAGGTCTGAGACGGCTGTAACGAGGCATTTGTTCACTCTTGGTACATGACGAGATTTATAAAACCACGACATGCAACAAAAATGACAGGCTCCATCTAGCGGCTGATATCCATTACAATCGAAACAGCAGTAGCCCTGACATGGGCACAGTTAGTAGATATGCTTCTAGAGGGCAGAATGGTGTCTATTACAATCGAAACTTAGCGTTTTGTGGCAATACATAGTTATTGTACTTAACGCGGCCAGGCTTGTAACTCGTAATTCAGCGCTCGGCGGGGCATTAGTCCGGAGAATAGCTGTTGGTTGCAGTCTGGTTTCTTATTCCTTATATATTTAAGGAAACATATAGAGGAGTTCGACAAAATATTTCACTAGTAAATATTCTGCCCTCTAGAAGCATATCTACTAACTGTGCCCATGTCAGGGCTACTGCTGTTTCGATTGTAATGGATATCAGCCGCTAGATGGAGCCTGTCATTTTTGTTGCATGTCGTGGTTTATAAATCTCGTCATGTACCAAGAGTGAACAAATGCCTCGTTACAGCCGTCTCAGACCTACCTTGCACTGACGAGAGCCAATAGCTCGAAACTGCAGTCTGCAAGTGGTATGGGGTGGCTGGCACGAGAGCTCCTTTGAATGGGAATAAGTCTTTCGGCTGGTGTCTATTACAATCGAAACTTAGCGTTTTGTGGCAATACATAGTTATTGTACTTAACGCGGCCAGGCTTGTAACTCGTAATTCAGCGCTCGGCGGGGCATTAGTCCGGAGAATAGCTGTTGGTTGCAGTCTGGTTTCTTATTCCTTATATATTTAAGGAAACATATAGAGGAGTTCGACAAAATATTTCACTAGTAAATATTCTGCCCTCTAGAAGCATATCTACTGCCCCTATAGAGTTGAGAACAACCACCCCCAAGTTTAAAGGACACGAGAAAAACAAGAAAAAACGTGAAATGCAACAGGATTTCTATTTTCATGGATGCTATGATTAGCTGAAATTGCGTAGTACTCTAAAATAGAATTAGAAACTTACGTACCATCAACATTCTACAGTGTTAACCCTCAGAGGGTGTGATGTAAGATTTAACTAGAAAAAGTTATAGTGACTTCTATAAAAATTCGAAACACCTGCGTTGTGTGGAAGAGAGAAGAAACTAGACTATGTTCGACGATGTGCTTGAAAACCACCGCCACGATAGGTGTAATATACCAAAAAAATATTAGTACGGCTTTCATTTTCCGCAGTCTCGGTCTGCTTGACGTAAAATGAATTTTTACCAAATTTCAGTTAAAATGGGATCTAACTCGCGGAGTTAGTCTAAGATGAAAATAAAAGAAAATAAATCATTGCAGGTAAACTGGTCTTTAGTGTAGCGCGCCCGAGGCCGCGCGCGCTTCGCTTGCCGTACTCCGCGTTCCATTTTCGTGCGTTAAATAAAAAAATCTGGAGCCTACATTTTTGATCGTACAAACTTCATATACATTTTTGATGTGAAATTTCCAGTACTTTCGAATAGTGCAATTACTTTTTGAAAGAAAAAAAATATTTTAAGATATATTTGACAAAGACCGGTATTTTGCAACTAATTTGTTTAATAACAAATTACGCCTATTGTTGGTAACTTTTGGTATGTTGTTCCTGACATGTTCAGATATGTATTTTCAAAAGTTACCGCTTCCCAGAATTTTTACGAAGTGAATATCTCTGTTGATTCCACTATCACTGGATAGGCTTTAACAATAGTGTGTAATTTTTCCTCATTTTTCACACACATACATACACACAAATATATTTGTTCGCAAAAAATTCTACATTAAACAAATATCTGTACAAGTTTTAATCTAATTTATTTAAAACATTTACGATACGCTGCCTACGGTTACAATTTTAATTTAAAATAAATACAAACACGTTTCTACTGAATCTACAGAATAATCGATCTGCAACCGCAAAGCACGAAAATAAGAGAGTAGCTGTAAGCTGAGCTATAAGGCAATCTGAAATTATATTTTGATTTGGATTTAGTTATTAAAATCTACAAGAGGAATTAGCCGTTCTCCTTAAAGAGATATAACAAGAAATGAAAGAACCAGGACAGACAGGGAGAGTGGAATAAATTAGTGGTAAACTGGGATATAAAATTTTGAATATGAATGGGAAATTTTGCATCCGTAATAAGTCCTTTTCAGAAACAAAGCGCAGCTGACGAGAACATATGTAGATGAGCAGACGAAGACAGCCGCCGCTACATACACAGGCTATTTATTAAACGCTATACCAAAATAATATTTAATATTTTAATATACTGAATATACTGATAAGTCCGTATGTACTTTATTTTATATCTGTATAAATAATAAAACGGGATGACAGCAACGGATTTTAACATATTATACAGGGTTGACTTGCAATAAATTTGAATATTTAGGATGCAGTTAACCTTTAAGTACCACGTTTTGCTCTTAAAATGGTTTTCACTTCCACTTTGTCGAATTCATCTCAATTATCACTTAGCAATTCTTTAATCTTTCTTGCATGTGATAATATATCTTTGATTGCTATTTTTGCTTCAGATTATTCTTAAAAGATATAACTAGCAAAATTTCGTACAAGCATCCTTAAATACAAGCAAATATTTTCTGTTTTGAAGCAACACGTTAAAAGGTCCACAAATGTCAGTTGACACTAATTCTTTAATTTTCAATTCAAAAAGACTTTGTTTTTAATGGCACCCATGCTCGGAGCCTGTTAGATGCACAACACCGTGGCAATTGAAGGACTGGACGGGACGAGGCCAGATTGACTAAAAATAAATATAATGACTCCTATCGCCTAAGGTGAATTAAAATGGTAATGAGGTGAATTAAAATGGTAATGAGGTGAATTTTCCCCAAATAGGAATATTAAAACTTATTAAATAAAATTAAGATTGCGTAGCACTGGTGGAAAACTTTTTGAGTACTGCCACAGGAAAAGACGATAGACGAATAACCTGCTTAGAATAATTATCTAGGGCGGGGGCGGCGATGCCGGTCGCTTAAACTTGAGTTTAAAATGTTGCCGTTTACTTAAATTTTTGGCTCTATTAGAAATTAAAACTTTACGATTAGGAAGAATAATTTAGAAAAGCAAACACAAGGTACAAAAAGAAAAGAAGAAATGGATAGGAAAGGAAAAGAGAATGAAAGTTGTAGTACTCTGACAAATTAGAGAATGAGAAAGCAGTTTTGGCTAAAGAGGCTACCGAAAAATGGGCAACGCCTAGCATGGTAGTTTATGTTTAATTCGAAATGGTGCATTGTGCTCTTTTTTGTGTTATGTTGCTTGTCAGCCAGACTATCGCTCAGTTTGAACTGCTAAAACCTCTGGGAAGTTGCACGGACATAGTTCATTGATGATGTATGCCGTTGCAGAGTGCGTACAATTCTCTTAAGGATGTGTACCTTGAAGAATTGGAAATGGGGCAGAGAAACGATGGTTCCTTAATGTCGCGTTCGACGCGCCGCATCACGTCGGCGCGTCGTATGTTAGGTCCGGCCTCACTACAATGGTATAGATCAATTTTTGATTATGTCTGTTGAGTCTGCTATTCCTAGCCATGAGCGGGTACAGACCCTGGATAGGAAATAAACTGTCCGTACAATTTCATTCAGACGTCTGTTAAACGTCAGTATTTCATGAAAGTCTCTTGTTGGTAGATTATACTGTACTTTCACGTCGTTAACAATTCTTACAATTTGCTGAGTTGTACTTTTCCCCTTCTTGAAGCCGAACTGATGCTCATCTTCAACGTGAAGCCCACCCGAGCTTTGAATTTAACACACTTGCCTTCTATGACGTATCATGGTGGTTCAGCATGTCACGCAACTTACGTTTACATTTCGGCCAGTCGTCTTCACCATTTAAATTTTTGATATGATGAACTAGGTTAAATTTAACACTTGGAGCAGGTACTATCAGAAAACTAAAATAACTTTCCTCGAATGCAGCTATCTACATTTACTACTGTTCTAACATCTACGGAAAGAGGTTAGGGTATCTGGGCCCATGACCTCTTGAATTAAACCTGTACGTATTATTTTAATAAAATTTCCAAAGATTCCACTAACTATAATAATTTAGTTTTAGTAGTCGGGAACTGGTAAAAGTCGGCACTTTTACGCGATATCGAGTTATATCCCTATCACAAAACTAAAATAACCTTCCTCGAATGCAGCTATCTACATTTACTACTGTTCTAACATCTACAGAAAGAGGTTAGGGTATCTGGGCCCATAACCTCTTGAATTAAACTTGTACGTATTATTTTAGTAAAATTTCCATAGATTCCACTGATCATAATAATTTTGTTATATCCCACTTAAAAAATAAAAAAAATAAACATAGGTTTGATAGAGGAGATCTTTCTTCAACTATAAGATCCTGGTCTTGAGGAAATTTTATGAAAATTGTTTGTAGAAGTTGCAGCTGTTGAAAATTGATAAGTTTAGTGCATATTATTTACGACTTTTTTAAAAAAATTTACACTTATTACAACTTATAATGCATCATTCAGGCTTTGAAATCGGCCCTATAAAATGTAAAAGTTTAACGTATGCTTAGCAGAAAATAATTTTTTTAAAACTGATAACCTATATTTGTGCACATAATTTGTCAAATAAAGAAAATTGCAGTCGGTTAACTTTTCAGATTATCATTTCTACCATTTTTAAAAATGTCCTCTCAAATTCTCATCGAGTTCAGAAAATTTAGGAAACAAAACTCAGAATGCATTGCACTATTGACTTTTTTGTTCTTTGATACTGAATTATACTCCAAGGCTTTTGATTCTATAGATCCGACTTTCGTGGTAGAGAAACTTTGATGAGATTTAGAGGTAACTTTCTTTCATGGATAATATCGTACCTCAGCTTTAGAAAATTGTTTGTAAAACTAGAAGCCAGTTTAGAAAATAATTGTATTAATCTTGGAGTTCCTCAAGGTTCTCTACCGGGGCCACTTACTTTTCTTTTATTTATAAATGATTTACCACTTCATATTGGTACTGAATGCGTTGTGCTGTTCGCAGACGACGTCTCCATAGCACAGGAGCAGACGCTCCTGAGGAGCTGCAAGGCAAGCTCAATACTCTCTATGAACAATTTATCAACTGGTGTGGTACTAATAAATTGATTGTTAACGCAAAAAAAACTATTTTGCTACAATTTTTTGGTAGGAAAAAAATTCAATGGGATATTTATAATCAATTAACAGTTGCTCCAAGTGAAACGACAACATTTCTTGGTATCCATATTGACAGTGATATTATCACATTAATAATATCTGTCAGAAAATAAGTAGTGGCTATTATGCATTTTTGCAACTGAAAAGTGTATTAAACCAAAAAACACTAATACATGTTTATTATGCCCTCATAAATTCAGTGCTAACATATAATGTCATTTTATGGGGTGGCGCTTCTGATAGCGCGAGAGAGTTCTCATTGCTCAAAAAAGGTTAATTTTCGACTTGCAGAAAATTCAATCATGCAGAGTTTTCTTTAAGCAACACGCTATATTGACTTTTCCTTGCGTGTATATATATACTTGTCTCATGTATATAAAAATGAATATTAGCAACTGCATTATTACCCTACCAGACATGGTAATTTACTAAAAATTCCAAAACATAGGATTACGCTCTATGAAAAGTCTCTCCACTACTGGCTGGAATAAAATTTTTTAATTGTCTACCTACCGAAATTAAAGAAAAATTATTATATTCCTTATATTCCTTTAAGAAAGAATTACAGAACTATTTAATAAGTGGCTGTATACATTTCATATTATTAAAAAAAAACGAGCACCTGTATTCCTGTATATTTTTGTGTATATGTACGTATAGCGTAACTAGCCATATTTAATATTTTATCTTATTTACTGACATGTCCTATTTCATTGTATTGTGATCGAAAAGATAAATAAAATTTTTATTATTATTATTATTAACGGTAAATAATAGTAAATACCAATGTTTTTCCGCGCTGAAATCAGTAGTTTCCCTATTTCTAATAATGAACATGTTTTCAGCTACCCTTTCGTCTAACTTCTATATAATTGTTCCACAATAATTAGAGACATTATTTTCTGTTTAATTTCTTATGCGTCCATTTGGATTCAGGAAATAGGATATCCATTACCATTAAAATGTCACTATTATAATGAAATCATAATACAATTTAGTAAATTTATTCAGGTAAGATATTGAAAATATGAAAGCCTAATTCGGTATATCCAGAGGTGTGGAAAAGCCATATTAATATGTCGTTTATATTGATTCTCAATCATGTATTTTCCCAGAATTCAAATATATCCTCGATTGCCATATAATAGAGGGTACACAAACAATAAGACGCACAATTTTCTTAATGGCATGATAATTATACTGATTCCTTTCGTTAAAAAAAAATGAATAAAATATACCTAATGATAAACTTACAAAGAGAAACGTTCATTAAAAAATGGAAATTATAAAAATGTCGTTAGAGATGTTAATTTAATAATTCAAGTATGATAAAATTATTGTCTTAAGTTTAAACCCACGTTAATGAAAAAATTAAAAGGGTCGTAAAGTTAATAGTTTAACTGGATATAATGATAAGAGATAGACAGAAAACAAGACATAATGATAAGGTACCTATACAAAGGTCACAACTACATGATCAAATCAGGCATTATAACGAAATATAGAAAACCCGCTGCCCAAGGAATCACTATTTCCACATCCAGATTTTATATCCAAGTCTCTAACAATGGAAAAAATATAATTTAGTTTTGGACCTCGTTATGATACATACGGTGAACCAAATTTCAAGTCAACCGCTCCAGAGTAATCGTACGCACAAAAAAGTTAGACAGACAGATAGACAAACAGAAGTATTTTTCTTTGAGCAAACTTCAAATATCGACATTTCATGACAATTTAAGCCTATTTGAGCCAAAGAAATCGATTTTTTTTTACCGTTACTATAAAATCACCTTTTTTCTTTGCTAAGAGATATTTTTCTAGTTTTACTATATGGATACGAAATTAGTCGTTACATATATTAAACATAACATAAACATAAACATACCACAGATAGTAGACAACCCCCAAATCCAAAGCCAAGGCTGTCCGGAAGGGGGTTACACATTCGGAAAAACGCAGACATACATCCACACCCACCGGTGTTGTCAATACCGGGGCTGGGGGTCGAACCCAGAGCGCGGTAGCGAGTCGATCAGCGTATTCGCCACTCAATACGCCTTAACCGATTGAGCTACCGTCATGACTAATGCATAAATCAATTCTTAGTCTGACTAATGACTAATCAATTATCAATCAGAACATCCACGACTAATGGCTAAGCAATTATCAATTGAAATATTCATGACTAACGACTAACCAATTAGTCATTAGTCATGACTGATTAGTCGACTCAAAAATGCCCGTCTCAGCTTGCTTTTCTCGACTAAGCCTGACTAATTGATATGACTTCTTTTTGCTCTATGATCAGGCTTTCTCTCAATACCAAAAATTAACATTTTTAACGTTTTTTTGGAGAATGATAATAAGCCAAAACTTTAAGTTTGTTAGAATTTTTTGAAAATAAAACTATAAAACAAACCAAGGTAATACAATTTGCAGTATATACATAAATATTGTGGGTACTTTACACTTTTAGTTTAGTTTTTAAGACTTTGATCATGGCCTGGCGAGCGAAATATACGTTAGATAAATATAAATAAATTATGTGTTTATGTTTCTTGAATTTATTTATATTTTAGTAACCAACCCCTGAAAGTCAAACATATTAATATTATTGTGTTGTTAGTTCTCGTTTAAGCCTGTCATTATTCATTACGATATATGCTATAAAAGCAAATCATTTCCCAGTTGCTGGTCATGATTCCATAATTTATTTTATGAAAAATTAAGCAGTATAAATAATGCAATTTGCATATGTCACCAACCATGTAAACCCATATATGTGATGTATATATAAGCCATCCAACAGGTGGTCATTCTACAGCTGAATCCATATAATACCAGTGCATCAATCACAATGAGGGGTTTATACAAAGTAACACGTTGCCAAAATATTCAACCGAACCATTAGTCAACGTCTTCTTAAAAAAGGGAATTTTCGTTTTATTTGACTTAATAGTCAAAATGATTGAAATATATTGTAGCATGGAATAATATATTGAAAGCGGTGTTGGAATTAATGATTTTTTAATTTTAATTGGAGAAATTCACTTTTTGAATTAAATAACGTATTTTTAAAGGATTATCCGACAGACTGTTGCTGTTTAATTATGTAGTCTTTCATAATCGCGAAATAGTGGAACATGTACATTTAGAGGTCGGCAGATCTTGTACATACCAGGAGGCAGCGCGGAAGAATTTCAATGTTGATGACCACAAAAAACTTGGCAAGAGGCTAAAATTAGCAATGGTTAAAACGAATTTTGTTCTAAAAGATTGTAACATAAGGCATATTCTATAGAGCAACATGCCAACACTTTGTTACTGATATATGTTATGTGTTATCAAGAGATTAATAAAATATGTAAATATAAAAGTTGCTTTCATAGTTAAAACACGACAAAAATAACGAAAAATAACGGGAAATCGTCGATTTCTCGTTTACCCCTCATGATTTAACGTTGACACACTTTTATATTTACATCTTTTATTAATCTCTTAATAACACATAACATATATCCAGGGCCGTGTAGAGCGAGTGTGCGCCGTCTATTTTCATGGGGCGGCGGCGGGCGACTGATAAACGGGCCATGCGTTTTTTCATATAATTAGGTCACATATAATTTTCTACATAATTAAATTTTAAATTACCATTCATTGCCGTATCTACAGCAGGGCAACAGTTTGGGGTGGTAAATTTTTTTTCGGATTTTCTCCCGCCCCTCTACCCCGCTCATGTATTTTCATTTATGAGTGAAATTTTTTTTCTGATTTTCTCATCAGTTTTAAAAATGAGCACAATACACTTATACACTCTTATATTTATATATGTTATCAATCTCTGAATAACACAACATATACCAGTATCAAAGTGTTGGCATGTTCAGGGGAATTTTTCTTATGTTGTGGACACTCATCCTTTTAGGCTGATTTCATTAACATTTTCTTTAACATTGTTCTGCTAATTCTATGCCATAAACAGTGAAAATGGCTATCTGCTAGAGTACGCGTGGAAAAAGGTTCGACAGGAGCGTCTCAATTATGTAAAAATGTAATGTCGTTGACTGAAATTTTTTACCCCCATTTACCCCCCCAGCCCTTGAACGGAAAAATCAAAATGTAATCTAGTTCCAGATCTCGGTATAATACATAGATGTACCAAATTTCAAGCCAATATCATAAATCGTACGCAAATAGAAAAATTACAGGCAGACAAATCGATAGACAGACAGAATTTTCTTTGCTCAAACTTCAAATCTCTACATGTCATGACATTCTAAGCCCATTCAACGACATAGAAGTAACAATATAAATCTCTAGTTTCTGGAGCAAGAACTATCATGTCAATATCCTAACCAATAATTGACCGAGATACAGAATCATTTTTTTTATCCTTATTGAGGCGAATTTTCATCCGTTTTACCGGTACTGAAAAGATTGTGAAATTTATACCCTGGTGGGTGTCACTATATTAAACAAGCAATTCCATAAAACTTTTCTACAATTAAAACAAGCTAAAAACGTAGGTACTCTTCGCCAATTTACTGACATTTTTATATAATTGTTACACATTCTATAGAATACTCCTCGCAGTCTTTGGACATTCTAAATTTTGTGATACCAACTTTGTTGTGACAAAAAATATATGAAAAAAAAAACACCCAACCTGTGTGGGATTCGAACACACGATCTTTAAGGCCAAAACTCTAGCCACTGGACCATCACACCTTACAGGAAAAATTGGATGTCTGTAATATATATCTTTCGAGAATCATATTTCAACGCATTAGATATATTATTATGAAATATATATTGGTAAAATATATAAACAAAAAAAAAATTATATTAATAATATATTATATTATTGCAAGACGAAAAAAATCAAGAAAATATTTTTTTATTAATTGAATGATTAATAACTTTTTTAGTTACTGATTGATTTTCTTCAAAAACAATAGGGTTCTTCCTCTAGCTAACACTAACTTACTTTCCAAATTTCAATACAATCGGACTTTTTCCTTCTTAAGTTATCGTGCTTACAAGAAACGTGACGGACGGACGGACAAACGGACGGACAGACGGGCGGACGGACAGACGGACAGACGGACGGGCAGACGGACGGACAGACGGACGGACAGACGGACGAACAGATGGACGGTTTTAGAAATGTACCGATCAAATGCAATATACTCTTCGTTCTTTGCGAAGAGTATAATAGCAGAAAATAGATTTGCAAAACTAACTTACTAAGTTAATAAGGGTGTCCATTATATTTTGACTCTTTTTAAACCTATATAACTTTTGAACTGGTTGAGATAATGAAATGCGGTTTTCGCCAGTCTATTCCATGAGTATCCGTTTTTTTGCTCACTTCCGGTTTATCCGGAAATGACAGCATATTTTCGGGGATAGGGCAACTTTGTTATTTCAAATGAAACACTCTCTATATTTTTCCACAGCTGGAAAGTCCATATTTGTCATGGAAATTATACAGGTGATGTTTTTATAAGCTTTTAAAGTGAATACTGCGTTTTATCGAAATGCTGCGAAAAAATAATGATTCACAAAGTAGACTATGGAAATAAAAGACAACGTCACTTGTGAACGTCAAATTAGTTTATTGACAACTCAGGTACTTTAGTTACTTTAAGAAAAATGTTTACTTTAAGTGAAAAAGCCAAGTGTGTAATCTTTTTTTCTGAAACTAAATCTTACAAAATAACACAAAGAAGATTGAAAACTATGTTTAACAAGCTAAAAACTACATTTTGATATGCTTTTTATCCCTGTTGGGCTGATTCAGTACCTTTTTTTTTCTTTTTGCATTGACTAAAGTAAAGGCTAACTACATTTTGAAATACAGAAAGGGCATCGGTTATATTGTGGTCATGCATCTTTGTAAATAACTCGTTTATTTTTAATTTTTCGAAAAACTCTATTTCAGATTTTTTGTCCAAAAAGGTCCGTGCCTTATATCGGTTATAGAGATTGATCGACGGAATACTTAATTTTCGATTTTTATTAGGAAACTGTTAGGTATTTGTAGAATCTATCAAAAAAATTAACTTTTCCAGGATTTGTAGATTCGCTTTTGTTTTGTCAAATTTCTCACAAACGTCACCTAATAGACTTAATTGAGCCCTACAATCGCCATTTTTAAAAATCAAAATCGGACCTTGGGTTCGGGAGTTATCAATATCTATGGAAAATCATACTCGGCCTTGGAAAAAATACTTGCGGTCAACGGATTCGGGCCGCCAGCAGTAGGCTTCATTTGTGGCCGTGTACCTTCGATTCCACTAAGTCTCATCGAAATCGATCAATATCCTGGACAGTTATCGTGCTTCCTAGCCCGATTTCGAGAGAACCAGTTTTTTGCAAAAAAAATCAATTTCCATTTGTTTTTCGACATTGTCTCTGGTATACTTATCTGTAGACCGTTGCCAGCGGCATCATATCTTTTTTGAAATATCTCGATCGGACGGCCCGTTACCGAGTTATTCAATTTTTTCCAAAAAACTTGAAACGTCTATATCTGGTACTTCCGGTTTCCGAACGGAGCCGAGCTTCCAGCGTTAAGGTTTTCTAAAGGCCTCCTATCAACCACCGAAGTTTCATCGAAATCCGATAACGGATTAGGGGGGGCTGAGCGTGACAGACAGACAGACCGACAGACAGACCGACAGACAGACCGACAGACAGACCGACAGACAGACCGACAGACCGACAGACAGACCGACAGACAGACCGACTGACCGATGGACGGAATTTTCTAAATTCGCTCTCGAGTCGATAGATATGACTTTCGTTTCGATCCGACGTTTTTTTCGGATTTCGATGGTCCGCCGGAAAAATGCAAAACCTATACTACATTTTTTTCAAAATGTAGTAACAAGGAAACTCCTACGAAATTCAATTAGAAAATGGTATAGAAACTTTTGAAATTCGGGTTGTACTGACCGTAAAAAAAGAACTCCAAATAATGAGAATAAGTTTAATAATGCAACTGAAATTTTGAAAATGGCACAAATTGATCCTTCCTCTTCTACAAGAAAAATTTCTTCCGTAACAGGTATTCCGAAAACTACTGTTTATATTATGAAAAATGTTCTAAAATTGAATGCTTATGAAATTCAGATTCGTCAAGAATTAAAAGGAAACTGATTTTCCAAAATGATTACAATTTTGTAGAGAAATTCTTAATTTACGTAGAAGAGATAGGCGTTTTCTTGATAAATTAATGTCAGACGAAACATCATTTCACTTAAATGAAAATTCCAGAAATTTTCAACAGTATGTCAGATCCTCTCCAAAAGTTACAGTTTGGTGTGCGGTATCAAAACAAAAAATTTACGGTCCTTTTTTTTTAACAATCCAATTGTCAATGCACACCATACTTGGACATGTTAGAAATTTTCTTTGGTCCGCAACTTGAACAGTTGATGAGGATAGTCTATTTCCAACAAGATGGTGCTACGCCTCGTTATGCTATGATAACTAGAGATTCCATGAATCCCACCTTTGTTAATCATTGTATAGGGAGGGGAGGTCCTACAGCATGGCCTCCTCGATCCCCAGAACTCACAGTTCCAGATTTTTTCATATGGAGGTCTGTGAAGGACAGGTGTTATAGCCCTATGCCACAAAATTTAGAACAACTTAAAGAAAACATTCGAAATATCTGTAACAAGCTATGTAAAGCGAATAAATAAATGTTGATGCGCACCATTTTGAACATCTTTTTAACTAATGTGTATTATTTTGTTTATTTCTTATTTGTTTAATAAATATCCTGTTACACTTTGTTATATCGAGTTCCATATGTACATTTTCAATATTAGTAACTGAAGTAACATGCAGTTGTCAATAAACTAATTTGACGTTTACAAGTGATGTTGTCTTTTATTTCCATAGTCTACTTTGTGAATCATTATTTCTTTCGTAGCATTTCGATAAAACCCAGTATTCACTTTAAAAGCTTATAAAACCATCACTCTGTATATTCTCCATAACAAATATGAACTTTCTGGAAACAAAGTTGCCCTATCCCCGAAAATACGCTATGTCACTTCCGGTTAAACCGAAAGTGAGCAAGTTGCTCACTTTCAGGAAATAACGTATCAAAATTAGAAGAAGACTGGCGAAAACCACATTTCATTATCTTAACTAGTTCAAAAGTTGTATAGGTTTAAAAAGGGTCAAAATATAATGGGGCACCAGGTATAAGCTTACCACCAAAACTATCATTTTATGAAAAAAAAAAATTAAATTCTATGTTGTTTTCCGAAAACTATCATAGACTGCGAAATTTATGTAGTGAATTTATCTATATAGAAAAATATCCCCTGCCAACTGAAGTAGCAAGGTAAACATAATCATAAAATTGCATCGTAAGAAATCAGAACATAAAAGGAAACAGGGTGCTCCGCCGGCTGGCTCGTATAGCAATATTTTCCAGCACATTCGTCATCAGCACCTCTCGATTTCTGTTTATTTGTTCGATCGATGTGCCCTCTTACCCCTATCGGGGTTCACATCATATTTACAAAATACACACAATAGGCATCAGAGGTGAACGCTTGTAGGCCGCAGGCGATACATACAAAAATTCTCGTACTCCGAAAATGTCTCTTTCAATTCCATTGTCATACGCATATTTTGTCTGCTGTTTTGTTTATTGTCAATTTAAATTAAATTTCTACAAAGGGTGGATAAAGCGACAGGATGTATTTAAAACATTCGTATTTAAAAATATGTTTATTTTGATAGCACTATAGCGATTATTTACGCAAAACAATTTGATTAAAATTTTTGCTGTATTATTATTTTATACAGGGTGTTGTATCATGAGACGGGCATAACATAATAGGAGGTAGAGAACATCAGTGGTAATCAGAACCTCCCATAGAAATGTCTCATTGGACCTTCACTACGAAGTTACAGGGTGTTTTATAATTTTTGCCAAAAACTACTTTATATCATTACTTTGACAGGAAATGGCATAATGGATTCATATTTGGTACAGGCTAAATAATACAGTAACGATCTTTCAGAAGTACATGTAAGACATGAAAAAATCCAGGTCCTGAGTCACTAAAATTTATGTTTATTCTTTACCTCTAATAAACAAGACACTGTATATTTTTTTATGACATTTCTATACGATATTCGAAAAGAACACAAAAAAATAAGCAAAATGGCCTATTTCACTTTTTTTTAGGCTAGGTGGTCTGGGTGAATCTTAATTCTGACATGTTGTAAAGATCAATTTTGGTAAAAAATGTATCCCTAATAAGTAATCGGGTATAAATTAACAAAATAAAACTATTTAGGCCTAACCAACAAGTTACTTTAATCAAGAAAATCAGCAACATTTCACTCTTAATAAAAATTGGAAAGCATAACAAACTAAAACCGAAATAAATAAAATAATGTCCATCCCGGTAACAATAAACAACAAACCTATTACTAAATGTGTTTAAAAATAAAATATAATTTATACTAAGTAAATTTTCAAATTTTCAAAGTGGCCTCCCTCAACTTCTGTTCATTTTCTTGCTCGACGTATCATTGCCGGATTATTCCGTATTTCGTCGCAGGTTGTAACGATGCGCTGGATTAATTGTTTTCTACTATCAATTTCGACGCTATAAACTTCGTTTTTTAAGTGACCCCATAGAAAGTAATCGCAAGGGTTACAATCAGGAGACTTTGGTGGCCATTCATGTGGACCCCCGCGACCAATTCATCTATTAGGACACTCATTATTTAAGTGTTCTCTCACTTGAATGATAAATGTGGTGGGGCCCCATCATGCTGAAACAACATGCTTCTAATACGGATATTTTCTAACATATTCGGTAAAATGTTTTGAAGAAAATTACAATAAATATCACCATTTAATCTTTCTTCAAAAAAACGTGGCCCCATCAAATGTGTATTCACAACCCCGACCCAAACATTTACAGAAAACCTGTGTTGCGAATGGCGTTGGCGTATCGCATATGGGTTTTCCTGTGCCCATTTATGATTATTTCTTGAGTTGTTTACTCCATCCCTCGTAAATTTTGCCTCATCCGTAAATAAGGTTCTGTAAACGGCCAGGCGATGGTTAGACAACCGACGACAAAATGCCAGGATGTCAGGATGTCGTCGGCTTGTTATATGTTATATGATATAGATTATAACGTTCTCTTTTTAGGGTTCTCCATACTCGCCAATGAGGAATACTAGTTGCCGAACTGATTCGTCTAGTGCTAATTCTTCGGTTTTGTTGAACTGTGTTTAAAATATTGTTTTATTCCTGCACGCCTTGTTGTAAAACACGCTCTACAACTGAAGAAGTAGGAAACTTTCCATGTTGTCTTGAATACTAGAATACCGTACTAAAGGTTACTGGGGGGGGGGACTAACATTACAAAAAAAAATTTCACCTCGGAATCTAAAAAATTTTTTTTTCGCCTCATACAGAGAATGCTATTAAAAATGTAAAAAAAAATTTTCGCTCGCCTCGGAATCTGAAAAAAATTTATCGCCTCATGGGGGGGGGGGGGGCAATTGCCTCTACTGCCCCCCCCGGATCCGCCCTTGATTACAAACAATGTATTATTCAACTGTTTAGGAGATTTCTTTTTATTATCTGTCAGTCTGAAATGGCTGATTAATTATTTTGTTAATTTATACCCGATTAATTATTAGGGCTACATTTTTTACCAAAATTGATCGTTAAAACGTGTCGGAATTGGGATTCACCCAGACCACCTAGGCTCAATACAATTTTTGCAAATTTTAAATACACAATTATTTATTTCACGTGACTTTCATTTAATCGTTCCGAAAACCATATTCTTGTACATTTAACACCGTATTTAAATAACCACAAAGGTGTAACAAAAAAGTGAAATAGGTCATTTTGCTTATTTTTACTTCCACATCCAGAGGAAATACTTATAGTAACGACAAAAAAAAAATGAAAATTTTTATTGTTCAAATAGGCTTAGAATGTCATGAAACGTCGAAATTTTAAATTTGAGCGAAAAAAAAAATTTTCTGTCTGTCGGTCTGTCTGTAACTTCTTTTGTGCGCACGATTACTCTGGAACCGTTTAAGATATTGACATGAAATTTGGTACACGTATGTACTTTAACGGGATCTGGAACTAGATTATATCATCTTATTACGTCGAAGGGTTGGGGGGTAAATTGGAGTAAATAGGTAAATCAAGCAGGTAAGAGTCCATATAATTGGTATTTAGTATATACAAGAGAAGCTAAGGTCTCAAAAAGTTTTTTTTGCATTAGCCACCCCCTACCCCATTATTTAAGGGGACGAAAAAAAAATTGTGATTTAATGTGTGTACAAGAACTAAAAACCTCAGAACATTTTTTTACTTCATCCACCCCCCGTTATAATTGATTAAATTATTACTATACTGTTCGCAAATACGAAAACAAAAAGTACATTTGATTTTATCGGAACATTTCTAAAACCATAAATCGCTCGTAGAAAAAACTTCTATCGTTATGTTAGTGAACAAATTCTTAAAATTTCCGTCTGTCTATACGTCTGTCCGTCCGTCAAGTACGATATTTTGACAGTAAGTTAATATTAGCTAGAGGATTGAATGGGAATCCCGAAATGTTATTTTCTATAAATGATTTACATATTTTACTACTAGACATTTGAAAATGAGTAGAAGTTGCAATTGGGAGTGACCTACTGCGAATACCTATTTAATTCATATTCTGCACCAACACAATGCACAATGCCACTTTTAAAAACAATATAAGAGAAACGTTATCAAAGAGAGGCAAATACAAAATTTAAAAAAATTGAAAATTCTAAAAATAAAACAAAAGCATTATGGCAAATTGTGAATTCAAATTTAAACAATACCAAAACATCCTGTAATAAAATAGCTTTAAATCAAAATAATAAACTAATAACAGCAAGGAAATAGCCGATAAACTGGCAAATCGTTTTACAGAAATGTTGAAGGAGTGCACGAGCCCAGATTCTAACTTCTTTTTCAGTTCAGTAAAAAATAGAAGAGGTAAGAGATGCTATTTTGCAATTATCTGATAAAAAATCAAGTGATACTGATGAGGTTCCTGTCAAATTAGTAAAAGACTGTGTACACAAATTTGCACTGTGTTTTACCTACATCATTAATAAGTCAACTTTGAAGGGTATATTCCCAAATAGGCTAAAAACGGCATTAATTATACCTGTGTTTAAAAAGGGAAATGAAGACGAAATTAACAATTATAGATCCATCTCACTTTTAAGTGTTTTTTCTAAGATAATTGAAAAAATAATCGCAAAGAGAATTGTTTCATTTCTAAATGAAAAGAATCTATTAACATCGTCTCGATGCCAAAAATTATGTAATGGAAGTTTTCTTTGACCTCTCAAATGCTTTTGACACTTTAGATCTTTTATTTCACACAATTTAAATATGCTAAATATTAGAGACAACCTTAATAAGTGGATTGTATCATACCTCACTGAGAGTCAAAATAGAAAACTCTCTTTCATATGAACATGTGCTAAACATTGGAACACCCCAGGGTAGTGTGCTGGATCCTCTGATATTCATACTATATGTAAATGATCTACCACGCTATATAAACTCTGCAATATTTACATGTATGCGGATGACACATCTTTTATGGTTACGGCAAAAACTCCTGAACAATTAGAGAAAAATGTAAACAATTTTTTACATTTGTTCAGTGATTGATGCTTTAGAAATAGGTTATAATAAATTATGGTAAAACAGTTTGCATTCATTTTACTACAAAGCAAAAAAACGGAGTACAATTTTAATATAAATTTACATAGTCATTCTGTATCGCTCAGCTTTAGAAGTCAAGTGAAATATTTATGTAAAAAATTGGGACAGTCCTGTTTCCCTATCACAAATTTAAAAAATAGTTTTGACAAAGAATCGCTCCTGAATATCTATTATGTCCTAGAATACTCTCAAATTTCCTATAACATAATTTCATATGGAAACAGTACAGACATGCAAAGAGTATTTATAATGCAAAAAAGAATCATAAGAATAATATTTAATTTAGGTTATATAGAATCATGTAGAGATACTTTTAAAAGAGAGAAAATATTGACTGTGGCATCTACAGGGTGTCCAAAAAGTCTGGAAATGGTCAAATATCTCGAGAAATACACATTGTATCCAAAAAAGAAAAAATACATCCCTAATAATTTTAAAAGCGCTATTCAATGACACCAAACGCGACCACACCCCCACCCCTTCTGGTGGGGCGGAGGGCAACTTTAAAATCTTAATTAAATCTATTTTTTATTGCAGAATCGGATTTTACCGACTCGGTGGCGCAGTGCATAAGGTGTTAACCCGGGACCCCGTGGTCGCAAGCCTAACAAATTACCAAATTACCAAATTACAAGTCTTTTTTTTTTTTAGTTAAATAAAATAAAAGACTTGTAATTTGGTAATTTGGTAATTTGTTAGGCTTGCGACCACGGGGTCCCGGGTTCGAATCCTGGCTAGGGTATGGATGTGTAGTGGCGTTTTTCACGTGTTGCCGAGAGGGTAGCAGTGGGCTAGACTGCGGTTGTGTGAGAGACAACACGGTCTAGTCGCTCTCCTCTCCTGAGTTCGAGTCTCAGCTGCGGCAGATGGCAATGTCGCAGGGAATGTTGTGATGTTGTCTATGTGTGTGTCCGTCCTGGTTGAGTGGTTGAATAGCCAACGGCTAAACTCCGCCAGGACATTAAAATAAATAAGGCGATTAAAAAAAAAAAAAGAAAAAAAAAGAAAAAAAAATTACGTCAAGTTTGTCTGAAACTTTTTTTCGATTCGTGACGGATGACTCTGTAATCGCAAAAATATACTTTTTTTCGTAATTTTTAAAAAATCCTACGGAAGAATGAAAAATAATAAAGTACGAGTTCATTTTCTTGAAAAAGCCATTCAATGGTGTTAAATTTAATACCCCCCACCACCCTGGGGTAGGGAAAGTGGAGGGCAATTTTCAAATGCTAAATGGTAACCCACATTTTTCATTATTCGTGAAAAATGTTAAATGTTTTGTTAAAATGTTTTAAGAAATATTTTTTTCCCCAAAACGAAGAAATTTTTTTTTTTTTTTTGAATGAAATTGAATTGTTTGTTCACCAGACTTTACATCCGCCAATAAAAAATATGGGGTTCCGTTTAAGATTTTAAGGTTGCCCACCACTGCCCCCCTCATGGTGGTGGTAGAGGGGGAAGAGGGTGGTTATTAAATTTAACACCATTGAATGGCTTTTTCAAGAAAATGAACTCCTACTTTTTTATTTTTCATTATTCCGTAGAATCTTTTAGAAATTACGAAAGGAAATATTTTTGCGATTACAGCGCCGCCTGTCACGAATCGAAAACAAACAAAGTTGACGTAATTTTTGTCGTAGAATCTGATTCTGCAATAAAAAATAGGGATACCCATTTAAGATTTTAAAGTTGACCCTCCCCCCCCACCCCACTCCAAGGGGTGGGGGTGGATGGTCGCGTTTGGTATCATTGGATAGCCCTTTTAAAATTATTAAGGACGTGTTTTCTTCTTTTTTGGATCCAATGTGTATAGTAGATATAACCTTTCTTTATATAAGAAGTCCCCATTATGTGCAGGTAGTTATTTATTCAATAAAATAAAAAAGTTCAAACAAAAACTAAGAACGTTTCTAGTCGATAGTTGCTTTTATTTTGTGGAAGAGATTTTAGAACTCTAAATTACAGTAGTTGCTTATTCTCATATATTTTTATTTGAAATGTGCTATAATGTTTTTTTGTAATGCTTTTATTTGAAATTTCATTGCATTAAATTAGTTAAAGTTAGATAGTTTAAATTATATTTGTCCATATGTATACGTTATCTTGTTTTTAGAATTAATACCACGACAATATCTATACTTATGTAAACAAGTCACAGAAATAAAAAGAAAAAAAAAAGGTGACACTGAGATTAAATACATAATCAATATATTTTTTATTTTTCTATTTTATTGAATAAAAACCAAACTGAAACAAATTAATATATCGCCTCTTTCAGGAACACATTACTACTCGATATCTTTTCGCATATGCTAAATACACGTCGAAAATATAATCCCAACATTCCCTAAAATAGCTATATTAACTTATAATTAAAATCATAACTGCTACAAATCGAACATTCTCTATAAATATTTTTTCCGGCAGTTTCAGTAATGTACTACTACCCACGTACCCACTATAATCGGCAACTGTACATTTTATACTTCCCCACAAGGTTTAATATTATCGAACTTTGTCGGTAACGAAGCCAACAGCCCACGCACAGGCAGTCGGCCCGAGCTTTGGATGAAGTAATTTAAAACCATGAAAGCTTATGATCTGCACTGGGCACTGAGCTTTAAATTTCACGAAAGCTGTGACGCGGCGGCAGGCAAGAACTCTCTTTTCACTTGTCTTAGAACCGGGATTCCGTCAGAACAATAGACTCGTTAATTAAGAGTTCTTTTGGAAGGATGGCGCGGCACGGGATTTCGAAAATTTTAACTCGGATATCAACAGACACATGCCTTACAAGGACCCATGCCTTCAGCTCTACTAGAATTACAACTCGAAACGCCGGGCTCGAATTAAAGAATCGATAATAAACTGAAGCCCAACTGGAGTTGCATATTTCTATTTTAATTTGCGAGGCATAATTAAAGCAGCATTTCATTCAATTAAATGATTAAAATTAAGTATTGTAATTGAAGCTTGATTAGTACCTTTGTCTCGTTTATTTCTGATCCCACAGGATAACTCGTACATGGAAATAAACATTTAACGTAAGTAATTTAAAAGTGGAAAATAATAAAACTAAAAGAAAACACTAACTTGTTTGCACTCAGACGACGGATCGTACTGCTGCTATTTAAAAATCATTGTTTCTTTTCAGTGCAGCGCAACTCAATTCATGAGGAATGTCTGAAAAAAAAATTGAGATTATGTATACAAATATACAGATTCGGAAAGTATTGGTTTTGGTATTGCATAGTTTCAACGACTTAACCGACCGCCCACAATAAAGGCGTCTACCAGTACTCTAGTAGAGGCAAAGAGTGATACGCCTCATCGTGTACATCATTGCTTGCTTCGCTCTCGCTTGCTCTTATTGCCATACCAAAACCAACACTTTCCGATTCTGTAGAGTTTAGAGTTAGTTACTGTACTGCATTTAGTTCGATGAGCGATTTTGATAAGAATAAATAATTAATACATTGCACTTTTTCACGTGAAAAAGGCAAATAACAGAATGAGTGGGGTCGAATAAATTCGAAACCTTAAAATCCTAAATTATTGTTTAATTTCATTTACTAAAAATCATTTAAAATAAAAAATATATATAAATTGTTAGTTTAAACAAAATGTGAGATAAATACAGTTAATATTTTATACCAGTTTGTTTATACCCTGATTATTTATACTGCTTACGAACATGAAAAATCAATATAGTGAATAACAAATATTTCGCATTAAATAATCCAATAGAAAGTACGAAATCGGAAATTTTATTCCATACTCATAGAATAGTCTTTCATTATTTTGAAAAATGTATTAATTCAGGCAATATAAATAATTTAAAATTAACAAATTTGATTGGTCCAGATGATTATTTTGTAAAAATAATCAAGCAATGTACAAGACAATTTGCGGAACCACTAACAGTACTTACACATATTATTAATGAATGTTTTAAGAGTGGCTCTTTTCCTAGCCTCTTAAAGCTTTCAAAAGTTATGCAAATGGAGACAGTAAGCAATTTTCTAATTATCGACCGATATCATTATTATCAGTGTTTTCTAAAATTTTTGAAAAATTATTAGCTAAACGTATAATTGCATTTTTAGAGAGTAAGAAATTCTTATCATCAAATCCATGGTTTTAGAGAAGATAGATCAACAATATCAGTACTTACACATATTCTAGACTTTGAGACTTTGTGAATAAAAATCTAGACCAAGGAAATAAAGTTATGGAACGTTATGGTCTGCAAGGAACATGTAAAAAACTTTTAACATCATATTTAGGTAACCGTAAGCATTTTGTTGATTTTTTCGGTGTAAGATCTAAGGAATTGGATGTGGACATTTGAGTTCCCCAAGGGAGTATGCTGAACCCTCTTCTGTTTATTTTATACACAAATTGACATAGATAATTACCTATCTGCATTCTTATCATCATCTGCGCTTTTGCAGATATCTCAATCATTGCTAATGGTAAAGCTTTAACTGATGCAATACACTTATTGAACACTAACTTGCCCTCCATTTCGGAGTAGGTATTTCAAAAAAATAAAACTTGTGTTGAATCAAAATAAAACTTTTGCAGATATCTCAATCATTGCTAATGGTAAAGCTTTAACTGATGCAATACACTTATTGAACACTAACTTGCTCTCCGTTTCGGAGTAGGTATTTCAAAAAATAAAACTTGTGTTGAATCAAAATAAAACTTTTGTCATGGAGTTTCATCCTGTTGGATCACATTACACATCAAGTGTATATGTGAAAAATGATGGGAAATCGATTCAACAGGTGACGTCATTCAAATTATTAGGTATTAATATAGATCAATCTCTAGATTGGAAAACTCATGTAACTTATCTATGTGGTACGTGTGCAAGCAGCTGTTTCGCTTTGAAATATTACGACCCATTACAAACATAAATACAGTAAAAACTTTTTATTTTTCTATCATTGAATCACGTCTCCGATATGAGATTACTATATGGGGTAATTCAACATGAGCAAACAGAGTATTTGGGTTACAAAAGAGGGCCATACGTTGTGTGTTCGAAATTAAATATAGGGAATCTTGTAAAATGATATTCAAGCAACAAAAAATGTTTACTCTGCTATGTTTATATATTTTTGAAATTTTGAAATTGGTAAACAAGGTTTTATCCAACTTTAACTCGTTAAATACACCCCACAGATGTCAAAACACAGACTTGAATTATACAAATCTAATCCATATTACATGGGCGCCGTGCTCTATAATAAACTCAATCCAAATTTAAAAAATGTTGCTAGCATAAAAACATTCTTGGCAAGGTTAAAAGTCTTTCTTATTTCAAATGCATTTTATTCGGTGGGGGAATTTCTAATGTATTAATTTATACTATACACTTACTTATACATATCTTTATTTCGCAATACTGTTTTACTGTTATCATGTATTTTACAGAGCTGGGTAATTAGCAATTACAATTCCCATTTTTTCGTGTAATTGTAATTGTATTTAAGTACTTTTTTTTATTAAAGTAATTTGGAACTGTAATTGCAGGAAAATTGTTATTGGAATTGTAATTTGTAATTATATCATTTGAACTATCTAATTACAAATTACTTCTATAAGTACAATTACTTTTTCCAGTTACAATTACTTTTTCCATTCACAATTACTTTAAGAACATGTGTATGTGGTTTAACAAACAAGAACAAACAAGAACAGACTTGCGTAAATTTCCGTCTCTGGAAATTGCATCATCCTATTTGTTTCTATTTCATTTGAAGAAAAAACATTCTAATAACGATTCTAATAAATATTAAAACGCAATATTACACAACACTTTTAATCAAAATTTTTAACTTACCTTTTTGTCTGTTCGGTCACTATAATTTACTTTATCATAAAAGTAATTAGAAATATAATTAGAAAAGTAATCGCTAAATCCATTTTTCATGTAATTGTAATTAAATGAATATAATTCCTTTTTTAAAGACATGTACTTTGTAATTGTAATTAGTTCCTTTTTTTAAAAAGTAATTTGTAATTGTAATTAGTTCTTTTTAAAAATGTAATTTGTAATTGTAATTATTTTTAAATTACAAGTAATTACCCAGCTCTGGTATTTTATATATTTTTTCTTTCATTTCATATCTTTAATGTTTTTTGACGTCCTATATCATGTATGTGAATAAATGTATTCTATTCAATTCTATTCTATTCTATTCAACAGTTTTAACTTAACGACGTTCAACTGAGCTCAAATTTTGCATACACATGTAATTCTGGTGACAATACAATAATATGGAACCAAAAAGTGTATTTTTTAGTTTTAACTCTATAATTTGATATAGTGTATTTAGTACACGCAAATTAGATTAAAAAACACTGACTAGGAGAAATAATTTATAAAGTAATAATATTTGAGATGCGTACTCTAGATAGGGTTAAAAATAGATACCCGAAAAGTTCCCCCCCCCCCCAATTTAGGAGCAGAACGTGCCTTTTTGCAAAAAACCACCCCCAACGGGGACTTAAAGCTGGTTTTTCACTTTTATCTTGTAAACCGTTCCCCGGAAGAGAAAAAAGTATAAGAAATAAAAAATTTGCCGTTAAATTCTGCATAAAAAATGTCCTATTAATCTTGTAGCTTATCCTCACCTATTTCGCGCTAACAGCGTTCCTATACTTTTTTCTCTTCCAACGAACGGTTTACAAGGTAAAAGTGAAAAACCAGCTTTAAGTCCCCGTTAGGGGTGGAGTTTCGCAAAAAAAGGGACGTTCCACCTCTAAATTGGGGGGGGGGGGGACTTTTCGGGTATCTATTTCTAACCCTATCTAGAGTACACATCTCAAAAATTATTACTTTATAAATTATTTCTTCTAAAATATCTAATTTGCATGGACTAATTGTGAATAGTGTGTATTCACTCAGATTTTGTATTCTAAGAAACCGCGAAGGATTCGGTTTTAAGTAAGGACGACACAATGAATATAAAACTAATTAAGACGTAACTAAAAATTTAAAAATTAAATTAAATGTAAACAAAACTTTTTAAAAACAAGCTTGTATTATTATTTAGGTGTACTAAAACGAAAAAAATAAGAATAAAAAAAATTAATTGCTCAAACTTGTCACATGAATGGAAATTTAAAAAAGAAATACTTAAGTACTTACAATCTCTGTCAAACAAAATTAATGCCTATGTGAACTTCTCGCCCACGACAAGATTTTAAGAAAATTAATTTTTTTAATTTTTCTTTTTTTTCTTTTAGTACACCTAAATAATAATAAAAGCTTGTTTTTAAAAAGCTTTATTCACATTTTATTACTCTTCAACATTGTGACAGTGAGTGTGCATACATACACTTACGGTTGTCGTGGTTATATCAATGAGTATTAGATTCCTAGTTGTTCTGTTTGATTCCTGTACCTTCACATTTCTCTTAATTTTTGAACAATTTAATACATCCGTATATTTAAAACTTAAGTTGTATTCATTTCCAGCTCCGCCGGCGGCTCCCACAGGACCGATTTTGATGATTCTTTTTTCCACATCACTAATTATTAATTTCTTAAATTGTTATTTTGATGCTTAAAAACGAAATAGAAGTTGAATAAATAAGTGAACTTCAGCGCTCGAACTGTAAACGTACCTATGGCTTCTACATCAAATTGCGCATATGGAGGCCGCAGATGACTGAAGAGATCCGAGTAAATCAGTCAGTCTTCATCATGGAACGACACGTTATTCCCATTTTAGGTGGCGGCAATTGTTTATTTGTTCAGTTGTTTATTTTTTAATATTATGAATGTGTTTTGTTGTTTGTGGCCCATCTTGTATACAGCCCATTAATAGTTTACCCGAATATGAAAATTTGTTATCGTTATATGGTGCATACGTTGGTCATGTTGAATGGCATTGCATTGCATTAGTCAATTATTTCCTGATTATTAATTTAGGAGATGATAACAACAAAAAAGTTTTGATTAGAGTTAGGAAAATATTATTTTTCTACTCCCATATGTAAATTTGCTGTTTCTGTACAGTCTGTAGAATGGATAAGTAGGCAATTCCAGTTAACTAAACGGATATATTTCATATCAGTTCTAGGATGGATATGAAATGAAACCGACCAATCACAGTTCGTGTATTAAGTACATAGACAACTATTCGTTTTAAAAGCAAATTAGTGCTGTCAAAGTAACTGTCAGTGTGTATTTGTGTAATATATTAATGTAGTTTTGTTAAGCTGGTCGTAGAAAAAGTATACTGTACAACTCGTGTGGATTATCCATATCTACTCTTGTTGCACAAACTACTATTGTAGCTATTTAATAAAAAATATACAGGTTGGATACTTTAAAAAAATAAAACGACAGGAAAATAATATCTGGAATGTGGTTGACAAGGATGAAAAATCTGAAACAATTTTGGAAAAAAAAATATACAAAGTGATCACTGAAAGGAATAAGATAATTAATGAAGATAAGGTGTCAAATGGAGAGGGGAGATTTTTGCAAATATTGTACAAATTCTTTACTTCTTGCTTACCGAAGAGAAGTATTATAATTGTGAAAAATTACTGTTCCAGATTACTTAGGATTTTCATATTTCAGATTTAGATTATGAAAATCTCGCCTACGGCTCATGTCATAATTCTCATGCTCGTGTCTTAATTATCATTAAATGATCGCTGCATGATATACTATTATTGACCATTATTGTTAAATGATATTCCTACTTTTTTGTATATTCTGTATATTTTTGTGACTTTCCTGTAATTGGAGCTTCCGCTTGGGTATTGGTAAATAAATAAAATAGCGGATAATTTTTCGACACAAAATGAATTGAAAATCGTTTGCCGGACTAATTATTTCCACTGGAAAAATAGATATTGCTTATAATATCGACACAAGACCGTCCGTAATACAAGATATACTAGTGAAATAAGTTTATCTGAATAGATGGTATAAAATTTTGCATAATTAGTAACAAATTTGTATCTGGTTATAAAACACCTATTTGACTCCTTCAAATAGGTGTAATAATAGTAATAATGCTCTGGTACGGTCGTATCTTATAAACTATATTGTCGATAAAACGGAACGTTGACAGTTCGTAAAACAGACTGCCTGGGATATTCGAAATAGCATCGAAAGCGACGTTTATATCCGTTTTATGGAAGGTTAGCCATCACTTGCGGTCATTTTACGGCCGCTACAATTTCAATGATTATAAAATGCGGGGTATTTTAGTCTCACGGAGTCTCTTGATGTGGTCTCTTTGATTTCAGGTGGACGAACGGCGGCCCGGAATTAGAAAAGCTGAAAACAGGTATGTTTAGATTTTTTATTTTTTATGCATATTGTTGTAAACCATAGGTGTAAAGTGGGCCATCGATTACGATATAATTTTTGTATAATAGTAGTAATGTAATATAAATACATCTACCAGTTTATTGATTATACATATTATAAATTTGACGGGAATAAAAAGGGCATTCCTCAATTTATTTTAGAACTAAAGATGTTTGTACTAAAGTCATTTCCGATATTTCCAGGCAATTTCGCTAATATAGGATCTGTAAACTTGGTATCGCAACTATCGGTGAAGCATATACCATCTTTAGCCCCCTTAGAATATCTGAGAAAAACAGATTGGCTAATTGGTTTGACGCAGTTGTTCATAATTATGACTTTGGTGCCAGCTTTGCATCCGCACCACAATCATCAGTGCTATAAGTAAAGCTTTCGCGCTGACCGTTAGGCATTCGCGAGCAAAGGAGGGGTATCGATAAGCTAAGAAAATTGACCCCAATATGACAAAAAATTTAACTATATTTTTTTTATATTTCTCATTATTTTAGTAAAATACAGGACACTAACTTAACGCTACAATAAATTAAAAATAAAAATGGCTACGTTTTCTTCACGAGAAAAATCGACAAACTGAGGTCGAAATGACTTTTTTTGGAAAATTGTATCCTTTTTTTACTATATCGAGTTTTTTAGACATGGGCGCATTTTTTTCGCAGTTTAATTTTTGTATTTTTATATTTGTTGACGTCTAAAGAATAACATGTAAAAAAAATCACCATGCTAAAAAAATGCGCTTATGTCTGAAAAAACTCGATATAGTAAAAAAGGGTACAATTTTCCAAAGAAAGCCATTTTGACCTCAGTTTGTCGATCTTTCTCGTGAAGAAAACGTAGTAAATTTTACTTTTAATTTATTGTGGCGTTAAGTTAGTGTCCTGTATTTTACTAAAATAATGAGAAATATAAAAAAAAATATAGTTAAATTTTTTGTCACATATTGGGGTCAATTTTCTTAGCTCATCGATACCACTCCTTTAATGGCTAATATTTTTCTTTCACATATGAAAGATACTCATCGATCAATCAAGGATTGCCCAGTGAAACTTCAAAAATATGGAATTCTTGTTCAAACAAAATGAACTGTTTTGACTATTCACTTGTAGATATTGTATCGAATGGTCTTAATGAATATTTTGTACAAAAATAGATCAAGATGGGAAAATAATATTGGGAATGAAGTTGACACTGTTGGCAAGGAAGAAAACCCGATACTTATAATACTTTAAATACAGAACTAAAAAGTTATTTAATAGAAAACTGTTTTTTTTTCTGTTGACGAATTCTGCTCATCAGTGACATAGACTGCACTCATCATATTTAATTTAGACTATTTCAATACATTAAGATTGTGTTTTTTTTGTTATCTACAATTTATAGACGTCTGTTTTTTGTATATATTTTCTGTTTGTCCTTTACATAAGTATACTTTTTTATATATTTTTCTAATTTACAGCTGACGAAACCTTTTCTGTGAAAACAGTTTTTTATGACAAATAAATGTTTCTATTCTATTCTATTCTATGAAAAATATACAGATTGGTTACCCAAAAAAAAAAAAATAAATGAAAGGTACCAAATAGGGAAAGAAGTCTTCTGTAAATACTTTTATAGATTCTTTTCAGAATATTATTATACGAAGTAAATAAATGACTTGACCAAATGAATTATATTGCAGTATTAGTATAATATTCAACGAGCGTGTAATGATGGCTATTACACCCGTGTAGAATACTATACTTTTTCTACGACTAACTTAACAGGAAGTTACTTTAAGGTAAACTCGAAAATAATAATTGTGAGAAATGAGATTCTTATGGATAAATGCGAAAATGCGAAGATGCATATTGTATCGATCTTAACTTTCTTATTTCGTAAGCAGGAGAAAAAATTAAAAAACGACTTTTAGCTTAATCTATAATCCTTAATTTGGTTTCTTAACATTTTTGGCGTGAGTGTCATAGTTTCTGAGATATTTAACTTTTAACGTAGTAATACGGTGATTTTAAAAACAGCAAATTGTTCCTCAGTTTATGAATTTTACCCTTAAGATTTTTTATTTTTGAGGTAGGAGCGATATTTTTCGAGTTATTCGACAAAAACTGTTTTCGCAAACCGTAAAGAAGGCAAAAGACGAAATCTTTAAACGTTGGGATCTTTTTTAAGACGTGAGTTGAAGGGCCATATATCATTATGGAAAGAGGGAGAATTTCATTTGATGCACATCGTGAATCGCACCGGCGAAATCTGAAATTCGAGCCCACAGAAGCGTACGAAAAGTGGTATTTTTTACTTTCGACGAAATCTATGGCCCACTTATTATTAATGAAACTAGTTTTATTTTTCGTAAATAATTAATGAATCTGAATTCTTGAGATTGGTCCCAGCCCATTGAGTAATGAATTATTACCCACGGTCGTGAGTAATGAGCCCTAATTTCTTGCTCAAAAACGTATCGGTAATTAATGAATTATTCAATAGTCGTAGAAAAAGAACATTTTTTTCTCCATAGATTAGATTAGATTAGATTAAACTGCGAGTAGGTCGTTTAGGCATGAAACGGCTCTCTTTACATCGACTTAAAAAAACCTTTTGCGAATACTCTTCGATTTATAGGTCCTATAACGCAGCGTCAAGCAACGACCCCCGACAGCCAGGAGGTAACGCACGATAATCCTGCAGGATTACGCACGCAGCAGACCTCCAACGGCCAGTAGTAGCCGCCCACCTCCGCAGGAGTAAACCTTAAATTCTAGAATTCTAAAGAAAAGTACCTGTCCCAAGTGCTGTAGCCTTTGGCGAACCCTTGCATAAGCAAAGTATATACTCCGCAGTCTCAGTTGCTTCCATAACAAAAGCTAGACATTTCATATTCAACTTTTTTAGCCCACTTCTTGAGGTTGTATGTCATTGGGCAATGTCCTGTTATTAGCCTTAATTCTCGTTTGCTGAGATCGAGTGTCTCTTTTACTCTTTTTTACGAATAGTTTATGAAACTTTTCGCTCTTCTTTGACCTGGACTTGACTCCAGTAGGAGGATTTTTTTCTATCCTGCCATGTTCTTTCCTCTTCCATTGTATGATATTCTGCTGTTACACAGAACGGCTCTGGTCCGATGAAAAACGATTTAGCGCCTTCTCTTGCAAGATCGACTGCCATCTCTTTCCCTATTATTCCTTCACACCCTGGCACCCACATGAAGGTAGCCTTGTTATTCCTTGTCAGTTTTTTTTTTCCTTATGGGTTGCGGTGCCGAAGCCCCGCTGTACTGAAGCTTGAGCTTATTGTACCCCATTAATCCCGTTCCTCTCCAAAAGGAGAGTATACGGTCAATGGGAGCTCTGGCTATTTCTTCCGGGGTTACGGTTAGTCCCCCGAAGTGTGAGAACCTCCCAGCCCCTAAGGCTGGACATTCACATAGTATGTGGTGAGGAGTTTCTTCATCCTCACCACACATCCTACATTCTGGAATATCTTTCACACCCATGTTAGTTAGGTGTCTATTCAGTGTGCAGTGTCCTGTTATGATTCCCACTGCACATCTCAACTGTTTTCTGCTCAGCTTTAGCAATTCGTTGGTCTTTCTCATGGATGGCCAGCCGGTGATGAACATGCGTTACTGCCTCATCCCCGGCGCGCCAGTCCAGTACAAGATATGTTTCTGACTCAATAGTTCCTTTACCATTCCTCTTGCGGTATTGTATGATATCCCGCAGGATGGCTCAGGTCCCATCAAGGCTGTTTTTGCGCCTTCTTTGGCCAGCTTATCTGCTTTTTCGTTGCCTTCATTGCCCTGGTGTCCTCGCGTCCACTCCAGTTGTATACTGTTGTGTTCCGCCAGTTTCGCTGTCAGTTGCTTTACTGTCAGTTGCTTTACTATTTGTAGGCATTTCCAGAAAATTTTGGTCTCGGAAGTAAATAAGCTTAAAGTCTTAAATACTGTCTGACTATCTGAAAGTATATAAATTCTTACTCCTCGTGTGTCTTTCTTATGCATTCTCGAGCGCAAATTTCCACCTGGACGATGGTAGGATGTAACCTAAGGCCTTTGACAGCTTACATTTTGGGTTATATACGCCGACTCCTACTCTCTCATCCATCTTAGAGCTGCTTTCCCCCATAAGTATGATCCATTTTATAAATGAAATTCAGGTAACTCAATAAAAGTTATTTTTATTTCATGTAATTTCTCACATGAGTGTTGTGATGCACATCTAGCAATGCTGAACTTTCAACCAAAACCCACACCAACTTAGATAAAGAGTGGATACCTGTATGAGCTGATGCGGAGATCTTAAGTTCTCATTTCTATGCCTGAGTGGCTTGTTTTATTAATTTTGTATTAATGGGCAACTTTCCTTCGATTACATGCTGTTCCAGAAAATTTTAATTTGTTTTTATCAGGGAATTAGGGCATAAAGATATACTTTACCGTGACTATTTTTCTAAAATAAACCCCAAACCATATATTCTCCTCTGTCGAAGAATAAAGTACGGCATCGATATGACCAGGGTTAAATAAGTGTTATTTGAAAATGCAAGAAAACATCATGATAAAAGGTAACTTCCAATAAAACTTAGACGAGTTATCTGGCCTTGTAAATCAGATGTGGCAGCTCCTGCATAAATCTATCTACACGTATGAAACCCTAGCTATTTTATAGGTTTGACATTCCCCTTTAAATGTATTTGGAAGTAGATAAGGTTACTATCTCCGCCCTCTTATAAAATTAAAACGTGCTGAGTTCGGCAAACACGGATTTGTCAGCAAACAGCAAAATTAAAAATGAGTGCATATTTTTAAAATTGATTTATTATCATCCGGTTTTACTTATAGCTTGAGATAAAATTGACACGTTATAGGTATGCAATGTAACATGTTTTATTACTTCCGTCGCTTACCGGAGGGAAGTATTGTAATCATGAAAAAAATAATTCTTCGGGATTTCTTCAGATTTTCACGTTTCAGGTTAACTATATAAATTACAAAAAATTAAGGTAGTTCGGTTTATACAGTTTGTCTGTCGGTCTGGTATCTGTCTCTCTGTTGACGCTATAGATATAAAATTATTTGACACAGATAAGTAATATCTGGTAGGTAGTTGACGCTACTGCCAACAAGGAAATGGTACCTATATATTTTTAGTGGAAAATATACACGGCAGACTAAAAAAATGCATGGGAGAAATGTAAAAGATAATAATATTTGTTGCGTACAGAGTGATCACGCGAACATTAGAATCCCACTTAACGCCGTTATTTTTGAACTACGTAAAAAAATTAAAAAATAAATGTTATTTACTTGTATTTTCCAAAAATCATGTCAGAAAACCGCATTCCGGAAATATGAACTTTATTTAGGTTTTTGTAATTAAGTTAAATGCGGTTATAATGTTCGCCCGATCACACATTTGTCAAGAAATAAATTTGCATACTTAATGAAAAATAACCAGGATGGACACCGTCAAAAATAATTAATGAAAATATGTGACAAAGGACAATATTTGGCATGCAGTTAATTCGACTGTCAGAGAAAAAAATCTGTTATCCCTGTAGCGAAAAATATACAGGATCAAAAATTATTAATTAACAAACCATGGCGGAAAGTAATATTTGGAATACAGTCGGCAGTATAACCGGGAGGAAACTTATATACGTTTAGTGAAAAATATACAGGGTGGTCATTCTAAAAAAATAATTAGGAAACGATGGAGGAAAGTAATATTTGGAATGTAGTAGTTATTAATGCCAGGAAGAAAATGTTGTAAATTTAGTTAAAAAATATACAGTAACCATCAAAGATAAAAAATAATTAATAAATAAAACAAACAGAAAGGGGAGTTTTCTGTAATTACATTTATAGATTTTTTGCTAATACACCTGCCATCAGATTTCTAAAAATACGGTCCTTTATAATTAACTATTAGAATAATTGCACAGAAATAATAATTGCTGTAGAAAATGAAACAAATTTTTAAAGGCTTTGGACTATCAAAGATTAGGTTTTCTAGTATTAAATAAAAATAAGAGATAAAAGCCGACTTTAAAAAATTTAAATAAGGAGAAGGTTTAGTGTTTAAAATATAAGTATATATTTTCTCCAGAGTAGGAAATTAGTCTGTTGTATTTCTAATTAACCGTAAGTTATTATAGTCCTGTCAATGAATGGTTTCTAGAGGGAAATACCGACATTACAATTTTTGACTTGAGGGCTGTGTTTGGACTATTTAGGAGGTAAACATACCAAAGTCCCGGAACACAGGAGGTGCAGGGGGTGCAGGGAGGCACGAAGAAGGTCCCGGTTTTCGCTCATATCTCGAAAACGGTTAGCCATAATCAAAATCTGACTAAATTTTCTACAATAATGTTTCCATACATTTTTGTCGTGTTATGGTTCAGTAATGGATTGTATATCTTATAACTGTATTCCAACTTTATTATAAATTTATTATAAATTAAAAAAAAAATTAATTATCATCGTGGAAAAAAATTTGTTGTACAGATATCCGTTTCATAGCAGACTGAACTCAAATATCGAATAAAAAAGTCTTTGCGTCTGTAAGTTTGTGTGTGCGTGTATATGTATGTGTGTATCGTTTCTTGCAAACACGATAACTTCTGTTAGACCTAAAATATTTAATTACAATTTGGAACATATGTAAAACAGCATAGTACAATAATCCCTATTGAAATTGGGCCATATCTGTAATACATGGTGATAACCAGAGGTCTGGTTGAACATTCATTGGCAGGGCTATTAATACTTATTCCATTATTATTGAGCATACTGGGTAACACTAGACGTTCCAGTTCTACATTTAATATTAGCTATATGCTCCTTAATATTTATAATTGGACATTTCATTTGTGCAACACATCTGACACTACAATCACAGTTAATTTCGTAAAATCTTCTTCTTCTTCTTTAATTTTGCTAATGATTTTTTTGTAAATCATTGCTACTTATCTACTGCTCATAGCCTTAACATCGAAATTCTTCGTGTGGGCCCCATACGTATCTGCTTCATACTAATGAAGGAAGTAACCAGAATCCGGTCTGCAATTAGTATTGTGTACTGGCCACGTGAGAGATCATTCATTTAAAAAATCAATCTGGTGGTCAATCGCAGTATAAGCTGATTTATATCTTCGCCCTGAAACAAGTTTTAATTTTTTTCTGCAATCAATATTGTACAACGTACAAGCCAAGTAAGCTTGTTCTTACTCACAGTCGTGTGTAAAATTTAGCACGGATTTTATGATTCATCAACGTCATTTATTTAATGAGAAATTTAATTTGACAGTACACAGTTCACAACGCACTTGAAATGTCATTCTTACTCTGTCGATATCGACATATCGTACGGCCGTCCCGCTCATGCATTACCCTTAAAAGTGTTTCTGTTTTATTTAATGGGAATAAGTATGGTCATAGAAAAAGTTTCATACATAACTCGAGTTGTAATCCTATTACACATTCGTAGAGTTACATACTCTCCGATAAGCGGCTCGTGTGTCATATCTTTCACTCGTGCATAAACATGCTTCTTACAACTCTTGCTACGTAACATATGTCTTAATCTGCAAGAACTGTGTTTCATTAGCTACTGTATTTAAACTATTAAATATAGGGAGAGGATTACGACTCTACTAACAATTCTCTACCTGCATTGAGTTCGAGCCTCAGCCTCGGTCACTAACAATGTTGGTGGGTATAGATGTATATCTGCGTTTTTACAAATGTGTAACCCCCTTCCGGACAGCCTAGGCTTTAGATTTGGGGTTGTCTACTATATGTGGTGTATTTATGTTATGTTATGATTGGTCAAGTTGTCTTTTACTTCCTAATAGTTGACAACTGTTATACTACTTTGATATTGTGAGATTTTATATTGAATTTTATATCCAACTTCCCTTCAGAACCCCGTATTTTGATAAGTGTGTGAACCTTTTTACTAGGAAATACTTTGAGTAAATTTTCCATACTAACAAAATATAAACCGAAATCGAAAGTTTCTTCTTCTTAGATTTCACCTGTTTATTTGATTGGCGATTTTTCGAATAATTCAACAAGAATAGTGAATTGGCACTTTTTAGAAAAAATAATAATTTAAAAGACTCAAAATGTATACATTGTCATATGTATACACTGTAAGAAATTCATATTTTTTTCTCCTGTTTAGTTTTCAAACAATAGATGTCTTAGTTGACAAAAATTGTCATCTTTCTCATTTTTATTATTTTATCCCATGTTTGATAGAGCTATGAATCGCTGAATTCATCTTTAAGACGGCTATTAATTTATACCATTCAATGTAGGAAGTTCTATTTAAAGAAAATATCGATGACGAAATAGTTCTGTCAAACATGACGAGAAAAAAGGAAAAACCCTGGAGAAAGGTGACAATTTTTATATACTAATTTATCAGTTTTTGCAGGAGAAAAAAAATGAATTTTATTCCTTATACTTTTGGGACACAGTGTATATAAACATGTTGCTAATTGTTGCGTTATCTCCGAACCTCCTAATTTTCTCGTGAAATATCGTGCGGTCTACATAATATAAAACCGGTAAATCTGTTGTAGTAAAACAACACGTAGGTAGATGAGTTGGGGATGAGGGTATATTAGAAACAGAAACACGGCGGTTTCGTTTTGCTTTTAGCAGTCAGGTACGGCGGTAATAACGTTTATTTCTGCTATCTGCCGTTTTGCTACGTGACATATTGCGGAAGCACAATAAAAACTTGAGATCCACTGGCGGACCTCGAAGGATAAGGATTTTTAATAATTCCTTTAGTAAACTATGTATATAAGATACGAAATTGACGTCATACAGAGCGACTATAAAATTTGGAAAAAATTTTACGAATATTAAAAAAAATCGCACAGGTTTATTAGTTGAAAGAATTTACTGCCTTCAAAAAAAAAATTACTAAAAATTATGAAATAAAACATAACCATCACCTTTGCTCCATTAGTTAGACCATTATTAGGTAATAATAATTAACGTCGATACTGAAGTTGGTTAAAGATACGTTTGGTTTCATTATCTGTTCATTTTTACACCAACTTCATTATAGATATTACATAATAAGGTGCAGTTAAACGGAAGATGGAGACATTTTATTTCACAATTACCGTAGCCCAGGAAGGAATGAAGGAATTTACCTACAAAAATTTGCAAACTGAATAATTTTTTTTTAAGGTTCGTGAAAGTGTATAGAATAATATTCTGAAAAGTTTACATTTCGCTCGGACGCAGAACATAAAAAAAAAGTGAAAACAAAATTGTTTTCATCCATTTTTTCAAAATTTTGAAATTAAGTCAAGCTAGGAAAAAAATAAAAAATACAGATGGATAGATCACGTATTTGTGAACAAAAAATGTCCTAACAAAATGTATCGCTAAAGCCACGGTTTTCCAGAAAAAAATCATAGTCAAGTGTAACGTTATAACTCTGAGCGAGATACATACGTGCGCGCACTTGAATACGCATGACTGAGACACCGACGCACTGAATTACATGTCACTAAATCAGAATTTGTTCAATCTATATGAGTGTCGGTTCATTTAAAAGATGGAAATTGTAGCTTTCTGGTGCTTTTTTCTTTTAAACAATACAAGCAAAGGATGGATGGGAAAAATATACTTTTATATATTATCACGCCCGAACTCAATCGTCGCAATAAAAAATATAGAAAAAAATAAAAACCCTTCAAAAAAATTCTTCCTTAATTGAGAACTGTTAAAAAGTATGTACACTTCATGATTATTATAGTTTATTGAGTTGTAGTAACGTGGATTCAAAAAAAAATCTCAAATCATTCTAATTTCCTAGCTTGATGATTTTCTTGATAAATATACAACGTTATCTACCATGACACGCGGAAAATTTAACAGTAGGTTGTCCCCACCGAAAGGAGTTAAAAAAATGTGAAATTAAAAAAAAATACCAAAAAAATTACCTTATTTTTTTGTAAAAATGCGCCGCCAATGACTTTAACCAATCTGACATAACGCGGTACAACCATATCACTTTATTAGACAAATCACAATACAAAAATAGCGAAATAAATCGAAAAGACATTGACCCTATGCTAGTGAACTCTGCAAAAACAAGTAGATATAAGAGATATTTACTTAAACCCGTCAATAACACGCCGGTGTTCTGATTGTTCGACTCAAAGCAAAAAACGCGGCACTTTGACCACACTCGCTGGCTTCACTTTTTATGCTAGTTAAGGAAATGTAAACATCTGCAATACGTTCTTTCACAAGTAAGTTCTTCGCCTTATTACTGACCTAGTCAATAACAGTAGTGTATCTTCGTTAATTTTAACCATTTTTAATATATTAAATTACCTCGGGGCACTCTAGACTAGTACACCATTTTATTTTCCGCATATCTGGTAAATCACGTTGTATATATTGGAGGCTGTAACTTGCCGAGAAATTGACCCATTGGAAAAAATAAAATATCACTATTTCGGAAAAAATGTATACTTTTCGAATGTTCAAACACAAATTCATTTACTTGTATGCATTTTTACGAAAATATGATTTTCACGATCTTATCCTCATAATTATGAAAATATCTATGATTGTTTTGAATATAAATTCTGGAACTTTTCAAATACATTAACAAATATATAAGAAATCCATTGGATATAGCTGAAATGTGGATAGGTGTACCTGTAATAAATACAAGATAGTAAAGGCACGTAAAAATTTATGCGAGAGATTCAGCGGCTATGTGTATCTGTGTATGCAGTGGTGCAGCCAGAAAATTCATCCGGGGGGGGGGCAATAGAACCGGCCTCCCCAGAGGGGAAACATTTTCAGAAAATGGTTGAAAACGGATGTGTATGTAGATTCCTCTATTAGATAATATTGGCATTAATTACAAAATATTTATTTCAAGGGATAATTTAGATACTGCTTTGTACTGCTTCTTTATTTTTTGGCTCATGGAAGACGGCTTGGGGGGGGGGGGGCATGGCTCCACCCTGGCTGCGCCCATGTGTGTATGTATTCATATATATTTTCCCTCCAGACTCACTATTTATCCTCCTGTTCACTAAGAAAAATGTTAAAAATGTGTAATCAGAAAGAGAAAAAAAGCTTTATTTTACTCGTTAGAACTGCTAAGAATTTCTAGAGGTTCCGTAGTATGCATTTAACCGAGCGCTTAGCCGCGCAGAGTGACAAAGTTACTTCACTATTTTTTTCAAGGAATACCGTGGCTTTAGCGATGAATTTTATTAGAACATATTTGTTCAGAAACACGGGGTCTACCCACCTGTATTTTTTGTTTTTTTCTACTCTGACTTAATTTAAAAATTAAAAAAAATGGATAAAATTTTTTTTTCACTTTTTTTATGTACTGTATCCGAGCGGAATGTAAACTTTTCAGGATATTATTCTATACACTTTCATGAACTCATTAAAAAAAAATTATTCAGTTTGCAAGTTTTTGTGGGTTTCACTAAAATGTTCTCTGTCGTCTGGGTTACTGTTTTTTTTAATAGGCTTCAACGTAATAAAATAAAATAGAATGTGCTTATGTGCTTAAATGCTTAGAATGTCATGAAACGTCGAGATTTTAAGTATGAGCAAACAAAAAAAATTCTGTCTGCCTGTTGGTCTGTACCTTTTTTTTTTGTGCCACCCCACTACCACACCCATTAATACTGAAGCGGAGGTAGTGGTGGTGGTGGTGGTGGTGAAGAGATATAGAAGATGTAGAAGTAGTGATTCCTTAGGCGGCGGTTTTTATATAATTTGATTATTTATTTGAATTGCCTATTCATTGGTACAAAATGTTTGATATGCTAACATAATGTTTGAGATAAAATTTTGATTACATCATTTTAAATATTCAATACGTTAGCAGTCCATTTCCTTTTAGGCAAGAGTTTCAAATTCGTTTTAAACAGTATTAACAATATATGGTTCGATTTACCTATTCTTCTAACTAATTATGTCTTCGAGATCCTTGATGTTATCAGATTTATTGACATACGCCTTGCTGTAGCCTCACAACAAAAATCAAGTGGGGTTAAATTTGGTGACTTTATACTGGCCGCGTATTAGTAATGGACATATCAACCGTTTGAATTCCAGGACGACCCTGAATAATTTACAGATTTATTAACAGTTCACTTGTGCAAAAGGGTGGGCTGAAAAACACGAAAATTTGAATTTGCAGATGGGGTAGTTTCTAATTTGTTACTATGTAAAACTAATTCGGGTACATTTTTAGCCAAATGGATTAATATCTAGCCGCCCCCCCCCCCCACGGCCTTGAAAATTAAGGAAAAGGCCAATTTTTTGATTTTTGAATTTTTTCAAATAGACATTTGAAATTTTTTATGACTCTTTATTAATGCCTAAACGCGTGGGGCAAAAATTTTCCAAATAACATATTTTTCAGTTCCAGGGAAATTAGAAATTTGTCATTAACACGTAGAATTTGAAGAAAATAAGGTTTTCTGTATAAAATTTCTAATTTCCTTGGAACTGAAAAATATTTTATTCGGAAAACTTTTGCTACACGCGTTAAGACATTTATAAACAGTGATGAAAAAATTTCAAATGCTAATTTGAAGAAGGTTAAAATTCTATAAATTGGCCTTTACTTTCCTTTTCAAGGTTGCGGGAGCCCGGCTAGATATTAACCGAAAAATTTACCCGAATTAGTTTTAGATACATAGTAATAAATTAGAAACTACCCCATCTACAAATTCAAATTTTCGTGTTTTTCGGCCCACCCTAATGTGCAATTACTATTATTTTGTAAATATATTATAACTAACTTACTTTTGGTATAAACACCTATAAATTCAATTTTATTTTTTGTTATATTTAGCAGAAAACGTTACATTAATATTAAAAATACTTAATTATAAATTAAAATAGGCAAGAAGTGTATTAAGTAGATGAATAACAACATACCTACTTCGTACTGATTTTGACAATAATCAGAAACTGATCTGCGAATTTTAAATCATCTAGAAGAAGTTTTGTAGATTTTTTTGTTTTATCTGAATTTTTCTTACTCCGCCACTAAATTCAACAATTCAGGCTAAATGACGACATTGATAATGACGAGCTACTGTGATAATGTTAAAGAACAGGTACTTTCACTTTCATTTTATTTGTTATATATTTGTGTTTATAGTGTATACCTCAGGAAGTTGTGTTTTTGTTTTATTTAAAATATGTTAAAAACACCGCCCTTCTACTTCTTGGCGCATTTCAAACTAGTATGTCTATGTGGTAATTTCTTAATATCTTATATTCCAGACGTCTTTTTTATGCCACGTTGATCTTCATTGCACTGCAAATCAGCACTGCAAGTACTGGAATCCACTGATCCTTCAGAAATGCTAAACAACCACTCGACTTTCTACAATTCAAATTTACATTTTTTGAAGAAACTTTATATAAGATTTATTACTCGCTTAGGATTATCAATGCGATTTTCTAATAACGTCACTTTTGTTCATTCCCGTAAAAATTAATAAGGATTTTTATGGATTTGTTCTTAACTTTCCAATCTTACTAACCTAACATAATATTTTCGCTAGACTTTATATAAAGTATGATTAATATAACTACAAATTTACAAATGTCTACGTCTGGTAGTAGCTAATTTATTCGTGTCGTTTGTAGAGTATAGTAATAAGGTACATCTTTCCAAAAAGCTTGAAGCAGTGCCCGCAGTGATCTGCACGCGATGTTGTTAACGATTTATCTTCACTTATAATATTTAACATTTTAAATTATATTCGTGTACTCATCAAGAAACATATATTTATCAAAATGTATCAGCCATTTTGATAAGTTTACGAGCCGCCGAGATACAATTCGATTGTTACACTAAGTCAATATTTCAGGAGAATATGTATAAATAATAGCACATCTCTTCTTAAAAAATCGTTAGACAGGTGAAAGTTGAAAATAAACTATTCCTTTAGAAAATTTTATAATCTACAATATAGAAATTAACACAGCCCCACAAAAAAAAAAGTTTTTGATCTGAATGATTGACCATAGTATTCCTATGTATTTTTCGACGCTGAATCCGAATCCGAGGTCAAAAAAATTTGTATACCCCCAAACTTTTGCGCTACAGCCAAAAACAACCCCGAAAATAGAGTAAAACCGTCCCATACATCAGGATTCAATGAATGGATGTAAATGAATGGTGAAAAACATGGAAAGGGAAAATGTTTTATATTCACCAGTCACTTACTTGAATATTGACTGGAAAACTACCCTTATAATATGCTGAAAACTCCCCCTGTACAAGCATAGAGTATATAAATGCCAATAAATCGCGAGAAATGTTATAGTCTTTATAGTTTAGAATACAGTACATGAATCTTACGCGTGTCTCAAAACCACCCATATAACAGGGTGGAAACCACCCTTTTATAAAAATAGACTGCGTGAATACCAACAGATTGTGGGAAATGGAGGAGTTTTCGATGTTTTAATTCCAGAATAGAATCTTTGGTGACCCTGTTCTACCTTATTCTTAGTCGGTACAAAAACCACCCATATAATAGGGTGGAAACCATCCTCATTTCAGAATAAAGCACAAATGCCAATAAATCACGGGAAATAACTTTTTTATAGTTTAAGTACAGAACACGAATCTGGAGTGACTCCCAGGGCACCTCGCTTACTCGTGACCCAAAATCTCTTCTATAAAGGGTGGTAGCCACCCTTATATAAGAATAAATTGCATGAATACCAATAAATCGTGGGAAATGTTGGAGTTTTCATTGTATCAGTTCCAGAACAGATTCTTGAGTGACGTTGATCTACCCTATTCTCACTTGGTACCCAAAATCCACCCTAAAACACCACCCCTACATAATAAAATGTACATATGCCAGTTTTTCAATTTTTCTTCTCAGAATACCTTTTCTTCTCATTTTCAAATGATCTCACTGGCTCTCTTTTAGGTTCTTGCATGTCTCTTTTCATAGACCAACAGTAGTCGGCCATTATGTGGACATCCCACCTTCCTTGACACCGCTTCTCCATCTCCGAAATATCCTGGTGAAAGCGTTCGCCTTGCTCTTCATTGTATTCACCCAAATTTTCTGGATGGCGGACAACTTTTGGTCCATAAAAAGAGACACACACGAAGAACACAATAGGGAGCTAATGAGAAGATCATTTGAAAATAAGAAAAAATGTATTCTAGGAAAAAAGATTAAAAAAATGTTCATATTCTTCAGTCAAGCTGCATTAACCTTTTCGTGCAATAAATGCAGCTTGACTGAAGAATTTGAACATTTTTTAAATCTTTTTTTCCTAGAATACCTTTTTTCTTATTTTCAAATGATTTTCTCATTAGCTCCCTATTGTGTTCTTCATGTGTGTCTCTTTTTATGGACCAACAGTTGTCCGCCATCCAGAAAATTTGGGTGAATACAATGAAGAGCAAGGCGAACGCTTTCACCAGGATATTTCGGAGATGGAGAAGCGGTATCAAGGAAGGTGGGATGTCCACATGATGGCCGACTACTGTTGGTCTATGAAAAGAGACACGCACGAAGAACATAAAAGACATCCAGTGAGGAGATCATTTGAAAATGAGAAGAAAAGGTATTCTGAGAAGAAAAATTGAAAAACTGGCATATGTACATTTTATTATGTAGGGGTGGTTTTTTAGGGATGATTTTGGGTACCAAGTGAGAATAGGTAGATCAACGTCACTTAAGAATCTATTCTGGAACTGATACAATGAAAACTCCAACATTTCCCACGATTTATTGGTATTCATGCAATTTATTCTTATATAAGGGTGGTTTATAGAAGAGATTTTGGGTCGCGAGTAAGCGAGGTGTCCTGGGAGTCACTCCAGATTCATGTTCTGTACTTAAACTACAAAAAAGTTATTTCCCGTGATTTATTGGCATTTGTGCTTTATTCTGTAATAAGGATGGTTTCCACCCTATTATATGGGTGGTTTTTGTACCCACTAAGAATAAGGTAGAACAGGGCACCAAAGATTCTATTCTGGAATTAAAACATAGAAAACTCCTCCATTTCCCACAATCTATTGGTATTCACGCAGTCTATTTTTATATAAGGGTGGTTTTGAGACACGCGTAAGATTCATGTACTGTATTCTAAACTATAAAAACTTTAAGATTTCTCGCGATTTATTGGCATTTATATACTATATGCTTGTACAGGGGGAGTTTTCAGCATATTATAAGGGTAGTTTTCCAGTCAATATTCAAGTAAGTGACTGCTGAATATAAAACATTTTCCCTTCCCATGTTTTTCACCATTCATTTACATCCATTCATTGAATCCTGATGTATGGGACGGTTTTACCCCATTTTCGGGGTTGTTTTTGGCTGTAGCGCAAAAGTTTGGGGGTATACAAATTTTTTTGACCTCGGATTCGAATTCAGCGTCGAAAAATACATAGGAATACTGTGGTCAGTCATCCAGATCAAAAACTTTTTTTTTGTGGGGCTGTGTAATTAATTACTATTTAAGAGCAACGAGGACAAAGATAAACGCAATAACCTGCAGCGAAGCACAACTTTACACCATTCTGATGACTGTAAATCGTAAAATATTAATAATAGAGAAAAATAGTTTCAATAAAAGTTGTAGATTTTTTAATCTTCAACAATACTGGTAATACCTCATTGTAGCATTTTAGGGTAGCACTAACAGAAATGAAGATAATTGAGAAAAACTTATTCTAACAGCAATCTTTTCTACATGGCGGCTGTAGCGGCAATGATATTTTTGTAGAAAACAACAAACAACAAGAAATTAATTATTCCTCCTACATTATACAACTAAAACAATTCTTGTAGAAATTATTCACGAATCAAATGACAGATTGACTGTACTAGAAGTCAAATCAATTCAAATTGTAAACTAAAGGATGAAATACCATATAAAATGTCTGAACGTGTACACATGTCATTTCAGACCTTCAGGGATAAAGGGAGTTGTATTACTTGTAATGTGTTGTTATATCACTTTGAAGACGCTACTAAAATGTGTAATTTAAAAAATACGTTTAGGTGCTTCTTTCAATGAAATGGCGGAGTCGCCGGTGACACTCGTTTTTCTTTTCATGCTTAGTCCCTTGAACACTGTGCCGTAACCGTTAGCGAAATTTTGGAACAACTTTGATAAGGCACTGAATACTATGCTGCATACAGTTACACCATTTTAGTTTCCGGCAACCTATATTGAGATGGGACTGCCACTGCACAGTATTGCATAAAAATTACAAAGTGGAAAGACCAATTTAAAAAAAAGGCTTTTTGGCCCATCAGTGGTAAAGTGAGGAAACCATCTTTTTTACTAATTTTGGGATGCTGACTACGAATCTGTCATCTGAATTGGCTAAAAACTTCGGAAAGGCAGTAAAAAACAACCCTTATTTAGGGGTGGCATTGAAATTGATATTAGAACTTGCAACAAAAAGTTATTCTTTAGTGCAGGAAATTCTTTCAAAATACTCAAGTTTCGTTAGGTAAGTAGAGAAAGAAGCAAAAATTTTAAATTCACCTTCCCCCTCGTTTCCCTCACCCTTCACCACCCATAAGAACGATGTAAGTTACAATATCTAATATACGATTATTTGTTTATTTTTAAAAAAAACAAAACTCCTCGTTAAATGGCTACTATCAGGTTATAATGTGAATACTTCTGAATACTCTTACGCCCATCCCCACCAATTAAGGTGGGGATGGGTTTGGTTTCAATTGGTTTTAACTGCATAAAAAATCCCTAATGAGTTTGATGTTTTTTTTTATCACAAGGTGATTTAGTCAATTCAGATGAATATTTCTCACCCCTGAATATTTCTCACACTTTTGGGGTTGGGTGTATGGTGTGCATATCACTATCCAGAAAATATTACTTATTTTTCATATTAAAAAATTCTTTAATTATTTAAATGACTTTTGGCAAGGAAGGTTGAAGGGGTGAATTTGTTTTTTTCACTTCTTTTTCTACTTAATTATCGAAACTTAGTATTTCAAGAGAATTTCCTGCAAAAAAATAACCTCTTGTATTTCTAATTTTGATGGTAAGTTCTAATATCAATTCCAATGTCACTCCCAAATAAGGGTTGTTTTTTAATATATTTCCGGGATATTTCGGCAAAACGAGTGACGGATTCGTTTTCAGCACCCCAAAATTAGTAAAAAAAAAAGATGACTTTCACACTTTACCAAAAAAGCCAAAAAAAACCTCTTTTTTTACATTGTTCTTTGTTATGCGTAACTGATTATTCTGTCCTCCTTATTAAAACGGCGAACATCGCCGAAGTGGGTGTGAGGCTGGGCGGGGAGGGTCCGGTTTGGCGATGACGAAAATTACTTGGTGAGTTAAAACTCCTGCCTAATGGAAAAAGGCTTAAATTTAACAATATCGTGCAACGTAGTACACGAGGGTAGGTACTTAAAAATAATTAAAGTTAAAACTGAAAAACTATCGATTTCGCGCACACGCGAACACTTAAAAATTTTGATTGCTGGCACGGGAAAACAAAACTCAACGAAAAAACCCGTTTGAGACAATTCCACCCTGGTAATCTTCCTGACGCCAGGAAAGTGTCGTGGATAGTTAAAAGTGTGTAATGTTAGGTGAAATTTTGGTTTATTAAGAGTTTATTGGTCGAGACTGAATTTAGAGACAAAAAATGGACAAGGAACAAGAAAGGTAAAAACAAACAGAGGGAATAGAAAGGGGTTGGTTGTAGGTTTTGGTGAAGATTAAAGGTGGGGAAAGGAGAAGTTGTCGTAGAGGAAAGTGTGGCTAGAGAGGCTGCCGAAAGATAAGCAACGCCTGGTATGGTAGGCGGTGTCGGATATCGAAAAGGATCGCATTGTGCTGTCTGATTCGTGTTATGTTGCGGGTTAGCGGACTATCGCCCAGTTTGAATTGATAGAATTTTTGGGAGATTTCTTGGATGTAGTCCGCTAGTGGCGTTATGTCGTGGCAATGATTATATAGATCTCTGAGGGAGGTGTATCTGCCCGAATCAGAGATGAGGCGCATAAATTTGTGTTCGAGAACTCGGAGTTTCCTCATTGTCGTGGTCGGTATGCTGCACCACACCGGCGCCGCGTATGTGATGGCCGGCTGATCACCATCGTATACAACAATTTTTTATTTGTCCTGTTGAGTCCGCTACTCCTTGCCAGGAGCGGATATAGACTCCTGGACATGGAGTAGACCTTGGGTATTGTCTCGTTTATGTGAATGTTGAACGTCAGTCTCTTGTCCAAGTTCACCCCTAGATACTTCACGCACCGTTTAATTGGAATTTGGCGACCCTCGATCGAAAGTGGTGTTAGAATCCGATTTTCGGTGAAACGGCGCGTGAATAGAATTGATTCCGACTTTTCGGCATTGATCCGAATTTTCCACCTGTCGTAATATGCCGTGGCACGGGCCACGTGAGCCTTCAGCAACATATTAGCTGCCTGTGCATTGTGCGAATGCACGTACATGGCCGTGTCATCGGCGTACTTGGCAAGGTTCGAATTCGGGAATTCCGGGAAGTCGGAGACATATAGATTGTATAGTTTTGGTGACAGGCACGGTCCCTGGGGGACGCCCGCGCGAATGTCCCGCCGAGTTGATAGTTTATTATTCACTCTGACCTGCAGCGATCTGCCTGTCAGGAAAGAGTGAACAAGTTTCGTTATGTGCATGGGGAAGTCCAGTGCGTTTAGTTTATGAAGCAGTCTCGGGATCCATACGGTATCGAAAGCTTTCTCAACATCGAGGAGCACCATGACGGTGCTCTTCCCGAGGTTGCATTGTACCTTGACGTCATTCACGATCCTGACGATCTGCTGCACAGTGCCCCTGCCCCGCCTGAAATCGAACTGGCACTCATCATCGATGTGGAGTTCATCCTGAGCAGAGTCTAATCTGATCAGGATGACCTTCTCTATCAACTTGGAGATCGCCGACAGCAACGAGATCGGTCGATAGCTGCCGGTGAGCTTCGCGTTCTTATTCGGCTTCAGGATTGGCACGACCACGGCGCATTTCCACTGGTTGGGCCAGTGCTGCAGTCGCAGGATCGCGTTGACAATATACGTCAACTGCACAATGCCTTTTCTCGGGAGATATTTAAGAAGCTTGTATTCGATGCCGTCTGAACCTAGGGCTTTATTGTTGGGTAATGTCCGGACGATACCAGCCACCTCTGAGGGCTTGGCCATGACCTTTAAAAATTCTCGTCTCGTCAATTGGATGTCATGGCCAATCAGTTCGTTGATGTCGTTTTCGATGCGGTCGTGTTCTGGATTGTTCGGTATTTGTACGTTGTGTATATTTGAAAAGTAGTTAGCTAAGTCGTCCGCTTTCTGCGAGTCCGTCAGAGCCGTCTGTCCGTTTGCGTTAGTCAGTGCGGGTATGGCCTCCCGCGTATTTTTCATGGCCCTCGACAGTTTCCACAGCGATATTTATTGATTTAGAAATATGCCGATCAAATACAATATACTCTTCGTTTTTGCGAAGAGTATAATAACAGTTTTCAACCTCGCCTTCATCAAGAATTTTAACTAATAAAAAATGTAGAATACTTGCATATAGAACAGAAAATATGAACATCTCAAAGACTCGATTTTTTCCTTATAGGCAGTATTATTGAATGGTGGAAGGAGACTAGGTTGCGTAATTTTGCCCTCCCGCGTTAATTATTATACTCTTCGCAAAAAACGAAGAGTATATTGCATTTGGTCCGCACTTTTCTAAAACCGGAAATATCGCTCGTAGAGAAAATATTTTCATATCATCGTGTTAGTGAACGAATTCTGAACAACTTTCAAAATGTCCGTCTGTCCGTCCGTCCGTCCGTCACGTTTCTTGTAAGCACGATAACTTAAGAAAGAAAAGTCCGATTGTATTGAAAGGGTAATGTTAAAAAATCTCCATCTCCCAGCAAAACCCGCCTGTCGACACTCGACTACTGAAGTATCCCGGCTCTGTTATTTCATTTTAGTCAACACACACACGTGATGTTGCAATTCTTACTCATATCGTCGTCTATCTCACGAAGTGTCGTATCTCAGAAAAATCCAAATTTGAGATAGGTCGGCCAATATACTTCATTTGACATGTTCTTGCATCTCACAAACTCTCGTCAGTCAAGCGCATATACTATGCGAGAATGGGTACATGTAGATGTTTGTAACTAAATTTAGTTACAATTAATTTCTCACGAACTGACGTATCTTGACTTAGGTCATATCGTGAATTTCATTTTATCCATTCTAGCTCTCGAACATTATAGTAGTCAAAGATAAGCCAACGCAAATATTTTTTTAATAATTTTGTATCAGATTTTTAAAATTTTTTTATGCACAATGATAGACGATAGGTATTCAAAGGCTATTATTTCGTTCAAAACTCATAATTTTTGTTTTTTCACGATTGAAATGTTAATTGTACTGTATATTTACGAATACATCTTTATTTTCAACAATAAAATGCTAATCATATAAGTTGACGTAACTCACTGTATTTAGAAAGTTTCATTTTGTAATCTCTCACGTAACGTCGTATCTCGCTTCCAAATTTTTTTCTGAAAATTTGGAAATATGCACTCTTAATATAGACCTCATGCCGGTAACTATATACTCCAGTACACAACATAAGCAAAAAAAAAACAACGAAAAGGCAAGTTTTATATGTTTATTATTCATTTTAAAAACCACCAAAATTTAAAACAGCTCTAGCGCTACATCACGAAAACTGAGATACGACACTTCGTGAGATAGACGACGATATGTCTAACTTGCCACTACACGCACGGTATTTTGTCAAGAACTTGAACATAATATAATTTTCGTGGATGTACGACTGTACGCCACTGTGCGTCCCAACAATAAAAAGCACGAGCCGGTTATAGGCAAATGCATAAATACGAGAGCCAACGGCGGCACATTTGCCTGCGACGCGATAAAGAAATACGAAGGAAAGGAAACTACCAAAACTGATGAGTAATTTGTCGAAAATCTCGTTGGGGGACGATAAGAAGTGTGCGAGACCGCGTCATGTGCACGCCGCCGTTTCTACGCCATGTTGCTGTGATTTACGGCCTGCGGTGGGACGGTTACCTGCCATCTTCTTACCAACTCATTATCTTTTATTCGTACGGGTGGTGCTTAACTAGGCTACTGGATTAGCTGAATTGAGAGAGTGCTGGGATATAAATATAATACGCGGAAACCGGGTTCCATTCCATAAATTTATAATAATCGAATGCGTGGGAATTTAATGGCCCAGTACTTTTTTTTCTTTTCGATACTAATTGAACTTCAAAACTCTCTAAATTTTCCAATTACGCAATATAATTTATAGTTTAACCTACAGGGCCTTAGGAGTTCAAGTGTCAGTAATTCAGGAGCATGTGGATGAGGCCACTAGTACCAATAAATCATATAAAGTTTTTTTCTACGTGGCTTTCTGTAATTGAGTTAAGGACATTTAAACATATGGGCTGAAAATGTCTGACACATAAAATCATTTGAAATGATATCAGATATTTTCACGTCGAGCTTGTTTGCTATAAGCCTCCGCGGCTTCACTAATATCACTTGGAACTTTCAAATAGCTGTTTTTGCTCATTTTTAACGATTACCAGCTGCACACAACACAGAAACCGTCACATTGTGATGTTTTGAAATATCTGTTGACAGGTTACTAAGAACCCACTCGTGGCTCAATAAGCACCGAGTCACGTGTTATTTTTGTCATACCGACAACCTCCCTCTCGCATAACCCCTTTTCTACCCCTGCCCGCTCTCTAGTCCTCAACAATCCGGCATGTCAAATTGCCTAGAAAACACAAGAGTTAAAATACAATTACCAGGAAAAAACTTAAACATTTATTTTTTTAATGTTTCTGTGCAAGTAAAAGAGTACCCTCATTATAACCGTAATCTGTAATGCCCGCAGACATAAACAATTAATGTAAAAAGAAACAAGCTAAAAACGTACTCTTCGCCTGTTCACAGTACTTTTTATATAATTGTAACACATTCTATAGGATACTCTTCGCAGTTTTCTTGTAAATAATGTTAGTTTTTAGACATCCTAAATTTTGTGATACCATCTTTGTTGTGAAAAAAATTATATGAAAAAAAAAATGAAAAAAAAAATACTCAACCTGTGCGGGATTCGAACACGGGACCTTTGGATTGCAACGCAATACACACATATTGCTACGAAAATTGACTGTCTGTGATTATATATCTTACAACAATCATACATATTTCAACTCCTATTTCTATGAAATATATTAGTAAAATCCATAAACAAAAAAAATACATATTATGGAAATAATATTTGGCAAAATTTCCATTTTAGTACAAGCAACAAAAATTAAGAGAATATATATTTTTTTAATTAAATAATTAATAATTTTTTTATTTACCGATCGATTTTCTTCAAAAACAATAGGGTTCTTCCTCTAGCTAACACTAACTTACTTTCTAAATTTCAATACAATCGGACTTTTCTTTCTTAAGTTATCGTGCTTACAAGAAACGTGACGGACGGACGGACGGACAGACGGACGGACGGACGGACGGACGGACGGACGGACAGACGGACATTTTGAAAGTTGTTCAGAATTCGTTCACTAACACAATGATATGAAAATTTTTTCTCTACGAGCGATATTTACGATTTTAGAAATGTGCCGATCAAATACAATATACTCTTCGTTTTTGCGAAGAGTATAATAAAGCATTACATACATAGTATACTGATTGACAAATACTGTAAAAGTACAAATAAATTGTTTTAATGGTAATGATATTAGGCTTGAGATGGAGGACTCCTGGATTCAAAACCCAGCTGGATATTATGGATACTAAATGGTATTTTTAATGTGCCACCGAGATTATATCAGTGGACTAGACCGGGGTTGAGTGAGTTTTCACGGTTTCTTATTGTAAGAATTCACGTAGGTTATTTTGGACGAATATAATATAAGTTAGTTACGATCACACCAAGCAGAAAACTCATCTCACAGATAAATAATTTTTATGGTGCTATCGTCAGCAAAATAATCACTTGCCTACCTATTATTATGCAGTTTGGCAGATCGTTAACAAACAAAAGTAAGGGTCTAGTACTGATCCCTGAAGCACCCCTCATAATTACATGAAATTCTACTGAGAAGTGTGTATCAATCTTCACAGTTATTCTTGATTTACTAAGTATGAGTGAATCCCCTTCAGAACATTGTTCATATACTGAGATTAAAAATTTTAGATGTACCACACGATCCACATCCAAAGTATCAAATGCCTTGTTATAAGTTGATTACAATTTGAGTTTAACTTTTTTTACTTTAACATTTTTAACAAATAAAAACCGCTGCCCAAGGAATCACCACTTCCACATCCAGATTTTCCTTCCAAGTCTCCCGCAACGAAAAAATTTTGTGTGTATAAATAAGTACTTATGGAACTTTAATAATATAATATTTGAAATCATCTACCCCAAGAACCCATAAAACGATATCCCACATCGGTAATGGGTGATAGGGGGTGGTAGTGGGGGTGGAGGAACTAAAAATATTTTGAGGTTTTTGGTTCTTGTACACACACTAAATCACATTTTTTTCACCCCCTTTCATAAAGAGGTGGGGGTGGTTAACACCAAAAAGTTTTTTGAGACCTTACAGATTCTCTTTATATACTAAATACCAATTTTATGGATTCTTACCCGCTTGATTTATCTATTTATCCCCATTTATCCCAATTTACCCCCAACCCATCAACGGAATAAGATGAAAATATAATCTAATTCCAGGTGACGTTATAATACATACGAATATCAAATTTTAAGTCAATATCTTAAATGGTTCCAGAGTAATCGTGCGCATCAAAAAAGTTACAGACAGACAAGACCGATAGACAGACAGAAAATTTTTTTCGCTCAAACTTAAAATCTCGACGTTTCATGACATTCTAAGCCTATTTGAACAATCAAATTTTCAATTTTTTTGTCATATGTGGATGTGGAAGTAAAATTTGCTGCATACCTGCAACTGTCGGAAATTTTGTCCGCCGACCTGCAAACTCATTTGTGCCCACACATAAAATAGAGATAGTCAATCCTATTGGGATCTGGAAGTGGCGTTTAATAATACGATTATTTTAATTACTTCTTACTAGTACAGTAAGCAAAGCAGTAATAAAAATGGTAAAATTCCCGACCCGAAAACGATGATAGGAATTTAGTTATTTTTTTTGCAATATGCTTTAGAAAATCTCAAATCTCAAAATCTATATTGTCGCATTACCTGCTTTTTATTTTTCAAGGTGGGAACCACCCCCAAATACTGAAACATTAATAACTCTTCTAATTTTTCGAATAAATTAACGAAAATCTATGTACTTATGTTTTTGAGGTGGCTGTGAATATGACTGTGAGGTCAAAACTTATGGAACAAAAATATTAAGGGTTGAAATCATCCTTAAATACTCAAAAATTAAGGTCTTCTAATTTTACAAATAAAATCACGAAAATCCATATACTTATGTTTTTGAGGTCGCTGAATATGATTAAGAGGTCAAAATCTAGGAAATACGAATGTATTAAGGGTTGAAACCACCCTTAATACGGAAAAATTAATAGTTTTTCTAATGTTATAAACAAATTCATGAAAATTCATATACTTATGTTTTATAGGTCGCTGAATATGATTGTGAGGTCTAAATTTATAACAGATTGTTATAAATAAATCATATTATTAAAATTACGTAAACTCATTAAATAACATTTATAATATGCACTCTAAACAGGCTAAAGTGCAATGCAACCCGCTTTTTCTGCGTATTCTTCGAAAAAATAGACAGCTATTACTCGTTTCTCTACCTACTATAGACATTTAAAATGCGCGTACAAACTGAAAAGTTCCAACATTATTTCAAACTGTCATATCTCTGGAACAGTTTGTCGTACGAAAAAAAAAAAAATAAAAACCCAAACTCTTCGTTTTTTTTATAAGCTTTTCATTCTTATATCATGTTTTTGTCAATCTTATAATTTCTGAGATATTTCAGTTGTAAATACATAATTTTCTTGCGTATGCTCTCAAGCGTCATATTTAAACTTTTATATCTCTGGAACAGTTTGTCGTAGGAAAATTAAAAAAAAAAGATTCGTTTTTTTATAAACTTCATTTTTGTACTCTTACCATTTTTTATAAAAAAATATTTTGTGAGCAATTTCCAAAAACCCAAGTTTTTTCAAAAAATTAAGAAAATTTTCATTATTGAAAATGGGTACAGAATGAAAAAGAATTATTTTAGAAATTCCAAAAAATTTGAGCATGTTAGTAATAATATGCATTAACAATATCTAGAAGAATCTTGAAAAAATTTAAATTAATAAGAAATTCGAGCAATAAGATTAAAAAAACATGGCGCCTAAATTTTTAAATGCGCTACATTTTTGTTTGTAACTTTTTTAGTTTTCATTATAAAAGGTCATAATACGTCCCAATCGAAAGAAAATTATATATCTTTAATTTCTACAACAATAAAATTTTTTCTCATAGCTGTAGGTTTTGAGTAATTTTAGAATTTAACCTCGTATATTTTTTCTGAACGTTTCGGAGCCATTTAGAAAATGCCTTATTTCCAAAACTAAATAAACATCGGAGAAAAAAAAAGGAAAAAGCATTCGATATGTTTTCAGAAAAGCTTTCTTTTTGTACTCTTGCATTTTTTATTAAAGTCCACATTTTTCGAGTAATTTAGAAAAAAAGGGGGGTGAAAATCGCAATTTTCAGTTCGCAATATCTCGAAAAATATACATTTTAGCAAAAAAGTGAATAAGACTTTCCTATAGTTTGATTCTCTATCAGATATTTTTTTGCGGCAACCTCTATGAAGGGGTAGGGGACCATCCCTAACCAAAAAGCAGGAAAAATGTACATACTTAATGAAGCATGTTGAAAAAAAATTGGAAGTTCATTACATCGTTTTCGGGCTAGGATTTAAAAGCTTCACTTACTGTACTATACGTTTTATTTGAATTTTATTGTAACTTTAAAGATGCCACCAACTCCATATTTATGGATTTCTTCGACTAAGATCTGAATCACTCCATATAAAAATGATTAAGTACATATATTTATTTAGACAAACATGAGCTAGTTCTATGGCAACAGAAAATAAAAACGGCTATAATCAATTAGTTGTAAACTGGAGCTTATGATAATAAAACCCAATTTCCATCCAACCGAGCTGAATAATGAATATTTGACGTCATAATATTTAAGGTAGGTATAAAAATTGAATGTTTCGGGTTAACACGGCCACTTTTTCCAGTTCTCCCTTTCACGAGGGGGTGAAAGCCTCGCTCTGGCGGTTCACGTCAGTCAACTGGCATTACGTCGCTTCACAAACATACGGTTTAATCTTTTTTAAAGAGGGTACGGTTTAGTTTGCTAATTAAGAACCATTTAAAATGTCATTTTTCAGTTTGGCCCTCGCCGGGAGTAATTGTGTTTAATTTTTTCGCCTTTTTAACGCAAACTAAATGCAGGTGTGTTGTAAGATACTTTAATTTGCTGAAAATGTTTTCATTTAAGCCCCGTGCTCTGCATCATTACCTTCACTACTGATTTATGTCAACGGTTCTTTTGGTTTATTTTTATTTGCTAATTTACCACTGAAAAACTCAACGTACACTAGCATATTTTTAAGGGTAATGCCGCAACAGAATTTATCGCCCTCAGTGTGAGTTTCGCATCAGAAAGCTGAAGAATTTAACTTTAATAAAGTCACAACGTTTTGACTAAGATATGGTTTTTAAAACATGTTTAAAAAACATAAAAAAAGGAAGCTAAAAATTATGAAATAATGTTTCACCGTCGTCGCCCAGTTAATTGAACCTTATGACCTAATATAGATATTGAAGTGGGTTAAAAATGCATTTGAATTGGTTATTTGTTCATTTTTACATCGACCTTATTATCGATACAGATTTTGTAAAAAGTGTCCAAAAATGCTTTTTTTTCAATTTTTGAATTTCGCTTTGATATCAGTGTATACGCGGAAGCTACGTAATTTCAGACGAGAATTACATAGTGGATATACCATCCTTCGGAGGTATGTCTATTAAATGTTAGGCAAGTAAAAGATCCCACTCTTCTTAAGGGAAGAGGTTCGACAAAATTTCCAGGTTGGGGGTAGCTCGTCTCCTGGCGTCGGTGATAGGCCCTGATAGCGGAAATAGGCCGACGTTAAATAAATAGATAAAAAAAAAGTAATGAAATTAAAAAAAAAAACTATTTTCATTGGCAAACTACGATATTCAAGTACAACAGAAATTTGCAATAAAAAAAATATATAGTTGTATTCCTTAGAATAATAGCAATTATTTAAAACAGTTTTATAGATTATACTATGGTTGGTTTTTTAATTATTTATAATAAACCGAAAATAAATGCATATTTCCCTCTCACTCTACAAAATCCTATCCTTAATCATGAACTTTTGAAGAGAGACTGTGTTTAAAACGAATTAGCTCAAAGTGAAATTTTTACAGGAACAGCTTACTTGAGGTATATACTTTATTTTAGCATACTGCATATTAGTCGTAGCGGTACACAAAAAAACGTTTCAAATCGTGATAGAAGCAAACCGCTTGGCAGAAAGTTTACTTACATATAATAGGTTGATTTGGCCCGCAGCACCTTAGCAGGGGTGGCGTCAAATTCAAAATGGCGGAATTTTTCAAAATGGCGCTGCTTAGCCTTTTTCTTATGGGACTAATGGGATTACAATCAAATAAAATACCAAATTTGAACTTTTATAATTTAAAAGTAAAGCGTTTTCAAACAAAAATCAAAAATGGCGTAGTTTCTCACAAAATGGCGTCTTCTTTTTTAAAAAGACACATCATTTTAAGATTTTTAGTTTTAATATATTATGTAATACACCGTATTCAAAACTATTAACATAGGTTCTGTGCTATGAATTGAAATAAAATAACTGTACAGAATTTTAGGTGACTATTCAAAACGGCGTGGCGGCGTGACTAAGTATATAAAGCAGGAACGTAGATATAACACAGGTCTGCGAGGTTTTGTTGTTGGGCAGATGGGGGGTCATTTCCGAAGTAATTTTTTGCGCTGAATCCGAATCTGGCCTCAGAATTGGCCCATCACGTCACGTTTTGAAATATTTGAGGTTAAATTCTTGAAAAATGGCTTTTTTAGCAACTTTTGAAGTTATGCGTAGAACTCAACAAAAATTTTAGCTTATTTCTAATAAATACATCATTTAGTACAAGGTCCTTCCTCTTTAAAATAAGCTTTCGAATGGTCATCTACGATGTTTCCTCGCAAAGTTATAGCCATTTTAAGGTGACATGAATTTGAAACCATGTTCCCTGCAACCCAACAATCTTAACAAATCTACTCTAAACGAATCAGATTTAACACAACAGAAGGGATAACATCAATCTTAAACAAAGGTTTGGTTAAGTTGTAGATCAGGTTTCAAATTTATGTCACCTTAAAATGACTATAACTTTGCAAGAAAACATCGTAGATGACCATTCGAAAGCTTATTTTAAAGAGGAAGGATGGTACTAAAAGATGTATTTATTAAAAATAAGCTGAACAATTTTTTGAGTTCTATACATAACTTCAAATGTTGCTAAAAAAGCCATTTTTAAGTACTTAACAACAAATATTTCAAAATCCTGACGAGATGGGCCAATTCTGAGGCCAGATTCGGATTCAGCACGAAAAATTACTTCGGAAATTACCCTCAGCTGCTCAACAACATTCATGATCCCTTTATTCGCAGACCTGCGTAATTAGACGGATAGTATTTCCGAATCGTTTAAACTACAAAATAAAAAAGAACAAAATAAAAATGAATAAGAATTTGTTATAATTTAAAATGAAAATATTTAAAAGTACTAACTTTTGAATTATATTGTTGGTGCACATGTCTTTGCAGGAAGTGCATTGCAGAGTACATGGAAGGCCACTTCTTTTGCATTTACAGTGGTTACTTCTGCAGTTTTACAAGAGCATGTAGCTAGCTCTTGACAAGTCTGCCATACATTTGGAATAACAGACCATAGAGGAGTCCACATTGTACCCTTTTCAACTCAGCCACATCCCTTCGGTGATGGCGCTACATCATCTATATCAGACTTGGCCAGCTTGATAAGCAGCCCTTAGGATATGTTGGTACAATGCTGCGGAAGTCGGAGGTATGGAAGGCAGTGGGCATGAAATCGCTTTAAACGCTTTAGTTGCATTATCGATTTGAGAATTCCATGTTTTCCAGGCAGACTTTTTTCCTTTGTAAGAAAAAAAAGACACCGTGTCACATCCCGTACAGCATGGAACCCAGGAAGAGCGCTAGCCTTATCGCCAAGAATATCTAAAATATGAATTTAGTGTATTAATGGTCTTTTGTATGTTAGAGGGACTTACCTGCCATAAGGTGTGCTGATAAATATCGTCTCTTTGCACCTGTACCAAAAAGAACCCATAGATTTTGGAGACCAATTTTAAGTCGTATTTACTTCGATATATTTTCGGTATGCCAGTCGTAGTGTAGTGGGTAGTGGTGGTCTTGAAATATTTATTTTTGATTCGAACAGAAACAAATTTTTCGCGCGTGGATAATAGGGAATTAGCCCGCAACTATTATAATTAAAATAGGATTAAATGCCGCCATCTTGAATCTTATATAATGTACTATTATTTTTATTATTATTATTTGATTTCAAAGTATATTTATTAAGTTATTAATCAATTAGAAAACATTTAAAATCAGTACTTTTGAAAATACGCCGCCATTTTGAAATTGACGCCACTTGAAATAAGGCGCTGCGGGTCAAATCGATTGTTTACATATATAGACCACCTATACCAAGTGGTTTGCTTCTATCATTATTTGAAACGTTTTTCCTATATTTGGGTTCTACCACTACGACTATAAAGAAAGTTTTGAATTTAAAAACAGAAAGAAGGTTCTTTTATTATAGAGTGTTTATCCAAAACTTTTACAAGTAGATTCAGATTTGTGTAGGGCCACAAAAAAAGTCTTACGTTGTCATGCCTTGAAAAAATATGTAGAAAATACCTTAGACATTCCTTTATAAGACACACACAGACGATCGTCTCGGGGTACTGTACTCCACACTAGCGGCCAGTCAGTCATGAAACACCATGTATATGTATATATCAAGCCAAAGATTTTTCGAAAATTGTTCGTAACATAAGAGTTGCTAGGTTCCTAGGATCGAACAATTTCTTTGCATCGTAACGCCATCTATACCTCAATTTATAAAATGACCGTGTTTACTCCAAAACTGAAGTCATTTATATTATACTGTAGTGAATTAGTAGAGTAAAAAATTTTGGATTAAATCTTTGTCCCGCAAGTCATTTGCTCAAACAAAAGAATGCTGAAAATTGTGTTTTTTCGCGTTTTTTTTAAATATCTCGGGTTATATAGCTTGTATCGCAATTAATAAAAAAAGGGATTGTTCATAATGAAATTCCGAAGAAAGCTATCTATATTTTGGGGTCAATGGAACATAAGAAACAATAAAATTCCTTTAACGTTTTAGTTCCTTTCTACAGTACATAGACAGTAGACTATATTCAGGGCTTTCAAGAACTGTTATGTAAGTTATTCTGGATTTATTTTCTCATAGATATCTATGAACTCTATACGCCAGTAAAGTTTTAAATCATCAGCATATAGCAAGCATGGTATATCTATCGAGTCAACAATATCGTTACTAAAGATAATACACGGGCCCAGGGTAGAGCCTTGGGGTACACCAGAAGTGATCGGTATCTCCAAGGACTTATGACTAAAGTATTCAACATACCTTCATCGCATACATAGATAAGATTAAAAAAAAGGTAAGGAGTGAGGACGACAACCCGACATTGTTTAACTTATTTAAGAAAACGCCATGGTCTAGTTTATTCGTCTAGAAGTCGGTGTTAAAGCTACTGAATAAAAAATATGTTGCTGAAGTTGCTAACGTTTAAGAAAATTATTTGCAAATTATACGTCTTATACTTATATTAACAAATGTTCTCCCTCATGCGAATAATGTTTTATTACTTTCAAAGGTTCCCGCATAAACAGTACATTTTACGGCAGCCCAGCAATTTCCGAAATCACAGCAGTAATTGAATTAAAGTGTAGTGCTCGTAAGATTGCCGGCTAGCAAGAGATAAAATCTGGCGTAGTAGTCCTGCGATGGTCAGTACATTACATGCCCTCCAGCCCCTAACAGAGGGTTTAAAATTCAAACTGTAGCCAGACGCGGAGTCCTGTTATGCACTCTTGAGCCACCCTCATCCTAGGAAATGAAAACTGAACACTTTTACACACATTTCATGCTCTGACAGTTCGTGCTCCTGATTAAATTTTCATTAAAAATTATAGACGGCATAAAAATGTCAGCAATCTGCCACTTTAATTAATAGGGAATGCTAATTAAATACTTAGGAGCGATTGACTCTTTAAAAGGTCCGCTGAATTTGCTAATTGCTTTTTTAAATTTGATGGCTATTTGATGTTGGTGGATATTATTTATTGGCAACTTTGGTCCCAGGGCGCTCTTTTTAAATTGCAAATTTATTCAGTATTTATGGGATGATAAAAATCTTGAATTTGTGTCTGTCCAAACTTTCAATTTTCATTACGGACCGATTTTAAACTATTCATTGATATAATTATTATTATATATAACTTTTTATTATTGGTACATTAATTGCTCCAAACTGGAGCGATTATTAACTATTTTTTATCAAAACAATTATCAAACTGTCAGTGCTGAGTTGGCTATTTATCTTAAATCAAAGACAAGAAGTGGGTTTCAAGTGTTGGAAAATTTGTATTGAAAGAAAGAAAACTACATTAAGTTAATATGCAAATGACAAAATGCGAATTTAAAAAACTGCTGCCTAAGGAATTACTACATCCACACCTAAATTTTCTTTGGGGGTGGTAGTGGGGGTGGCTGATTCCAAAAAAAATTGTTGGGCTCTTAGTTGTTGTACACACACTAAATCACAATTTTATTTTTTTTGCCTCTTTTAATAATGGTGGCTGATGCCAAAAAATTTTGAGGCCTTCGGTTCTTGTACACACATTAAATCAAAATTTTATTTTTTTGCCTCCTTTAATAATGAAGAGGGGGGTAATGGGAGTGGTAGTGGGGGTGTCTGATTAAAAAAAAATGTTTAAACTTTTGTTTGCTGTGCTCACACTAAATCACAATTTTGTTTTTTTACCCCATTTAAGAATGGGGTGGGGGTGGTAGATGCCAAAAAAAATGTTGAGGCCTTCGGTTCTTGTACACACACTAAATTACTAATTTATTTTTTTACCCCCTTTAATAATGGGAGTGGTGTCAAACAAAAATGAGGCCTTTGGTTCTTATACACGCACTAAATCACAATTTTCTTTTTTGACCCTGTTTAATAATGAGGGACGGCTGATGTCAAAACTAATTTTGAGGCCTATGGTTCTTGTACACACACTAAATCAAAATTTTATTTTTTTCACACATCTTAAATAATGGGGTGATAGTGGAAAGGCCTGATGCTAAAAAATTTTTTTAAACCTTGACTCTTTGTTCATACACTAAATCCAAATTTTATGTACTCTTGCTTGCTTTACCTATCTACCTCCCAACCCTTCAACGGAATAAGATCAAAATATAACATAGCTCCATACCTCGCTATAATACTAAGTGTACCAAATTTCTAGTCAATACCATAAACCGTTCAAGAGTACCAAAAACAGACAAATTTTTTTATTTGCTCCAACTTAAAAAGTCGATGTTTCATGACATTCGAAGCCTATTTCAACAAAAGAAAACATTTTCGAAATTTATTTTACGATTATTATACTTGCACGATGTGGGAGTAATTAAATACACTTTGACTGTGCATGTATTCGGTCAGACCACAATGACGTCATTTGCTCAAACGGGTTTTTTCATCTAATTCTGTTCTCCCGTATCAGCAATCAAAATTTCAAAATGCGTTACCCAGTAAGTGTAGCCTTTATAGTGTTATAGTGTTTCAACTAGTTTTTAGAGTGTGGACACATTTCCTAATATTAATTTAGTTTTTAAGTCTGCCTGCGGCATACAGGAGTCACTAATAATAAGTTAAGCCGAGCTGGACCCGCTCTGCCCAGCCCCGGCATCCGATGAGACACATTCATGTACCATATAATATATAATAAATTTTGTACGATTGACTTTGATTGATAATCCAATGAAGCAACGTTCAGCGTGGTTAGTACTTGAATGGACGAAATCCATCTTGGAAAACACGGCGATCTCGTCCCACCTTCTACCTTGTATATCAGCGTAAATGCGGAAGCTATGTAATTTCAAGAAGAGGATTACGTAGTGGATATACCATTCTTCGGAGGGGATGTAAAGCAGGCCGTCCCTTGTCTATTAAATGTTAGGCAAGTAAAAGATCCCTACTCTTCGAAAGAGGAGGTTCGGCAAAATTTCCAGGTTGGGGGTAGCTCGTCTCCTGGCGTTGGTGATAGATCCTGGTAGCAGTCGAGCGTGATCGACTATGTACACTTGATTAACATTTTGCTCGAATACAGCACAAATAACTTTTATGAGGTGCCACTGAGATTAAGTAATATCTTTTTAATTACTTCCACATCCAGTGCAAGTATAGTATCGACAAAAAAAAAATGAAAATTTTTATTGTTCAAATAGGCTTAAAGTGTCATGAAACGTCGACATTTTAAGTTTGGGAGAAAAAAATCTGTTTGTCGGTCTGTCTGGAACTTTTTTTCGCGCGCGCGATTACTCTGGAACCGTTTAAGATATTGACTTGAAATTTGGTACACGTATGTATGTATTTTAACTAGATTTGGAACTACATTATATTTTCATCTTATTCCGTTTAAAAATAAAATGGGGATACATTGGGGTAAATGGGGGTAAATAGGTAAATCAAGCAAGTAAGAGTCCATAAAATTCGTATTTAGTATATATAAGAGAAGCTAAAGTCTCAAAAAAGTTTTTGGCATTAGCCGCCTCCATTAAGAACCCCCCACCATTATTAAAGGGAGTGAAAAAAATAAAATTGTCATTTAGTGTGTGTACAAGAACCAAAGGTCTCAAAATGTTTTTTTACTTTATCCACCCGCACTACCACCCTCTTCCACTACCTCCACCCCCACTACCGATGTGGCATATCATTTTATGGGTTTTTGGGATAGACGATTTCAAATATTATATTATTAAAGTTCCATAAACAATTATTTCCACATACAAATTTTATTCGCTGTGAGAAGCTTGGATAGAAAATCTGGATGTGGAAGTAGTGATTCCTTGGGCAGCAGTTTTTATTATTGCGCAAATGGGTATTTGCAATCGGCAATGTCCAGCTGCAACTTTCTCTCGTTTCCTAATAGTCTTATTAAAAATACTTTAATGACATTTTAAAGTACATTTGATATATCACTTATTATTTGTAAATTTTGTTCTAACATAAGAGATACACTATACAGGGTGCGCAACTTAAAACTCCTCAGGTTTGAAACTTTCTTATTTTTTAAGCGACGACCATGCTAGGTACATCAAATTATAGACATTTTTAAAGACTTTAAACATGCATACAGTGATTTAAAAAAAAAATGAAAAAATTGTTAAGAAAGGAAACTTAATTTCTTTGAATATTTTTTTACCTCACCTTGTACAGAAATGTGTTAATATTTTCTTATAAAGGTTTTAATTAGCTTCAATTTATGTTATTACGTCATATTCGAGATTATTTTTGGTTTTTGAGAAGGAAATTAAAATAATTCCTTCCGATTCCAAACTGATTTTTTTTTAAATAAATGAAAAAATGTAAATAATAATTTTATGCTTTATCTGTAAAAGACATATCACAAACAATACTCAACGTAACAAAACAGCAACAAAAAACAAAAGAAATAAATATTTTTAAAAACAAACTTATATTAAAATGGACTGAATAATAGGAAATTGCAAAATTTTTATTTTTTAAATTTTTTTATTTTAATAACATAAATTGAAGCTAATTAAAACCTTTATAAGGAATACGAATACGAATCAGGTATCCGTTTAGTTCCGTTATCCACCAATTTTTAGTAAATCGCGAAAATAACCTAAATCATGAGTTTTGTTTAGGTTATCTTCACGATTTACAAAAAAAAATGGTGGCCAATGGAGCTAAACGGATACCTGATTCTTCTTCAGCACGTCGAAATACATATGGGTTACTTTTTTTATTTTGTGTGTCTGTGTTATTAAAGTACTTAATGAGTAATAATATTTATTAATAATAATAAATTGGACTAGACCAGATATAATGAATCAGATTGACATTCGTGCGCCACTGACGACTGAATCACGAGACCGATGCGCTTCTATGTAGTCTAGGCGTTCGCGTTACCATTACTCTCAAATCTAACGCGGAGGACGAGCATGTGTAGGTCGTAGACTGTGGAAGACCTACATCCTTATATCCATTCCAGGAAGTTCGTTTGTAAGGAGTGATACGCCAATAAACAAACGATAGTCTTTGATTGCTATCTACATTAGTGACGTCTGTTCAAAGATCCATTGCTCCGATTATATTACACTTCACTCTTTTCCTTCAAAAAAAAATTATCTGAGTCTCGCGACGGTGAATCGTTAAGGTATACGTTCTAGTGCTCATGGAACGGAGGCCTCACATATCTCAGCGGTAACGAGTCCGGTTATTAACTAAATTAACGAAGTTTCGCTAACATTTAGTGGGGAGATTCAAGCCGCTTCCAGTAACTATCCATTTTCTGTTCCATGTTCATTCGTTTAATTTTCATTATTTGAAATGCTTTAAAAAATATTCAAGTCTGATTTAAATCGCGGTTTAAATCAGGCCAAACCTGGAAAGTAGGCCTCTTAAGAAAGCATTTCTGGGCACATGTTTACACGAAATTCTGTTATTATTTTTGAGCACCAAATTGTCCCAAAATATTTCCGATATAACCAGTAAAAACTTATATTTAAGCACTATCCTCAGATGGCCGTAGCTCCCTTAGGAAGCATTTCCGGACACGTGTTTAGAGGAAGATTTCTTAGTACTTTTGCATTTAGAATCAGTACCTAAAAGGGAATGCGGGAATTTCGGGACTCTCTGTATATTATATTATATAAAAATGTATAGAGGTGATTCATAAGGAATGGATTCTATAGCGAAAACAGTATTTTTTTCTTAATAACTGAGGTCAAATATTAATAATTTAGATACGCGGTGTTAAAGTTATAAAAATAATTCCGATATATTCCGTTATATTTCAGTTATTATTTCACACATAAACAGAAAAGTCGGTACAATTAGGTTTTTTGACATGAGAAAATCGAATATGCTATCATTTTTGGTGTATCACATAGAGGGCGCTACGTAAGCTATTTTGGTTTAACAGAATCAGTCATAACTTTTTTGTACTTCGTTCATTTATAATCTCGTTGCAAATTTTCTATTTAACTATCATTTTTAAACAGAATCTTCAGAAAATGCACCCTTATCGACATTTTAGAAAATCATGCGCACCCATATATATTTTTTTTAAACTTTTTTGCAGTGATCCTCTTTCCTCTCCAGAATGCACATTATGTAATATTATATTCTTCATTTTAACAAAAATAGCTCTTAATACCAAATATCTAAACAGGTGAAATGGTTAAATACAAAATTTGCAATAAGATTATAAATGAACGAAATACAAAAAAGTTATGACGGATTCTGTTAAACCAACTTAGATTACGTAGCGCCCTCTATGCGATACACCAAAAATGATAGCTTATTTGATTTTCTCACGTAAGAACCTAATTGTACCGACTTTTATGTTCGTGTGTGAAAAAATAACTGAAATATAACAACATTACAGAATTATTTTTATAACTTTAACGCCCTGTATCTCAGTAAGTATTAATATTTATTAAGCAGAAAATTAATATTTTCCATATTACCCATTCCTTATGAATCACCATGTATAAATAATTTCCAACACTGTCACTGTGCGTGACCAACGCACTGTATAAGTGTACAACTGACAATAAATGCATTCGAGAGCCTTATCCACCGTGCACTCGAAGCGCAACAAATAACATTTTAAATAAATTTCCTCTTAATATGATGAGGGTTTAAAATACGACAAAAACTTTCGCTGAGCCAGAGCAAAGTAAGTAGAAGGCAGAGGGAATCAAGCAGGCTGGTGGTGCCGCCTGTGACTCGGCATACCGGCCTGCGAGGCGCCCTGATTTATCGGTCCGACGTGATATACCGAGTGATATATGGCCCAGGCAGCCTTAAGAAATCCACCATACGCGATATCTCGGACCGATCTATGAACCTGTCGGTAAATATAACCAGATTTATGCTGTCCCACCTCGATAACGTATATATATAATAGTACAGTTATTTCGGGGTCTAATGTCAGTTAAAATTAAGAGAAATTCAAGAACAAATGTGTAATATATCACCTCTTCGTTTGTATTGACTTTTTGAGCGTTCTGGACGCAAAAAAAAATTATGACAAACTAGCACAAGATATAAAACATTAAAAAAAAAAGATAACATGGGACATAATAATAAATTGCAATGTTGTGTATTACATTGTATTGTTCGACGATTGCACAAAAATAAAATGGAACACAACCGAGTGGACCATTAATAATGGGCCATAGTTTAAGGGTAGATTCTTTGGATCAAGATATGAGAATATAACCAAACATGGTTTAGTAAATTGTTGCTGTGTCAAAATTGTAATTTTTTTTTGCAATATCTTAACTACCTCTTCACTGATCTTCTCCCAATTTGGTAAGGAAACATTTTTTAAGCTATGAAACAAGAATTTATGCATCACATCACGCTAACCCATGGAGGGTATCTCATGAGCTATACCTGATGATGAATATTTTTTCTCTTTTTTTTTTACGAAACATTGTGGCACTTTTGTCTGGAAAATCTCATGCAGGAGTCATTTCTACGCAAAAAAGGTACACTTGATAGAATTTGATAATTCCAACTGTTTTCAAGGGAACTGCCGCAAAGATTTCGAGAGTTCTTTGAAAACAAACTCAATTTGAAAAGGACAAATTTTATTTATTGAAAAGTATGCTTTGATGACGTCTTAGTTCTGTCATTTATGTACAATTTCAATAGTTTGACATTTTGACAGAACTAAGCACACTTTACAATAAATACAATTTGTCTTTTTGATTGAGTTGGGTTTGTTGAGTTTTATACGTAGAAATAACTCATGCATGAGATTTTCTAGTCAATAGTGCCACTACGTTTCGTAAAAAAAAGAGAAAAAATATTCATCATCAGGTTTAGCTCAAGAGACGCCCTCCACGGATTAGTGTGATGTAATACATAAATTATTGTTTCTTAGCTTAAAAAATGTTTCCTTACTAAATTGGGCGAAGATCGGTCAAGAGGTAGTTGAGATATTGCAAAAAAAAAAAAGAAAAAAAATTACAATTTTGACACCCTGTATCTTTTTTCACAGCAACAATTTACTAAAGCATGTTTGATTATATCCTCATATTTTGATCCAAAGAATTCTACCCTTGAACTATGGCCTATTATCAATTGTCCTGAATAGAGTATCCAAAAAGATTAACTTTTACTTCCACATCCAGTAGAAGTATAGTAACGCAAAAAAAATTTGAAAATTTTTATTGTCCAAATAGGCTTAGAATGTCATAAAATGTCGAGATTTAAGTCTGAGCAAAAAAAAAATCTGTCTGTCGGTATGTCGTTCTGTCTCTAACTTTTTGTGCGCATGATTACTCTGGAACCGTTTAATTTGGTACAAGTGTGTATTTTAACAAGATCTGGAATCAGATTATATTTTGATCTTATTGTGTTGAAGGGTTGGGGGTAAATAGCATCGAGCAAGTAAGCGGCAATAAAATTGGTATTTAGTAGGTATATATAAGAGAAGTTAGGGTCTCAAAAATTTTTTTCGCATTAGCCACCCCCATTACCTACTATTCTCTATTAGTGAAGGGGGTGAAAAAAAACAAAATTGTGATTTAGTGTGTGTACAAGAACCAAAGGGCTGAACATTTTTTTTACTTCATTCTCAGTGTCAAAGAGGGTCAAAAAATAAAATTTAGTGTCTGTACAAGAATCAATTTTTTTTGCATCAGCCATCCCCACCGGAAATCTAAATGTGGAGTAGTGATTACTTAGGCAGCGGTTTCTTTATTAGTTCTTGTGTTAATAATGCTATTATTTTCTCAAATTCTATTTTAACAGATGATAATTTTCTTCCAATTAAAATTTATTTTCAAATGTATGTTAAACTAGACATTAATATAATATTGCACATCCTATATCATCTATGTCTTCACAGTTTTTTTTAAATAAGCTTATTTTGTTGTCTTATAAATGATTACAATTCATTCTGTAACGGTTTGTTGTCGGGCAACTGGTTCGGAGATTAATCAGGGTCCAGATTAGTTAATAAGACAGCCCAATAAAAATATAAACAATTTATTTACTTTTTCAAACAGGCAGTGTTACATAACATATAGGTACAGGTTATATATCCGTATCTTTTACGGTTCTTAGGACAACATTTTCTATTATCTGAGAGAGAGAGAGAGAGAGAGAGAGAGAGAGTGTGTGTAACAATGCTGCTACTGGAGTGGTATCGGGCGTCGGGCGAATATCGTCGACTCAAGAAGTTTCCCAGCTCAACACGCTGTAGGAGGTCTCCATGTCTGGCTCATTCGCTCTGGTTCTGGCGGCGAAACAACGCCGGGAATGACTATCGACTCGAGGCTCAACATGCTGAAGGATACCCAGGGTCAGATTGCATTCGTTCCGTCGTGTTTGCGTCGGGAGATGCACAAAGCTGTAATATGTCCAGTTCACCACGCTGTAGACAGATTGACAGAATTGCTCACACTGAATTAGTTGATTTGGGGCCGGGCTTCTATATCCGAGAATCCTCGCTTACTGGTGACGTAGAACTGCGTATAGTTTAGTGTCGTGTGCAAATCCATGCCTCTAGACGGGAGATGGGTAGGTTTGCGGGCCGTGTGCACATTGGTGTCGTGTGTAAATCCGGAATCTTAGTAATGGAGCAGGAATTTAAAGAATGCTTCATTACAATTCCAGCAATACCTAAGATTGACTACAATATCTACCCCCTTAGGAAGAATCTTGGCTTTTGGGTTAGGATCCGGCCTGAATGGGGGAATTCACTAAATTAGTATCGGCAGCACAATGGGTCACAAGGCCCGAGTGAGGCGACCTTTCGTCGCTCCATTAAAGGAAGAAATAGGCTATATTTGTTATTTTCAATTTAATAATCTCCCGATGATGCCTACTGTATTGGCGAAACGTCTCAATATAATTAACAGTGTTTCGGTGTTTGTAGAAACTACTTCATTCTTAGTATCACATTAAAATTTGCAACCCTCTTTAGGCTCCGTTGTTTTAGTTGCTAATCGATTCTTTCAATAGGGTTCATGCTCTAATGAACGCTTACTTACCGTCTAAATTTCAATACGACTGGTGCTTACAAAAAACGTGCCGAACTGACAGACAGACAGACGGAAATTTTCAAAGTTATTCATAATTCGATGACTAATACAATGATATGAAATTTTTTTTATCTACTAGCTATATTTGCGGTTTTAGAAATGTACCGATCAAATGCAATATACTCTTCGTTTTTGTATTTGCGAAGAGCATAACAACCATAGTAAGTAGAAGAAACTAGGAAACTAAGTAAAGGAATATTAAAAAATTGCAATTATTATTCAAACATGCAATATATAGTTTGATTACAATAAGTATATTTTAGTGTATACAGGGTGATTTACCACAACATGCGGAAAATTTATCAGTAGGTTGTCCCCACCGAAAGAAGTTAAAAAAATGAAAAATTAAAAAAATATGACCAAAAAAATTACTTTATTTTTTTTGTAGAAATGCCTATGACTTTAGCCAATCTGACGTAACGCGGTGCAACCATATCACTCCCCGCCCTCCGCTTTTATCCGACTTGGGATTGACAGCAAAGCTGGATTTGATCACACTACAAAAATAGCAAAAATTAAAATAATTTTTGTAGAACTCAGCACGGTATCGATCTACGAATACAATTTTAAAATTAATGGTACGCTCCGACTGGAAGACGGGAAGACGATAAACACATTAACCTTGTGTCAGTAAACTCTTATACTACGTACTTGCAACGGACCCGATCGTTGAAGTTCGTAATAAAATAGACAGAGACAGATACCAGTCACCATTGCATGTTGGTCAAATTCGATTTACCTTATTTTTATTTGAAGAACGGATCCATTCCAGGTGCGTAGTTTATTGCCTTATGCGCACTTATCTAGACAAATAACACTAGCGTATCTTTGAAAGTTCTAATGAAAGGAAATATACTAAATTACCTCCGATCACTCTAAAATTTTGCAGGGGTTTTCCCACATAGAAGACTAGCACACCATTTTATTTTCCGCATGTTGTGGTAAATCACCCTGTATAATACATTTTTAACGTAGTCCCTATCTATTCCTGCTAATGTTATTTATAAAACTATTATTCTAGCTGGATTATTAAAATAATATGGCAATATTACTATTTAATTACTGATAAGCAAATATGAATAAAACACTAAGAATCGTAATGTAAAGCCACGAGAACGACCTACGCTATCGAGTCCAATGCGAATAATGCCTGACACGAGACAAAGTATCCCCAACGTGACGTCACGCAGCACGTGTTGCCAAAGCAGAAATATTACTTTCAATCGCCAATACGAAATAATTCAAAAAAATAATGCACAGAAAGAACTATATTTTAAAATCTAATATAATAATTAAAAAACATCAACAAATAAGTTCTTTTACTGTGACACATAAACATTCTTCTCCTGGATTTACCTTCATCAATAATATTTTGTGTAGATTGTTGCTAACTAATTTATATTATATATACAACACACTATTTTTGAATCACGATGTATCTTGTACGATAGCATAAATTATGATTGCCTAAAATGACTGTACTACAATAATAAGCATGCGAATATACAGCCACTCTCTGCTCTCCATCCCCATAAATCCGACCCAGTGAGCCAGCCTTTCCTTTTCTGCTCTCCGACTTTTCTAATTAAGGGCACGTCATTCAAAAATCGGTGGTTGATTTGTGAGCGCTTCGAGAATATGCTTTTCTAGTTTTAACGATTTGATATACTCTGCTGGCAAGTGTGGAGAGTGGATATTGGCGGTTTGAAAACGGCTGAATCTTTATTATATTTCTTTATTTTTCGTATGCGAATACAAAGTTATTTGTGAGAATTAAATTTATATATTTTTTCGAAATTGCATAGGAAATCAGTCAGTCGTATAAAGTACGCAAAGTTTAAAATGCGGTTCAATTAAATTATGATAGGTTAATAGAGTGCGTGACATGCAAAAAGGGAGTTTCAAGGTTGAACATTTGCTGTTTAACCTTTGTAATTACATGTGAGGGTTGCCGACTTTGGCTCCTTGACATTAATATATTTTCTATCGAGAAATACTTTTCATATGTTTTAAACTTTGGAAGGGGCAACTTCGGTGTGACGCTGCCTCTAAAACAGTTTCTAGAAACACCGAAACACTTGAACACTACACTCAATGCAAGTTTCGCTAACCATGATGGTATCATCTTCAGATTATTGAAACTTTAATAATCTCCAGATGATTATATTATTATATGATGATATCATAGCAATTTATCAATGTTAGGTAGTCCCGTAATAGTCTCAGCAAGTTTGTAAAGCCCTTGTGCTATATTATATAAACTACATTCTGATATTTTCTTCAAAATACTTCGAGCAGTTTTTATATAAGAAACTCCAAGGGTAAGAAACAATGACTCTTGTCTCTACTTTCTCTTATTTTCTGTTATTTTCCGTTATTTGGTCACATAATTGTCGTAGACTTGAATTTACTTTCTTCGCTATAGTGCCAGAATTTGGATTTCCTAGTACTTTTATGTCATCAAGTGTTCGCGCAATTTTTCTCCAACCCACCCACCAAAACACCCACCCACCAAAACACCCACAAGCACTGATTGATGGTTTGTTCCACGCTAACCCAGAAATGTATTGAGCTCAAAAGGAATTTTCTGTCTAATATTGTCATAGGTCGGTAATAAATATATATTTTTTTTATTCTCGGCTCCATTACCACCTAGTGCCCTAGTACCTAGTACCCTCTAGTGCCACCCCCTCAGGGGGGCACTTAAAAAATATATATATTTATTGGAACTGAAATAGAATCAAATTTTAAGAAGAAAAGGTTCTATGCAATTTATCACATAAATTGATAGTTTTTAAGTTATAACGACTTCAAAATTGCGATTATAGCTTAAAAAAAAAAGGTATTTCCAAACGGCTTTCGTCAAGTATCTCGAAAAGTATTACTTTATCGAAAAAATGTTACAGACCAATTACGGAAAGTACAAACTGGGAATTAATTATAGTTTTTTATTGATGTAGGATTAATAATTTGGGAGATATTTAAGTTTTTTTTAAAGCTAAAATCGCAATTTTGAAGTCGTTATAACTTAAAAACTATCAATTTATGTGAAAAATTGCATAGAACCTTTTTTTCTTAAAATTTGATTCTACTTCTGCTTCAATAAATATATATATTTTTTAAGTGCCACCTCCTGAGAGGGGTGGCATCCACCCGCTATAAATTAGCAAGCCACCGCACAATATAAAAACTTTTCTGTGAAACATTTACTATTATACTGCCAAAAATGAACGAAATCCGTTCAATATGACATTATTCCGAAGTTTTGCATATTTTTTAGCTCTAGGTACTGTACTATTATATATAAAACTAGCTGACCCAGCAAACGTTGTTTTGCCATATAAATTATAAATTTTTGTCCAAAAAATAAAAAGAAAATTTCACCTAGGGGTATAAAAAATAGCCTACGACCTATTCTCAGACTTACCAAATATACACCAAAAATTTCATAAAAGTCCGTCAGGCCGTTTCGGAGGAGTTCGATAACAAACACTGTGACACGAGATTTTTATATATTGGATTATTATGAGCATAAACACATTACACATATTAAAGAGAACAGGAAACTACATATTTCGTTGTTCAAAATTGTTTTTTTATTTATTAAATGTCTGTTACGTTTTTGTACATCTGTTACCACTTTTAGGTTAAATTTATTACCAAAAATACATTTTAGTTAGCAACACTGAATATTTCATCATTTCGTCGTTTTTCTATAATTTGAAAATGTCGCATAAGGTATTTACAATATTATATATGCATAAAAGCCATTTGTGGACTGAATATCTTACGTCCGGGGTTAATTTACCTCAGGACTTGATATATTGTACCCTCGAAAAGAGAGAAAATTTAGATAGGAATCACCTAAATGTCGTAAAAAAAGAGCAGCTACTGGAAGCGGCTGAAATCTTCTGACCAAATGTTTGCGAAAAATTGTTAATTTAGTTAATGACTGGGCTCGTTACCGCTGAGCTATGCGATGCAGGCCTTCATTCGGCGGATGCTGGCATTTACTTAACAAAGTTGGTGGAGAAGTACATTCTGGAGAGACTGAACTCTGCTCAGGATGGACTTCCCATTAACGACGAACATCAGTTTGGTTTCAGAAGGGGACGAAGTACAGTGCAACAAGTCGTTAGAATAGTTAACGACGTGGCTGTGCAATATAATCTCGGTAAAAGTATCACAATGGTACTCTTAGATATCGAGAAAGCCTTCTTCTACACTGTTTGGATCCCGGGGCTAATATATAAATGAACAATTATCATTTTAAGCGCCACATCACGAAACTCATACACTCGTATTTGACTGGTCGAACGCTGCAGGTGCGAGTGAATAATAAACTATCTACACGTGACATTCGCGCGGGCGTCCCGCAGGGGTCGGTCTTCGCTCCCAAACTGTACAGTCTGTACATTTCTGATTTCCCTACATTCCCGAATACTAACCTGGCCAAGTACGCCGATGACACAGCCATGTATGCGCACAGTCATAATGCGCAAGCGGCAAATATGCTACTTAAGGCTTACATGGCTCATGCCATGGCATATTACGACCAGTGGAAGATCCGAATAAACGTCGAGAAGTCAGAATCTATAGTCTTCACGCATAGATTCACAGAAAATAAAATCGTAACACCAATTTCAATAAGGGGTAACCAAATTCCAGAAAGGGAGTGCGTGAAGTACTTCAGTGTACGAGTAAACAAACGACTAACGTTTAACAAACACATTAACCAAACTATACGGATAGTCTATTCCATGTCCAGAAGTCTATACCCACTCCTGGTCAGGAATAGCAGACTTAACAGACAAAATAAAAAATTGTTATATACCGTTATTGTGAGTTCGGCTTTTACAAACGACTACATTAAAGCTACATCGCAGACATTCTATCAATTCAAGCTTGGTGATAGTCCGTTTACAAACATCACACAAATTAGAGAGCAAAATGCACCTTTTTACATTAAACATAAATTATCATACCAAGCGTTGCGAATCTTTCGACAACAATTATAGCCAAAACTCTTGTTCTTCTACTTTAATTGCTGTCTGACACAATTCAGTCCTCATTCTTTCATATTCCTTTCTTTTCTTTTTGTAATGTTTGTCTTATTTTTCGAAATTTTGTACTTCCTAACTAAATTTTTAAATAATATTTAATGAACCGTAAACAATAAATTAAGTGGTCTAACATAGCCACTCGCTCTTGCTGAATTTCCTAAAACGGGTTTTTTGTTAATAATTTTCCCGCAAAACTAATTTAATACATTTTTTGTTATTGAATTATATTATATATACATTTAGACAAATTGTTTTAAATTTACATCGTTAGATAAGTTCTTATTTTAAATGCCTTTTAATTTACTTTTTGTAAAAGGAGTTGGTCACTTGTTTACTATTGTTACTTGGCGGAAGTTCACTTTGGCGGAAAATGAACGGAAAATAGTTAAGTGTGATATATCGTTGAAATCAAAATTACATCTACTTTCGAACGGTACAATAAAAAATGGATTATTATGTTGAAAATTAAGAAAGTCTAGGTGTCAAAAGAGTACTAAAACGTCATCCGATCTACACCAAAACCTTTTTAGCTTATGTACGGTACCTATATTACCTCTGTGCTAAATTTCATTGATAGAGCCGAAACCAGCGAACTGATTTTCACACATATTGCAAAGTGTTTTCCACGATTTCATTCTTGAAGGCCCGGTTCTGAGGTTTTGCTCTTTTTAGGCCCTCATCTGTTCTACTAAATTGCCCTCGAAATTGCCTTATTCAAGACATAATTAACTACTGCCTTAGGAAGCTTAGGATGTTTTTTTTAGTAAATCAATCTCGTTCTTGTTAAATAAACGAGAAAACATTTATGTAAAAAGGTGTTTTGAGTTGGTATGCTTATAAGTAATACCTCAATTTTGATATTTAAAATTGAGTACATATAGGCGTAATCTTTCGCATGAAAAAGCGCCCTGAATTTTTAATTGGAAACCATTTGAAATTTTAAGGAACAGCATTAAAATATCCCAACGTGGATTGTGTCAGGCGTAATCCCGTGTAACAGTGCGGCTGAGACCCGTAGTCGTAAATCCATACAGCAAAAAAGTTGAGCAAAAGAACTTTTGCTAATTCAAATCAGTTTGGGAGCAGAATTCGACCTACCTCACAAAGTCTCCTTAACTAGTTCATACAAGTTAGAAAGAGAAAGTAACAAAGAACGTAAGTGTAATTTGTGTCGGCAAAGTTTCGGACTAAGTTAGCGCCAGTTTGAAATTAAACTGAACTTTTTATGGACTCTGGCATGAATTTTGTGAAATCGATGTTGTTTACATTTGACTTGGACCTGGAGTAATCGATAACGAGAAATTCATTTAGGTGGTCCTTGGAGCCATTAACAAAAAATTGGAAACTTTGCCGATGCAGTGTTTCAAGTTCAATAATACCTTTAGACGACAGAATGGCCAAGGCACTCCACAATATACCAGGTTAACCGAAATGTACTTATGCCATCCTCATTTTTATAATTTTATGAATACTTACGGCCTAGTTGCATATTTTTAATATTGTAAGTAAGTCATAGTATACTTAGTGGGTATAGGAAAAGTCAAGATAAAACTAGAAGTAAAAATAGTAACATCACAGTACAGATACTGTTCATAATTTCATAATTAGCATAATTATTTAAAAATGTAATATTCGTATTATTCTGCTATACCTAGTATAAATCTTTTTCTCAACAAAAATGTTTGAAATTTATTTTTAAATATTCTTAATTTTTTAATATCGTTAATTGTGGAAGGCAACTTCAAAGATAGTACTATTGAGAGCAGGTATTCTTATTTGCATGTTATTTTTTGTACTGAAGCTATGAAAATCTTGACTTATAAAAAATTAGCTGTCCTTAGACTTCACGTACAATATTAGATCTGATATAATATGTACAAACAAAAGGTAAAAGTTGCTATTTTATAAAAACAGAACGGCATGCTTGGTAGTTTAAGGCTCCCATGATACTTCTTATTATTTTTTTTGCGATAAAATTTCTTCTTTCTGCTGTTAAAATGCCTAGAACAACTCCAAAAAGAATATTCCTTATCTTCACCTTGACATAAATTTGGTATGATAAAATGATAATATCACTTTCCAATTACACTAATAAAATGACATCTTCATTACAAAATGTGAAGACGCACATTGTTTCTTTATTTTTTATACTACAGAAAAAAATACAAATAATTTGAAAGCTTAATTACTAGTCTTTAATTTTCATCCTCAGCATTTTCGACGTAAGTGCCATAGTATCTGAGATATTTAACATTTAAACTAAATACTTAGTTTTATAAACGTTCGGACGCCATTTTTAAAGTTCCGTATCTCCGAAACTATTAATCCCACAGAAATCACAGGCACACAAAATGAAAAAAGTGGTCTTTTTCTGGTACTCCATTGAGTAACGCATATGTATTTCGACATTCTGAACACGAATCAGGTGTCCGTTTAGCTCCATTGGCCACCATTTTTTGAAAATCGCGAAAATAAACTAAACAAAACTCATAATACTCATTTTCGCGCTTTACTAAAAATTGGTAGGTAACGGAGCTAAACGGATACTTAACTCGTATTCAGCATGTCAAAATACATAGTTGTTACCCAATAGAGTCCCAGAAACAGATCACTTTTCACTTTTATTTGTGACAGATATATTTGCATACGCGATTTTCTAGGAAATGGCGGAGGATCCGGGTGATATTCACTTGTAATCTCCCTAGTGCTTGAATTACTTCCGGAAATTTTTTTGAGGTCCGAATTTTTTGAAAATCTTCCCGAGGCGCCAGCCGAGGAAAATTTTCTTTAAAAATTCGTGAGCGAGAAAAAATTTCCGGATTTTTAATTCAAGAGCGAGAGAGATTCGGTAAAAAAATTTTAAACCAAAATTACTTGACAAAAAAAACTTTAGAAATGTTTGCAAAATCTTGTAGGCAGTTGCCAGTGTTAGATTAATTTTTTTGGTTTTCATTTTTTTATGTGGTTTCCTCAGATCTTAGTAAAATGAAATATTGAATAGTAGATGAAATATGGAATAACGAGAGTGAAATAAAATTAAAACAAGTTTAGTATACTTATTTCTTATATTCCCTAAGCTCTAGCCACATAAAAATAATATAGCGAATTAATATTAGTCATAATAATTTATTTCGTATGCAATCTTTATACTACAGTAAAGGGAAACCAAGACGAAATGATATTTGCTTTGATTTAAAGTGGTGACAAATAATATCTCCTAAAAAAATCGCTAATAGTTAGCCACGGAATCACAAGTCTGCCCTGCCAAGCAAGAAGGTCGTAACTGACATTTTGTTGCTTTTGAGATAATCGCATTTTTCGATTATTTACAATGCCATCTACATTTTTCATGGGAAATTCATAATCTTCTGAATGAGAGCTTGTTTTATTAGACCAATTTTTATTGTTTAAGTTTCTCTTTGAAATATTAAACGTTTTTCAAAGAAATGCAGATACGACATTTTTTCAGAAAAAAATTTAAAAAATACAATAAACAAAAGTCGTAAGTGAATAAAAAAGTATATTTCTGAAAAATATTACAACAAAAATTGCTCTGATTAAGTTAAAAGAATGTTATTTATTAAAGAGTCAGTCGTTAAGGAGTTCATACATTAAGATCATCGTGAATACTTTCCTCCTGGTCGTCATTAGCAACTGAGAAAATTTTCCAGAAGTATTAAAATTATTTTTTCTTCAAGCGTATTAAAATGTTTAAATTATGTCACCAAAAACAGAAGTAGAAGTAGGACATTGTTTTACTAGTAACAAAATGTTAGTACCGAACGCCACCGTAGTGGACATTGTTTTACTAGTAACATAATGTTAGTTCCGAAAGCGCCACCGCAGTGGGTACTGTTTTAATAGTAACATAATGTTAATACCGAAAGCCACCGATGGCGCGCTATCCACTAGCCACTTGTCATATTGTGTCAACATGTAAGACTGTAGTTTGAATATTTGTACATTTATGATAAATAAATGAATTTTTGCATTTTAATACGCTAGAAGAAAAAATAGTATATATTACACGGAGTAGAACGCCTTTTTTTGTGTTTCGCCCAGTTTGTGGCTTCGGCTTCGCCTCAGCCGCAAATCCTGGGCTCAACACAAAAAAAGAGTGCGTTCTACTCCTAGTAATATAATATACTATTATAAGTAAGCAACCAGGATATAATTATTGCTATCATAACAATGTGACAAATCTTCTGGCACATAATCCTTGTCTGCTACTGAATTATCGATATCAGTCAGCATATTTACCATTCCAACATTAGACTCCATTCCTTTATTCAGATGCATTGAACATGATGAAGTGAAAATATTTTCAACATCATAAAATAGCCTTTTTTCGAGAACACACTGAATCGTCAGATGTAAACAATCCCACATAACTTCAACTTAGTAGTCGTAACTGAACATTTTTATTTTGTATTGCCAAGCTAATTTATCGTATCTAACAGAGCCACCATATAGATATCACATTTATGCTTGGTAATATCAGATATGACAATTTCGCTTAGAAAAATCAGTATACTTTGCATATATGACAAATTTTAAATTGAATTTGAATCGTTTATTATGAAGATACGACCTTGAAAATTTACCAGAAGTTGCTTGGGTGGTTGTAGATACTACAAATGCCAATAACTCAATTTTCATGAAAATGTCAGTTGAGACCTTCTTGCTTAGCACGGCAGAAGTGTCTTGAAATATGTAATAAAACGGCTCTGTGGTTTATTTTCTGAGGAAAGAAGTTGTACAAGTGGAATTTTTAAAGCATTTGGAATTAGTTAATGATGTAAGGAAACATAGTAAGCCAGAATTATTGTACTAATTTAATTTAAAATAAATATAAAAATACTTTTCATAATATAAACGCCATTGTCTAATCATTGCTGTCAAACCAGGGAAATTTCCACTTATTAATCATATAGGTAGGTGCTCATGGGTAAGTAAGATTTCCAAAAAAATTGATGGTTGTCATAGAAACAATGACAAAATAAACGTGTCCGATTGGCTAATAATGATTGGTATAAAATTTTCATATATTACACAGACACACAAAAAAAAGGGTCTGTTTCTGGGACTCCATTGGGCAACCTCTAATCCGTTTAGCTCCGTTACCAATTTTTAGTAAATCCCGAAAATAATCTAAATTAGGAGTTTCTTTTTTTTAGGTTATTTTCGCGATTTACAAAAAAAATGGTGCCCAATGGAGCTAAACCGACACCTGATTCGTGTTCAGTACGTCGAAATACATATGGAGTACCAGAAAAAGACCATTTTTTAAATTTTGTGTGCCTGTGTAATTTTATTTTTTAATTTACACGGTTTCTTTTTGGTTTAAAGAATTTTTTCGTTATATGTGACATTTTTCGATGGAAACCTTTTTGAGATACCCTTTCTCTAGGGCTAAAATTGCAATTTTTGAATGCCACCTCATGAAAACGGGTGGACACTCCCCTATAAACGGCCCTACAAGCTTCCGCATGACATAAAAATGTTTGACTGATGCATTTACTATTAAATTATTTAAAAATAAAACGATATTTAATACATATGACAATATTTCTAAATGAAAATCTCTAGTTACTGTACTAGTAAGTTTCAAAAAAGTTACTGCTCGAGTTCAAGTGAGCGCCGATCGAATATGTACATTTAATTTTGAAATTAAAGATCAAAGATACTTACATTTTTAGGGTAATGTTTTTTTCTTTTTTATTTTTGGACTATCTTGAAAAAAAATATAAATTATTGATGTTTCTAGTAAAAAAGTACCGTAAGTTTTAATTTTGTCTAAACAGTTAATTACACAACCCCACAAAAAAAGTGGTTTGTCCGGCGAACCAGACCTATGTCTCCTTATGTATTTTGACCCGCTGAACACGAATCCGAAAAACACCTCTAAAATAAAAAAAAATGTGGTCTGTCCGACAGATCAGACCAATGTGTATCTTTATGTATTTTGACCAGCTGAATCCGAATCTCGGTTTTCATTTCTAACCTCAAAAAACATCAGTAAAAACCGGCTTTTCGCCTTTCACATTATTATGCAGTTGTAGGGTTATTGAGGTAATGAAATAAACATATTTAAAAAAATTCTAACTACTCATTTGAGTGTGAAAGGCGAAAAACTGGATTTTCGGGGTGTTCTTTGAGGTTAGATATAAAAACCGAGCCAATAATCTGACAATTCTGATTTCGGATTTGGATTCAGCGGGTCAAAATATATAAGGTCACATTGGTCTGATTTGCCGGACAGACCACTTTTTTTATTTAGGGATGTTCTTTGGGGTTAGGGATGAAAAACGAGCCAATTTGAAAATTCTGTCTTCGGATTCAGCCGGTCAAAATGCATAATGATACACTGGGCTGGTCCACCGAACAGACTTTTTTTGTGGGGCTTATTAATATAAGCAAGCAGGTAGACTTTACAGTTTTTAGCAAAAAAAAAAACATGTTACAAAACTCCCTTAATTGAAGACATCTGAAAATCTTTAGCAAGTAGGTACATTCAAGAAAAGTTCTAATAGTTCTTTATAGTTCAATGCTTTTTGTGTCTCTAACAGCCGAACATAAAAAAAACATATAAATGTATTATATTCACTGCCCCTTCACTAGAGCAACTTTCATATACTGATATACAAAACACTATAAAACATATAAACATCTATCTCTGCAGGACCTTAATTTGTGGCGAAAAAATGTAACCATATTTTCTCCTGTGCGCCTTTCGATGCAGGAAGTGTATGAGAACGAACAAGTACGGTGGAAACTCAGAGGATATTCGTGTAAAAGGCGTTCTTAAGAACGCCGTTCTAATACAGTCAGCGACATCTATGGCTTCGGCATCTAAATTAGTGCCTACTCTACTTCTCTCTACCATTATAAATGTTTATTCGGTTTATTATGCAGATATACAATAAATTATAATAATGTTTAATAAGTATTGATAAAACTTTTTGAAATGTCATGCGAAATGAAAGATATAATATTAAATTCATAAAAATGTAATTCTGAAAATGTATTTATTCCTTATATTCCATTATTAGTTTAAATTGTAAATAAAAATAATTTATCAATAGACAACTTTAGTAAAGAAGCAAGAATAAGTCAAACTCAAGCGAAGTGTACATTATACTGTTGTCACTTTATGGCATCCATAATTAAAATTAAATATATTTTAGGTATCGTTTTCACAATGAAGAAAGATGTGATGGTGTCATGTTATTTAGTAGTGTAGAGCGCTTGCAAAATTAATCCCATGGTTGTGAAAGTAAATTGTAATAATTCTTCAAATAATTGGTATTTTTTTAATTAAAGTTTAGGATTATATTGTTATAGTTCTACTTAGGTACTCCGTTAACTTTTTTAGGCAATATATGTATTAGGAAACAATTTTGAGCAAAAATCACAAAAATTTCTTCATTGGATCTCTCTCTATGGTAACCTTAATACATTGAAGATCACAGACAAAAAAGGAGAATTATTGAAAAAAATTTTTATTTTTTAATTGAACTTCTTTAAACGTCTCTAAAAGTTATTAAATGAAAGACTATAGTCGGATAAGATGGGTAAATTTGCCCCGCACGGATTATGCTCATTTTTTTGCTTGGATTGTTATCAGTATCAGTTACAATTTTACCAAATTTCAACCCTTAATATTAAACCGTTTTCGAGTTAAAAAAAATTCGAAAATTTTCTAAAATAATTTTTTTCTATTGAACGGCATAAAGATTCAAATAAAACTTTATACAGTTATAGATACTACCAGAACATAAATGTGGAAAAAATTAGAACAGAATCTGACAACAGGAACATTGAATAAAAAATTCATGAATTTTTCTGGATTTTTTTTAACCCCTATAAAATATCGACACACCTATCAAATTTTTTCTGTAGAATTTTAGGATGATTTTTTACCACATATAATTTATCTAAAGCGATGAAATAAAATGTCTTTTTTTATTTCTTTAAATTATGATATGCGGATGCTAAAATTATCATATTTTTTTGGTAGCATCTTGGGATAGTATTCTATAATTAATAACTTTTTTAAATCGATGTTATCAGTAGAAGGTCTTTGAGAAAAGTTAAAAGTTCCTTTTTTATATTTTTAAATTATGATACGCCGATGCTAAAATTATTATTTTTTTTTGTAGCATCTTGGGACACTTGTTTATAATACCTAATTTTTTGAAATCGATGTAATTTATGCGGAGTCCAAAAAAAAAATGTCTTTACTTGTGCTATCTATGCGCATGCCTAGCTTCTAGTTGGCGTCCTCTCGCAAACATTCGCGACGTCAAAGATTAGGCGGGAATTCATTATTCCATGGAACTCAAATTATTATTTATTTTTTACGTGTATTTTTTCACCGACCTTGTACTACATTAATCGCATCGGCTCCGCCCCCAGAAGGGTTGGCATGATGCTCTTCAGCTAAGAACCTTTCCGATATTTACAAAAAACAGCATTAGAATCGATCAACTTTTTTAGTTACGAAGCTACAAATATACGGACAAACATACGTGTTAAGTGCATAACATTTATCTTATAGTCGAAGGTTAATAAAATATTTTACAAGAAACATTTTTGTAAGTACTTATATGAAGTGAAAAATTAATAAAAAATACAGAACAGTAAGAACTTATTTGTGATCTTCTTTTCCTCATAGTTACAGAACCTGGTTTCCTGGGACATACTGTAAAAATTGGCATTTGGTACTGAAATTTTGTGTTAAATACATTTTGGTCTTGTTACGCAACTGCGACTTACTAGAAAGGATAATGTGTATGCATATAAGTATGTATATTCCTTCATATCCTGCCAGATCATAAAAGACTGCACCGATTATCATGAAACAAACTTCAAATGATTTCTCTAAATCCTGAGTACATTATTAGATATACAAACACCCTGAAAAACTAAAGTGGCTGACAGTGGGTACCATATTGCTGAAATAAAAAAATTAAAAATTTGTTTAAACGCAGAGGTTCAAACAAACTATCTTGAGAACGGGATTGCATATTGTGGGTTTACTAAATAATATAACAACACCTATACATGGCGAATAGAGTGAACATGTATTGGAAATTACAGCCAGGTCAACATTTTTCACCCACGGTCATTTACTAAATTTTTACTTTAAATAAATTAATTATATTCCCAGCCGTCGTAAACAAAAAGTTAAAACAAAATAAACAGCAAAAAAACAAAACACAAGAAACCCGACTATGAAAAAAAAATTAAAACTAAAAAATCATATGATTCAAATATATAAAGCCTTCATTTTTATTACGAATGTATCAAAAACGGAGGAGCGGAAAAAATCGAAAAAATGATGTGTCCATTGCAAAGCACTTACTGAGATCTGAATAACTTGAACAGTTTTGAAGACAGTTATATTAAAAACTGTCCCAATTTCGCCTTATCAAAATGTGTTAAAAAAATACGCCGACAGCGCCATCTATTATATGCAGATATACTTATACCCTCACAATACTCGAACTCCCCTAAATTATATGTGTACCAATTTTCAGCTTGATTAGTCATTTGTTTTCTGAAATATACCCATTATAAAATTTAAAAAAAATTGTTTTAAGGCCCCATAGGATACTTAAGGAAGTACTTTTCGACTAAGGTACGTTTAGTTTAATCGGCACCATTTGACCTCAGAAAGCTACAATTACCCTTTACTTTCCGGACACCCTGTATATAACAAGGAATTTTTTTTAACCCCAGATCATGTCCTATAATCATGTTGTAATGTATTATCGTATAAATAAAACCACATCGATATCGGTTGAAACTTTAGACAGCTATATAGAAAAATTTACTCTTTATTGATGGTGTGCAGCTCCCTGAAGGTTTACAGACATAACACCTTGCTAAAACCCTTTTCGATCAAATACTCTTTCAAATAGAGAAAACCGCATCGAAATCGGATTGCTCGTTGAAGAGATATGAAGCCATAGGCAGACATAAAAATATACGTCATTATAACATCCTTCCTCTTTGTGTCGGGTCAGGGTAAAAAAGGATATGCATTTATACTTATATAAAATTATCCTTAAAACTAATATAAGTAATTTTCAAAAATGACCACTTAAAATTTAATATGATGGGAGTTTCAGCACATTTTTTAGTATAAATTAAATAATCTTCATAACGCTTTAATCCAAGTTATTCAAATTTCAGTGAGTGTTTTATAATTGACACATTAATTTTTCATTATTTTCCTCAATTTTTGAGACATTCGCGGTTAAAATGAAGGCTCAACACATTTGAATCGTATATTTATATTACATAAGATTGTCTTAATTAATTATATACATGATATTATAAATCTCTTCCCCAATGTGATTCAACCATAACACAAACAGAAAGCCAATATTATAAAAAGATACTACTGCTCATATACTACAGTCGGACGCCTATTAACTCACACAAAATCATCTATTTATTCACGAAAATGGTACAGGAGATAATATGTAGTGCGAAAAGTTAATTTATTCGTCATCTGAGTCCCACATTCGAGTGAAAACATATTTAGTAAAACAAACTTAACCCATTATCAACGCAAAATCCACAGCATGTCACTTCTATAAGGAAAATATATTATTTTCATAATTTCTAATAACATAAAAATTTTTAATTCATCCATATAACTTAGTAATCAATCCATTAAGAATTAACTATTACCAAAGTATTCCTGCTGTCTCACAACACAAGCGACAAGTCTCGCCGTACTTAAATCAGCAGGATTAAGCACAATCCAAAATCACAGCACATTTTTCAGCAATTCCTAATTACCCTAACATCTAATAACCGATAGTACGCGAAGATATCGACATCAGCAGGAATACATCGTCCTCTGTTCCTGCTGGACCCTATTTGTAGGGGTGGGCAAGGCAAGTACGTTGAGGGCTGCATTCTTGCGCGCGCTGCAATATACTCCTGCGAACGTTTGCCGTCGGCTCGGCTTCAATCCTGCTGGCTCTCCTGCTGCAGTTGCAGCCCTGTGCGTGGTCTCTACGCACGTTTCAGTACCACAGCGTAGCGTGCGTGCGATAAAATTGCGTGAGTTCTGGAAAGTTGAAAAACTATAACAAGTAGTGATTTGTGGCGTGTCAACACTATTTTATATATTTGTTTCTTTTTGTTGATTACACTGTTGGCATTTGTTAATTTGACGTTTTTACGATGTTGTTTTCCGGCAGCGAAATTTATTAGTTGCTCATAGAAAAATGTTGATATTTACTGACTGCTTTGGTTGATGATGTTGGTTGGGCCTTTGAAAAATGATAGAAGCAGTTTGCGCTAATACGAGGTATGTCCGTGCATTTTTCTTACTTAATTTTAGGTTTTTCAAAGCGAAAAAATATTTTGAAAATTTTAAAAAATTTTAAAATGCTTATTAAATATTTCACGAACGTTATCAGTGGATTTATAACTAAAATATATAAGAAAATTTAAATACTAAGTATAACCTTGCGATTTATAGTATTTAATAGTAAATTAGTTCCTAAAAATATTTGAATAGAAACAAACAAAAAATAGATAGAATAAAATAAATTGATAAAATGATATATTTTAAATTTCATAATTTATTTATAATAATTCGGATAAATCTTCACAACTTTAAAGTAATTTAAAGTTTTTTCCATCGTGGAACATAAATTTAAAAAAATATATACGATGAGGAAATTGCAAATAAAAAGAATTAAATTGTTTAGTATGTAATAAAAACTAAACTAATTTATAAAGTCATCCAACAAATAATTTTCTATAAGTTATAAATGTAATTCAAAATTTTTAAAAAATTATTAGAGTTTATTTGCAGAAAGTAAAATAACTGTATTTAAAGAAATAAGAAAAACAAATGTACCCCCAAAATTACACATTCAAAATTTAAAAACAAATAATAAATAAAACATGATATATATTTTTTAGAGGTCTTAAAGGTCTTAAGCATTTTTTCTACAGATTAGATTTATAAAATACCCTCAATTTGTTGGAGTATTCAAATATTACATATTGTTTTAGAAATTTAAACAATTTTTATTTTTTATAGAATATATTTCAAATATATATTCTATAAAAAAAGTTAATAGAAAACTTGTTGAAAATTGAAAGAAATACTTTTGCTTAAAAATATTTAAAACATTATTCTTTATGGTTCACAAACGTTAGTAAACTTGTACCTCCATTTAATCTCAATCAGTGATTCAAAATTATACAGATTTCTGTTAATGTAAATCATCCTTATCTTATATCCTTATAACCACTTAAACATAAAAGAAGATTAAGCAACTATTAAACTAAAATATTATTTTGGGCATTCAACAGATAACTTGATATCTAACATCAATATAAAAGCAAAAAAAAATATCCATTATTTCTAAATCTCATCATGCTAATATAATAATAAGAAATCTTCCTTAGGAGACACATTATCAAGTAATTAGTATCCTTATCCGTACTCAGAGCATAGTTCATCATAAATAAACATTTGTTACTTTCAAAGCCAAGAATTATTAAAAAGCAAAATGAAAAGGAATGTAAAATCTGACTCACCACATGCATGTCTTAATAAATCAAATATTTCCTTCTACTGTTGACTCTAATTTCAAACCACCGAAAAGTTGCGCAGGATTTTTCTTTCTCATGTGAAATCATCGACAATAGAACGAAATATTTTATTTGTTAAGAAACAAAAATTAAAATTCATGGTACAGCATCCTATATTATGCGATAAAATTGCATTTCACATGGAATTAAAGGAAATAATATCCTTTATGATAATGATAACATGACCAAATACCAAAGAAACAAATAAAACCCACGCTGTCCATATCGCATTACGCCTAGCAGATGCAGTAAGAGACACTGTAAGCACCACCTAATCATATCCGACTTTAGCTCTGAAATTCAAGCTCATCCCCAGGGATAGTTTCAACTCAGAATTGGCGATTATAACATTGACCGCAAACTATCTAGGTAGCTTAGACTATTACCATCAGTCGTATAGTAACTTCGCGAAATCCCTGCGCTTCTGTTAAATACAGATAGCTAAAGTAAGGACTATCCACTAGGATACTACCAGGATAAACTGCCTAATCCGCGCTTACTTAAGGCCTCCACTTTAGAACACCACCATTCTAACAATTCTAAGAAGTGGCTCTCGAATCGGAACGTCCCATTCGAATCCTGCGGGATTAAATTATTTTATATGGTTGGGGAATCTTATTCTGATGTATCGTCATTAGATTCTACAAATATTATGAATTATACTTGGCATTTTCTTAAAAGTCTTACTCAAATATACAAATTATGTGAAACTATTAAAAATAATTACAAAGTGGATATATGATTTCCTCCACATTTGTAATTTTGTTTGATAGTTTTATATTATTACTTCCAAGCTGAAGTGGGTGTACAGAATAATATAAACTCTTTCTCTTAATACAATGAATATTGTAGAAAATACAGAAAAGCACATTAAACCAGAATTAACGAAAAATGATTTCAAACAAATAAAAGCTACTTCGAAAGTATTTGTTAAATTAAATACTTCTTAAGGAATTGTTTAGAGTAATAAAAGGCATTTTTTCTTAAAAAAAAAGGAATAAACATGATATATAACATATAACATATGACATTTCCGCTTGCACGGTTAAAACATCTTATTTTGGTTATTCAATAAATAACTTTCAAAGAAGTCATCCGTTATTTTCATGTACTGTTGACCCAAGTCTGATAACGCTAGTATATGAACAAGAGATCTCCCCTACGAGATATCTTATCAACTTAATATCTGACATTCAATATGAAAAACAAGAAAATAACCATTCTTTCTATCTACCGTTGATATAAGTCTAACCATGCTAGTATAGTAATAAGAAATCTCCCTTACGAGACATCAAGTAGAGTAGCGTCTCTAGCCCTACCTAGAAGATACTTCATCATAAATAAATGTTTGTTACATTTCAAAGCCGTAAACGGAAGAAAACATTGAAACAAATTAATAAAAACTACTTCAAATATTAGTTAAATGAATACTCCTAGTGAGTTAATGCTTCTTTGTGCACAATATTGGCTGCTTTGTCCTTTGGAGCCAGTATAATCGTGAAGCTGATGTACTAACTCTTCAGCATACTGCATCAAATTATCCAGGAGAAATACAGTTTTCTCTCAGGCCGAAACTAGCTTCGTTTACAGAACACCCCCGAGTTTATTACTTGTGATAGCACAACATACTTTGATAGGAAATTGCAACCTTTTATATTCGTAAGGGCAGTCAGATGAAATAAGTAAGAATAAAACATAATATAATAGTTAATTTATTAAATGGATATTAAGCTGCGCTTCAAAACCTGAAGTCTTGTACCATTGCCAAGTTTGGGAGGTTTTAAGCTGTGTTATAACATTATAGGAACGCCTACCTTCAATCCAAAACCGTGGGCTGGCTCTTTAGCAGGATTCAGTGAATTCAGAAAGTCGGCATAGATAACGGCCCCATCGTTATTTATAACAAAGTCAACATACGTGTAGATTATCCTTTTATTCTCAAAGTTGTTAAAAAAAATATTCAATGCAGCCTCACTATCATATTTTTGTGTTACAATCGCTTGTCCCCGCAACCATGAGACAGACCAATTTGTTCTTTAGATTATTTACATCAGGATAAAATTTCATTATTAAATCACTAACGTTCTTAAATGTTGTAGCCTGTCGAATTTCAATTATGCCTTCAGTTTCTGTTACATGACCTTTCCTATTTTCAACAATAAATAATCAAATTCACCTTTCAAGTAAGGTAATTTACGTAAGGTTATTTGTATCTGCCCAAAAAGAAATTAAGAAAATACTGACGTACATGCGGTACGTCAGTATTTTCTTAATTTCTTTTTGGGCAGATAAAATAACGGCTTGTTAAAATGAATTATTTTTTCATTCTTAGGTTTGAAAAAATTAGTGTCCGCGCGGCACTCAAATGGCTAACTCCTAGTTTTTAAGATAATTAAGATATTTTATTTTTTAGCCTTAATTTTTGAGGAGTGTTGTTTAGACATACATAAAAAATGTATGTATATAATCTTTTTTGTTTAAAGTGAAAGGAATCGAAAAAATTTTAATATATTTTCCTCAAGAACCAAGAGATCATAATTTCGATATGTTGTACTACTAGGCCATATAATTATTACTGGATCTAGTATCGTATCTTACTTTTGGAGAATTAAGAATAGCAGAAAAATTTCTTACCTTAATATCATTAAAATTATGAAAGATATGAATACAGGACAAACGATACTGTTTATTGGATTAAAGGGCAACAAAAAGCCTATCTTAGAACTATTCTTCGCACAGAAATTAAAGAATATGTATTTGTTATTTTATGTATAATCTTTTTGTACTATGTCACTTTTTCGATAAATGTAATACTTTTTGAGTTATTTGCGTAAAACCGTCTCGAAGTACTCATTTTTTTATGCTAAAATCAAAATCTTCAAATCGCTAGAACTTAGACAATATTAATTTTCATGAAGAATTGTTACCACCCTTTTCTCTGAACATTTGATTCTCTATGAAATCCTGTGATTAGGAACCACCCTCAAATAAAAAGCCGATATTGGGAGTTTTTTAACAGTAATTTACGGTCTTATAGACACTATAGAACATATCATGAAAATCTATATATGTACTGAACGGGAATTCAAAGGTAAAAAGCTTCACTCTCTCCACTAAAGAAGGAAAAATAAATATCAATATGAACGTAAATAGTAGTGTAAAACAATAACATACAAAATTTCGCAAGGTCGCAAAGATAACTTGTATATGTACTAGGAACATCTAGATTACAAATATAACTAATCGTATTATCAGTTGCGTTAAGAAAATCAACAAGTTGACCTGAATACGCTCTAAAGAGACACTCCTCCATGATGTAGCTGATTGTCTGCCTATCAGCACCGCAGCTGCATTATGGAGGTGGATTTATTTTCCATTTGTGAAAGAAGTCCGCACATCTTCCATGATAAATGCTCAATCTGTTCATACTGGACCATATTCTTCTGGGGAAGTCGAAATTGGCGAGCTTTTAAAAAATACACTACAATTCCCTAGCCTGCATTGGTGTGGCTTCCTCTCATTCTCATTTCCAATATTGTATGATGTTGAAGCGGCTATATTGTAGATTTTTGGTTGCCGCATTTGTAGAAGTTCTGGATCGAAATTTATTGGTGTTATCGTAATCAGACAATGAATGAATTTGAAGTAGAGGAATTGTGTTGCATTTTTGGCGTTCTCTGGTAAGAGCGTGTTGCCTACGCACGTGTGGAGGAGGAATATGACTCAGTGTTGAGAACCTGTGGATAGGCCTGAACGTTCATTATAATAGCTTATAAACAATTAAAATGCTCGAGTACAATATATTTGTGAGGCAAAACTTGGTTAGAGTTTTTGCAGTGCTTCTTTTTAGTTAAATAACTAAGATTTCACTGACGCAATACAAAGTTAAATACGATGTAACGTTTTCTTACATAACGATGGTGTGTTTCGCCTTGTTTAAGCCACACGTTTAGAGAATACAGTCACCATTTTTAATTGGAAGCAATTCTCTCAATCCGGTAACGAAGGAATTATGACAACTAGCCAATAATTTTCATATCGATACGAACTAATTCACATTACATTCTCTTGCAAATCCTAAAACAATACATGCTTTTGGATATTGTGTGAGGCGATTATTTTGTGGATCGGCGTCACAAGCAGCACTTTTCTAAGCAGGACCATTCTGGAGGTTTCAGTCTACCATTTAAATTAATTTTATTTAGTCCTTGAAATAATTTAATAGTGCGCAATGAGGCCAGCATTCGGAAAACACAAAAATTCAGAAACTTGCAATGTGACCCGTAAATAGGCTGATATTTATGAGAATTTAAAAAAAACATTGTAAAAAGGGTTTAAAAACTAGAAGACGATTTTTTTCAAACGTTTAATAACTTTTTTATTTACAGATCGACTTTGTTAGAAAAACAATCTTTTTCTACCTAATATTAACTTTCTATCCAAATGTTAATAAAACCGGACTTTTCTTTCTTAAGTGTGATGAACGGTCGGACTGACAAACGAGTAGACGGACATTTTGAAAGATATTCAGCTGTTCAGATGTTCGTTTACTAACACAATACGATTTTTTGTTCCATATGTGCGAATCAAATAAATTCAATATACTTTTCGTTTTCGAATTTACATATAACTGACTATATCGTTTAAACTATTAAATAGAGTTATAATAAAGTGTTCCTTAAAATTGAACCTATTATTAAAACGTGATTTAAATCAGTGTTAAAATACAAAAATCACTTTATGTAATCCGCCGATTTAAATCACAGTTTTAATCAATCTCATTTAATCAAGTCAACCCTGTTCACTAATAAACAATTCTAAAACTTAAATGAATAACATATTACCTTAAATTAGCTAAACTGACAGCAGAATTGGAAGTACTTGAAGAGGCAATAGAATAGCTTTCTGAAGAAATCCGGTTCCATGTCCATGGAACTACTGACAGGAGCTGGCCCTGAGCTGGTATAACAAATGCTAAAAATTTGGCGAAAAATATCCCAATTGGAGAAGAATGTATTTCCATGTCCATGGAACTACATTCTGCTTAGCATTTGTTAGATCAGCTCCAGCTCCTGTCAGTAGTGAGGCAAAAATCCATCTGCAACAATGGCCCGTGTACCGGACAGCATTGGAAAGGTCTGAATATCGAGGCATCATTTTGGGTTTTTTGCCAAAATTGTTCAATCCAACCACCTGAGTAGTACAGTTTCTTTTCTTGTTACACAAATAAAGAGGACATACACATATATATGGTATATATCTAAGTAATCTATACCTTCGGAAACACTATTTGTTTTTCCGATCTGATATTAGTATTATAAATTCTCTTACACCAACAATAACAGTAACCTAAAACAAGTCACGACTAATATTTTTCAAGAAAAAGGTACTGAAACGAGTTACCTTCATCATTAAGAATTCCTCGTCTTCAGTATCACACAGAAACTTATTGATTTCAGTTCTAGTTAGTACTTTAAACTTTCGGCTTTATAATACTTATATTGGCGCTTGAAGAGAATTATTAATTTGTGATATTTGGTAATATCGGTGTCGTTTTCAGCGTTAGTTTTTCAGATTTTCCTTTCGTAAAATTCACAAAATTGATTGTAAGTTTGTTTATAACTCATCTTGAATCTCCCTGGTAATACATGCAATTATGTCCCGTGTTCTGAATTTTTGCAGGAACAAATTCGTCTATTTAATTTATCACTAATATCTTCCATAATTATATTTTTATAACCAAAATCTCGGAAAATTTTCAATTCGATAGAAAATTCAATAACAATCGTATGTATTGAAATAACGTCGATTGTAGACAAGTTATTTGCAACACATTACCACCTTTTTTTATGCAATGTTCGTGACGGCCATATTTTACATATTTTTGTAATTTTTCAAATGAAACGTAAGAAATTTAAACTTATATTACTTTTTCTGCCGCTCACAGCGTCAGAAAATAGTATATTGTAATACAAGTGTGGCGAGAGCTTCATTGCTGATGTATGAAAGTAGGAACACGAGCGTGTGAGTGTTCCCATCATACGAGTTTTGCACTGAAGCTTGCCACATGCGTGTTACATACTATTTTTTCTACGGTTATGAAGTTATTTCTCTTAAAGTCTTTCCAAAATTTTAAATTCGCTGCATGTCAGATTTTATTTAAAATCGAGTTTAAAATGATAAAGATCAAGTACTGCTTAAACGGTTGTCATGACTAACAAACAGAACAAATTGTTTTTTCCAAAAATAAACTGACGCGTTATGTCTTGTATCTGCTGCTTTTGAGGAAATGACGAATTCAGACGAAGATATTCCTGCAGAAATTGTTGCAGCCGCTGAACGTGTGAGTTCCGACCTCCTTCCACGTAAATCGAAAGAACGTTATAAGAAGGAAAAATAAATTTGTTGGTCCAGATGTAAATATTTCTAGTATTTCTAACAATGTAAACCTTCCAGTTCTTCCAAGCATTAACTTAAGTAATTGCAATTCATGTGTAATTAATGTACATCTATAGAATTTAATTGTTATTACCAGTTAAATAATATAAAATTCTTTAAGATAAATACACTCTTTTATTCCGGTGTGTGAAGATGTTACTTTGATAAATTCTAATTAAACTGGTACTTTTATCGTATTCTTTACTTATTTTTTCTTGTCATAAATCTTACGTGTTATATTTTTTAATTCCCAATAATAAAAAAACAAAAATATACCTTCTAAAAAATAACAGCAAAATAATAAATTATTTTCACGTGCTGGATATAATGCAATCATTGTTAGCCCACCACGATACGAAAGTAAGATATTACACAAATCTAACAAAATTAGGACCGTTTAAGCCCATAGAGAAATTCCAATTCGTCAAGGTCGGGATCCCGAAATCTATAAGAAATAAATCCGCTAGGGGAACTCTGCCTTCTACCGTTAGTTACTCTGCCCTCCTTTAACGTAAGCATGCATTACATCAGGGGTGGCCGGATGCATTTTTATACTGAGGTTCCGCTGCGTAGGGGGAAGAAATTTAGGGTTGAAAAACAACGGGGAGATATTAATACTGTCTCTCTTAAAATGCGGTGAATATGAAAACCCAATGAATATAATCGCGTTCTATGAAAGGGTTGTGCATACCTGACTGCGGTTGATAAATACAAATTAATTCCGAAATAAAACCGCGGATGACTTTACGTTTTCGTTTTTTGAAGGAGTTTCCTAATCGTCTTTTAGAGGCTTAGCTTTCGAAAACCAACCTGCAACTGTAGTAGTAACAACTGTTGTAATAATTAGTGACCTGCAACTAGATTTTTACTTTGGAATCTTCACTCGTTGAAACTGAGAGCATATTCTTAAAAATAAAATAAATAAATATACTTGAATGTTTAGCCCTCCTATTTGCTTTATTTGTTTACTTAACAAATAAACTTAAAAGGCAGGTTTTGTAAAAAAGTCTCAAAAATATCGCTTTAGCGGAAAATACCAAGAGACATTTTTTAAAGATTTAATCTGTTTTTTTGTCTGAACATAAAAATTTACCGAGATTCTTCCACTATTTTCGAGTAAACGTATTTTGTTGTGCGGTATTCACATTTATTCAAAAAGTAAAATTTTTAAAAACTCTCCGACCATGTCCTATAATCATCTCGTAATCCGTCTTTGTGTCAAAAATATTTTAATAAACAAAATACCAAGAATTATTGATACTCTTTAAAGATTTAAATTTCCTTTAAAATGACACTTCATCCATTTATTTCATGATGTTATTATAGTATCATGCATTTATCATCACTTTTTCGGCCGCTATAACAATTTAAAGTATAATGTAATACATGTACGTAATAGTTATTTATGTTACATACCAAGGGTCGTAGTGCACTTTCTTTGGTCGACAATACAGCTTGCAAGCCGAGGCCCGTAGTGCCGAAGTTTACAAGTATTCGAGACCAAAAAATCGCACTGTTCGACTCGCGGTGTATATTAAATTTTTGTTATACCCATAAATCATTAAACTGGAAAAAAACTTGAGAAAACTAGTGGAAAACTATAATTATTTGAGTCAGGTTTCATATTTGCTACGCAAATAGTAAAGGTAGCAATGCTTGGAATATCCATGGCAACAGTTAATAAAATAATTTTTTCTGAAATCGATCGGCAATGTCTACATTTTCGGCGCGAAAACTGTACGGAAATGTTACTTTCCTGCCCTAGGCCGGGAAAATAACATTCCCTCACGGTTTTTTATGTATATTTTAGACAGTAAATAAATACATGCAGACAAAACTCACATTAAAATTGCATTTATTAGTAAGCAGTTAGATTGTAATGAACAAATGTTATGCATTAATACAAATTCCTGAATTTATAATAATATTGATTGTGATTTCAGAAAAAATAGTATGTGTACTTCCGTGTGAAAGCAAATAATTATAGTTTTCCACTAGTTTTCTCAAGTTTCTTTCTAGTTTAATGATTCATGGGTATGACGGAAAATATAATATGCACCGCGGGTAGTACAGTGCGATTTTTTTGTCTCGAATTCTTGCTGTATTGTATGTAACTGTATTCTTGACCCAAAAAAGTGCACCTACGATCTTTGGTACATAAATAACTATAGGACGCGGCTTCTATTCAAATTTCAACTACTCTCAAGATAAATTAAATCATATTATTATAATAGATTTGAACATTTTTGAAAATAATGTCGGATATAGAGACATAGCAAATAAGGCTTGTGTGGATTTACTTCCAAAAAAGTTAAAACATTTAATATTTGTTATATAAAAGAGAAAATTTTCCCAAATTTGCTTTATTTCCCTAGGGACGTTATGAAAAATAATGACCCGTTGCCAATGGCAACAAGTTTTTGGTACATAAAGCGTCTCTTACGATCGACAAAACAATGGAATACTTACGAGGGAGGTATGACGAAAAGTACTTTTTATATGTATTACAAAAATTGTCGTTCCATAAATGTTTTAAATATATTTCGCCTATGGTATCTTAATGCGATAGCTTTGCTGAAAGATTTTGAATCGCGGCGTTATTTCCTTGCTTTTATTATTGAAATGCGCGTTTTTGAAAACGGCGTATTTTTAACAATTTTCGAAGGACATTTTTTTACTTTATTTAAGAATATTTATGAAAATATTAGTTTTATAGAAAAACTCAAAAGAGATTAAATATAGCTAATAAAATGATCTTTAATTTGCTTTTTCATCTCAGGACAATTCTACATGGCATAAGAGCTTCTTAAAAACATAAAATATCACATTTTGCAAGTAAAAAATGATCTTATTTTAATCTTTTGTTTTTTCATAAATATAATTTTAATATTCTATTGATAATAAATCAAGGCTGTTAAGTTTGTTTGAAAATTTATTGAATAACTACTTGTGTTAACTTTTTTGTGAACAAACATATTATTGTACTCATCGCAAGTACGAAAACGAAGAGTATATTATACTCTAAGACCGTAAATATCGCTCGCAAAGAAAAACATTTCTACCGTGCGTGTAATTTCCCATTAGGCATGTACATCCACGTAGCGCGATAGATATGACAACATAGTTGCCGTAAATTCCTCCGTCGAGCGGAGCATTCCAGCCTGTTATTTCATTTTAGCCAGCTGGCGCGCGCGATGTTGTAATTTTACTTCCGATGCCTAGCGTTCGGCTACACAAACGGTATATGTAATACATATAAGAATTATGTTACTGATCGGATTCTGAACAACTTTAAAAATGTTCGTCTGTTCGTCCGTCACGTTTCTTGTAAGCACGACAACTTAAGACAGAAAAATCCGATCGAATTGAAATTCGAGCAGTAAGTTAGTGATAGCTACAGGAAAACCCTATTGTGTGTATTTTGAAAAAATCGATTAGTAAATATAAGAATTATGAAACATTTTCAGAAAAAAAATGCGCATGAAGAGTGCTGCTGTAACCTTAGATAACATTCTACGAACACAAAAATACTGCTTAGTATACTGACGAATGTTTCTCTAGTTAAGTTGGCATCATCGAGTGATGACTAAAATTATAAGTATAGCAATTATACCTAAAAAATTAACTTATTTTCAAAAAATTGCAAATATACTATAGAATGTTCGACAATTATATAGAAAATGCAACAATCCGGCGAAGAGTATGTTTACAATCAGTGCATATGCTCATTGTCATATTTTACAGCAATTTGAATGTTTACTTTTTCACCTACACAGCTGCTTTGTTAGTTTCGTGCTTATGTATCGTACCAGAATTTGATTTTCTTGTATAGATTTTTCGTGACTTTTCACTTTAAATTTGCCAGCCATTTTCACTTTTGAATATGAAATCGTGTTCAGTGATTTCAAAAATGTATATAACTATAACATTTAAACCATTTTCAAACTTGTTTCTGGGAATTTTGCATGATTTTTCAGTCATTTTATTTCGACCTTATTGACTCCGCTATTGTGAATTTTGAAATTTAGATATCACATTCATATTCAGTGACTTCAAAAATCTATAATTAGAAAGTTTAAGTCATTTTTACAACTTTTTATTCCTAAGTTCCCAAAATATAGAATAGAAAATAGTCCGTGAATATGTCTATTGACATCTTCCCGAAAGTAAATTGAATCTGCTTTCATTCAACAGTAAACGTGTAGTTTCTTATGTTCATACAATAAAATATGTATTAGTTAGCAAAATACCAATCATTAGTTGATTCAAATCGTAATTTTCATAATTTTCTTCAAAGTCAAATGGTTCAGACAGGGCTGTGTTTTGTCTTTAATATCTATAGTGAAGATATAATTTATTTCATAGTTTGATGGTCCTTTCTATCTATTTGCAAAAGTTCAAATTCCTACCATATCCGAAAGCGAGAAACAATAGGCCCGTTGCATGTGCCGTATATTTTAAATTAATTTATATATATATTAATTTCACCAAACATTAGCAATTATCAAATCTGTTTTCATAGTTTCTAACTGAAAAGTATTTAAATCACCGACAAATGTCCGGGAGAAGGGACGTATCTGAGAACACACTCATATTGGACGTCATGACATCTAACAGTATATCTCTGCGAGTGCCATGATTCGGACATATAATTCGGGTAGTTGGCGGTTATTTCCTAAAATTATTTAGTTATATTCGGTCTGTGGTATTAAATTATACTGTGTATTTAAGTGTACCATATTCAAAAGGGTTTAAATTGTTTTAAACATGGCTGAAAAAGGTTATTTCAAAGGTCAATCGGATAATTTATGCCGTACACCTGCCGGGTGTATGCTATATGCTACTGCGTCACAAGAATATTCATAAATAAAAAACTATAAGGCCTAGATGATTTTTTTTAACTTCTCCTTGGCTTCAATCGCTTCGTATGTATATGAAAATTTGCGAAAATAAAATATGAGTACATTCTTAGCGAAGTAATAAGTTAATTGTTATTTAAAGAAAATAATAAACAATAATCTATAGAAACAAAAAGACCATTGGAAGCGCTTGTTTCTGTACCTGAATTTAGAAAAAAAAAAGATCGATTGCTGAATTAGATTTGAAGATATGGCGGTGTAAATGTTAAAAAACACGATTTTTATAATCAATCAAGTTCTCAAGTTTCTTCGAAATAAAAAATAACTGTACCTCAAAAAAATATCGTAAATAGCCACTTCTTATGTAGAACTGTTCACTTTATAAAAACTGTAAAGTCTGGTCTGGTTCTACGCTGATTTCTTTTCTCGTGAACGGAGAGTTTTATGGTCTATTTTGCCCCACTATCAAGCTACTACAAGGGCAACATCCATAAATGGAATTAATTTAAAATATATGCTAGCGTTGTGGCGTCTCCTTCTGCATGACGCTACGCGTTGTTTGTGCGCCTAATGGATTTATTCAAACTTTAATGTTAAATTGTAAAAGAACTGCGTTTTGTATTGAGTAAAAATTCTAAAAATATTAGAATTATATTTTTTACGCTGGACCTATTCACATGATCACACATATATAGATCGTTAACATTACCGTTTACAGTATAGATTGTAAGTACTATATAATCAGCTAGGTAATTTGAAGCGTTTCAGTCACGCTGAACCCTTCTTCTTTGTTCTGGAGCCTGCTAATTTAGAAATCAAGTTGGGCTTTTGTCTGTCATTTATTATTTGCCTATAGTCTCTAGTTAAATAATATACTTTCCAGAATAAAATAACTCAGAGTTGTGTCATAAAATCTGGCGCTGGAGCCAACACCAAATCTACTTCAGTTCTTTTCTTGTCATCATTGTATGCAGATTCGAGAAAACATTAGAAAACACAACCCAATCCCAATTTTGTTGATTTTCTTCGAAGCTGCATAGCATTGGATAATTTTAATTGAAAATTTCGTGGTTAATCAGAGCATGACCAAGTTGGCACGTTGTATTGATTTTAATCCAAGTATCAGCCACAATTTGTGCTTCTTGATAGAAAATAGCAATTTCCTCAGACTATTTTCAGAAAGAATCCTTTACCGCCGCCATTCCAAGTTCAATTACTGGCAACAGTCCCAAATCATCCGTTGAAATGATTTCAAATATCACTTCGCCTTACTACTTGGTCTCTTTTTTACATTGCAAATATTGGTAGTGGCCATCGCCAACACCCATGAATTTTTAATAAGGTGCATGAAAATCATTTTATATACCAACATACTTTTCCAATTATTACGCTTCTAGAGAAATTAAGTTTATTATCAGTTTACTAATGTGTTAAAAAATATGAAGAATACACAGCATATGCGTTAAGTTTCATTAACTAGTGATAATAAGCGTTTTCAAAAAGTTCTCATATTGCAAACATAACATGAAATATATAATCGGTTACTTACAGTTTAGTCAGTTAAAGTTTTATTTTGGTTGTAAAACAAATATAATTTAATTTTAAATAAACTCTCTTTCATGATTATATTATCGGTATGTTTGCCAATCAATTAACTACTGTTGTGATCTAAAAACTGTTTTTCACATGAAGATAAATCACTTTGGTTGATACATTTATTATATTTTTAACTTTTCTTAGCCGGATCCTCATAAAAGCATTATCAACATTAATTTGAGCATAATTTTTCTTCAAGTTGTTTTAAAATTTGAGTCTGACCAAAAGATCGTTTAAATGTGCAGTTTTGACTTAATAACGTCACATTTTTCTAAATACAAGACTTTCATATTTTTTACGTACGAGAAAACCAATGTATCTTACCATCAAAACAATATATTGATGATGAATATAGTCCATTTTTTATCTTTTCTTATTTTAAAAATAAACTGACTGAAAAAATATTGTGTCAACGAACTGATTTTTCCATGGAGAGAGGCAGAAAATGAATGAATGATATAATGAATGTAAGACTTGATTTACCACATGAATATTGTTTTCCATAAACACAATGATTTGCCATTAGTAACCCTTTAGTTGAGTATCATGTAATGACGAGAATCCGACATTTATTTTGTCTATAATCTAATATTCAGTGGATGAATTTATAAATATAAAGGTGGCATCTGTCTAGCAAAACTTACCAATCCTTCTCTCTTCCAGATCCAATCGTCCCTTTGGCTTACCACAATTGAAAAAGAGAAAAATCGAAAACCCTAGCATGGCAACAGTTGCAAAAGGCTTCACCAAAACTTTAGAATCGATAGACGAAAAACGCCGGAAAAAATCCGAAGAAACAAAAGCGCTTATACTGCCACAGAAAAAGCGAGTACTACCTCCTTCAAACAGCGGCAGCCCTGTTAAAAAGAGCCCAAAATTATCGTCCAGCGACGAGGGAGCCGCCGAAGAGAATCTAATACGTGAAACTGAAGCCGCCTTGAAAAATCTCTCAGGTAGTTGGCCGGGTCCTAGAGGCGGGTATGGTAGCCATCACGAGGAGAATCCGGCTTTCGAAAATTTGTTCGACGAAAAAAAGGCAACTGTCAAGATGTCTCCTCCGTCGGCTTCGAATAGCAGCAGCGACAATACTTGCTCTTTGAAAGACGTGATAACGTTGAGGGAGCAACACGAACACGAGGAAAGCTCCGATGAGAAATCAGTCGATATGAGAAGCAAAAGCAGCAAAGCTTCCGAGAGCAAACAAAAAACAAACAAAAAAGGGGAGGTCGTGCACTACCAATCGCACGATTTCAACGAACTAGTTGACGATTCGTCCAACGAGCTTGAGATAGACATGTCGGAGGCAGCTTCAGAGAAGAACGAGTCCAACGATAAATTGGAGGACAAGAAAAAAGATGACGCAAAACCTACCGCCAAATACCCTTCCGAGTCAATTTTCCATTCATTCCCGCGCACTTCAACTTCTTCCTCTCCCTTCTCCACGACGTCCGCGTTTCGTCCACCCCAGCCCTCGAAAAACCCGACCCTAGGCCCCTTCCCCGCCGAGGCCACCTTCGTGGGTTATCCTTCCATTGCGGATCCGTCCTCGGCGGCAGACGATAAACCGAAGAGCATCGTTCCTTTGAAACCGACCGAGAGCCAAGTAGAACCTCAAGTCAAATCTCCAGAGGCGGCCAATAAACAATATACCATCCTGCAACCAGCCAACATCGGATCCAGAGCTGCAAGCACATTACAGGAAGTGGCAAGGGAAGGTGTACAGAGTGTTGCAGCTGTTAGTAGTACTCCCGTGAGTGAGGACGCGCCAAAAATGATCCCGCCGACGATTGTTACTGGTGCGTTGTCCCCGAATAGCATCGGAAGAGGTAAGTACACTTTTTTTAGATGTTGCTACTTCTATGTAGAAGAATCAGTAATGTTTGTTGTTGGATCCAGAAGCGTTTATAATTTTAATAAGTAATGCAGTTTGGCACGAGTAGAGATACATTTATTTTAAAATATATCTCCAACAGGCAAAAACTAAAGTCCAGAATATAGGGGCCAATTGATATATTGAATTTTTGGAGATTTATATCTAAGAGTTCCTAATGTATATCCTCCTGTCTGTTTATCCACGCTCTCCTGAAATAACCGTTTTATCTAAACATGTGAAATTTTTCAAAGATATATTTATTATAAGCACCGGGACAGAACATAACGGAGCCAGATTTTCCTTCTCGGTATTTTTTTTCGGTGGTATCTTAAATCATATCTATAATGTAAAACCTACATATCGGCAGGTATTTGGCACATAGTCAAGAAAATGTTATATCTATTTTTAGTGAAAAAAAAAAAAGGTCGATTGGAGACAAATCGGGTCAGTTTGTTTTCGATTGCTATCGATGGTGTTTTATAGATAATTTTTATCCGTCTCCATGCAGATCAATGTATTTAAGTCCATTGTGGTTAAATCGAATCAGTTTGTGTCCCACTGCTTTCTATGGCGTGTTGTTGACCATTTAGGATATGAGCATATGCAAATAGATCGATTATGGTCGTATTGGGATAATTTGTATTCAATTGCTTTATATGGTATTTTGTCGATTAACACAGGTAAACATTTAGTTTTAAAAAATACACCAAACTCTACCTAGGTACTCATGGGTTTTTGGGATCGCTGATTCCCATGCCGAATTCGGTTAAGCTCCATCACGTCAGGTTCAAGGTTATTTGAAGGTCAAACTAAGAAAATATGGTTGAAAAAATCTGAGAAAATTCACACAGGTTGAGTCCGAATCCGGTGTTCGCTTACCCTCAATAGGCATCCGGAGGTCATTTCAAGGTTAATTTGAGAAAAACAGAGTGGAAGCTGTTAAAAAAATCTGAAAAAAATTACATATAGGTTCTTTGGATCGCTGAATCTGTATCTGATGCCGGTTGACCTCTACCAAGTCAGTTTCAACGTCGTTTGAAGGTCAAACTAAGAAAAGGTGGTTGAAAAAATCTGAGAAAATTCACACACAGGTTTTTGGGGTCGCTGAGTCCGAATCCGGTGTTCGCTTAACCTTAAAAGACATCCGGAGGAAACAGAGGGGGAAGCTGTCAAAAAATTTGAAAAAAATTTACATATAGGTTTTTTGGGTCGCTGAGTCTGCATCCGATGCCGGTTGACCTCTACCACGTCAGTTTCAGGGTCATTTGACGGTAAAATGAAGAAAAGGTGATTGAAAGAATCTGAAAAAATTCAGACAGGTTTTTCGGGTCGTTGAGTCCGAATCCGGTGTTTGCTTACCCTTAAAAGATATCCAGAGATCATTTCAAGGTCATTCTGGGGTCATTTCAAGCCGGCATTCGTCCGCCAGCTTTAGCTGCATATGAAGATTATTCGGCTATCTCAGTGCAAATATATTTAACTCAATGAATCACCTACTTATTTTTTTCTGTGAAAGTTGATGAGCTTATATTCTCCACATAAATCTTGTGGAACGCAAAGTCTGGTCTTTAGGTAGAGTTGCAGAAGCAGAGCGAATATGCAAGTAGAGAGTACCTTGATTATTTGATAGATGGCGCATGCCCACCGCAAGTGAGTTGGGGCAGAAGTTCGGCGCGAATCACGGGCGTTGGCTTCACTCACTTGGATCAAAGTAATTTAATGGTTTTTTGAGTCAGACAAACTGACAAGGAGGCAGACAGACTGTCAGATAAAAACATTTAGTCATTTATTCAGACAGAATTACCGTCAAAAAGGCAGGTAGAAAGGCAGGATGTCAGATAGATGGACAGAGAGAAATGTAGGTGGACGATAAATACAGACTAACAAGCAAACAAACAGGTGTGCAGGTATAAAGGCAGACAGATAAACAGACAATAAGTAGGCAGGTGAGCATTCGTATAAATCTTTTCCAATTTTTTTCACCTCCTATTCTTACTTTAACCTTCAACCGACATCGGATTCGGACTCAGCGACCACAACAACCTATGTGTGAATTTTTTCAGATTTTTTCAACCACCTTTTCTTAGTTTTACCTTCAAATGACCTTGAACCTGACGTGACAGAGCTTAACCGACCTCGGCATCAGAATCAGCGACCCCGAAAACCCTTAGGTACCTAGGTAGAGTCCGGTGTATTTTTTCAAACTAAATGTTGACACTTTGTGTTCCAATGTCTTCTACCGTGTGTTATCAATATTTTCTTGTATGCCTGCACACAAATTGATGTAGTAAAATTAATGGGGAACAGAACGTCCGAACGGTAAGTCCGAGGACTTTGTAACTTTAGGCGAGGATTACTTAGTGGATATACCATCCTTCGGAGGGGATGTAAAGCAATCGATCGCTCGTCTATTAAATGCTAGGCAAGTACTGTTCGACAGAGAAGAGAAGTAAAGGTGATAGGCCTTGGTAGTGGAAATAGGCCGACGTTAAATAAATTTTAAAGAATCTGGACAGCAATTTAGAAACACCCTGTATTGCTTGATTTTTTTTCTATTACACCGAGCATCATTCTTATATATCCATGATGGCCATTCGAATATAAAGATATTGATTCATTTTTCGGTTTTTTTAAATTATCATCTCATTGTTCTACTTTCCACGGCAATTTCCATTACACCGTATTTAAAGCATATACACCACTACTTTGGCCAAGTTTTATCGGCTTCCTGGCAGCGTGCTTCAGTTCGATATCTGGAAGTTGCATCCCACGTCCCAAGATGTATTGTATCTCATTGGTTGGATATTTACGCGAGTTTGTAAGTCGCCGCAAAGTTCCTAATTGAGGCCAGGAAATTCGCCCGGCACGTACCTGTCACCTGCTACTGTGGCGCCATCTAAAGACGCGAGTATTATAGGTTTACTTGATACAAGTTATAAGCCGGCATGTCAGCGACAGAGACGTGACCCGCCTCGGAACTGTCTCCTTACCTCGCCCCTCATCCAGAGCAGGCCCTGAGACGTCTTTGCTTACAACCCTTTTTACGCGCTAATCGCCCCTAATGTGTCTTACCGTGAATGTTAATATTTGGTACCCAATATGTGCAGCAGTAAGCACCGAGGGGGAAAGTTATGAGTTTTTGGATGGAGGTAATGGTGGGCGCAGATTACAGCAAATTGACTAGGCAGCCCTCTTAAATCATTTCAATGCATTTAGGATTCCTTAAGACACTTCAAATATTTTGAGAATTTAATGCTTTTCGTATAACTTGATAACTGATGAGTTGGATGTTTTACTAGATAATCGAGGCTCTATCCTGAATATTTGAGAGTCACCTAGACGTAAACAGTACCGAACTGATATTTTTCAAAATATTAATAAGTTTTTATTCATACTATGCGTATCCTGTACTTGGCACGCTCATCACGGATATTGAAATATGTTTTTGTGTTCTACTTTTCTATTTGAATGTATAAATACTGTTCTCATTTGTAATTCTGTATATTGACTTGTCCTATATCATTGTAATGATCGGTTGGGATTAATAAATGGCTATTCTATTCTATTCTATTCTATGCACTTGGAACGATGCACGGCATAATTAAAAAATCCATATTGTACAGAGTATTTCTATATTGCTGTCCAGAAATTCGGAAGCTAATTTTTTTTTTTTTTTTTTTTATTAGCCTTATTTATATTAATGTCTTGGCGGAGTTCAGCCGTAGGCTGATCTTCCACTCTACCAGGACAGACACTCACACATAGACAACATCACAACACCCATTCCCTGCGACATTGCCATCTGCCGCAGCTGAGACTCGAACTCAGGAGAGGAGAGCGACTAGACCGTGTTGTCTCTCACACAACCGCAGTCTAGCCCACTGCTACCATCTCGGTAACACGTGAAAAACGCCACTACACATCCATACCCTAGCCAGGATTCGAACCCGGGACTCTGTGGCCGCAAACCTAGCATCCTAAGCACTGCGCCACCGAGCCGGTAATTCTATAAGAAGAAATAAGAAACATATTTATAAGGGAGATAGAATCTCCCGAACAGGAGACAGTAAAAGTGATTTTTATTTATTATCACAGCAGCACATATTGAGACCTTTCATATGGGCTGTAATTAATAGGGGCTATTATTTCATTCAAATGACTAGAACATATGTTTACCAAAGGCGTATGTAATTGACAGACTCTAAATTTTTTAAAATTTGTGTTAATTCTTTAATTAAAATCGTGGTGATGGTGAAATTCTTCCCCGGAGTGACCCACCCCCGTAAATGGCCAATAACAAGCATACCCCCGGGCAAAGCTCCCCCCCCCCCCCCGTTTTTGAGGATGCTACACCTCGATCTCGTCAACAAAGTAATCATCTTCATTTACTGTGAAGGGGTATTTTTTTTCCATTGAGGGAGTGAACGGGTGTTAAGCACTCGATTCGTGGTCCTCTCCGTGTTCAGCATGCTCGAAAATGGGAGTGAAATCTTTTTGTCCAGTGGTATGATGAGAGCGCTCTCTCACCTCTTGGGAGGGTGAGGGGCTGAGCGGATGTCAGGCATGCGTCCCAGGGCCCTCCCCATAATTGGCATGCTCGAAAACGGGGATCAATAAGTTAGATTCCGTGAAACATGATCAATAAGCGTTTGACCCCGTTTGGCGGTGGTTTTTGGACGTTTGCGGGGGTGGGTCATCCCAACGAGAAATTCTGCCATCACCACGGTATTCAGCATCCTCGAAAATGGGGGGGGGGGGACTACTTTGGTTGCATCAGACAGTAGTCGGATTTGTCGGGTCTTTTTCCGACTCGCACATCGACTAATTCGATGTCTTAGAATCGTATGGAGTTCAATTTTTTAAAGCACATACTGCAGTTTTTTATTGCATATAATGTATAAGATAAAACACAAAGTGAAGAAACATTTTTTTATTCATTTTTAATATCAAATCGTTATAGCGAACAAATATGCTTTCTTACACACAACATTAAAACATGCTTATCAAATTTCTGTATTCAAATTCAAATTCAAGTTCTTAACTTTATTGATTCCACATAATACAATTTTACCTAACTTTATGCTGTGATCGGTTACGTTTTGCAGAGCCTGGAATGTACCAAATACAATATTCTGACTTTTTAATTCATTTAGCTACAAACATTGTCTGGCCAGGATATAATGTCAAAATCAGTATTGGTTTTAACAGTAGCAACGGATTTCTACCGGATCATATCAAATAACGGAACCAAAGTTGAGCCCTGAGGAACACCAAAACGAATTTATCTCAAATCTGAATACGTTGTTAACCATTCCCAACGGCCACGCAAATACTTATGGAACCATTAGCATATTGCACCCGATGTACCATAGAATTTTACCTTATCTAAGAGATAATCTATATCTAACGTATTAAACGCTTTCGCAATATTATGGATGTAACTGAGAGTCGTCTCTAGCTTGAAGTGTATCATCAACGACTCAGCTAAGTGAAAAAGTCGCATTTTGAAATTTTCTAAATCCTGAATAACATTCTAAAACTAAATGTTGGTAAACACCGTAGTTATCAGTGCTCTAGCTCTATACAGTTGACGACAAAAAAAAAAAAAAAGAAATGATATTTTAATTAGTACACTCTTTTTTTATGAAATCGAGAATTACGTTTGACTTGATAGTGGCCACGAAATATGCGATTATCGTATTTATATAAATTTAAATTCTTTTCATTTGAGCTAGATGTATATTTATAAGTAAATCAAAATAATCATCACGTAATTTGTTAAACGACACTTTTTGCTTATCAAAAACATTATTTATACAATGTGCCATTTAAAACTAAAAAGATACCTCCATAACATAGAAAGTAATTAAATAGGAATGAAGAACTCGAGTTGGTCATATCGTTCTTACAATTTCGTGCTCCTGAAAATTATTACTGACTCTCTCTGCTCGATTAGGAGAAGAGTTATCAACAAAGGCTGAAATTTTACGCAAACTGCATCTTATCAGTAACAGCGACCGTGTTTCTTCAAAACTACTAAGCTTGTGCATCATTTAAAATTGCGTTAGCCAGAACTCTGACAATTTTATTCTCAAGAAGACACAATGACATGCACTTTATGGTCTTTTCTCTATCATTATGCATCCAGCGAATGATGACAGATAAATCTTAATTCTTACGATAGTGAATATATATGCTAGTGTCTAGATAAAAGAAGACGTCAATTCTTCTTCTGAGAGTAAGATATAAGTCAGCGGCGGCTGGTGAAATTTCAATATTTTTTTTCTCGTCTGTGGCGCATGGGACCCATACGAAATTTGGGAAATAACATCTAGAGAAGCACTTCTCTAATGACCCCTAAAAAATTTTGAAAAAGCAGTTTGCGAAAAAATTTTTGAAAATTTGCTAGCCTCCCCTGGGTCTAGGGACCCCTGTTTACTTTTATTTTTTTTTGTCATATGCATTTGACTTTTCATAAAAATGCATCGACAGATTTTAGAGTTTGTGAAAATATTTTCATTACTAACTGAAATACAATGAACTGAAATTTTGTAATTTACAATTTAACAAATTACAATATTTCAATTCGTTGTATCTCAGTTAGTAATGAAAATATTTTCACGAACTCCAAAATCTGTCGATGCATTTTTATGAAAAGTCAAATGCATATGACAAAAAAAAATAAAAGTAAACAGGGGTCCCTAGACCCAGGGGAGGCTAGCGAATTTTCAAAAATTTTTTCGCAAACTGCTTTTTCAAAATTTTTTAGGGGTCATTAGAGAAGTGCTTCTCTAGATGTTATTTCCCAAGTTTCGTATGGGTCCCATGCGCCACAGACGAGAAAAAAAATATTGAAATTTCACCAGCCGCCACTGATATAAGTATAGTCCCGGAACTTTCTTTAAAGCATTATCAAAGTAAATGTCAATATGTGCAGTGAGTTTCGTTTCAATGTTAAAAATGAACTTTTAATACACGAACATGAGCATCTAGGACCAATATCTTAAAGTAAAGCAACAGTAACTTGCCTTAGATCTTTTTGTAAATCATAGGATACAAATATAATAATTTCCCATACTGTGCTGTGTTGTGATTAAATTATTTTCACTTAGACGGTTGTTGGATATAACTTACCAATAAAGCACTAACCTAACACAAGATGACTGCTCTGTCCGCAGCTATTATAACCGAGGAAAGTGACATGACTAATGTATGCTAAGATATAAAGTAAAGGTGTTCAGTTGTCCAATTAAGTAGCAGTCAAAAGTAGATAACTTTAATATTTTTTTACGGATGTTCCATTAGAGTTTTATTATATTTTTTTGGTGGTACTGGTACTGGTACTACTGGACGTTCCTTTCATCTTACGTCTGAAAGACAACAATAATTTATATATTAAGGGCGCCCGCTGCACCTTCTGCAATGTTAGGCGGTTTGTCCACTCTCAGTGTGATTCTTACAATTCTTAGATTGCAACTTAGGATCTTTATCCGAGAACAGACGAGTAAAAACAACTTGTGCTTACCTTAAATTGCTGCTTTACTACTCTTCTCTGTATCTGTCACCATTAATGAACTTTGTGATTTACGTTTTAATATTATTATTCGGTTAGAATTTGCCTCGATAGTTTTTGTGTTGTGATTGGGGGTCCTTAATAGGCGTGTGAAACTTCACGAACTTCCCAAACTTCCCAAAAAATCAGTGACCGACCCACACAGAATTGCACAAGGTGTTAACCTGAAACACAATGAATTCAATGAAACGCTTGAAATACATTCGCACATGTTATTGATTATAATTTAATCAATTTGTATGAAGATAAAAATAAATCAATGTCTAACTAAAGTATAACTAAGTATATAAAGCAACGGAGACCTTCATAACACACATGCTAAGTTTGGGATACATCCCGAGAGAATGTTTAATCTCAACGACACACAAGGGGTATAGAAAGGTAACAGTGGCCTTGCACAAAGCAAATTAAGCACTTGGAAGGATGTTTGGAAGTCTGAATTGGGGTTGAAAAATTGGCATAATAATAATAATGGAAATTTTGGTTATGTGAGTTTTCCAACTTTTGAAACTGTACTCACGAGACCTTGACATGCTTTCAATGGATTCACCTCGCGGATCCACCTCACCTCACCTCTTCGTTTTTTGAACTTCGTTGCACTTTGCAAAATTTTGACTAAAAGATAAAAATGCATTTTTTGGAATAATTAAAAATTGACTGCGTCGGCAATTTCCCAAAACTCTTGTTGATGGATGGAAGGCCATTCTTCAGAATGATAAAACACATTCCAATTCGGAATTTGATTTTTGTTAGCAAAAAAATCAATGTTTAGCGCACTTTCCCCAAATTTATATCGACACACAAAAAACGTCCTTGTGAGGGATCCAACATATTTTGCGAAACTCGAAATTTAGTGTATTTCCTGAAAATTTAAGTCGACGAACGAAACGTTTTTCGTTGTAGTTTACGCAAAGACACTGTACATTTTTTATGGAAAATAAGTGTATATACTGTTGTGCCTAGGCTGGCTCGCTGTAACAAGTTGCTTAATTGGGCAATACTCCTACACATCATTAAAAGATATTTAAGAATTAAAAAACATTTACATTTTTTTAGTTCTACCAATGTGTATTTCGATTTACAAAGGAGTTAAAGTAAGTTTCTAAATATATCTTGTTGATATTGTGTAGATATCACTTATGTAACCCTTTCTGACTAGTAAAAAAAAAATGTTAGATGAAATTACCTATATTTTGTTACTGTATACTAAAATCGTCAGAACAAAAACAAAGAAACTATTATTTAAATGTTATCATTGTGTGCTAGACTTCTTTGAAAGAATGAATGAATTAATGAATGTATGTTATGTGCAACTTTATTGAAGACATTTTGCTATTATTATTATTATTATTATTATTATTATTATTTTCACCGCTCCTCATAGAAAACACTTCTAAATATATTCTAAGCATAAGTAGATATTTTCTTTATTATTCCAATAGAGGAATAGAAACATGTGCCTTAATATATGACTAATCAGGGCTTAATAATATTGAACACGTTAGGGTGAAGGGAAATCATCCCTTCAATATCGTCGAAATTTAACTCCCCTCTTTACGTTATTGTATGCAAACATGAGGAATTATGCTCGATATTCTCCGTAATAAGGACTGTTTTGATACGTTCACATAATATACATTTCTTTGATTTAATTATAACGAGACTGCATTGATTTCTTACTTTAAACAACTCTGTTAATGTAAATACGTGTTTAGTTTTTTATTAAGAGGTTAATTAAGATTAATGGTAAGTTTTAATGAACGAAATGATCATTTGTCATTTTTAAAATACATTAGATACGAATTACGTTTTATAGAAAGACACATACAGTAATAGTAGAAATTCTTTATTGGTTACCTTAACAACCAAATGGCCAAAGTCCTTCAATCATGAATCAGAATACATGCATTTTCTTATACGTTTATCGAACAAGCTAATAATGCATATGCCCCATCTCAAATAGGAATTCTTTAGTAGAAAATAAAATTGTCATTCCGCAATACCAAGCAAAGCATGCCATGCGTATCTCAATCCAAGTCATCTTTTCGGTAAATTAATGCCACTTCAGAATTTTCTTCTTTGTCTGTACACCGGATCTTGAATAAACATAAATTTAATCCATATAAAATCCAGCCGCAATAAGAATTGTCTGAAGCAGATTTTGAGTACAGTTTTTAATTCTGTAAACTACCGTTTCAACGTCTTGAAGATAACCTAATCTGGTTGATGCACACTTGTGTCAGTGACGATTCTTGCTTTTCTCTGAACGGCATAAACATCGCTTTGGAGAATCCAGATATTCGCGCGATGAGCTGTCCAGAGAATTCGCAGCAAACATTTCCAGATCCACATTTCGAAAGCATCGATACGTCGTCTGTGTGTTTCCCTTACAGCCCAGGTCTCAGGTGCGTAATGAAAGATGAAGAAAACAACTGGGGCATTAGGAACCATGGTATTTTTATAGTATTTTGTTGTGTTGTATTATTAGGTCTTACCCATAATTATTACTGGGTTTGCCCCAGTAGTAAGTATCATGATTTCGCACGCATTCAAGACTATGTATTTATTGCTTGAATCTATCTTTAATGACTTTAAACGAGAATAATTAACCTGACTAATATATTTCAAGAAAAACATCCGATGTAAAAGACTCCTGAGAACAAGATATATCTTAATTCCCCTTAACACCCAACAATTTCTTGAAAATATTTTTCAAGTATCATTTCTAGAGACTAGAATAACTTTTTTAAAATTACGTGCAATATCTGAAACAAACATATTCAATTATTTTTTGTCACAATATTATTATCTCCCCCTATTAATACAGCCAGCGGTAAGAGTACAAAACATGGGGTTTAGTCCGAATAAGTGCGGGAGTTTTGAAAATTTGGGAATTTATAGATTTCAATGCCCTGATCGAAATAAGAAAAAATGCAAAATATGATCTCAGCCGCCGGCGCCGCCATATTGAAAAAATGGCGCACAGAAACAGTTTATTTGAAATATCTCGCTTCGGGTGCCTCATACTGCAAAAAATCTTCTTATGAAAATAAAAGAGCAGCCGATCGAAGTCGAACGTTCTTGACAAAATTATGTTTTTTTTGTTAATTTCTCAATTTAGGTGCGACTTTTATGAAGGAGTATTTTTGTTTTGTTTTGTGTTTTTGTTTTGAGATAAAATGTTCTGTAATTTTCAAATTGTGTAACGGATAAAGCTGCGACAATGCACCAGCAGCAATTTCCGAAGAAAGTATTGTTGAAGACTACAACGAACCTGGACCTTCGACATCAAGCACCTAAAATCTCTCAAGAAGCAAGTTAGTCGTGAATTAGGCATATAAGGGACAACGACGTAAAAAAAAAACGCGCCATATACTCTACTTCGAGGTGATGTGGAAACGAGTATTGAACATTGAGCTATGCGTAGCAGACAAGTGAAATCAACTATATTTGAGGATTTTCAGGTATGAAAACAAATTTTGTTTCAACACAAAAATACTCCTTCATAAAACTCGCACTAAATTGAGAAATTGCAAAAAAATCATAATTTTGTCAAGAATGCTTGACTTCGATCGGCTGCTGCACCGAAACTGTTTAGTTTAACGAAAAATGTATAGGACATATTTTGTAGAAAATTTAATGCTTTTTTATTTTCATAAGAAGATTTTTGCCGTATGAGGCACCCGAAGCGAGATATTTAAAAGAAACTGTTTTTGTGCGCCATTTTTTCAATATGGCGGCGCCGGTGGCTGATATCGCATTTTGCATTTTTTTCTTATTTCATTCAGGGCATGGAAATCTACAAATTCCTAAAGTTTCAGAACTCCCGCACTTATTCGGACTAAGAATCTACCATCGACTGTACTATATCCTCCAAATATTGTTATTTTCGAATCTCAATAAACTCCGTGAAGTAACGCAGAGAAAAAATATTTATCTTTTACGATAGCGGGTACTAAAATGAGAAAGGCCTACATGTGATTCATATTCCACAATAAATTGTAAGACCTGTCTCTTTACCTGATTACTTCGGTATCCTGAAAGGCATAAAAATTCGATAGAAAGATTTCAGGACTTCTATATAAAATAGTCATTTATGTTTTATTTTTTGTGACCTTATCATTTAGAACGTGAATTTCCGACAAATCAAAGAAAAACATACAAACAAACCCGGAACATAAAAGGGTGAAAAAAACCTATTTTCAATTAAATTTAAATATTTTTCAGTTTTTTTTTAATTATGGCTACTAAAGTTTATTTCTAAAAGTTTAAAACCTCTTAAAAAACAAAATAATAATAAAATGAGTACTTCTCAAAAATCGTTTTAGTACTTTTTCATTTAGACAATTATAATTATGGAACTAGTAAAGTGTATATAAATTAAAACGCAATTTCTGATGTCATCTGAGAGTACAAACTGCTGTTTTCCTACAATTTATAATACTTTTCATCCTATAATAATGACTCGGAATAGTAAAGCAATTTCGGAAATGTTACTATAAAACTAATTTTCCTCAAGCACCGCAGATCGATACGTTTTAAAACGTTTAAAGAGACATAAAAAAAAGCTGTATTATGCTCGCTGTTACGTTTCCAGATCCCACAATAATCTGTATGGCCCTGATATAAAACTCCAGATTTTCGAGAATACTTCGGTGACTTGAAAGATAAAATTTTCTGTTTAATATGGCTATTTTTTTTTTATAATATTACCTTTTGAAATGTGAATTTTCCGCAAATCAAAGAAATATATGTAATTAAATTATATAGCATTCCCAGTACATAAACGGGTAAATAAAGTTTTCTAGAAAAATCTCGAGAAAGTATCTAGAAATATCCTGACAAAAACCGATTTCAACTAAATTTAAATATTTTACAATTTTCTTCCTATTTTATTTATGACAAAAATATGACATTATACAGATATACATTTTTTTTTTAAATATTTGTAGCCTCTGCAAGGCCGCCGTTTATTTCGATGCACTTGTCGAATCGTTTTTCATCATCACCAGGTTCCAACGTATGTAAAAACTTGTGTTTGAATGGTTTTACCTTATTCTTTTTAAGGCATCAGCGAATATTTTCTCTAGGTAAATTCAAATCTAAGCTAGCTACTCTTACACTGGCGTTTGGATTATTGTTAAAATAATTTAAAACGGTCTGCTCTTACCTGGGTCTCCTTTGTACATTATCCATACTTATAATACACCTTGTCACAGCGCCACATCCATTAAAAATTTTGTTTATTTTAGAAACAGTACTTTCAGTGATGTTGGGCCTATTCGGGTGCCTGTTATTAAATATCTCACACACCTTTTAAAGTTCTGCCATTATCTCCTCTAGGGCGCACAAGTCCAATTTTTTCCACTACATTTAGATTATCGATAATTAATTACAAACTAATAAACTAATGCTTGATAATATTAGTAGATATGCTTCTAGAGGGCAGAATATTTACTAGTGAAATATTTTGTCGAACTCCTCTATATGTTTCCTTAAATATATAAGGAATAAGAAACCAGACTGCAACCAACAGCTATTCTCCGGACTAATGCCCCGCCGAGCGCTGAATTACGAGTTACAAGCCTGGCCGCGTTGAGTACAATAACTATGTATTGCCACAAAACGCTAAGTTTCGATTGTAATAGATAATTATAATTTCAAGACCTTGTGTCTGCCCTTTTTAGGGGATGAAAGGGGTGGTAAGAATACTTTAGAAAGATGAGAACCTTAGGACTAGACTTTTTCCTTTTTTGTAGACCTGTGTTATTAACATTCAAGCATCTGTAACTCCAAAAGTAAGGCATTTGGAACAATGTGCCCATGAAGACTTTTAATCAGGACCTCAAGGCCTACAAAATCCTGCAATTTGAACAAATTTGACCGAAACCCAATTTTCATAAGATTAGTGCTGGGTCCTTTCTGGATAGGGCCACCCTTATCACCTAGGGGTATAAAAAAATAGCCTACGACCTATTCTCAGACCTACCAAATATACACCAAAAATTTCATAAAAATCGGTCAAGCCGTTTCGGAGGAGTTCGACAACAAACACTGTGACATGAGATTTTTATATATTAGATAATTAATAATAGTATTAAGCAATAACTCTTTTACTAATACACTTTAAAATACCAATTAGTATAGAATCTATTACATTAAACCACATTAAACAAAAACTGTTCTGAGGATGAATAAATACGTATAAGCAGTGCTAAATAACTATAAGAGGAATGTAGATAGTAGGCAGCAGCACCACTCCATTTAGCGACGGCACTCCGAGTTGCCGCGGCTAGGTAATAGGAAGAACATTGCTGATTTACCCACAATGCACGCCAATAACTAAAAAACTCGAAATATTTTCAATGTAGCACCTTAAAGTGGGATATTAAGGATTCACGTATTCCAAGGTAAATAAAGCCATTTTAAAACGTAAATTCTATCATTTGTGGACATAAAATCGAAGGCGGGAGACTTCGGTAGTATTTGCTGCAATGTACTAGGGATTGCAATTTACCGGAAGTTTTAATAACCGGTAAATCGGTAAATAAAAATGGAAATAACCGGTTAACCGGTATTTACCGGTAAATTTTAAAATGGATGATTAGGGTGGCGAAAATGGCAATTGTCTTTTTCCATGTACAAAATTATCTAAATTAAAAAAAAAACATTTTTATATATGTATATTTGATATAATGAACAAACAAAAGGTTTTTTATCAACAGTAAAATTACAAGAGCTTTTTTTATCGGATAAATTTCTCTTTGTAATGAAATAATTTTGCCAATCAGTGATTTTATAAGAAAAACTGAGATGAAAAAAATCGCGTGACCGGAGGTCGAGCCGATTTTGTCAAATGTCAGTTTTTCGAGCAAAATTACTGATTGGCAAAATTTTGAGTTAAAAAGAAATTTATCCATAAAAGAAAAGCTTGAGTGTTTTTTGGCGAGATAAATTAACGACAGAATATGAATGTGAACGAACAACAACAATAATTTATTAAAAATAATTATAATTTTCCCAAAACGACTTATATCGTACAGTATAGTTTCCACAATACAATACCTAAAAATTATAGCTGACAGTACAGATTTCATAGTGACGTGCGACTACCAGGCTTTTGAGGAACAGGCATTTTTATCGGTGATAAAAAACGATGCACATTTTTTATCGCTGTCAAAGTGACAAAAATGTGACTGTCAAATAGACTTTTTTATATAGGAGTTAATTTATCAAAAGGAAAAAATATAAATGAAATAATTATTCTGCAAATAACAAAAATATCCCTTTAAATAACAAAAATTATAAACATAAACTCAAATAGGGCATTTACTGAATACCTAATCTAAAAATACAATATTTTTTAAAAATAGCGTGTTAAAAGGGTTAGTTTTTCAAAGCTATATCTGTTAGTCGTCTGATATTTGTGCATGGAATACCACCAGCTGAAGATGCCCTTCCTCAACCGATATTGGTGGGTCGATAAGTTAATAAGAATTGATAATAACATACTCTAAATGTATTCCACGGATATCTGCGGTAGTGAAATATTCAATTTTCTGTCGTAAGATATTGTCAATGTCTCTCTTGTATTTCTTGGGGCTTGGTGTTTGGAGTTTACTTTTTATAATATTATTTATTTATTGTTAAAAGTGCTCGGTGTTGGGACAGTCACTCTGTATTTAGTGAATACTAGTCAGTGACATAAATAGAAACGTTGAATACGTGACATATCGTAAGTTCAGAATTTACCGAAATAACCGGTAAAAAATTAAAATAACCGGTAATTATCGTCATGTGATTTTTGTCCTAATAACCGGTTAACCGGTTAACCGGTAATGCAATCCCTACAATGTACGCGCGGTTTACCGTGTTTTTCTCAAGACGGCGATCTACCGGTCGCCTAGAAATAAAGTAACACAGGCACACAAAATGAAAAAAGTGATGTTTTTCTGGTACTCCATTAGGTTTCGACGTGCTGAACACGAATCAGCTCAATTGGCCACCATTTTTTTGGAAATCGCGAAAATAACCTAAAAAAACTCATAATTTAGGTTATGTTCGCGATTTATTAAAAATGGTGGGTAGCGGAGCTAAACGGATACCCGATTCGTATTCGGCATGTCGAAATACATAGGGGTTGCCCAATGGAGTCCCAGAAACAGACCTTTTTTGTGTGTGTGTCTGTGTAATATATGAAGATCACCGGATCCTCCGCCATTTTCTAGAAAATCGCGTATGCAAATATATTACACAGACACAAAAAGAAGTGAAAAGTCTCGTGAAAAGTGATCTGTTTCTGAAATTCCATTGGATAATCCCTATGAATTTCGACATTTTTAGTAAATCGCGAAAATGACCTAAATTACGAGTTTCTTTAAGTTATTTTCGCGATTTACAAAAATATGGTAGCCAATGGAGCTAAACAGACACTTGATTCGTGTTCAGTACGTCGAAATACATATGGATTACCCAATGGAGCATCAGAAAAAGATTAATTTTTTTATTTTATGTGCCTGTGTAATTTATCAGTTTACTTCTATTTGGTACTATTGTTTATAATCTTCGCATTAGACAATTAGACATGTATTTTTTTAACACACATCAGCAACAATTATAATTGTGAAGCTGAAGAATGTGCATATAAATTGAAAAGTCAACAAGACTGCAGACTGATGCTTGTCAGCTTTATAACTTTCATCCTATAATGAAGTCACCGAATAGTAAAAGTAATTTCGGAAATGTTACTAAAACTACACAATTTTCCTGAACCACCGCAATCCGATTTTAAACGTTTAAAATGGCATTAAGGAAACTATGTATTACACTCGCTATTACGTTTTCAGTTACACACAATTTTCGATTCCTTATTCAGGAAAATATCGGCAATTTATTAAAAATTCACTTAACCGCAAATTTACCCTACCCACTACACGTTTGTATTCGAACTCTTTTTAAGAAATAATTTCCATTCGATAAATACACCAATTTATATTTAGCAAATGTATTCGGGCCGAACTTTTCCTGTTAGGCAATAAAAAGAAACCAATTTGTATTTATCCCGTGTTTTTCGACTGATGTTTTTCTTGGAAACACACCCATAAACCAGCTCATTTGATATTCGCAGAGCGGCCTCTGGGTGGGAGTTGTGGGCCGCGGTCTCTCCTCGAGTCCCGGTGAAAAAAAGCGCCGCAAGAGTGAAGCGACGGCCAGCGCGAGTGGGTGGGTGCGTCGGCGTCCCGACGCTACTCCGCAGGTGCAGTGACCGCCATCCGCGCACCCGCACCGCTCGCCATTCACCGCTGTGGTTTCTTTTTTCGAAAAAAAGATTTTTCTCGTGAGTCTCCACCCGTACAGCAGGATAGGCTAATCGACCTGCTGGGCGGAGTTTTACGAAAAGATGTATGCGCGTCCTGGCCCAAGACGCTCGTCCTTCTCCTCTAATTTACTACACAACACTTTTACAGAATCGGGACAAAAAACCCGGCCTTTTGTAACGTGTCGTATGCCGGCTTAAGTTAATGAATGCTAAACAACAAGGCGTATGGTTTTCATCACGACTTTTTCGACAAAATGAAAAACGCCCTGATTTTTGTTTGAGTAAACTAATTTCACGTGAAATGAGAGGATCAGTGCACGAAATATTTAAAAATTCTAAATTGTAGTCTAGTATTACATTCAAATTGTTGTAATATTCCACAAAAAATTCTTGTGTTCTTAAAGATATATAATACGTACTCTTGAGGCATTTTGTTGATTGGAATATACCACAAGCGCTGAAAATATATGAGGAATTGTCACCTTTCCGACTAATATCTTCAAAATTGGTGTCAAAGGGACAGTATTATCGCCATGTTTGATACTAAAAATTTAGAAAACGTTCTGTACCAACAGGATAACGTTAATAACGCATTATTTCTGTTTAGTATTTACTAAACATATTTGATTTAAGACTATGGATTTACTATAATCGGACAAAAATATTAATATTTCTAGAAAAATAGCCTGAATACAAATATCGACTAAAATATCTGTGCGTGTATCTATATGCACGTGTGGTGGTAGACGGTTTCCGCCTTAGTATCATGGTTTCCTCTAAACATGATAAATTCTATTAGACTTCAAATTTCCAAATTCAAATTTGGAACATAATATGTAAAATAGCTTGGTAGTATACTCATTATTGAAACTGAGTCTTATTCGACACATAGGGAGGTCGCCAGAGACATGTAAACTATCATATTTTATATAAATTATGTTTTATTATAATTTTACAGCAAAATATTCTTGGTTTTTAATTAAACACAAAAATGCGAACATGTACAAGACATCGAAACTGCAATATACAGAGTGTCTCTTAGGTTTGAACGAACTTTACGTAGATTAAGTGATATATCAATTTTACTTTAAAACGTGATTACAATCGGATATTGCCGGTTAATGACCATAACATCTGTAAGATTTAACATTTTAAACATGCAACTATTGTTGCATATTAGACTATTCCCTACTGAAAGTGGGTTCATGTCCGTTATAGAGGGTGATCACCAGAGGTGTGCAAGCTGTTATGTTTTTATGTAAAATAAGTATGTTTTAAATAACAATTACAGGCCTAGGACACAAAGTAACCGCTTTCCGGCCTAGGCCCTTTAAAAAGTGACAAATTGCTAGAAAACGAATATATAATTACGTAAGCAACAGGAAGCAAGTCGTCAAAATAAATTCCATATTGAGTAAAGAATGTGTTGATTAAATTGGTGTACCGCAAAGTTCAGTATTAGGTCAAATACTTTTCATATTATTTTTAAATAACCTATTTAGTCTAAATAGCAAAGACACTGTGATAAGTTTTGCGGAGACACGGTAATGTTTTGACAACAGAACTTGACTACCTAAAAATTGACGCAGAGAAATATATAAGAAGAATTAAAAACTAGTTTAATTTTAAATTTTTTAGTTTCTTACCAACTTTACTAAAACGAAATAAATGCCATTCATCTACGAAATGTAAATCATTCACTTCTCTTAAAATTGACACTGATCGTGAAATTGAAGCCAGTTTAGTAAAGTACCAGTAGTAGGCATTATCATAGATAGACATATGAAATTGGAGAAACCTTTGTACAAAGTATGCAATTCTCTACAAATAATGGTTCTTGACAATTTCTAAACCGTACTGTGATATTATTAATATAATTATGATCTGAATTACTTCCATATCGTGGAAGTTTAGTAACACAAAAAAAATTGAAATTTTTTTTCTTCAAATATGTTTAGAATGCCATGAAACGTCGAGATTTTAAGTTTGAGAAACAAAAACTTCTGTCTGTCGGTCTGTTTGATTTGAATATATTATGAACTTCAAAGCTAAATAATCTGCCTGCTTGGGTTGTGAGTACGTATTAGATTAATAACTTTTTTACTTTTCAAGACAATCAAAGAAGCAGTATAGTTTAGTTTAGTCCCTCAAAAGGTTCTAACTAAACATCTAAATCACTCTATATAATTCGGCTCTCCTTGTTTTTTTGATCCCTTAAATTAATAATATTATTAAGATTAAAAAGTTTATTTTTATAAATATATTTAAAAAATATAAAAGAGTTATTTAGCAATTACTTTAGAGAACTTCAAAACAATAATTTTGGAATTATTATTTTTAGTCTACTGATAAACATATCTCTCTAGAATAACAATACGGTATTCTACAATGTGCACTCTCAAGTTGGAACTCGGGGATGTAGATCCAAATATAGATAATTCTGATAATTATTGCGATTTCCATTTTATATATAGTGTGTTTCACTTGAAATGGTAAAACCCCCAATAACTTTTTTATTTTTTTTCCAATATGGATCAAATTTTACTTAAGTATGGAACAAATTAGGATCTACTTATGACCAGCCTCCTACAAATGCAAAGCCACCTGCGACAGCAAAATATTCGGAGAAAATCAAAAAACCATATTAGGCATATTTTTATAGGAAAATTTTGTTAATGAAACTTATTCAGAATTGTTCAAAAACCTTGAGTCCAAAATTTAATCAAAATAAAAAAATATATAAACGTTGATTAAAATAATGTCCAAGTCCGAAAATATCATTTTAATGGGTTTTTTTGTTTAGAAAACTGTACTATGACAATTTTTTCTGAAATTAAACCCAAGTTGCCAGGTACTTGTCAAGCAATTTACAGTTTTTTTTTAATAGTTATTTTTAGAATTTTTAAAATAATTTTTATTTTTCAATTTTCCAATAAATTTTGGGCATACGGTTTTTAGACAATTCTGAACAGGTTTCATTAACAAAATTTTCCGATAAAAAAATGTCTAATATGATTTTTTGATATTTTCCACGTATTTTGGTACCGCAGGTGACTTTACATTTGTAGGAAGCGAATGCCTTTCTGGTCATAAGTAGATCCTAATTTGTTCTATACTTTAGTAAAATTTGATTCAAATCGGAAAGAAAATAAAAAAGTTATTGGGGTGTCACCATTTCAAGTGAAACACACTGTAGCTATCACGCGAATTAATTTTTTAGATATAAATAAAACTATGATTATTATTACAAATATTTATATATATTTCTTATTTTTCAGAAGGAAGTAAGTGCCCTACGCCAGGTTGTACAGGTCAGGGACACATCACAGGGTTATATTCTCATCATAGAAGGTAATTATAATAGACATTTTCATGTAGTTTCATTTTACTAACATATCTTTTTAAATAGTCTTTCGGGATGTCCGCGCAAAGACAAAGTTACACCAGAAAGTAAGTTCACGAAATGAATTTTTATGTTTTATACAACTGCTACCTGAAAGGGAGCTAGACTATGTTTTTTTATTACATTCAACAGAATTTAGATTCAAAAGAATGGGGTATTTGAAATTTGGGAGACCACTGTATAAATAAATGGTTTGACTATATCTTTATTGTAAAATAAGGACGTCGCATAAACTACTTCCAGTAGCTCTTAGCAGTGCATTTAACTAATTAATATTACTTCAAAACATGCAGTACACAATATTATATAAGCCGTAGCGGAAAGTATACAAGTTAAAAGCTTTTATTTTTATTTAAGATTTTTTTTTTTGCTTTTTACAAATATGAAACAAAAAGGATATTCATACACAATTGATGATTTGCACGAAAGAAAGTTTCGTAAAAAAGTGTCTAGATCGGTATCACCGTAATTCACTGCACATGTTGACCAACTTGTCTAATTTCCAAACTTTGCAACAATTAAATACCTATAATATAATAATCATAACATTGTTTTCATTATCTTTAATGTTGAACCTACTTGCATTGAATATAAATCATCTTTATTAGGTTGTTTCGTAGTCTACAATATTTAAAAAATGTCGAATTATGCAATTTGTCAAACACTGTTTCCAACGTTGGCATGCTAATGACAGATAGAGGACACCGGGGGTAATCATAATCAACCATAGAAAAAGCTAGTTGGGCCCTCGTTGTTGAAATACAGGGTGTGTTTTATGTATTTTAGTCCAAATTTCTTTTGGTTGTTACTTTGTAAAGGAATGGAATACTAAGTTCATATCTGGCACATATAATACACTAGTGATCCTGAATAAGTACTTCTATCATGCACATAAAAAATCTAGGTCCGGACTTGAGAAAAAAATGTTTTTTTTGTTCTTCAAGAAAAGAATACCCTGTATATGTTTTTTTAAATTTCAATATTAAATTCGAAAAATACATAAAAAACTGAACAAAATGGCTTCATTATTTTTTTTGCCACACCTCTGCCGTCTTCGAAATAAATTCCAATAAATGATGGAATATGAGACTTTAGAAAATATCGATGAATGTCCTGCGCAAAAAATGCTTCCACTATTAAATTGGGCATTTACTTTTTTTTAGCAATAATTATTGTGTTCTAATTACATTTTTTTATGGAGGAGGTGAAAATAAATAAAAAAATAAATATTAGAGGACACCGAATCAAGAAACTATTTCATTTCTCTCATTTATTAAAGAGTGGTAATACAGCAACACAACATACCTATTGCCAACAATAATAACTGTGATAATAAAGTTGTATATCAATAATGCATATAGTAACAAAATAACAACAAAATATCAACAGAATAATTCTACCAAAAACAAAAAATGCAGATATTGGCATAAAACATATTTACAAATTAGAATTATAATTAAATTGTATGTTTCAAAATAGTCTCCTCAGGTTCAATACATTTTCTAGTGCGGTTCACGAGATGACCGATTGATCTTCTTATCACATCTGGACTATTTCTAATTTCGTTGCGGCATTCAACAATACTTTGAATTAATTGATCTACGCAGTCAATGTCCACTCTTCAAGTGACCTCATAATCTAAAACTAACTGATTTTACGTTTAAGGCCATTGCTTAAAGTAAAATTTCTGGTCTGATCTGATCATTCTTTTTGCCAATTAGTTTAGATAAAAATCTCAAATTAAGGTTTTTACAACATACATTACCGAATCTTTTAGGAAATCTCTTTCAACATGATGGAGCCTTATCACATTTGTCCAACCAAATTAGAAACCATTTAAATGATACATATCCAAACAGCTGGATTGACCACGAAGGTCCTCATGTATGACCGAAACGAAAAGGTCTTCGGATTTCAACAATGTAGATTATTTTTTATGAGATCTGGACACTGATTGCATGGAGCAATTAAATTCAAAGGATTGTTGAATACCACAAAAGAATTAGAGACAGACAGTCCAGAAGTGATAAGAAGATAAATCGGCCATCTCGTGAAGCACACTAGAAAATGTACTGAAGCTGAGGAGGACATTTTGAACAGAGAATTTAATTATAATTCTAATTTGTAAATATGTTTTATAACAATATCTGCATTTTTGTTTTTGGCACAGTTATTCTGTTGTTGTCCTGTTACTATGTGCATTATTAATATGCAACTTTGTTGTTACAGTTATTGTTGTTGTTAATAGGTATGCTATGTTGCTGTATTACTAGTCATTTAATAAATGAAAGGAATGAAATAGGTTCTTGATTCGGTGTCCTCCAACATTTATTTTTTTTATTAATTTTACCCCATTCATAAAAATTGGTAATTAAAACATAATAATTATTGCTGACCAAAAAGTAAATGTCTACTTTAGTAGAGGAAGCATTTTTTGCGAGCATCATTCATCGATATTTCCAGAAGTCTCATATTGCATTATATAGTGGAATTTATTACGAAGACGTCAAGGGTGTGGAAAAAAAATTAATGAAGCCATTCTGTTAAGTTTTTTATGTCCTTTTCGAATTTAATATTGAAATTAAAAAAAAAAACATATACAAAGTATTGTTTTCTTGAAGAACAACAAAAACATTTTTTTTCAAATCCGGATCTGGATTTTTTTTGTGTGTGGTATAAGTACTTATTCAGGATCACTAGTATTACTTCCACATCCAGTGGAAGTATAGTAACGACAAAAAAATTTTTATTGTTCAAATAGGCTTAGAATGTCACGAAACGTCGAGATTTTAAATTTGAGCGAAAAAAATTTTCTGTCTGTCGGTCTGTCTGTAACTTTTTTTGTGCGCACGTTTACTCTGGAACCGTTTGAGATATTGACTTGAAATTTGGTACACATATGTAGTTTAACGAGATCTAGAACTAGATTATATTTTCATCTTGTTCCGTCGAAGGGTTGGGGGTAAATTGGGGTAAATTTGGGGTAAATAGGTAAATCAAGCAGGTTAAGAGTCCATAAAATTGGTATTTAATATATACAAGAGAAGCTAAGGTCTCAAAAAAAATTTTGGCATTAGCCACCCCATTACCACCCCCACCCCATTATTAAAGGGGATGAAAAACAATTGTGATTTAGTGTGTGTACATGAACCAGAAACCTCAAAATATTTTTTTACTTCATCCACCCCCACTAGCACCCCCTATAACCATCCCCACCCCGCTACCGATGTAGGGTATCGTTTTATGGGTTTTTGGGGTAGAGGATTTCAAATATTATATTATTAAAGTTCCATGAACAATTATTTCCACATACAAAATTTTTTCGTTGTGAGTGACTTCGATAAAAAATCTGGATGTGGAAGTAGTGATTCCTTGGGCAGCGGTTTATTATATGTTTCAAATATGAACTTATTATTCCATTCCTTTACAAAGTAACAACCAAAAGAAATTTTGGCAAAAATACATAAAACACCCTGTATTTAAGCAAAGAAGGCCCAACTAGCTTTTCTATGGATGATTATGATTACCCTCGGTGTCTTCTATCTGGCATTAAAGCATGTCCGTTTCCTCGTGAAACACCCTATATAACACTCAAAAATTAGACAGTAAAATTAAAATAACTCAAAAACTGCTGCAGATCTGACTTTATGGAATAAGAACAATTTTGTTTAAAATTTAATTATTGATCGAATGGCATATGGTTGATCGAAAAATATATTTAAACTGCAGCGCCATCTCTGGTGATAATGTTATAATAGTAAATTGTACTTCCTGAAGAAGGCATTAACCATAGAAATCTATTACTGTTTACAGAATAAAAATATATTTCTTAGTTTCCGAAATATCGGCTGTGGGAATGTTAACTGAAACACACTGTACAATATTAAGGTGGGCGTTACGGTGAACATAATTCGACAATTTGCCCTACATCCCTGAAAAAATTTTACTAGGCCATTGAAAACTAAAACAGGAAAAAACATTTTTTTCTCGTGCGAAAATCAAAAAAAAAATTTTTTTTTGTTGATTTAAATAGTCTGGTATCATTCTATCAAGTTTTCTCTAAAAGCCTATCAAATAATTTGTTCAATAGGTTCAGGGATTTAAGAGAAATTGTCGAATTACTAAATCATTTTCTTAAGTACGGCACCGCCACCCTCAAGCCTTATAAGACAAAGAATTTTCGGTTTTTACGTTCTTCGCTGCTTATATATAAATACTACTACTGGCACTCCTTGTATTATAATCATAAATATCTCTTAGAAGATAACAGATTATGATAATATTAGTCTTTGAACTGTAAGCAGTCCAGCATATCACAGGCCCTTTCGTAATTCACTTTCAAGAAAGTTCTCATTGCCAGATTTTGTAATTTTTGTAAATTATTCCTGTCACATTCGTTTAAACAGAATAAGATCGTTGGGCAGTATTCAAAATGTGGAGCAATTATTGTTTTGTAAACTACAATTCTTCAATACATTGACTACTGTTCCTAATTCTATTAAACTATTTACTTTATCGAATATTAATTTTAAATCTTTGTCAATAATTAATTCTAAATACTTACATTTAGATACACATTTCAACTAATCTCCACATAACTTTAAATTTACGTTTACATTATTTACATCATTAAATAGCATTATATTAATCTTTTTAGTATATTATTTGTAAATAAATTATTAGATAGAAGTCACAATTCAAGCAAACAGATTTAGTATTATATCATTGTTTAAACAACATACCTTTTCATGTATTTAGTACATAAATAGCAGAAGACCTAAAACAGTTCCTTGAGGCACACCAAATCTAACTTCTTTATTACTCTCGGTTAAATACTTGTAAACATCTTCTGTTTTTTTTTAAATTACACTTCTTTTGGAGATATTGATTTGTTTATGATCTAAAACAATTAAAAGCAAAAATATAAAATTTGGCTATACTGAGAAGTTCATTACGAGTTGAAGTAAGAAATGCAACACTCACCATTTATAAAAAATTGCAGATGATATAATAGATCGACCATAATCGATATCAAAACATATGGATCCAATCGAAAAGAGCATCAATAAAAAATTAATTTGCTTGTCATTCATTTTCAAGTTCTCTAATATTCTATTGGTAATTTATTTATTAAAATGAATGACCTAATTTCCCATCCTGAAGGAATTAGCTACGTATACATATAATGAAGGAATAAGACAAGATTTGTTGAAATGCACATAAAAAACATAGTCTAGCTTGTACGTCCATTCCATTATTCACCTTTAACGCTTCTTATTTTTTTTACGTTTAAATAACAATATTATTTTGCTTTTTTTGCGGGGTAGAGAGCATATTTTTCATTTTATTTAAGTGTAGTTTAGCATCCCGTCACATTCCCCAGTGGTGCCTCCTCAAATCTCCTTTGGGGCACAAATATATTTCTCAAAAGATATTTGGCCCCATACGGACTGCCGCTGATCCCTTCCTGTGCCGTCACGCAATCAGAATCTGAAAATATTGAGTATAATAATCAAATACTAATCCTGTGTGTGGAAACGTCTAAAATTAACAGATTTTTAAAGGGACCACAAAATCCGTTCGTCGTGTGTTTTTTGTTTTTGTTTTATCTCTCTACCCGCTTGTTTGGTTTGATTTTTTTGGTCTTTCGATGTTCCCACACAATTTTTATTATACTCAATCTAAGATTGCTACGTACAAAATGAAGAAATCATAATTTGCTCATGAATAAATAATAAAGTTAAATCGTGAAACTTCACATTTGACCGACTGCTACGTACTTTTCAAAAGACAACTGACGTGATTATTTAACTGGTTATAATGCCACATCCAGTAGAAGTTCAATATAGTCCTGAATCATAAAAATTTTCGGCGAATGTCGCGCCGGAGTTCAATATCTTTCTTTGGAGGTTTTTTGTACAACTTTCCGGCTTTGTACAAGGTTATGGGTTGTTTCAAAGCTATGTAATCTACAGATATACAAGAATAGACCGGGCATTCCATACTTTTGCCGCATCTGCAAAGGAGGAAGAAAGTGAGTGAGAGCGAAGCCAAGTAGAAGACTCACTGTCTCTGTCTTACTTGCGCAAGTACGGATGACCTTGTATTCATATTCGTATACATAAACGAGAAAATATAGACTGCGTGGTCCCCACAAAACTGCGCAAAATAGCGATTGAAATATTATCGATGTCTTTGTCCAACCGGTGAATTGGTGAGGAGAAGATAAGAATTCATCAGAGCAGCCTCATCTTCTGATGTTTTATCCTGCTATATCTGTCCTTCACTTTCATCGCCAATTCTCTTATAAACCCACCAAAAAGAGCAACTGCATCTTCTTATGGATTCATTCTCTCTCTTACTAGGATTCACACGACTTCTGTTGTATCCGATTGTATATCCTTTTGTTCGTCTATCGCTATGTGTGGTATCTATTATGACTCAAAAAGTTCTCATAGAAAATTCTTCAATTTTATTTTATTATTATGTAAGATTTGAAAAAAAGATTTACATCACCTTTATCTAGAGGACTTTTATGTAACTTCCAAATTTCTCTCCAGAAATATAGTATTTAATGAAAAAATACAGGGGGATAAAGAAAATGTTCAAAATTAAACTGGGAAAGTATCTTGGCATCTGGCACTATAAATGGCTTGACTTTGGCCTCTATGCTCAAAATAAAGTGTCTGACGATCTCTTTCTGGTTAATTTATCGTGAAATCTGTATCAGAACTTATTTGAGTACAAGGCTATTAAAGTTTATAAGTGGCGGCTGTTGCAAAGCTCAGAGTCGTCTTTCAGTATGGTTCCATAAATGCAAAAGGGTGCAAATGACACTATATGGGGTTCTAGCATGTCGGGGATGGACCTGTGCGTAGTCAATCGACTTCCATGTATCGCATAAGATATTCCTTCCCACGTCAGAACTGAGCTCCCTTCGGAACTAAACGAATGGTTCCGCACTACATTACATCGAGCATATCTTTCATCGTCTTCTGAGCATGTTATCTCATCTGTCGTTGATATTAAAGCAGCAGTATTTATCCCAACATAAGTTGGATCAGGCTCTTTGATGATGTCAAAAGAACACCTGAGGGATGAATACAGTTTTCGCTAAATCTTTAACTGAGCATATCTGGGCTAATTTTACATTCATGAGTAAAAACAAATATTTGGAAAGAAGTACTGGTAACAGTCTCAGTGCCTATAAAGCGATTTATCAGTGTGTAATGATTATTATCAATCTTATACAGTCCTGGCCAGGTCTTCTGCTGCACCACTTTCCTCAAACAATTTTTCAGAAAATGGTAAATTATCTCCCAAACTCTTGAGCCAAGTCGAATAGCTTCTAACTTCTTCATAAAAAGAAATGACAACATCACATTAGTCTGCGAGATATTTCTATTGCTTCTCACTAAAGTTGTACAGGAATTAGAGAAACTTCAAGGATGAAGCTATGTGAGCAAATTTCCAATGTTTATGATTTTATTTATTCATTCAATAGACGTGTGCATTTTTTGACCGAACTATTTATAAATTCAATATATTTTTATAATTCAGGATTTTGCGGCCAGGTGTAGTTACAAACAATGTGCCCCACTTTTCATAGTAACACCTTCGTAGTTCAATTATTAGTAATCTAATTTCAACTAAATTTGGATCGGAATCAAAGACCTTTATTATATCTTTTTTGAGTAAAACAATGCTTCATTCAGTCATTGGCGTGCATTTTTATTAGGAGAAAAAGAGGTCGATTTTTCGAAAAGTCATATTAGGCATGTTTTTACTGAAAAGCGAATGCAATATTATGGTTCCTTAGAAACGTTTAAGAAAAACAGTTCATGTGTTGACATTTCCAAAGAAATATCGAATTTTTCTTATATTGTCATTATTAGTGCAGCTATTTAAATGAAATTTGGCACGCAGTACCCTTAGATGTAATTACATCACGCTTTACAATTAACCAGTGGCAAATATATGGCTAATCAGTACCAGAAATTTGCTTAAAAAAGTAGTAACGACTGGTAGAAAATTAGAAAGGACCAGATAAAACATTCAGTTATAGATAATATCTGTATCTTTTTCTGAGTCTTAGAATTTTACAGCAATTTTCATTTTTCAAATTATTCCTCCGTTGTTGCAAAAAAAAAGAATTAATATTTCTTACTCAAACAGAATCGTAAAGCATTGCGGATATCTTAACTCGAATATGATTCTCTTTGCTTGTGATGCATTTCCGTCAGCGAGGCCATAACAAAGACCATCAGCCATCTCAGCATACGTATAATTAGTCATGATGAAAAATTTTAATCTTTTCACAGAACACATCTCACAAATTCTTACATGTGCAGAACCATGTCATTTCTCTAACGAAGCAAAATAAGCATGTAATCAAGACGATGAACACGATACAATCAAATCCTGCTTAGTTTAATAAGACTGATATTTTTTGAATAAACTGAAAAAAAATTGCCGTGAAAATATGACAGGTAGTAAAATATATTGAAAATACAAACCTTTTTAATTAAATTTATGGTACTGACTACCCATATCCATTACTGGCTCACTGTAGAGCGGGGTATAATACGCAGGAAAGTGCATCTTGGACAGGAACTTCTTGCATATTGTTTAACCTTATCCTTGAAAAAGTTGTACAATTATCGGGTGTTACCAGGACGGGAACAATATTGAATAAGTCTACCCAGATTCTGGCCTTTGCAGACAGCTTGATAATACCAATAATATCTATTGGTATTACCAAGACAGCAGTAGCAAAAGCGTACACGTCATTGAAACACGCAGCAAGGGACACGGGGCTGATAATTAACATAAACAAAATCAAATATATGTTGGCTGCCTGCTAGTGAGAGAAAGTCAGCGAAATAAAGTCTGTGAAGGAGTTTGCATACCTCGGATCACTAGTGAACTGCCAACACGATACAACATCAGAAGTAAACCGAAGGGTTCTTATGACTAATCGATGTTAATTCGGACTAGCCGTACAGCTTAGCTCACAAAATCTCGAAGCACGAATAGTAAACTTCTCATATTACTCGGAAACAGGTGCCCTAGAACGATGAAGTTATCTTGGAATGCTTTGAAGGAGAAATCTTAAGGAAAATCTACGGAGCTGTAAAACAAAACGGGATATGGGGAAGAAGATATAATTTCGAGCTGTATAGACTGTTTAAGTGCCCCGACACCGTGAAACCAATAAAACTTGGACGTCTAAGATATGTGGTCCATATTATGTAAATTGAGGAAAGTAAACCAGTCAGAAAAACAATGCTCGGCAAATCAGTAGATCAACGCAGAAGAGGAAGACCCAGGATAAGATTTATGGAAATTTCGACACTCCGTATCTTCAAAACAAAGAATTTTTGGGCACTTGTTTATATGAACTTTTTTTCTTAAAATTAGCTAAGGAATAATATAACACCTTGCAATATTTTAACGCATTCAGACATACCTTGTCCCTTACTAAGACAAAACTTACTTACTTTACCAACTTCGCATTAACACTTTAACTAAGGATAATAAAATGATTCAACTTCTGGAAAACGGAAATCCTACCAACTGACAAGACCAAAAAAATGCATTTCTTCATTTACAAATATTTTCAAACCAATTTTGTACGAGCAACCTTGGCTAAACAATTGATTCTGTTGCCGTGATGCAGTCCTGGCAATGCATGAGACCATCCTGAAATGCCCCACGCCGGGATGCAACGGGAGAGGCCACGTTAGTTCCAACCGGAACTCGCACAGGAGTCTTTCCGGGTGCCCTATAGCCGCCGCCAATAAACAAGCGGCCAGGGAGCAAAAATATCATTCTAGTTTACAACATCGAATTAAATCACCCAATGCGCCGGCATTTGGCGGTAAGAATCCGTTTACTTTTTTTTGGGTCGTTGTGCTATTTTTGTTTTTGTGCTGTATGGTGTTTTATACATTTTCAAGTGGTCCAATGTTGCATGCGCCATATGCTTTTAATTTGTACGTAAAACGGGTTGTATGTGTACAGGTTGACTGTGTCAGCATTTTCTTAAGGATTTTAGAAACTACAGAAGACAGTATTTTTTTTTTAAATAGACCTAGAAATTCATTTACGGGAGTAATTAGTTTCACGTCATCAAAAAAACTGGTAGTTGAGAGCAACTCGACAAACAAAAATCTTATATAACAAGGTCTATCTAACCCATCGATTTCGACACACAAAATACATTTTTTTTAACAGAATTGGTTGAGAAATTTTGGCTAGACCTATATAATATTGACTAGGCAGGCCAGTAACTACAGTTAGTATATTTTGTTACGCCTCAAAAATCGATAAAGATTTACAATTCAATAAAACACAAAAGTAGTTACGCTATCTACAAGAGATGGCGTGGATCTGTTAGAATTCATAATAAATGTTTACATGTTGACTCAGTTAAAACCCATATACTGCTTTCTAACTTGTTATGTAGTTTCCATTTATACCCAGATGCTTAAGAACTGCAAGCAATAATTCCAAACAATCTGTATACGTACATGTTACAAACAGTAATACTGTTTCCGATTGATGAGTTTGCTACGATTTTTCTCTGATGTTCCAAAATATTTAATAAGTTTTCATTTTCTTCAAATAACGTACTTTCAAAGATTTTTGTGTAATCGTCTTATTCTGCATCCTGCCTGAAATGCTGGATTCTAATTTAAATTTTGTCATAAGGTGGATGCCAAAGTGAATTTTCGCCAAACTACGAGGGTAAGCGAACTCCCACTGCTGAAGACGTGAAACCGAATTACTTAGTAGGCTACGGCAGTGCCCCTCCAAGTAGCTCCGAAGAAAAAACTCCTTACGACCAATATTACAGTTCTAAAACTAATCCGGTGAAGCCGGACGCCATGAAAATTCCTAAGACCGAAATAACGACAAGTAACTGTTGTAGCGTGACTGGTCAAGGAGAATTACTCGTTCCCAAAACGGAAATTACCAGTTCTTGTAGGTAAGAAAACGAAAATGTATGTTTAATAGAACCAATCGGTACTTCTTTGCAAAAATAAAGTGTCAGTTTGTTTTTGAACGTTCAGGAATTCATCCTGAGTACTTTTCCAAGTTGGCTTGGTCAGAGGGGGGACGTTGTCATTTGATATTTTTATATATGATCAATAATTTATGAAATAATTCGCGAAAATTACTTCTTGCAGACTTTGACACCTTGAAACGGTCAGTTCTACGAAAATGAGTCTTTTAAGAAATTTGAGAAATTTGTAGAGAATGTACTGCAGAACAAGAAAGGCCCTTACTGATTATATTGTAGCATCTGATACATGTTAAGGTTGGTACTGCTGTATTGCCCTGTACTAAAAGAATTTTAAACAAAACAATCATAATCCCAACCTGTGTCTAATTCACACATATATAACATTGGCGCAGTCGGTAGGATAAAACGAAAAGAAAATTAAAACATTTAAAATATATGTAAGATAATAAATATCTGTAAAAGTATGTAATGTAGCAGATAGTACAGTAAATTTCATAGCATCTCTAGATAATAAACGTATAACTATAAATATTTTATATTAAAAATGAAAGCTACTATCTTTAGACTAATGAAAAGGGCGATACATGTTCAGTTTGGTACCAGTGCATGGACCTGTACTAAAAGGGTTTTAAATAAAACAGTCATACTTTCAATCTGTGTCTAATTCACACATATATAACAGCATCAACGGTTCGTGAGATATTTGAGTTTGAACTTTTCGGAAAGATGCCGGCCCCGACCCTGCCAACTTGGCAAAATAGACAGGAGACACCACAACAGACACGAGAGTCACCCCAATCGCTTTAAAAAAGAAAAAATATGTTAGGTTACATTTGCATTACGAACTCACATTTTTACCTATTGGACTAGTTTGCCATTATGAGAAACATAGGAAGTTTTTTACATGTTTAGTTTTTGAAACAATTATTTTTAGAAACAATTGTCTCTACGGAAACCTTTTACATTTACGCATTATTGTTTGTAGGTCGCCACCTTCCAGTATGAGATCGGCGTACGAGCCATACCTCAACCAAGACTCTAACTCTTCGTCAATGTCCAGTATGGATACTATTAACTCAAGGGGACCACACCCATTGCACCACATGGGTCCCCATCATAATGCACAACAACCAGGGTATGTTGAATTTCCCATTTAATACTTGTACCTAATTTGCCTCAGTTACATATTTCTAAATCTCTGTAATATTTAATCGGATTCGTCTGTGAACAGTACGAGACCTCAATATTACCTTCATCAATCTCTTGTAGAAGTTTATACTATCTTTTACAGGTATTTGTAGATAGCCTAGTGATAAATCGGAAGGAAAGTCCAGAGTCTATTTTGTCAGTTCTCTACCATTGTATTTAAATTCGTTGAGTTGTCAGGTGATTGATATAAACCAACCTCGCAGATTTTGCAAAATATCACGAGTGAATTATTCTGCCAGAAATAAAGCTTACCTCAAATGAGGATATTGGTATCATCGGCGTAATTCACTGACATCCTTGTTTAGGCATACGTCTGACAGATCATTTAAATAAATGACGAATAGAAATGGTCCAAGTACACTACCTTGAAGCTCTTCTGTATTATTTGTATAATAATAAGAAATGTATTTTTGCTATCAACTACAACAACTGATGTTTGTTGAACATTTAATTTATTGAATAAGAAAGAACCATTTGTGTGCTATGCTTCTGACGCAGTTTCATTTATATTATCAAGTAAGCACTTATGGTTTGAGGTATTAGATACCTTATATAAGTCAAGATATTCAGATAGTCCACAGGCGATTTCCCGACCAGCATAGCTTTTTGTTTGAAGGATGCTGATCAGGTGTTTAGGCTTAGCCTCACTTTCTGCAACAAAGACTAAAATACCCAGACTAGTGTTTTAGATATGAAAACACACAATCAGACTAGATTGTGTGTTTTCGTCTCCAATAATATATCAATTTTCAACATCTTTTTAAAATACATTAAGACCAAAAATAATAAATATACAAATTGTAAATTTAGTATTTGTTCGCTAGTAAAACATTATTTAACAAAGCCTGCTTGGACTGCAGAATATACAACCAGCGATCTACAAGTTATCACAGACATCGTTTATCTTTATGTAGTGGTAAGATTGAGTTTGTCCAATCATCGCGCCGGATTCTTGTATACCATATTTTTTGGCATAGCTGACTTGCATAAGATTTTCCACTATATCCTCTTTATCTTGTCTAAAGTGTCTCTGCCGTCTTCTCAGTTTTACTTAATATAGAATAAATAATTAGAGCAATAGTTTCTAACTGTCTCATTGATTTTAAACATTTATTAATACTCTATAACCAAAAATATAATAATCAATAGCTAGTTCTCAGTGCGGCTGTCTGTTGACCGTCGATATTATTTATTATTTGTTTTGTAGAGACAGTCAGATACAGATCATAGTTATTCTAGTTAAAAAAAATACGAGTTGCTCTTAATATTATGTAAACCTATTAAAATGAATAATTACACATTTGATCTAAGAACAATCACCAGACTTTACCAGAATATGCATAGGTTTTTTTGGTCGCTGATTCCGAATCCGAGGTTGGTTAAGCTTCATCACGTCAGGTTCTTGGTCATTTGAAGGTCAAACTGAGAAAAAGTGTTGTGTCGCTGAATTCAAATCCGCTGTTATTTTTACCTCTCAAGAACATCAGAACATCTAAAGGTCATATCAAGGCGTTTTGAGATCATTTTGAGGTCAAATTGAGAAAAAGCGACTAAAAATCTGGAAAAATGCTTACATGTTTTTTTTGGGTCGCTGACCTCGAATCCGTGGTTAGCTGGACTCTATCACATCGGATTCAAGGTCATTTGAAAGTTAAACTGAGAAAAAGTGGTGTAAAAAATTTATGTTTATGTTTTTGGGATCACTGAGTTCAATGTTGTCGTTATTTCATCTCAAAGTTTCTTTAAGGCCATATCTTGATCAAATTGAAACAAGAATGTTGAAAACCAAGAAACTGAAAAATTTCAGGTAAAAATAACAGCGGATTTGAATTCAGCGACCTCAGAAATATAAACATAAATTTTTTCAATTTTTTCACACCACTTTTTGACCTTCAAATGACCTTGAATCTGATCTGATAGAGTCCAGCCAACCACGGATTCGAGCTCAGCGACCCAAAAAAACCATGTAAGCATTTTTCCAGATTTTTCGGTCGCTCTTTCTCAATTTGACCTCAAAATGATTTCAAAATGCCTTGAAATGACCTCTAGATTTTCTCTGATGTTCTTGAAGGGTAAAAATAACAGCGGATTTGAATTCAGCGACCTCAGAAACATAAACATAAATTTTTTCTCAGTTTGACCTTCAAATGACCAAGAACCTGACGTGATGAAGCTTAACCAACCTCGGATTCGGAATCAGCCACCCAAAAAACCTATATATATACTCTGGTAAAGTCTGGTGATTGTTCTTAGATCAAATATTGACCTGTGTTATTATAGAACAGAGGAAGTACAAATAATGAAATGGCTCTACAGTGGGCATTCAATGCGTGATACAATAATATATAGAATTTCCCTATGCGTTTATGTTGGCTCCCCGTACTGTAGAATCACGATTTAGATAATGTGGGATAATTATAAAAGCCGTGGCGCTGCGTTCGGTGAATCCATCACAGACAAATTAAATTACACACACTTTGACCAATTTTAGTTTTGACACTAAAGATCATGGACAACATGTCTCCAAATACAAGTCGCCGTATTCGATGACAATGTTGCAAGTTATTGGTGATGTTTCCCGGTCTGTACATACCTTTAGGCTATTTCCAACTAGGTTGATACTTGGGCTTATATTTAGACCCTTCACTGCGACCATCTGGTCTATTGTAGCTCACTCCTAATTATATTTCGCCCAGTAAGTTTAATTAAAAAAAAAAGTCTATTAGGAACTCATTAGGTGAGAGACTGCCCACGCCTAGGTCCTCTGACAGCAATTCCCCTTTGCCAAAGACTGAGAACTTGATTTCTTCCTGCAGTGCTCTGCCGTTTCATCCTCCTTCAAACTGTGTAGGTGGTGATTTTGTCTACATTGCCCAGTATATAGGTGAATTAAAGTTCTTAGGTGTAAACTATTTAACTCTAATAATTTTTTAGTTATTGATTTCAAAGGATATGTAATAAACTTCAAACTCCTTTTAGTGAACTAATCCTGGTAGTTCTTGCTAATACTGAAGTGTTTCCTCTCAGTTTAGGCCAAGATGGCTGTTTTCACAGTGTTTGACGATATATCAAGCAATGATTCTAGTCTGACAAATCTCGATACTGTACTTTGTCTGGCTAAGGAGTCAGCTATTTCATTGCTTTCTATCCAAAGTAATGCGGTATCCAGACTAGAGTCTGATAGTTCTAAACCGTTTTAGAACTGCAACGACCAAGAGCGCAACTAAGTCGAAGATTACTGTTTAATACATTTTACGCCCCATTCTTTTAGAAACATTATATGTTTTCTATAGAAGCCACGTGTTTTATAGCAGTCTTCTTGCAGGTATAACATGGATCATCAATTACCTCACAGATCACCTTATCACCAGTCCCCCATGTCCGAAGAGATGTACCACCGAGAAAGGTCATACACGGACATGAACGAATCAATGGGGGGCGGTATAGCTAGACCAGTAGTTTCTTATTCCAATGAAATAGTCAATAGATCTTACGATTCGGCCTTAATAAACTCCGCCAGTCATAGGCCGTACGATCCAGGTACCAACACGTTCGATCGATACGACTCGAGTCAGTGCGTCTCGCTGCAGCAACCTCTAGGACCACCTAGAGTGCCTCCACAGGGTATGTACGGGTATATTGAGGAGCACCAGGAACAGAGGTACCAGCAAGAGGCAGCTGCTGCCCAACAACACCAGATAGCCGTGGCGAATGCTCAAGGGCTTATGAAGAGCGAGGAACAAGAACCCACTGGTCCACTATATCCTAGGTGAGTACTTCCATCAACTGGTACCATTCATTGACATTAGAGGAGAAAATTACATCTATTTATATTAGGTATAATGATAATGTATTATCATTATATTCATGATGATTTACTTTTTTAAAATGATGTGGTTATACTGACGTTGGTTGTTACTATCGTTGGCCCACTACTCACTGGATGTTTGCTATTTCAAGTTCTCTTACAACCAAAAACATACCATTTTTTTTTAAGTGCTGCCGACCAATAACAAAACCGCTATGTTCAGTATTTTTAAAGTCGGTTGGAACAGTCGGTCTAAAGCATTGCTACCAGTGAACAATGCCTGTCGGCGATGGAACAATACGGAAATCGTACTTAAATATTACGAACTGGGCCCATATAAAAACTACAATGGACTGGATATGTTAAATCTAGCGACAAGTTGAGCCTTTAACGAAATTTAAATTAATGATACATAAAATACATACATATACAAGGTGGCTCACGTAAAACTCCCCAGACAGTTTCCGTGGTAACGAAGAGATATTTAAATTCTGTAAAAGCCAGTCGCTAGAGATTCTTGGTGACTTTATTTTATCTTTCAAATGTTGCCAATGACAGTAGCGTCTCGACACCAGAAAGAAACGTTTCGATGACAGGCAGTATATTTAATTCTAAGTACTTTTTGTGGCACGCACTTTTCCATTAAAACCAGTGGTTTTCGAGATAAAACAAAAACAAATCCCAATCGAATATTTGGTAACTAATAAGGAAATTAAAATTTGCTAAAAGATGATCACTAGATACAATGGGTAGCTTTAACTTTATGTGATTCACAATTTTTCAAATGGCTGTACAAAGATGGCTTTCATTGCCTTACATTGGGCCTGTGAAAAGTTAAAAAGTGATTCGAAAACTATTTGATGAGCGTCCATAGCATAAATGTGATGAACTATTATGAGTAAATTCGTTTGTCGTGTCTCTATAGTTTTCCAACTGCCTTTAGAAATACCATACGGTAATGTTATTTTCCGTAAGTTTTATGTTAATGTCATACGCTCAACTCCCTGCGTATTATATTATTTGCAATCCAAACAATCCAAACATATTTGAATCAATTGGTGCCCAAGCAAATGAAATTTGTTATCCACAAATGCAAAGTACACTAAATCAAGCAAGATTTATTGGAGTTGTTGGAGAAAATAACAATTAAATCAACCGAAAATCAGCACACATTCCATTTAATTTAAACAGTCAGGTAGTCTACGTCAATAAAATCATATGTGATAGTTATGAATCTCTTAAATATTAAATAATTATTTCTCGAAACAATTGGATAATGCTGCTTGACGTAAGTTGTAGTGTATCATTTTATTTTGTAATATTTAAACGTATGTGTGATTTAACTCGCATGAGGTTACTGACGGGACGCGACGATCTATTTTTAGGCACCATCATTGTTCTTATAATAATATTTTCTTTTGACAAAAACGAAAACATTAAGCAAAATCAAAGAACAAATTTAAGTTTTCACTAATTCTATTTACACCAGTACAAGGTAAATATTTAAATCAGTACTATTATTATTAGGATAAATAATATATTTCGTAATACAGGCCCGTATATACTGTGTAATGACGTATCTTCTTTAACTTTTGTTAAATGAATGACCCTTACATTTTGATTTAATCATATTTTGTAATTTTAGGACATTACTAAATAATAGTTATTTATGTACCAAGGCTTGTAAGTGTATTTTACAGGCCGATAACACAGTGCTATGTTCAAGACCTCTAAATACACAATACAAGCCGAGGTGCATACGACGTTTTTCGTACTACTAGCAATATTACCATTATTATTAGGAAAATTCATTTAAAATTATTATATTTCATAATTTGTCGCACTTATTTATTAGTTAGATTAGACTCTAATTGGAGTGTGTTGCTTTCTGCTATGGTTACTGTCAATAAGTTGTCAAATTGATAACTTCATAATTTCCACCATTCATGTTATTTACGTGAGTTTTTGCAATAAAAATATAGATTATGATGAAAGTATCGACATTCAATAGATAGCCAAAAATGCGTGTACTTCGTTGGTGCCAGAATTTCTTTATTATTTAACTTCCTTATTAGGTACTTTATTTTTTGGCTTAAGGCATAAAAGTACATTTTTTGTTTTTTTGCCTATGACCTGTAAGTGACACTTTCATAACACTGACAGACGTCAAACAATGACACTTATAGCTAGCTATAGCTAGTAGTACGAAAAAAACATATTTTTTCTTCAAGCGTATTAAAATGTTTAAATTATGTCACCAAAAACAGAAGTAGAAGTAGTACATTGTTTTACTAGTAACAAAATGTTAGTACCGAACGCCACCGTAGTGGACATTGTCTTACTAGTAACATAATGTTAGTTCCGAAAGCGCCACCGCAGTGGGTATTGTTTTACTAGTAACATAATGTTAATACCGAAAGAAACCGGTGGCGCGCTATCCACTAGCCACTTGTCATATTGTGTCAACATGTAAGACTGTAGTTTGAATATTTGTACATTTATGATAAATAAATGAATTTTTGCATTTTAATACGCTTGAAGAAAAAATAGTATATATTACACGGAGTAGAACGCCTTTTTTTGTGTTTCGCCCAGTTTGCGGCTTCGGCTTCGCCTCAGCCGCAAATCCTGGGCTCAACACAAAAAAAGAGTGCGTTCTACTCCTAGTAATATAATATACTATTATGTCAATATTTCAAATATGTTTATCATTATGCCACTAAATCTTCAACATTTTTTATTTTTAGCATACCTCATCTAAATAGGCTTATGTCAAAACCAATTTCAAATATATCGTTTCTACTTAGCTAGTAGTACATTCAAATTGTTCCATTTCGTGTCGTATAGTTGTGTATTATCATTCTTCTATTTATTCTAATTGTTGTATCCTCGTTATCCTCAATTATTAGAACCGTGCGTTCTTATTCAATATAATTCAATATTTTAAAATATTATTAAATGTCCCTGTCAAAAAATCCTATTTCAAACTTATAGATAATTATAAACTTTTTATGGGTAATCATAAGAGCCTATCTGGTTTATAAGGTTTTATACAGTACATTAATTTTGCCATATAGAAATTATATTGGGATGAATAAGTATCTAAACGAATCTTAATTGAGTTGGAATACCCATGTTGTTATTGGTATGTTTCCATAAGTGCTTATACTAAAAACAGTTTTTATATGGCATTACAATTTTTAATTTGATAAGTTCTCATGGGATCTGAATAGTGTTGAAACTGAAAAGGTTTCATCAGTAAAATCAAATACGAGTTCTGTAATCTTTCATAAGAAACAATTAGTATATGGTTTTTGTAAGATCTGAGGGGTTGTTATCAGTTTTGTTTATATAATACTTTAATGAGGATTTATAAAAATTGTTAATAAGGTATTATATCGAATATTTTTGTAGCTTTTTATGGGATCTGAAGAGTAATGAAATTGAAAAGATATACTAAGGAGTTCCTAGTAGACATATTATACATTTTTATAATGATATATGTATTTGTACTTATTTTTATAAGACTTCACAGGTATACATCAGTTTAGTTTATATAAGAATTTAATGGAAACGTGTAAGAATGCATGTTAAAAAGTATGAATAAGGTATTATCGAATACTTTTGTGAGTTTTTTTGGAATCTGAAGAGTAATGAAATTGAAAAGATATATCAAGGAGTTCCTAGTAGGCATTTTATACATTTTTATAAGGGTACATTTCTACTTATTTTTATAAGACTTCATATGAGTCCATATCAGTTTAGTTTATATAAGAATTTAATAAGGATTTATAGGGACATCTATTAAAAAGTATTAATAATGATTTACAACTAGTAATTTGATAAGTGTTCATGGGGTTCCAATAGTAGTAAAACTAATAATGTTTCATCAGGAAACCAGGGATGAATTTTATAACATTTAATAAGAAATAATTAGTATATATAAGATTTGAAGGGTTATCATTAGTTTAGTTTTATATAAGAATTTAATAAGGACTTCTCAATGCACCCATTGAAAAATATTATTTACAACTATTAATTTGAAAAATATTCATGGGATTTCAATGGTAGTCAACCTAAAAAAATTAGAATACTTACTAAACTAAACTTACTAATACAATAGATTTCATATAATTTACATTAAAATCCATTGTAAGATTAAAATCCATTGTAAGTGTATACACATTGTAGTTTTAAAAACCCTCTTATTTCCACAAAAGCATAAAAATTTTACAATAGACCTCAAGCGAGGAATATACATTAAAAACTTACAGAATCTATAACATTTTCATGTTTCAAACGCCATAAAAACTTATAAATACTTATAGGTCTCGTACTGAGAGTTTACATTAATATCTTTCAAATTCATATAAAAACCTATAAAACTTCGCAATTTAATTACCATAAATACTTATAAAATACTTATAAATATAGAGAATTTACTTTAAATCCCCATTGCATATCCTCATAGAATTTTATAAAAACTTCGTGTTTATTATTAAAACGTGCAAGTGTTGATAGACTTCAGGCGAAGAATTTACATTCAAAACACATTCAAATACTTCAAGAACTTAGACACATCTGAACCTTTAAAATCTTCGTATTTCAAACACCATATGAGAACTTACAATTACTGATAGGCCTCATATGGAGAATTTTCATTAAAAATACTTTTCAGATACATATAAAATATCTATAACACTTCATATTTCAATTACCGTGAAAACGTATAACTACTGATAGACTCCATATAGGGAATTTACATTAAAAACACATTGTACACAGCAAATCTTATAAAAACTTCGTATTTCCTATTAATATATGCAAATGCTGATAGACCTCAGGTAAGGAATGTACATTAAAAACACATCTCAAATAGCCACATCAAACCATATTCAGAACTTATAAAAAACTTTGTATTTCAAATACTATAAAAACTTAAATATACTAATACATATAACTACTGATAGACTCCATATAGGTAATTTACATTAAAAATCCATTGTACGCAGCAAATATTATAAAAACTTTGCATTTACTATTAATATATGCAAATGCTGATAGACCTCAGTCGAGGAATTCACATTAAAAACACATTTCAAATAGCCGCACATCAGACCACATTTAGAACTTATAAAAAAACTTTGTATTTCAAATACTATAAAAACTTACGTACACAATAGGTTTCATACGAGGAATGTACATTTAAAACACACACACCCACATAATTAAAACTTATGAGAGTTTAGTGTTACATACTCCAGCCTCCAGTAGAGGGAGTTGTTATACATGTCGCTAATTCATATCTAATCTAATGTGACCTAAGAAACTAGCGTGGGCTTATTAAATTGAAAATAAAGCAGTCTCTTTTACTGCTAACTTATTAACTGCGTTTAGGCTAGAACGCTAGAGGAAACAAGAGGACTTTTGCAGTATTTAGTGTTTACCACCATATTACTATTGATATTTGAAATATTAATAGCAGTGATGGGCATAATCGGATGATTTCAATAATCGGATTCTACCGATTCGATTATTCCAATAATCGGATGATAATTCGAATTAATTTTAATTCGGTCTCGATTCTAGCGATTTTACAACTATAATAATCATATGAATTATGAATTATCAGTTCTTCAAATTAATTTTAAAATGCTGTTTGGTGGACTGCACTACAATAAAACTCGTGTCGATTCGACCACACTTGAACAAGAAGAATGGTATCATTCTATTAAAATGTTTACGGATATTAGCACCAGGAATCGGAGAATCGAAACGAAATTCAAATGATTCAATCATTCAGTTCAACCGATTAATGATTCGAGTTTTCATTCGTTCAGTAATAAGAAATCATTATTCGTATTTCATAATTTATCACCTGCTTTTCGATTATTTTCCGATTATTTTTAATTCGAATTACGGAACTCTATGATCGAATTATAAAGGTTATTTAAATGATCGGATTACAGGTTATTTTTAATTCGAATTATCCCATCACTGATTAATAGTAAGTAAATAATATCTACTTACCTATGTAAGTTTATGGGATTTGGATTAAAAAATATATTTCAAATACACAATCAAAATCTGTAAAAAAACCAATTAATACTAATAGAATTTCTATGGGAAATTTACATTCAGAACACTATACAAACCTATAAAAACCTATAGAAACTTTTAATTACATGTACTATAAAAACTCATCAATACTAATAGATATCATATGGGAATTTATATTCAAAACACTATAAAAACCTTTATAAAAACTTTTAATTAAATATACTATAACAACTCATCAATACTGGTAGATACCATATGAGAATTTACAATTAAAACATATTTCAAATACACGCAAATTATAAAAACATACATTTTTTTTTATAAGTTTTTATAAGGATTTTCTGACAGGGATATCAAATATATCAAGTTTATAAGATAAATTATTAACATTACTTGTTGTAAAATGTAAAACAATGTAATTTTTCAATTTGCGACAATTCTAGTTCTAAAGGTAATTCTTTGAAAGGCTAAAAGAGATACAAAAATATCAACTGGCAGTTTTTATACTACTGGCGTTGGTTGACCCTGGGAAAATGTTGTTGACTATGCCAATTGCAAATTTACCCGAAAAAAACAAATTAGAAAAGAAGGCGCAGGACAAGTCAGATAATACAGACACACACAAAAAAAAGTGGTCTGGCCTGCGGACCAGACCAATGTATCCTTATGTCAGAATTGTCAGATTCGCTCGTTTTTCACCTTTAACTTCAAAAAACAAACAAAAAGTGGACCAGACCAGTGCATCCTTACCAAATACATAAGGATACACTGCCACTGGTATGGTCCTCCAGACAGACCATTTTTGGGGTGGGTATTTTTTGGGGATCAGGGGTGAAAAACGAACCTATCTGACAATTATTCTGACTTCGGATTCGGTTTCAGCGGTTCCAAATACATAAGGATACTACGATCTGGTCTGCAGGCCAGACCAATTATTTTGAGGGGGGGTGATTCTTGGGGTTGGGGTGAAAAACAAGCGAATATGACAATTTTGACTTCGGATTCGGTTTCAGGGGGTCAAAATACATAAGGATACACTGGTATGGTCCGCAGGCCAGACCACTTTTTTGGGGAGTGTTTTTTTTGGGGTTAGAGGTGAAAAAAAAAGCAATCTGACAATTCTGACTTCGGATTCGGTTTCAACGGATCCAAATACATAAGGATGCACTGGTCTGGTCTGCAAGCCAGACCACTTTTTTTGTGTGGCTGTGTAATTAGTTAGCGAGAGGCAAGTCAGGTCAATGACCTTTTACCTGCCGTATTAGGTGTTTTATATTATTCCAGGAACTTTCATGAACATACCTACCTGTAAAAAGCTATAGCGGTAATAGTTGAGACCTGTTGGAAGCTGTATCTGTAAAGCTACAGACCTGTTATAGCAGCTTCAGTAAAACTACCGACCTATCAAAAGCTATACCAGTAAATGTGTACACCTGTTAGAAGTTATGTCAGCAAAAATACAAACCTGTAGAAAGCAGTTTCAATAAAGCTAGAGATCTATCAAAAGCCATCAGTAAAACTATAGACTTGTAAATAGCAGTAGTAGTAAAAGTACAGACCTGGTAAAAGCTGTTTCAGTAAAACTAAAGACCTGTCAAAAGCAGTAGCAGTAAAAGGATAGGTCTGCATGTTTATGAAATACTATGAAATATTCTTCAAATACGATAGGCCAAAGGTCAAGGTCATTGACTCTCTGACTCCTTAACTGTTGCTAATTGATTATCTCGTCTGCGTAGTGGCTTCCTTTGATCTGTTTTTTCGCTAGGTAAAGCAATTCAGTCATCGAAATTTTCCCAGGCTCAACCGACCCCAGAATGATATTAACCATTGGTACATTTTGTAATTACTTTCATCGTATTGCAGTTATATGGTCTGAGCTTTTGTTTAACGATATACCTCTGTTCAATTAATCGTTGAAATTCATGTGTACCACCAACAGATTTATGGTACTAATGGCTCGATAAAATAACTTGTTTCAAAAATTTCTGTTGCGATCTATTTACTCGAAGATATTTCGGGTACGGACCCTATTTTACGTAGAAAAAAGGTTTACTTTAAAAGCCATCGTATTAATTTAAACCTTCACTTTGTACGTCCAAATAGGTTTAATTTATGATTTTGGTGTTTGTCAAAAAAAAATTTTGTTATAACCACAATATGATTGTGTTTTCTTATCTTTTATGCGTCATTGGTACATGCAGATTTCCTATTCAGAAAAAAATCATTTTGACTTTAACCAGAAACCAGGCAAGTGCCGAGGAAACTTTCCATATTTAATAAAAGTCTGTAAAAGTCATGTAAATAATATAATTGTATGCACTTATTTGGTATCAAAATGAAGCTTGTATCATCGCGAATCATATTTCACCATAAAATAGCCTATCAATATACCCAATGGAAAGTTAGAAGGAAAAATTCCTGGAAACTTTCGGAGTTTTCAAAACGGAAAGTTTCCAGGAAGTCTTCCTTCTAACTTTCCATTGGGTATATTGATAGGCTATTTTATGGTGAAATCTGATTCGTGATGATGCAAGTTTCATTTGATATGAAGTAAGTGCATACAATTATATTATTTACATGACTTTTACAAACTTTTATCAAATATGGAAAGTATCCTCTGCACATTTCTGCCAATCACAGTATTGTTACGGGTACACATAACCACCATAAATGTAAATTTTAAGTGTTTCGATAAAACGGTTAAAAAATACATCTGTCGAAAAGTAGAGAGTCTCCTGTATATCTGTAACAAATGGCTCCAGGGTGCAAGTATGAGGGAGGTTTAGAATCAGATGGAAGTCCTCTGGCTCCCATTAAGCTATGTACATAAACACCCTGTATATTATTTATAATGATTTGCCTATCTATTACTTTATTTTCGGGAAAGCGATATTTTGATAAACTTGTGTATTTTAATCTGTCCATTCACCCCTCGACTCAACCACAGCTTATTGTCACAAGCTCCCTAAAAATATACTCGTTAGGCTCTCACCGTATGATGGAAATACACACAATGACGGCGCGGTGGCGAAATTCCGATACCCATTCATTCGAGACAAATACGAAATATTTTTTTCAATTAGAACGAATTTAATTTGCAGGCCGATGTATCAATACGACGCCAGTGGCGGACCCCTTCCTGTGGGGTTTTCAGCAATTAACTTATCTGTGAAATGCGTGACAACAGCCCAGGCTCAAATGAAGGGCCCACATACGTCTCCTGGGGGTACTGTTATCGATCTCTCGACGTCCAGCGTCACCACTACTAGTCCACAGGTGAGTGCCAGCGCAAACTGACATAGATATGGAAGTGTTCGGGAAGCTTTAATGAAGTTTTATTGCAGAAACTTGTAAATTGGCACATAAAAACATTTGCTTCAAAAATGTAGCTTATTTATAATACACTTTTAAACAATTTACCATTAGAAAATTCCATCATAAATGTTAAACTAAACAGTGTAAATTGAACAAAACAACGAACAAAAAGTAACATTAAGAGTAAATAGTAAACGGTACTAAAAAAAAGTAATGAAGTTGTAATAAAAAACAAAGAAGTACATATTATAATTTTATAATGCATTAAAAATAGTCAAAAATTCGCCAGACAAAGAAAAATCAGTTTAAAAACATTTAAAATATTTATTTTGTTGTTATAATACAATGTTCGGTTTTTGGTTTTAGTTTTTAAAGATTTTTTTATTTAAAACAATAATATTGGCTTAATGAACTAATTACCTAAATAAATAAATAAAATAAACATTAAATTGATACAAAAATTAGTTAATTAAATATTCTATGCGTTGGCTTCCTTGTTCCCGGCACAATCTGATTCTCCTAATATTTTCTCTGAGCAGGTTTTGTAATGCTCTCTCAATACCTCTTCTAATCCTGTTTTCCATGATTTCTAAAATGAACATTTATCCAAATTTCATTCATTTTAATTTTTTTTTTCTTGATATGATCTTATTTAATTGAGTTAAAATAAACGAAACTAAGCTAGCCAACAAAAACGTTTATGAAATCCATTGAACTTCCTTCTAATTCCCAAACCCCTTGGCGAGCGCGCCGTACCCATAATTTACTTAAAACAGCGTTAATGCGACCGGATTTCTGAATAAATAACCACGTGGATAATGAAGTGTGATATGGTTATTACTTTCCAGGTAGCCTACAGCTCGCCGCACTACGGAGGCCAGCGAGTCGGTGGCAGTCCGCAAGCCGCCGCCAGTCCCCATCTGTCCGCCAGCCCCCAGGTTCCCAGCCCTCAGGGGCAGACGCTGGACCTCAGCGTTAGTCGGCTGTCCCACAGGTTGGTGCATTATTTATTTGTTCTTTATTTAAAATGTACCTTTACGTCGCGCGTCGCCGCGAACCGGATCGTTTGTCAAAATTCCGTGTAGGAGCTAGCGGGATTAAATTAGAAATTACGTAAGGATAGGACGGGCATAGGGAGAACATCGTGATGTTGTTTACTTTTAAATATTCACTAGGAAAGTTGGACGATTTTAATTTTATTTTTGGCATTTAAAATTGATGTCAAGTCCAGCGATATATTAATTACTTTATAAATTGGGTTTTGGATTGTTCTTGGCGTGTGCGTACAAAAGTTAGGTATGATGGTGACATGATAATTTCTTATGCGTGTAATAAATGTGAGTCTACGACAAAATATGTGTAGTATTTACATTATCTGAAGTATAAAGCCGACTCCACACCCTTAGTTTTAAATTATGTTAATTTATTAATTTAATAGCATTTGTTTATCGTCAAACTTGTAAATCATATTTTTTCTTGAGACGAAGAAATTAATTTTTTATTTTATCCGGAGTAAATCTTCGAATCTGGGTCCTGGAATTGCAAGCAAAATGGCGTAAGTCTCATTTTTAAAATTGAATTTTTCCATATTTGATAACCTACGCATCCACTGTACTCGAGGAAACCCACTTCGCATCCATAGTACTCGGGGAAATCCACTGCACATCCATTGGATTCAAGGAAACTCACTGCGCATCCATTGCACTCGAGGAAACCCACTACGCATCGCAATTTGATAACAATTCATTATTCTATTTTTGTGTGCGAAAAAATAATTATTTTAATCGACAATAGACATGTGTCTTTCATGCTTAAAAACATCCCACTGTTCACCAGTTCGGGGGGTCTCTTTGTGAAAACCGTCGAATACGTGTCTCCTTATTTCCTCAGCCCATCGCTGGAATATCTCGTTTCTGTCTTACGAGATTTCAGAGATACGGATACTCTTTAGCCCATCTACCACCCCCGTTTTCACCCCTTCAAAAATATTTCTGCCAAATTTCATGCATCTGGATCTAACCGTTTCCGAAAAAGTCTAAAATTTCAACCCCTTTTTTCACCCTCTTAGGGGACGAATTTCGAAAAATCCCTTCTTAGTGGTTGACTACGTCATTTGAGGAACCTCTATTTAAAGTTTCTAGACCCAGCGGTTTGAGCTGTGCGTTGATAGGTCAGCGTATTCTTTTATATACAGAGTGATTCATGTAGGCCGTTCGTTAGAAGTTTTTCAACTTGCAGTTGGATTACAAACTTGAAATTTGGTATGCAGCCATAATAGATAATGCCCGTTCCACCTAATATATTTTCAGTCCTCTAGCTATACAGGGTGTGCCAAAAATCGGTACCAACTTTCTTATTTTAAATGGAAACCTAAAATTTTTTTTACATGATTCGATTGGCCTTTCAATTCTGAGTTTAGACAACCCAAGTTATGTTAACTTATCTGTTACAGGTTTTGATACATGTCAATTTTTTTTTTTTTAAATTCCCGCTGTAGTAGTTTACGAACAAATTTGTATTCCCCAAACCGTCCAAACCAAAAGTATGAAACCAAATTGATGAAGCAGTTAGCTGGAAGTCCAGGCTAACATCTGATGTCCCAACGGTAGTCCCATCCTGTACCATATGGGCGCAGGCGATTGTCAAATGTCGCAATAAAAAATTGTCAAAAAGTCGATTTTTTCAACTGCTATTTTTTTTTGACATCATTCGAACGGAAATTTAATTTTAGAGTAAGTTACTTAAGCATTCCCTATACCTAACTTCATCCCCTATCGAGTTATTCAATAAAAATCAAGAAATACCTTATCTTGCCGAGATATTGCTTGGTTTTTCAGGAACAAAAGACAATTCTAACAATTTACTTGGGGCGAGCGTAGAGGCGACTTCAATGTGAATATCAGTCGGTATTCCGTTGAAGCAACGTCGAGCGCGGTTAGTACTTGGATGGGCTCCCTCCCATCTTGGGAAATACAGCGTTCTCGTCCCACCTTCTAGAGGCTTGTATATCAGTGTATACTCGGAAGTTACGTAATTTCAGACGAGGATTACGTAGTGGATATACCATCCTTCGGAGGGGATGTAAAGCAGGCGGTCCCTTGTCTATTAAATGTTAGGCAAGTAAAAGATCCCTACTCTTCTTAACGGAAGAGGTTCGGCAAAATTACCAGGTTGGGGGTAGCTCGTCTCCTGGCGTCGGTGATAGGCCCTGGTAGCGGAAATAGACCGACGTTAAATAGTTAAAAAAAAAAAAAAAAACAATTTACTTAAAAAATATACTTAACTTAACTTAACTTTATTTACTTAAAAATATGTATGCATATCTTCAGTCGTTTTTGAGTTATTTGCATTTTTTGAGAGAAATATTTTTTTCCCGCAAGGGTAATAGGCTTTGGAAATAATCGTTTAATTTGAATTTTTATTCAAAAATCGTATTATAATGACAAATAGTAACAACAAAATAACAGCAAATGAAGAGATTAACAAAATAATGTATTTTAATACAAATGCTCGTGTGCATCGTTTTCATTGAGACAGTCTACAATACGCTCCTGAACAGACTGCGTTGCTCTCCGGATTTCGAAACGATCAAAAGCTCCAACTACCCGCGCGGCATGTTCTTCAACTATTCTGTTATTTTCATCATAAGTTACAAACAAATCAAAGACATCATTCGGATAATGTTCCATGATGAAAATTGCACGAGTTAATTGAAACAATAAGATAACAATGACACAATAGTGGCTAGGTTTGACATTTGGCAGTTTCTCCAAAGCCTACTACAAAAAATGACAATAACTCAAAAACGATATGCATACATATTTTTAAGTTAAATTTTTAGAATTGTCTTTTGTTTCCGTGACATACTTGAAAAACCAAGCAATATCTCGGCAAGATAAGGTATTTCTTGATTTTTATTGAATAACTCGATATGGGGTGAAGTTAGGTATAGGGAATGCTTAAGTAACGCGCCCTAAAATTAAATTTTCTTTCGAATTATGTCAAAAAAACAGTAGGTGCCATTTGAAAAAATCGACTTTTGGACTATTTTTTATTGCGACATTTGAAAATTGCCCGCGCCCATATGGTACAAGATGGGACATTAGGTGTGAGCCTGGACTTCCAGCTAACTGCTTCATTAATTTGGTTACCATCAAAGGCAGATCAACGGACGACCACATGTACACCACCAGAAGAATACTGGAAGAAAAATGGAGAGAAGGGACAAAACTGCATATAGCCGCTATAGATCTCCAAAAGGCATTCGATACCATCAGTCAAGAAGCCATAGTCAACACCCTGTATAACAAAGGAGTGCCGCACTATCTAATAAGCAAGATAATAAAAACCTGCCTTCATGAAACAACTGCCATACAATGGTTCGGACAAATGACGGAAACCAGACAAAAGAACAGAGGAGTCAAACAAGGATGCCCCCTATCCCCCCGACTATTCACCACGGTCCTAGACCAAGTGATACAAAACACAATAAGGGAAACACCAAATTTTAACGAAGACACGGAAACACTGAAAACCCCAATCGTATTAGCCTACGCCGATGACCTCCTAATCGTCGCAGAAGAAGAGCAACAAATTCTCAACTTTGGGCTGAAAATAAATTTCAAGAAAAGTCTAATAATGGAGCGAGACTCATCAACAAAAGAGAGTCGGATCAGTGGAGAAGAATACAAAATAGGTGACTAGTTCCTAAGAACAACGAACAAACTGAAATACCTAGGAACATATCTGACGAACCAAGTGAAAAGGAGAGAAACAGTAAAGGAGAGAATAAAAACAGCATACAGAGTCACAAGAGCAATTATACCGTTCATCGAGAAAAACAAACTATCATGGGGCCTGGCCAAACGGCTGTACATAGCCATCATACTGCCAACAATGACATCATCCAATTACCTAGAAAAACAACAGGGCAAAAACAACGACATAAAACATCAACACTACTAGAAGGGAAGACAATCACAAAAAGGATAGAAATGTACGCAATGAAGTACTGAGGACACGGGCAAAAACAACGACATAAAACATCAACACTACTAGAAGGGAAGACAATCACAAAAAGGATAGAAATGTACGCAATGAAGTACTGGGGACACGTCCAAAGAAGGGAACCAACACACCTACTGAAGAAAGCACTAACACTGAACAGCAGCAAACTTAAAATGTGGAGACCATGTTACACGTGGAAAACAACAATCGAGAGGATCATGAACAAACTGGGAAAGGACCAAACATACTGGGAAAGAAAAGCGAGGGGAAAAAATGAATTTCACAAAGAAATCGGAGCTATATATACTCTACCAGAATCAGAAACGGAGGAATCAAATGTCTCAGAAGAAGAAGAAGAAGACTTGTAGAAACAGAAGTACAAAAATAGGAGCACAGATAGCAGCGACACAACGCGGCAACATATCTCACAAGAAGACCCAGAATAGGCAGAAGCCCAGAACAAAAAATACAAAAAAGGGGGCTTAAACGCTCCCTCACGACATAATGCGGTAACGCATCTCACAAATACCTACACCTCCCATCCCATATTCCTTTACCATGCGCCATATGGCTCTCGCTGCTGGCAACAAGCATGACCTTAGTCCAACCCAGCGTGGACGTAGCAGGCCCAGCTGTATAACTTGGGAGTGGCAGCAATGCCTACCGCACGCTGGTAAATCAATCAATCAATCATAATTTTGAACGGTTTGCGAGATATAAATTTGTTCGTAAACTACTACAGCGGCAATTTTTTTCAAAAAATTGTACCAAAACCTGTAACAGAAAAGTTAACATAACTTGGGTTGTCTAAACTCAAAATTGGAAGGCCAATCGAATCATGTAAAAAAAATTGTAGATGTCCATTTAAAATAAGAAAGTTGGTACCGACTTCTGGCACACCCTGTATAGCTGGAGGACTGAAAGTATTTTAGGTAGAACCGGCATTGTCGATTATGGCTCCATACCAAGTTTCAAGTTTATAATCCAACTGCAAGTTGAAAAACTTCTAATGAAGGGCCTACGTGAATCACCCTGTATATATAGATTTATTATTTATAGAGCTGTAGCTTCCTTATGAAGCATTTTAGGGCATATCTTCATTAGAACTGTTATGCTTGAAATTGGCCATATAATCACCTCCTGATTTTTTTTACATACCATACTTGGTGGAAGCGTACTGCCCCTGCCAGCGGCATTTTTCAAACTTTATACTTAAATATCTTGGAAACCCTTGACTCTAGGGGGTTTGGGGTTTGGCTCATTGAGACATTTAATCAGCATGGTTTGAAGTACAACATATTCCAGTTTTACGACATTTGACCGAAACCCTTTTTTACATAGGTCCTTTGAGCACAATTGTTAGAGCTGTTGAGAAAATCGATTTTTAATTTTTTTTTTTTTTTTCGTATGTAAACTACCCTTAGTTTTAAGGCTATGGAATTTAAACGAGATTGGTCAATTAATTTCGGCGCTTTAATACAATTATATGCCGATTTTTTCATATTTTATTGTTTTTCCATTTTAATTTCGCTACAATTTTATTTTATATCGTTTTATATTTTTTGATACTTTTCGATAAATTTTGGCTATTGCAAATCGACAAACTGAAGTCTGAGAAAAGTTTATAAAATGAAAAAAACACGTTTTTGAGGCTATGGTTAAACGGGTTAAGATAGAGACCTAAAAATGTCACTAACAGTTCTCAATGACTATATCTACAACTTGACAATATATTTTGATTTGCTTTGGTTTGTGGGTGATTTTTACTCTCTTATCTTATCTGCGGCTATATGATAGCTATAGCTATATGATAACGGTAATGAAACCGTCCGATGGACAAATTTACAAAAGGAAAAATGTCTCTTCTGAAATCGCATATTAATGGAATGGTGTCGAAAGCCTCTAACACTAAGGGTTCAGGAAGGCTTTAACCTGTACACATTTTTGCCAGTTTCTGCGTTTGATCCGCGCCCAAAATTTTGTACACCAGATTTCCCCTTTGACGAAGATTACACAGATTTCTTCGGATTTCCTTAAGATTTCTTGGGATTTCCTAAGATTTCCTCAGATTTTCTAAGATTTACTGACATTTCCTGGGATTTTCTCAGATTTCCTTAAAAAAAAATTGAAGAGCGGAAGGAGAAATCCGATAAGCAAAAGATTTTCTCCAGATTTCCTGGGATTGCCTAAGATTTCCTTCTGAGTGTACACCAGATTTCCTTCGCGGTTTGCCCCTCGGTTTGATCTAACTGAAGACTTGAATAGTTACGTACAACAGTTACGTTAATAATTAATTGCCAAAAATTAAAAATAAAATCTAAGATTTGTGCACCAGACAAATCAAGAAATTCCAGTTTATAATCAGGAGCTGACCATGTTAGCTTAATAATTCATGGCGGGCACCATTGACTCAGAAAAAATACTATACCTACTAATTCACAAACTACAGTTTGCTCCAAAATATTTTCCTCAAACACCAAAACACTTGAACCCCACACTCGGCGCGCGTTTAGCGAACTATATTGACATCATCTGGAGGTGATTAAAACTCAGTCAGTTGTAATTATCTCCAGATCGTGGCAACATGGTTGGCGAAACTTGCGTAGAGTGGCATTGAAGTATAACGTTCAAATGTTTTGGTGTCTGTGGAAACTACTTCAGAGGCAGCGTCACGCCGAAGGTTCCGATCTTCTTCGGTTTGATTATTGTCAAGCATGTGTAGTGTATATAGATAGTGTAATATTTTTACTTCATCACTATTAGTTTGTAGAAATATCCACTAGATTAGTGAATATTAATAGTGTGTACCGGTGCAGTTTTATTAATTAAATGAAAAAGAAATACTTAACATGTATGAAGATTTTTGAGTGTCTATTTAAAAATTAAAAAAATATGTTGTATATGTCTGTAAGTTTCCCATTCAGAAAATTGTTCGAAAATTAAAATAAGTACCTACATCATTTTAATTCGATGTTTTTCGGTTTGAATCACATGAACAATGTATCTTTAGAAAAGATCTAAGAAACAATTTGCTAATCATAATTATTTATCATTTAATGAAAATATTTTCAACACTTTTATCTAAGATATGTAATTTGTTCAGTTGCTCCTCAGCTTAACAGAGGTGCTGAGTGTTTTATATATTTTACCTCATTACTACATATAAAACTGAATGTAAATATATTCTTCGCTGACTTATTTGATATCTGTATATAATTGTTAAACATTTTGTAGTCTACTATTTGCAGTTTTTTTTACAAATAAGTCAACTTTTTAGGTATAATTACTATATTTTGAATTATAATCATCTCATGATGGAATCATCATTGGTTGGCGAAATGTAAATTACGCAATATTTTTGTTATTTTAGAGAACTGTCAAATGTTGCAACTCTCTTCAAGTACATGTTATCGTCATTAAAATGTTTAGTAACTTTTACACTTACTCAACATACACCAACTGGGTTTTTCCTACTGCTAACCTAGATGGCACTAACTTGCTTACCAAATTTCAATACGATCGAGTGGACAGAAGGACATTTTGAAAGTTATTCAATGACTTAAATGGTATGACAATTTTTTCTATATAAGCGACATTTACAGTTTTTGAAATGTGTACCAGGCAATATATTCTTCGTTTCTGCGAAGAATATAATAATTAATGTATAGGTAATTTTTTAAATGTATAGTTCAGTCGCAAGTTGATTATTGCGGCACATTTGGCCTAGCTTTACTGCAGGGTCGAACTTTGAGAGAAGTTTTCTCTATTTCCATTGCTATCTGGGACTCATAACTAAAATAACTGTAACCGCAGTAGTACATGCAGTGCTTACTTTTGGAAAAACTTCACCGCCACTGGATTTTTTGGAAACTTGATAATACTCGTTATTTCATTGTTCTGTTATGATAAAAAAAAATTCAACAAACTCACAATTTTCGAGACATTTGTATATTGCATTTGATCATCACGTTTCTAAAACCGTATATGTCGCTCATAAAGAAAAAAAAATCATATTGTAGTAGTCAGCGAATTCGGAACAACTTTCAAAATGTCCATCTGTCCGTCAGTCCTTCCGTCCATCCGTCACGGTTCTTGTAAGCACGATAACTTAGGAGAAAAAGCACAATTTTATTGAAATTTAGACTAACATGAAAATTAAGAAAACAACTTTTTTTAAAATTCAAATGATTCAAAACGTTTCATTTATTAATCGATTTTGTTCGAAGCTAGTGGAAGAACCCCATTGTTTTCGAACAAACTATATAAGTGAATCATTAATCATTAAAATTAAAAAAAAAATCTTAATTTCTATCTCATAATTAAATAGATTTTTCGTGAAATATCATTTGTATCATTGTTTATTTATATATTTTACTAATATACATTTCATAGTAATATAATACCCAACCGTGGAATATGAGTTTCACCTAGACATATTATATTATAGACATTAACGCCTATCTAGGTGACACATAAATCTGATTATTTTGCCTCAAAGCAGCGAGTCATGTAAAAAGTCTAGTTGTAGAAAACTGCATAGAGATCATTTTCTAAGAATACAATTGTTCTGAATTCACTGTTTACACACTGAGCAATATATTTTAAGGACAGTAACAAAAATCTATCAAATGTTAAGTATTTCTTTAAGAAAAGTCCGTTTGCCTTCAAAGAAATCAAAATTAACTATCGGTAGTAGAAAATTTTCAAGCATGGGGGTTCGACTAGTGTTAAAACCGCCATCATTATTTTTAGCAGCGATACGAATCCACAATACCCAAACGGCCACGGTGAAGCTGTACCGGTACCGCCCCCCGCCGGCTACATTGGCCCCCCCGCCGGCCCGCGGGACGAACAAACGGAACCTGTCGATTTCTCTACAGCAAATGAACCCGTTAATTTCAGTGGCGTACGGCCCGTGGCGACGTTCGCCGGTGGACCAGTGCTGGCGCCAGGATCCGGATACAGCAGGGAATCCACTCCTGACTCCGGAGGGAGCCACTACATGGATGCCTACAGGGACCCAGCAGGTATATTAAAATTATTCAGTACCCTTTTTACTGCTACGTTTTGGGTAGGTAGCTTTTTGGTTTCGTAGGAGGGTCGGTCGTAAGTATAAATCTGAGCATCCGTGCCTGAGGATGTTGTCATCCATCCGTCATCTTCAAAATAATGCGAAATAAGGATGCCATTAGTTTTTCTGATTTACCTCCGCAACCATGAGTCCGAAAAAATATTTTTGAATGGTATTTTTGTAGATAATGCAATTCTCTACAACTCCTACTAGCTTTTTTATAAGCACAAATATATGAATAATTACATATCGTGCAAAATGATTTACAAAATTGACAAAGGAATATACATTGTGGAATTCACATTCAGAATTTATTTCAAAATTTCACAAAATTGTAAAAACTAACTTAATCTGTTCATACATTTGTTCTACGAGTGAAGTAAGAAATACTGTATTTTTATGCAATCGTAACCCAAATTTGCAAAGCATTCAATTTATAAGCCCGTCGTCAGGGAGTTCAGGATGCGTAAATAACGTTTTAAATCGTACAAAAGATTTTACTGCGGGAACCAGTTCATCATATGCCTCTTTTAGACATACTAATTTTTCCATGATTTTTAAGCGATATTCCCTCAAAATTGGGGGGCGGGCGAGGGGGACAAATTAGTATGTCTAAAAGAGGCATATAATGAACTGGTTCCAACAGTAAAATCTTTTGTACGATTTAAAACGATGTTAATTTACCTGACCATTGGCCTATTATGTGATTTCTAAAATCAAAAAATCAACATAAAGCTTATAAAATAAAATCTGAAATTTGTTCTTGAGGAATAATCACGAGAAAGCAGATTTTATAATATAATGTATTGATCCTTAATAAAACAATCTGTCATTTACTGGAAATAGATAAAATTAAAAAAATGTTAAAAATTGATAGGTATAATATAATAATGACACATCTATTATTTTAAAGAACTCTAGAGCTAAGTTTCCTTATCAACCTAAATTTCGTCGAGCGAAAGTACTATACTCTATTTAGTAAAGACAGATCACTCGGGCAAAGACCGGCCATGAGCGTACTATTCTTTTTTTTTGCTTAAAATTAATACAAGTTGTAAACAAAAATTGAAATAAATTTATTTTATATGAAATAAACATCAGTTGTTCGAATTATACAACTATTTCGCCCACCTTACCCAGCGGTTAGAATATGCAGATTCGTAAGAGAGATTAAATAATAATGTTCAAGGCAGCGCACAAAATACTCAAAGTGAAGATTTAGACGGTTAAAATTATGATATATATTTTATGTCATCATGAACTGTAAATACTGTTTAAAGATAATCACCCTTTATTTGTAAAATGTTCATAACTACTAATAATGGTCATAAGAATTCACAAAATTTATTAGTGTATTCTCTCCCTTTTGGATGAAAAGAGCGTCAGGATAACATAAAACGTACAATATTCGACCGTTATAGGGTTTAACATTTTTTTTCTAAAAAAAAACCCATATAAAATATAAAGGAATATTTAAAGCTTCTTATAGCACTCTAACCACATTTCAGAAGATTTGCATCTATAATGAGCTTTTATTACTCTGTCTTTACCAAATCGAGTATAAGCAAGAAATTGACAATGCTTGTTTCTTTTTTCATTTTACTTAAAACTAAATAACAGACGTTTTAAAATATAAATCACAGGCTATGGCCCGATGAGTCCACACCCTGGCTATGGAATGACAACGGTGGCAAGTGACTACGCCTCAAATCCCTACACGCCGTACCCTACTGGTGGATACTCGTGCGCCGGAGGATATCCCGGCGCCGTGACGACAGGATACCCCGTTCCTCCTGGTGGATATTCACCTGGTGCGTGTTACTCCATGCCACCACCGCAACATTCCCTCTCGCAGCACGACAAGTCGCCGAACAAAGATAGGTTAGTATATCTGTGTTTCTCAGTTATGAAATGTAGAATAAAATTTGCATAGTTTCTAACTTTTTTGAAGATTGCATGTACAGGGTGTTCATTTTATTAGGGCTTTCGAAGATTTCTCGCTTAATATCACGTGTGCAAAAAATGTTTTCATAAAAATTGTGCCTATTTTTATAGGCTACAAAATGGCTTAAAGACATTTGAAATCCATGACCTACTTTAAGAGTTATGGCGGAAAATCTCGAAAATGCGCTGTATGTGTAAGCCTGATATCTCCGTTATTTGAAGGAATATGAACAATCTTTTGAGGCGAAAATAGAGCCTTTTGACGAGGTATAATCTCAATTTTCTCAGAATTGCTGGATTTCGAGATTTACTCTTTGGGGTGTTAAAAAAAAATCTGAAACAGGTGGTAAATAGAGTATGTTTTCCTCTTTCCAACTATATATCACACGCCTTATTTATTTATTAAAACTGAGCAACTAATTACAAATTTTTTTTCAAACCAATAAACAAATTTTTTCAACTGTACATTGTTACTTGCCATGGAGAAGCATGATGAGCCAAAACAATTAAAAAATTCTTCCAATCTTTACTATAATGAAGCATCAATACAATTAACATATAACTAAAGTAAATTCGGTTAACAAAAACAAATTATAATAATAATAATCAAAAATGCAAAATGGAACAATTATGGGAACAGTATGCTGATGTATAAAGGTCATTCAAAAATACATCATTCATTGCTCAGAAAGTTAAAATATCTTTTCCAATAAGTACCATCATGAAATAAAACATGTAATATTCTAACATTTATCATTATTATTTATTGAAAAATACTCCTGAAAACCAATTGTTCTTTCCTAACATGATATTTCGGTAATCCACTTTTAATGAAAATTACGTTAAAGTTATCCAGTTGTTTGTATTTCATGTTATGAGATGAATTGTCAAAAAATCGAATAATGTCAAGTTCTTCCATAGACAATTGTTTTTAATTAACAATAATAATAGTGCAATCAGTTAAGTAGATAAGATGAATATTTTTTTTGTAATTAGTTGAATGAATAAATAAGGAATATGATATATTGATGAAAAAAATGGAAAGATACTCTAACATTTTTCGTTTGTTTCAAAATTTTTTTAACATCCTCAAAAGTAAATCTCGAAATTCAGCTCTTTTGAGAAGATTTAGATAAAACCTCGTTAAAAGGCTCTACTTTGCAAAAAATTTTGGTCTTAAAAGTTTTTGTTTGCTTTCTGGTTTATACATATTAGGCATTTTCCAAATTTTCCGTCTTAACTCTTAAAGTAGGCCGTGGATTTCAAACGTCTTTAAACCACTTTGTAGCTTATAAAAATCGGCTTAATTTTTATAAAAACATTTCATTTGCACGACTGATATTAAGCGAGATATCCTCGAGGACCCTGATAAAATGGACAGCCTATATTCAAACTATTTCTGAAAAGTTAGGAACATTGAAAGTAAATTCAGAAATCAATTTTTTTAACGCATATTTTTACCTGTTACCAAAAAACTAAGTACAACTTTTCTATCTACTCGTATAAAATACAATAATACAATATAGAATTTAAAATAACAGGCTTAAATGGTTCATGTTTCATATAGCAAGTATCTATGAATAATAACACAACACAAAACAAAAAAAGTAATAAAAAGTAAAGCAGTAGAAAATAAGAGATTAAGGCCTAAGGCCTGTTTTCGGTCCCCTACAATTTTTAAGAAAAATTCTTGACAGTAAGTTTTTTGTATTTCTTGAGGGAAAATAAGTTATTTCCAGATAAAACGAAAAATCCCCCCCCCCCCCCCCTTCCCCCAATATTCATTAAATGCTAAGCTTGAAAAGAGGGGAGGAAAGGGGAAGGGGAGTTATTTGGTGGCTTTAGGGGGAAGGACATTTATATGCAATAATAATAATATATTAATAATAATTTTATTGACCATTTTTTTTGATACATAATATGTATATACTGTTACGTCAGCTGATAAGTGGTATATAACAAAAAAGAAAGAAAGAACACTATGTAAATTGGTACACACACAGTTAAATAAAATAGAATTATCATAATAACAAAATAATAAATATAAACACACAAGAAAAGTAATTACAGTCTGTCATCAAGGTATTCTTTTAGTGAGTAGTAAGATTTTTTAACAGTAAACATTTTATAGTTGTTTTAAACTTATTCTTATTTAGTGTTTTGTAACTGTTAGGCAGCTTGTTATAAACAATTATTGCATGTATTTTGGACTTCTCTCGTACACAATTAAATTATGTGTGGGTACTTCAAGGGTCAAATTATTTTTAGTGTTGTAGGGGTGATTATTATTTAATGTATTGACACTACTTAGTTCGGACTTGGCGTAAAGTAGTAACTGATAAATTAGTACACAGGGTAGTTCTTTGAAAAATTCTCTACAGCTAGTACTTTTACTTACTCCTACAATGTACCTAATGCTTTTTTTTGAAATTGGAAATCTCGTGTACTTTCATGCAATAATGCCGTAAGATATCACTGAATGAAAATGAGCAAAATAATACATCAACAATACAGACCTGTCAGTAACTTTTTGTAACTGATATATAACAAACATACTGGTGCAGTTTTTTTACATGTTGCCTCTATATGGGAGGACCAAGTACAGTTGTCAGATAAGTGGATGCCTAAGAATTTGATATTATTCTCTTGTCTAAGAGTGCCATTATTTGTTCTAATTAACAAACTCTGATCAAGTGCTTTTTTTGACAAGTTAAATCTTAAAACTGATGATTTTTTATTGTTTAAAATTAATTCACTTTGTGCAAACCAAGTGTGCGCTTCTTGAAGTTGTAGATTGGCTCTCTTAACAAGTGAATCTACATTTTTTTCACTAACAAGAATGGTGGTGTCATCAGCATACATAATGGAGTTTGGAAGACAAAAATCATTTACATAGATGATGTATAGCAGAGGCCCTAGAATGGACCCCTGCGGTACACCAACGTTTGAAGATAATATTTTAGATTTATGATCGCTGATTTCAACATATTGCATCCGATTTTGTAGATAGCTAGTGAACCACATATGAGGTATTCCTCGTACACCATAGTTTTGGTGTAAATTTTCAGTTTCACCTGGAAATAACTTATTTTTGATCAAGAAGCCCAAAAATTTTACTTTCAAGAATTTTTCTTAAAAATTGTAGGCGGCCGAAAACAGGCCTTAGGGACCTGCTTTTAAGCAGATTTTTTTAAAAAAGGTTGTCTCCCTTACTATTATACAAATGCACGTAAGTCCTGTATAACATTAAAATGAATGTAGAGAGTGGGCAGCAGCACTACGCCATCTAGCGGCGGCACTGCGAGCTGTCGCGGCTAGGTAATACGAACAACATTGTTGAGCTTAAGTTATGGCCTTCATGTAACTATTCCAACTAAACTCAGAAATTCGTGTAAGATCACATTGTAGAATTACGACGTCCATGTGCAATTACGCCGAATTATAAGAGTATATGTAAAATCACATCACACTGCGCATGTATTTTTACAACAGTGGTGTAATTTTACACCCAGTCTGTGAAATTCCAGTCATTATTTATCACTGGTCACAGAAATACATGAAGAAGCACGTAAAATTACACATGTACTTTTTTCAGTGTATCTTTAACTTACCAGTTTGGTAACCGCTCTTTGGTTTTGTGTTTCTTAGATCGAATAAATCTGTTTAATTTTAATCTTTGGTCGACAGGTAATCGCTTGTTTAACGAATGCGATTACAAAATTCGAATAACGCATGCGCGAAATAACCACCACCATTTCCTTACTAGATTATCATCCTGTACAAATTATGCAAACGTGTAAATTATTTCTAATAAATAACCATACGAATTACAATATCTAATTAAATATTTATGGACGAGTTCTACTTGCCGTCTGTCATAGTCATAATCGTTAATAAATACCCGTATGAATGATTACGATTAGATATAATAACTAGTAACAATACATAACTTGCTCAGTGTGCATATTAAGGAAAGCGTAGACGTACACATTTATTTATTATCGTTATCTATCTGTTTATCACAGCCTTCAGTCTACACGTAAATATTTGTGAATTACTTCAGTATGCGTTGTTTAAAACTGGAATTGTAAAGTTTTTACCGGCGAGTGATCGAACAAGTGTTCAACAGAATAATGGCGTTTAGAAGGTAATTTATTTTATTAAGAATATAACGCGATGTTTAATTTCAAAAAATTTTCATTGGAACAATTATCACAACGATGACTAACTTCAATCAAAATATGTTTACCTCAGTAGTTAAGATTAATGTATTATTATTAGAAACAAGTTATGCACATATACAGGGTGGTCTTTAACTACGTTCCGATATTGACGGGGCGGCTCCTTGGACTATTTTAGGAAGAAATGAGCATACAAATTCACGTCCTAAAGTTTCTTAGTTACAGAGTATTCAGTTTAAAAAATAAATATATTTTCTTTACATGAATATTATACATGAATAATTGGATGGGTTTAATAGGATTTCTATTTGATTAAAAAAATTTCAGAATAATGGAATTGAGACGTCAAATTCAAATCGCAATAGAATCAATAATACATATTCTCTAAAGCATAATATATACAACATTCATTCTGTAACAATAATAACAATAATTATAAATATTTCCATCACAAAAAACGCTATCTGAGATTTCCCTTCAGTAACTGTTAGAGGAGGGATTATACATCATAAAACAACAAAAATCCGTTCTGGGGGTGACGCGCAACCCCCCCCCCCCCCCCAAAAAAAAATCACCCCTTCGGAGAAAAAATCCTTATTTTGCTCATAACTCGTTAACCGTTGAAGATATAAAAAAATTGCTCATTATAAAAAAGTCCTATTGTACTTTTATTGCATATACCATGGTTTTCGAGAAAATCGATATTGAAAAAAATTCCAAAATTTGTATTTTTAATGCGCGCGAATTTTCGTTTATTTGAAATTTTTTGAGCGCGGCCTATAGAAAAAATTGAATTGCTCGAAAACCATACAAGCTAGGAAGAAAAAACAAAATGGGTTTTAAAGGGGGTATAAAATACTCTCGTGTTGCCATTTTTGATGGCTATTGATATTAGTATATAAAAATAACAAATAAAAAATTGCATAAAAAAATTGAATATGCAGCCTTTTTTGGATTTTTTTTTTAAATTAATCTAGCGTCCTTGTATTTTAATATTTTTGACTGTACCCGGTCTAAAAATAAAGGTAAGACTTCATATTAACTGATCATACCATTTAAAAAACCGCTGCCCAAGGAATCACTACTTCCACATCCAGATTCTCTATCCAAGTCACTAACAACGAAAAAACTTTGTATGTGAAAATAATTGTTTATGGAACTTTAATAATATAATATTTGAAATCTTCTACCCCAAAAACTCATAAAACGATACCCCACATCGGTAGTGGGGTGGGGGTGGTGATAGGGGGGTGGTAGTGGGGGGTGGATGAAGTAAAAAAATATTTTGAGGTTTCTGGTTCCTGTACATACACTAAATCACAATTTTTTTTCATCCCCTTTAATAAGGGGGTGGGGGTGGTAATGGGGGTGGCTAATGCCAACATTTTTTTTTGAGACCTTAGCTTCTCTTGTATATACTAAATACCAATTTCGTGGACTCTTACCTGCTTGATTTACCCATTTACCCCAAATTTACCCCAATTTACACCCCAACCCTTCGACGGAACAAAATGAAAATATAATCTAGTTCTAGATCTCGTTAAAGTACATATGTGTACCAAATTTCAAGTCAATATCTTAAACGGTTCCAGAGTAAACGTGCGCACAAAAAAAAGTTACAGACAGACAGACAGACCGACAGACAGACAGAAATTTTTTTTCTCGCTCAAACTTAAAATCTCGACGTTTCATGACATTTTAAGCCTATTTGGACAATAAAAATTTTTAAAAATTTTTTTGTCGTTACTATACTTCCACTGGACGTGGAAGTAATTATACTATATTTCTCAGGAAAAAAAAATGCTATTGTAAAATATATTTTTTTTTAAATTTGTAAATAAACTCATTACTAAAGTGCTTCATTTTATTATATTTGACATAAACTCAAAATTAGTAAAAATATAATGACTTATAATTGTTTATGATATAAAGTTATTAAATCTTTCACTTACTTCTTTTTCCATAACATGTCGACAATTGGCAAAGATCTACTTAAAAAAATTTGAAAAAAAAATTTTACTTACACAATCTCCAAATTACAAAACATATAGGGACTTTTAGTGTTTTTGATGGTTACAAAATAAAGTTATTAAATGAATGTATTTCATATCGATTCTATTTTTTATAATATGTTAACAATTGGCAAATATATATTCAAAAAAATCTGGAAAAAATCAATTTTTACTAACACGACCTTAAAAACCCTAGAAATCTAGTTACTTTTATAATTTTCTATGGTGAAAAATTGAAGGTTATAAAAATATCTTTCATTTGCTTACTTATTTTCTTAGATATGTCGACAATTGGCGAAGATATTAACAATTGTATAACGCATTTTCTAAAAATTCAATTTTTCTTATATTTTCAATATCGATTTTCTCAAAAACTATGGCATATACAAAAAAATTACAGAAGGACTTTTTTTTAGGAAATTAGCCAAGCTTTCTTTTTATAATGAGCAATTTTTTTATATTTTCAACGGTTAATGAGTCGTCAGTAAAATAAGGCTTTTTTCACCGAATGGGTGGTTTTTTGGGGGAGGGTTGCGGGTTCCCCCAGAACGGATTTTTGTGGTTTTGTGATGTATAACCCCTCCACTAACAGTTACTGAAGGAAAATCTCAGATAACATTTTTTTCGAGCTTCTGGTGTATTTTTTACTTTACCGACTGGACTAACAGGCCATCTGAAATACAGGCACTAGGAAAACCTTAAAATACTGCATTTACAGGGTGTCTCAAAAGTGTACAATCAAACGAAGTGAAGTCATAGGGGAGGTCATTTGAAATCAGAATAGCCATATATGTAATTATACAACTGTTGATGATTCAAAAGTTATTTCAATGTTAGTGTTTTTTCCTGAAATCACCTACTACTGCGTCTACTAAAAAATTAATTTAAAAAAAATATGAATTGTTTTGTTGTTTTTTTGGTGGGTTTTAAAGCATTTTCATGAACTTTGTTATCTTTTTTTTACTATTAAGCCGTATTTCTCAAAAAACACATTTTATAAAATTTCGTGAGTTGAGGTAGCTGGTTCGTCAGAAATAAAATGAGATTAGTAAAAATAAGGTTTTTTTTATTGTTTTTTAATTGTTACAATGACTGCTCGAAAGGGGTGACGATCGGCCCTCCTGCGTACTATTTTTTGAAGTTTATTATCTACATTAATCTTTTTTTGTTCATAATCTATAAGATATAAGGCCTTAAAAAATATATCAACTTTTTCTATTATTCGATTTGATTTGTTCGAAAATAATTGCAAAAATTGGCTTGTTTTGCAAAAATACTTGATTTTTGTAGTTTTTATGATATTTATTCGGTTATTTTGTATAGAGCGCAACCGAGTAACAAAAAGATTTTTACATGTTATATGTTTTACATTATGTTATGCATAAGTACATAAGCTGTAATCGCCCTTATCCTGTAAATGGAACCTGTTATGTAGGATATTGTAACGTAAATAAATAAACAAAATAAAAATAAATAAGCTACAATATACATAAAAATTGTCGTGTTACTACACTGTGCTCATTGTGAAAAATAAATTGAATTGAAATTGCCGCCACGAAAAGTGATAAAATATGTAAAATATCCTTTAGAGATTTGAAATCTTTTCAGCTATGTAAACAAATCACAAAACTGTTAGATCAATTTTAGACTGTCACACGAGCCAACATTATGCCGAATTCTCAAATTCCATATATACGTAAGGATTGTAAGTAGTATTTGCAATGCATTTCGGCCACCAAGAGTAACAAAAAACGATGAGAGTGCTACAATAATTGCAGAAAGAATGATAGCTGGACATCCGAATGAATTACAGAAAAGATTAATACAGGAAAACTGGACAAGAAACAAGGTCATTTGAAAAGAAATGAAAGACGATGCCTTAAGAGACTTTCCACGTTTAACCATTGAAGAACTGAAACATTTAACGTTAGTGGTGTATCAACTAAAACAAGCAAGTTCCTATACCATTGAGCATATTGATGATGAAGGTCTTTATAAGTTGTTCTTTCACAGAGAATATTCTGACAAAGAGTTCTATTCCAAAGTCGTCACACCTCATCGAAGATAACAACCTATGGATACAGTATAATCAAGCCGGAGTTACATCTTGGTATTGCCAGTGTAAGGTTGGAGTACGTGTTGTTGGTGGATGTTGTGCTCACACTGCTTCAGTATTGTGGTTCCTTAGTCATTATAGGCATTTAAAGTGTCAAGAAATAAAATACTCCACCCATTATCAATATCTCGTGGAAGATACTGCAGCTGGATGGTCGGATCAAGAAGAAGAGGACTCTATATGACGTGACGACCCCCCCCCCCCCCCCCCGCACATATATGTTTCATTTGTAAAAATAAAACTGAGAAATACAATAATAATTATTATATTTTGTCACTTTATGTTCATTACTTGTTAACGAAATATTTACCTTTAACACAAAATAAAGCGAATAGTTGCTGACGCTGTACATATTTGTAAACCAATAAAAACAACATGAAAATGAAAGAGGGGGGCCAATAAAGGGCCTTATCGGCATGTGTTTTAACACATAATCGGCATTACCTGATAAAAGTTCTTTTAATTAGTCGAAACTTCCGTTATTGTTAATCACTTTTAGTCGCTTTTTCCATTTTTTACCTTGCTCGGTCTGGTTTTCTGTCGCACATAGACCAGATTTTTAAAATAACATAAAAAGAAGCCTATGAGGCTTAGGTCAGGTAACCGCGGTGACCACTGATCGCTTCCAAACTAACCATTTTCGTTTTATGTGTTTCCTTCTTACTACTCGGGAATACTGAGGAGGAGCCTCATCGTACTGCAGCTACATTTCTCGGCGTATTTCCCATCTTCAAGAAAACCACCCAAATCGTTTTGCAAAATATTCAGGTAACCTTTGCTATTGAGCCTTCTTGATAGCTCAAAAGGATCAATTAATTTGCCTTCAATTTTTCCCACCCACATGTTGACTTCAAGCTGGTGTTGGTAATTTCCGATTGTGGATATTGAATATCTCCGTCCTGATAAAGGTCGATTTGTAGATTCATAAAATTTTCTTAAAAAATTAAGGGTCTTCCTTGTTGTGACGCAGAATTTCTCAGCAAAATTGCATCTTTTTGTCAGTCAGTGGGCAAAAGTACTTGTACACGTTACACATGGTATGGATACAATTGGTCTCTTTCCAATATACGATACATCCTGGACGTCGGACCTTCCGAACGTCTTGACATATGACGATGGATATTCTGTTACCATTTCAATTATTTCGTCCTCGTCGATATCTAACTTAAGTCTGCCTTCTCTCCGCGAACTGCCAGGGATTTCGCCTTCCTTGTACCACCGATGTATATTTTGAAACACCCTATAGTCAAGATGGCATTCTCGATCAGGGTATCGTGTCCTATATTATCTTTCAGCAGCCCGTCATTTCCATCATAAAACGTGTATACGTAATGCAAAAATTGCTTTAAAAAATCTGTTTTGAATAAACCTCTGTTTTATATATCGGGTGACCACGAGAAACAGGGCTTTTTTAAAAAACATATTATTCGGTTAATTTTGAAGTGAAAAATTATTTATTGACATAAAAATGTAGTGAAATGTATGCCATTTAAGTTATATTTGGAAAATAATGTCCTGAGAGATGTTGACCTCCTTCATCGATGCACTCTTCCATTCCGCCTTTGCAGTTCTCCCACAATCTTTCTAATGTTTGCTGATCAATCAGTTGGATCTCATGACGAATTGCATCTTTAAGTTCCTGCAATGTACGGGGTTTGTAACCCCAGAGGAAGAAATCGCACATGCTGAAGTCTGGAGAACGCGGAGGCCAAGGCACATCTCGGAGGCCAAGTTACATCTCCAAATCTCCGTACGCCGAAGCCGAAATAACCTCCACTGCACCATTCTGATTGAAATGGCATAACTTCACGAGCTCACGGCCATCAACCCCGTCTCCCTCCCACCTGTCATTGCCTAGTACAGTCCCAACCAAAAACGCCCTGTTCCTCGTGGACACCCGATATTATGTTAAAATCTGCAACTGTTTCTGATAGTTGGTCAACTTTCTGTAGTATATATTTTTTTCTGTCAGGGTCACTTAAAAACAGAGATGGGTAAAGGAAACTGTCCATATAGTCTAAGATACGTACTAAAGTCGACCTTTACCGATCAGGTAACCGAATGAAATCTATTTTTTATGAAAAAAAATATGTTAACAAAAGTAACGGTGATGGGTTGCTTAACGAAATATGTTCAAGGCTTTTTTTAATTTTTTTTTAATTTTATTTATACTTATCGTTTCGCAATAATATTATCTTTATTTTGATATATAATTTATTTGGTTACCAGTAGTACCAATCAGTGAAGGCACCACTTTCGATTCACCTATTTAAACCCAGCAACCGTACTGCCTTGAACGGAAAAATGTAAGCAACCCTTTGTTTACATATTCTATAGGTTTCTTACTTTCGATTAGTGTTAAATTTTTTTGGTTAGAAGATCGGTGAAGGTATGGAAAAAAAAATAATTTTTAAATTTTCAATTAAATATAGCCTTGAACGTATTTCGTTAGGCAACTCATCACCGTTACTTTTGTTAGCATATTTTTTTTCATAAAAAATAGATTTTATTCGGTTACCTGATCGGTGAAGGTCGATTCTGTACTAATATGAAAGTTTCCCAAAAGAAATTTTTATAGAAATGAAAGTTTTCAATAAAATATTTGAATATTCTGAAAGTTCCCAAAGGAAATTTTCCTGGAATTTTGGAAACTTGCAAATATTCATATATTCAAATATATTATTGAAAACTTTCATTTTTATTAAAACTTCGTTCCAGGAACTTTCAAATGGAAAGTTTCCTTTACCCCTCTCTGCTTAAAAATGAACTAAATTTTAACAAAAAGTGTTCATAACACCATTTTTTTATTTGACAGAAGATAACAGAGTTCGTGAAAATGCTTTTACTGTAGAGGTGCACCCACTTAAAACTCACTTTAAGTAAACAACCAAATAGTCCGGGGTCCAAGTACTCCAAAATCAAGATGACCTGTTCCGACATGACGTACAAATGTTGATATCAGTAATGAAAGGAGCATTACCTGGGGCACTAGAAAACACTTGTCGGATTAATTTTTGCTCTTGCGCAACTTCAGAAATCGCAAAAAAGATGGCGGATTGATAATTACAAAATTATGTTTTACAATGGTTATTCTCCGTTAAAACAAAAACTATGTAACCTACCGATCTGATTTTTGGTATATATACTCAAAAGATATTCGTGATTCTAACTAAGCTATTGGTATTTTTGAAAAGAATATTATTTTTGGAAAAAAATAATTAAAATCAAAAGGTTGATATTTACGTTCTAAAAATTTCGATATGCGGACAACTACATTAAATTTATGGAATTCTTATGTACAATTGCTTACCAAATATAGTCCATATATTGAAAAAGTTTTTTTAAAAAAGATCCTGTCGATAACGTATATAGTTTTTTGTTTATGATTTTTTTATGAGGCGCGTAATTATGCAGCATTAAAATAAAAATAGTCTACACGATAATTGGTACAGTGTAACAGTAAAAAGCACTATATTGTTCAATATAATTGCAAATTTGAATTACTTTATGTTAATAATACAACAAAACGAATGAAAGTAGTAGTTGGGCGTTGCCGATTGCGGCCACTCATTTAAAAAAATAATAATCGATACAAAGTGAATTGTGTGTTCGAGCAAAATGTTAATCAAATAGGTATTCGCAATTGGCCATGCCCGAGTACAATTTCTACTCGTTTTTATATTGTTTAAGAAATAAAACATTAGTGAGAAATATTATTTTAGGTATTTAGCATATTTAAAAGAAAGCAGAAAAGGGAGATATTTTAAATAAAACATTAATGTTGTATATTATGTAATTTTTGTGTACAACTATTCTAACATTTTAGTCAGAATCACTATCATTATAAAATGATGCATATTGCTTTTTCCGTTGAAACAATTTTCAGGAAAAGCAGCACACGAGCACGCAACTGAATACCACTCACAAGAACATTTTGTGTCGTATTTTATTTTACAGTTGCACTTTTTAATTTAAGTTCAGATAAACCTTTTTTTGTCGACATTATCGGTACCAGCTCCTGATTTCCAATTCTGCATCCAAAATTTTGTGCAAGAGGTAATTTGAATGACGGTTCACAACACTGTTTAATAAAAAGTAATATTAGCAACATGTTGCTGAAAAGCGTCTTCCGTCGGTGAGAGGGAGCGTAAATCACTTTTATTAAATTATTTTACCTTTTAATAATTTTCAAACGTATACATATAATACATTTGTAAAGTTGACGTGTATGTACATTGAAAATATTTGCAAAAAACTGATGTGGGGTGGGGGATGTAAGATGAGTAATGGAATACATTAAGGCAGATTTTGTAATTTTTCTCTGTTTGTCTGCTTGTCTGTTTGAACGCGCATCACGCAGAAACTACTGAACCAATTAGGCCATCTTAGCTTGGAGTAACATTTAGTTCTTATTTCATCGAAATCGGCCTAGACTAAGCCAAGTTTTATGAAAATTGGTCTAGTAGAACAGGAGATACGGCTTGATCTCTACAATAAGCGTATTTGCACGGCATAAACTTTTAAGATTAAACTTCTGTAATATTCCAGAAAATTCGAGAGTACTCTGGAATATTCCAGAAAATTTGTGAGTTTTCTGAAATATTCCAGAATGGTGATTCTACCTCAAACGTCGTTTATAAAGAAGATTTTTAGTCAATTTTAAAATTCCACGCGAACGTAACCGCGGGCATAGCTAGTAAATAATAAATATGAACCACAAACAATAATCAATCGATTTAAACAATCAAACACAAATAGTTTTTATAATGTTAAAATGTTAAGACAAATAACTTCACACTATATACATAAACATACCAGCTAATTCCACTGTAAACTGTTTTCATGCGCTTTATGAATTTTAGGAGAGCTGTCGCCTTTATTACATGCGCCGCATCATGCACCCATTTTAAAAATTCACAACTCGAATACTATATGCAATATCAACTTAGTTCTTGTCTTAAAAACATTTTCAATATATTGGGTATGTTTGTTAGCATAGTTTATACACAAAATATTTAAAACTGAATTACTTGCTCGTATGTTGAAATTCTTACTACAATATTTTATAGTTACAGATTTCATATTTTTTTCCCAAAAAACTAAACAAATTTAAACAGTGCCATCGAGCCTCATCCAAGCGCTTATGTCTTTAGTGTATACTATAAAAAAATTAGATGGATAGCACTCATAGTTTCTTTTACAGGACGTGTTATGTATTAAAAAATTTTTTTAGGAATTATCATTTCATCTCTTTTCTTATCATTTAAGAAGTTATGCAAGAGCTGATAAGAATCCGACAAGTCATTTCTGGTGTCCTATATAACTCTTTTTGCAAATCTGAAGTTGAAAAATGTACGTCATGTCGGAACAGGTTACTTGGAATTTAGAGCGATTTCGTACTGTTGGACCCCAGACTAAAACGACTCATATTTTTTTACTTAATTCTTTAATGAACACGCTAGATAATTTCAAGGAAAAATACAAAAATATAGATAACTTTTGAACCACCAACCACAGGATATTTTGATTGGAAACAACATCCCCCTCACCTCACTTCGTTCAATCGTAATTTTTGGAAATCCTGTATATTTGTTTCTGCTTCTGATATCGGTGTAACTGATCTATTTTGACGGCTTTTAATAGCGGCAGCACGCGGCGGCCTAGCTTCAACGGGATTCGGCCCTGTGCTCGAGGCAGGGACGGTAAGGAGCTGATTCAGTGCCCGACGATTAGCTGTGACGGCATGGGACACATTTCGGGCAACTACGCTACCCACAGAAGGCAAGCAAGCATTTCATTCTAATCATACGTGTCGATAACTTTTATTAACTGCACACGGCTATGCTTATACCGATTGTAAGATGCAATTAATTTCTCATATTCGTGTGATGTAATTTATTTTACTTTATAACCGTTCCGCTGCATCCGCGCTTCTCGAATGTACGAAAGCGCAAAAAGGATACGTATAAAATATTTTATAATTGTCAGTTTTAACTTACAATTATTATAACTGTAAGTTCCAAAATATTTTCGTACAAAATATTTTTACAGTTGTCAGTTTATACTGACAATTATGTAGAATTGCAAGTTCAATAATTATAAGTTGCAACTTGGAGAACAGATTTGGAACAATCTTGAAAAAAAACAGGAGGTTATGGGCATTGGGCACTAAACTGAGTGCCCATATAAAATAAGGTATGCAAAATGGAGATATTGTTCGGCTCTTTCAGCCCTACTTCACATCGACCTGAAAAGATCTTTTGTGAATTACCCTACTATACAATTAGTTATTGCTCAGAACTTTACAAAGCTTGCGATTTTCCTGGGAGCTAATTTCCCTGTCTTCAGGCGTTAGTTCCAGGTACTTTAGACTAGTGCGGAGTAGCATGTTACATTCGTAAAGAATATGTTCCGCAATTTCTATTGCAGTATCGCAGTATTGTTGTCTGCCTTGTCCATGTTCTTAAGATGGTATCTTAAGGGGCAATGGCCTGTTAAAATGCCTGCTCGAGAAGCCTTGTGGCATTCTTTGACGAATAAGTGATGAACTTTTTCGCTTGTCTTTGGCCCGGAATATTGCTCCAGTAGGACTCTTTCTGTTCCTTTTCCCTACCTTTGTGAGCGCGCAAAATTTTAAGTAAACTGTGAAGAATTTGACGATGAAATAGCATATAAATAATAGAACTTTTTGAAAAATTCGAGAAAGTGTGTGCAAAATCATGATGTATCTGACAAGCAGAACATCCTGCCATGCTCCTAGCCGGCTACACAATCTGCTCCTCCTTCAAACTTTTAGACATACTAGCAGTGTTACCAATTGGTGGGTATTTACCCGAATTGCGGGGATTTTAGTGATGTGTGGGTATTTTGGTGGGTAATGGCTTCATGTGGGTAAAATGCGAGTATTTTGAGATCAGGCACCAGTGAGCTCTATACATACACTGGAATATGTGCTCGCAAAGGGGGCGAAGCTCACATCCGAAGGTTCTCTATCTCTCTCCGCTATTGTTCGAGTTAACTCTATTGGCTATTTTCTTTCGTGCTATTATGTATAGAACTCACCGGCTGGCACTGTGTCATTTCTCATATTTATTTTTGTATTATATTTATATTTTTGTTATTACATTGTTAGAGTTTTTTGTTAGTTTTTTAATAGTTTATATTGCGTTTTATATTTATTTAAAAAATACCCATTAAATTAGGTATTTATATTGTTTTATTATCTTTCCATTCCTTCGTACGAATATCAATATTAAACCGGTAAAAATTTTTAGCACCAAACCAAGCCACAAAAAACCAAAAAAAATCGTAATGCCTATCTGTTTTTCCAGTGTGGGTATTTTGGTGGGTAATTTCATATAGTTGGCGGGTAATGCGGGTATTTTCTTTGTAATTTTGTGGGTATTTAAAATCTACTCGTTGGCAACACTGCATACTAGTGAAAGTCAGTATGTTTTTCTAGTCGGGGCAGCTCAGATATTCCTTAGCACCTAAAATTTTATATCTCAGCCTCCCAGACGCCTCATGCTACTCCAAGGAATAATAGCATATTTCATCACCCCCATTCCGAGTAGCTACAATCCTTTATTCCTAATAATGTCAGGTGTTTTCTAAGCTTGTTAAAACTCTAGTTGATTTAGAGTTTTCCAGTGCAGATTTAGTCCTCAGACCGATCTTGATTGTTCGGCCCTGTTACAAAATTCCCACCCTGTCTGCATTTGGTGTATAATTTCGTGTAATTTTCTAGAAAAACTTGTGCTCCGGTCCCAAACAACTAGAGAGCTCGTGGGTGACTTTTAAAAAGGAACTTTTGTCAATATTCTACTATTCGTGGCCCGTAGTTTATTTTTTCAACTTCTTCCTATAAAGGTCGCAAGAATCACTTCAAGTGGAGACATTGTACCAGAACGATGTTAGGGTAACATGAATGCGTAAGATTGCGCCGTCTATATCTATGCGGTGAATTTAAATGGTAAGTAAAGCTGCCCAAATCAGCTCTTTACGGTAATGAGAAAACTGCTGATGATGTGTGTAATCTCTGAAGAATTTGTGTAATTTCGGATTTTGTTTTAGGCAACACTAGACTGTAGCCACTGCTTTGCCTCCATTGGTTCTTCGGCGTACCAAGCCCATTCATTAAACTACCTAAGACTAGCCAGTTCGTATGTATTTCTCGTTCCCTGAAACCCCAGTACATCTCGGAGCCTACACAAAATTTACCTTCTCATGCCTTGCGAGCTCATCTAAAACGATACTTAACTCCTGGACGAGGATTTCCTCATCCTTGGAGAGGCGACCATTTGGGATGCCGTCTGGGAGTCGCAGCATATATATGTTGTTTGTTCTTGGATATTGCTTACTTCTTCCTTTTCTGTCATTATTGAGATGGTGTAAGCCTCCACTTGAAATATATGATGTACATCTTCATCACCTTGTCCTAAATTGTTAGGTCGAGAAGCGGGAAAGAAGATGCGCGTCTTTAATGGATAAATTAAATTAATATAAGAGTTCTCTGCAACCAAAACACAATTACTAAATACTTAAATATCAGTAATAGTCCAACCGCCAGGTAGTTTTAGGTGGAATTAACTCGGGAAGTTTTGATATTTGGTATAATTCTAGAGATAGGTGTCTAATACTAAGATTCACATTTTACAGAAAGCAAGCACTGCCGCTCGGGCCGCCATATTGGCAAGATGGTCTCCAAAAACGGTATTTTTCAAATATCTCCACTGTACGCTCTACAGTCAAAATACCTTTAACCGAAATTAAAAAGTAAGAACTTTTCTATAAAACACATATGTATCTTTTCTCTAAAATCAACGGTTTAGGTACAGCAGTCGAGTGAAGTTGAAAATGTTCGTTTAGTTTCGTCTAAAGGGCGTTTTTTTCATCTCCAATAACTTGAGGAAATAGACATTATTTCGTTTACGTCTAGGAAAGGAGGGTATTGCGTAAGCCAAGACAATAGCTTTTGCACATCATCATTGTCTCGAATAATACGTGAACTTCTCATATCCACATGTTCTGTAGATGCAAAAGAAACGTTGCAAAATCTTTCAATCTCATCGCATACGTTGTGCAAATACACCATTCCCAATGTCCACATTATTAACACGCTATCCGCGATTCCTCCAATAGCTTTCATCGTCCTCATAAGCGTTTGTTCCAAAACTTGTTAGTGCGCCTGATTGTGAAAAAGCCGTCTGTTGTAAATCTATTATACTCATCAGAAGTCTTTTGTCTTTTAAGGATATCTTATCTTGCAAATATAAATGAGAATGATTTTGCATAATTATGATGGCCGCTTGCGTGAAAATAAGGCAGCATTTTCTAGGCAGTTTCTAGTTGAACCTGCCAATTATCCATTCTTTCTGCTTCTATAAACTGCTTCACCAAAGTTACCATGCGAAAATATTGCACATACAGTTTAGTGGTAAGTCCATTACTTTCCTGTTTTCTTCAAATTTTTTAGTTATCGTTTTTAACAAACCTTGGTGATCCGTTGAGAAGATCGTAGATCTGTTCAAATTAAAAAGAATGTTTTCCATGGCCAGGCGTTGTTCTTCTGTAAATTCCACAGTCTGCAAAATAATATGTCCCAGAACAATGATAACAAAAATAACAGACACGAAACGTTGTTATACTTGCACTATGGTCAAAGCAATACTAAAAAGCTATAAAGGCAAAGACTATACACGTTATAAAGACGACGGTGCCCGGCAGGCGGAGGTTTGCTTTAATCACAGATAGACGCGGCGCAGGTAAGAACTAGGTAGAATTTCAGTTGAAAGGGTTTGCAAATAATAATCCAAATAAAATTCAATAGCCCTATGTTCATTTAAAACTCATAAATTTAACCATTTCGTTAGGGAAAGTAAAATGAACCTTTAATCGACTGTTGTGTCTAAACTATTGATTTCACAAAGAACATATATATGACGTAACTTGTAAGAAATGTACTCCTCTTTCATTTTTGTAATAAGTCTTTTAACTCTAAAACCCAAGGTAAAGGAGATATTTAAAAAAAAATGTTTCTGGCGGCCATCTTGGCAATATGGCTACGCCGCACAGTGGAAAAATAAAGCCTTTTTTGGACAAAAATCTGCCTACAAGTCAAATCTTAATCAATTTTGATCTACCTTGGCTTAAAATGTAGGTTATTGGCTACACTTTCAGAGTATACTGCCTAAATTGCAAACCCCGATTTCCTAACCTCAAAAAATGTATCAAATATGACTCACTTTTTTCTATTTCTACAAGTCAAATCTTGATCGATTTTGACAATCTTGGGCTTAAAATGCAGGTTATTAGCTACCCTTTCAGTGTATACTGCCTAAATTGTGAACCCCGATTTCCTAACCTCAAAAAATGTATCAAATATGAGAGTAATCACTTTTTTCTATTTCTACAAGTCGAATCTTGATCAATTTTGACAATCCTGGGCTTAAAATGCATGTTTTAGCTACCCTTTCAGCGTATACTGCCTAAATTATGAACTCAAAATTGATCAAGATTTGCCTTGTAGAAATAGAAAAAAGTGATTACTCTCATATTTGATACATTTTTTGAGGTTAGGAAATCGGGGTTTGCAATTTAGGCAGGATACTCTGAAAGTGCAGCCAATAACCTACATTTTAGGCCAAGGTAGATCGAAATTGATTAAGATTTGACTTGTAGGCAGATTTTTGTCCAAAAAAGGCTTTTTTTCCACTGTGCGCCGGCGGCAGATATTGCTTTATGCAAAATGTGGATTTTAGAATCCACAACCCTACCAAATTTCAAAACTTCCCGAGTTAATTCCTGGTAAAGCCTTTTTATATGACCTGACGAGTGGACTATAATTCGCGATCAAAATGATACGATATGGATCGTCCACAGCGAAAAGGTTACTAGAATTTCGAAGACAACGTCATCCTCCAGAAGTCAAATTATGCATAAAGAGCAGAGTGCGGTATAAGCAAAGCCACAAACTAACTCTATTAGAATTGTAGTTTGACTGTAAATAATTTTATTAAAACTACTTTTGAAATTGCCGGATGTCCATGTCTGAACAAATAATTGGCTATAATACTCCAGAGGAACTGAGTCAGGTCCTTTTATCAAAAAGAATATTTATCGGGGTGACTCACGTGATTTTACTTTTTTATTGGGAGATAGAAATTACGTATCGCTCGGTACTTGTATTTTAGTAATAAACGTCTAAAAGAGGAACAGAAAGTAATTCAACATGATTTTAGTTTGTCTGGATGCCCTAGGACGGACCGGTCTCAAATCCAAGCACACTCACAAGAACTTAAATGTCCCACACCAGGTTGCGATGGCTCCGGGCATGTAACGGGAAACTACTCGTCGCACCGGAGCCTCTCCGGTTGCCCGAGAGCTAACAAGCCGAAGAGTAAACCTAGAGATGGCCAAGACTCCGAACCGCTAAGGTAAGTGACAGAAAATACATGTAGCAAATAGCAAAATTAATATACAACTTCGAAAATTGTTTATATCAACAAATATGGTTGTTGATGTTATGATGTTGCCATGGCGACAGAGAAGTCGTATAGGTGACCAGAAGGTCAATAATACGAATGTATGCATTTTTACAAAACGTTATTTAAAGCTATCGAAACGTATGAAGTATGTTAAACTGTTGAATCTAGTAGAAAATGTTGACCAGTGGTGTAAAAATCTAATATGTTGGCTATTAGAAAAAACGGAGTTGCTGTTAATAAAACAATTACTATAGATATTGAAAAAAGATGGAAATTTAGTAAATCTAGAGTACAAAGTTGCAACGGGAATATTCTTACAGAATATAAAAATTCTTATGAATAAAAATGTCATGGCCGAAAAACGAGAACCTGATTTTGTAAAATTTTTCCGAATTACTAAAGTCCAACAAAAGATATTATACATTCTGGCGGATTATTAATGAGCAGTTTACCAACTTTATCAAATTCACATCTAAAAAATGTGTAATATTCTTCCGCATTTTTGTCGAGTAACTTCGTAAACGGCTGAAAATCAGGCACTGTGCTTTTGCAGAGGCGAATTTTTAATTTTAAAAATAACAAAAATAAAAAAATAGATCATGGATATTATTTTCATATTACATCTAAAATCTGATATAAAAATATATATTTTTGTTACTCTTTGACTTAAATAAAAAACAATCATATATTTTTGACGCACTTCTATTCCTCATTCACACCTAAAATTTGTATTCCAATACTCTCTCTCTCTGAAGTAATAAATAAAAATTGATAAGAAAATGCGATTTACATCATGGTCCCCATTTTTCCGAATGGGAATTTAAAAACAAAACAAGGTTAAATAATTCAAAATTTACTTTTTCCAACTTTTTTCAAATAGAATGCCCTGTATATTTGTACGTAGTAATATGCAGAATTTAAATACAACGCATTCTTAGAAGAATTTATCGCCATTTTTAAATAATTCACAAAATTTAAACTCATCAAACAGTTCATTAGACAAACTTATGTCGGGGACGTAGTTGGCTTATCGCACGATATTGCATGACAAATGTCATTCAAATTAGCATTCATGTTATTTGCTGCGTTATAAGTTTTAAAGAATTGTAAGTACTACAAAATGAATTTTAACACAGATGAGCTGTGAACATGATATTTTTATTAGACGAAAGTGAAAGAAATTGTTTCTTAGCTAGTAGGCTAGTAGGCTTTATGCGACATGGTAGGAAGAAGACATCACCCAGAAGAAATAAGTTTTAAAAAGTTACTGAACAGGGTTATTGAGACAGACGATGTAAAGTATAAAAAAAAGAAAGGGCAAAAGTTATCATTAATAAACATCCACATATGATTCAAAAGATCTTCGACGAAGCAACGCATAAGCCAGAGATCTGTGCAACGGATTTTAAAGAAGCATCATTTTCACGCTTACCATATCCAATTGTATCAATTGCTTAGCGAGAATGATTTTAAGAAAGACACTAAATTTTGTATACGGGCAACACTGAAAATGCAGGAAGATTTCGAGTTTTCAGAAACGTCTTATTAGAGATGAGCCAAGATTTCATAACAGTAAATGTGTGAACTGTCACAACTTCCATTACTGCTCAACCGAGAATTCAAATTGTAGGCGGCAAGTAGATCGACAGTATCGGTGGCCAGTGAATGTCTGGAGGAGACACCATGATAGTCCACATTTATTTAATGACAGAACGAAGTATCTAGATTTTTTTTTTTTTTTTTTCGAGAAATCGCAGTGATATATACTCTACCAGAACCAGAAACGGAGGAATCAGAAGACTCAGAAGAAGATTTGTAGAAGCAGAAATACAAAAAGAGGAGCACAAACACTCCACATCATGACACAACGCGGCCACGCATTTCACAAATACCTACAGTTATATATTCTACCAGAACCAGAAACGGAGAAGACTCAGAAAGAAAAGAAGAAAATTTGTAGAAGCAGAAACACAAGAAAGAGGAGCATAAACATTAAATATCGTGAACACAATGCGGCAACGCATTTCACAAACACCTACACTGCCCATCCCCCACTACTGTACCATGCGTCATGTGACTCTCTCTGCTGACAAAAAGCATTACCCAAATCCAACCCAGCATCGGAAACCGAGGAATCAGAAGACTCAGAAAAAGAACACTCGAAGAAGCAGAAACACAAAAAGAAGAGCATAACACTCCATAGCACGACACAACACGGCAAGATAACTTGGAATCCATTACATGTAGCTGAAAACGTGTTCCATACTTTACTGTTTGTGATAAAATAGAAGTCATATATACCGTTCGAAAGGTAATTGACGAACAAAAAAGTATAGGACACGTTTTCAGCTACATGTAATGGATTCCAAGTTATTTAGCAAAATGTTTCGAAAAAATCAAAATAAAAACAAAAGCACAGCACTGTTTTTAGTGGTAGCCTTAATAAAGGAGTCATATTATCTGCTCGAGAAACGCTGATAAGTCTTCGACACGGCTCAATTTTTTTAACTGTATCTCCTTAGCAGCTCCGTACAGTAATATTGCGCAGTAGCTACCGGCTTCTAAAATTTCTTATACATAGATACAGGCATGTGTTTACACGTATTTATAAATGCTCCAAAATTGTCGAGAACAAAACAATTTACATGCTCCGAAATTTTCACCGAAAAAGGGCGATTAGTTTTTCAACGATAATTTCCTTCATTTTTATGCTATTCAATCGCTCCAAAAATCATTTTGCTGAGGATTTTAAAGGCGTGTAAAGTTGAACTTTCTTAAACCCGTCGTATTTGAGACTTTTAAGTTTAAAGGGCTCGGGGAAGGTGGTCCTCGTACTCAAATGCAAACTTATAACGGTGTTATATAAATTCATTTTAATTCTAGAGAAATTAAAAAAAAAAATTCAGCAAAAGAAAAACTTAATTTTTGAACTATAGCATTTTTTACGTATCTTCTTCAGTTTTGGAGTTATTGTAAACATTTTTTAAGAAATTTCAAAAATCAGTTCAAATTTTAATCAAACGTTTTTTCAAATCTAGGCATCCCAAACCAGTCGAACTCCTAGAACATATTGCTAGTACTTAAATAAAGTAAATTGTAAATGGATTACGTTCAATTTCAATTCTTGCGGTGAAGCCATTGGTTTTATTGCTGATTTTTTCTCCGGAAAACGAGACAACCATTTATATTCACCATAACTCCGTTATTTTTTATGCTAACGGCTTTTACCAAAGCTCATTTTAAAGGCCTCCTCACGTACTTTTAAAAATGTATTATATGTTTTCCTCCAAAAATTTTCCGTTTTTCCGTTATTTAACGTTGAAAAGTTCGAATTCAGTTCTCGGCGAACAAAAAGTCACCTTCAACGAGCCATAACTCGGTTCGTATTACATCTACAGAAATAAGAAAAAAAGCCAATCGATTTATTATTTTATAAGCTTAATTTTTGCTTATAATATTACTTTTGATAAAACGTAAGGTATTCGAGTTATTCGCGGAAAATCGTTCTTAAATATGAATTTTTTAGATGAAAAACCAACATTTTCAATCACGAATAACTCAAAAAGTATTGACTCATCGAAAAAAACTTTATAGGACATTTTTTGCTTAGAATTTATTCCCCTATCGATTTCTGCGGTTACTTTGAATCAGGTAATAATTTCCACCCCGAGATGAGGTGGCTTCCACCCCCGTGTAGAAGCACACATCGGCACTATATAACTTTTGTTTCTTGTGCCATTCCCTAATTACTGTGCCAATTTTACGTCAATCGGTTTTGTACGAAAGAATTCTGAGCGAAAAGCCGTCAAACACTGGACTACAAATATTTCTGGTATTATGAACCTAAACAATGATGTCAAATATACCGTTGGAAAGCGCGTTTTCTCCTGATTAATAGTCACTAATAATATAGGTTAATATTAAAATACAAACCCGAGTTATACAGGGAAACGTAGAAGCGTGTCACAAAACTTTGGCGGCCATATTGATTACGTCATCAACTCCGCTAGAGGGCCAGGAATATTTGTGTCCCGGGCTTTTTAGACTCGTTTACCCATGTACTATCTGAATCCAAAGGGGCGCATTGGTTGCCAGCGTCACCTTAGTATTACAAGGTTGCATGTTACATTTTTTGAGATTTTGTTTCTTCAGAAAGAAAAGGTTGGATGTAACCACATTTACCTCCAGCTACTCTCCGCTAGATGGTAACACACAAATAGCCATTTTTAAAGGCAGGTAACCAAAAGTGTATGTTAAATTTCAATCTCCAGTTCAATATAAAATGGATTAAAATTGATTGTGTCTTTATATTAGATGCACATACAACCTTGTAATACTAAGCTGACGACTGATGTTGGTATAATTTCAGCTACCCGACCCCACTATAGGTATTGTTCCCGTTTGCAGGCCCGTGGAGAGCCAGTACGGGCCCAGGGGTAAAATCAAATTGGCGGGCCCCCTTCGGCTGGGACAAATCAAAAGTACTAATTTTCAATACACAATTTGAAATACAATCAACACAAAAATGTACTTAACAGTGAAGTTGCCGGGCCCCGGGGCTGCACCCCGCCTGCCCCCCCCCCCCCCCCCTGTCGTCAGGCCTGCCCGTTTGGGCCATAAAAACTGAGTTAATCGCGAATTCGCAGTTTTCGCGACATTCCGACGCGGTTTTCACGAAATCCTCCAGGTGTTTCGTGGCGTAACTACCAAGTGTTATTGAAGACGTCCAAATAAACATAATAAAAAAAAAAAATTTGTAGGGCACGAATTTAGCACAGAGGTCAATTTTACAACTAAAACGCCTAGATTAAACGTAACATTACAGTTTTATTGTAAATGTACAAAGACATGTTAAAGTTACACCGATATTATTTAGAAAAAAATGTATTTTTACACAGTCATGACATAGAAATTTACTTAGTAAAGTACTCAATTACTCGGTAATTTTACTAGTACTTTTATCAGTGTACAATGTAAAAAATGAAGGTAATTTACCGGCATTTTTGTAACACCACGAGGTGTAACAAAATTGCCCCTTATCCAGACAGGATTTTCTTTTCATAATAAATTTACCGTCGTTGCGTGTAAATTTGCACAAAATTTTAATGTAACTTCACCCGCAACAAAAGTGTAAAATTTCTATTTACCTTATATTGTGGGTAATCCTCCCTGGTAAATGGAATTTTACACTCTTTTTGCGTGTAAAGTTACATTAAAATTTTACACGCAACGACGGTAAATTAACCCTCATTTTTTACAGTGTAGATAATACATATACCAATTAGCCCACAAAATGGCCTGCTAGATCACCCGACCTACAAAACCGTACTTTTTCTTGTGGAACTATATCAAAAGAGTCACCGAAAACCGAGATAAATATGCGGGATACAATAACAAATGCGTTTGCAAATATTTGGGATATTAAGGAAAGTGGAAAGGTGTTTTCGAAAAAGAACAGATTTATATTTAGAACGAAATAAACACATTTTGAACATTAATGTACTCTATAGTCAGTGTAAATAGTTTTATTATAATTTTGTTTAAATAAAAGCTGTTTTTGCCAATTATTTCAAAAGCAGCTATGAATTCCTATACAAAAATTGTTTGTATTTAAATTCTGCATATCACTACATAAAATATACAGGGTGTTATATTTGAGAAAACAGAAAAAACAATTATTTCGACTACTTACCATTTATATAATGGATTTCAAACAATTATAGTCAGTATCCTACGATCTTTATTAAAAAAATGTAATCTTGTTTTGTTTTCAATCCCCATTCGGAAAAATAGGTACCTTCTCGGGTTAATTTTTTTACTTCTAAGCGAAGCATAGGAATGCGCTCGTATTTTAGATGTGCACGACAAACATCTAGTGCGTCAAAAATATGCAAAAACATAATCGTGTTCCATTAAAAAAACTTGCCTCAAATAGAAATCAGAATGAGTAACATCACGATCTCATTTGTGGGAAAGACACTTTTAAACATATTATGTGATTTCAATTTTACGGCACCAAACGTTTGTTAGTTTTTTTAAAATATATAGAAGACCGGTTAACACCCGTGCACCGCAAGTATCCGCCAGATATTAATCAATATAATGATCAATATAACAATTTAATATTTTACTAACTATTCCATATTATATTTTCTATATATTAGCTTAGCATACCTATTACAAAACTTATATTTTTTTATTGTGGATACTATACGTCCAATTAAGAACAACGTTCGTTCTGTGTTTTAATTTTAATTTACTTTAATATATAAACATGGATATATATTTTTTTATAATTAATATACTTAATGATTAAAATATATAAAATATTTTGGTGCAATAAAAACAACTAAATTAATAATTCCGTTAAATTATTTCACGCTCCCAGATGCCCAATTCCGGGTTGTGATGGATCTGGACATGCGACTGGAAAATTTCTGTCGCATAGAAGGTAATTGTATGTGCATAAATTTTTTTAAAAATTATTCTTTTTGTATTGTTTACTCTATTTTTTTCACCTAGTACTTACTGGTTTATTTAATTTTTTTTAGAACTGTAGCATATAATAATGTTTTCATATTTTTGAAAATGCTTTACTTTTGCCCTCAGATCATTCGTAGGCTCAAACGCAAAATATTGTTTATTTTTCTGTTTAATATCGCTACTTTTAAGGTTTCATTATGATTTTGTTCTTATTACTACGTAGTTGTGTTGTGGAGTGCAAGTAAAATTGTGACTGGAAAGGTGAATGAGGAATTGAAATATTTACATTATAAAAAGATGTTTAATATGGGTAATCTAGTCGCAACATACACAAACCTTCGAAAACTATAAATTGGTACATTCATTCGGATAAGATGGTACATTGAGTTTTACAGAGCGGCAGAAACGAACGTCCTTTCCCTGAAAAGCATGACCCGAAGTATTTTCAAAAACAAAGACGCAGAGATGAAATTCACACATCAAATACGATACATTTCTTCCTTATAGACAAAATGTTCAGAATTCGAAAATCTTTTATGATATTTTATGATAATGGTTATTTGAAGACTGTCTCAAATCTATGAATTCTAAGATTTTCATTAATACGTAGAATACAGGGTGTCCATTAAAGAATGGGCCATAGAGGAACAGTGGATTCCTGACTTTAAAATATTACGATTTAACCAAACTTACCTTAGTTCAAAAGTTGATATTAAGAGAGATACAGGGTGTTAAAGTTAATATATTTATAATTTTCCTACATAACTTTTGAAGTTTTTCAAATATTGGTATGAAAATTGGTGGATAAGAGTTTTTTGATATGAGAAATTCAAATCTTATCCTATTTTTTGTGTAAATTCTAGAGGGCGCCACATAAGCAATATTTAGGGTGTAAATGTACTCCTAACTTTTTCACCCGTAATGTTATAGCCTTTTTTCTTAAAAAATCCTGGACCTACATCATTTTGACGGAGAAAAAGTATACTTGTCATTAGCCTTATAAATTGACCGTTTTCGAGATAATCGCATTGTAACAGTCAGCCGCATAATTCATTATAAGAAATATTAAGGTAGTAGGCGCCGATGTCAACAATACTTTTGACAATTAAACACGGCTAAATCTGACAGTTACTGTGTTGTAATTTATTACGAAAAAATTTTATTATTTGCACAATGCCGAGGCATATTTTTTTTTCAAATAGCTAAATGATTGATATGGTGGCTATTTATGCTCAAGAAAATTATAATGGTCGTGCTGAAGCAAGAAAATATGCGAATACCTATCCAAATCGAAGGCAACCTAATTGAGAATTATTCTCAAGACTTTTTGCAAGATTAAAAGAAACGGGTTCTTGTCGTCCTAGACGTTCCCCTGGTCGCCCTGTAGTTTGTAGTGTCCAACAAGAGGAAGCAGTATTAAATTTTATTGAAGACGATCCTTAAATAAGTATTTGCCGAATCTCTGCAAATACTGGACTAACCCGTGGCACAGTATCAAACATTCTACATGAGGAACAATTACACCCATACCATTTCACACTAGTACAAAATTTGTTGCCAGGTGATTTTCCTCGTAGCATACAATTTTGCGAATTTATGTTAAGAAAGCAAAGAAGAGATCCAACTTTTTCAAATAAGGTTCTTTTCACGGATGAGGCAACGTTTACTCGAAGGGAAATCTTTAACACAAAAAACATTCATTTGTGGGCTGAAGAGAATCCAAGGACCGCAAAAGTGAGACATTTTCAATATGAATTTAAAATTAATATTTGGTGTGGAATAATTGGAGATTATCTTGTGGGTCCTTTTGAACTTCCACCGCTAGTAAATGGAGAAAACTATCTAACTTCCTTCAAAATGATTTACAAAATATGTTGGATGCAGTGCCTTTAGATATCCGAGAAAATATGTGGTTTTTTACTCGACGGAGCACCTGTTCACTATCCTCTGATTGTAAGAAATCATTTAGATAATGTATTTCCTAGGCGTTGGATTCGAAGCGGAAGTTAATAACCATGACCACCACGGAGTCCAGACCTAACGACAGTGGACTTTTTCCTAAGAAAAGCCTTGAATACTCTCAAACAAGTAACACAAGACAAGAACTCTGGCAGAAAATAGTGGCAGCTGCAAACAATATTCGTGATTTGGTGCCATCCTTTTTTGTATTAGGCAAAATTTTCTTAAAAGATGCCGAAAGTGTATTGAGTTAAATAGAAGACAATTTGAAACTGAATTGCAGCAATTATTTTAATTATTATTTTGTTGTTTAATTTGACATTTCCATTGATATCGTTTTTATTTACTTAACTGCTCAATTTGTAATAATAATAAAACCTCTGTTTCTCTACATAACTGCATTTTAACTATCATTATTAATTATTTAACTGTCAGATTTAATCGTGTGCCTACTAGATTAAAATTAATATTTCTTATAATGAATTACGCGGCTGACTCGCGATTATCTCGAAAACGGTCAATTTCTAAGGCTAATGACAAGTATATTTTTTCTCCGTCAAAATGATGTAGGTTCAGGATTTTTTAATAAAAAAGGCTATAACATTACGGGTAAAAAAGTTAGGAGTACATTTACACCATAAATATTGCTTATGTGGCGCCCTCTAGGATTTACACCTAAAATAGGATGAGATTTGAATTTCTTATATCAAAAAACTCATATCCACCAATTTTCGTACCAATATTTGAAAAACTTCAAAAGTTATGTAGGAAAATTATAAATATAATATTGATTTTAACACCCTGTATCTCTGTTAATATCAACTTTTGGACTAAGGTAAGTTTGGTTAAATCGCAATATTTTAATGTCAGGAATCCACTGTTCCTCTACGGCCCATTCTTTAATGCACACCCTGTACATAAAATTATTATATGGATTCGAATCTAAAAAGAACAACGCTGCGCGCCATCCAGAATTGCAAAAAGGCACAAAAAATTTTTCAAAAAGCTTTGTCGTCCTTGAAATTTTCTTTTTTTGTTTATATTGTAATAGGATTACAATGTTTTGTTTTGAGCATTTTTCAATGATTCTTTTACCAGCCTATTCTCTAGATTTCCATAATTCCCCACAAAAACTTCAAAATTGTTGTTAATAATTACCAGATAATTTAAACAATATATGCACAAAGAGTGTAGTGTAATTTGTAGTATTGAGATGCTTGAGCTTTTGAAACTGTTACAAATATATATGGTACGAAAATAATCTGAAATGTTATTTAAACTTAATCTCTCTAATAAATCACTATAGTATCACAATATAATTAAACTCATCAGCAAACGGCGCAGAAATTGCTTATTAAAATAAATATGTCCTCGGCAATAATTTTAATGTTATTTTTATTTATTTACTTTCTGGTGGAGTATAGCTATAGCTATAGGACAGAATACATGTACACCAGACAACTACACAACCATTTCCTGCGACATTGCCATCTGCCGCAGCTGAGAGGAGAAATATAAGCGACTTACAATGTTGCCTCGCTCAGCTGCAGTTTAGTCGGTAAAGTTAAAACGCCACTAAACATCTAGATATCTTTGCCAGGATTCAAACCCGAAACCAAAGGTCTCAAGCCTAACAACTAACCAACCAAAATACATTTCTGAAAGGCTGAGGGGGGGGGGGTAGACCAAACCAGCTTAACAAAATGTTTAATAAAAGTATGGACACACCAGTAAAAATGTTGATGTCTGATGCAGGAAAAAATCTAGATGAAGAAACAATAAATGAGGTATTTCAAGTGTCTTGATACACGAAAACAGACTGTTATAATAATTGGAAATGACCGCCATACAGAGCTAAACATGTAATTTTAATACTGAAATATTGAATTACAATTTTTTCGCCAAACGTAAAAAATGCCGTTTTTCATATACTTTGAAAAATTTTAATATACTAGAAAAAGTATAGCACACAACTCTAGTTGTAATGCAATAATGCACTCGTGGAATTACATGCTCACCGCAACTTCTTCCACTCGCGCGTAATATACTTCTTACAACTCTTGTTATGTAATATAGTATTATACAACTACATTGAGAACTATGCATCAGGTAGCGATTGTGTCAAACAGTGCTAAACGGTATTTCTATACAGCCTTCTAAATAGTGTGTGATAACGTCTTTCATGCACGTTTTCCTCATAATTACGATTATACATTTTTTGTGCTACGGACGTCTATTTTAAAAAACCGCTGCCCAAGGAATCACTACTTCCACATCCAGATTCTCTATCCTAGTCACTCACAACGAAAAAACTTTGTGTGTGGAAATAATTGTTTATGGAACTTTAATAATATCATATTTGAAATCCTCTACCCCAAAAACCCGTAAAACGATACCCCACATCGGTAATGGAGTGGGGGTGGTGATAGGGGGTGGTAGTGGGGGTGGATGAAGTAAAAAAATATTTTGGGGTTTCTGGTTCTTGTACATACACTAAATCACAATTTTTTTTCATCCCCTTTAGTAAGGGGGTGGGGGTTGGTAATGGGAGTGGCTAATGCCAAAATTTTTTTTGAGACCTTAGCTTCTCTTGTACATACTAAATACCAATTTTATGGACTCTTACCTGCTTGATTTACCCCAAATTTACCTCAATTTACTTTTGAGGTTGTATGTCCGATGCAAGCTCTTGGCTAAAAATCACTCGATGAACGACTAATTTGTCGATGTATAGATAAATATCTAATTGTCTTTGTCTACAACTATTGTATAATCGTTGCATTATTCATTTAACAATTGAGGAATAATGGTAGTTATAACTGACCTCTTTCACGTTAGAAAGTTTGGTAAAAAATGTCATGGCGAAAACTAGATTGGCATTACTAAAAGTAGTAAAAAGTCACTACACATGTTGACCAACCCGTCTAATTCCCAAATTCTGTAAACATGAAAAATGCCTATAATATTCACATTATTATTTTCAGTCTCCAGTGTTGGGCTTACTTTATTAAGTTTAACATTAAAGATACTAAAAATAGTGATTATTATATTACAGGTATTTCATTTTTACAAAGTTTTGCATTTAGACTAGTTGGTCAACATTTGCAGTACTTTTAATGATACCAATCTAGTTTTTGTCATGGCACTTTTTACCAAACTTTCTAACGTGAAATAGGTCAATTCCAGCCTAGCATGAACTCATAATAACACACCTTTGACCAATCATAAACTAGCAATTTTCATAATCAACGGGCGAGTCCATTTTTTCCAAGAGAGAGTCCATGTTTTCGTTTGATGTTTAAAATGTCAAGCAACGATTTACTGTGAACTAACGTTATTTTTTCAATTTTAAACGATTAAAACAATTAAAAATAGTCATGGATAAAGTATAGTATTCTGCTCGCGTAGATATTGTTTAAATTTCGAGACATGCCAACAGCCCACATGGTTGCCCTCTAAGTCATACGCTACTTTAGAACGTATATTGTGAACCTTACATAAAACATATCTAGGTGTCAACTTAGCTGAAAAATCATTCGGAGCATCCGAATTTACAAAAGTTTCTTTTCCAAACTTTATCCCCTACTACTTTGTAGGTTTTTTTCACGCCTACGAAAGTTATACTGTCTAGCATTGCACCCATAATCTACATCTAACCTTTCTTGAACTCTCTTATACAGATCTGACAAATTTTTTAACTAATTTGCATAACTAATTTTGTCGTTCTTATCCAGCGACAAATCGAAATCACGTACAGGTCCATAATAGTCTCCTGATATTGGAACATTGCGTCCGAAAACTAAAAATGACGGAGTAAATCCTGTAACTTAGTTAACCGCATTTCTTATAGCATGTGCTATTTGAGGAATTTCTGCATCCCATTCCCTGTGACTTCTTTATGGAAGCACGTATAGCCGTGCCTATGGTCCTGTTTATTCTTTCTACTGGATTTATTTACGGATGATTATTGCAATTTAGCCAGAACTTCTGTATTTTATATTTCTCTAAAAATTTCTCAAAGACAATTACCGGTGTGTGCTGACGCATTGTGACAAACCAACACCTGTGGTACTCCATATACCAAAAATACATCTTGTTCAAGAAAAGTAGTTATAGCTTGAGCAGTAGCTCGCCTTAAAGGTTTCGTAACAGTATATTTTGTGAAATAATCAGCTACTACCAAACATCGCTCGCTGAATAATATACTAACATAATAAGTTTTATTTCTTTTTCTACTGCCTTATTTAAATTTGCTGTTTTCTGTACAGTCTATAGAATGGATAAATAGGCAATTCCAGTTAACTGAACGGATATATTTCATATCAGTTCTAGGATGGATATGAAATGAAACCGACCAATCACAGTTCGTGTATTAAGTACACAGACAACTATTCGTTTTAAAATCAAATTAGTGCGTAAGCTGTCAAAGTAACTATCAGTGTGTACTGTCAGTGTGTATTTGTGTAATATATTAATGTTTAATAAATTTTGTAGTTTTTTTAAGCTGGTCGTAGAAAAAGTATACTGTAAAACTCGAAAAGATTTGAAGCACTCCGCCTACGACGTCGTGCTCAAACTTCTTTATCGTGCGATATGGATATCATATCCACTCTTGTTGTACAAACTACTATTTTCTACTCCCTTATGTAAATTTGCTGTTTTCTGTACAGTCTGTAGAATGGATAAGTAGGCAATTCCAGTTAACTGAACGGATATATTTCATATCACTTCTAGGATGGATATGAAATGAAACCGACCAATCACAGTTCGTGTATTAAGTAGACAACTATTCGTTTTAAAATCAAATTAGTGCGTAAGCTGTCAGTGTGTATCTGTGTAATACATTAATGTTTAATAAATTTTGTAGTTTTTTTTAAGCTAGTCGTAGAAAAAGTATACTGTACAACTCGAGTGGATTATCCATATCGAACTCAAAAGACTTCTTTATCGTGCGATATGGATATCATATCCACTCTTATTAATAATTAACGATAATGTTCCATAATACTGCTGAATAGGAATCAGCATATAAATAAGGAATTTTCAGATGGTTAAGTTAATGTGAAAACAATGATTTATATAAAGAATAGGGGAATCAATGACAAAAAGTCGCGAATAGAACGAAATGAAGAAAAAAATGAAGTTGTCGCCAAACATAATAATAATAATAATACTTAAAAAGAGAGTTACATAAGGAATGTGGGAAATAAATAGAAATGTATGCGTGAATGTGAATGTAAGGAGCATGGAACCGGCACGACTGGTATATTATTATTATTGCTATAACTGTATTTTCTATATTTTAGCGCTTCCGGATGCCCAATAGCGAATAGAAACAAGATGAGGGTGCTGGAGAGTGGCGGTTCGGTAGAGCAGCACAAAGCGGCAGTGGCGGCGGCGACGGCGATGAAATTCGAAGGGGTGAACTGTCCCACACCCGGATGCGACGGCACGGGACATATAAACGGGTCCTTTCTAACTCATCGGTCTCTCAGCGGGTGCCCTGTTGCAGGCCAGACAGTCAAGAAATCGAAGTATCCCGAGGACATGCCTTTCTACACTAAGGGATACACAGGTAGAGAATACTTATTGGCCCGCAACAATGTAAGATTTTTATATTTACAAAAATGAATATTAACTTCTAACTTGATTTGCATTTGATTCTTTTATAATTGGTTTAGAAGGCACCGAATCATTCTACATACTTCAGAACGAACATCATTTACTGATAAATTGCATTTCTGGTTGAATTTTCATTTTAAACAATGTCTAAATGTTTGCAAAATTGAATCAATTGAGATATCAGACGATTAACTGCTCAAAAATTAAGGACTGAAAGCCTAGTCATCGCGGTTGTATAGATAGAAATGTTCATGAGTTTTATCGAATTTCCTCCAGAAAATTTGTAAATAAAACATTTGAAATAAATAATTCACTGACCTTAAGGTGGTTGGGTATCATTTTCTGGGCCAACAATCATAGTTTAGATCTTATTGTAATTTACACTTAAACCATAATCAGAGCTAATCTACAGCCTGTCCAGGAGATATATGAGCCCGTCCTCGCTTATTGAAACTTAAGGTGTCATCTGCAAAACTCAAGTTATAGAAATCTGGTTCCGCCTATAGTTGCTCCACTTTGTTCTCAAGCACAAGTCGCATCATGTGTTCATTATAGATGAGGATTGGAGACCTGGCTGCTGGTTTCCGGGTCTTCTTTCGCGTAGACTTGCTTAACATTTCAACCATCTTGTCGTGGTCTTCTTCTGAAGCGAAGTGAGCTCTGCTGGAGTAAGCTCTTCTATTTATACAGGAGGCGTACTGCGGATCACTGTTCATGCGGAACATCGACTTTCACGCTATTAGTAATTGTAGTCCGGAGTCACGATTATAGTTAAACGGATGTTTATTTATTTCAATGGTTTCCTTGTATTTTCTTGGCCAATAATTCTCTTCTTTGTCTTGTCGAATTTTATCAAATGGGCGGCTTCTCCTGAGTGTGGCAACTTTGTAGAACTTTCCTTCTTTTTATTGCTAATGTGTTCTCTGAGTCTGGTGTTTATATGCAGTTTGGTCTCTCCGATGTAAACTTGTCCGCCTGAACATGGAATGCTATATACTCCTGGTGTTTCTAGTTTTTTCTGGACCTTGGTATTTCGGAAAATGTTGTGCCACCTTCTGTTTCGCATCATGTATTACTTTGACGTTCTTTTTCTCCAAAACTTTTCCGATTCTAACCGTACATCCTTGTAAATATGGTAGGTAAGCTGTCGCCGCGCATTTCTTTTCTTCTTCTGTTCTGGTTGTATCTTGTTTCTTTATTGCGTTGTCTATGTCCTTCGGTTATTCCGATATTCTTCTTGGAGATGTTCTAACTCGAAAATTTGCTTTGCTCTATGTACTAGTGTGTTAACGACGGCCTGTTTCTGTAATGGGTGGTGGTGAAAATTAGCGTGTAGGTATCTGTCGGTGTGCGACGGTTTTCTGTATATCTTGTGCCCTAATCTTCCATTGTCCTTCTTGAACACGAGGACGTCCAGCAATGGGAGTGTGCTACCTGTTTCTATTTCCTTGGTGAATTTGATTTTATATTGTAAGTTGTTTAGGTAGTCCTTGAAATTCTGCAGTTCCTCACGGCCATGTTGCCATATAATGAAAGTGTCGTCCACATATCGAAATCAACATTTTGGTTTTAACTGGTAGTTGTCCAAGGCGTATATTTCGAATGCTTCCATAAATAAGTTGGCGAGTACCGGTAATAAAGGTGAACCCATTGCTGCTTCATCTTTTTGTTTATATAGGCTTCCATTGAAGTTGAAGCAGTTCGAGTTGACACAGAGCTCCATCAGGTCTGCTGAGGTGGTGTCCAAACCGCTGTTCTGCAATTCTTCCCGAGCTAATTCTATCGCCTTAGTTATTAGTTATCAAGCACTCAACCAAGTCTAAGCGGAAGAAGACCCGAAAACCAGCAGCCAGATCACCAGCTCCGCGAAAACCTTAGTACCAGGATTTACACCTTTACCAACTTTATATTTGTCGGTGTTAGTGTTGTCTATTTTCATACCAAAGTAAAATTCTCTTCATACAGTAGGCAAATAATAAAGGCCAGATGGTTGGGCGTCCCCATCTCCAATAATACAAACCACAATTTGTCCCATTCTATATTATCAAAAGCCTTACGGTAGTCTGCGAAACAAAAGCACTTAAGCAGATAATATTCTCTTGCCTTCTCAATAAGTTGTCGCAAATCCAATATTAGCTCCATAGTACGGCGTCCTTTGATAAAGGTTGCTTGCCCAGGACGTATTTACCAATTATTGCTGAAGTCTGGATTGAAGAATATACAGCATTATTTTACTAGCATGTGATATTAGTGCCAGCAATATGTAGTTATCACAAACATCCTCTCCCTTCTTATATAGAGGTTCTCCAATCATCGGACCGGATTCCAGACTTCCATATTTTCTGGAAAATTCTGTGAAGGATTCTCGTTTCAGCTTCACCAACTAACTTAAGCCCCTCGGCCGTGATATTGTGGATCACAGCTGCTTTGCAAGTTTTTAGTTTTGCACTTCTGATTTCTGTGTTGAAGGTTCGTGTGCGTAGTTCTGCTGACATCTTCTACCTCAGGATGATCGCTTTTGCAATATTGGCGTCAAACTTCAAAAACCTGATTCCTATCGGTTCTTAAAGTACCGATGATTGGCCAGGTTTGAATTTACGTGTAATCACTCGTACCGTTCGGAAAAGAGCCTTGCTATTACTGTGGTCAGCAAATGACCTCAATTCTTCACAGACATTTTGTAGATAAGATTTTTACCATTTCAACGAGGAGTCTGCCGTCTTCGCGGCAGTCTGCGTTATACTCTTACGTCCAAGGCAGCGTTGATACCTAGAGCCTTCATATTTTTCCTCGTTTGTATATTTCAGTTAGAGTTTCAATAGTTATCAAAGGTTGTTAGATATTTCTACGTATCTGGCTTTGTATTTCTGCTACTGCTAATATGATATTCTCTTTTAGAGAATCTCACATGGAATTTGGATCTTCCTCATTGAAATCCTTTTTCTGATTTTTAATACTATTACCAATATAAAAAACAATATACACACACAGAGCCCTACAAAGATAGCTCAGCATAAAGGTGACAGTTATAAGAAGAAATAATACTTTAATAATATGGATATACTCACAGGAATTTGCAATTATATTGAGCGATTATGCTGGTATAGATTGTCTCGCTAATTACAATCGTACCAACGCCGTAAGGAAAATTGTATCAGTTCTGTGATTAACTCGCAAAATAAATTCCCGGTAGCATTTTTGCTAATGTATGGATAATAGCATTTTTAAAATAAGGAAAGTAAATCTATTATTTCATTTTTTGTATAATAAAAATCCTGCAATGTGTGTTTTATAAATATTATATATGGAGGAAACGCAATACAAATACTTCATAAATTAAAATTTCTAATGAGGCCAGCAATATGATTTTCTTATACTGTAATCTTGTATTCAATTGCAACCTTGGATGGATTTATATAAGAAATGTTTGGTAACTGGTGTTTGTCTGCATTTTGGGGTGTATTTCGACATAAATAAAGTGTACTTACGTTTGCAGAAACCGGTTCCAGGAGGAAAGCAATAAGAAATGGAAAAACAGGATTTTTTCACTCCTTGTATTATATAACACGTATCGAAGACAAATATTTCTGTACATAAGGTGTTTTTTAACGACCACACATTTTTGAAAAGAAGTCTTCTTAGCGAGGAAATTCTCACTACCTCAAAACTCAAGCCATTGGCAAACAGAAAATAAATGGCAATATTCCGAAAAAGTAAATTTGAAATGAAACCTTGACTACATCTAAACGTTACTAGCAGAGCTCTTAAAAAATACAACAGACGTACAATAAAACCTACAAACAGCATAAAATTACACAAAACAAATACTTAATTAAAATTTTTCTTTATGTGCTCTATACAAAGCCTCTTAAAAATATGCTCATTCTTACATTCTTTTAGCTCACCTACCAAATTATACCAAATCGGTCCTCTTCCCAATATAGTATTGGACTTTACATGTTCAATTTTTGTATAGAAATTATTATTTACCGTGGCCCGTGTTTTATGAGAGTGTAAGCCAATTACATACATAATTTAACTGATTAGTTAAATAGGATGGCATCATTTCATTTTTCCGAGCATTTTTCATTTTAAATACAAACATTAATGTATTACAAATAATTCTTTGTTCATTATTCATTAAATTCAGCACACTTAATAACATTGCATTGATTGGTGTATATTTACTACAGTTCAAAATAGCTCTCATGCCTCTATTCCGAACTTTTTGTAATCTGTGTTGTTTATTAAGGAAAATAAACGAAGTACCACAGTAATCAATGTGTGGGTCAATAGACTTATAAATAGTTAATTTAGCGAACATTGACACTTTATTAGATAATCGAAATCAGAAGCCAACCTTTTTTGCCATTTTATTTTTTACATAGTTACAATGTGCATTGAAATGTAATTCAGAGTCAATAATTACTCCTAAATATTTAAATTTGCTAACTTCCTCTATCAAGCAGTCATTTATTTTTATACTAGGCTTTTTTTTGTTTTGTTTTATTTTCTTCAAGTTATTTTTAGATGCTACAATCATGAATTTAGTTTTATCCAAGTTCAGCTTTAGACCATTGTAACATGTCCATTTATATATGTCTTTTAAATCTTCATTTAATTTAATTTCAATATCTTCTTCTTTTCATTTCACATATAACATTGTATCATCTACAAACAATTTAAGGTTACATTTCTTACAACAATTACAAATATCGTTAATGTATAATAAAAAGAGTATAGGAGCAAGTACCGATCCTTGAGGTATTCCATGTTTATCGCCAATTCTTCTGTCTTCTGTCATTAAATGTAACAATTTGTTTCCTATTTTCGAGGTATGATGTAAACCATTGTAATACTGTCGAATCAGTTCCATATTTTTTTAGTTTCAATACAAGTAGATCTTTATTTACCGTTTCAAAAGCCCTTTTGAAATTCAGGAATATTACCCCCATCACCAAGTTATCAGAGACATCTACCTTCCACTGATTTAAAACAAATTGAAGTGCTGTTTCGCAAGAATGATTTTTCCTAAAACCGGATTGCTGACTTATAATTATATCGTTCTCCTGAATAAATTCTAATAATTGGTATTTCACAACTAATTCTAATCATTTCTCAGGAATTGGTAAAGAATTAACTGGTCTAAACTCTGAGCAGATGTATTATAAATTTTTTCAGTTGGTATAAGTGTTGATAGCTTCCATACATTTGGGAAAACCCCCGTTTCAAGTGAGACATTAATGACATCAACAAATCTATTTCCAATGACTTCAAATGCACCTCTAAGTGTTTTAAGAGTGATACCATCTATATTGATTTAATGATTTTCGATAACCCTTGTAAATCAATTTTCTCAAATGTATGAAATTTTGTATTTCTTTTTTAAATAACAGCTTATATAGTATTTCAAATTTTTTAAATGAATTTCCCCCTTTGGATTTTAGGTCTATAAAAATAGGCCCCCAAATAGTATTCAATTAGAATTAAAGAAGCGTGAAAAAAACCGCTGGCGCAAATCGCGATCGTCTATCTTTTTCGACTACCGATAAAGCTTTTTTGAAAAATTGTCATTTTTGGATGACCTCAATTACCAAGTGTCGAATCGAGAATCGAGTAACGCTTTTTTGAGTAGAATCCGTTGCTGATAAGAAGAAAATTATGCATGCCTCAGTTGTCGAGATGTGTGTTTTTTTAATGGAACACCCTGTAAATTATTTCATTATTCGATCACAACTTAAATTAGTTATCCAACGATGCATCATATGTCATATTTATCTCTAGAACAAGTGGTTAATTTTCGAAAAATTTAATATATTTGTGAGGAGGCCATGGAAAACTCTTAACAACACCACTTCTTATAATATAAAATAATTTTGCCAAAAATAGAAAAACTAAACTACAATATTTAAATGTCCAAATTGTCTTCCATTGACATCTAGTCGAGCTCAGGACATCTATGTTGGTTTTTGTCTGTCATAGTTTTAAAGAAAACCCCAAATCATCTAATTTGGTCTACCTTCTTACCTTCTATTTGCACTCCACTATGTGGAAATAATTATTCATATAACTTTTATAATACAATATTTGATCGTCTACCCCAAAACCCATAAAACAATATACCACATCGGTAGTAGAGGTTGGGCTGGTCGTGGGGGTTAGCAGTGGGGGTTAGCAGTGGGGGTTAGCAGTGGGAGGTGGCTGATGGCAAAAAATGTTTTGTGGCTTTTGGGTCTTATAGACATACTGAGTCACAATTTTATTTCTAAAATTAGTTGTATTATATACTTTGAACCTTATATACAGGGACTTTTATACTTTATATCCTATTTCAGATTCTACCTACATTGCATTTGATTTTACACATTTCTGTTGGGCCATTCTTTTCATTGTTGTCCAGTCGAATTGTACTTTGTCATGGCGAAAATACGATTTTATTGTTTTAAGTTGATGGGTCGGACATCCAAAACAAGCCCTTATAGCGTGCCAAGTGATGTCATACCGGATAAGGAAAGTGAGGGTTTTTTTTAATACCATAACTTTCTCATTTGAACTTTTCCTCTAAGATTATTAGCCTTCTATTTAAACGCGAAAAAACGATTTTTCAAATTCAGAAAGTCTCGGAAAGTCGATGTGCCCCTTTCTATTATACAAAATTTACAAAAGTAAAATAACTACTTTTCTTCGTAAAACTCGGAATTCACATTGAAAAATATTTTCTATTATTAATAATAATTGCCAATCATTATCATTCATAACAAAAATTTTCATATTTGGCGGGTAAAGTTTCATGCACTAATCACCATAGCTAACCACGTTTTCACGACTAAATCTACTTACTAATGCTAATGAAGATGTATTTAAATTATAGCTAAGAATATTTGATGTATTTTTGTTAATTAATAAAGATTCTTCTTGGTATTACTTTGTTACCTTTTGAATATTAAATATCTTTATACATGAAAATGATTCTTATTTTCAAGAAAGCTCGAGTCCCCTGCTAATTTTGAAATACCAGCGCCTATGGTGGTATTAGAAATTAAATGTAAAATTGTATTGATTTCTTTCAAGAACTTTTGAGTTATTGTGGATAACAGGACGACAGGTGGACAGGCAGGCAAGCAGACGCATATATAGACAAACAGACAGACAGCATTGGGAAAATGATAATAATAAATGTAGGAAAAGCCAAAACATAATAGTTAAAAAAAGTCGATTAAAATCTTCCTTACTATATTCATTCAAAGATATGCTGTATAAGAAAGTCAAGGATACTGCTGTGCACATAGTTCTTCGAAGTTATGTTATCGATTAAAAAATATTTAGTAGTTGTGTTGCAACTTTCCCAACAGAACCATATTGTTCAAATTGAACTAAACTTATTTCCCAGATATATTTTTGTAGGTATCGAACAAAACCCTAACAACGGCGAGGACCTCATGACCTTGGAAGCAGAAATTTCGGAACTTCAAAGGGAGAATGCCAGGGTTGAATCGCAAATGATCAAATTAAAATCAGACATCAATGCGATGGAGTCCCATCTAGGACATGGCGAAAAGGTAAAAAAAAGTTATTATTTCATATATTGCTAGTGTTGAAGATTATTCAAAACTGAACATTCTTTGCAACTTTGAATCATTTTCAGTAATAGTATTTCACTCATTTCAACTATTTTACATTATGCACCGTACTTTTTCAATGAAACAGAAATATAATCACCAAAAGAAAAATTACAGATATGCTGATGTAATCTGGTAAATCTCTGATTTGGATTTGACAAAATCTGTAAATGGTCGTAGCAAAAGATAAATTTAACAATGTATAAGAATACAACTTGAATTGTTGAAAATTTACATTAGGTATAGATATTCATTTTCACAGAAATGTACAAGTCACAAAATTAAAAAATATATCACCCTAGAAGCATTTTTCGGAAGAACACATACTTTTTTAAAGATATTATTCACTGAATTCTAATATTTAGTTAGCTTAGTTTATTTTAAGTTTCTTGACGGCCGTCTTGGAAAATGGTGCCCAGAATTTAGATTTCTCGTTAATCATTGATCTGAAAACAAAGACACTGCAATGTAAAATAAAGAAAAATAAAATTTATTGCAAGCTCCAGTCTTGATTAAATTTTGCGTAGAAATCACATCAAAAAATTAAAATTTCTTTAAGAAGAAATAAATGGATTGTCTTGCACTGCCATCTTGTCGATGCCGACAAAATTGTTACATCTGAACATGATACAAATATATTCAAACCAGGAGTTCTGACTGGTCAGTTTGTTCTAAATAACTTCCAGTTAGACTTAATGACCAAACCCACAGACTCCACACCAAAAACTTCTCAGATGGTACACAGATGAATCTAAAATTGATGAATGTGTAATATTTGGCCCAAATGTAGCTGTTAAAATCCCCACCATTTTTCAAGCTTTACAGCATGAATATCCGATTCACCGATTCATACGATAGATCTCTGCGTTTGAGAATGTATTAAAAAGGGCCCTGGAGCAAGACAGACAGTTAGGCAGCTATTAAAGCTCTAAGTTCGTGTCATTTAGTTTTGAGTCTAATATCACCTGGAGATGTAGAAACAATGAAGCAACTGGCAAGGAACAACAAGGTTCCCTTGATATGGATGGCGGGGCAAAAAGAAGTGAATGGGAATGAGATTACAAATGATGTTGCAGGATAAAGTGGTCAATCATCACTCTGTCTGTGGAATAGTAAAATGTCGCACAACGAATGGATCAGAAAATGGGAGTATTAACAGAAATGATTTTATTGAAACCTAACCCCAGGACAAAGAGAAGTGAAAATGTTTATAAACTATTCCAAAAATGAGAACTAAGGCAATTAACCGGTTTTGTCACTGCCCACTGAAATACCTAGCTGCTCTTAAAATAATATATAAAGCTAAGAACGAAATGTGTCGCGCCTGTATGAAGACAACTGAGACTGTAGAACATATACTTTGCTTATGCAAGGTCTTGGCCCGCGAAAGGATACAATATTTGAAAAAGGTAGTTTTGACACCTTCGAAGATGGAAAAGGTGATCCCAGGTTTCTTTAGAAGCTTAGGATTGGATGGGTAGATGTAGATTCAAAAGTATTTGCAAAAAAATCTACTTAGGCCTAGGTGAAGGGAGGAGCACGCCTTCACGAACTGCCTATAGAATAAGGAAGGGATTCCCAACAGGTCGTCCTCGGTCCCTGAGGGTCCGCGGACGATGTCTTGGCGGTCCGCGAAATGTCACTGAGATATTCAATATTGTATTTTACTTGACTTGCAGTGGTAGATTCTACATAATCTTCATTTTAAGAATAATTTAAGCTTTTAAGGGGTCTTTGTCAGTATAGCGACCGATGAGGGGGTCCTTGAAAAAATCTTTTTGAGAACCCCTGGAATAAGGTAATCTATCGTCGTGCTTTTGCTGTTGATCTGATTCTGTCACAACAGAAGATGCTGTAGAACTGTCTATTATTTGTATATTCTCCCAAATATTATAACGAAGCTGAACAGACTCTTTAACAAACACAACGTGAATTCTTCCATTTTGCTGTGTACTATCTTTGTCTTATAGATCAACGGTCACCGAATATAATCTAAAAACCGAATTTTGTCCACCATTTTCCTAAATGGCCCAGAATGTCCACATTCATGTTCTGAGCTTGCTAGGCAAAATATTCGTAATAGTTAGTCCCCAGGGTTTTAACTTCGAATTATATTTAATCCATTTGAAATTGTACACAGAACAAGAATTTTGTACACAAAATAAAATAAAACTAAATGTATATATTATACTCTTCGCCAGATTATTCACCATAACATTCTATAGTAGGTATACTCTTCGCCGATTTTTCTAAATAATTTAATTTTTAAATATAATTGTTATACTTGTAATTCTAATCATCTTTGTTTTCAATTTATAGGTGATATTTTGATTTTTTCTGAACAGGAGAGAATTGTATAAATAAAATATTATCCGACTCTATGCTCTTCAAAAAGCTAAGAGAATTTTTAGGAATACTAAACTCTTATGAAAAATGTATACCAAAACTTTCTGAATTGGAAATTCCATTAGTCGTGTTATTATGCAAGAACGTAAAATGGGTTCGGAATGACAGACGTATGAATATTTTTCAAGCGCTAACAAAATTTTCATGAAGTCTTACTGTTTCACAGTCCAGATTTTTCGAACAGATACGTCAGTTTTTTTTTCTAGCAGCAGAATTAACGCAGATACAGTCTTGTAACGAAACTCCACTGTTTCATTTTACGAATTTTGAAGTACGAAGTACGTTATTCGGTAAGCGAGAAGGAGATGCCAGCTATAGTATTTCTGGATTTCAGTTAAAAATTTTCTTAACAGCTGCACATGTTATTTCAGGGGCAGATCATTTGATACTTGTTTTTCTTATAAAATATTGTTTCATTTATACCGATGGTCTCTTTTAATTCAGGAATATTCTTTTACCCGAGATAAACAGGCAAACACAGGGAGACCCAGTAGTTTTAAACTTGTTTTCACTCATAGATAAACTAATTATACTTCTTAAAATAAATTACAGACAGTCAAGAAAAATTAGATAAAATAAGACATATACTGCACAGAAATCAAGTATACAACGGATGTGCTTTAAAGAATCCTAAATCCAAATGGGGGCTCTGTATCAGACTCTGAATTAGCGAAGACAATTATCTTGGATTCCGTCACAGATATGGTCAAATAGAAGTCAGGAAAGTTTAACATTTACAGAGATTATTGCGAAAACTCGTTCCATTTTGTTATAACTTCACTGTTTGTAAACTTGTGTAAACTTTGACCTTATTTTATGCGAAAGCCAATACACAAACAATATTGGTAAAAGCCTTTTTTGACCTTTTGTTTATATTTCAACTATTTTTCGTGTTTCTCACATTCACACAGATATGCTTTTTTTGTCATTACCCTGATTTTATCCTATGATGAAGGGATTAGCCTACCTATGCATAATTGAATTTTATTTGGTGTACAAACTACTTACATTAACAATTTCATGTGAATTCGGAATAATTCGAAGTTCTGGTATGAATCTCCCTTCGGAATGTGTACAATAAACAATAGTTTTTAAAAGAATGTGTTATCTATTTTCCTTCAAAAATGCTTCTAGAAATCACTTTTTTGAGAATTTATACTATTCCGTACTAGTGAAGTTGAAGTAAATTTTGAATGATTTTTTTTTAATTGATTTGTCTTAATTTGTTTTCGGTGTGACATGTGCAATGAGAAGTTTTGTATTAAATCTGACCGTTATTTAAACAATTTATGTTGCAAAATTAAAATGTTCTGCTATTTTTTATTATCTCCGGCTGTAGTAGTCACATTGCAAAAAATAAGAAGGGAAATTGTTCATAATAAAATTTCAAATACAACTAAACTTTCCGATAATAATTTAACTTGCAAGAAAATAAAAACAATTGAAATTGATCGTTTTTTGTATAATCTAAAAAATATGGTGGTAATAATACAAATCTTAATAAAAGCGGATAACCCATACCTTTTTCATTGAATTAAATCTTCCTGCCATATTTTGGACAAACATTTATTTAAATGGCGAAAAATCAAAAAATATTTCAAAATCTCAATCGCTTATGGTATAAATGTATCGACTCGTAGGACAGAAATATTTTTTAATGTAGGTTTTTCATGTATTTTGCAGTATTAATATGACAAAAAAATATATATTCAAATGATTTCTTTGCATTTGTTTATAATTATCGATATTGTAGTTATAGGCAAATTCAAGTTTTTTATGGTACTTATCGAAAACAGTAAACGAATTATGAATATTAATAAATTGATACTTCATGTTGAAATCTGGAAAAGTTGCTAGTGCTAGTGCTAATATTTTTGTCCCGGTTAGTTGAAAATAATTTAGAACTGCAATTTTCAAATGGTAGTGTAGAGGTGCGAGAGTGGGGCCTGTAGCGATTACGTTAAAAATCCGAAAGCCGTCAAATAGTTTTACACATTATGAGTTAGTTGTGAGATAGGTCAACATGTAAGATGCCTACACCGAGAAAATTTTTTCACCATCATAGTGAAAAAATAAGCTGTAGTAGCAGAAAACTCTAATAACATAGGCGCCAGTGTAGTACTGTGCTGTAGCAGAAAATTTTGATTTGCTGGCAGTACCACAGTGTACTTATTTCATAAAAAATAACTTTTCTGATCCAGGAAGATAACATTGCTATTATTGTTAAGGAGCAATTGCTGTTGTTGGCAAAATATATTTTTGTCAGTATAAAGTAACTTGCAAGGAATATAAATTGACTTCACTACCACAAAAAAGAGACTTGGAGTCACTGTAGATTGATTTGCCTATAGTCGTAAAGTAGTTTACTGTTACTATAAAGTAACTTTGCTGGCATTATAAAATAGTTTTGCTACCCTAATAAGATTTTTATTGCCATTATACAGGGTGTTTCAGGATTAACCGGTCAAATTGTAAATTTGGAATAGGTATTTCTAAATATGAAAAATATTTCCTAGGTATAATAGGTATCCGAAAATGTCTCATGAATGAGTTATACCATTTCAAAATTTTTAGCTGCCATTTTTGTGGTATAATTCTTCAACGTTGCATTTCTGAACATACCTTTATACATAAAGGATTTTTTTCATATTTTGAGGTGTCCCATCCAAATTTAAAATTTGATGGTTAATCCTGAAAAGCCTGTACAAGGTTTTCTAAATTAAATAGACAAAATTAGCTAGGTGCATGATTCATTTTTTCAGGACAAGGAAAAAGTAGTTTTATAATCACATAAACGTTTTTTAATGCCCGAGTCGTTTATTTAAAAATACATTGCTGTATATAATGCAAAAAAAGAAATAAAACCAGTTTAACATTTATTAACCTATAGGCACCTACTGAAAATGCAACTCTATATGTCAGTGATTTCCACAACAAAAGAAAAGAAATGCTTTTTGAAACAACATTTTGATAAATAAATAATACGTAATTGAGGAGTTTCCGGTAGAAGGGGGCTAAGTGCCGAAAGTAAAATTTCTAAGTTTTTGCAATCAAAAATTTCTACATACCACCTACTAATATGCAGAAAGCGGTTAGTTGCCAATAAAAGAAGCTGTTTAAATTTTACTTTTGGCACTTAGTCTCTTTCTACTGGAAGCTCCTCAATTATACTAAAAATTTTTCCAAAAGACGAATGAACATTGCCAGATGAAAATTGAAAATTCTTGACAGAAAATAAATAAATGAAATCAGTTTCACGTTTCTTAACGTAATCATACTGATACATAATTATTTGCATTTCGTGTAATTATACGTACGTATCATAAATTTTCAAATCTCGAAAGAAAATGCAACTCTCTATGTCAGTGATTTTCACAAGAAAGGAAAATAAATGCTCATTAAAACTTTTTGAAACATTTTGATAAATAAATATGTCATTTTCATACTAGAAATTTTGCCAAAGCACGAATAACGATAACTACAACTCGAAAATAATTGGAATCGAAAGGCTTAGCACCACTAATCAGTAATCACTAATCACAAAATATATCTTCACCACTAATTAATACATAATTTGTGTACACGGCACACGGCATGTACCCAAAGATTAGCACGTATACCGCACCACACCACGTGGCACGTACTATAGGCATAGATTACTGGACTATAGGTATGCTACTCTGGTCAGTAGTGGCCCCAATACAAATATGATTGTATTGTGAGGAATGAGAAAATAATGCAATAATGAGATTCTTCTTCCATCCCGCGCAGCATAACCAAAGAAAACAATAAGAAGACTAAATTAGAATTTCACTCTTATGACGAGAACCGAGTCTACTTTCGCAAAGCGCATGCGTTAACTCAATTTTTTAAAGAATTCTCTTTTGTACCAGCTAAGTTTTTTTTAGGAACAATAATAAAGTTTTCAACTGCAGTTAAAATATTTTTACAAAATTTGACTTTCTGAAGTAACAAAGTACATTCCAATGGTAGTTAGAAATTATTTAGTGATTGTAAATTAAAGTTTTATAAAATACTTTATTGTGTTACAGTATAGACTATTTATTATTCCAGCAAAAAATGTTTCTGTTACTGTGAAGTGCCGCAGCATACCGATTTTTTTAACTGCAACATAGAGTGTTTACTGTTATAAAAAAATTATATGTTCTAATAGCAAAAAAAGTGGTAGCAAAGATTTTCTTTAGGCTAATTTTCTCGGTGTAGCTCAGGATACGAAAGTTGAAACATAAATTATTTAAAGTTTCCATGAAACAATGGTCAGATTTAATCCAAACTTTTCACAGCACCTGTCACATCGACAAAAAAAAAAAAAGAAAATCGCTGCAGCAAGTTAATTCCTTATTCACCTTCCTTGGTGCTTGATTTGACTCTACTATAAGGCCTCTAAACAACAATGTTAAAAAGGGCTTTTTTGGCCCATCCGTGGTAAAGTGTGGAAGCCATTTTTTTTTTACTAATTTTGGGATGTTGAAAACGAATCCGTCACCCGTCTTGGCGAAAAATCTCGGGAACATATTAAAAACAACCCTTATTTGGCTACCATAAAGTGAAGATTCTCATTTTACCAACTAAAAGTCATTTAAATAATTAAAGAATTCTTTAATACAAAAAACAAGTAATATTTTCTGGATAAGTGATATGCACACCGTACACCCGAACCTCAAGAGTATGAGAAATTTTCAGGGGTGAGAAATATTCATCTGAATTGACTAAATGACCTTATTGTGATAAAAAAAAACATCAAACTTGGTGATTAGGGATTTCTTTTGCAATTGAAACCAATGAAAACTTTACGAAGTTAAAATCCACCACCTTAATTGGTGGGGATGGGTGTAAGAGTATTCAGAGGTAATCACATTATAACCTGATAATAGACATTTAACGAGGAATTTTGTTTTTTTTTTAATAAATAAATAACCGTATATTAAATATTGTAACTTACACCGTTCTTATGAGTGGTGAAGGGTGAGGGAAACGAGGGGGGGGGGGGGGGTGAGTTAGAATTTTTGCTTCTTTTTCTACTCACCTAACAAAACTGAATATTTTGAAAGATTTTCCTGCACTAAAGAATAACTTTTTGTTGCAAGTTCTAATATCAATATCAATGTCACCCCCCAAATAAAGGTTGTTTTTTACTGTCTTCCCGTTAAATGGCTATTATCAAGTTATAATGTGATTACTTCTGAATACTTTTACACCCATCCCTACCGATTAATTTTATCTTTTTAGAGTTTTTATTGGTTTTAATTGCAAAGAAATCCCTACTCATCCATTTTGATGTTTTTTTATCATAAAAAGGTGATTTAGTCAATTCAGATGAATATTTCTCACGAGATTTTACGCCAAAACGGGTGACGGATTCGTTTTCAGCACCCCAAAATTAGTAAAAAAACTTTACTACGGATGGGCCAAAAAAATTTTTTGTTTAACATTGTTCTTTTAAGGCTTTTATTCACTTGGGCCATTGAAAAGTGCGTAAAATTCAAAGAGAAAAAAAGTTGGCTAAAAGACCTAACTCATAATTTCATATCCAGCGATTTCGTAAAAAAGCAATCGGACTACACTAAAAATTTCCCCCACCAGGAAACCCAAGCTCTCACTCAACGCACCAACAACCTCAACGAGTACTACGAAAGTTTGAGGAACAACGTCATCACCCTCCTGGAGCACGTCCGACTACCTGGAGGAGGGGCCCCGCCGGAAAAAATCGGTCAGGAGAACTTCGACTCTTACCTGAGCAAACTGCAAACTTTGTGTACCCCCGAGGGATATTGTAGTGATGAGAACAGACCGTTATATGAAACTGTCAAGTGCGCCCTGCAAGACTTTACAGTTCTACCGACGCCTATTTAAATGTTAGTCCAATGGGAATCGGAAATCTAGTTCATATAAGTATACTATGACCTTCTGGAGGAGCTGAAACTGTGAACCGGCTCTTGTCTCGCATAGGTAATTTTAATTTAAAAGAAAATGAAAATTTATATATGCATTAGTTTTTACGAAGGCGTAGAAGGATCAATATATATGTATTTTTTAATAAACAAATTACATATTACGAAAGCGTAAAAAGGACATGTATAAAATATTTTTATAATCGTCAGTTTAAACTTACAAATTACAATTATGCATAACTGCCACTTTGAACTTGCAATTATACATAATTGCCAGTTTAAACTGACAATTACAAAAACATTTCATACCAAAATATTTTTATAAATTATTTTAACTTACATATGTACATACAATTGCAAGTTTAAACTTTCAGTTATGTATAACTAGTTTAAACTTGCAAATATACATAATTGTCAGTTTAAACTTGCAATTATATGTACCTGTAACTGTGTAAGTTTGAACGACAATGATAAAATATTTTTTTTGTGACGCCATATCCTAAAATGGCATTTATTTGACAGTTTCAGTAAATTAAACAACATGTCATTATTGATAAGTGTAAAATAAAGAAAAAAGAGTGAAATAAAGAAATTTTATTTCACAGTGTGAAATAAAACTTACTGGTTTCTCTGGAAGTAGCAATAGAATTTAGTCTATTTTTACAAAAGTATATTGTTTTCTAATCTCGAATGGCGATACAAAAAAAAAATTGTATATAACTCGAGACTAAAATGTGTTTTTTTTACTCGTGTGGTTTATAGCACGTCCCACTTATAAAAAAAAACACCATTTTAGCCACTTGTTATATAAAATACTATTATATCATGTAACAGGAAACCAAAATAAATTACGGGATATATCATGAAATTAATTTAATTCAAGATTAGCAACAAGTAATTAAATTTACGTCTATATATAAGACGAAACTGAATTTTATTTCATGATGTAAGAGAAGTTATAATTTATTTCGTGATGTAAGACGAAAATATAATTATTTATATATATATATATTTAAACCGGCCCAGTAGCTCAGTCGGATAAAGCTTATTATCTGAAGAATATGCTGGTCGTACAGTCTATCGTGTAATGGGTTTGATTCCCAGCCCCGGCACTGACAATGTGGGTGGGTATGAGTATATATTTGCGTTTTTGCAAATGCGTGTTAACGGACAGCCTTGGCTGTGGATTTTATATATATAATATGCGTGTTTGTTTACTTATTTCGTCATATAAGACGAAGTTATAGTTTATTTGAAGTTAAGTAAAACTAAATTAAGTTAATTTGGGTATAGAAGGAAGTTATTTGTCCAATGCGTCTGTGTATTAGTAACTAGACAGTTAGAGACCTGCTCGGTCAATGTGTCCCAAATAGGGTGAGTCAATAGTGTGTGGACGGTCAATATCTGCTCAACCGATTGAAATTTAAAAAATTGTCTCAGATAAAACTCGTGAAAAAAAATTTAAAATCTGTTTAAGTGTTTTACAAAGTGGTGGCAAGCCGATACTAGGATTTTCTAAATGGAACACCCAACATATTTTTTATACAGCGTGATTTACCACAACATGCGGAAAATAAAATGGTGTACTAGTCTTCTGTGTGGGAAAGTCCCTGCAAATTTTAGAGTGATCTGAGGTAATTTTTGCTGCATTAAAACTTGCAAATATACGTTAGGTACTGTTATGTGTCTGTGGTCAGTGATAAGGCAGTGAACTTACTTGGGAAAGAACATATCGGAGATGTTTCCATTTCCTTAATTGGCATAAAAAGTTAAGCTGGCGAGTGCGATCAAAGTGCCGCGTTTTTTGCTTTCGGTTGAACAACTAGGACACTGCGGCAGGTACAAAAGTACCGCCGAAGTTTGATGTTTTTGTGTTATCGACAGGTTTAAGTAAATATCTTTCATATCTACTTGTTGTTGTAGAGTTCACTGGCATTGGGTCAATGTCTTTCCGACTTATTTTGCTATTTTTGTAGTATGATTAAAACCAAAAAGTCACTTCTACCCTCTCCAGCTTTACTGTGAGTCCCAAGTCTGATAAAGGGGGATGGGAACTAATATGGTTGAACCGCGTTAAGTCATAGGCGACGTACTCCAAAAAAATAAGGTAATTTTTTTGGTCATATTTTTTTATTTTTCATTTTTTAACTCCTTTCGGTGGGGACAACCTACTGATAAATTTTCCGCATGTTGTGGTAAATCACCCTGTATATTTATATTTGACTCTAAATTCTCTATCCACACATATATTATTTTTGGACTTGCACTGCGGCATTGCAAGTTTTTCCTAAAAAAATATGTTTGCAGCGCTCTAAAGTTCTGTAAAAAAAACGTATTTTCATAAATTTCAGTCATTTAATATTTAATGTTAGCCAAGACAGTACTAATTTCCAGGCCTCTCGGAGCTGAACCCAATGCTAAGGGTGTTCTCCACGATTATTCAAACTTTTACATATTTAAACTGTCAAAACTCAATTTGTTTCAAATGTAACACCCTCTATATTTTTATTTAAAATGTTTCGGCAATCAAGGAGAACACCCTATGAATTGGGTTCAATTCTAAGAGACCTAAAAATTGCCAACTTATATCTCAAATTTCCAACTTTTGCCAAGTCCGACAAAGTTGGGGGGGGGGGTAACGTACCTCCCATATCCCCCTTCGCTACGTCCCTGAAAATACGATTTTAATATTGAAAAGGTTTTAGTTTTCTATACGGAAGCTGAATTCGTGAAGTGTTGTTGTATTTGCAACATGACGTAGACAAGGTTACTAAAGCTATAGGTTGCTTGGTAACGGCTAAAAATCTAACTTCATCATTTTTAATGTCTCTTCCGGTTGCATCTTTGCGAAGGACTGTGAATTTTTGCAAATACTCTTGACGGCTGCAAATGTATTTCTTTTAGAAAAAGTAGAATAACGTGACAACGCCGCAATGTAAGTTCAAAAATAATATGTGCCTGGACAGAGAATTAAGAGTTCAATACAAATATATCAAAAAATGTTAGAGCTTTCATTTAAAAAACGTTAATATTAGCTTACCACCACTCTGAGAAGCACCTTGTACATTTTTAAATAATTCTGGAATATGCCACTCTTAATCTCCTATAAGTTTTATCTGAGACATTTTTTTAAATTTCAAATGGTTGAGGGAGTACTGACCGTCCACACAGTATTGACTCGCCTTGTATATAAATATCATGGTTACTATTATAAATCCGGTTAAATCAGGCAGTGTTGAAAAACTTTATCACCTTTGTGACGGCGTCTTAGTTATCTCCGTTTTTGAGAGAATTAAAATTTAATAATTTGTAATTTTTTCAAGTAAATATAGTCTTACTTAGAAACATATATAGTCCAGTCAACGGAGCGCTAAAATGACCAAAATCTCTAATTTGAGTGCTAATGAATGTATTTCGATGAAACCTTGTGCAATGTGTTTGTAATAATGTTAATAAAAAAGATGAAAAAAATATTAGAGTAGGAAATGATCGGAAGGTGTAGAAAACACCCCTTTTATCACTGGTTCCATAACTTGCGGAATTGGGTCAAAAATGAAAAAAAAACAACAATATATTTACATTTTTTGGCCCGAAATAAGATGTTTTTACTCTTGTAAACATTTCGAACTCTAATCTTTTTTTCAACATTTCTATTAGCGTCATTACAGACACATTTTGCATAAGGTTTTATCAAAATCCATTCCTTAGCACTCCCGTTGACTGGGCTAATATACTTTTTTTATTTTTACGATCAGTACCTAACTTATTCTGACATTGTAACGCATTATTGAAAAGGTACCTAATTAAAATGGTACCTAATTAAAATGAGCACTACTGAACTACCAAAACCTCCAATATATTGCCCATAAGAATAACCCGTTAATTAACTCAAAGATAAATAACGACAAGGAGAGCAACTTAATATAGTGTCCTAACTTATTAAAATATTACCCATCGTCAAATTAGAAAAAAATAGAAAAATATGCAAAGTTCTTCTAAAAATCGGATTATCCTGAAAACGAAGAGTGCGTTGTCAAATTTAAAAATGAAGTCGAAAAAGCCATAAAATTCTTTAATATTTTCTCATCAAACCGCCTTCTGTCTCAATTGACCTATTTCACGAAAGAAAGTTTGGTAAAAAGTGTCATGGCGAAAACTAGATTGTATGACTAAAAGGCACTACATATGTTGACTGGCTTATTCAACTACCAAACTTTGTAAAAACAAAATAACTACAATATAATAATCATATCATGTTTTCGTTATTTTTAATGTTTAATTGATTTGATCTTTATCAGTTTTTTTGTGCCTAGAATATTTAAAAAAAAATTAAATTGTTAGGCTACCAGATGTTAATTTAGAAGTTGGTTAAACTCTGAAATTGTTAACATGGTTGCCATGTTCGTAAAGGACCAAAAATACTCTTGATTGTCATGATTTAGGACACTACTTTTCGCGATGACTTTTTACCAAACTTTCTTTTGTGAAATAAATCGATTAGTTATAGTCGTTACGAAACTTGCAAAAAAAGTGTAAAAGTGCAAGGGTAGCGAAACATGACTACTCCCTCGTTTTCGAGGTCGGCCAACACGATGGTGATAGTTGCGCGGTCTCTACCCCCTCGAATTACCCATAAACGCAAAAAACCACTCCTTTTTTCCATTTCTCGTCGTGCTTCATGCGAAAACCTGTTGGATCGGTTTTTTCTTGAGGAAACTCAATATGTCCAGTAAAATTTCGCAACCAGACATCCTAACGACCCATGGGGGGTTGAAACCACCCCCTCCCTTAATACCGAAACATGAAAAAAAAACATCCAAGCGTACTGAAAATTATTTTCTACGCGTTTTCAATGCCGGGTAATACGATACTGATATTATTTAGCCTCCCTCCCCCAACCAACTGCCCCTAATTGCATAAAACCACCACTTTTTCAGGCATGCAAGGACTTGTTGGATCGGGGGTTTTCCATACCTACAATACTATTATGACGCATGTCTAGCATAAAAATAAAAATCATGTACATAATGTGAAAATAAATATATAATAAAAAAGTCGACTATGCAACTACACGACTATATATACATGCGCATAACCTGTCCTGTCAAACTCCTCTTAAGCTGCAATAAAAAAAATTATCTCCCTAGAAAACCTGATCCAATGAGCGCTTGTGATCTCACTATAAGAAAAACCGATGGTTTTTGGCATGCAATGGTAATTTTTGAGGACTAAGAGAGAAAGTGATGCCATGATCGTGTTCTCCACCTTTGAAAAGTCCTCGCATGCCTGATAACAAGAAATGGGAAAAAAGGTGGTTTTATTATGCATTTAGAGGTAGTTGGTTAGAGTTGGGAGGCTAAATAAAATCAGCATCGTGTTCCCCGCCCCTGAAAACGTGTAGAAAATAATTTTCAGCACGTCTGGATGTTTTTTAAGTGTTTCAGTAATAAGAGAGGGGGTGGTTTCAACCCCCGTCGGTCGTTAGGATGTCTGGTTGCCAAATTTTACAGGACATATTAAGTTTTCTCAAAAAAAAACCCGATCCAACAAGTCCCCGCATGCGTGAGAACGAAAAAGGGGAAAAACGTGTTTTTTGTGTTTAGGGGTAGTTGGAGGGAGGTAGGAACCGCCCACCATCGTGTTGGCCACCCTCTAAAACGGGGGGTAGTCATGTCTCGTCGCTACCCTTGCACTTTTGGGGATTTTGCAACTTTGGCATGGACTATTACTGAAATAGCAATATGTCACGGAAACATACTGTATATTTACCGAGCAGCCTCTAACTGTCTACTTATTAGTAGATTAACGGATATAAATAACTTCATGTTAACCCTAATTTAATTTCGTTTTACGTATCTCGAAAAGAACTACATTTCCATCTTTCGCCACGAAATAAATTACAATTTCTTCTTACATCGCGTTAACAGCCTTCGATTTAATTTGTTTCATTGTCATTTAACATTTTCGTTTCAGTGTATATATTTTTAAGTGCGAGACATTTTGTTCTAGAAGTATTAAAAACCAGCCTCTGTCTCATCCTCTTGGTGTAGTCTACGCCAAAAGCATCAGACATAAGCTGGAACCTCTACGCCGCGTGGAGGTTCCTTTCCTCAAAGTTTTTAAATATTTTACAGTGGCAAAATTAGGTATTTTGCCAACAAACATAAGAAATCATTAATATGCCAGAAATTAATTATAAACAAATATAATTTAATTACATTATTTAGTCTTATACGCCAACATTAAATTTAACTACATATTATTCATCTTGAGGTAAAAGATAATTTTGTGACATATCTCATAATTTGTCTTAATTTCGTGTAATGTGTGTAATTTGTAATAAATTTAAAAAATATATATAAAAAGTAGGCCCTTCTACGTCTTCTAAATTTATTTGTTCATATAAATCTACTTAAACAACAAATATTAAGCAGCTTCTAGTAATAAATAATTCAACAGAAGCTTAGTAAAAAAATACATTCATAAATGCTAGTGTCCTAATCATTACACAAATTTCAGTCAAAAAAATTTCATATAAGCAAGAGAATTTGTAGACATAGTCTTTGCAGCATTGTGATTGAAATCCTATAAATTCCCCTCCAAAAAAAGTGTTCAAGCTGCGATTTTGGAAAATGGCCGGCAAAATATAATTTTTGATTCTTTTAAAAACCGTCCATTCCACAAAAAAAAAGTTCAAATAAAAATTGTTAAGCAAGTAATTATCTACACTTTTGTTATTGCCGTTTTTTTTGTTGAACTAACCCTGGAGGTACAAAATGGCGTTGAAAGGTTCTACCACACGGATAGCGTTGCAAACCTCGCCATTGTGGTACAAACCTTGCCATGGGGTGGTTTAAACAATATTAATAAGGTTGTAGAAAACAAGTTTCAAGTATTGTAAGAAGTTCTTTATTGACAGAAATAAACTAAAATTAAAAGTTACTGAACCTAAGGAGTTAAAATTATGGCGAAACAGTCTGGTAAAGCATGTATGCATGCTATTTCATTCTGAAAATGTCTGTTCCTGTTTATTAAATGCAAGGCAGACAATGATTATTTAGATATTCTAATCAGCGTAATCTTCAAAATCGTTATCAAGTCTCTTATGCTGTTTTCACAAGGCAGTCCTTGACGCGTGGTGCACATTGGCGAATATGGCAGTCCTGCTTTTAATCCAGGGAAATGAGGTTTTGGCCGGGACTGTGACTCATCCAGGCAGAGACCGATTTTTAGGTAGTATAGGTGTCAATAAATGAAACCTATATAAAATCTGCGGTCGATTTTCTGCATATGTTTATTTACAGCCATTTTAATGCAAAAAAATGGCAAATTAATGCAAAAAAATGGAAAAAACGTGTTTTTTCACACTTATTCACCTGCCAGTAAAAAGTAAACTATCTTACAGATAAATCAAATGAATCACCTTGTAGGAAATTAAAAAAGCTTTAAAATGGCGGTTGTTAAATGTCGATATAGTTAATTGTTGCTAAGATAATTGCAAAATGCGGAATTTTATTCAATAAACAATATCTTGTGTAATAAACAATCTACTGTTTTGTCCTTGCGTAAATAGTTGACTCTCATAGTGCTTAATATCTGGTAAAAATTTCAAATCGATTCGTCAAATAGTTTTTGCAAAATTGCATTAATTTATCCCAGAGACCTTTTTTTGCAACCCCACCACGTCCAGAGAAATCAAAATACAATGATTCTACGGCCTCCACCTGAAAGGGAAAGACTTGATTTACCAAATTGCTTTGTTAGATATCGAAAAAATTAATTTTCAGACCTGCAAAATGACGTTGCAAAAGAACTCAGATTTTTACCTTATAAACAAATAGAATAATTTTTTAACAATTGATTGTAGAGCATCGGTTTTTCGATATTTGAAAAGCTGATATTTTTACACGAATTTTGAAAAAAAAAGAAGGTCCTAGGTCAATTTGGGGCAAAGTTAGCAATTTTTTTTTCAAAAATTCATAGCTCCTTTGTTTATAATAATTAAGAAACGTAACAAGCGCCATTTTAAAGAGGAGTTCAACTTTTAGTGTAAAAAATTTTAAAATGATTGCACTTTCTCAAAACTGTTGGCAAAGCTTCTAAAATGAGGCTCGAATCAACTTAGCTCGGAGCTCAAATCCGCGCATTCAAAAATTGAAACAGCAACTTCAAACTGACCACATAAGTCATAACTTTGGTGTTTGTTAACCGATTTTGATGTTTCTTTTTTCAATTTGGGGTACCTTTTTGCGTACGTTAATAATATTCAATCTGTTAAACTATTAACATTAATATTAACAATGTAATTTGTTTAAACATTTAAAAAAAATTTTTTTTTTGCAAAATATCCAAATTTTTTTGTTTTGTTCTTGTTGAAAGTTGTAGAAAACGCTTATGTACACGTAAATATATATCTTATTGTTATAAATAATTGAATTTTTCAAATTCATAAAATAAAAACACTCTACTCGATATAATTTACATTTTTAAGATATTTTTCAAATGCAAAATTACCATACAATTTATGAAAAGTGCTCTTATTAATTTGCGTATTATTAATTATTAATAAATAATAAAACAAACCATTACTTCCTTCGTAGAAGTATACAACACGCGTGTGAATGTACATGTAGTGACAGCGTTTGTCTTGTATAATGGTTTGTATGATACAGTAGAAACTTTCTATGGTTCAACACATCTGCTCCAAAATAATAAGAGAGTAATAATTACCTGTAATTTGTTTAAACATTTTACAAAAAAATATTTTTATACATTATCAAAATTTTTGTATTATTCTTATTGAAAATTATAGGAAAGGTTTGTGTACAATTAAATATATAAATTACTGTTATATTAAGTTATAAACAATAGAATTTGTAAAGTGTGAAAAGAAACACATTGTTCGATATAAATAACGCTGTAATTTATAATAATACAGAATATTTGTCGATTCACATATAAATTTACTTAATAATATACCTATACACATTCTAATAAGGTAAAATCAATCAACTCGTATTTTTTTAGGATCGGCTCATTATCATCAACATTAGAATGATCAAAGTTATCTAACATTAAATTAATATTCTCAATATCATCATCGTCGTCATTACAATTAATTTCACAATCATTTTCAAATTTTTTACACTAAAAGTTGAACTCTTCCCCTTTAAAATGGCGCTTGTTACGTTTCTTAATTATTATAAACAAAGGAGCTATGAATTTTTGAAAAAAAATTGCTAACTTTGCCCCAAATTGACCTAGGACCTTCTTTTTTTTTTCAAAATTTGTGTAAAAATATCAGCTTTTCAAATATCGAAAAACTGATGCTCTACAATGAATTGTTAAAAAATTATTCTATTTGTTTATAAGGTAAAAATCTGAGTTCTTTTGCAACGTCATTTTGCAGGTCTGAAAATTAATTTTTTCGATATCTAACAAAGCATTTTGGTAAATCAAGTCTTTCCCTTTCAGGTGGAGGCCGTAGAATCATTGTATTTTGATTTCTCTGGACGTGGTGGGGTTGCAAAAAAAGGTCTCTGGGATAAATTAATGCAATTTTGCAAAAACTATTTGACGAATCGATTTGAAATTTTTACCAGATATTAAGCACTATAAGAGTCAACTATTTACGCAAGGACAAAACAGTAGATTGTTTTTTACACAAGATATTGTTTATTGAATAAAATTCCGCATTTTGCAATTATCTTAGCAACAATTAACTATATCGACATTAAGCAACCGCCATTTTAAAGCTTTTTTAATTTCCTACAAGGTGATTCATTTGATTTATCTGTAAGATAGTTTACTTTTTACTGGCAGGTGAAGAAGTGTGAAAAAACACGTTTTTTCCATTTTTTTGCATTAAAATGGCTGTAAATAAACATATGCAGAAAATCGACCGCAGATTTTATATAGGTTTCATTTATTGACACCTATACTACCTAAAAATCGTGGTCTCTGCCTGGATGAGTCACAGTCCCGAACATGGTACTTTTTTTACTCATTTCCCTGGACTATTTCACGCAACCACAGTGCTTGTTAGAGCCATGATCTTTTACAAGCGCACTAATTTTAATAATTCGGATGGTGCAGGCTTTTTGAAAAAAAATAATAGGAACTAGAACGTTATTGTTAGTTCTCCTATAATGTTGGCTCCAACATATTTCCATTCCAGTGTTGCTTTATAAATACACACGGAAGTACACACGGTAAGGGTACGGACATACCGAAGATACTACGCTGATAGAGGTGCAGGTCGCAGTCTAGATTTTTGTGCAGGTCGCAGTCTAGATTTTTTTTTAAACTATTTATTTAACGTCGGCCTATTTCCGCTACCAGGGCCTATCACCGACGCCAGGAAACAACCTGAACATTTTGCCGAACCTCTTCTCGTACAAGGGCGGATCTAGAAATTTCAATAATTTTTTTCTCGTCTGTGGCGCATGGGACCCATACGAAATATGGGAAATAACATCTAGAGAAGCACTCCTCTAACGGCCCTTAAAAAGTTTTGAAAAAGCAGTTTGCAAAAAATTTTTTCAAACTTTTTTTTCTTGTAAAATGGACGTTTCTTTAAGTCAAAAATCATATTTTGCCGGCCATTTTCCAGGATGGCGGCTTGTGCAAAACTTTTTTTTTTGAGGAATTTATAACATTTCAGTCAGAAGGTTACAAAGACTTTTTACAAATTCCCTCGTTTGTATGAAAGTTTTTTGAAAAGAGCTTAGTTTTAACGTATAATGATTGCATATAGCTATAGCACTAGTGATGGGCGATATCGTGATTTTTCAATCACAACGTAAATCGTTACTGTGATTTTCTTATATCAGTGAATTTTAAACGTGATGTGATCACGATTTTCATAATACAACGTACGGGAGAAATTGTTAATTATTATATTGGTCTTGGTTGAACCTCGGTTGAACCACGAAATACGGAAGGAAAGTCGTGATCACGTCACGCTTTTCTGCCAACTTTACTAACAGTCGTTACCTGTGATTTCATAATATGTGATTAAATCACAGTTCGTGATATATCGCCCATCACTATATAGCACCTAAAATCAAGGTCTATCTATCTATCTACAATTAAAGGAATTGCTAGGGTAGCGTGACCATTCGCACAGTGCCATGTTGAAAATCAAGGTCGATAATTTAATATTGACAGGATGTGCGGGTAAAGCTACTAATTTTACAGCAATGTATCTTAATTTGACTAAATAAACAATGTTTTTTGTCTGATTCCTTGTACTTGTACTTGGACTCCTATAGTCGGAGTGTTTGGACACTTATTATGCTCGTATTAACGGTACTGAATACTTTGAATTTAACTTTCTTTAATTCTTTTTTAGTATTCGAAAATATACCGGATGCGCCAGTGATAAGAAAATAGTAATATTGTGATAAAAAATTCAAATTTCGTCGGAATTTCATCTAAATTGGTAGTTAGGTACTTTAGGAGTAGCTGATACCGAATCCTACGTCAAAAGTTAAAAATTCAAAATTGCTGATCTGATGTGGTTGCAACATTATTTTTATGAAATTTGTGATACATGGTGATTTTCTGATAACTAGCCTGACGTTAAAATTCAAAATAGCGAATATTTTCTTCTGCTGTGTAGAAGAAGCCACTAAAAAGGGTGAAAAAAATATTAGACCGCGCCTTTAAAAAAGGTCGCTAAAAGTTATTGAATAAAATTTTTCCGTCGCCTAGTTAATTGAATTTTATTATTTTTTTATACCTAATATCATTAAAGTCGGTGTAAAAATAAACAAAAAGCTAATTCAAATATATTTTTTACTGACTTCATTATCGATATTAGGTAATAAAATTCAATTAACCAGGCGAAGGTAAAACTTTTTTTTTATTAAATTTTCAGCGACTTTTTTGAGGCGGTGCAACTTTTTCAGGCATTCTATTACCACCGCATCCCAGCGACGGACCGGCTTTTTAAAGATTTTCTTTTCATTTTGTTGCACCTGTTAGGTTCTAACACTTTTACTATTTCTACGTTCTTTTACTATTTGTGTCACATCTATTTTTGGTATTTCATTATTTTTTGCAACATGTTCGTCTTTAACACCGGGCCTTGGTGAAGACATATTTTAGGGACTCGAAATTCCGGAACTAGGAGCGTTCCGTTTTTTAAGGTCATCTTTCTTGTCTTTTTTGCTACTTTTATCCAGAACTTCTTGCAAGATATTCTGACTGTTTTGTGATATCATTTTGGAAGAAGTATCTGAAGGGGACGCATACGGCTCATGATTTGGTGTATCTCCATCATTGCGAGCATTATTTTTTAAATCGGATTGTCTTCATGATTTTCCACGTCACTTTTGGTTTAAAAATCAGAATCCTAAACCTATTATCAACTGTAGCAATGACTTGGTAAAAGACGCCTTCAGAAAAGTATGGCTGAACTAGAATTAATGGGTTTTTGCAACCTATATGGGAACAACTTTGGAACCAACTTTAGAAACCGCATCTGAATCCATATTAAATTTAATACCACACTAAAAAATAGCCTTCTGTACTCATCGGTTTCTACATATTAAAGGTGAAACATACAAACTCCCTTTTCACTGACCCTCAATTTTTTTTCTTAGTAAAATCTATTTTTCCGCACTAATAATGTACGGAGTGGACATCTGGGGAAATACGGTGATTGATAATAGGATTGTAAGACAGTTGAGAGCCACCCAAAGGATCATGCTCCTTCGTCTCTAGAGGACATACAGTACCACTCTTAAAGCCGGTCTGGAGGTCAGGGGCGGAATTCCTCCATCGGAGATAATGGCAAGTTCTACATGAAGAGAGGAAGAAAATTAAGGGTCGGAGTGATATATGGAGGGGATCAGGCCACATCCAGCGTTTAAGGTAAGAGTGGAGAGGGTATGAGTGATCAAATGGAGAGCAACAGTGAGATCATGGGTACATACAGTGTGCCCCATTTTGCTTGGAACCACCCTACCCTGATAAAAAGTTTAGTTTAGTTCCGATTTGTATTTTTTTTTGAAAAGTGGAATCTACTGCGGTAGATTATATATTATAAAATATAAAAGCTCGATCACTCGCGGTCTTTTTTTCGGGGCGGAAAATGCAGAAATCTTATTATCGATTTTTTATTTCAAATTTGAGGACGCCACTGGATTCGGCAACCTGTGCTTGTACCAAATTACGTGAAAAAAAATCTTATTTTTGGATTTTTCTTGAGAGGAACTAGTGTGTCCCTCAAGAAAAATCCAAAAATAAGAATTTTTTCACCAAATTTGGTGCAAACCCAATTGAGAGGTTGCAAATTCCAATGGAGGAAGTACTTCAATTTGAAAAAAAGTCGCTAATTAGATTTTTTCATTTTCCGTCCAGAAAAAAGACCGCAGTAGGCCGAGCTTCTATGTTTTATAAAATGTACTGCAAAAATGCACTTGTCAGAGATCTACGTTAAAAAAACGATCTAAATGGGACTTAAAATAAACTTTTTCTGAAATCGATCGGCAATGTCTACATTTTCGGCGCGATTTCAGATCGAAAAAGGCACAATTCCAGTATTTTAGTCCGTTGCTAAGAAACCATCAGAAAACAGACCGGAAAAGATCCGTTGCCAAGCAACGATCAACAAAACCGTACGGGAATGTTACTTTCCCGGCTGAGGCTAGCGCCTCGGCCAACATCGTCGTCCAGGAATGTATTGCTTTCACACCTAAATACACAATATACTATTTTATAGGGGTGGTTCCAAGCAAAATGAGACACACTGTAGATGCGAGTGACGGTGAGGATGGAAGAGTGGGCATAGAAGCAATGATAGAAGGAGAGATAGGGAATGCAATGGTAGAGGATAGGGTCGTGGATGAGATAACTATAGTCACGAAACCGTGCCGGTGGGGCAAGGCGATGGGGTTATAAACGAAACAATTAGGGTGGATTAGATAGGAAAGTTGGGGTTTGTGGGCTGTAATAGTGGTGGACCCTCGAGAGATTGGAATATTATAAAACGAAAGAATGAGAAACGGTGGAGGTATAAAAGAAGTTAGAGAGCCTGTGAAAGGCGGATTGAATGTAAGATTGTTTGTAGAAAGAAGGAAAGAAAAAATGGGAACAATTTAAGGGTAGATAGGAAAGCGAGAGAAGCAAGGATGAAAGAAAGGGCGAGAGAGAAAAGAATTTGGATCATTAGAATGAGAATGAGCGATCACATATTATGGGTGTGAATAAGGTGTGGGAGGAGGAAGTACGTGGAAGAAGAACCTTCTTCGGAGTAAGTATGTCCGGATACGAGATCCTGGAGTTATTGTTCAAGGGCGTCCAGTTAGCAAAAGGTCATGTAAACCTCTCGAGTTATCCCTGGAGGTTTAGATTGAGAGATGTGGACGTGGAATGGGAATGTGGTAGAGGACAGGAGAATGTAGAGGAGATGGGATTATATATGTTATGGAAGGGTGAGGAAACTTGAACGTGAGGATGAGAAATGAAAGGAAGGTGTAAAATGAACAAGTGAAGAAATGGGCAAAGAAAGTGATGGCAACGGGATTGCCTCCCATGAACATACCAACTATGTTATTAGCATCGCAAATTGAAACTAAAAAAATTGAAAAATTAATCATAAATCTCTGACCTGCTAGTTTTAGAGAAATGGAGAAGAGATGGGTTTCTTTGACGGCGGTTTCGTTGGGAAGAGAGAAATTTACTCAAAGTCCAAAGGCAGTCATTACATGTCCATCTGTCGGTCTATCCCTCTTTCTCCACTACCCTCCTCCTCGTACTCTACCTATCACTCGTTAGAGCTTGGCTTCCATTATTTTGACTTTCTTTACCATGACATTAATACCTCTGTGTTCACATCAGCCTTTCACCTATCTGGATGTATCATTCTAGTCAATATTCTCGCCATTGATGGTAACAACTCCTGTTGATTCGCCATGGTAATTTTAACCCCCAACACATGTATCTACTACAATTTGTTTCGTCAATTTGATTTTTAGAGCCTAGATGCTACGATGAGATAGCTGAAATAGTCCATTACGAGGTCTGTTGACAAAATCAATTCCCCTCCAACACTCCAACTGGAAGTTAAGAAGACAATAAACATACTAAACCTATGTCAATAAACTGTTATATTACGATCGTTGAAGTTCGTAACAAGATAGAAAGAGGCAGATACCAGTCACGGTCGCGTGTTAGTTAAATTCAATTGGCCTTACTTTTATTGGAAGGACGGATCCGTTCCAGGTGCGTGGTTCATTGAATTCTGCACTGACCTAGACAATAACAGTAGCGTATCTCTGCAAGTTTTAAAGCAATTAAATATACTAAATTACCTCGAATCACTCTAAAATTTTGCAGAGGCTTTCCCACATAGAAGACTAGTACACCATTTTATTTTCCACATGTCAACAATTTTTTTCCAAAACGCCACACAAATCTCGCAAACCGTGTTTTATTGTCAACAACTGTTATTTTTTAAGTATTTCAAAGTTTTCTGTTGTCTGACACTAAATTTATTGCAATCGGACAACGCAGTTGTTCACAACGCTTGTTTGAAAGTCACTGGATGATGAAATCTAAGCATAATTTGCAAAGCACATGGAGGAAGTGGGAGGTATAAAACTGGTTTCCTGAAAAATTTTACATCCTTCATCTTTAAAAGGAAATACAATTTCTTGTGCTAAAGTTTAATTTTCATGTTTAGATTATTACGACTAAAGTCTATCATAATTTCGTTTCATCGAAATTTCGTGTGTCTTCTCTTGTGACAAATTATAAGACGTGTTCACGCCAAAAAAATACATATTTATAGTTGAGTTGTTTATGCAACTCTATTAAAATAGCTTAAATTACTTAAGTAAAATATACAAAATTGGCAATCGGTATTTAGTAAAAAAAAATTGCTGGGTAACACAGAGTCGGTTCAGCACTTTCAGCTAATTCACAGGGTTCCCTTAAATGTCTGTCGCCGGAAACCAAAAATGTTCCCCCTACCTTTGAAGACTTCTTACGTCTGCAACACCAATAGCAAAAGTATGTGTTGGTATTGCAGACATTTTTGTAAAATCCAATGTAAATGTTTTCCTTAGCTGGGACATAATTTGTACGTAATTTTAAATTGTGATTTTGTAAATAGGTAAAGAGAGGTAAAAAACTGTATAGATATATACCTCACTTAATAAGAACTAAACAATGTATTATAATTAACATAATTGTACATAACTCGTTTTTATTTGTATGTATGTATAAAAAAGTACTTTGGGTTATTATAATAATATTTTATAATTATATTTACTTAGTCTAGTTTAATTTATTTCCTTGTTGTTTTTGTTGACGTATTTGTACAAATATTATAGAATTTATCTTGATTAGAGGAGTATATTTTAATAAATCGCTTCGACATATTAAAAATTTAAGTATTAGTATAATTTTTTAGATACTCTGTGATTATGTATACCTAGTCTTTATATAGGTAGAAAAATAGTGTTATTTGTAAGCGTACCAGCCAAACCTACTATGCAACGCGACGGGCCGGACTCGTAATGTCGAAGCAGGCCCGTACTGGTACGTCGTAGGCTCTGGAATCCAGCAATGTGCAATGTACTTAAGATAATAACTAATTCACACAGTGTTCAAAGTAAAACCTGTTTTGTTATTTATTATTACTATTATTATTATATTTACTATTGATGTTCTGTTTCACGTTATTATCTTACCTCTTGCCCCAAAAAGGTGTTTTTTACTGTGCTGTTTACCCAAATTGTTGTGTAATGTGTACATATACGAATAATATATTCGAATAATTCTCATAATTAAATTATTTGTTCACACCAAATATATATGTTAATATACATGTGTTGTTATTATAAATAAAGTATTTGAAAGGTCCTGAGATAGTTTTTTACCTAACCATACCACTGACGTACGGAAGGGGAGGGGGGCGGCGGATCCCTGTCAGCATCCACTAAAATTACGAAATAAAAATGGAGGTGAAAAAAATATATGCAATTTAATACAACTTGATCTACCAGGACATGCGGAAAATTTAACAGTGGGTTGTCCCCACCGAAAGAAGTAAAAAAATGAAAAATTTTTTAAAAATGACCAAAGAAATTACCTTATTTTTTTTGTAGGAATGCGCCGCCAATGACTTCAACTAATCTAACGTAACGCGGTACAACCATATCACTTTATCAGACTTGGGCTTGACACTACTGACAGCAAAGCTGGATAATAAGATAGAAGTGACTTTTTGGTTTTAATCAAATCGCACTACAAAAATACCGAAATAAATCGAAGATCTCATGCTGAAATGACAAGCAGGTATACGAGATATTTAGTTAAACCGGTCAATGACAGGGCCGTGTAACTATTGTTCGACCGGAAGCAAAAAACGCGGCTCTCTATGGGTCTACACACGATCCAGTGGCACGGAGCCAGCCTTGTCGGCATGCTTTGAACTCATTCGTAAAAGTGAATTGGTCCGCTGGAATTCCAATTATCTTCAAAGCGTACTAACAATGTTTGCTACCTGCCGCTGGATCGTGTGTAGACCTCTTTTTTTGATCTTGCCGGCCGGCTTCATTTTTTATGCCAATTAAGGAAATGTAAACAACTCGAATACGTTCTTTCACCAGTAAGTTCGTCGACCTCTTCAGAATTAGGTCAGGACTTACACAACATCAGTAGTGTATCTTCGCAAATTGACTAATAATTTAATATACTAAATTACCTCAGAATCCTTTAAAATTTTGCAGGGGCTTTCCCACATTGAAGACTAGCACACCATTTTATTTTCCGCATTTCTTGGTAGATCACGTTGTATATTGCGATTGTGATCCCAAACAACATGGTCACGTTGTTTCAATGACAATTTTGTCACCGATCACCATGCGGTGTTACATATCACGGTCAATAAACGATACGGTTGCATCAATCAGCAGCTTTAGGACGAGAGAGACGCGGGGGACGGGAAATCGAATGAAAGAGATAGACATATCTGATTTCCGTGCAAAAGACAGAGACAAAGATGCTTGTAGTGTCTACAGGTGACGTAGGCTGTAGACCCTACCGGAATCTTTGTCTCTGTCTTCTGCACGGAAATCAGATATGTCTGTCTCTTTCATTCGATTTCCCGCTCCCCGCGTCTCTCTCGTCCTAAAGCTGCTGATTGATGCAACCGTATCGTTCATTGACCGTGGTTACATATGACGTGAAACATGACAACGTACTGCCACAGCCCAAATACGTTACCTTGTGACGTTAGATTGATGACATTTATCTGACCACTTGATTAAAAAGGAAAAAATAACACGTTGACAATTTGGTTCCTCAGAGACAAGTTCAATATTTCAAAAATAAGAAAATAAGTGATTTACAATCTGAAAAATTACACATTCCTACACGTGCACATTCGTATATGCCAGATATCAGGCGGAAACAGTCCCTGTCAAAAAATCCTTATAAAAACTTATAAAAAAAAATGTATAAGCTTTTATAATTTTTGATGTGTGTATTTGAAATGTGTTTTAATTGTAAATTCTCATATGGTATCTACCAGTATTGATGAGTTGTTATATTTAATTAAAAGTTTTTATAGGTTTTTATAGTGTTTTGAATATAAATTCCCATATGATATCTATTAGTATTGATGAGCTTTTATAGTACATGTAATTAAAAGTTTCTATAGGTTTGTATAGTGTTCTGAATGTAAATTTCCCATAGAAATTCTATTAGTATCAATAGGTTTTTTTAAGGATTTTGGTTGTGTATTTGAAATATATTTTTAATGTCAAATTCCATAAACTTAGATAGGTAAGTAAATATTATTTACTTACTATTAATATTTCAAATATCAATAGTAAATATAGTGGTAAACACTAAATACTGCAAAAGTCCTCTTGTTCCCTCTTGCGTTCTAGCCTAAACGCAGTTAATAAGTTAACAGTAAAAGAGACTGCTTTACTTTCAATTTAACAAGGCCACACTAGTTTCTTAGGTTACATTAGATTAGAATGAATTAGCGACATGTATAACAGCTCCCTCTACTGGAGGCTGGAGTATGTAATACTAAACTTGCATAAGTTTTAATTATGTGTGTGTGTGTTTTAAATGTACATTCCTGGTATGAAACCTATTAGTATACGCAAGTTTTTATAGTATTTGAAATACAAAGTTTTTTAATAAGTTCTAAATGTGGTTTGATGTGGCTATTTGAAATGTGTTTTTAATGTGAATTCCTTGCCAGAGGTCTATCAGCATTTGCATACATTAATAGGAAATACGAAGTTTTTATAATATTTGCTGCGTACAATGGCTTTTTAATGTAAATTCCCTATATAGAGTCTATCAGTAGTTATACGTTTTCACGGTAATTGAAATATGAAGTGTTATAGATATTTTATATGTATTTGAAAAGTATTTTTAATGAAAATTCTCCATACGAGGCCTATCAGTATTTGTAAGTTCTTATATGGTGTTTGAAATACGAAGATTTTAAGTGGTTCAGATGTGTCTAAGTTCTTGAAGTATTTGAAATGTGTTTTGAATGTAAATTCCTTGCCTGAAGTCTATCAACACTTGCACGTTTTAATAATAAAAATGAAGTTTTTATAAAATTCTATGAGGATATGCAATGGGGTTTTAAAGTAAATTCTCTGAATGAAGTCTATCAGTATATTTATAAGTATTTATGGTAATTAAATTGCGAAGTTTTATATGTTTTTATATGAATTTGAAAGATATTAATGTAAACTCTCAGTACGAGGCCTATAAGTATTTATAAGTTTTTATGGCGTTTGAAACATGAAAATTTTATAGATTCTGTGAGTTTTTAATGTATATTGCTCGCGTGAGGTCTATTGTAAAACTTTTATTCTTTTATGGGAATAAGAGTCTTTTCTAAAATACAAATTAATAGTTGTAATAAAATTCATCCCTGGTTTCCTGATGAAACATTATTAGTTTTACTACTATTGGAACCCCATGAACACTAATCAAATGAATAGTCGTAAAACTCGTAAATCATTATTAATACTTTTTAATAGATGTCCCTATAAATCCTTATTAAATTCTTATATAAACTAAACTGATATGGACCCATGAAGTCTTATAAAAATAAGTACAAATATATCCTTATAAAAATGTATAAAATGCCTACTAGGAACTCCTTGGTATATCTTTTCAATTTCGTTACTCTTCAGATTCCAAAGAAACTCACAAAAGTATTCGATAATACCTTATTCATAATTTTTAACATGCATCCTTACACGTTTCCATTAAATTCTTATATAAACTAAACTTATATATACCTATGAAGTCTTATAAAAATAAGTATAAATATATCCTTATAAAAATGTATAAAATGTCTACTAGGAACTCCTTAGTATATCTTTTCAATTTCATTACTCTTCAGATCTCATAAAAAGCCATAAAAATATTCGATGTAATACCTTATTAACACTTTTTAATACGTATCCTTATAAATCCTCATTAAATTATTATATAAACTATAAACTGATAACAACCCCTCAGATCTTACAGAGACCATATACTAATTGTTTCTTATAAAAGATTACAGAACTCGTATTTGATTTTACTGATGAAACCTTTTCAGTTTCAACACTATTCAGATCCCATGAGAACTTCTCAAATTAAAAGTTGTAATGCCATATAAAAACTGTTTTTAGTATAAACACTTATAGAAACATACCAATAACAACATGGGTATTCCAACTCAATTAAGACTCCTTTAGATACTTATTCATCCCAATATAATTTCTATATGGCAAAATTAATGTACTGTATAAAACCTTATAAACCAGATAGGCTCTTATGATTACCCATAAAAACACATTCTAAATTTCTAATTTACAAGACATGTTCCCTGCGATGAAATCTCAAAACGATTTTTTTCAGGTTCCTCACGTTTAGTGGTGTATAAAAGAGGTACGTACGCATCGTGGGTTAAGGGTATTATTATTATTTAGATATAAATTACGTTTAAAAGCATTTCCAACGGAGTAAATGAACATTTTGAACATTTACACATAAGTTGCACAAACTCGTATAAACAAGATACTGTTCCTTCTATTCCGTTTGTAATAGCTTTTAATAGTTTTAATTCTTGATAATAAAATAGCTCCAATAAGATTCCTTGCAAAATATATCGAATGTACGTCAGCAATTTGAAACAAATAAACCTACCTTGGCAACTGCAAAATATCCAAAAACCATACAAAGTCCATCACTAAACACAATTATTCATGACTTAAGTGAAAAGTAAGTTGGTTTGTTGGTTACACAATAACAATGAAGATTACACGATGCAGGAAATCACAACAAAGAAAATAATTTGTTTTTCTAAAAATTACCGGCCATCATTTAAATTTAAGCGACAATAAAAATTTGTCTTTCTTGTGCTTTAATCACGATGGCTTAAATTATAATTGTTTTCTACCTACCATAGTTTTTAGTTCTGTCGTGAATTTACTTTATGAGCTTATTGACCTACTAGCCATGCACAAAGAATAAACACACTTCGGAAGTGTGTGTTTATTTGTTTATGGGATAGACGTCGCCAAGATTTGTAGAGTATAAGGTTGCTTAATAACTCACGATCCCCACCAAAAAATGTCATTAGCCAATGAACAACTGGTGTGAAATCACACCAGATGCAGGGCCTTATTCAAAATATTGTAAGAATTTGTGTAATGTTAATTAAGCAAAGAACTCGTAACTGGAACGGGCTCGCAATGACCCGCTTTTGAGGTCGGGAATAATTATCCTCGCATTTTGAGTCACTGTTCTGCATGGTGGTAATCAGGATAAGTTGTAGAATGTAACTCTACAAATCATAGTATACTTCCATTGAGTTAGAATATAAGGAGGTGGCATCCTGTACAAATTTCCCATACAGAAACGGCACCGGTAGGCGTGGCTAAATGTAGGAACAAAATGGTGGTTTTGCCTGACCCGAACCATTTAAAATTATAAGAACTTTGTACCCCGACGAGACGGCCTATCTGAATAACGTAAAAAAATGTTGAATTCAATAAATGCAAGATTTTTGGCAAAAAGAATTAGAACAAACATATTCAAATAAAACACAAAATAAACAAATTAATATATATTTATTGACCTCTAAATAATAAAATTTTATTACATTTAATTAACTGTATTTTTTAATGCTGCTCTGTTTGTTGTTTACACTACCTATGAAGTGTTATTCCCGTTAATTTCTTCTTATCAACAACATCTCTAGAAGAGCAACTTCTTTTGGCACACGACACCATAGTCCTTTTAATGTTTATTGTCCAAAATTCAACAAGCTATCAGTAGCAATCGCAATAAATCGCACGGAAAACAAACTGTCACTATTTGACGGAAAAGTAGTAACACCTTGATGCCGTTTTTGATCACGTCACTGCTTCTCCCATCCTTCTAACTCAATGTATACTTCAGACTTCATTTCGGGCCAGTGCGGACGGTTCTTCTAGAGTGAGATAACTGTCCCGCTACTGCGCGTTCGAAGAACAAGGATAGTCTGACTGATCATCCCCTCCCTCACGTCTCGTCTAAAAGCTGTATATTAGGGAACCTCATACTCTACAAATCTTGAGACGTCGTATCACAGACTAAAACAAATCAGATATTTCACTTATGACGTATCATGGTTTAGATAATAAATCAACTCCCAGCAGGTACCAATTTGTGTCGTGATCTGCGCATTGTCCAATCAGTCTTAACCAGCGAGTATAGTCACAGGAGGGACCTTATGATGCGTAAAGTAACCTAATAAATACTCAAAAAAACCACTTAAATGTATAACAGTAACAACTCTAACCTTCAATACAATACACCACATTCCAAAATAATTAATATCACCGGTGGAGCTGTTGACTACTTCCGTCTCTGAGATTTCAGTACTAAATACTCGCTCCTGTGAGATTTTACTCGCTGGTCTTAACTTCCATGTCAACAGCAAGATTTCTCTGTTTATGTCTTCTGCGCAGAATCCTGGCAGGTATACGTCACATCACAAAAAATGAAACTGGTAACATAGGGAATACTATTGAGTGAAACATCTGATTTGTTTTAGTCTGTGGTCGTATACCCTATAAATCATAGACCTGTTCCTAGGTCTATGCTATAAATGGCGTCCCAGAATAAGAGAAAGAAGAAACAGTTTCAAGGGAGTGTCTTTCTCTCCTTCGTGTAGAATAAGTGGCCGAGCAAGGAAGGAAGAGTAAGTTAGTTGGACGAATTGAACTAAGGGAAATATTGCTTCGGAAGACGTCAGATTTGAAGAAATAGATCTTACGCGCAAAACTCAAATCATACTACACTGGCTTCAAGTCACCATTTAAAAATTCACTCAAATATATTTTTAATATTGTTGATTAATACAAATTTTCTTTTTAATCACGTCTTGTTGGACGTCTTGTTGGACGTCTTGTTACACATGAATTATACTGTAATGGACCTCTCTTGCTGTAAGGACGTATGACAGCATCATGCCACAGAAGAAGGAACTACCAGAAGCGGCACTCTCAGCACCGCCTTTGATGTTTTTTGTGACCTTCGCCATTTTGTTGTTGGTAATTTTGGCGGGAAATTTAAACAGCATGTTTATAAACAAACTTTACACAAGCTGAATACAATCACCTTATTCGAAGAATTCTACTTATAATGGACATTAAAGCTATTAAAGTAAACTGGATAAATTTGTCTCTACGAACAATTGTATTCTTAATATAAATAAAGTCACAAAATGTATTAAAATCAATACAATATCTCGAGAAAATCTGTAATTTCTTACTGGGAGGTTGTTCTGAGGAAATATTAATTTTTTTTCTGATTAAACTACCAAATTGAGGAAAAATAGTAGGTAAGTGCTATTGGTAGCAATCTATTCTGATACATATTTGTCGTGCGCAGAATTTAAAATTGTTATAAAGTTCGGTTGAACTTTTACTTGCCAAATCCCCACGATCGCATGGTTCCAATCACAATACGGACCTTAAAAGAAGAAAGGTTCACAACTACTTGGAAATATCTTATAATTTACATCAATAATTAACAGATCAAACGACTTACCTGTAAGGAAATTTGATCCTAATTATACGAACAGTCCTGTCCGAAATTATTACCACTTGTAGTAGTGCTAACTTCTACCAATACCGTACAACGTTTAAAGAATTTTTCTTCGCCCGTAGTTATCCTGTCCCTGCGCCGGCCCTGTTGTGTCTTACTCGAGGCGCCACCTATCGTGTTCATATCACATCCTCACTGTAGTTTAAAGAATCCTGTATCTGTAGATCGTTTTTATATCACAATGGGGGTTTCGTTATACGTTATACATACGTATACATTTTTGGGCACTTGGGAGGGGTGTAATAATTTCGGACAGGACTGTTCGTATAATTAGGATCAAATTTCCTTACAGGTAAGTCGTTTGATCTGTTAATTATACTTCACAGTCCTGTCCTCATTATTACCACTTGTAGATGTTTAGAGAAAAAATAAACGATCTATAGAGCTGGAGGGTTGTTTTGAAAAAATACGTTTTATAAATGTATTTCTATCGTAGATATAAAACACGTTTTTCGTTTTACAGGAATTGATAACACTTGTTATCGCAGTTACTTAACTGTAAACTTACTTGGAAAATAAGAATACAAAAGTTTATCCTAGAAACAAGACTTGAGAAAGTCTGCAAGCAGTCTTCTTTTAAGGCTGAACAAAATGATACTGATAGTAAAAATAAAAAACTTCGTATAACTACTCGGCTTGAGGTAGCCGAGTCTTTTAAAATCCCCTGAGGAAATGAGTTTGTATCGACATATTGGTAGGCTTATTATAAAAAATCTAAAAAAGTGCTGAATTTACTTGACCACCCAGACCTTTTGCGGGCTGCGCTGAGGTTGCAGCGTGTCTAGTAGTACAGCTTGAATATATACCAACCCTTGAATACGTATCAACACCACTTTTGAAAAAGTACCTTTTTGACCTAGCTGCTTATTGATTGCACTGCTGCTGGGTTATGGAGGCTTCTTATAGGTAAGAATTAATGTGTCATTATCGGTAGTTCTGAAATCTTTTTTCTTTTCTATGTGGGCAGTAAGTAAACTCGCAAGGCACAAATTTGTCCTTTCATTGAAGGGTATAATGATTAGCGGTTGGTATCTTCCTTTTCCAGTAGTCTTAACTCTATCAGGGACATATATTTCAAACCTGTCCTCGAACTTTTTTATATGTTTAAATTTTATTTTGAAAAGGTTTGTAACCGGTGAGCTAAAATAATTGCTAGCAGTGTGTCACCGACTTACGACTCGTATTTTCAGAAAACAATTTGTATGTGGGCTTTCTCCAAATATATCGGGACAAGATTAGCTTTTTGAGGTTTTATATTATAGATTCCTTTGAGGAATCTATTAATTCTTCGTTTTTATTGGCGATCGGAAAACTGAGGTATAAGAGCCGATTTGCAGCTGTTAATTGCTTAATAAGACTTACCCTTTATATTTAATGCGTTCAAGAATTGTATAAAATGTTCTGAATTATAAGCGAATGGGTTAACTTATTGCTTGTTTTTACAAAATTCCCACCATCTTGTGTAGGAGAATTCATACTATTTAAGAGTCCCGCAGATATAGAGGCAATTATTGCATGAATTCCAGCTTCCGGGAAGTTCAGTTTTAAACAAGACTGTCAGATAAAAGATCCTCCACATTGGCTGTGATGTTCTGAAAGGTGTCTGATTTGGGTTGACTTTTTCTACCAGTTTTAAAATAAGGGAAACGAAGGTTGGCTTTCCCATTTAGGTATTACCACTGCCCCCCTAGCTTTCTCTTCAATAATAATCTTGTTGAGAACTTTGGGAACCATGGAGAATGGAGGAAAAGCACAAGAAAAAATATCTTGGCCCAAGAAATAGTAAAACCTGTACATATTGAGTATGGATCTGGTTGCCATGAGACATATAATTTACATTTTGTATTTGGGTGAATTACAAATATATCTCGCATGCCAAATTTCTTACAAATAATATTGAAGTGAGAGGCAGAGATCTCATACTAAGTATCTACAGAGGGACTCCTTGATTCTGTATCTGTTTCTATATTGAGTTTTAAGTTTATGTAAGAAGCATAGTCTTTTTATTCCTTTTTGTTCACAATATTGCCAGATGTTTCTTGCTTTTGTATTTAGATTTTCAATTTTTACTCCATGTTTATGTGAAAAAATGGCCGTTATGCTGACTACCCTCAGAAAGAATATCGCAGTTTCACATGTTTTTTGTGAATGTTTTAAGACCATTTTCAGCAGCCAAAAAATTCTAAATAGTTCATATGGTATGCTGCTTCTTGCGGAGGCCAGTGCTAGATTACCCTATATGCCAATTACGCGCATGCGTAAAGTGGCAGATATTTAGGGGCGGTAGATATTGACTTTCAGCCTACCATTAATGACTTTGTCGCATGAAAATCATGGCGAAAACTGTTTTAATACATATTATATTTACAATTACCTAATTACTTCCTTGTAATTTCCCTTCCTTTTAAGACCTAACATTTTTTACCTTTCTAATATTTTTGTATACAACCAGCTATAGGGTACACCTGGGCATATAGCTATTAATGTACTAATTACTTCAGCCAGGTTTCGAATTTTACAACTAGAACATTTCAAAAAATTATTCAGTAATTTTAAAATTTTGACGCATTTCTCTCTCGGCACTGATATTGTTATATCTACCGAATTATATTCGAAGCCTAGAAATTGTCATGTGCATGTCTTTTAGTGTTAATACTCTCTTTTCCTTATTGATTGCGAAACCAAGTGTGGATAACTGACTAAGTACTGCCTCAGTATTTTACACCCTTTCACGTCACTGGCTGTGAGGAGGGAATTCTGTGAGATTAGCTTTAAAAACTGTACGATAATCTTCAATTTTAAAATGAGGTGGATTAGCGAACTTGTTTAAGTTTTTTAAATTTAGAATAAACCTGTAATCACCCTTGGTTTTTGTTTAAAAGAATACGAGGAAAGAAATTCCCCCTTTCTGTGAACACAACTTTCTATGGCCCCAATATTTAATAGGTGACCGATGCTTTTTTCAAAATTTGATATATCATTGCCCAGATTCACTTTCGGCAAACAATTTTGGTTTGGGATGGATGTAAAAGTTTATTTTTATACCTTTTATCATATATAGGATAATTGAATTATCTGTTAGTATTTGCCATTCGTTAAGTGATTTAAGTCGACCAACATATTTGTCTGTTCCCTCTAATAATAATGATGTTTGGGTTTCCTTCTGATGTCTTCTTCTTGTGTCGGTACTTGAGTCTGCGTTCTGGTTTCTACGATCCCCTTCCCCCTTCTTTGTGTGATTACTGTGCGGTGCCATTACAAACCTAATATGTATTGACATTGCTTAATGTAAGTCACATAATAATGCGCCTGTTTAAATTATTTCTGCCCAACGAGCTGAAATGTGAGGAGTTCTTAAGGCATATTACCTAGTGGGTCTTCACCCAAAAATTATATTGTCATTAACCTGCTCGATAATATGTTGTTCGATAAGCACTACGTCCTCATTTGATAAGTCACTGGTTCTTGAGTCAGTCAAGACTAGAAACCGAGTCAGAACCTGAATTAAGGGATTATCTGTGGTGCAGAACTCGTTATTTAAAGAAGGGAAAATAGTGCTTCGTGTGATAACACTAATTATTATCAATGGCCGAACAGCTTCAGGCTTTCCCTGAAAAATGCAACACATTTGTCATCTATGGATTTCTGAAGGATAATGATTTCTATAATTGTTTCATACTATGCCAGCAGTATATTATATTAGTTTAGGGAGTGATTGCTCATATCTCTCCCTTAAAAATCGCCCCTGGATTCCTTGGTGAACAAAGTATTGGTACTTCACGTGATCAGACCACTTTGTATAATTATTATTATGATTTACCATTGCAATAAAATCGACTAACTAGAACTATTTCCATGTGAAAAGTTTAGGTACTTCATGTGATCATACCACTTTTCAAGTTCTCTTAAACTAGTCCGTGTTCGCCATTTTGCGGAAGATAAAAAACCTAAAAATTCAATGAGATTCTTGCTTGACGAAGTCAACTCCATTTTCTTTAGTAACTTCTTAATTTCCTTTAACATTTTCGTATTTTTCTTTCATTTTCTGGTCGATTTCTCGACTTTTTTGGAAGTTTTTTCCATTGTGTTATATAATTCGTTGTTTACGGAATGGTACAAATTAACAAAGTGAGGATGTGATATGAACACGATAGGTGGCGCCTCGAGTAAGACACAACAGGGCCGGCGCAGGGACAGGATAACTACGGGCGAAGAAAAATTCTTTAAACGTTGTACGGTATTGGTAGAAGTTAGCACTACTACAAGTGGTAATAATGAGGACAGGACTGTGAAGTATAATAAAATACCTTTGGGAATCCTTAGGAAACCCAAATAAACTAATGTCTTTTCCTGTCGTACTACTTTGTACATTCCTTAACAGCGCAAACGGTTTCACCTCGTTTACTCACATCATATAATAAAAATTACTATGAACACAGCACAATAATACTAAAACCTTTTAAGAATTTATTTCGGTATTATGTCACAGACTGTCTTTTACCGTACTTTAGTGTTTTAACCTAAAACAATAAATGAACTGACGGATGTACTAACAACAAAATGGCGGCAATGGAATTTTGGCGGATAGCTCAAGTGTTGTTTCTGGTAGTTCTCTTTTCTGTGATCATGCCATCTGTCGCAGTTGCCTCTGTTGGGCGCACGTCAAAGCTTTCTCTCATCGCTTATTATTAAATAATACAAATAGACTATCAGCGGCGGCTGGTGAAATTTCAATATTTTTTTTCTCGTCTGTGGCGCATGGGACCCATACGAAATTTGGGAAATAACATCTAGAGAAGCACTTCTCTAATGACCCCTAAAAAATTTTGAAAAAGCAGTTTGCGAAAAAATTTTTGAAAATTTGCTAGCCTCCCCTGGGTCTAGGGACCCCTGTTTACTTTTATTTTTTTTTGTCATATGCATTTGACTTTTCATAAAAATGCATCGACAGATTTTAGAGTTTGTGAAAATATTTTCATTACTAACTGAAATACAATGAACTGAAATTTTGTAATTTACAATTTAACAAATTACAATATTTCAATAGACCCAGGGGAGGCTAGCGAATTTTCAAAAATTTTTTCGCAAACTGCTTTTTCAAAATTTTTTAGGGGTCATTAGAGAAGTGCTTCTCTAGATGTTATTTCCCAAGTTTCGTATGGGTCCCATGCGCCACAGACGAGAAAAAAAATATTGAAATTTCACCAGCCGCCACTGTAGATTATATTAATTATAAGTTCAACCACCGAAAAAGCACCTTATTTTATTAGGACAAAGCATACAAAGAAACATTATATTAAACCAGGGACCTGGACCGGACCGCTATTTTTCGAGGACCTTATTTTTTTCTGGACCGGAACAGTAACCGCCTGAACTCTATTTCATTTTACGCTATAGTACCAGAACCGGAACTTCTAAAAATAATTTCGACTTTTTAGGGTTCTTTCCGGTTTCATTTCAAAGCACCACAGTCATGAGTATTTGTTTGTTTTAAATAAAAAAATATATGGATTGTAAATACAACGTGGCACATTTGTTAAAAAATTGAGAAAAATATTTATTTTTCAAGGATGATCTCCCCATTTTATCGATTTATCGACATTGCCATCAAAGTGGCCACTTTGATGGCAAATTGCTCAAAACCCGATCGATAGAAATGTCTGCCACTACAGAAAAGTACTGTACATGCCAAAACAAACATTTACGCGGTTACGCCAAAGGTCAGAGGTAACTAAAAAAATGTTTTTCCAATTTTCGGTTATCGCAAACGCCGGGAGAAGAAAGAGAAATAAATAGGAAACTTAATGAAATAAAAAGAGAAAAAATACCTGCTTCACTTCTCCTAATCTGAAGAATTAGGCAATCCAACAACCTGTCAAATTATTTTGTTGTGGGCAAACACGGGGTTTATTTTAATTAACTCGCGGAAACGTAGCCAAGGCAACCGAAAAACAAACTCTTTAGCAAACGTTTAACGAATGATAACAAACGTTTGCCGGATGTTTGCCCACAACGCCATGTTAAAAGTCACGTGGTTTGGATTGCATATAGGTCCCCAGGGTATATGAACTGCATTTGTTCGACTGATAACAGGCGATCAGCCACGATTTTATGTAGCAAAATAATTGTACGATACATGATCCGTGAACACTGATCAATTTGAATTAGTGATCAGTGAGCGCTACCGCGTGATGAACGCAACCATTGAGTGCGCCTTCCAGTATGTCATTTATTCCATGGAAGAAGAAGAAGAAGAAACCAACGTTTAAGGCTATATTCGACTGGGACCACCGTGGGCACGCCCATAGTGGACGAGGTCGAACGCTTTCACAGTCGTATCATAAAACGTGACCATGTCGACCAACTTCAGACCACTGATTAGAACGCTTTTTAGCAGTCCGACCGTGGTCCGCCCGCCAGTCGCATAGATTATAGAATATTATATGTTATAGATAGGCAACTCTCAAGGATTTTTTGAACAGCAAAACTTACGTCGAGAGTGGCGCTGTATTCCCGCCTTTTTTATATAGGCGGGATTGTCATAGGCGGGAATTTTAAATGATTTTCAAACAAATTGCTTAGGCCATCATTAGACTACAAAAGTTCTTTAACGAAGATTTTTTATAAAAGATATTTTATGAGATGAAATATCTATCAAATTACTCATAAAATATCTTTTATAAAAGATCTTTGTCAAAGAACTTTTATAGTCTAACAGTGGCCTTAAAATTAAATAAGTCATTTCAAAACTAGAAATTGATCATTTATTAATTTAACGGAAAACCATTACAATAAATACAATAATATATAAAAATACATTTAAAAAGTAACTAACGTAAGTAAAATTATTACAAAAGTATTGAGATGTTGAAACTGCCTTGAAATAAGTAAAATGTTAAAGTAACTAATGTACCAAAATACCTGCAATACAATTAAATAATAGCGGGTTTATACGTGCATGGATTTAGTGGCGCCAGTAGATATTGGCACGCCAGTAAAAAAATATTGCGCGTATAAACAGTTACTGGCGAGCATGCATCAATGCATGCAAGGTAAAAGCTTGCTCGCCAGTAACTGTTTATATGTGTAATATTTTTTTACTAGCGTGCCAATATCTACTGGCGCCACTAAATCCATGCACGTATAAACCCGCTATAATATACATTTTCACGTCCTTTACTAACATTAAGTGATGTGAATCAGTCTTTTTGGAATTTAGATTGATTGTGAAACGTCATAAGTTATGTATTTGAATAATGTTAATCCAGAAGAAAAACATACGTATTTTTGTTTTTTTTACTTTTTTACACCATTCGATGGGAATGATTTCGATTTATAACAAATGTAAAAACTGACGTTGAAAAATTCACAGCAACTGCACATAGCTGAGATTGTATTTATTATGTAAATAATCCCAGCTAGCAAGGGTACGTTATAATGACGTCAAAATCTGGTGATTCTGGTCAAAAAGACGTCAGGGCACTAAAAATCGACGACAGAATGACGTCTTATAAATGACATTAAAATGACGTGCTACACATCACGTCATATTGTCGTCTTTTTTCGGTGTTAAATTTATTTATATTTTATCGGATTACAAACTTTAAAACTCGCTAATGGCATTTTGTTATCGTAAGCAGAGTGTAAAGTTAAAACAAAAGAAACCGTGTCTTGAGGGATAAGTATTGGCGCTTTTATTCGAGGATAATGTTTTTTAACAAAATCCAAAATAATTTATATTCGAAAGAGTTTGCAAAGATTCGGCAGTTTATTTGTGCAGGTTTCGAGTTCTTTTAATAATAAAATTATAGATTAAAATACATTAAAAACAAAATCTAGCCGTCGCTGTTCAACTGTAAAGCCTTTAAGTAAGCATTCTCAAAGAGCTCGGTGGTCGAGTGTGTTAAGGCGTCGTCTTATAAGTCACTAGGTCGGCGGTTCGACCCCTGCTCATTCCATTTTTTTTTTTTTTTTTTTTTAAATAATTGCGAAAAAAATTTTAGTTGTTTTTTTAAGGTAATAATTGCTTATAAAACCGATGTACGAATGTACTTTTCTTCAATTTTAGGTCTGTTTTAGACCATTAAATATTCTATGTTGTAAATGTCGATATTATACCTTTACTGTTTTTTCTCCAACACGTTTCCCAGGTTTGTATAAGTACCTCATTTTTAAAATAGTTGACTCCTGACTTCCCCTTCGAGATCTGGGGAAAACATTTTTTTTACGAACCGCCACTGAATAAATGTAATAATTACGTTGTTCAATAAGTACTCGTACTTCTCAGGTGGCACTGGTGACAGTTTAATTAAATTAAATATAAGTTCTTCTAAATAATTATAAATAAATAAAAATACTAGTAACTCGAAAAATTCAGGTTTGGGAACACGTAAAAAAATAGAAAAGAAAAAAGAGAATCTGAAAGATTTTCATATATTTTAAATAAGGCAAGAAATTCAATTTCACATAATAAAGACTTCATTCACCACAATAAATACTGCTTTTAGCATCCGAAATAGCGGTCGCCAAGCTAGCTCAGTTGGTTGAAGCGTCAGTACTGTAATCGGACAACGGGAAACATGTAGGTTCGAATCCTACGGACCGCAATTGGTAAAGGTAAGTAAAAATGAATTTAATAACTTAATAAACATTATAATTTGCAGGCAACCCTTGTGAGAAAAAGTTGGAGTGATGGTAAACAATATTAGATATGTTAATGTAAATAAAATTACGGATGGCTAACAAACAAATTCATTAGGACAAAACTTATTATTTATGCATTAATTATTTTATTTTTATCAAGTAGATTACTAACTAGTATGTAGTTTTATATGTTCCTATTAGTAAAAACCTGTGGGGGGATTAGCAAATATAACCTGAAAAAGACGTCATTCGTCTGAGACATTAGGAAGTCATTTTCACGTTTCATTTACGTCATCTAACTCGTCATTTCTCGTCACTCCTGACCATTTTTTCACGTCATTTTCACGTGCCTTTGCTACCTGGGATGTAACCTAATATTTTGTACATGTCCTTCATTACAAGACTGAAAAACTTTTTCATCGGTAAACACAACATTGGTCCAAAACTCCAACGGGCGATAGACACAATTTAAACAAAACATAATGCGGGCTTGCTTGTTCTCCTGTTAATATGGTCTTCTTGGCACTTGTACAGTTTTTTATTTTCGATTTTCCTATCCTTCGGCTAGCTGCTAACCTCGACACTAGAAAATGTGTCATGAACACAGCGTCTCCTGCTGTTTAAAACGGATTTTGCCTCAAATAGCCAAGGAGTGCTTCATCTTGAACGAGATTTGAACTTCTCGATAGGCCTGAACCGTCTTTTCTCTTTACGCTACCTTCCTCTTCCCACTTTTCTTCACACTCATAACAGTACTTTTATTCAATTGATAATGGTTAGCAACTGCTCTGATAGACCATCTCTCTTTAATTTTAAAGAGAATTAAAATTTTTTCATGTTCAGTTAATTTTGGCATTGCGAAAATATGACACTGACAAATAAATAATGATTTAATAAGGCGAAAAATAGGTGTATGGGATTTCATTGCACAGAAGTGTACAACCTGTCAGTCTTTCGTTTTTAGTCATTTCTTGGGAGTCACGTTCTTTGCAGATCAATAATACCTATGCATGTTGGAATTTTTCGAAGTCGCAACACGACGTGAACACAACACTTATAACCCATTACAGTTTTTAATATTTAACAGAACAGCGTCGTGTCTAATCAGTTTCATTGGAAACTCACATTATTTACAAATAAGCAAATGGACTCCCAGATAGCACCAGATAATCATAGAATATTCTGTAAATCTCCTCACTGACATGTATATATCTGAATAATCGTATCATATTCCTGAAATATATAGGTTCCAGCGGAATATTCCTGGAATATGCATATTTTAATATTATAATGTTATTCTCACGGAATATTTTAGAATTATTCTTACTGGAATATATTTGATTTCATATTACAGACATATTCTAAGAATAATCGTTATGATGAGATAAATTTTGCTTGTTTACCTAATCATTATGTCGTTGTAGGCAACAATAAACAAATATGATCCTTATTTGGAATTTGCGATAAAGAACACATAGCACAATCGGGATAAAGGATGACAAATTGATGTACCTGGATATCCCAGTCCGTGAAATAAATAGAAAAATGGATGTACCTTTTAGGATTTTCTATATTAGGATGTCCTCAAGGCAACCCATTTTGGTACGTACCAGAATATTATTTTATGGATGTCAATGGACTATCCTGAATAGGTTCCATTTTGGTATTAACTATATCGATTAACATCAAATAAAAATGGATATACGATAAAGAGTCCTAAATCTCTTTAAGATGCACCCTAATATTATGGTCTTAATATATTTAAATAAAGCGCCATTTTGATTTCCGACAGGCCAAACTGATCAAAGCAAATACCCTAAACACAAAGCATCTAAACCACAGAGTACAGTACCTACACAGAGGCGAAAGCAAGCCTTCCCGCCAAAACCAAATTCGCCATTTTTTAACTGGTATATCAATCAACCTCACTTTCTAAATTCACTTGTCATTGCTGTCAAATGGCGACTGACTGAACTTAAGAATTGAATTTTTCATAATAGAGTTTTTATGGACATTATGTCATACAAAATGGCCAGTTTTTGTTGTATTATTAGTTGTTGAAGTGTGGCAATCCGAGAAAACATCAGTTTTTATAAAATAACGTCGATTTACAACCAGAAGAGGTAGGGTTAAAAGATTCCAAGCATCGACTGTAAGTCGATGATTCCAAGCAATTAAAAGGAATTATTTTACTGGAATATTCCAAGTATTTTATTAATGGTAAGTTGTTACTTGTTAATTTAAGAATTTGATTTTTAGTGTGGATTTATGTTGCAGGAAAGTCCGCAATTCAAGACCACTATGTTCCATCCAGTTAGATGTTTATGGGATACAACTTTAAAAGCTAAATGTGGAACTAAAAGTGCTTGTGATAATAATAACTACTGCTTAAGCAAACAATAAACAATTCATGGTAAAAAATAACACTTTATATTAATTTGTCAGCATTTTTAATAATCATTTATGTTTAAATTTTAGTTGAGCGATGGTAGAGCTGATGCTGAGGGAGAAAGAAGCTTAATAGCATTTTTTAAATCAGGTATCTCAAGAGAAAAATACACAGACTACATTAAGATATCTGATGAAGTGCTTAAATCCAAGAAATTTAAAGTATTGCTGTCATTGATTGATCTGGAACTAAACGTCCTTTTAAAATATATTGTGTGGTGTTTAAAAACCCAGTGTTGGGATTGTTTAACATTCAAAAACTATGAAATTAAGACTGAAAGTGATCCTCCAGTCAGTGAACACATAAATAAAGTCCGAATGGGTTTTGAAAGTGTCAAATTGTAGCAAATATTCTTTGAATTATGTAATTACAAATGTTACTTATTATTACTTAGATATTAGTATGTGTATAATATAATCATTTATTTTTTATTGCAATATAGATCTTTCTTTATATCTCCAGTAAGTTTCTTGTTAATTCTTCTTCTGAGTATTAATGGAACGTTGGATAATAAATAATTTGATATTTAGTAAATATATTTTGTTTTACTTTCAGTTAGATGCAAAGATGCATGTATATATAAGTTCTACATAATCGACTATTTTAATTTACTGCTAACAACAATAATACAAGTGATAAATAAAATATAATAAAAAGTGAATATATGTATTTAATAAAATACAAGGGATATTTAACAATTGACCTACCTACATAAAATAATAAAATACGTGTTAGACATATTATACAGTATCGGAAAGTTCTACCGTTGAGATTGCATAGTTTCAACGACTTAACCGACTGCCTACAATAAAGGCGTCTACCAGTACCCTAGCAGAGGCAAAGCAGACACGTCCCTTAATGTACATCATTGCTTGCTTTGCTCTCGCTTGCTCTTATTGCCGCACCAAATCAAACGCTTTCCGATACTGTATAACATTAACAAGACACGATAAAAAGAAGTTTTTGTACAAATTACAATGGTTTGTATAGTTCCATCTATAGGTATATCATAGGCAAGAGGTCAAAAACTGGAAGACGTGTACACCTTTTTTACATATTTCAAGTAGTTCAATACTCCAGATCTTCATTGTTTACTTTATATGGTATTTTTCACAGAATTTATAACATTTATAACCTTCGAACATAGCCACCGTGTTTACTGCTTAAAAATTGAAAGTAAAGACTGATAGGTAGTGAACGATTTTGTCTAGATTAGTAACACAGTCACAATGAGTAATCCAAGGAGTCGATGGCTTTTGTTGAAGATGCTACGCTAAGAGTTCATAACCTGAAAAATGAATTTGCATGTTGGCAATTATTCATTAAGCAATGTTTAATCAGGTAAGCATATATTATTGAAAAAAAGGTTGATCATCGACAACTAAGTCTTACCTTTGCAAAAAGCTTTTATCCTGCAAATTTCTTGGAGAGTACTTCTTACACCCAACCACATATACCTTCAAGATTTTTGAGTGCCTTTTGAACTCATCCTTTTGTCTACGCATTTCTCTCAAAAACCAAGCAATTCTCAGTATATTATGAGATATTTACACCAACATTTGTACTAGTCATTCACGATTTCTCAAAACGTTAGCGATTTATTGTCAGATTTGATAATACTTTCACGATTCACATTTTCTCTCCAAGCTGATTCAATATTATTCAATTCTCGCCAAATTATATAATATTTTATTTTGTAGGTTTCTCAGCGATTGTCAACTAAAATACTGGAATATATATAAATCTTCCTTTTTAGCTTACATTCTGAAAGTATAAAACATCGTATTAAATTTTCATCATTTCGAACACATTATAATAACTATAATTAAATAGGTATTCAATCAGTCAGATACGTTTTTCATAACATGAAGTTTAAAAGGTTATGTTATATTTTTATACATTTCTTTCTACTCACTTTACTTATATAGTCTGGAATGAAGACACTCAAATAGCGCTGAACTAAATAGAAAAAACAAAGATTCACGTTCAAAATATTTCATAGAGCCACTAACAATAATTATTATTTAAATATTTGAGAAATAAAAACTAATAAAGCTTGGTTGCTGTGTGTGTTGCTTGGGTATTTGCTTTGCTTTAGCCAATTTGGCCGGCCGGGCGGTCGGAAATCAGAATGGCGCCTTATTTAAATATATTAGAAGGTATACAGTTTTTTTGAAAAATACATTTCCTTGGTAAGGAAATTAGAATACTCCTTCGTCACATTATAATAATATTTTTAGCTCGAAATCGAAACAAAAAAATATCAAGTGGTATCATTATAGCAATTATAATGATTACATTTGAGAAAATTTGCTAGGGCCTAACTCAATTGAAAATAAACGCAGTTTATAAACAATTCAAATGGTAATATTTTTCTATCCAAATTGAAGTACATTTTTTCTTCAGTGTATCCTTAAATGTAGGGTACAGAAAAAAATTAAAAACATATTTCTCTCAGTGTAGACGTAACTGGTACTCAAGGTCACAAAAAACGAGCCATCGAAAATCAAAGGAGCCGACAAAGCCTTCGCCTCTGTGTAGGTACTGTACTCTGTGTCTAAACTATGATGTGATCTAAACACACAGCATCTGCATTAATAGTTTTTATTTCTCAAATATTTAAATAATAATTATTGTGAGTGACTCTATATTTTAAACTTGTACCTTTGTGTCTTATCCATTTAGTTCGGCTTTATTTGAGTAATAAACACTATAAAAAGTAAGTAAACAGATATAAAAATATAACATAACATATTAAACTTCATGTTATGATAAATATCTGATCGTGGTTGAAGATTTAATATTACTTAGTAGTGTCATGTTGTCATGTTCGAAACCTCGAAAATTTAATACGATTTTTTCACATTTTCAGAATGCCAAAGGAAGGTAAAAAAAGGAGGATTTATATTCACACTCCCATATTTTAAGGGACACAATTGCTGAGAATCCTACGATATAAAATTAATTTGGCTCAAGAATTGAATACTGAAGTCAGCTTGGAGAGAAAATGTGAATCACTTGAAAGAATTGTAAAATCTGATAATAAACCGGACGAAATTGAATTTGAGAATGACTGCAAATAATGTACTTAGTTAATAACCTCAAACCATCTAGCAACTAATTGTGGATGAAAATAAGTAAGTAAATATTGTACTTTAAGATAATTATTTTAAACTTTTATTACACTTTTAAATGAAAAATAGGATACGATATCAGACAGAACACAGGTGGAGAGACTGCATGAAAATACAGAGACTTATTACAATCTTTTATCTTGCAATTCTATTTGTCAGAGTGTACTGTATGTATTTTAATTTACAATTCGGTAAATTATTATTATTCACTGAGTACTATACGTTATACCTGTATACTTCAATCATTTCTATATTTTTATATTACCCACTATTTATTTTTATTTTTATTTTTTTGATAATATTGGTTCAAATAATAATAACTAAGTTTATTTTAGCTGCAACCACGAGTGAGTATATTATGGAAAACGATGCAGAGAGCTGTTAAATGGTTACCCGAGAAGCGTAAAAGAGAGGAGCGAGGCAAAGAAAAGAGTTGAGAAGTAGAAATGCACTACATGCTAAAAATTTATATTCCGTTATTATTAGATTTGCAAAAGTAATATAGGTATTTATTTTATATTTTTCTAGGAAGTTTGCTTTTTAAAATTACAAATGTTTTTAAATAATTAACTTATTTCCATTAATAAAATAGTGTTATTATTATTTAAATAGCACTTAATTCCATACATATAAAATACTTTTGTTTTTTTATAAAATTGTAGTTTCTTTGGCGATGGTTAATAAACCGAATCGTAATAAAATAATATTCTATTTATTAACTGACCGTAAATCCAAGAAATTACATATCAAGTTATAAGGAAAGAAATAGGCAAGTGCAATTATTTCAAAAATGTGCATATTTGACAAAAATTTTACAATTTTTTTTTTTTTAATTTAACACGTTCGCTGTCCCAATGGTCAGTAAGTATGAGGTGAACTATAACAACACGTGCAATTTTAGTGTTATTCTCACCCGATAAAAACAAAACTTTAAAATAACGCCTTTTATAATAATATATTAAGATAATATTAAGAAAGCTACCGATCAATTCGAGTAAGGTGTTTCGGCAAAGCTAAAAATTTGTAGATGGATGATTCAGTACTAGTTAAATTTTTTTAGTGTGCAATTAATTACATAGATATTATTAAAATTGTATTAGAAGTGTTTCTTTTTTTTTTGGGTAAAATCGGGAAATTCTTGCTCTGTTTACATTGCAAAAATGTAATTACTCTTACCAAGTAAGCTCCTACTATTACATTTTGTGTGGGGAGGAGATGGTAAAAAAAATAGGTGAGTTACAATTTTAGCTTTTTACTTAACGAACACACAGCTTTGAAATAATGCTTCTTTTGATAGTAAGTAATCAGTTGAAAAAAAATACAAGTTTTTTTATTCCAACAGGGTCTAATTTAAAAGTTAATTGTAAATGGAGGGGACTATTTACAGGAAAAAAATGAGCCTATAGATATTCTGAGGATATTGCTGGAATGATCTGGATAATGCACAAAAGAATAATTTAGGAATAAATGAAATTTTAATCTGTAGATATCCTAGGATTAATCCTGAAATAACTGGTATATTTCAGGATTATTCTTAGGGAACAATCTAAGAATAATTCGATTTTGAACCCATGGATATTTCAGGATTAAACATGGAATAATCTGGATATTCCTGCAATATTCCCTCGGAATATTCCTAGAACTCAAAAAAAATTCTCATTTCGATATTCTGAGAATATTCCTCGTAGAGTGTATATATCTAGATCATTTTCTAAGATTAATCCAATATGCCGAAAAGATTATTCCAAGAATATTTTAGGAATATATTGTGCTATCTGGGCTCCTGCTCTATGGATTTAATAATTATTAGTTTAATGTCCAAAACACAAAGCACAGACATGTAAACAATAATGGCGCGACAAAGGCATATTTTTGCGATCTCGCGTCTTACCCCAATGCTTTAAGCGCCTTGAAGCGCTACGTCATCATATATTTCTCCGCAAAAATGAATGTCTTTTTAGCTTTTTTTAACAGTTTAGTTCTAACCATCGTTCTTATGTCATATCCCTACTATTTTCCGCTTACACATTTTCTAGCGCCTTAGTGAGACCGCGCGATACCGCTTTAAGCGTGACGTCACAGCTTATTCGCTCGGATGGCTCCGCTTATCGCGGTTTGTAGCGTCTTATGCGCAAAAACATGCCTCAGATTTGCGCAGCCGCCGTGATTCAAGTACAAGTAGCGACAGATCGACGGAAGTTCAAACTAAACACGCTGTTTTGAAATATAGTGGGAGTGCGCAGGGCCTGGCCAGTCGAACGGGACCTAACTTCGTCCTTCGTGTTGTCAAGATTCTCGTTATTGAGGTTAAATATGTGAATCAGATGATTTTTATAAAAATATTACTTTAATATGAACAAATTATTTAACAGGACAGCGGTAAAGCTGTTTCAGTATGGTGTTTCAAGTAAAAATAAACGGTTGACTAGTTATAAAGCGGCGATTATTCAAGAAACCGGTAAGCCATTAGTAATTGGAGAAAGAAAAAAAATAAGCATAAAGCCCAATCAAGTGAGGATACAAGTACTTTATTGTAGTGTTAATTCGGCGGACGTCTACAAATTTAAACATGGTGGAGCACAGTTTCCATTTGTACCTGGATACGAACTTTCCGGGGATGTTATAGAAAAAGGAAGTGAAGTACCAGACGAACAAATTTTAGTGGGAGATAGAGTCGCAGGACTTAGTTTAGAACATTTTGGTGGATTAGCTGAACAATGTGTGGTAAGTAAGTAAACATAAATTTAGTTCCACAATTTGGTATGGTACGTTTTATATACTTAAATATTTCAACTTAGATAATAAGTAAATAGGAATAAATTGTCTTATTAGCTAAGAATTTTTTTTATATACTTACCCAAAGTGTCTAAAAAAATATATTTTTAAACATATATCTTACATCTATTTAATTTTTTTAGTTAGACTTGGATGATGTTTGGAGAATTCCCGGTGATCTGGAAAGAAAAGATGCTGCTGTAATAGTTTATGGCCATTCCACAGCACTGTACGCATTTTCTAAATTAGCTAAACTCAATGAAAAAAAGAGAATTATGATTTCAGCAGGATCTGCAGGTCTTGGTTTAGCAGCTGTTGATGTTGCAGCTAATATATATAAGGCTAAGGTGAATATATATACATAGATTTATTAAGTACAATTCAGGACAAAGTTGTATAAAGGATAAGGTGACCAAACTTACGACTCATAATGTAGAATCTTGACTTATTATATTTTGGCATCCAATCCTCAATATCACTTATTTACTTGTAGTACGTGCCCTTTCTACTACTCCGCACAAAGTTTGAAGACGCAAATTGCCCACCCCTTGCCGCGTCACTTGGATCCACCCATCTAGTAATATTTCAGTGTGCTTTTAGTGCTACTATCGTATGCATATAAGTAAAGAATGATCTATGATCGACAAGTGTTTTTTTCGATGGCAAGTGCAAATTAAAAGTGTCGACCCATTTCTAGAATTTATTTATTAACGAACTGTGTGTAAGTAATAATCCTAAACATTTCTGATATGACTAGGTTATTTCCTTTTGGCATGGGTTGGAATAAGAAATATAAAAGGAGATTTAGTTCTTCCTCAAGTGGTTCAGAGGATCTTGTTGATCCAAAGCTACTTCTAAAAAGAATTAAAAAGCTGGAGAAAGAGTTAAAAAGACGCTGCTCGAAAGATCGAGCAGGCTCGAGCAAATCTAATTTTATCGTTGGTAGCTGAGAGCATGTTAGTTCTCCAGAGTCACATAATAATTCAGACCAGTCTTTTGTCGACCTGGCAGACACGGCTATTCAAGATCCGTGGGATTCTCGTTCAGTGCGTTCTCAGATTCATGATCTTAATTTCAGGGTGTACGGATGGACAGGATGACACCTTAATTATTCAGGAGGAGACCGATGTCCCAGGGATTGAGTTACCGACAGAAATAGAACAAGTCTTGGGACATAACCCCGATAAAGAAATTATTAATAACTTTTCTTTACACAATTTTACGCCTTCCCTCCGTTCTTTCTTATTCTCAGAGTCATACAGAAAATAGTTATAGACAAAGCAATAGGCATCATAGTAGTTCCCCACTGGCAGTCTCAGCCTTGGTACCTTTTATTTCTAAAACTTATTGAGGGTGAACCTCTTTTCTTTGGACCTAGTGAAAATATTGTTTTTTCTTCTAACAGGAAGTCGACACACCCTTTGTCACACAATCTTATCCTGGTGGCCGCCAAATTATTAGAGAGGCGTTTAGACTAAAGAGAATTCCAGATAAAGCCATAGAGACCATGATTAAATCATTAGCAGAGACAACATTTGCCTAATATAATATGACATACAAATTCTGGTGGAACTTCTGCATAGACAACCATATATTTCCTTTTAATGCTAGCATTTCACATATTATTTCCAGCAATTGCTCAGAAAATCGAATATCAGATCAGCATTGTCGCTCGCTACATCTGAGAACGTGGGAGAAAATTCCTTTGTAAAGAAAGGCTCCTTTAAGATTGGGCCACTCCAACCTAGATATGATACAATACGGAATCCAGATGAAGTCTTAACGTTTTTACGAAATTTTTCTACATTAGATTTGAAATCATTATCTTTTAAACTGGTAACACTTTTAATGCTGGCAACGGGTCAGCGAATTCAAACAATTTTATTAATAAAACAGTCTAACATTCGAGAATTTGAGTCTGGAATAAAAATTCTATCGCTTCTACTTCAGCAGCCTTAGAAAAGGTGTCAGTAGATATTATTAAAATGTGTGTGCGCTGGTCCGAATGGTCATCTATGTTTCTTAAGTTTTACAACAGACCATTGGCTGCACCGGACAAGTTGGAAACCATTTTTAGATTAGATAAGGATTGCCAAAAAACATGATAATTTAAACACAGTGAAATACCAGTAGGCGGATGGACCTAGGTGACTCTGCGAGGGGTGGGTAATTTGCGCCTTTAAACTTTGTGCGGAGTAGTAGAAAGAGCACGTACTACAAGTAAACAAGTGATATTTCCGGATTGGATGCCTCATATAATTATGATCGAACTTCAGGTAAGTTCTTTTGATCGATTAATTATAGTTGTCTACAGCTGTATAGGGCACATAAAAAAGGTCATAAAAATATCAAAGTCGGCACTATTAGATGTTGACAAGAGTACTATAGAGCTGTACTTCAAATTTTTGCATATTAGAATGAACAAAATAATACTAGAGATCTAAAAATCGTGTTTTCGGTAGAACTTTAATGAAGTTTCTAGTAAATAGAAAAATCTTACTGTTTTGCGTCAAGATAGGAATATCTTATGCATTGCTGGATGCATTGCTCGTCCTTCGCGACATTGATAGATCATTTCAAAATACGGCTCTGTCTATCTGTTACTCTAAATTGACATTAATTTTATCGCTATTCCTTGTTGTATATTCATGGATTTGGCTGTGCGTTACATATTGATGTTCATTTTATTTAAGATAAAGTAAACACTTGAGAATATAAACACAAGGAAAGTTAATATCTTGAGAATGAATTGGTCTTGACAATCATCTCGTATCTAAGGTGAGATAGTATGCGAATGCATCTACGTTTAAGCCAAAAATGTTGGAAGCATGCGCTGAGTGACCCCATTTTAAACATGTTGGCAAGAAAAGAACCATAATAAGTCGTGAGTAGGTAGTTAAAGGATATGTGTTGACAAGGTTGCAAAGGAAATAAATATTTTTAGAGAGTTTAGTCGATAGTTTTGTAACATGTTCTTCCCAGGATAATATTGAGTCCAAGTACATACCTAGCAATTTTACGGATGCATCAGTCTGTTCTTCTGGATCCCTGTTTCACAATGTAAATGTTAATGATTGTGTCTTGTCATCGTTTAGTTTTAATCTATTGGTTAAAAACCATTCGTAAATATGTTCTTCAGTATCTGTGGCACGTTTTAGTTCATCAGGTGTGAAATTAGTGTTTAGTGCATTGGTATCATCTGCAAACAGTATAAAGTTTATGTTATCATCAGAATTGGAAAGGTTATTGATGGGATATCGTAAATAGTATGGGACCCAATACAGAACCCTGAGGAACACCATGAGTAACTCTACGTTTTTGGGAAGTGCATAGGTTATATATAACATATTGGAATCTATTGGATAAGTAAAAATTAATAAGTGCCACACTGTCAGGATGAAAATTATAACCTAATAATTTGTCTATGAGAATTTCATGCGAGACACAATCAGAAGCGTTAGATAGGTCATGAAACTAGCAGTTGTATACTTCTTGTTTTCAAATGTATCAAGGACAATTTGAACAACATTATTTATTGCAAGAGTTGTGGATAGCTTATTCCTGAAACCATACTGACAGCAGTGAAATAGGTTGAGATGTTCAAAGTATTCATTAATTTGATTTTTTAATGCTGTTTCAAAAATTTTGGCTAATATTGGTACCAGTGAAATTGGTCTATAGTTAACGTCTCCGTATGAACCCTTCTTGTGAATGGGAATTAATTTTGCGAGTTTTAAAACATTGGGAAATACATTATTTTTGATGCACATGTTTATCAAGTTTGTTAAAAGGATTATAATTAAGTTTTTTATACTTTTGATAAGTTTTACGTTGATGTCATGAGTGTCCCGACTTTTGCTGTTTTTAAGATTATAGATTATATCACGAACTTCGTTGTAAGTAATTTCCCTAAATCTGAAATTCGTAGCATCACTGGTCTTTTTAAAATATTTCCGGTGATTTTGATTGGTTTCTGGGAGTTCGCAATAATATTATCTGCAATATCAGTAAAATAAATGTTGAAGTCCTTTGCTGTTAAAGACTCACTATGGTAATGTTTTTTATTTCTTTTTATAAGATCCCAAAAGATTGCTTGAGAATTGGAAGTTTTTTATGTAGTTGTCATGAGCATTTTTTTGGCCTTTACTGAGTTCAGTACGAGTTAAGAGTATGATTTGCGGTAGGACACATAATATTTTCATTGATATATATATGAAAAAGGTATATACGGGTGGGCGTGCACCTTTGACCAATGAAATATGCCTAAAGGCGGAGATAAACAGATTGTGTAATATAAGAGAAATAATTCAAATATATTTCTGTCGTACAGAGTCGAATTCGCGTTGGGTGCACAAGAATTTTTATTTAAAGTAATTTGAGTAGGAAAACTGAATGCGGTTGTAGTGATTCCTTAGGCAGTGGTTTTTAATTAAAAGAAAAAACTATCTGTAGGTACATAATGTATATTTACAGTGTACAGGGTGTCCTAGTTAACGCGTTATGTCGGTAGTTTTTGAGATAAGTATTTTTTTTCTGGGGAATCGATGCCGCTAAGAAGCATATAATTGAACATCAAAGAAGAATTGATCGTATTATTTATGTTCTTAATTGACTATTAAAGGAAAGTAAAAAAAGGCATGTAAATTTTAAATATCACTTCCGGTTTACATCCAGTGGAAGTATAGTAACAAAAAAATTTTTGAAAATTTTCATTGTTCAGATAGGCTTAGACTGTCATGAAAGGTCGACATTTTAAGTTTCAGCGAAAAAAAATTTCTGTCTCTCTGTCGGTCTAACTTTTTTGTGCGCACATTACTCTGGAACCGTTTAAGATATTGACTTGAAATTTGGTACACGTATGTACTTTAACGGGATCTGGAACTAGATTATATTGTCATCTTATTCCATCGAAGGGTTGGAGTGTAAATTGGGGTAAATGGGGAGGTAAACAGGTAAATCAAGCAGGTAAGAGTCCGTAAAATTGGTATTTAGTATATATAAGAGAAGCTAAGGTCTCGAAAAATTTTTTGACATTAGCTACCCCCATTACCCCATTTTTTAAGGGGACAAAAAAAAGTGTAATTTAGTGTATGTACAAGAACCAAAAACTTCAAAATATTTTTTTACTTTATAGTCCAAAAATTTTTATTGAAAAATTACCAAAAATCCTCGCTATGTTGGGGTGATTTCTATTACGAATAACTGGCAAAATAAGGATACATATATTACTTCCACATCCAGTGGAAGTATAGTAACGACAAAAAAATTTTTTAAAATTTTTATTGTTCAAATAGGCTTAGAATGTCATGAAACGTCGAAATTTTAAGTTTGAGTGAAAAAAAAATTTCTGTCGGTCTGTAACTTTTTTTTTGTGCGCACGTTTACTCTGGAACCGTTTGAGATATTGACTTGAAATTTGGTACACATATGTACTTTAACGAGAACTAGATTATATTTTCATCTTGTTTCGTCGAAGGGTTGGGGGGTAAATTGGGGTAAATTTGGGGTAAGTAGGTAAATAAAGCAGGTAAGAGTTCATAAAATTGGTATTTACTATATACAAGAGAAGCTAAGGTCTCAAAAAAAATTTTGGCATTAGCCACCCCCATTACCACCCCCAACCTATTATTAAGGAGGATGGAAAACAAAATTTGATTTATTGTGTGTACAAGAATCAGAAACCTCAAAATATTTTTTTACCTTATCCACCCCCACTGCCACCCTCTATCACCACCCCCCACCCCACTACCGATGTGGGTTATCGTTTTATGGGTTTTTGAGGTAGACGAATTCAAATATTATATTATTAAACAATTATTTCCACATACAACATTTTTTCGTTGTAAGTGACTTGGATAGAAAATCTGGATGTGGAAGTAGTGATTCCTTGGGCAGCGGTTTTTTTTTTATTGTTAAATTAGTGTACAATATCGATAATTCTATCATTTCCAATTGAAATTAAAATTTTGTGGACATGCCTATTGAAAGTCGCATTTCGGAGATATGAACTTTACTTTGCTTTTTTTTAAATTAACACTCCATATATGTACCATTTGAAACGCCATAAAAAAAGCTTTGTTTTTATAATATGGTACTTATCTTAAACAAATTTTGTCTAATTTACTATAAATTTACAATTTATCAAATTAGCCATGGAAAACAAAAGTATGTAAATTAAAATAAACAATATGTTAGTTCTGTCTAATTTCACTTTATTTGAAATAAAACGGAGAATTTCAATAATTGATACAGTGTGTTTCACTTGAAATGGTAACACCCCAATAACTTTTTTATTTTTTTTCCGATTTGAATCACATTTTACTTACAAATTAGTATCTACTTATGACCAGAAAAACATTCGCCTTTTACGGTACCAAAGCCACCTGCGGTACCAAAATATGTGGAGAAAATCGGAAAATCATATTTGGCATTTTTTTGTCGGAAAATTTTGTTAATAAAACTTGTTCAGAATTATCCAAAATGACCAAAATTTAATCAAAATTAAAAAATGAAAAACTTGAAATTTTAAAAATTTTGAAAATAATTATTTAAAAAAAAAACTGTAAATTGCTTTACAACTACCTGGCAGCTTGGGTTTAATTTCAAGCAAAATTGTCATAGTACAGTTTTCTAAACGAAAAAACCCATTAAAATGATATTTTCGGACTTTGACATTATTTTAATAAAAATTTATATATTTTTTATTTTGATTAAATTTTGGACTTAAGGTTTCTGAATAATTCTGAACAAGTTTCATTGACAAAATTTTCCAATAAAAATATACTTAATATGATTTTTTGATTTTATCCGCATATTTTGGTACCGCAGATGGCTTTGCAATTGTAGGAGGTGAATTTTTTTCTGGTCATAAGTAGATCCTAATTTGTTCCATACTTAAGTAAAATTTGATTCAAATCAGAAAAAAAAATTAAAAAGTGAAACACACTGTATATTTTTCGGACTACCATGACTTAATGTAAGAAAACATAAAACTTAACATCTACTATAGTTTTTAAGAAAAATACTGTGTCATATATCATTGGAAAGATTTTTCTATGGCCTTTCAAATGGTGTAAAGATATATTTAAAAAAACCAAGGTAAAGCTCATATCTCCGAAATTCGACTTGTTTGAATTGTTTTGCTGAAATGATGTTTGGAAAATACATGTGATATCCCATAACTTTTATTTTTGAACTTATTTACGTAACTCCCAAAATAAAGAAGTTAAATAAGGTTCTAACGTTTGCACAACCACCCTGTACTGTTGACTATAATAAGGAACTTTAGTCTAGTTAATATAAAAAACACGTTCTCAAATAAATTAAACATGTTCTGATAGAACATATTAATAATAATAATTTTTTGTTTTTGTCTTTGGTGTATATGAAAAAATATTACAGCTAGATCTATCAATCCTTATATTGGAAATAAAAAAAGTTTCGTATAAGAGCCTACAACTCTTATACGAAACTTTTTTTATTTCCAATAATAACATAAATAAAGGGGGGTCAAAATATAGTTATAATTCGTCCGCTGTCCTGGATTCCTAAATTTTTAAAAAAATTCGTAACCCGCATCCCCGAAAATCTCCAGATATCGATTTTTATTCGAATACGACCAGAGATAACGAAATTCATCCGCCATCTTGGATTCCTAAATTTTGACCAAAAATTCGTAACCCGCATCCCCGAAAACCCCCAGATATGGATTTTCAGTCGAATAGGACCATAGATGACGAAATTCGTCCACCATCTTGGATTCCCAAATTTTGACCAAAAATTCGTAACCCGCATCCCCGAAAACCCCCAGATATCGATTTTCAGTCGAATAGGACCATAGATGACGAAATTCGTCCACCATCTTGGATTCCCAAATTTTGACCAAAAATTCGTAACCCGCATCCCCGAAAACCCCCAGACATCGATTTTCAGCCAAATAGGACCATAGATGACGAAATTCGTCCACCATCTTGGATTCCTAAATTTTGACCAAAAATTTGTAACCCGCATCCCCGACAACCCCGAGGTATCGATTTTCAGTCGAATAGGACCATAGATGACGAAATTCGTCCGCCATCTTGGAGTCCTAAATTTTGATCAAAAATTCATAACCCGCATCCCCGAAAACTCCCAGACATCGATTTTCAGTCGAATAGGTCTATAGATGACGAAATTCGTCCGCCATCTTGGATTCCTAAATTTTGACCAAAAATTCGTAAACCGCATTCCCGAAAACCCCCAGATATCGATTTTCAGTCGAATAGGACCATAGATGACGAAATTCGTCCGCCATCTTGGATTCCTAAATATCTTAGCAGTATGAGATTCCTCGGAAAACCTACGTCAGACTGGATTTTGAACCATAAACTTATCTCAGAAACTACCGAGAAAACCGAGCATAGCGCGTTGACTGGGACACCCTGTACATTTGGCTTGGTAATAATTTCGAATAAATTGATTTCTGACCTAACTAAAAACCGCATTCAAATTTTCATAATATAATTTGTAGGAGTGTCCTCTCTATTTGGCACCTTTTATTTATGTATTAAAATTTCAAGAATTTCATCTATTAAGTCATTCCAGTAAGATAAAATAATTTATAAATAAATTTAAGATTACAATTACCAGAACTCCTAAATGCTTCCCTGGCAAGCATTCATTCGCGTCTGGTCTATATGACAAGTTCCTCCCTAAAGTCTGAGAGCGTGTAAAGCTATGCGAATGCCGAGGCGAGTGCCATCTATTGACGGCAAAATTGGAAACTATTGAATCTATGTTTGAAAATTAAGAGGTTATATTTTATCCACGTAATTAATTAAGGACTATCTAGGGCGTCACGATTTCGTTTTTTGTAAATTCCAATTTTTCGACGTCAATTTTTTCGTTGATCACGTGTTTTTGATTAAAACAAAAAATTAAAAACGTGACGAACTAGAATATATATTTTAATACATACGTACAAAATTTGAAGTTTCTATCTTTAAAAATAAGCCGAATAATTCGTTTCTTCATTTCACTGATCGCAGATTATACTCTTAAGACATTTGTGAGTTCTTCTGAGAAAGTTCAGATGATCTCTCATAGCTCGTAGATCGTCGTTAAACCAGTTCAGCCTAGAAGTGTTACAAGAGGGATTTATAAGTTTTGATTTTAATGGAAAGTAGATTTCAATAGCGTTACTTATGCAATCCAACCGTTTGCATTTATTTTCAGATTCTAAATTTGCATCATTTATAAAATCAAAGTTTGTGTATTCAATTAAGTTATAAAACTGCAAAAGCCCATAATCGGTAATCGGCCTATACTTAATTCTAGTTTTACTACCTAAGTTATTTTTTTGCCTAATCTCTATAGAAATACCGAGAAGATCAGAAAGATTTGGATCACAAGTTTTATCAAGTGTTGTATTTAGTTCACAATTTGTGAAAACATTGTCTAGGCAAGAGTTTTGTCTTGTATTTGTAAAGACTGTTTGTCGCAGTCTATAAGACTGAAAAATATTACTGATTTGCTGTGCTTGTGGGTCCCGAGTGTTAAACTTAATGTTAAAGTCACCTGTTAGTATGGTTCTGTTTCCTGTAAGCGAGAGTTTATCAAGAAGTAAGGTTAGCTCTTCTGCGAAAATGTTAAAGTTTTCTAGGGGTGATCTATATACTGTGGTAATTTGATAATCATCAAACAGTAAGCCAGCCATTTCACATTGAATTTCACAAGACAAACTATTATTATCAAAGGTTAACGGTGAACATTTAAGGTGGTTTTGGGCAAAAATACTTACATCTCCGTGTATTCTATGCGATCTACAAAAGGAAGAAACACATATATAGAATTCATTTCTTCCACATTCAGCCAATGCTCATTAAAACAGAGGAAGTGATAAGAGACTACTCGATAAATTGATAGGAGAGATTGTTATTTGCGTAAGTAGGGCCTGCGTCGAAAAAACACAAATTTTTGTATGATTAAGTCTTCTAGCAATAGTGGATGGAACATACAACTATACAAAAAAGGCTGGGAACTATAAATCATTTCGCCAGTCATTCTCAGTTCATAAAGGACTCCATTTGGTAAAGCCGGCAATTGTTGTAGCTCCAAGTAGATATGTTTTAGATGTTAACAGACCATATTTTGTTGATGGGAAAAATAATGACGCAACAATTTTAATAAATAAATTTGAGAAAGATAATGATATCAATAATTGGTTTCAAGATGGGGACATTTTTTTATGTGATCTAGGTTACAGAGACGCAATACATTTTCTTAAAGACCGTAGATACATTGTAAAAATGTCTCCATTTTTAGAGCAAGTTGATCGACAATTATCAGCAGAACAGGCAAATAAAGCGCGCATTGTAACTTTAAATAGATGGATATGTGAAGCTCGAAATGGCCATTTTTAAGGATATCTATATCACGTATCTATATCTTATCTTACACCCTCCGTAACTAAATTTTTCGTAACTATAAAAACCGCTGCCCAAGGAATCACTACTTCCACATCCAGATTCTCTATCCAAGTCACTCACAACGAAAAAACTTTGTTTTTGGAAATAATTGTTTATGGAACTTTAATAATATTATATTTGAAATCCTCTACCCCAAAAACTCATAAAACGATACCCCACATCGGTAGTGGGATGGGGGTGGTGACAGGGGGGTGGTGTGGGGGTGGATGAAGTAAAAAAATATTTTGAGGTTTTTGGTTTTTGTACATACACTAAATCACATTTGCTTTTCATCCCCTTTAATAATGGGGTAGGGGTGGTAATGGGGGTGGTTAATGCCAAAAATTTTTTTGAGACCTTAGCTTCTCTTGTATATGCTAAATACCAATTTTATAGACTCTTACCTGCTTGATTTACCCATTTACCCCAATTTACCCCCAACCCTTCAACGGAACAAGATGAAAATATAATCTAGTGCCAGATCTCGTTAAAGTACATATGTGTACCAAATTTTAAGTCAATACCTTAAACGGTTCCAGAGGAAACGTGCGCACAAAAAAGTTACAGACAGACCGACAGACAGAAATTTTTTTTTCGCTCAAACTTAAAATCTCGACGTTTCATGATATTTTAAGCCTATTTGAACAATAAAAATTTTTAAAAATTTTTTTGTCGTTACTATACTTCCACTGGATGTGGAAGTAAAAGTATAAAATATTGTAGGGATATCATCTACTCCTTTAGAGGGAGAAAAAGGGATGGAAGGGTGTGTTTCTGGAACTCGGGCCCATGGAAACTTTTGGTGTACTCTGCCAGTAGAGCAACGAATCAAAATTTGGGCGAATTTAACTGATCCCGGATTTCTCTCTTGTGGTGTGTGGGGTCTTTTTGAGCTTTGCACTGTCATTTTACTTAATGTGGAAATTTGGTTAAAAATGATCCCCTGAAATAGGCAGACTCGAAGATTTATTTAAGAAATACTAAACAATATTTACAGTCTTCAAAATCGACAATCGCTAAGTAAATTGTTTGAACAAATTGCTTTTTTTAAATGATGGAAATAGCAATAAGGTATTCTCACGAATTTGGATACTTCATGTAAAAACAAAGGACTGGTAGTTTTTAAAATTTTTCTCAAACCCACAAAAATTCAAAGACATTTAATGTATGTACTAACCAAATGAGAACATTTAATTGGTCAACAACCACTTTAAATCCCATCATACATCCCCTAAATTCCTCCATTTCATAAATTAGGCTCTAGATAAGCAAGATATCGCATCTCACACGTTGACTTTTGATTTTAGCTTTTTATTTACACATTTACAAACAATTTCTTAATTTCAATTTAGGTTATTGGACTTGTCGACACAGAGGAAAGGGGAGAATTAGTTCGCCAACGTGGAGCATTTGAAACCTTGCATTTTTCGAAAAATTTATCAAAGAAATGTATGAAGATTACCCAAGATAAAGGTGTCAGTGTCGTGTATGATGCTGTAGGAGATACCATGATGGAAACCATTGGAAGTTGGTAAGTAACTAATTTAAATACATCTACAGTATATCTACATTTGTGATTGACGCAATGGCTATTCCTACATTAGGGGGAGCAATGGTGTACCCCAGTGCTAAACACGTGCCTATATTTCGCCAAAATTGTAAATATAAAAATAACTATTATCGCAGTAGGTACTAGCTACTTGATATATTTCGTACTGGTTGACTCTACAGATTTTTATTCAGTATACTAAATTAAATATTTTTATTCATGTATATTTTTAAACTGCATAATATTTACAGCGTCCAGACTCGTACATAATTTACGTATTTTTTGATCTTCGATTTTTAACAAAAAAGCAAATTTTTACATATATTAAGAAATAAAATAAGTCCGAAAAATATCTCGCTCTCCCTCTGAATCACTCAACTGGAATTCCCATCTGGAAAAGGTAATCCACAAAGCAAGACTCTCCTTGTGGACATGTCGCAGAATTTGTGGAAAAACCTGGGGCACAAATATATTGGATATATGTTACAGTCATAAGACCAATGGTAAACCTAACCTAAACCTCTGAATCATAAATCCTTTATTAACAAGAGAGACGCTCAAGTTTTTACCTGTTTGACTGGACAAGGCTAGCATGTATTTTGAATATTAATTATTTACTCACAGCATGTGTAATTAATTTTTAGTTAATGTGTAGTGCATAATTAATTCCCACAGTTGTCTTTTTATGTACTGTTCTGTGAATGTTATGTTTCCAAAATTTTGAAGGCTATTTAATGCATCAAATAGTACAGTAAGCGAAGCAATAAAAATGGTAAAATTCCCGGCCCGAAAACGATGAAAGGAATTTCCTTAATTTTTTTGCAGTATGCTTTATAAAATACGTACATCAAAATCTATATTGTCGCATACCTGCTTTTTATTTTTAAGGGTGGAAACCAGCCCTAAAATCTGAAAAATTAGTAACTCTTCTAATTTTACTAATAAATTAATGAAAATCAATACACTGATGTTTTTGACGTCGCTTTTGAATACGAGGTTAATACTTATGAGTCGAAAATATTAAGGGTTGAAATCACCCTTAAATACTGAAAAATTAATGTCTTCTAATTTTAGGAATAAAATCACAAAAATCAATATACTTATATCTTTGAGGTCGCTGAATATAATTATGAGGTCAAAACATAGGAAAGACGAAAATAGTAAGGGTTGAAACCACCCTTAGGTACTGAAAAATTAATGATTCTTCTAATGTTACAAATAAATTCATGAAAATCGATATACTTATGTTTTTTAGGTCGCTGAATATAATTATGATGTCTAATTTATAAAAACTAAATGTTGGATTAAAAATGGTTACAAAAGAGTATAGAAATATGTCTAATTTTATTGAAAATACAGATTGTTATAAATAAATCAAATTAATACGATTAAGTAAACTAATTAAATAACATTTTTATTCTGCACTCTAAACATGCTAAAGTGCAATGAAATCAGCTTTCTTTCGGCGTATTCTTCGAACAAATAGACGGCTATTGCTCTCTTGTCTGCCCACTATAGACATTTAAAATGTGCGTACAAATTGAAAAGTTTCAACATTATTTTAAACTGTCATATCTCGGGAACCGTTTATTGTAGGAAAAAAATAAGAACCCAAACTCTTCGTTTTTTTATAAGCCTCATTTCATTCTTATATTATGTTTTTATCAATCTTATAGTTTTTGAGATTTGTCAATTTTAAATACATAATTTTCTTGCGTATGCGATCAAGCACCATCTTTAAACTTTGATATCTCTGGAACAGTTTGTCGTAGGAAAATAAAAAAAAAACTAAACTATTCGTTTTTTTATAAGCTTCGTTTTTGTACTCTTACCATTTTTAAAAAAATATTTTCCGAACAATTTCCAAAAGTCTGATTTTCTTTAAAAAATTATGAAAACTTTCATTATTGAAAATGGATACAGAATGAAAAATAATTATTTTAAAAATTCTAAAAAATTTGAGCATGTTAGTATAATAATATGCATTAACAACATCTAGAAGGATTTTTAAAAAAATTTGAATTAATAAGAAATTAGAGCAATAAGACTAAAAAAATATGGCGCATAAATTTTTAAATGCACTACTTTTTTGTTTTCATTATAAAAGGTTGTAATACGTCTCAATCGAAAGAAAATTTCAATACCTCTAATTTTTACAATTTTACAATTTTTCTCATAGTTTAGATTTTGAATAATTTTAGATTTTAATGTCGTATATCTTTTCTTAACATTTCGGCGCCATTTTGAAAATGTCATATTTCCAATACTAACCATTAGAGAAAAAAAAAAGAAAAAAAACCATTCGATTTGTTTTCGTAAAAGCTTTAACTTTGTACCCTTGCATTTTTTTATTAAAGTCTACATTTTTCGAGTAATTTAAAAAAAAACATCTAGGAATACTGATTTTAGCGGGTGAAACTTACAATTTTCAGTTCGCAATGTTTCGAAAAATATGCATTTTAGCAAAAAAGTACATAAGACCTTTCTTTCTTATAATTTGATTCTCTGTTAGATTATGTGTATTTTTTGTTTTTTTTTTGCGACAACCCCTAAGGGTGGGGACCAACCAGAAAGCAGGAAAAATGACAATATAGATTCTTATATACATACTTTATGAAGCATGTTGAAGAAAAAAATTTGGAAATTCATTACATCGTTTTCGGGCTGGGATTTAAAAGTTTCACTTACTGTACTAAAAGATAACGTTTTGTTTTAGTAAAAACAGTCCTCAGAGTAGATAACAAATAGCTAGTAAGGTTTTTCGAAATGTGAGGCAGTTCAGACAGTTTTGTTTCATTACTTTAATTTCACAATAATTATTGACTACAATTTTTTATTTTAAACATTTTGTAATTGCCGATGTAGGAAATATATTTTTGATAATAAATTTACCTATTTACATATTATTATGGCAAAGACTCACTCTGGTCGCTGTATCTATATATACCTCATTTAGGAAAATTAATTTACCCTCCTACGATGCTTAACGACTAAATATTCCACCATAATTTTTTATTATTTCCAGAGGTGGATAAAACTGGGTTTTTATTTTTTGGGGTTTTAACCCGGGAAAAAACCCGGTTTTTTCCCCGGAATTTTTTTTTTTTCAAAATGAATTGGTCATTAAAAGACCATCATTTTGATACCAAATATGTTAGGTATATTTGATTGTTTTCATAACATAAGGGCGTTAATGCTATTTTTCTTTGATTTAGTTCTAACCTAACTTTTAGTTTAAAAGTTAAAATTGGACGCAAATTCAAAAATGGGAAAAAAACGTTTTTTTTTTTTCATTTTAACTCTCCCAGGAAAAAAACATTTTTGGGAACATTTCTAACCTAACCTAACCTAACTTTTAGTCTAAAAGTTGGTTTAAAATTGGCGGCAAATTCAAAAATGGGAAGAAAAACCATTTTTTTTCCATTTTAACCTTCCCAGGAAAATACCCAGTGCCATCTCTGATTATTTCTTTAAGAAATGCTTTATATATTTTTTAATATTTATTTAACTTTAACACGTTCACTGCCAATAAAATTTAGGATCTTTTCCAAAGGCCAAAATATATTGTTCGAAAATCATATACAAAAAGTGTTTCTTAGAGCCCCTTATATAGTTATTAATTGTTTTGTTAAGTTTTTAGGCGCAAATTCACCATGACTCAAGGGTCGAGTCACTGGCCTCTAAGGTCCGTTTCATCAAGGATAGGTCGATGACTCAACATTTGAGTCGTACAATTGATTTTTTATAAAACAGAAGCAAAACTGACTAATGTAGTAAGTACATGCACTTGACCCAACAGTTGAGTCATTGGCCACTGATGTAGGCCGTCGTGACTCCACAGGTGAGTCATCGGCGGTGAACGTGTTAAAAAAAATCAGTTAATACCTAAAATATTTAAACCATTTTGTGGATTTAAACTTGCTACGGTTTTAGTTAACTAAATAGAAAAATAAACAAATAAAATCATAAAGGGCACAGCAGGATAAGCATGTGTTAGCTGCCCTCGCACCAATCGGGTTGAGATTTTGAGCACAAGTTGATAGTATTAGATGAAATTTCCAGAATATTATTTTTGGAAAACCATTTTTACGGGGTTACGGGGATAAAAGAGAAATGGAAAAAAAATTTTTCTCAAGAACAGATGAACCGATTTTCAAGAAAAAAATATATGTTATGGCTTTTGATGGCACACGTAGGAAAGAATTATTGAGTCCAAGAAGTGGTAAAAAAATTTTTTCAAACTAAACAAATTTTTTTTAGGGGATATTCTCGAGGCACGCCAATCATTTCCTTTCAAATAAATGTTTATATGCCCCTTTAAAGCATATCTAATTTTCAAAGCGATCAGAACGTATTCAAAATTGATAATCACGGGCGTACTGCGGGCGGCGCAGTTCATTACTACATCTTACCATGGTCACTGACGGCCATTACACCACTACCATTCAAATTAGTATCAAACTCAAAGAAGTGTGGTGCAGATATTTTCAAATTCTCTGACGTTAACTGTTAGATCTATATCTATATCTGTACATTTTGCAGTGATGACGTCTACGAAAGAACTGTAGTTTTCAAAGTCCACTACAAGGAGGTTACAGTGCCTGTCACTAGTCAGGGTGCCTGTTTATTGTGAGTTCCCTTGCCTCTCACGAGTTGGGGTGACTTTATCTTGAGTCCCCTTGCCTCTCACAATTCGGGTTGACTTTTTTGCGTGAGTCCTCTCGCATCTCACGAATCAGGTTACTCTATATTGATGAGGCTTCTTTAGTCTTCGTTGCTATCGTCCTTAATTACAGGAATAATATTATTCCGAATAAAAATAGCGCTGTGAATTTCAGCTGGCTTCAGAACTTTCGACAAATATCTTGCATGGGACGGACAGTATACAATTGCGCCAACGGAAACAGAGCTGTTGGAAAGTTCAGAAGCCAGCTGAAATTCTCAGCGACATTTTTACTCAGAATAATATTATTCCTGTAGTTAAGGACGATAGCAATGAAGACTAAGAGAAGTCTCATCAATATAGAGTAACGTGATTCATAAGAAACAAGGGGAAAAAAGTCAACCCAAATTGTGAGAGGCCAGGGACTCACAATAACCATGCACCTCGACAAGTGTGAGGCAAAAGGACTCACGATAAACAATCACCCTAACTCGTGAGAGGCAAGGGGACTCACAATAAAAAAGCGCCCCAACTAGTGAGTGGCAAGGGGACTCATGATAAACAAACTCCTCGACTCATTAGAGGCAAGCGGACTCACAATAAACAGGCACCCTGACTAGTGACAGGCACTGTAACCTCCTCATAGTGGACTTTTGAAACTACAGTTCTTTTGTAGGTTGACTACAGACGTCATCATTGCAAAATATTCAGATTTTCAAATTAGATTTCGTTTGACCCAACAGTTGATGTCAGAGAATTTGAAAATATCTGCACTACACTTCTTTGAGTTTGATACTGAGTTGAACGGTGGGGGTGTAATGGCCGCCAGTGACCGTGGCAAGATATAGTAATAAACCGCGCCGTCCGCAGTACGCCCATGATTATCCATTTTTTTTTAACTGTACAACGTATTAAAAATTGATAATCATCGCTTTGAAAATTAGGTATGTTTTAAAGGGGCACTTAAACATTTATTTGAAAGGAAATAATGAGAACAGAGAACATCCTCTAAAAAAAAATGTTTAACTACTTCTTTCCGACAAATGGACTGAATAATTTGTTCCCACGATTGTGCCATTTTTTCATGAAAATCGGTTTATCCATTCTTGAGAAAAAAAAAATTCCATTTTTCTTTTTACCCCCATAACCCCCGTAAAAATGGTTTTCCAAAAATAATATTTTGTGAAATTTGCCTTGCATATGTAAATCCATATTTGACTACTTCGCATGGAATAATGTCATCCAAAATATTATTTTTCAGCGTATCATTTGGAGGAACAGTCGTTTATGCAGCACCTTTCTATTTTAAAACTATCCCAGCGCCGAAGCCCCATTCATTTGTGACTATAGTGAGTTTAAAACAATTGCGTAGGCAAAATATACATTTGTATAAAACAGTGGTTAATGATACATTACAGTTGGCAAATAATGATGATATAAATGCCCATGTTAGTGCTACATTTAATTTGAAACAAATCAATGATGCTGTTAAGTTTATAGAAGAGAAAAAATGTACAGGAAAAGTGCTTATACATATTGATGATTAAAGAGTGAAATTGTCTTTTTTTTTCAACTACCTGATTCCTAATCATTTGTATATTATATGCAACTAATACGATTTCACAAATAGCTTTTTAAGTCTACAAGTATTTTAAAGCATAGACTCATAGTAGTATTGAACTGGCAACGAGAAACACAAATCTCCCGGCACCCTCATCTTTATATATAAATTGTATAATGTTCATCTTGTTTTCCAAATGCTTATCTAGGAAAGGTAATTATATAAAGAATATGCAAATGCAAAACTGACTTGTCCTCACTGCTGTTTTGTATTATAGTATTGTCCACTTGACTTCTTAGACAGTTTTATGTACAAAGAACTAGTAAAAACATCTATATGATGAAGCCTCCAATCACCTAATAGTCATGGAGCCAATCAGGCTCTTACTGGTGTTGCTCAGTCCAATGCTGCTAGGCAACTTTTCTCATGTTAATTATATTTATTTTGTGTAAATAAAACATTGTAAAGCATATAATTTTTATTTTTTTATAAAAAAATCAGTATCACAATGTATTTTACACCTACAAGGACTAAGAGTATACTTATCGCAAACTAAAAGTATATAATGCAACAGTTTAATCAATTACAGTATGATATAACATGTCTTATTACCATTTTTATGAACCTTATTTACATAGTCTATTATGACTGATATGAGTATCGATACATATGTTCTGTGTACAGGGTGGTAGAAGTATTAATGTCATTATTTTAACACATAATATTAGACCAAACGGAAAAAAAAGTCTCACACCATACTTGTCGAAAATGGAACAGTTTTGCCAGAAAAATATATTTAACTTTTATTTTTGGCAGTTAATTACTTGAGGAAGAAGAAGAAACTGTTTCAAAATTTTGAGGCAAGAGGTAAATAAAAAGTTCGCAAAAAAATCATTAAGATTTTTGTTCTCTTTAGCCGAAATATCACCTGCTGAAATAATGGCTTTCATATTCTAATACACTGTTATAGACTAAATAATATAATAAAGACATTGCACTCAAAAAGAGAAGCTCGTTTTTTGAGAGTGACAGACATGATGCCAAATTAAACCTCCCGTAGTTCTTTACACATGCATCAGCAGGTTATCTCTCTCGAATATGTCTGAGAAATTCCAGAGACGACTTTTACGTAGATATTTATTATATTGTAAAAACTGAATGAGACATTCCCAATCAATACAAAAACCACGAAATGATGAAATATTATTAACGTTTCATTGCCTTGTGTCATCTTGTCTATCATGGTGTGCTAGAACCAAATTTAAATCACTCGGAATTTTTTTTTTACACATTCTTAGATGTATATAGAACCAATTTTCACGAGATTTAAAATCATCACAGAAATTTTTTTTGCAAGTATTTTACTTTTTTTGTTTAATGACACAGCCACACCAACAAAAAAATGATCTGGTCTGCGGACCAGACCAGTGTATCCTTATGTCCTTGGTCCCGCTGAAACCGAATCCGAAGTCAGAATTGTCAGATGGGCTCATTTTTCACCCCTAACCCAAAAAAACACCCACCAAAAAAATAGTCTGTCCGGCGGACCGTGCCAGTGTATCCTTATGTATTTGGACCTTCTGAAATCGAATCCTAAGTCAGAATTGTCAAATTAGCTCCTTTTTCAGTTTATCAAACCAGTGTATCCTTACCAAATACATAAAGATGCACTGATATGGTCCGCCGGACAGACCATTTTTTTTGCGGGGGGGGAGTGTTTTTTTGGGGTTAGAGGTAAAAAACGAGCCAATCTGACAGTTCTGACTTTGGATTCGGTTTCAGCGGATCCAAATACATAAGGATACATTGGTCTGGTCCTCAGACCAGACCACTTTTTTTATTTTGGGGTGTTTTTGAATGTGTAAAAAAAAATTCTAAGTGGCATCAACTTTTATTTCAATTTGGATGTAGCACACCGTGCCATGTTTCCTTGTACAATATGTAAAGTGTTATTTGCATATATTTGTTACATGCTTGAAAATCTTTACTCGATTACACATCACTTAGAGCCAACACTGGTTTTGATGTCCTTCACCGCAGCGGTTAGGGTCTACATTGCCGAGTTGCCAGATGGAGATGCCAATGTAAATGCCCGAGGTCAAATTTTTCAAGACAGATTTATGAATGCGATTGCTCGGAGTGTCACGTCTTTATAGTATTATATTATTGGTCTTTGACACTATAATATGAAATGATATAACAACAATCATACATATTGACTTGTCTGAATAAAACTACTATTTTAACGAACATAATCTGTAAAACCATCACCTATACAACTTATCAGTTATATATTCGCCTTAAATGTCTCCTGGACAAAATAAGTTCAAGTCACAGTTATATGATACTTTGTACTGTTAATAAATACGCTTATTTAAATCACAATATAAAATATAATTCATAGAATTTTAAAATGATTTGTTTCTACTGTTACATAACTTTCAACGTAAGACTGTCCACCTTGGAATTTTTTTCCAATATAGGGAGTCTAAAATGTTTCATTTATTATGACACATCCTCAGTCGATAAATTCACTAAAATCAAACAAAAAAAACAAGGACTAGCTTTTGGAGCGCTTATCTGAGGAAGTACATGCATCAACAAATATTCCTTTTCCCCTGTTAGATATGTCTGCATAGTCTTTTTTTCCTTTTGAACACAGTCTTCTTGAAAACTGGGCATCTCTTTTCCTGAAATTAAGAAACTTTTGTTATTCATTAATGTACAAAGTTATTTGATAATCCAAGAACTTGAACAGACAAGACCATCATTTACCCAATTGTACAAGTTACTACAATAATTGACTGTTTTTCTCCATACAATCTATCTTTTGCTGTATATCCAAGCATACATGTGCATAATACCCATTCCATCTATCATATAAATATAAACCCAATTCAACATCAAGTCATACATTTTTGCCTTATTACGACGATCAAAATTAGAAATTTGCTACAAGAAAATTTTCAAATTACGCAAATAGAAATATTCGGAAAGTATACACTTTACATGCACACACAAAATTTATTCTGTTTAAATCAATATAATAGTGAATTCAAGTAGAATAAATTAACAGTACATAATTTAGTTAAAAACAATCTGTACACAAAACTTTCCTCTCTGTTTGGCACACTTTATTTGTGAATTATTTTTTCTATTGGATTTTTTTTTTACCAGAAGTAAATCAGTAGTGACAACAACATTCCGAATATTATTGTACTTTGTTAGTTTGTTATTTTTTTAAGGGTGTTCACTCTGTATATTTTTCACTAAAAGTATAGCAGGTTTCTGCTTTGATAATCGTGTTTAACTACATGACAAATATTGTCCACCATCTCATTTTTTTTCATTAATTATTTATTTTAGTGTTCACCATGTATGTTTCTTACTAGAAGTAGAGTAGTAATATTATGAGAAGATGCTTGCAAAAAATATGCACAGAATCCAGTTTGCACACATCCATCATTCTAAGCCAATGAGAACGAATTATGTCATATTCAATGCAGCAGTGGCAGTGGTAGCCTGCAGTAGAGTTGTGTTCGCTAGCGGTGATTAAATTAAATGATATAAATCTATTTTGAGTGGGAAGTATTTTCACATTTTTTGGCTGTCGGGGAGCTGTATGTAACCTATGTAAATACCAGAGTTGGCAAGTTTTAATCTACTGCATTACACAACTCCTTGACTGCGAATATTTTATTGCAATTACACATCCTTGTACCCCAGATGACGCTATGCCTCTGGTAAAAATATTCTCACACGTTGGCTCCGCATCGAACATCTTCGCATAATAATACTAATCTATATCTTATTTCTTCATTGGCAATAGCGTCAGCTATCAGCCAAATATTATTCTTCTCAGTCAAATAGTCTTGTAGATCTAGCGCCAACAGACTAATGGAATTAATTTTCGTAATCTACGTATTCCGAAAAGTAGAAATCCGAAGAGATCACAGATTGCGATTTTTTCATGATTATAATACTTCCCTTTGGTAAATGAGGGAAGTAAAAATGAACTTCAACAGTAGGGAACAATGGAAAGCTAATTGTAGATGTCGTAAATATTGATAGAGGTCAAATAACATAGAATTCCTAATTTATGGCCAATGGGGAACATGAAAAGCTAATTATAGGTGGTGCAAATGTTGGTTGGGTCAAGAAACATAACTTACCAATCAGAGAAGAAACTTTCCATATTTGATAAAACTCTGTAAAAGTCATGTAAATAATTAATTATATGCGCTTATTTTTATTTATTTATTTATTTATTTATTTACGTATAAATACATTTATATATTGTGACTAATCCTAAAAACTAAAATAAACATGAAGAGAAAAAGCGAAATACAAAGATAAGATTAAAAGTAAATAACAACAATAACAAAAATTATTGCAGTATAGCGCGTTTAGCCCGGTTTTTAAAGCCACCAAGAGATTTACTAAATAAGTCAAGTTCAGTGCAGTATTTGTTGACTGTTGAACTTATTCTATTCACCGGACTGAACATAGCGTAAGTTGTTTGACAATAAGGTACTGACAGAATGGATATATGTCTAGTATTAAAAGATGGTACATTAAAACGCATAGACTCCAAGCAATCAGGAGAACTGATGTAGTTATTAATAACTTTGAAGGCGAAACAAACATCATAATATTGACGTCTGCTATGTAAGGAACTAATTCCCAAATATGATTTTGCTTCCTCACAGGTTAAGAATATACCCCTCGTGCTCAGTTTATAGCACATAAATCTGACAAATTTGTTTTGTACAGATTCAAGCCTGTTGATATATATGTTGTAGTACGGTGACCAAACAATGTTGCAAAATTCCATAATAGATCTAACTAGAGATATATATATAAAATAGTTAATGCTCGAGGATCTGAAAAATCTTGAGCCATTCTCTTAAGAAATCCTAACATTTTATTTGCCTTCCCAATCATGTGTTCGAAATGCTCAGAAAAAGAAAGTTTAGAGTCAAATATGATACCTAAATCTTTCACCGTGGTTACGTTATGCAAGCTCACGCTATTAATACTGTAGTCAGGACTAATGGGTAACAACCTGCGACTGAATGTCATGGAATAGCATTTATCAACATCAAGATGCATGTTGTTGTCTTCGCACCATGAATAAATTGAATCAAGATTTTTTTGAATCTCAATAGATTTATCTCCAATCGAAATAGAATGTGATGCAATATCTTTTCGTATTGCAATTAATACGCCACCTCCTCTTTTTTTACTACTTGTCAAAGGAGAGCGATCGGTTCTATATACAATATACCTATCATCTATAAATTCCCTATCGGCGATATTATTATCCAACCGAGTCTCGACAAGAACTATAACTGGAAAATCTTCACAGAGAACTGCACAATAAAAGTCCTTAAGTTTTGTACGTAGACCTCTTACATTTTGGAAATAAATTGATAATTCATTAGCTATCTCTCTTGATCTCGCTCTTGATGTGCTGCTATAGATCCTGTCGAAAATTTGCCCGTCTGAAATACCGGGGTTTTCGTGGGAGAAATTCTTTAACAATAGTTTTCTTAGGCCATAAATTAGGATGGAAAAGGTTTTCGGCTAATGATTCCTTTACGCCAATTTTAAACGAGCAAATATCATTGTTCTTAGTTAGTGTAAAGCATTTAACTTCTGAAATATTTAAAGTATTAACTACATAATCGCTTATATCATCTGTCATGATGTTTGGCGAGCAACCACCTTATGTATATCCATTGACGTCTCTCAGCTGCAGAAAATGCCTCACTATCCGAGGTACCAATAATTGTTTTGCGTCGTTGATCGTTACGAACGCTCTGGTCATCATTTCTCTTGAGAATTGAACCTGATGTGCACTTCGGTTTCTGCACATGATCTGAACCCTCTGATGGCGCATTGCTGTTAGTACTGGATGTGCTAGAGTTGACACTAGTCGGTACAAGGTCAGTCTTAAAATCGGAGAGTATGCTAGGACCCTCTGTAGTTGCAGTAGCATCATTTGATATCAAAATGAAGCTAGCATCATCACGAATCAGATTTCACCATAAAATAAGTTATCAATATACCCAATGAAAAGTTTTCAGGAAGTTTTCTTTCTAACTTTCCATTGGGTATATTGATAGGCTATTTTGTGGTGAAATCTGATTCGTGATGATACCATTGTGATGATACCTTCATTGTGATACCAAATAAGTGCATACAATTATATTATTTACATGACTTTTACAGATTTTTATCAAATGTGGAAAGTTTTTACCTGCCATTTACTTAAAATGGTTCACAAATAGCCTCGTATGAGGAATTGAAACTTAGCTGCTCGCTAATAAATACGAAACGACAAATAATGACAGAATTAAATAGAATTCTGAATTTTATCTCCCATTGACGGAACGACGGAAGAAGGAAATTATAGGACAAACTGGATAAATTTTTAGAAAATCTGGCAATCGATTATGGGGTTTCGACAGAAGTGATTTTTTAGTAAATGCTTGTTTAATATTTTAAAACAACAATGAAAAGAAAAAGAGGTTAAAGTATGTAATTTATTGTTATCAACATAATTTGATTTAAATAAAAATGTTTGTTTTTTTAGTTTTTGTTTTTAATGTAACAAAAAGACAATGCTAAAGTATATTCATCGATAAACGATAGTGCTGGTAAACAAATAAAAACTGGATTTCTGACGTTTCAGGTTATGTTAGAAAACTAGAGGTCACCAGATCGTCATGACGGCAATTTTAAATCATGAGGACAATTGTAAATATTCGTGAAAAATTTGGAAACTTTCTGAGACTTTTGGAAACTTTCGGGAATATTCAAAAATGTTATAGGAAACTCTCATTTTTATCAAAACTTCGTTCCGGAAACTTTCCAGGAAAGTTTCCTTTACCCATCTCTGCCTTAGACGTTAGACTTAAGGTAGAGTGGCGAAATCAGGGAAATGTTTCAATTTATTTGAGATGTCATAACTAACTTAATCTTATTTTTCATTAAAAATAATTTAGAATTCAATGTAAGCAAGTGAGTATATACAAGCTTTAAGTCTTTAGCTTGATTTCTCTGCAGATCTTCTATTTACTATGTGGCCCCTTTTTGGTTCAAAACCTGTCATGCTACCACACCAGAATGTTGCGTACAACATATCTCATATTTTTAACAGAATTGTGACTATTACCTAAGCTCTTACAACTTTTTGGACCTGACAGGAAGATGACTCAAAATTATGTCATAACTCTACTATGACTTAAGACAAATTGGATAACTAGACCATAGTCAAGGTTCACCACTTATACTGTCCCAACATTTTACGGCGCTAACGGTAACACCTAGTTATATAAAGAATATATAAAGGTAACGAAGTTATATAAGAAAGGTTTCAGTAGGCACCTAGTCACCAACGTTTATTAAGGTTTTATAAAATTACTGTAAGCTACAGGTATATAAGGAAGTGTTATAAATATTTCCATCACCATTTTATAAAACCTACAGTAATCATTACTATAACATGTTTGTATAAGGTTTGCTGTTACCTTTATTATAAAACTAATATTTCCTAGGTTATATAGCAGTATTGTTAATTACCTTTATAAAATCTAGGAAATATTAGTGCTTAGATGTGTATACTATAAAACTTTTGGTAATTAATTTAGTAAGGAAAATTCCTTCCATTACACTCAGTGAAGCATGTTACCCTTATAAACCTTGATAATGCATCATGGCTGCTTTTGTATTTGACACATAGAGTGTTTATAAACTTAACTATGGAGAATAACTTATTAAAAACCTGGAAAAAAGTAAAATACAATAGTGCATTTCGTCGCAATTTTCAAAAAATTTTTCCAGAATTTTAAATTCAGTACCATTTGGTACCAAAAGTGTAAATTCATATCAGGTGTCATCATCAAATTCATTAAAAAAATGCACAATATCCAATCAAGAAGATATATCTCTACACAAAAACGAAATATACTAGAGCAAGATACAGTACATATTAAAAACAAAAATACCCATAATAATAGTAGGAAATAGTAGTGAAACTGCTTTACTTATTTGTGACAATATTGAGACTCTCAGTGAAATGAATCATGAGGGACAATGGTTAATGAAGGCAATCTGTGTCCTGGTTCTTTTTAGTCTGTACTATTTTAAAAGGCATTACTATTAAACCACACAGTCACATGCACACGTATTTTTTCAGGTTATAATAAATAAATGACATAAGTAGGTATATAAGAGGTATATAGCATCACTACAAGTAATGTATGTTGCTATAATATTTTTAAAGGACATCTGAAGGGCTTTAAGTTTTATAATAACACTTTTAAAAACATTAGATTACTCAAGAGTATGTAGCGAACCTAAAGTTTTATACCAACACTATTTAGAGGTATATAGTATTATTTGAGTTTATATAAGGTCACCATGAGTGATATTACAGTTTCCAGCGAACTTCATTGCTTTCTGCCATGATGTTGAGTTAGAATGGAGAATTTAACATTTTACTTATTTTTGCTATCTTGAAGTCAAAATATGCACTTATTTGGCGTTATGTTATAGAGAAAACACTTTTATTAAGTTTTTATATGTAATTTCTAAAAAACGCATTTATGCATTTTCAGATCCGTAAATTAAAATTAACTATTAAAGCGTATTTCAGAAGCCCCTGCAATTTTTGGGAGAATTTTGTTCATGTTTGCAGTAATAAATCGCTCGCAGTAGAATTTTGACCTAGGCGAATGCGAAAACTTAGTAAATAAAGTACCTACAGTTGATTATATTATACATCCATGTTCATTTTATTTCATAAAATGACAGACAAGGTCAACTTGGAATATTTGATTGCAAGAAGAAAGTAGGTACATATGAATGATATGTATCCAAGAGAGAAAATATATATTTGCGTCACAGAAGACAGAAATACAATTAAGTAACGGTGATCTGGTGACAGAAATATTACCAACACCATATTATATGCAAAGTTTATAGGGGTAACTGAAACGTTTATATTACTACGTTTCATCACCAAAGGTAATAGTCAGGTTATATAAGAAGTTATATAAAGGTAACGAGAATGTTTCTATTACTGTTGGTTATAAACTCTGAAGTTATATACTGTTACTAAACAAAGGTGTTGGCGACCCTTATAAACTGCTCCATTTAAGTGCTTTAAGACGTTTATAAGGGTAACAGAAATATTACTAACACTATATTATATAACTTAAAGTTATTTAAGCTTAGTGATGGCAGATTTATAGTTACTATTATATAACCAAAAATGTTTATTGGAGTCCCCATATCAACTTAACATTCACACCAGCATCAGCTGCATTTAAAAAAAATTCCTAAAAATTATTCTTACCCTCTTCCTGGCAACTCCATTTCCTCTACCAATACATTTCTGACATACAGATGGTCGTTACACCAAAATAAGCACAACGTTCTTGGCTCTAGAACATTCATGTCATATTCCCAATTTAATTCCACTTTTCTAACATTCCCTGCCAGATCCACAGGATGTGACACCACAGTGGTGTAAGAGGAACCATGTTCTAATTTTGTATCCCCGGAAGGAGTTAAATCCATGTGAATTATACCGGCTGGGCTGTAGATGGAGGCTTTTAGGTGGCCTTGAACCCAACTTTCTGCATAAGCTGGATGGGCTAATTCTATGCTGACTCTGTACATTCGGTCTAAAATTGAAAATTATTATTTACACAGAACCTTTTCATTAAAAAATTGCAATGGAAACATCTTGAATGCTAAACAAATATTCAAAACGAAACAAAAAAACAAAAAAAAATGCATGGTACACTGGAGGAACAAGATTTTGTTCTTTCACCCTCAGTCACTGTAAATTTAAAGTTTTAAATGTCAACCTACTTTTTATGACATCAAATTAAAGCAACTAAATACTATGTCCACGAAAGAAATTTTTTTTGTTAGTTTATTTTTGAGTAATAATTTTTTAAACCATGAAAGCTTTGAAAATAAAATAAAAACTTACGGCAGTATGGGTATTCTCGCCCAGTGGTTAAGTAATACTTCATGCCAACAGTTTCCTGCAACTTTGCTTGTGGTTGAACCTCGTTTTCCAGCAAGCCAGGCGTAGTATCTGCGTGATATCCCATAATAGCACAATTTGTACCCGGCTTACATGTGAAACAATTCCCTTCTCTAAACTGGTTGAAATTTGAGCACTGATGGGCTAAAAAAATTGAAGCAGATGCTAATAATTATTTATTATTATGATTGAATTTAAAGTACATTCTATTATTTTGTAGCTATTTAAAACATGTTAGTAGTATGTTTGGATCATAGTAGAAGCAGTGCTAGTTTTTATGTCAACTTCTCTTTGACCCAATATTTTGAATGCTACTGAAAGTTTATAAATGCCAAAATTGTAATTTATAAATGTCAAATATAAAAATTAAGAATATCTCTTGAATAATTTTTCCAAACTTCCATATATGAGGTATCTCTTCCCAATGCGGAAAAATATAAGGTTTCCTAACTTGTTTCGCAAATAGCTATTATACCTTAGCCAGGAAAGAAGGATAGTGAGAATTAAACAGTCGATAGTATCGAGTGGCACATGTCATTGAGCAATGTTGATTCAATAAGCCTTTGTAAAACTTATTGTAAATTACACCCCCTCCAAATTTAAACGCCAATAGGATCTGTTGCACACACCAATCACATTCTTTTATTTTTATACTCCTTTCCCGGCTAAGGTATAGTTATTCTTACCTATATAAGGACACTGAGTGTTTATGCTATCAATAAATAACTTTATAGCTCGAACATGATTGCATGCTACAAGAACTCTAGAAGCTTCTTCTAAACCATCCCTAGAAGAAATTTTTTTTATTAACAATTAATTGAGGTAGTTTATGTAAGAAAGATATCGAGAATTTCTCAAGTTAAAATAAATTGTTAATAATGTAGAAAATATAATTGGAATAACAAAGTTGTATAGACTTTATTAGAAGCCTCTTATTAAATATGGAAATATGTCTAAATAGTATGCAGGTAATATAACATGCACAGGGTGTCTCAAAAATAAAGGGACCCAGCATAAATATAGCTTCCTGGGGTTTCTAAAATTACCCTAAACAACAATGTATGCCTTCTTTAAAATCTCATAACTTCCTAAGGAAGCAGGTACTTTTGAACTAAGATATATTTGGCCCCATTTGACTTTGGGAAGCTATATTTACGCTAGGCTCCTTTACTTTCCAGACACTGTATATGATTATAAAACAAAATTTGTTTAAGTAGGGAAATTAAGTAAAGAAATTGTATTGAGGGCGGATTGGTTTGTAGAGGCCCATATAGGGAGGCTTATGTAGCAGCCCCCCCTAACGCTTTTTGACAAAATATTTTATAAAAAAGTAAATGGGAGGTGATAGACAGAACAATAGTTTAGTCATAATATATAATAAATAAATATAACTCACGTACACCGTACACTGTACGTGAGTTTAGAAAAACCTAATGATGAAATTTGTCATTCGATATATTTTATTTTAAAATGTTAAATGCCTCTATGTTTCAAAATCAAAACCAGCAAACATTTCACAGATGGTCCAAAGATACTTTTTGAAGCTATCAGAACATCACGGTACCTAAATTAAAATTTATTGCAAGTTATCAACCCAGTGATTGAGCGAAACGCTTTCTTCGCTCATCCTGAAAATTTGATTCTTGCCATGACAGTGGATGAAAGAAGACCTATCAGAGAACTGGGACTACGCAGACTACTGAAAGCTCGATCACTTTCCAAGGGAAAGATCATTCGAAATTTCACCACGCCAAAACTAAATTTTGAAGCAACAGACTACATCGATGATTTGGTGGGATAGTTTGAAAATCTTTCCTCCTCCACTATTAAGAAAAATCAAGAATGAGGACATCATAAAAATGATAAAGACAGACACATCGCCGCAACCAGATTTCCAAAGTTTCCCTTGTCATATCCAGGCGGTTGAACGCTGTGTCAAACTTGTGACTGAAGTATTTCAAAAAGTGTGTGGCGCTGACGCAAGAGACGGATTCATACGAACTACCCTCTTATCACGAAGTATTATGCCCGAATTTTCCCAAAAATCAAACTTTAAAGTGATTGATTAATGATTATTGAATAAAGAAGTTGAAAATACAAATATGTTTATCATTTATATAGACTGAACATAAAATTGATAAGCTACGAAATATAGCCGTTTTTAGAGAAAATCCAGTTTTTTGAGCATTTTGCACAAACACTAAATATTTTCAATTTAAGGGTTTTAATTTTTTTTCGTATTCCCTATACCCCAAACTTCACATTAGGACCTATAGCGCTTATTTAGTATTAAGTTTAGCAGTTATAAAAAATTAATTAAAAAAAGCGAAATTTCGACATTTTTTAAAATTTTGAGCGCCACGCGCGAACGGAAGATGTTTTTTTTTATTTGAAATTTTTTTTTTTTTCATTTTGCTTAGCTAGGCGATAGGTAACTTTTTTGAGGTACAGCGATATAAAAAAAAAAGTGTTTTTTCGGCCCACTCTCATGAGTATATCTTACTGCCAGATGTATTTTTGCATGCCTCCAATGTTGTGCAAAACATTAAGAAGTAATCATGTTGAGATGCCACAAGGACAGCAGATAGGGTAGCATAGTGGGACCTACTTCGCTATACGCAGGAGGACGAAAAATCGAATTTACCATAGATAACGGCTGTGAAAACTTACCTCAATGATTAAAAGAATACTTTTTAAAATGCATTAAGGGGGATGTTATTAAAATGCACGGGATTTATATCTATGAGACTCTGGAGAAAGACGTCATAAAAACATTACCTTTTGTAACATCAGGTCTCTAAAAGACATCTTATGGATGCCTTTCGGGCATAAAAAGACATTCATAAGACATCTTCAATATCGAAATCGGATGTCTTTAAGATGTCCTTGTGCTGTTTGGGATATGTCCGGAGCTATTAATTCTACGTAAGTTTTTAAAAACTAATCAAATTCATTTTCAGTTTATTATAAACTTTTTTATTGGTTTTTTTGCTAAATATGATACTTTTCGAGTTATTCGACGAAATATTGATATACCTGTTTTCTCAAGCTAAAATTTTTTGTCATTATAACTTATAGACTATCAACTTGTATGAAAAATTGCATAGAACCTTTTTTTTTTTTAATTTGGCCTCTTTTAGTTCCAATGTTTTTTTTTTGGTACCACTCCATATAAATTAAGTTCCGTGAAATATAATGATTTTTTTTTTTTGATGAATTTATTAAGATATGAAAAAAACGAAAAAAGAATTTAATTCACCTGACAATTTTTCTAAATTAATACCTTTAATTACAGTATTTTACTAACTTTAACATTGTACATTGCATCATTGATTATAAAATCATATAATTTAAAATTGTATACCTTATCAATGTCAGTGGAACCAATGGTGTTTGTGTTATATCACACCCGGGCTGCTCTTTTCCATCGTTAGGGTAGAAATCTAAATGACCGCAAGGTTGCGACATGCCATATCCTAAAATATTCAAAAAGTTATTTGTAATAAAAAAATTTGCAATATCTTTAAACTAATGCTTAATATACCATATCCTAGTTATATCACGTGATCTACTCTGCCGACGTACCCAGAAAGAAGATACCTTTTCCATCGGTATGAATAACATCAACCAGTTCGGCATCAGAGGGATCAAGTCGGACATGGGATGGCATACTCTAAAATAATGTAAATAAATAGTTAATGACGTATCGTTATCTAGGATCATAAGATAAGAAAAAAGGTGTAAAAATCCTTAAATACTAAAATGTCTTAAACTAATATTTATTTTCGTACAGATTTTGAAATTAAAAAGCCTTTTTATTCCAGTCACATCCGCTTTTTTTCCCTTAAACTATTTGGGTGTCAAAGGGGAGGCTTTGAATTTGGAAATTCTAAGTCGATTGGAAAGCCATAAAAATTTTTTGCAAAAAGTACGAAAGTTCATCTAATGTTAAAAGTAATTTTAAGAGAAAAACAGCTGTAAACTCTGCTTAAATAAAAAAACTCGATATAAACATTGTATTCTTCACCGATTTATTTGTTTGGGGACTCTTATCTTGAATTACAAATGAAAGTTTAATCAAACAGATATATATTTTTTTTTTTTTTGGAAAATTTTGAATGAAAATCAAGGTATTGAGAAAAGGACAGGACGCCGAGTCTAAAGGCGTATTTTATTGGACAACGGCAAAAAATAAATAATAAGGAATTGAATAATTTATTTTAAGTAATTGAGAACTTATGTATTCTTAGAATTCGTCTGGCATTATAGCAATAATAAATGACAACATTTGTAAAAGAAGAATATTATTTCGATTACTTATGACTACGATAATAATTGTAATTAATGCTACAATTATTATGTGAGTATGAGGATTCGAATTATTTTCTTCCAATTGAAATTTGTGTTTCTCCTCATTTTGCTAATCATATTTTCATGGTGTTCTTCATTAATTTGAAGATGGGTTGAATAGATCAGATGGTCAGTTATTTTATTAGCTCATGATGCTGACGTAACACACACCACAAATAATATAAGCTACATTATCCCTGAAGGCCTGAAAATAGTTTTGTGCGAGAAGGGGTACACATTTCGAGACAAGAGTCGCACACTCAGTATCGTTAGAGCAATGGCACGTAGTGGATTCATCGATTGTAGCTATGTCTGAAATTTGGTATTTGGTTTACTGTGTTGATTTCGAAACTCTTTTTCCTCTACGAAAAGTCTGGTAAAAGTCGAAAAAAAAAAATTGTATTTACGAACGAAACTACGGTATTATGAAAGTACATCAAATCCACATCCCCACACCAAAATGTCAGACGAAAACTACGGGACGGTTTTTTTCGGGAAATTTTTAAAAATTTCAAAAAAAAAATTTTTGTAGTTACGGACGAAACTTTGGGTAGGTACTTGTTCTATTCAACGTCAATAATGTCGGAAAAACAATTTCAGACGTTTTCCATGGGCCGATTTTGAGATATAAGGGTTGAAAGTTGCAAAATTTTGAAAAAAAAATTTTGTTTTCTAAAAGTTGGTAAAATGGGGTTGAAATTGATGAAAACGTCTGAATACCTCATTATGAGTTCTTAAGAGGTTAAAACATGATATATTTAGCTTTCAGACGTTTTCAATGATTTTCACCCTTAAAGTGGTCAGTTTGTGACTCTTTTACACGTTTAAAAATGTTTCGAAACTGATAAAAATGCTTTATTTATGCCAAATCAATGAAAACGAAATATATCATTTTTGAACCCCTTAAGAACTTATAATGAGCTATTAAGACGTTTTCATCAATTTCAACCTCATTTTACCAACATTTGAACAAAATTTTTTTTCAAAATTTCGCAACTTTCAACCCTTATATCTCAAAAAACGAACAAGTATCCAAAGTTTCGTCCGTAAGTACAAAATTTTTTTTTTTGAAATTTAAAAATAAATTTCGCCATAAAACGTCCCGTAGTTTTAGTCTGAAATTTTGGTGGGGGGATGTAGAGTTGATGTTCTTTCATAATACCGCGATTTCGTTCGGAACTGAGAAAAAATGTTTTCGACTTTTATTCCCCCCCCCCCCCCCTTTGTATCTCCGCTCGGATCCATTTACCAGACTTTTAGTAGAAGAAAAAAAGTTTCGAAATCGACTCAGTAAACCAAATACCAAATTTCAGACATAATTACATTCGATGAACCCATTACGTGCCATTGCTCTAAATAGTATCGAAGTATAGGTACTATAGTACCTAGGATTAATATCTTTTTCCGGAAAAATCCCAGTGCCGCGACAGGGAATCACACCCAGGACTCCAGGACCCCTATTCTCCAGTCGAGAGAATGGTCATTTCGGGAGAAAGGAAAGGGAAAAAATAGAAAACATAATGAAATAAAAAGAAAAAAAAAACCCGATTCAGTTCTCCTAAGCTGGAGAATAGGACCCCAGGGTGAGAGTCAACTGTGTTTGCCTTTCAACCACTCTCTATTCCAATTTTGCTAAAATTTGTTATGGTCACAACTCTATACTGCTATGGTTTATTATTTTTTTCCTGTGTCTAGGCCAATCAATTATGTCCCCTTTATAACTTAGAAAGCTCACAATGAACCTATTGGAGATTATTTGAACCACTTTATGCCAGGATTTTTCCATAAACGATTTGAAGTTAAAAATAATGGGTCAGAAGTAATATTTTACCCTATTCCAGTTTATGAGATAAACTGTCTAAGATTATTTAGCAAAACGTTGGCTAGTTATTGGACTATAAATTATGCATTTACTTTAGATCTAGTTGACATAAATATAAGAAAGTTATGTAAACCACTTCAAATATTTTTTATTGTCATATTATCACTATTAAAAAGAATATAAGTTATCTTATTGGGCAAAAGAGAGATCTAAAACTTTTGCATATAAACTATGTTAAGTAAATGTCAGAACAAAAAAACCCGCTCTGCAATCTACCTTTAGATTAGATTAGATTAGATTAGATTAGATTAGATTAGATTGAAGGGAGGAGCTGGCCGCTTAGCCTTGGCCACCGCGACCCCTTTGGATCTATTGTGGCGCTCCTAATCTAATTCATTTAGAGTTCCTCATCCAGCTTTGTCTTTTGTACCAGGCTCCAAAGCCTTGATAGGGGCTCCTTAGTATAGCTATCCGCTCTTGGTTTTTCCTCACCAAGTATTTGGAATCTCAGTCTGGCTAGGCCTTCACAATGGCACAGCACATGTACTGAGGTTTCCTCTTCCTCTTGACAGAATCTGCATGTTGCATCATCTGCCAGACCCATTAGACTCATATGCCTATCGAGTCTACAATGTCCAGTTAGAAGACCCACTATTATCCTAATGGCCTTTCTACTTTTGCCTAGTAGATCTTCCGTGAATTTGGCCGACCGTTCTTTAATGAACTCTTTGGCCTGTCTCTGTCGCGGGAAACTCTTCCACCATTCTAGGGATTTGTCCTGTACCCATTTATTAATGGATTCTCGTTTGCATGGCTTAGCCACGCCACAAAAGGGTTCGGGGCCTACCAGGGCATTAGATGCGCCTTCCCGAGCCAGCTCATCAGCCTTTTCATTTCCCCTGTGTCCCTCATGTCCTGGTACCCATGCCACGGTCACTTTGTTCTGACTTCCTAGGTCCATAAGTTAATACAATCCCATACTAGTCTTGAGTCGACCTGCATGGAATCGATTGCCTTTAGCGCCGCTTGGCTGTCGGAAAAAATGGCAATTGACTGGTTGACAGTTCCTTGCCTCATTATTTCCCTTGCACAATACTGTATAGCGGCCACCTCTGCCTGAAATACTGTGGCATGTAAATCTACCTTTAGATTCTGATTTATAAAATATTAGTTGTTGAATTGCCAAAACCACTGGTAACGCTGAAACTCTGCTTATACCATAGTTATTCAATTTAAGGGAATCTCACGAGCAATTTTTTTTCTGCAATCGTGCAGCCACTCGCAAACGTATTATTGTGTCTTATCTCAACAAAATTATTTATTAATAAAATTATTAAATATATAAAAAAAGAAAAAAACCATCCTAACACAAAAGGGAAATATTTCAACAAACCGCAATGGGAAAAAACAGGACATACACTTCTCGCCCAGGAGTCTTTCAGGGCATTTAAAAAGACCACAGCAAGGAGGGGAATTACACGAGGAAAAACATGGGGACACAAACAAGGGTGGATGGCACCGTGGGGCAAATGGGCAAATGCCCGTCGGGCCGGGCAGGGCCAGTCCGAGGTAAATAGGCATTATTTTCTGCGGACAAAACCGACGGCCAAAAAAATGTAAACGGCAGCATTTTTCCCCCTCAGTCCTCACTTAGAATGAAAAAAATCTCAGATGTAATTTTCAGGCTCCTCTGTTACAAAATTGGCCAATAACAAACATTGCTAGATATCATTTATAAAAAGTTATTAATTTTGCGTGTTCGTCCCAAATTCTGCAAAATAAATCGATATTGACAATAATGTTTCTAGATATCGTTGATTTTCCAATATTTTATACATTTATGTGCAAATCACACATTTTAAAATTTCACAGAAAAAAGGAAAATTCGTTTGATGAAACTGAAAATGTTTTTGCAACTTCTCATTTTAGAGCATTTGACCTTGAAAAATATAAAATTTGGACGCCTAAATTTGAGGTTTTTTTTCGTACAGGTTGGGCCGTTTCCTTCAAATTGCCAGGCCGGTTGGACTGACCCCATCCACCTGTGGATACAAAGTTAAATTATAAACTAATGTTTGTTTCTATCAATAAACCAGTAGTGGCATCATAGATTTCCTGTGAATTAAGAGACAGTAAAATAAAAGTTAAAAGGAGCCATCATTTAAGTTGAAGTTATATTTCTAATTTAATTCATCAGTAGCGTTCATTTTTCACCCTATAAAAGTGTGGTCTAAGCAGAGATGGGTAAAGGAAACTTTCCAATAAAAGTTTCCAGAAAATTTTCGGGAGTTTCCAAAATCAGAGATGATAAAGGAAATTTTCCATATGAAAGTTCCCAGAGGAAACTTTCCCGGAATTCTCAAATATTCCAATATTTTATTGAAAATTTCACACCTCTACTTTAAGATACCAATAAGATACCTTAATTTTGACTAGTTACCATGGCAATTAAAAAAATTTCCGGAAATTTTTTCGAGGCGCCACGATATTTAAGTGAAAATTTTTTGACAGTTGAAAAGGTAAACATATGATCTACAACCATTAAATAATGTAGATATACCTGTGAATAATGCAAAATTTCTGAATTAACATTATTATTTATTATTCGCTATAAAGTTTCATTAAACAGAAAATACAAATTTGTTAAATTATTATGCATTAACAATTTATAATTCAAAAAACGTAGGATGTACAATAATAATAATAATAATAATAATGAAGTTTATTTACGAAAAGGAAAGAATATATTACATAGTAATGTTTCATAAGGAAACGTAGATGTAAATAAACAATAACCCACTAAGGCGAACCTTGACGTGGGTGTACACCTGTCTGTTCATACATCCCATTACTCTAGTAGGGAATCTGATTACATAAACAGCAAGGTGTGAAACATATTATTAATATCTACAAGTACTAATACCGTTGAACGTTAAAACTAGAAAAATAAAAAATAGAAAAAATATACCAATTCAGGACTTACAATACTAATGTAAATACAACTTTAAAATATAACTCTTAAATATAACTTTGAAATGGACGGCAATGGCGCCAACTCTAAAATTACATTTGAAAATTTCAATGTTTGTGCATTCAGATAAAATACAGAGGACTAATACCTTGTTCATTAGTTTAGTTGATTAATTAATGTGTTAGCAATTTTAAATTTATAGATATGTTTATTCGTGTAGTATGAATAAGTAATAATTGTTTCTATTTCCGCTCATTACCATTCTAAAACCAACACCAATATTCGTGACCATCCAGAGGCAGTAGCAAAAACCGAGTAACACGAATTTTTATATATGGTTATTTTTGGGAAGTATCAGGTGTTTTAATTATTTTTCCTGTCTATTAATTGGTGTATTTTATTAACAGGTGTGAGAGAGAGCCACGACTTCAAACGAATCTTAAGCTGTATAATAGAATGGGTATTTATTACTTCGCTTGGAACTTCAGCATATATCAGTGGACTTAGGTAAGCAAAACCTCTTTGACCAACAGTTTTTTTTATTTTTGGAATTTGCGTTGTTTTTGCCTTAAGACGTGTATCATGTTGGTGTGCAATTTGCGGCAGGGAATTTTTATGTTTGTGATGTCTTATTACCAGGCTCTGGAAATATAGTTGTCGTATATCAAATACATTGCTTTCCCTAAAAAAGTAGGTCAGTTGGATAGGTGTAATTTTTGCCATATATTATTTTCAGTAGCCATTTTTGCATAATATGTAGCTTTTTCAGGTGGTTGTTTGTTACACCTCCCCAAACTACAAGTCCATAGGTTAAATGTGTTTGTATTAAGGAATAGTATAAAATTTTTAGTTGTTCGATTTCAAACACATTTTTGTAAAACTTAAAGCTTCCTATCATGCATCTAAGTTTAGATACAATATGGTCAACTTGATAATTCCATCTGAGGTGGCTGTCAATAACTATTCCCAAGTATTTTATATTATTCTTAGCTGATATGGTAATTTCTTGATCATCAATTTTGAAGCATATGTTATTATAGTGAGGTAATTTGTCTATGTAACTAGTATATGGCATAAAAAATGTTTTACTAAAGTTTATTGTTAAAAGTCTGTTATTGAACCATTGGATTACTTTTATAAAATCTTGTTCCACCAGAGTTTTTAGTTGTTCCCAAGTGTTATTTTTGTAAAATATAACTGTGTCATCCGCGAAACTGGTAATCTTTCCCTGTATATTAATGTGGAAAAGATCATTAACATACATATTAAATAGCAACGGTCCCAGAACTGTACCTTGAGGCACTCCAAATTCTACTGTTCTTTCTGAGCTTATAGTATTCCCAATTTTTACAGACTGTTTCCTATTTGATAGGTAGCTGCGTATTAGATTTAATGCAACTCTCCTAAAACCAATATTTTCTAGTGCTTTAATTAACTTGTTGTGACAAACTGTATCGAAGGCTTTGGCTAGGTCGACAAAAACGCACAGTGATGGTTCTCCTTCGTCTACAGCATTATATATTTTTTCCATTACACTCACCATTGCGTCACTTGTCGACCTAGCCTCTCTAAACCCGAACTGTCTGTCTGAAAGAAGTTGGAATTTATTTAAAAAGTTCGTAATACGTTTTTTTAGTATTTTCTCAAAGATTTTTGCCAAGCTGCTTATTAATGATATTGGTCTGTAGTTTTGCACGTTTGTTTTATCACCATTTTTGAAAATAGGTCTTATCAGAGCATTTTTAAAAATATCTGGGAAAGTACCTGTTTTTATAGAAATATTGAGTATATAGGCTAATATTTTGGAGATATAGTTTACTATGAGCTTTAAAGTTTCCGGCCTAATGTTGTCTAATCCTGGGGATTTATCCTTTTTTAGCGTGCCAATGTCCTCTTTCACCTCAGTTTCGGCTATATATATAGAGTTTTGCTGCCTAGTAAAGAACGAGGTAATATTCTGATTAGTCACAATATTGTTTGCTAACTTCTTTCCTATATTACTGAAGTGCTCAACAAAAACATCTGCAATTTCTTTTTCATTCGTGGTTAATTTATTGTCTTCTGTTTTTACTTGTGTTATTTCATTTAACTCTCTATTTTTACCATTGATATTTTTTAAAGCATTCCACAAATTATTAGGGCAGTTTTTATTATGATCAATTAGTTTTTTATAGTAATTAATTTTCGCAAGTTTAATAATATCATTTAATTTATTTCTATATATCTTGAACTTTTTTAATAATTCGTCATTATTTGGATTTTTTATTACATTTTTATGCATCTCATATTTAGTGTTAACAGATTTTATTAGTCCAGTTGTCATCCACTCTTTCCTTTTTATTTCATTTCTTTTTAGTTTTTTTTGTTGAGTACAATTTTCTATAGCCTTCAGTAATTTGTTTAAAAACAATTTGGCTGCTTTATTTGCATCTCGTTCACTATAAATTTCTTCCCAAGTTTCATGTTTCATTAGATGTATTAGTTTATTTCTATTTAGGTAATATTTAATGTTTTTACTATTTAAGATATTTGCGTTTTTTATTTCAGATGCAGTTTTTATTTGGAGCAGAGTAGCATAGTGATCAGTCAAATGTATTTGTAGGATGATTGGTGTAAGGAAGGTCTCTGGTATTTCTGAATTAATAAATATATGATCGATGCAACTTTTGCTGTTTTCCTTTTCTCTTGTATAGTTATTAATAGTTGATACAAAACCCAATTCTGCTAATATATTAAGGTATTCTTCAGAAATGTCGTCATTTCCAAGAATATCAATGTTTATATCTCCGACCAAGATCTTGATATCTTTGTCTTTACTGATTTTTTTTAAATAGTTATTTAAATTTTCATTAAAAATATTGGGATTTGTAGATGGCGACCTATACACAGCTATTATATGGATTTTTTGATTTTTATAGTTTAATTTCAAACTAATTATCTTTATATCGTCAAAGTCTACGATTTCGTAGTTATAATTTAAACTATTTTTTATGTAAATAACGACCCCATCATTTTGATTTAAATTACCATTGTTATATATCATATTATAGTTAGGAATATTTAGTAATTTTAAATCGAATATTTTCCACGTTTCCGTCAGAACAATAACATCAAATTTTTTTTTAAATTCGCTTAACACAACTCTTAGTTCATCAATATTTTTTTGATATGCTTCTAATGTTATTTTGATATATTTCAAAGTTATCTGTATTTTCGCTGAATAATATTTTGTTACAGTCATTCATATTTTGTACTATTTTTGTTTCTATTTTTTTAATATGAAAATTTTTTATGTATGGGTCCATTTCAAAGTTTATTACAGAATAAAATTTTTCAGGTAACACACACTTAAAATACTTCTATAAACACACAGGTAACACAATCTTAAAATACTTCTATAAAATACACGTTAAAAGCAATTACATAATATAATAATAATATATATATTAAGGTATTAAGGCAATTTTGATTAATTTCTCTAATATAGAGTAAAGGAGTTTTTTTTTTTTACAGTGTGTTTTTGTTTCCTTTTCATTAAATCTTGGTGAGGATCGACTCGGCTGTTCATTAATAATTTGATTTACAAATTTGCGTTTTTTTGCTAAATTTCCGCTAATTTCAGGTACGTGCTCGTCCTTGCTCAGCTCGGCTTGATTATTTATGGTCTTACTTGGTGTCGGTGGAGCACTGTTGGCTTTCTGAGTTTCTAAACATTCTGACCTTTTGTCATTTGTTTCGAGTTCATTGTCACTATCCTTTTCGTTCAGAAATAGTTCTTCAGCATCGTATACCTCTTCGTTTATGTACAACTTTTCGCCTTTTATGTAGGCGTTTAATTTCTTAGCACGTGCTTCATTTAGATGTTGACGTAATATTTTTTGTTTTCTACGCTCCTCTAATGTAAGTTCTTCAGAAATACTTATGTTAGTGCCTTTCAATTTCTTACAATTTTTTAGCACCGTTTGTTTTGTTAGATATGACGTAAACTTGACTATTATTGGTCTGTCTCTCTTCTTTTTACCTATTGCATATATATTGTTTACTGCTCCTTCGCTTATATTAATTTCTAGTAACTGGTTTAATTTTTGCAGTGTAAATTTTAGAACATCATTTCCTTCTTCATATCCAAGATTAAAAACTATTATATTATTTTTCCTCAGTTCTTTTTCTAGCGCCTTATATTTGATTTTTAACTCTAGAAAATTTTTTTCCAATTCTTCTCTCTTTTCGGTTTCTTTATTAATTGATTGTTTTAATTGGTCAACCTCAGTTTTTATGTAGTTCTTTATATCATCTGCTTGCTTCTTATTTGTTATTTCAATAAATTGGGTTAATTTCTCGTAGAGGTTCGGATCTTCATTCATATCTAATATTGGGTTTATAAGAATATTTTGCTCACACTATAGATATGTATTAATTATACTATTTATCGACTATCAGCTAGAGTTTTTGTGGTTTTTTGTCCTTCTGGTTTTAAAATATTTCAATGTATGTTGTATATTGAAATGTTTTCTTGTATCTGTTTATTATAAATAATATTGCTATAGAACGCTCTACTAGCTATTATTATAAACTATTAGGTGTATTAGTTGTCTATAGGTTGTTTATGGTGAACAAAATTAAATTACTTTTTATTTTACTCACTATTTTATACCATTTACTGGGAGCACTACTACCTCGATGTACACATGTATATCATGTATATCATCACACAAACATAGTAAGATTTAAATGTTGCTTGAATTCTAACCCATCCTCTCTTCTTAATGGTGAATAGGAAGGTGACGAATTAATTAGATGTCTGTGTTTTAAGACATATGTAATATTTTGAAACAATTTTGTTCAAATCTCTTTTACGCAAAAGGCCATATTTACTTGACATCTGCAGCAGACTTTCTTGGATTTTCGTAAACAAACCATTCGACTCTAACGCTTCCTGATCGCAATCTTCCATTAAATTCGTTAAATATATTAATCTTAGACGACATATTTGCGCTTGACTCAACTCTTTGCAGTATTTACATAAATTGTACTTTTCAAAGCATACCATTTTTCTCAAATTGTTTAACGCAAATGCTTACAAGAAATGTTTTACATAAAAATATCTTTGTTTGCTGGTTTACTATACAGTAACTTAATGTAATTTACCAATATAAACCTCATCTGTCAAAAGCATGGCCGCCTATATCACGGCCACCTACTACAACAAACCGTGTTAATATTATATTTTTTAAATTAGAAGTGTTATGGATTACTTTAACAAAAAATACATTTCTACCACCTTTAGTAACCTAAAATTATTAAAGGGCGATAGACTGAACTAATACCCATCTGAGTTTTAGCATTTGGTGTAACTAAAGTTGGTAATTTTTTTTTATTTAACGAAATATGGTGGATATAACTATATGATTTTTTTAGAATTTATTTCATGTTGAACTAATATCTTCATTGGCAAATCTCTAATGATATCGGCTAATAAGCAAAATAGTAACGAAATAAATTTAATTATTATAGGTTTTATTAATATTAAAAACACAATTATTATAAATGTTTGTGGGCTGGCTTGAATTGGTGGGTTGAATCTGGGTACTTTCTGTTTTATTTTGCATTGTGCTCTGATCATGATTAAACTTGCTAGTACTTGATGAAATTCTCCTAATGGATTCAATCATCTGATGATGATGTTCAACGTCCAATTGTAAGTAAGGTTTGATTGACTGACTATTACTGTGTCCAGTAATTTTAATGAGCTGTTGTTCACCAACTCCTTCCTTGGCCAATTTCGAAACAGCTGTTGCTCTTGCAGAATGATTAGTTATTTTTACTTTTTTAGTGTCAATTCCTATATCAGAGGCTGCTGATTTAAACTATGAAGATACAATGTTCTTACCAACTGGGCTATTCTTGTACCATCCTTTCGAATTGGGTTGACTCCAGTATGGGTTTGGTGTTAAGAATAATCTGTCGGTCTGAATAAGATTTCTCCTTTTTTCCATCAACTTCTTAAACAAATGAACTGGACACATTTGTGGATTATCGAAATTTGTAATCAACCATTTACTATCCGACAGTTTTTTAGAACCACCTTGTGTGGTTTTGGAGAATATTGGATTATATTCTATCCGACCTTTTGGGTTTCCGAAATTATCAGTTTCTTCTTTGAAGTATTGGATACACGCAGAATATCCTTCCCCTCCTCTCCATGCCAGCTCATGTGAAACTATGTGAAAAAATTTACGCTGCAATCCATCTGGAGTATTTTCATCCCACATTTCAATAATTTTTTTGTATTCGTCGCTGGTTAAGGCTGAAGCACTCACTTTTCTTTTTAATGGGTCTCTCTGTAATTTTTTACGCTTAGCATCGCGTGCAGCTCTGGCGGTCGCAAATTCCACATCAGAAAACGAATTAAATTTTATTTTATATTTTTCGTAATAAATTTCTTGTAACTGCTTAGCAGTAGAGTTCCACATCACTTTGACCACACTTTCCTTATAATCTTCAAAATTTTTCTTTTTCATATTAAATGCGTAGTCCTCCAGTATAGTAGCCACCTGTACTGCACTCATACACTCATGAATATTATACAACTTTTCGTCACAAAATTCAACAAACTGTTTCCATACACTTGATTTTGATTTTCGGGTGTTATCTGGTGTTATATTTTGAATTTCTTATCTAATTACTTGTTGATTTTCTTTACCAAATCGCGACATTTCGCTATACACTTATTAAACTCAACGACAGACCTTTTAAACTAGTAATTATTAAGCTTTGTGACAGAACCGGTTAAACAAAAATGACAAATCAACATAATATGTCAAAAACAACAATACCCTGGCCAACTTGACAAGCAGTGAAATTAATTTAAAATGTCAGGTTGGATTAATAATTTTTTTCCAAATTATGGTGTTAAGTGGTGTGAAATTTTCTTACCGAATACCACGCAAGCTTAAATTATTCCGGGAAATTTTCTTTCGGGCACGAATATTTTAAGAAAATTATAATTTTCAAAATATTCGTGCCCTCAAGAAAATTTTCGGAAATAATTTAAGCTCTTGTGATATTATAAGTGAAAACTTTCATGTTTATCAAAATTTCTTTCTGTGAACTTTCAAATGGAAAGTTTCCTTTGTTCATCTCTGGATCTGGGTTTCCTACTATATCACACTGTTCACATAGCTGGGAAGGTAACACTCCGATTTTGTTCAGAAGTTGAACATATCTTATTATTAACTTCTAACAGCTAGATAATATTTAGTGGATTTAACACATATCGTAAAGTGTTATGAGTATAATATGTACCTGGAAGTAAGGTTCTGCAGGATCCAGTCCAGTAATCCTTCCCAATCCTGGTACAAGGGCGCCGGCATATCCTGCGGTGTGAGCACCTAGAGAGTGACCGATTATGTGGATGTCTCTAGCGTCTATTTCATAATTTTTCTGAAAAAAGGACAAAGTGAATTATAACCATAAAATAGAAAATAGTTAGGAAATATTGTTCATCTCAGGATTTTATTTTTATTATCAAACGTTTAATGTCCAATATGTCGAGAAATATTACAGCTACCAACCCTTACATATTTGAAATCAATCTAAAAGAATATGTAAAAACATACAGGGTTTTCCATTTGTCCACGTGACCTATGCAAGCAATTGTTTTTAATTGCATTTAAAATATACAGTGCGTCCCAGGATAGATGTAACAAGAGGTGTAATGGACCAAAAATTTTGGAATGGTATTTGGGGATTGAGTCCTGCTTGTTGTAAAACTAAAGTATACCAAAAATGACTTGATTTGGTGTTCTACAGAGTGTTTTATAAGCAAAGTTGTAAAAATCACCACTAATAAAGTACCTTTATTTTTCAAAATATGAAAAAATTCCACTAAGAAAAGTTATTTAGAATGCAATTTTATACCGCTATACCAAATTTCAGGAATATAAAATTATTTTTTTGAAACTTCCCATTTTTTGCGAATTAAGAGTTGAATTCATATTTAAAGTTGTGTAGGAGCAAATGTTAATCATCTCAAGAAGTAGGCTATTGGTAAATAAAAAATTGAATATACGAGATGTAAGAAGGTATAATGTTAATCGAACTAATTGTAAAACAAGAAACAATTACTAACAGAAGATTAATGAGGTTTAAAAATTATAACAAGTAATAAATGTCAAAAACATAACAGATTCACAAACAAATTAATTATTGACCAATACAAAACAATGTTTACAATTTTTTTATTATTCGACGTAGCTACCACCCACATCCACACACATTTCGATCCTTCGCCTGAAGTCCTTAAAAACTGTTTCGAATATGCTCTAACGGTATGGAGTTTACGGCATTTGTAATTCTCTGCTTCAATACTGCTACATCGTTAGGAAGTGGTTCAGCGTAAACCAACTGCTTGAGGCGACCCCATAAAAAGAAATCCAATATTAATAGGTCTGGGGATCTCGCCGGCCACTTGATCGGTCCATTCCTGGCAATCCAATTTTCTCCAAAATTTAAATTCAACCACCGATTAACCATTTCTGTGGAGTGGCCAAGGCAACCTTCATGTTGAAAATGAACTAAAGGCATATCTCTTAAAATATTTAAATGTTCTTCAGAAAATCTTTCAAGAAGCTGTAAATAAGTGTGCTGGTTTAACTTTCCCTCAATGAAATAAGGTCCAATAACTCCAACGTGATAAGAAACGGCACACCACACATTCACTTTTTTATAATATCGTCTTCTACAATGAATTCTAAAATGTGGATTTTCAGAAGCCCAAAACTGACAATTCTGAGATGAAACAACACCATTAGTTGTGAATGTGGATTCATCTGAGAAAATTATGAAATGACGAAAAAATCTCTTCCATGATTTTTTCTCCAATGGTCAAACAAAAATCCAACCTACGGACATCATCTCCCTCTTCAAGAGTATGTTTATAATTTGCTTTATATGCCCTAATTTTCTTTGCCTTGTAAATTCTTTGGAGTTCAGACTTGCTAATAAGAGCTGATCTCTCTCTTAGTGGCATCCTAGGATTTTCTATAACAGAGGCATGAGCTATAATAGTCCCAACATTGTCTTCATCATATGCTTTTATTTATTTATGTTAAGAACACTACCAGTAGCCAGAAACTTTTTAATTATTCTCATAGCCTGAATACGTGACAAAGCCGTGTTTGGAAATTTCTAATTATATTGCTTACCACTTCTCTTAGCGAGTTTTCACCGCCAATTCCGTAGCATTGCACAATATAAATTTTTTCACGCACTGTGAGTACCATTTTCACTTAATTTTTCACCCTGTAGAACACCAAATCAAGTCATTTTTGGTATACTTTAGTTTTACAACAAGCAGAACTCAATCCCCAAATACCATTCCAAAATTTTTGGTCCATTACACCTCTTAATACATGCACGTTCTGAGTGTTCTAGCCGAGTTGACTACCCGCTTATAGACACACGGCCATACAGGGATTTCACTGAATTACGCTCCAAATTGTTTTACATCTGTAAGTCTGGTATAAGAAATTTACGATCTACTATGGATTTTTTTTCAACACATTCATCAAATAATTCTTTGGAAAAGTGCGACTGCCAGAAATTTCCACTCCGATTGATTTTTGTTGGTTAATAACTATAAATGTTCTTCCTAACGTAACTTCCGAAAATATATTTTTCAAGTGTAAACTTAAAAAATGTACGGGGAACTGTAGTTGTAGGAAAGCTGGCTTAGAAGTATAATACGTTGCTATTGTGAAGGTAAATTATTAGGTGTTAATTTAGTTTATGTATGTATAATACATAAGTATATTACTTCAATATTGTTAGTTTTCGTGCACAAGAAGTAAATTTAAGTTCATTTAGTTGCACGTTATTTTCTGTACATCATGAATATTTCAAATTAATTATTTATAATAAAATATTTTTTGTTAGCATCTTTAAATTTCTTTGTTTTTTACGATAATAAATGATAATATTTAGGTCTAAGGAGTAAGCATAATAAGCAGTGGCGGTCTGGCCAGGTCGGCTAGTCGGCAAATGCTGACTGGGCCCTAGGGCCGCATCTAACGAGGGGCCATTTTGGGAAAAATTTGTTTTTCCCCCCCGCTCATTAAAAAAATTTTGGGACTAAAAAAAACTTTTTTCGGATTTCGCCCCCGCCCATCAAAAAACTTTTCTTCGGAATTCTTCCCCCCGCTCAACTTTTGGGACGACGTTTATATACATGTGAAGCAAAAATATTCAAATCGCTGACGAACTGAGTTTGAATGTTTATTGTAAAATGCCGACTAAGCCCTAGACACCCAGACCGCCACTGACAATAAGATTATTTTGTGGATATTTTGCAATCACGCGCGAGGCGTACAGTATAAACTCATAACGGCAGCGGAAACAACAGAGCACTATACAAAAATAACCATATATTTTATAATAATAAAGCAATGGAAATAATTCTTTCGTATCATTGAAGTATGCATCTAGATGCAATAGTTTTAAAAATACTTCGATGCTGAAATTTCCTCTGCCCTTTTTGGGTACGCTTTATTTAAATAAATTCTGCAGCATTTGTTAACAACAATTTCGAGAATAATTGGGCAGCATTTGAATCTAGTAAGAAGAAGCTTTCCATTGGTTTCAAAATCATTAAGAAATGTTAAAAAATAAGCGGTGGAAACATAAAATTGATCAATTTTCATATTAATGCAAATAAAATTTTATGCATTTTTGCAATCGCAGACAGAATGGCGCCTTCTAATTTATATACGGAAGGTCACTTCAGATAATGCACATATTTTTCCAAAACAATATCTTCAAGTGCATAGGGCTGTGAGAGAAAATAAGAGCCCGGTGGAAAAAAATTTGCTGAGCGGGGGCAGAAATCAGGAAAAATTCTTGATGAGCAGGGAGCAGAAGTCCAAAAAGAATTAGAATTATAACACAAATTTTCAACATTTCAAAACTGCCCCCCCCCCCCCCGACAAGCCCGGGCCCGAGGGGAATCACCCCCGCGCCCCTCTCTCGACACTCTGTCAAAAAATCCTATTTCAAACTTATAGATAATTATAATTTTTTTATGGGTAATCATAAGAGCCTATCTGGTTTATAAGGTTTTACACTGTACATTAATTTTGCCATGTAGAAATTATATTGGGATGAATAAGTATCTAAAGGAGTCTTAATTGAGTTGGAATACCCATGGTGTTATTGGTACGTTTCCATAAGTGTTTATACTAAAAACAGTTTTTATATGGCATTACAACTAGTAATTTGATAAGTTCTCATGGGATCTGAATAGTGTTGAAACTGAAAAGGTTTCATCAGTTAAATCAAATATGATTTCTGTAATCTTTTATAAAAAACAATTAGTATATGGTTTTTGTAAGATCTGATTATCAGTTTTAGTTTAGATAATAATTTAATGAGGATTTACAAGAATACGTATTAAAAAGTATTAATAAGGAATTGCATCGAATAATTTTGAGACTTTTTTGGGATCTGAAGAGTAATGAAATTGAAAAGATATACTAAGGAGTTCCTAGTAGACATTTTACACATTTTTATAAGGATATATTTGATATTTGCACTTATTTTTATAAGACTTCATGGATACATATCAGTTTAGTTTATATAAGAATTTAATAGAAACGTGTAAGGATGCATGTTAAAAAGTATGAATAAGGTATTATCGAATACTTTTGTGAGTTCTTTTTGGAATCTGAAGAGTAATGAAATTGAAAAGATTTACCAAGGAGTTCCTAGTAGGCATTTCATACATTTTTATAAGGATATATTTGGTATATTGGATATATATTGATTTTTAATAAGACTTCATGGGTCCATATCAGTTTAGTTTATATAAGAATTTAATAAGGATTTATAGGGACGTCTATTAAAAAGTATTAATAATGATTTACAACTATTAATTTGATAAGAGTTCATGGGGTTCCAATAGTGGTAAAACTAATAATGTTTCATCAGGAAACCAGGGATGAATTTTATAACATTTAATAAGAAATGATTAGTATACGGTTTTTATAAGATTTGAAGGGTTATTATTAGTTTAGTTTTATATAAGAATTTAATAAGGATTTCTCAATGCACCCATTGAAAAGTATTAGTTACAACTATTAATTTGAAAAGTTTTCATGGGATTTCAATAGTAGTCAACCTAAAAAAGTTACAATACTTACTAAACTAAACTTACTAATACAATAGATTTCATATAATTTACATTAAAATCCATTGTAAGTATATACACATTGTATTTCTTATTCCCATAAAAGCATAAAAGTCTTACAATAGACCTCAAGCGAGGAATATACATTAAAAACTCACAGAATCTATAAAATTTTCGTGTTTCAAACGCCATAAAAACTTATAAATACTTATAGACCTCGTACTGAGAATTTACATTAATATCTTTCAAATTCGTATAAAAACCTATAAAACTTCGCAATTTAATTACCATAACTACTTATAAATATACTGATAGACTTCATTCAGGGAATTTATTTTAAAACCCCATTGCATATCCTCATAGAATTTTATAAAAACTTCGTGTTTATTATTAAAACGTGCAAGTGTTGATAGACTTCAGGCAAGGAATTTACATTCAAAACACATTTCAAATACTTTAAAAACTTAGACATATCTGAACCTATAAAATCTTCGTATTTCATATAAGAAATTACAAATACTGATAGGCCTCGTATGGAGAATTTACATTAAAAATACTTTTCAAATACATATAAAATATCTATAACACTTCATATTTCAATTACCGTGAAAACGTATAACTACTGATAGACTCCATATAGGGAATTTATATTAAAAATCCATTGTACGCAGCAAATCTTATAAAAACTTCGTATTTCCTATTAATATATGCAAATGCTGATAGACCTCAGGCAAGGAATTTACATTAAAAACACATCTCAAATAGCCACATCAAACCACATTCAGAACTTATAAAAAACTTTGTATTTCAAATACTATTAAAACTTAAATATACTAATACATATAACTACTGAGAGACTCCATATAGGTAATTTAAATTAAAAACCCATTGTACGCAGCAAATATTATAAAAACTTCGGATTTCCTATTAATATATGCAAATGCTGATAGACCTCAGTCAGGCAAGGAATTTACATTAAAAACACATTTCAAATAGCCGCACATCAGACCACATTTAGAACTTATAAAAAAACTTTGTATTTCAAATACTATAAAAACTTACGTATACTAATAGGTTTCATACGAGGAATGTACATTTAAAACACACACACACACAATTAAAAAGAAACTAACATGGGCTTGTTAAATTCAAAGTAATGCGGTCTCTTTTACTGCTAACTTATTAACTGCGTTTAGGCTAGAACACTAGAGGAAACAAGGACTTTTGCAGTATTTAGTGTTTACCACTATTTTACTATTGATGTTTGAAGTATTTAATAGTAAGTAAATAATATTTACTTACCTATGTAAGTTTATGGGATTCGGCATTAAAAATATATTTCAAATACACAACCAAAATCTGTAAAAAAACCTATCAATACTAATAGAATTTCAATGGGAAATTTACATTCAGAACACTATACAAACCTATCAAACCCTGTAGAAACTTTTAATTACATATACTTTAAAAACTCATCAATACTAATAGATATCATATGGGAATTTACATTCAAAACACTAGAAAAATCTATAAAAACTTTTAATTACCTATACTATAAAAACTCATCAATACTGGTAGATACCATATGAGAATTTACAATTAAAACACATTTCAAATACAAAAATTATACATTTTTTTTAATAAGATTTTATAAGGATTTTTTGACAGAGCAGGCCTGCAAGGGCACACTAATATTTTAGCGTCTTTTGATTCTATTTATTACTTCTCTTATGGCTAGGATTTTGCGTCTATTTTCGATTAATAAACCGAAAATAAACGCATATTAAAAATATAAGAAATATTTATAATAATAAATATTTAAAAAATCATAAACGGTATAATCTTTAAAACAGTTTCAGGTACTTCTCATTGTTCTAAGAAATACAACCACATACAGTTTTTATCATAAATTTTGTATATAGTTAAATGCCATACTCTAATGACATTAGGAACAATTTTCATTGACAAACTGCAATATTCAAGTACAACAGAAATTTGCAATAAAATATATGTATATATAGTTGTATTCGTTAGAACAATAACAAATATCTAAAACAATGTTAAAGATTATGCTAAGTTTGGTTTTTTAAATATTTACAATAAATCGAAAATAAACGCATATTTCCCTCTCACTCTGCAAAATCCTATCCTTAAGATGTACTTGCCAACACTCTAATTTTAGTTCAGTTTGGTAAACTTAAACTTTTATGTGGGTTTTGGAAATTTTCTTTATCGATTGCATTAGTTTTCACAATTCAGATTTTGTAGAATTACATGTCGAAATACACTATTTTCCATTAATTCCTCGTATTTTTTACAATTTCTAATTGTTACATAACGTTTATTATGAATTTTATAGTAGCAGCAAATTAGGAGATAATAAAATACAGGTCAATTGTTAATTTAATGATAATTTTATTCTTCACGTTGTATGCGTTGACACACTTTCCTTAAGTCTTGGATTATATAACATTAATCTTAATCATATTTGGCAATTTCCATTCGCGAATTAATTTATTTAGGTATGCAGGTACATTTTATTGTTATAAGGTTGAGTTTTCATTATTTATTTTAATATGTTGTGTAGCAGAAAATGGAGTACGGATGTTATTGGCAAAAGAAATTAGAACATCATACTTGTATTTTTATTAAAATTATAGTTGTTCTCGCTTGTTTGCACTTATACCAGAAATAAATCAATATTTATTTGCACTCGATCTAGAACTCATGCATTTGAATAGTAGGCTAAGAAAAGTTAGTTTAAACGGAAATAAATGTAGGTAGTGAGAATTAAATCTGCAGAATTCGATAATTTCGTCACTTAAAAATATATAAATTTTAGAAATAGGCGCTTGAACTTTACCACAATGAAATGTTTTTAGCCCAAGCAAATTAGCAAAATTATAAGAAATAATTTATAATAAACAGTCGGAAACAAGTCGGACAAACTTTCCCATACAGGAGTAGGTCTAATCTGCCGGCTAATAAATACAGACAACCAAATTCAAAAAATATTAAAACAAAATCGTGAATCGCAAAAGGAATAGCTTAAACAAATTAATACACAACCTAAAAAATCGTTATTATAAAAATACAATCTACGATTGACCCCCGACCCAAAAAGAGGAGTGTTATAAGTTTGACGCGTATGTTTGTATGTCTGTCTGTCTGTCTGTCTGTCTGTCTGTCTGTCTGTCTGTCTGTCTGTCTGTCTGTCTGTCTGTCTGTCTGTGGCTTCATATCTCTTCAACGGGTGATCCGATTTTGATGAACTTTTTTTATTTGAAGGAGTATTTTGTCGAGAAGGTTTTTGCCATATTAGATTTTGATGTTTGGCCGCCATCTTGATTACAAGCTTTTATTTAACTTGCCTTGTTCTTGTGGGTCAAATCTTGCAACTCAATTTTAAAATAGTTATCCCCAACCGATTGAGCTGAAATTTTGCATTCACGTTTAGTTTGGATGACAATGCATGGTTAGCTAAGTGACGTCATTCCAAATCCAATATGGCGGACTCCCAAAGATGACGGACTAGTTATTTTTTATGCACCCCCATGAAATGGGTATGCTGAGAAGAATACGAAAATAAAATGACGTCACACTAAATTCAATATGGCGGACGCAACTGAATTTTAAGACAGTTATCCCCAACCGATTGAGCTGAGCTTTTGCATACACGTTTAGTTTGGATGACAATGCATGGTTAGCTAAGTGACGTCATTCCAAATCCAATATGGCGGACCAGTTATTTTTTATGCACCCCCATGATATGGGTATCAAATTAAACGGTTTGCTGAGAAGAATACGAAAATAAAATGACGTCACACTAAATTCAATATGGCGGACGTCCCAAGATGGCGGACAAAATTTTTTGTTTTACTTAATACTATAATTTGATCGTATAGTGTATTCGCTCATACGTTGCATTCTAAGAAATGGTGAAGGATTCGGTTTAAACTATAAGTTTTATATCGGATAGGAACGACGCAATGAATATACACTTCTCCAAGAAATTGACGCACCACCAAAAAATAATCAAAAGTTTAAACTTAGTTAATGTTTAACCCCCGACCCAAAGAGACGCGTATGTTTGTATGTTGGTCACGTTTGACGCGTATGTTTGTATGTTGATGTGTCTGTTTGTCTGTGGCTTCATATCTCCTCAACGATTTTGATGCACTTTTTTTATTTGAAAGAGTATTTTGTCGAGAAGGTTTTAGGCCATATAAGATTTTGATGTTTGGTCGTCATCTTGAATTCGCCATATTGAACTTCTCTAGAAATTGTCCGATTGAAGTAAAATTGAAAATGTGCAGACAATTATGGTAGCCGAATATGATTTCGGCCTCATTTTGATTCGGTCGTATGAAACTGGTACGATTAAATATATTGATCGGGAGTTTTTAAAAATTTTCAATTTTTTAACCCCCGACCCAAAAAGATAAGTTTGATTCGTATGTTTGTTTGTCTGTCTGTCTGCCTGTGGCTTTATATCTCTTCAACGGGAGATCCGATTTTGATGCAGTTTTTATTAGAATTAAATATAACACATAAATATATTTATAATAGAACCGGTCTTGTAGACCGAGTGCGACTAGTAGAATACAAAATTGGACCGCGTCGGCTTAAAGGTTAAAAAATTCTATGTGGGACTCGTGATATAATAATATGCTATGTTGTATGATATATTTAGTTTAAAAAGTATAAAATAAAATTACAAATTTAAAAAACCCCGACACAAAAATATCGACTAAACTAATATAATAAAAATAAATTAACACAAGTTTAAAAATTATGAAATAATTTTGATTTCATATACGAACTCTTATGATATATTTAAATTCAGCTTATATTTTCTTTATGTCCTCGAGATTTGCTTTCTTATACGCATGAATATATCGGGAGCTGCTGTTTTGAATATAACTAGTTAGTAGTACGTCTTTACAGCAGCCCCCGACATATTCATGCGTATAAGAAAGCAAATCTAGAGAACATAAAGAAAATATAAGCTGGATTTAAATAAATCATAAGAGTTCGTATATGGAATCAAAATTATTTCATAATTTTCAAAGTTGTTAATTTTTTTTTTTTTTATATTAGTTATTTAGTCGATATTTTTATGTCAGGGTTTTTTAAATTTGTAATTTAATTTAATTTTATATTTTTTAAACTAATCATATACATACAACATATCGTATTATTATATCACGAGTCCCACACAGAACTTTTAACCTTTAAGCTGACTGTCGCACACGGTCTACACGACCGGTTCTATTATAAATATATTTATGTGTTATATTTAATTTTAATAAAAACTAAGAGAGATAAAGCCACAGACAGACAGACAGGCAGACAAACAAACATACAAACATACGAGTCACATTTTTGGGTCGGGGGTTAAAAAATTGAAAATTTTTAAAACTCCCGATCAATGTATCTAATCGTACCAGTTTCATATGACCGAATCAAAGTGAGGCCGAAATTATATTCGGCTACCATAATTGTCTGCACATTTTCAATTTTACTTCAACCGGACAATTTCTAGAGAAGTTCAACATGGCGAATTCAAGATGGCGACCAAACATCAAAATCTAATATAGCCTAAAACCTTCTCGACAAAATACTCTTTCAAATAATAAAAGTGCATCAAAATCGGATCACCCGTTGAAGAGATATGAAGCCACAGACAGACAGACAGACAAACATACAAACATACGCGTCAAAGTCTTTTTGGGGTTGGGGGTTGGAAATTAACTAACTTCAAACTTTTGGTTATTTTTTGGTGGTGCGTTAATTTCTTGGAAAAGTGTATATTCATTGCGTCGTTCCTATCCGATATAAAATTTATAGTTTAAACCGAATCCTTCACCATTTCTTAGAATGCAGCGTATGAGCGAATACACTATACGATCAAATTATAGTGTTAAAACTAAAAAATTTTGTCCGCCATCTTAGGACGTCCGCCGCCATATTGAATTTGGTGTGACGTCATTTTATTTTCGTATTCTTCTTAGCAAACTCTTTCATTTGATACCCATATCATGGGGGTGCATAAAAATAACTGGTTCACCATATTGGATTTGGAATGACGTCACTTAGCTAACCATGCATTGTCATTCAAACTAAACGTGTATGCAAAATTTCAGCTCAATCGGTTGGGGATAACTGTCTTAAAATTCAGTTGAGTCCGCCATATTGAATTTAGTGTGACGTCATTTTATTTTCGTATTCTTCTCAGCAAACCCTTTCATTTGATACCCATATCATGGAGGTGCATAAAAAATGACTGGTCCGCCATCTTTGGGAGTCCGCCATATTAGATTTAGAATGACGTCACTTAGCTAACCATGCATTGTCATCCAAACTAAACGTGTATGCAAAATTTCAGCTCAATCGGTTGGGGATAACTGTTTTAAAATTGACTTGCAAGATTTGAACTAAACAAACTAACATACGTACATACAAAGCAAGTTAAACAAAAGCTTGTAAAAATATGCACTATTGGGCAGACGAAAACCCACATGTAATAAGAAGGGCGCATTTTCAACGACGGTTCAGCGTTAATTTGTGGGCATAAATTTGCGGTAATGAAATAATTGGACCTATAGAATTACCCGCTATACTAAATGGTGATGTATACTTAAACTTCTTACAACAAACATTGCCAAATTTTTTGGAAGATGTACCTTTGGCAAGGCGCAGAAGAATGTGGTATATGCATGATGGCGCGCTAGTTCATTACAGTCTGGCTGTTCGAGATGTTTTAAACAGGAAGTTTCCTCAACGATGGATTGGGCGTGGCGGACCAGTACCATGGCCTGCTAGGTCACCCGACTTAAATCCTATGGATTTTTATTTTTGGAGTCATCTTAAATCTCTGGTTTACCGTGATCCAATTGACACTTTGGAACAATTGCAGTAACGTATTTTAATGTGCATAGAAATTATAAAAAATGATCCTAATTTACGAAATGTGTTGAAAGGAATATGTATGTCCTTAGTTCGACGTGCCGAAAAATGTATTGATGCAGACGGAGGCCATATCGAATAATTTATGTAAATCAACAATAATTTATTGGTAAGTTCTAGTTTTATCGAATATTTTGGTTTTCGATACCTGATTGGCAATTCGTTAAATAAATCAGATTTTTTCCTAACTTAAAATACACATAATTGTTTTCTGTTATCGTATCTCAGACGTCTAACTCTTTATTTCCCAATGTCATGCAATAATTACTAATTTTTTAAGCTTTCAACCCAGAATACTCATTTAGATTACAAATGCTAATAAATCACATTTAAATCTGATAAATTATAAACAACAATAAAAGCTCCAATATTTTGTTCTAAATTAAAAAAACACATGTAAAGAAATACTGTGTTTAAACCTCTACGCCCATTATTTGCTTGCAGTTCTGCAAAAAGAGATAACGAATTATTTACATTTTTATAATTGGTTCGATTGAGGTGGTCATCAAAGGTGCCGCCCTTCTTTGTTTTGAAACCGCGGGCCGGCGAGAACGAGTCGGTCGGTAATCCTTGTACTTTTTTATGACAATTTAAAATTTGTATAATTGGGAAGTACACGTCCATTGATCCAGAAAGGCAGTGGTTCTCAAATATTTCCTAATATTCAAATTGTTGACCTAGGTCAGTTTTTTCAAAGTGTCCCTAGAGGAAAAAGTCATAAAGGTTTTTTGTTTGTCTAGTCGGTCCCCATTACCAGTTTTTTTTAATGACATGAAACTAATTACACTCTGTATGTATTAAACTTAAAAGTGTTCCTTATACCCTTGATGACCGATTTCGGTTTTTTTACATGAACGAGTTGTTGTGAATAATTTTCATTAAGCCACACTGTATGTATTTACATCATTACAACATTGGAGAGTGCACTTACTACTAGATAATTGATGAGATAGGCAATTTCCAATCCGACCAATCTAGTATTCGCTGTTGCCTGTGTGTAGAGAGGCAAACTTCCGCCTGCCCAGTCGACTACGATTACGTTCACATCATTGGACTTCAGGAGCTCGTCCCGCATGTCTCTCACCTAAAACAAAGATAATAAAAATAAAATATACGTTTATAAAAGAACGTCCAAGCGTATTCAGTTTTTAATTGTTGTTTAAGGGTACTTTCAAAGTAGGGATCTACTGCAGACTGCAGCAAGGGCGGTCATATATCGAATTTCTGGGGGGGGCTACTATTAAAAGAATCAAAATAATGAAAATTATGTAGGTACATACTGATAAATAATATTTTATTTAGAAACAAAAACACAAACAAAATATTGCAAATTCAGACAATATTTAATAATAATAATAGTTTATTAAAATAGTTAGTAATAATAATAATAATAGTAGTTATTTATTATATAAGGGTTAAAGGTGACATTTTATTTTGCGAGTAAAAAAATATTTCGGAACGGGGGTACCGAGCAAAGCAAAATCGCAAATCACAACTGCTTTTTGCTGCGTTTCAATAAAACTGATAATTTAGAACAAAATTTCGTTTCAGTTTTGACAGTTTCTTAGAATATCTTGACATTTTATAAACATATAAGTAGATTTTATTTTTAACACGCCATATAATATTCTATTTTTAATTCGCAGCAAATGTCATTTTCATGAGAGTTGCAGAAAATAAAATATTTATGAATCGAAATAAGCTAAAAAAATACTACTAACTAACTAACTGTAACTATAAAACAAAGTCCATGTTTCGCCTTACTCCACTTTTAGAGAAACGTTCAATAATATTATCTTCATTAATGACAATATCCCTGTGAACGCTCATTAGTGCGAGACCACTTAGCCTTTCTTCGCCCATCCTGGACCTCAGCCAACTCTTCAGTCTTCTTAGTCCGGAAAAACTTCTTTCGGAAGAGGCTACACTCACTGGCAGAGTGCAAAGAATTTTTAAAAATTCATGTATGGTTGGATACATAGTGGCATCACACTGTTTGAGAGCAGTTAGTCCATCCGTTGGAACTTCCGCTTTATTGCCGTTTTTCCATTTCATCTTCCATAATCTTAATTCAGCAGAAAGACTTGACTTCAACACTGTTTTATTTTCTTTAAATAGAGTTCCGTACTTGTCAGCTAAAACTTTGGTGGCAGAGTTGATATTATCGTCATTTAATTGAGATAATAAAGTAGGAACACACACTTCCAGATAAAACAAATCCACTGTTTCTTGTTTGAATCGACACTCTATATCGAAAATAATACTTTCAAGCAAAGGAACATATACCGTAATTCGAAAATATTCTCCTGGTGAATGAATGTCTGGATTAGGACGATTTTTCATAAATTTGTTTAATCTAGGAACGGAAAAATCCACGTTTAACTTTTCTAGACAAAGCTGAATTTCATTAATTATATAATTAAAGTTGGTTTCTGCGTTTTCGCGCTTGTCTTTCAAAACGAGGAGAGTGTTAAGAATAGCGTCTGTGGTACAATTTACGTCTAAATTTTTAGTTTGCAATAACTTACTTAAAGGTAAAGTTATTGCAAGTACCTCATTTAGACAAAACAAAGTAACAATAAAGTTGCAATTTGAGAGCGCAAGAATATGCGACTTGGCTTTACTGGATGATTCTTTTTCATCCCATCCGGAAATTAAATTTAGCGCTTGCAAAATTTGGTCTATAGAACCTTTAAACTGCAGGACGGAATTGTGCCGTTCTATCCATCTTGTTTCACACAATCCAGAAAGTTGGTTACCCAATATGTGTTTAAGGACATAATTGCGTTTAGAGGAAGCTGTAAAAAAGGATATGACTTCTTTCATTACTCCTACAGCATTTCTTACACTCTGCACATTTGATGATTTTGACAAACTTAAATTTAAGGCATGGTTAAGACATGGGCACCGTACAGCTAATTTCATTTCCTTTTGAACTTCTTGGACTGCTCCTTGTTGTTTTGACGTCATCACACTACAACCATCTGTACAAATTCCTACACAATGCTTCAAAGGTAAACCAAGTTTCTGAATTTGTTTTATTACAGTTTGTCCTAATATTCTACCATTCAAAACTGGTTCCAAAGTATTGGGATTTAGCTCGTAGTTTGCAGAATGGCAATCTATAAATGATACAAAATCCTCCCGCACACTGTTATCTTCTAAGTATCTTATGACAATTGACATTTGAGAAGTGTGCGATATATCAGTAGTCTCGTCAAACATGATGCTGTAATATTTGGCACCGCCAATTTTTTTCATAATAACACTCAAAATCTCTTCTTTACAACATTCAATCAACTCATTTTGAGTTCTTTTGCTTATATACGTAGCGCGTGATGACGTGTTTCTTAAGTGCTCTTCTAAATCTTTGTCTCCTGCCTCGATTCTAAATCGGAGAAGTTCGCGAAAATTTCCCTCGTTGCTGGTAAGATTGTCATCTTCCAACAATGGGCCGTCATCTCTATGCCCACGAAAAGGAATATTTTGTTTTGCAAGAAATATTATTGACCGAATGATTGGTTTAATCCTATTGCGGTTATTTTCTGTTTGCTTTGATCGAGCACTGTCTAGCATATTTCTGATATCAGAAGATGGATTTTCGTAACAGTTCACAAAACGATCACTCATTAAAACAGCTTCGATGTGATACTGGTTTGTATTGTGTTTGTCTAGTACACCATCCTTGCCATGTAATTTAGCAAACCTTGTTACAGGAGTCGTAACCAAACTTTGCAAAATTGTTGCTTTATTTCTGCCGCCCGTGTTTGCGAAAAAAACACAAAACTTACAAAAAAGTCCCTTTTTTACGTCTGAAAAAGCAATCCAGCTATATTTTTGAAGATGCTGGTGTCCTAAATACCGCCTAATTGTATTGTTATTTTTATTGTGTTCAGAAAACGGAAATGAATACTCTTTTTCTGGAACCCATGTATTTTTTAAGTAATTATATTTTTGAAAGTCTGTCAAAGTATTTAAACGACCAACAGCTGTTCCAATGTCATAATTATTATCAACTGTTGGTGTAAGCACCTGAGAAGCGGAGTAGGATCCTGTTGATGTTGTCAATAGCACTAGTGGTGGTGTCTGTTGTGAACACGACGATGAAGAAGGGCCAGCATCTCCTGCATTGCGGACCTCATCAGCTGAACTCAAAACCGCTTCCTTAGCTTTCTTTGGAATAACAGAGAAATACGAACTTATCGAATTATTTCTTCTCTTCATTTTTATTCTCTGAAACATATTACATTTTACTTCCTAATGTCTAACAATTAGTGATTGTTTAAAATATTTCAAAATGATGAAATGGCAAAGCTTTTAGAAAAAAAAAACAAAAACATAACCATTTTATGTCTGACACACCAAGATAACTCTTTTAGAGAATGGAAACAGTATTCATTAGTAATATTAACAAGCTAAAAACGTACTCTTCGCCAATTTACTGAGCTTTTTATATAATTGTTACACATTCTATAGAATACTCTTCGCAGTTTTCTTGTAAATAATGTTAGTTTTTGGACATCCTAAATTGTTGTGAAAAAAATTATATAAAAAAAAATATCCAACCTGTGTGGGATTCGAACACACGATCTTTGGATTGCAAGGCAAAACTTTAGCCACTGCACCATGACATATTGCTACGAAAATTGATTGTCTGTGATATATATCTTTCGACAGTCATACATATTTCAACTCATTAGTTATATTTTTATGAAATATATATTAGTAAAATGCGTAAACAAAAAAAAATATTATGGAGATAACATTTCGCAAGATTTCTATTTAAGTACAAGCGATAAAAATTAAGAGAACATTTTTTTTTAAATTAAATAATTGATAACTTTTTATTTACTGATCGATTTTCTTCAAAAACAATAGGGTTTTTCCTCTAGCTAACACTAACCTACTTTCCAAATTTCAGTACAATCGGACTTTTCTTTCTTAAGTTATCGTGCTTACAAGAAACGCGACGGACGGACGGACAGACGGGCATTTTGAAAGTTGTTCAGAATTCGTTCACTAACACAATGATATGAAATTTTTTTCTCTACGAGCGATATTTACGATTTTAGAAATGTGCCGATCAAATACAATATACTCTTCGTTTTTGTGAAGAGTATAATAACGGGAAGGAGAAAAAAGAACTAAAAGACATTTTAATTAATTCCATTAATTCGTAATTCACGATAGTAATTGTTTCTTACTCTTACTTATTAATTATGATTGTTACTTACCTCTAATGATTTATAAAATTCGAAAATGGAAATCAAGCACTGACACTTATATTATTAGTATATTTTCAAATGCCGAATACCGACTACCAACGTTTATACAAGCGCACAAAAGGAGGAGCAGAATAATACTGAGAAATTAAACATTATTTACAACTATACTATTGCATTGTGTAAAACTGGCGAAGGCGTATCCAATCACAGATGCACTGAAAAAAAATTTTTTGATTCAAGAATATATTGGTTTATATATACGCAAATAAATAAATTCTTCATATAAAACAAATACATTTGTGGCAAGTAATCAAAAGCTGGTAGTAAATTAATTATTCTTGAAACAAATGTATTTGTTTTATAGGTATGAAGAATTTATTTATTTCGAATATATATAAACCAAGATATTCTTGGGTAAATTTGAAACGGTCCTCCTGGTTTAAAAACAGACTATATAGTAACAAACAAAATTCCAAGAAGGTCGCAATTGCGACCCTCTTGAACTTAAATTGCTCAGCTCGGCGGGTGTTCTAGGAATTTCCTGGTTACGAGTACCTAACTGTTCCAGTATAATAAATTTGATACTTTATTACTTCTGAAAACATTTCAATATTTCCTTTGCTGCCCGAGTATAATCAGAGATAACTTACATTTTATCTCTGGTACAGAAATTACATTTAAATGTATACCATCTAATAATAATTAACAAAAATTCTTATTAAAAATCCTGGCTGATGACCAAAAATCTATTTTTCCGCATTTTTCGCCCCTGTGTAGTTTGGGGGGGGCCATGGCCCCCATGGCCCTCCCCTTATGACCGCCCTTGGACTGCAGCTACCACGACAGATTCTAAAAAAAAAAATAGATATTGTCTTATGCGACTTTCCTGGAGCATAAAATACTATAATATTGTACTTGGTATGCGTTAAATAACTATAGTGATGCGACATCGAACCGAAAGTATCGATATTTCATATCAATGGTTACATCGAATAGACTCATCGATATATGATATTTATCGGGTGAAAAACATCGATATTGTAAATTATCGATATTTTTTTAAAGTTTTTGATAAGCGGGGGGGGGGGGTCCCTGATCCAAATTTTTCTTTTGATGGACGAGGGGGAAGGGAGATTCTCCTCGTTACAAATTTTTTGACGAGCTGGGCAAAGCGAATCCTAACAACCAGGTGTACCACAACCCAAATAATTCAGATTTGCTTAATTTTTTTATATAAAATACTGTCCGATATTTTTGCTATTACATCGATATTTCATCGATGTTTAAAAATGTAAGTTATCGATGTAAAAATATCGGATATCGTACATCGTAATATCGATGTTTTCGATACATCGATATATATCACGCATCACTAAATAACTATATTAATGATTTTTTCAGTTAATCACTCCTCAAATCGTTAGAAAATGGGCTCTAGAGTGGGTTCAAAAATATAGCGAACATAATACTGTACGACCTCAAAGTATTCTTTCCCAATATTTCAGACTTCGCTAATGCTTTCATTCAGTTGAAAACTTATATTATTGATTTTAAAGTTAAATGGAACCTAGCATCTATTTAAGTTAAACGAATTTCGTAGTCTCAAAAATTGTAAAGTCTATTCTGACTTTCAAGCTAATTCTGAACTAAATTGGTCATATTTTCATGGTCAGATTTGACAGGTTCAAGGAGAATAAACCCACATAACACAATTATATACAAAGTACGGTCATAGTACAAATCTAAAAGTGCGTATACTCAATAACAATAACATAGTGATATCATCATTTAAAATGCTAGGTTTTATAATACGCAACGCTCGTGATTTTCAAAACATAGATACCTTAAAAACATTATATACCAACACCTTGGTACGACCTAGACTAGAATACACTACCATGCTCAGAGTAACAATATTGAAGGAATTCAAAGGCGGTTTTTTAAATTCTTGGCATTTACAAACGATCACCGGTATCCGCCTATAGGATATGACCATTCTTCACTACTGAATCGTTTTATGTACAGCTCTATGAAGCAGCGTAGAGAGATGCAGAGCGTAATATTCTTATACAAGCTTCTAAACAACATGATTGACTTTCCAGAATTACTTGAACAAATCAACTTTAGAGCACCTACCAGGCCAACCAGATCTACGTCACTGTTTTACCTTCCTAATACCCACACAAATACCTTAATGTTTTCCCCACTATATAATATCTGCCGAAATTACCAAACCATTTTCAACACTCGATTAAGCCAAACTAAATTAAGTTTCTCGTAGTTTGTGTTTATATATAATTATATTAATTTAGTAATAATAATTATTAGTTAGAGTAGTATCTGTTTAGTTCTAGGTTGTAGTAATTTAGGTTATACATAATATAATAATTGTACTTCTGTTATATTCTACATATATTATAAGCTTACGTCTGTAAGCCTTATTTGTAAAAAAATTGTATAATCCCGACCCTGTAAATGGAATGTAAATTCTGTAGGGTTCGTGTATGTAAATAAATAAATAAATACTCATGCAAAGTATATACGAATGCATAATATACTTTCTTCAAAGAACCTACTTTTTACGTGCAATTCAGTTGCAAATGTTTCCAATTCTTTGGTACTTTATATGATCTTTGTATATGCATATTGCATAGCGCATGTAAAAAGTATAAAGTATGCATAAGAATAGTAGTACTAGTTATATATAATTATATTAATTTAGTAATAATAATTATTAGTTAGAGTAGTATCTGTTTAGTTCTAGGTTATAGTAATTTAGGTTATACATAATATAATAATTGTATTTTTCTCTATTCTTATTTGGTATGCTCTACCACATGTATTCTTCTAAATAATGTCTGAAATCTACAAAATAATACAATTAACCAGTATTTTACTGGAAAATAACCTCTACGCCTGTGACTTTTACGTCAAAGGATCAGTTAGAGGGTGGTTTTGACAAATAATGAATAAGAACAAAAATATAAAAATGACGTATTTTGCTGACGTTTCGGAAAACGAATCTGTTTCCTTTCTCAAAGTGTATTATAATGTTTGTGGGCTGTGTATATTAAATACACAGCTTTAAGAATATATTTGTTATATTCAGTATCTATAGATACTTACTGCTTACTCAGAACTGTTGATATATCTAATTCATAGTTTTATTTTAAACAATGTTGAGTTTGTTAAGTTCTTCTTTTAACATCGGCAGCCAGGTTGTGCAAACATCTACAGAACAATTCGACAAGCATTTATCCTCATTCAATATTGTTATAGCCGCTTCTTTATTACTTTTTCTGTTCTTGCTATCTGTCTCTTTTGTTAAAAGTCCCAGGTTAATCTATGTCCGTCCTCCCAAGCGTGTTCGCAAATCTTCGATTTCTGAATCTCATTTTTTCTAATGTAACCCTTGTGCTCACCCAATCTAACACTGAATGGTCTGGATGACTCACCCACATAATGTTTATTACACTCACACGGAATACTATAAATGCAGTTTTTTGAATTTTGCTCATGATTTAGCGGTTTTGTTTTTGTTAAAATAGATCTCAATGTATTGCCCGTTTGAAATATCGTCCTAATATCAAATCTATCGCCTATACGGCGTAGCTTTTCAGATAATCCGTGTACATAAGGAATTAACGTCGTGCACCGTTGTTCAGGTTTTTGTCGTACATGATTATTATTTTCTATATATGTGAAAGTTCTATCAACAAAAGCTTCAGGGTATTGATTGTTTATAAGAACCTCTTTTATAAAGCGCTTCTCATTGTCTAATATTTCATCATTAGAAGAAATTATTTTGGCCCTATCATATAAGCATTTTATGACACCCTTTTTAACATGCATCGACTGATTTGAGTTAAAATTCAAATACCTGTTGGTGTGTGTTGGTTTTCTATAAACGCTTGTTTCAACCATATTATTTACTCTTTTAATTAAAACATCTAAAAAGGGTAGTTCATTTCTATTTTCTACTTCTAATGTAAATTTAATAGATGGTTCTTTATTATTTATATTTTCTAAAAAATTATCTAGCAAATCGACTCCGTGGGGCCAAATTGCAAATATATCGTCAACATATCTCCACCAGCTAACTGGTTTATATATACAATTTTGAATATGTTTCGTTTCAAAGTCCTCCATAAATATATTACTTAAAACTGGTGACAATGGAGACCCTATTGCCATACCAAAGTTTTGCTGATAGAAATCGCCTTCAAACTGAAAGTAACTCTTTTTTATACATAATGTTAGAAGTTCCATTATGCTATTAACAGTTAATTTAGTTCTAGCTTCCAAATTATAATCATTCAACAATTTATCCTTGACTATTTCTAAAGTTTTATCTACTGGGACATTGGTAAAGAGGCTAACTACATCAAAACTAACCATCAGATGGGTATCATGAATATTGTTTTCATAAATCTTTTCCATAAAGTGTCTACTATTTTTAATATACGAATCGGTATTTCCAGATAATGGATTTAGAATATTAAGTAAGAATTTTGCCAAATTATGGCATGGCGAATTCATGGAACTAACAATGGGTCTTAAAGGAATATTTTGCTTATGCATTTTTGGCAAACCATAAAAATGAGGTGGCTTGTTGCTATGATGCGGTGTGAGCTTACTTCGTTCAAAGTCATTAAATTTATTTTTATACTTGAATAGAGTTCTATATATTTTGCTCTCAATTGATTTTGTGGGATCCTTGTTTAACTTTGAGTAGGGTCCTTCATTGATTAATGTCATGACTTTTGTATCATATACATTTTTATCTATAACAACCGTGGCATTACCTTTGTCTGCTGGTAAAATTTTGATATGCTCATCTCTTCTTAAGAAAGATATGGATTGTTCCTCTTCTGTATTTAAATTGTCTCTAATTTTACATTGCTTTTCTAAAGCAATTTTTGCCCATACGCGATATTCATTTGCATCATCTGTTGGCATGTTTTGAGCAGTTTTCTCTACAGCTGCTATTATATCAAATTTTGGGATAGATTTTGGGTTTATTGCAAAATTTAAACCTTTTGACAAGACAAGTTTATTTGAAATTGTTAAAACTCTATTTGACATATTAATGACAGTCTTGTCAATTAGAGGGTTATTGTTTATATTATGCAATTGCCTGATCTGTTTCTCTCGTATTAGGTTCCTAAATTTGTTTATATGCGTGCCTTTTTGTGAACTAAAATGCTTGTCATAGCTAAAACTGATATTCCGGCATATGTATTGAAAATCCTGTTCTACAACGTTGTTGTATAATTCGTTTTCTGTATTTATGATTTCCTTAATTATTTCTGCCTTTTAGACAATATAATAATTGTACTTCTGTTATATTCTACATATATTATAAGCTTACGTCTGTAAGCCTTATTTGTAAACAATTTGTATTATCCCGGCCCTGTAAATGGAATGTAAATTCTGTAGGGTTCGTGTATGTAAATAAATAAATACTCATGCAAAGTATATACGAATGCATAATATACTTTCTTCAAAGAACCTACTTTTTACGTGCAATTCAGTTGCAAATGTTTCCAATTCTTTGGTACTTTATATGATCTTTGTATATGTATAGCGCATGTAAAAAGTATAAAGTATGCATAAGAATAGTAGTACTAATTATATATTTTATATGAATATTTTTGTCTTTCAGATGGAAGGAAATTAAAGAATACATGGTAGGGTCCATATGTGTATTATTTACATTAACATATCTAATATTGTTTACCTACCACACTCCAAGAGAAATTAAAGTGGGTACATAGTACATACTTTTGGATTCATTCTCTTTTCGTCAATTATTTCATTCTTAGTATGTAATTGCATGACGAAAATTTGCTAATATGAAAATTTCTGGTAAACTGTATATACTTTGTTCATATGCTTTTCACAGTCATAAAAGTATGTACAATTCTGCTACACATTTCAGCTTAATCTTTAAGGAGCAATATAGTGCCATACTATTATCATATGAAATAAAATCATACCCAAAAATTACGTATATTACTTCCACATCCAGTGGAAGTATAGTAACGACAAAAAAAATTTTGAAGATTTTTATTGTTCAAAGAGGCTTAGAATGTCATGAAACGTCGAGATTTTAAGTTTGAGCGAAAAAATAAATTTCTGTCTGTCTGTCGGTCTGTAACTTTTTTGTGCACACGATTATTCTGGAACTGTTTAAGATATTGACTTGAAATTTGATACACGTATGTACTTTAATGGGATCTGGAACTAGATTGTATTTTCATAAAATGGGGGGGGGGTAGAAAATAAAATGGGGGTAAATACGTAAATCAAGCAGATAAGAGTCCATAAAATTGGTATTTAGTGTATACAAAAGATAAGTTCCCAAAAAAATTTTTGGCATTAGCCACCCCCATTACCACCCCTACCCCACTAATAAAGGGAATTGAAAAAAATGTGATTTAGTGTGTGTACAAGAACCAAAATTCTCAAAATATTTTTTTACTTCATCCACCCCCCTATCACCACCCCACCCCACTAACGTATGGGATATCGTTTTATGGGTTTTTGGGGGCGATTTCAAATATTATATTATTAAAGTTCTATAAACAATTATTTCCACATACAAAATTTTTTCGTTATGAGAGACTTGGATAGAAAATCTGGATGTGGAAGTAGCGATTCCTTAGGCAGCGGTTTTTATTTATAAATGGTACATACTAAGAATAAACTGTATCTGTATCCTCAAGACTGCAAAGAAAGAAAACAGCCCGGTTGTAAGACAAGGATAATGTTATTCTACCATCTGATCGTACGTGGTTTTCTTTCAAGTGTTTGAACTCCTTGAAGTTTCACAATCAGAATTGTGATTGGTGCATATTTGACAGCTGTCAGTTCCCAATAATCAGCCAATCAGCTTCTTGTTTAAAAAAACTCAGGGCATCAGATAGCTTAAAAGAGAGTACACTAGATCTCATCAGGGACTATTGGAGTCAAATTAGGATTTTAATGTGAATTGTCTGGGCAGTTTTTCTATTTTAACATGTTCAGGGGGTCAACTTAAGTTCACAGCTTAGTTTTGCAGTTTTTGCGAGGTCGGCGTATTGTTTATTTAAACAATTTAATTTTTTGGACTGTTTTCCATCCGTTTTGCCTTGAATATTTCGAAATCTGTAAGTCCTATGGAAAACAATAAGAAGAAGGAAAAGGTTCGTTTTGAGCTATACAAGTACTTAAACTATAATTCATTCCAATTGTTATTATTATTAAAAAAAAAAAACATTGCAAATTGTATGCGTTTTCAAACAAATCACTGTTCATTCAAAAATAATGGATAATATTCAATGAAATTTTGAAACAATATAGCTCTTAAAAAGTGCAATCACCACTTAAAATTTCAAATCAAAATGATTACTAAAACGGCTCAAATATACAACTGTTGCTAAAACTTTGCACCCTTGTGAAATCCAGCCATCAAGACCAAGAAATATGTACGATGGTTCAAATTGTAGCATTCTATAAGTACTTTAAGATCACGGAGAAAAACATTTTATTTCAAAATTTAAACCCGTTTTATTGCAGTTGTTTATAATTCTCGAAATTTTAGTTATAAACAAATTCGAGTAATTCTCTGTTTTTTTTATGAAATCAAAAATGGTAAACGAATAATGAAATTAGATTAAAAAAAAAACAACTTTTGAAAAAAAAAATCAATACTCTTGCATTTGAAGCTGAGATATGTTAGTTTTTATGTTTAGGTCACTTATAAATAAACAAATCGATCTTTCTTCTTGAAATTTGGGCTGGTTATTATCCAATGTTTATTATTTTGTTTCTGCTATTTGAAGATAATCCAAAGCTACAATTGTTAAAATAACATCGAATAAAACGGCTTTGAGAACATAATGCACATTTCCAATTTTTTTATGACTTTTTTAAATTTTTGTCACAAAATGGTGAACCATTCTAACTTGAACAACTACCCTTATGTTTTTGTATACAGCTTTGTAAAACTTTTAATATTACTGATACAATAAAAAAAATATTTCTGGAGCAGGATTTGAACCCAAGACGTCCATATCTTGAATAAAAATCACCTTACGCACTAGGCTGGTTTGTCAAAACATAATACAACATTTAGACGTATTTGGTAATTTTCAAATCTCTAACAAAATCGCTAAAGATCCCACTTTCGGGCTTCTATACATCTTTTAACAGTTGTAGCTTTGGATTATTTTGGTAGAGCACCTTACGCTTGCGTAAAGAAATAATAATTTAGTCTAAACTACGTAATATTTTCTTACAGGTAGACGTCAACATGCGCTTTAACTATAAGGTTAAATTTTAAGGAATAAAATAATATAAATATTACTACACCAAAGCCAATGTGACGTATCGGGCAGTTCTTAAAAAAATATTACTTAAATTACTGGTAAGGCCATATGCATTAAAACTTGAAGATAATGGTTGCAAATTACGTTGTATCGACTATCTCAAATTATTGCGGCTTTGAACTGGCAAAACTAATTGTACTGCTTGGGCTAATTTTTTTATTTCCCATTTTTATAGAACTATTAGAAATTTCAATTATTTTTATTATCAGTGACACATTGTTTTCGATACATTTCACGCTTTAGAATAGAATTCAGCAGAGTGAGAGGGAAATATGCGTTTATTTTCGATTTATTATAAATATATAAAAAACCAAACATAGTATAATCTTTAACACTATTTTAGATACTTGCTATTGTTCTAATGAATACAACTATACAGGGTGATTTACCACAGCATGCGGAAAATTTATCAGCAGGTTGTCCCCACCGAAAGGAGTTAAAAAAATGAAAAATTAAAAAAAATATGACCAAAAAAATGACCTTATTTTTTTGTAGGAATGCGCCGCCTATGACTTTAACCAATCTGACGTAACGCGGTGCAACTATATCACTTCCCCTCCCCCTTTATCAGACTTAGGACTGACAGCAAAGCTGAAGAAGTGAAATGAATTTTTGGTTTTAATCATACTACAAAAATAGCAAAATAAGTTGGAAAGACATTCACCCAATGCCAGTGAACTCTATAACAACAAGTGATATAAAAGATATTTACTTATACCGTCGCACACTGTGGAATTTATGAGTTTTTAGGTCAAAATTCGATTCCTCTGTAATTTAACCAAAATCAATCTATTTGGGCTCAAAATTTTCATAATACTGAGCACTTTAATGAAGAACTATGAAGAACTGCGAAAATTGCAATCCAGCTTATTTTTGACACATGACAGCTGCCAAAAGCCTGTAAAAAATGTGAAAACACTATAAAGGCAGAATCTAGACACTGTTATTTCCTATAGTCCATCAATATCATATTTTATCATGATTTTTGACTTGCAAAATCTGAATTTCAAGGTTGAAAAGAGCCAACAATAAATAAACAAATACTATAGAGACTATTAAAGGAAACTCAAAAAATTAAAACCGCTTAAACAAATAAGCTGGATTGCAATTTTCGCAGTTCTTCATTAAAGTGCTCAGTATTACGAACATTTTGAGAACAAATAGATTGATTTTGGTTCAATTACAAAGAAGGAGTCGAATTTTGACCTAAAAATCTCGTAAATTCCACAGTCTGTCCGGCGATAACACAAAATCATCAAATTTCCGCGGTACTTTTGTACCTGCCGCGGGGTCCTTTGTTCGACTGAAAGCAAAAAACGCGGCACTTTGACCGCACGCGCCAGCTTAACTTTTTATGCCAATTAAGGAAATGTAAACATCTCCGATATGTTGTTTCCCAAGTAAGTTCACTGCCCTATTACTGACTCAGACAAATAACAGTAGGGTATAAGCGCAAGTTTTAATGCAACTAAAAGTACTAAATTACCTCGCATCACTCTAAAACTTTGCAAGGACTTTCCCACATGGAGGACTAGTACACCATTTGATTTTCCGCATGTTGTGGTAAATCACCTTGTATATATTTTTTATTGTAAATTTCTATTGTACTTGAATATTGTAGTTTGTCAATGAAAATGCTTCCTAATTTCATTATTAAAGCATGGCATTTAGCTATATACAAAATTTATGATAGAAACTGTAAATGGTTGCATGGGCGCAGCCAGGGGGGAGCCATGGGGCCCGGGCCCCCCCAAGCCGTTTTCCATGAGCCAAAAAATAAAGAAGCAGTACAAAGCAGTATCTAAATTATCCCTTGAAATAAATATTTTGTAATTAATGTCAATATTATCTAATAGAGGAATCTACATACACATCCGTTTTCAACCATTTTCTGAAAAATTTTCCTCATTCTCTCGGGAGGCCGGTTCTATTGGCCCCCCCAGATGAATTTTCTGGCTGCGCCACTGAATGGTTGTATTCCTTATAGTGGAGTAAACGTAATCAAAAAAGAGGCATTGTTTCAGAATAATCTGTAACTGCATAAAAATTCATAAAATCTTTTTAAATGTGTTCTAAATAAGTTTAAGTTCAAAATCTACCGGTTGGTATTGTACGCTAAATCTCTATTTGTTTATTAATGCCAAAAAACTACAAAATTAGTTGTTAAATGAAAGATCTCGAAAATTAATCGTGGATAAATCATGAATATCAGGTACTAGAGGTTTTGGGCATGCTGATTACGAATTTGATATCAGATATGCAAAATTCAAAATGGCGGATACAAAATGGCCGACCGAAACGTATTAAGAGCCATAAAAATGAGTATTTACGGGTTTTCGGGTATGCTGATGACGAATCTGATGTCAAATTCACAAAAATTGTGTAGATAAATGTAAAATGTTTAATATAAATAAATACAATGTACTAAAAATACTTTTATTATAAACTACAATGAAAGGAAGTATTTTAACTATAATATATGATACATACGGTTTTTCAATCAAGAATGTAATTAAAAAGATTTTATTTATGAACATACAGTGATTGTCCGATAATCGATTTTTAAATACAAACACGCTGAACGAAAAGGGCAGATAAAACTTTTTGCAGTCTGAATATTCTGATTGTACTTGCTCCAGTTCGTCGTTTTCTTCGTGTAAGTCGTCGATGTCTTGGCAGGGAGAACAATTTGTACAACTGTTGCCACTACATACGGAGCATGCCATAGTGCAAAAAAGACCAAATTTTCTACACCCACATGCTGATCCGCAACCTTTCTTGCAGCTACAGAATATCATGTTAAGTATGTCGTCTGATGCAGGTCGTTGACACATTGGTATAGGTACTAAATTACCATTGACTTTCTTCCAACCCCAACTCTCTGCATGTAAATGCTTACCCATCCACGTTTGCATCTGCAAATACACTCTTTTACAGTGCTGCTCCAAGGCATCTGGGTGGTAATGAAGACAACTTCATACTGTTTATTTTTCCGGAAGTACCTCTCACGAAGCAGTGATACCGAAATTAGTTTAAGTCAGCTACATTTTAAATAAAGAACACCACCACGTGCACGTTAATTTTACGAGGCGATAAAATGCGCGGCAAAGTACAGCCAAGCAAACATAGCGAAGGAGCCACTTTCACGAATCTAGTTAAGAGCTAGATGGTGAACTTGCTAGTAGTAGTCAGGAATATGTTATCTCCATCTATGTACACATTGATGAATTAAAGAAAAATTAAATTTCGGTTCGAATTTGGTACTTGATGTATTCTTCTCGAATTTTTCAATAATTTACGAATTTTTTTTTTTTTTAAATATTGATTTAATCAAATACATTAATTTCACACTATTGTTTATAAACTTAAATACGCTATAGTAGTCACCATTTATGCATGTGTAATATTTAGTAGAATTATTAGTTGTGATAAACTTAATTTTTTATTTAAAACCTTCCCAATTGTCCAAAAATCGTGTTTTTATCGATTTTTCACCTTTTTTACTGTTTAATTTATTACGTTCAAAAAAAGATAAAACCAAGGAATATTTGTCAAGATTAGTACCTTAGCTAACACTTCTATGCATTCAAATAAAAATATATATTTTTTTAAGTTATTACACTTTCAATAGTGTTAAATTTTCGATTTTTTTTTTTTTTAAAGTATAGTTCGACTTATTCGTAAAAAATTAATATAAAAACGCGTATGCATCATAAAATAAATCATTGGGGCTTTTAGTACACATCTTTACCTTCAAATTGATCACTTATAAAGTGCCGATATCGCAATATTAAGCTTTGATATTGACGATTGAAATTTGGTGTCAACAGCGGAAAACGTCTTTTTTCGGAAAAGTATTAAAGGTCTGAATTCCCTAAAATAATTTTTTTAAATTTGTTTGGCTGAATACATATTTTAGATAATCCTTTTAAATGTGCTATCCAAGTTTGTTTTTTTTTTAATAAATTATTCATTTTACAATGATTTTTACTAAATAATCGTTAATTCATGCAATGGTCCGCTTTCAAGCTACATATGTAATAATTAAAGTACTTAAAAATTTATTTAAAAACATATAATACTTCGAGGAAATGATACTTTTTCATCTCCAATTGGTTTCATATCATTTGCTTTTTGCAATCAAAAGTTATAGCCACTTACGTCAGCGGTCGGCGGTCGTCACAGCGTCACTTGGCACCTTAGTTAATAGTAGAGTAAAATCTGGAAGTAAAGTCGCTTAGTTTTCGAGAAAAAAAAACTGGCGTAGAACCAAACCAGACTTAGTGGGATTCTTTAGTAAGATAATCATGTACACGAAATCATTTTTTACGACATTTTTTGGTGGTCGAGAACTTTTTTATTTCGGAAAAACTCAAAAAAATAGATTTTTAATGAAATATGTTTTTTAACGTCATCTCTGAAAATATTTGTGCTATCAAGCTATTTTTTTTAGATTAAAGTAGACACAATAGCGCTTCGAACAACGTCCCACGTGAATCCGATTTATTTTTTTTTAAGTTGGTAAAATAATAGGAAACTCAAACTTGTTATTTTCAGTAGCGTACTTTTAGGCAATCGAGAAAAAAATTTATTTATGAAAATTTGTATATACATGCTGCGTATAAATTGAAGCCAATAGTTGAAAAAAGTTTTTAGGATAAAAATTTGTCAAGTACCGTTGATAGTATTGAGTCAGTGATTTTTTTTAAAGGGCCAAAGTCATATTCTTGGGCGCTCGGCTGTAGCAAGCCTGCCGACTGCAACGATCTGGGGTCCTATTCTCCAGCTTAGGAGAAGTGAATCGGGGTATTTTTTCTCTTTTTATTTCATTATGTTTCCTATTTCTTTCTCTTTCCTTTCTCCCGAAATGATCATTCTCTCGACTGGAGAATAGGTGTCCTGACGGTTCCGGTCGGGGTGTATGTAGTAGTTTAACTTATATCAATAGGTACAAAACCAGTAGTGATCAAAAGATCTAGGGGATCAATATTATTGTTCAATATTTCATATATTGTACAGTAGTATTGATCATACGTTGTTAATATTAAGAAATTGTACAAAAAATATTAAATAGTCTCCTTTTAATAATAAAAAAACAGGTAGGTAGATATAAATACCTAATCTATAAATATCAATCAGTGTCACTAACTACCCATCTAATTAGTAAGTTTATTAGACATTTTTAAATGAATGAAAGTAAAAACGTACGCATAAAATGAGTTTTATTGTTGAAATAAATTTTCTGTTTGGATAGATAAATATGTAGTATGTAGTTTATGTAGGCCCTACATTAATAGCATTCTAATTCGTTCATATTTGCCTCGAAATCTTTAATAATATTGTTACAGGAACGACATTTGCACTCGTTGCAACATTTTAGGCCTTCCTTAAAACAAGCACATTTTCGATTGTCACAATTTTTATCCGAACAATGAATACTTAATGATTTTCGACAACCGCCACTTCTACGCGACTAATCTGACCTGCATACTACAGTATCTAGAGGTAAAAAATATGCAAACCTTCGAAAAAATGTCATATTGAACGGATTTCGTTCATTTTTGGCAGTATAATAGTAAATGCTTCACAGAAAAGTTTCTATATTGTGCGGAGGCTTGCTAATTTATAGGGGGTGGCCACCCCCTCTCAGGGTGTGGCACTTAAAAAATATATATATTTACTGGAGCTGAAGTAGTATCAAATTTTAAGAAGAAAAGGTTCTATGCAATTTTTCACATAAATTGATAGTTTTTAAGTTATAACGACTTCAAAATTGCGATTTCAGCTAAAAAAAAGGTATTTCCAAACGGCGTTCGTCAAGTATCTCGAAAAGTATTACTTTATCGAAAAAATGTTGCAGACCAATTACAGAAAGTACAAACTGGGAATTAATTATATTTTTTGTTTATTGATGTAGGATTAATAATTTCGGAGATATTTAAGTTTATATTTGGTAGTGTTTTGCTGTAGACTTTTCAATGCGCTATTCTATAATACTTGAAGAATATTGTTCACCAAAGTCACCTGGTTACACATTTTTCCGAAGTGAAAATCTTCGTTTACTCCACTATTAGAACAATGGGAAGTACCTGAAATAAACGCATATTTCCCTCTCACTCTGCAAAATCCTATCCTTTTTGTTAAAATATGTACACTCAAAGAAATAGTATGGGTAAATTCAACAAAAAAAAATGGTTAACTAACAATATCGCTAATTTTGTTAAACCAAACTATATTGATGGTATTTTAATTAATAGAAAGTTGTCGTACAACAAAACAAACATTAACTTAAAAAATAAATGAATAAGACTATTATTTTGTTCGTCTGACTATTATTTTGTTGAATTCTGTCAAATTAAACTAGATAATAGTATATTTTATTTTTAACTATTATCGAATTGTAATTCTAACCCAGTATTAGTTCGCTGTACTATTGTACTTGGTAGACAAACCAATATTATTGTCGTCTTCTAGAAGTTCTAAAAGAATTACCATAAAATTTGCTTGCTTACCACGTAGTCTATTACAGAAATTATTCCCAGATGACGCCACATACAAATCACTGACAATAATCAATCATGCATTATCTTACACTCTTATGAATTTATAGAAAATTAATAACATGATTGCAGTGTTCAAATTCTCTCAGGGATCATCGATATATTTGGATGGATCTTATAAACGATCTCTAATCTTTGGTTTGGGTGGTCTGATGTCTCAATACTGAGATTTTGGCTAACCAAAAAAAACTTCATCATACAATAAAGTGTAGATCAACCTAAAAATTAGTTGGTGAACAAAAAAACAAAGTCGTTGTACTATTTAATTGTAGACCAAATTGAAAATGGTTAGTGAACATAAAAAAATGTCATTGTACTATTTAATTTGTTACAAAAAGATATGATTACTAAACTACTATTTGTTTACGAAAACAAATAAAGTTGTATGACTATTCTTTACTGATTGATTTAACTATGAAACTAGATAGGCGCGATTTCATATGCTCTTTTTGGTTGAATTTACCTATCATTTTCTTTGAGTGTAGGTATAAGAAAATTAATATTTCGATATACACGCCTATTTGAGTGGCATTTCATTTTAACCTGTACAAAAAAACGTTACCTGTAGAGAGTGTATTATGTATATAATTTTATACAGATTTCACGGTCACGACCAAATTTAATTATACGTGAAATAATTAATTTGATTGATGCGGACGACAGTGGATGGTGAAATTGCAGGAAATTATTTATGCTATTAATAATTTAAATATATACAGTATTTGACAGCTCTTGGCAGTGTAAATTAATTAATTTACTTAATTTAATTAAGTACCATTTTGCATATAAATAATTATGATTTTTGTTGAATTTGACGGAAATGAAAGTAAAAAAGGAACGGAAACATGTAAAATATAATAATATCAAAAGGGAAATGTAGGAACAGGTAACGAAACTATTTTTACTCTCATACCTAAATAGCCATGTATAATAATCACCAATTTTAGAGAAGACAATATGTATAGAACAGTTAAATTCTTGGAGGGGGCTGGAACCTAGTCAAGCGCGGATTTATGAGGGGGGATAATGGGGTAAACCATTAACTTTCGTTTTAAACTTTCATGATTTTTACTATTTTATTTTATATTTTTCAGTATAGGTATATTCTATTTAGTTGTGTTTGTAATTTTTTTTCTATACTAGAAATTTTTTTTTTTTTATTTTCTCCCCCGCTCACCAATTTTAATTTTCGAGGAAAACCATTTTTGTTATTTTCAGCACGCGGCAGGCTCAAGGGCCAGATCCGCCCTTGAACCTGGTTTCCACAAATACGCTTGAATACTCTTACTCGACGCGCATTTTGCCAACCATGTTGGCATCATCTGGAGACGATCAAAATCAGCAGAAACAGTTTTAATCTTCACACATTAAATTTGATGAATGTGGTACTATCAGAAGTGGTACTTAACTTATTCTGTTCTGTCAGAATTCAATCTTTGACAGTACATTGTCCAATTTACACCAATTGTATTACTTTTGGCAACGTAGCTCGAAAAAAAATTATACATAAAATTGAAAATCACGAGTGGTATTTGAAGACAAAAACAAAACATATTTTTAATATTTAAATGGCATTTGAAATCAGAGTACCTACGTGGCACTCACGCTATTTTTACTTTACACAAAGAGTTACTCGGACACTGTTCAGCTAATTAAGACACGAAAAGACAGAGATAATACTAGTACATTTTTTGCCCAATGTCCCGCCCATATACATATATTATATATCTATACACTGTAAAAAATGAGGGTAAATTTACCGTGTATAATTACACCCAATTTTAATATAACTTTACCCGCAAAAAGAGTGTAAAATTTTATTTACCAGGGAGGATTACCCAAAATATAGACGAACAAAACACAATCGCTGTCAGTTTATTTAAATTTTATTAATTATTATAAAGTTTGTATTCTTCGTATAAATAAATTAGGTAAGTAATCAATTACTTCCATGTCCAGTGGAAGTATAGTAACGCAAAAAAAAATTGAAAATTTTTATTGTTCAAATAGGCTTAGAATGTCATGAAACGTCTAGATTTTAAATTTGAGCAAAGAAATTTTGTCTGTCTGTCTGTAACTTTTTTTGTGCGCACGTTTACTTTGGAACCGTTTAAGATAGACTTGGTACACGTAAGTATTTTAATAAGTTCTGGAACTAAATTATACTTTGATCTTATTTCGTTGAAGGGTTGGGGGATAAATTGGGGTAAATGGGGGTAAATACGTAAATCAAGCAATGAGTCCGTAAAATTGGTATTTAGTATAGGTATATAAAGGAAGTTAAGGTCTCAAAAAAATTTTTGGCATTAGTCACCCCCATTATTACCCCCACCCCATTATTAAAAGGGGTGAAAAAAATAAAACTGTAATTTAGCGAGTATACAAGAACCTAAGGCCTCAATTTTTTTTTATTTCATCGACCCTCATTACCACCCCTCTACCACTACCGATGTGGCATATTGGCATAATTTCCACACAGTGAAGTGCGAATATAATATAAATTTTTTTTTCGTTGTGAGAGACTTGGATAGAAAATCTAGGTGTGGATTTAACAGGTTGCTAAATTGACACCAATGTTTCAAGGACAGATGAGGAGATAGCGTCAGAGACGCGTCATCGCGTGTGTGCCTAGCTTCTACGATTTCAAACTAGAATGCCATGCAACCTGTATGGGTGTTTATAGATCGTCTATTATTTTCTTGATTTTATAGTAAGTGGGTTACCTCAAGTAATATGGATGCGAAGTAGGTTACACCTCAAGTAGTATGGGTGCGCGGTGGCTTTCCTCGAGTATCATTGATGCGCAGTAAGTTTCCTCGAGTAGAATGGATGCGCAGTAGGTTTCCACGAGTATCATTGATGCGCAGTAGGTTACCTCAAATAGTATGGATGCGCAGTGGCTTTTCTCGAGTACCATTGATGCGCAGTAGATTACCACGAGTAGTATAAATGCGCAGTAGGTTCCCTCGATTATTTTGCATGCGCAGTGGCTTTTCTAGAATACTATAGATTCGCAGTAGGTTACCTCAAGTAGTATGGATGCATAGTGGGTTTCCTCGAGTGAAATGGATGCGCAGTGGGTTACTTCAAGTAGTATGAATTCGCAGTAGGTTTCCTCGAGAATTATGGATGCGCAGTGACTTTCCTCGAGTAAATTAGAGGCACAGTGTGTTACCTTGAGTAGTCTGGATGCGTAGTAGGTTTCCTTGAAAAAAATGCTTGAAGTAGAAGCTTTACTTCTATCTCGTAGTACATGGCACACAATGATTTTTTTCTTTGTCATGCCGTTTTCTGCGTATTACTTCCACATCCAGTGGAAATATACTAACGCAAAAAAAAATTTGAAAACTTCAAATAGGCTTAGAATGTCATGAAAAGTTAAGATTTTAAGTTTGAGCAAAAAAAATTTGTCTGTCGTGTCAGTCTGTCTGAAGGTTTTATAACTTTTTGGTGCTCACGATTATTCTGGAACTATTTAAGAGTTGATAGGTAACTTGAGGTAAATGGGGGTTAATAGGTAAATCAAGCAAGTAAGAGTCAATGAAATTGGTATTTAGTAAATATAAGAGGAGCTAAGGTCTCAAAAAATATTTTGGCATTAGCCACCCCCATTATCACCACCACTCCATTATTAAAGGGGGTGAAAAAATATTGTGATTTAGTATGAGTACAAGAACCAAAGTCATCAAGAATTTTTTTCACTTCATTCACCGCGCAACGTGCGCCAAAGTACCGTGACGCACACTTCAGTGCATCTGCACTTAAACAAGCTTGGTTGGAACATTGACAATGTATTTTATGAAATAATAATGCCCCAAAACTGTTTTTAATATAATGAGAGTTGATGTAAGAGTAACAATGAATTACCTAATTTATTTATACGAAGAATACGAACTTTATAATAATTAATACAACTTAAATAAACTGACTGCGATTGTGTTTTGCTAGTCTGATTATTTTGATAATATATGCAAGGCAATATCATAATATGTTGATGATTCGCCATTTCGAACCAAAATTCAACTTAATTATTTCTTTTATTTTAATATTTTCAAACAATCGTAGATAAAATTATATGTGTATTTCGAGCGCAAAGTGTCATTGTCGCTCTCAAGTGTTTGACACGCGACGCGAAGCGGACTTATGCTATCGTGCGACAATGTGACAGTTTACTCTCTAAATACACAAATAGCTATTAATATTTGCTTTTCAGCTACATTAGAAAAGTATGTTTTTCGTGTTCCAAAAATTTCAAAAATACCTGCTTCATTATCCCTTATTTCGTCAAAAGCTTCCATTTTTAATAATTTAACCAGAAAATAACTTTTCACCCAACTGTCAACAACAAACATGAAATTTTTAGGTTAACCTCAGGCTAACAAAGATAACTCCCACCTTGAAGCTCAGGCTAAGTTACCTCTGACTTTAGCCCAGGGTTACTTTTAACCCGACTTGATAAACACTTTAGCCTGGAGTTAGATTTTAGCTCCGAGGAAAACTAACCTAACCCTGTATTGATAAGCGGGCCCTAGGTGTGTTTAATGTGTGTCTATTTGATCTATGGCTGGCTTTATATAGCTTGTCGCCGTATGAGTTATGTTACAAACTTCATTTCTTCCTAAAGGAGCTTATGTCCGATTAAATTGCTATAGAACCTAGCTAAGAAGTAGTATTTGCGAAAAATATTTCACAGAATGAAACAGGACATACATGTCAATGGCTGCGAGGCATTTTACAGCAATAAAAATGTATATAGGGTTTTACAGCGATAAAAATGCACGCTCGTGCTTCCAAAAAGCCAATTTGCACTCAGTGGCGGCGCTAGGGGGATGCTGGGGTGGGCGGGAGCCCACCCTGCAAATTCAAGCGCCGGTCACTGCCCACCTTGCGCCGCTGCGGGATAATAATAATATAAATGATAAATATACACTCTGTTTTTTTTGCTAACTCCATCTATCGCTGTTCCGCCCGCCCTTTGCCGGCATCCGCCCACCTATTTCAAAAGGCTAGCGGCGCCACTGTTTGCACTGAAGAGAAAAATGGTTTGATTCAAGAATATATTGGTTTATATATACGCAAATAAATAAATTCTTCATATAAAACAAATACATTTGTGGCAAGTAATCAAAAGCTGGTAGTAAATCATAATTATTCTTGAAACAAAGGGACCCCGCAGAAACCTTAAGTAAATTGGCTCTCAGTCAAATTGTCTGAAATTGAGATATGTTGTAGATTATGAGGTCCTGATCAAAAGTTCTTATGGGCCCAACCCAAAGCAATGACTAAATTTTGACTTAGAGATGAGATAAGGTTCACTGATTCACGATTTTCATATAACTTATAAATATTCTTTAAATACATATATGAATATTTTATCAGTTATATACTATCATATATTTTCTAAAGCATGTTTGGTAAGACTCTGAGCATGTCAGAAACATGCCATGGCATATCTGTGTAAAGTTTGTTAATCACTTGTAAAGTAAATAAAACATGAAATTCGATTATTAAGAGTACAATTTATTAATATCACTCTATGTATATTCATTGCTAGCATAATACTAATCGGTGAAGTATAGGTTCAAGATGCTCTACAAGAATAAAATCCTGACAAAAAAGTTAAATCACAACATAAAGAAAAATTACAAATATTAAAAAAAACCGCTGCCCAAGGAATCACTACTTCCACATCCAGATTTTCTATCCAAGTCACTCACAACGAAAAAATTTTGTATGTGGAAATAATTATTTATGGAACTATAATAATATAATATTTGAAATCCTCTTTCCCAAAAACCCATAAAACGATACCCCACATCGGTAGTGGGGCGGGGGTGGCGATAGGGGGTGGTAGTGGGGGTGGATGAAGTAAAAAAATATTTTGAGGTTTCTGGTCCTTGTACACACACTAAATCACCATTTTTTTTCATCCCCTTTAATAATGGGGTGGGGGTGGTAATGAGAGTGGCTAATGTCAAAAATTTTTTTGAGACCTTAGCTTCTCTTACATATACTAAATACCAATTTTATGGACTCTTACATGCTTGATTCACTTATTTACCCCAAATTGACCCCAATTTACCCCCCAACCCTTCGACAGAACAAGATGAAAATATAATCTAGTTCTAGATCTCGTTAGAGTACATATGTGTACCAAATTTCAAGTCAATATCTCGAACGGTTCCTGAGTAAATGTGCGCACAAAAAAAAGTTACAGACAGACCGACAGACAGAAATTTTTTTTTCGCTCAAACTTGAAATCTCGACGTTTCATGACATTCTAAGCCTAAAAAATTTTTTGTCGTTACTATACTTCCACTGGATGTGGAAGTAATACCTACGTCTTGTGTAATCCCCAAGACAGGCTGTAATGGATAGCGGACTGTAATGGGCTTTAAGAGTTAATTGCTCCTGGTCTATGTTTATGTGCGCCTTTAAATAGTGCGGTGAATAAATACAAGCCAAAATTACTAGGGAAAAAAAACGAGCTGTGCTTTTCTTCTAGTTGTTGAGTTTGGACTGCCGGCTTGTAGCACTTTCTTCTACTTTTGAGTGAATGTTTATTATGTGATGTGTCGCGAGAGATTATTAACAATTGTCAAAAAAAATATTATTAATTGTCACTTTCACTTTTTTTTGTTTTTTAGAAGTCGGCATTTCCCCTTCAAAGAGAAACACAGCAATTACGCGAAAATATGTGATAATGAAGGGAAATTTAGCGCGACTCGAGATTAAAATATAATTTATATAAAACTGGGAATAATCGAAATAAAGAGAAAAATATAAAAGCCTGAACACAGGCATTACAGATTTTGTTGGGCTATCAAACGAGTTTGAGCGTGTCTGTAATGTGTCTGATCATGTTTAGAATATAGAACGTAAATGAAATAAAATGTCACGCATGGGGTGCTTGATTAATGGGTCCCTTTTCCACTTACAATTAATATTTGTGCCTATCGAATATCTACATCATTTAAACCATCGTTGTTTAGTAGTAAAGCTCTTTCAGCAGCGTCTAATATTTGGTATAGATGAGAAGTTGGTGAATATCTGATATTTTGTTGGTGCCGAGCAAAACCAAGATACCATAAAATACTGGCAATATGACAACATGTACCTAATGTCCTTGCTCCTGATATGCAAGTACAGTAATACCCGTCATTGGATTCTCTTCGTCGTAATTGTGTTCTCGTTCTGTATTATAAGCAATCCATTATTGATAAACGGTCGCATTTCTAAAATATGAATGCAGTCTAAATCTTACAAAACCCAGCACCAGTTCATGCCATATTCCCTGTTTAAATTATTTTGAATATATGACGGTGCCAAATATAATTGATATGCACCAACGGTTAGATCTTCCAAGTATTCAAGAGAGAGTTCAGGAAAGCCTGGAAGTTGATTTTGCTCAAGACGAATCCACTCAGCTCTCCTTCGACGTAATAAATATTCTGCCTCCACGCGTGCCTGGACAATATTTAATATCTCTGTAATACGGTTAATGCTAGCTCTGCATTTGCCCCTTTCATCAGTACAGGACCACGAAATCGATTAATTAATGCACCAGCTATAGGGTAAAAGCCGCCAATATGAGCTGTGTGTGCCATTCTTATTACTTGAGCAAAAAAATTGAAAATACTTTTAATATGACCATTTCGTCTTTCTACAATCCATCTAGTTTTTGTTACTAACCTGGAGTTATTGGCTTCTCCGGTCGATAATTGACGCTATCCTCTTTGTAGTAAGTGTGGCATGTGGTACCTTACATCTAAGTGATCGAGTAATTCTGTAGCATCGCGATATCCACGGTCTACAATAAGAATATCTCCAGCCTGAAACCATTCCTGCATCCCATTAATGTCTCGATCAAATTCAGCTCACAACAGTGCTGCATCATTATTGCGACTATCGGAAAAGTAAGTTCTTTGAATGTCAAGAATTTTGCCATCAGGTGGGTTTCACTAAATGATACCCTTTAAATGTACAAAAGGATTGTCTTAACACTCTAAAGTTTCTGCTCTTTTCAATTTTTAGATGTTGTCATATTGCCAGTATTTTATGGTATCTTGCATTTGCTCGGCACCAACAAAATATCAGATTTCCACAAACTTCTCTTCTATACCAAATATTAGACGCTGCTGAAAGCCCTTTACTACTAAACAATGATGGTTTAAATGATGTAGATATTCGATAAACACAAATATTAATTGTAAGTGGAAAAGGGACACATTAATCAAGCACCCCATGCGTGACATTTTATTTCATTTACGTTCTATATTCTAGATATAATCAGACACATTACAGATACGCTCAAACACGTTTGATAGCCCAACAAAATCTGTAATGCCTGTCTTGGGGATTACACAAGACGTAGGTATTTTTTAATATTTGTAATTTTTCTTTATGTTGTGATTTAACTTTTTTATTAGGATTTTATCTTAAGATATATTTGTAGGGCATCTTGACCGATTAGTACTATGCTAGCAATGAATATACGTAGTGATATTAATAAATTGTACTCTTAATAATTAAGTTTGATGTTTTATTTACTTTACAAATGGTTAACAAACTTTACACATATACGCCATGGCATGTTTCTGGCATGCTCAGAGGCTTACCAAACATGCTTTAGAAAATATATGATAGTATATAACTCATAAAATATTCATATATGGATTTAAAGAATATTGTTATATGAAAATCGCGAATCAGTGAACGTTATCTCGTCTCTAAGTCAAAATTTAGTCATTACTTTGGGTTGAGAACTTTTGATCAGGACCTCAAATCATATCTCAATTTTAGACAATTTGACTGAGAGCCAATTTACCTAAGATTTCTGCGGGGTCCTTTAATGAAAATAAAAAAATATTTAAATTTTGATTAAAATAATGTCAACGTCTGAAAATATCATTTTAATGTTTTTTTTTTGTTTAGAAAACTGTACCATGCCAATTTTGTTTGAAGTTAAACCCAAGCTGCTAGGTAGTTGTCAAACAATTTGCAGTTTTTTTTTTTAAATAATTAATTTTAAACTTTTTAAAATTTTTCAATTTTTTAGTTTTGATTAAATTTTGAACTAAGGTTTTTTTGGGCAATTCTGAATATGTTTCATTAACAGAATTTTATGATAAAAAATGCCTAATATGATTTTCTGATTTTTTCCGCATATTTTGGTACCGCAGGTGGCTTTGGATTTGTAGGAGGCGAATGTTTTTCTGGTCAAAGAATCACCTTATCGATCTTTTATTACTACCAATTTGAAGTTAGTCAAGCATCAATTAACGGGTATACAAGGATGTTGCGATCTTAAGTGGGTCACACTGTATGAGACTAATTTTAAATTTTTAAATAAGTATTTGCTCCATCCCTGGACCTAAAGTGTATTATTTCTTCGATCGTAGAGGGGACATATTTTGGACTAAAATTGTTTTGTCCGTTTGAGAAAATAGTGCTTAGAGGTTCCTAAACGCATACAAAAAATAAAATATGTCTAAAAATAACAGTATTATTGGCAACATTATATGTAACAGGAAGCTTACGTATAATAGCAATATAAATCATAGAGATTCATAATACTTTTTATTCGGTTATTATATTTCCTGTATAAAACAAAAAATGCGAAATAAATTCTTACAACTGGGTGTATAGTTACTTTCAATAAGTCCGTTATGTGGCACATCTATCAAGAAAAAATCACACCTTTCTACTATTACAAAGAATCACAGTAAAGAGTAACCACGTTGACCTATTTTAATTCGAACTTTCTTCTTCGAGTTGTTCAAGGTATTGCCAATTTTATTACAAACGCGTAATACAGGGCGTCTCGTTATATTCTGACGCAGTTTAACAGCTTATATTTACTAAACTATTTGGGATATTGATGTGCAGTTTTCACTCTATGAATTACATACGACTGTTTGAACATCATTGCCCATTTCCGGTTTAAGCGGAACAGAAAAAAACAAATGTCAAGTTACTGTAATTGCATTGTTTAAATGAGACATTCTGTATGTGATTGGATCTTTAAAAAGTCACATCTTTCATCTATTCAATGATATGCTGCCAGTAGCGGATCCAGGGGGGTGGCACAGGGGCACGTGCCCCTCCCTAGCGTTTATTTTGGCAAAAAGAAATGGTTTAGCACTGTTATATAGCCCATAGTGTTTCAATATTTAACTTTAGAAAAGAAATGTTTTCTATTAAATTAAGACTTTCAATATGTTTGTGGTTCAACGTTACTCTGCAATTGTTTTATATGAAAGTGAAATACCCAGTATATAAAGTAAAGGGCACAATAACCATAGTTTTAAAGCACACTTAACAATTAAAATTGTAAAAGTTTGTTACCAGTTGGTAATAAATTGAACAATAAATGAGCAAACTATATTTGTTGGATGTTGTTGTTATTTCTACTTATTAGTACTTTGAATGTTTAAATATTTTAAACTTGGGTTTATATTTGATCTCTCGGTTTTTTAAAAACGCACTCAAATAACGTTAATTTACTGATAGTGGAGTCAAATTAGGACAAAGAAATTCGTAATGTGAATTGTCCGGTCACGGCAATTTTTTTTGTTTTAACTTGTTAAGGGGATCAAATTAAGTTCACACTTAAGTTTTACAGTTCTTGAGAGATCGGCGTGTTGCTTATTTAAACAATTTAATTTTTTAGACCGTGTTTTTTTCATCGGTTTTATTTGAATATCTCGAAGTCCTACGAAAAACAACAAAATGAGCTAATCAATAAAAGTAGGTACATAAACTATAATTTATTCCAATTGTTATCATTATTAAAAAAAAATAAATATTGTAAAATTATGCATTTCTAAATAAATCACTGTTCTTTCAAAAATAATAGATAATATTCAGTGAAATTTTGGAGAAATATAGAGTATAAGAGCTCTATACACCACTCAATATGATTATTAAAATGGCTCAAATATACAATTGTTGCTAAAACTTTGCACCCTTGTGAAATCCTGCCAACAAAACCGAGACATGTGAACGATGGCTCAAATTGTAGCTTTTTATAAGTACTTTTTTTTTCAAAGTTTAAACCCTTTTATTACAGTTGTTTATAATTTTCGAAATTGTAGTTAAAAACGAATTCAAATATCTCTCTGTTTTTTTATGAAATCAAAAACGGCAAAGGTGTAATGAAATTAGATTAAGAAAGCCAACTTAAAAAAAATGTAATGCTCTACTTGCATTTGAAGCTGATATACGTTAGTTTTTACGTTTAGGTCACTTGTAAATAAACAAATCGATATTTCTTATTGTCTCTGCTAATTGAAAATAATCCAAAGCTACAATTGTTGAAAGATACTGTATAATAGAGGCCCGAAAGTGGAGTCTTTAGCGATTTTGTTAGAGATCCGAAAATCACCAAATATACCTACATGTTATATTATGTTTTTATAAACCGGACTTTAGTCGCTAGACAGCCCAGTGGGTAAGGTGACTAGCACTTTTTATTCAGGATGCAGACGTCTCTGGTTCAAATCCTGCTCGCGAAATATATTTTTTTATTGTATCAGTAGTATTAAAAGTTTTACAAAGCTATATACATGAACATAAGTTCAGATAAAGAAATATCGCAAACGATGCCTTTTAATTTCAAAATCTCTTCCTGGAACGCAAATGGTATTGGCAACAAAATTCCTTTTTTAATTAACTATCTAACGAGGCATAAAATTGACATTATGCTTCTCAACGAGACTAAACTGACTCAACGTGACAAGCTGCGCATTCGAGGGTACACAACTGTTAGACGAGATAGAGTAGACAATAACAGAGGTGGAGGAGTGGCCATACTCATCAAGTCAGATATAGCACACACATATCGCTCTCTTCGGAACACGTCCGTAGAGAACGTATGTGTGACGCTGGAAGGCGGCGTGAGTATCGTCGCCGCGTATAATAGCCCTGTAAATGGCTTCACAGCGGGTTGTTTGGAGAACTTATTGAATGCTAGTCCACGCTGTTTACTCATAGGCGATCTTAACGCTTTGCATCGTGCATGGAACTGCCGTCGCAACAACGCTAACGGCAACACTCTGTTTGATTATATCAACAATCATAATGTCGTTCTGCAGCATTCCGATGAACCTACTCATTTTCCAGATAATGGAGGCACACCTTCAACCATCGACATAGTGGTCAATAAGGGTGTTGGCAATTCTACTCCACCAGTGGTACTAGAGGAGCTTACATCTGACCACAACCCAATTCTTTTAGAATTACAAAATATGTCGAGGGAAGATAGTACACATAAAATCACATCCTATAGAGACGCTGATTGGCGTCACTATAAGAACCACATAAATACAAATTTAACACTCACAAATACTATTGGCACCATCGCCGATCTGGAAAATGCGGTGATGGAGTTCGCGAGAGTGCTGCAGGATGCCAAACGGGGTGTTGCAACCACCATAACAATAAGTCCATACAAAGACCGACTCGACGAGGCGGTCAAACGAAACATCAGAGAAAAAAATAGACTTAGACGGCTTTGGCAGCGAAATCGCGATGTCGACGCTATGATCGATATGGGCATACTGCAAAGGAGGATTCGAGCCGCCATAATCACCTGGAGAAACCGGAAATGGGGTGACAAGCTAGAAGCTCTAAGTTCTCGGGACAACTCACTGTGGAAGCTGACTAGAGCGCTTAAAAATACGCAGGAAGCCATACCCACATTGACAAATCAAAACGGACGTACGTCTCTGACTGACGCGCAGAAAGCCAATGACCTAGCCGACCACTTTGAACGGATACATAACGAAAACGCACCTAACGATCAAGACCACGACCGCATAGAAAACGACATTAACGATGTTATTGGCCATGACATCCAATTGACAAGACGTGAATTTTTAAAAGTCATGGTCAAACCCTCTGAACTAGCAAAGCTTATCAGGACCTTACCAAACAATAAAGCGCCTGGGAAGGACTGTATTGAAAACAAACTTCTTAAATATCTTCCAAGGAAAGGTGTTGTTCAACTCACGTACATTGTTAACGCGATCTTACGACTGCAACACTGGCCTAGCCAGTGGAAGTGTGCTGTGGTCGTACCCATCCTGAAATCAGGCAAAAATGCCAAGTCCGCAGGCAGTTATCGACCTATATCGCTGTTATCGGCAATCTCAAAATTGGTAGAAAAGGTCATCCTGGACAGATTTAACTCTGCCCAGGAGGAACTTCATATTGACGATGAACACCAGTTTGGCTTCAGGAGGGATCGGAGCACAGTGCAACAGGTCGTACGAATCGTTAACGATGTGAAAGTGCAATACAATCTTGGAAAAAACACCACCATGGTGCTCTTAGATGTTGAGAAGGCTTTCGACACGGTCTGGATTCCGGGTCTACTATATAAAATGCACACATATAATTTTCCGCGATATTTAACGAAACTGATTAGAGAATATTATTTAGGTATTATGCAAATCACAACTTACACACTTTTTATTTATACTTCGTCAGTATTAGCTAGAAGAGTAGTTGTTTTGATTGATTCTCCAATAATGGGTGTTTTAAAGTATTTACCTGACTAGTATATTAGCGTGCCCAGATTAGGGCAACAATATACAGAAAGTAGGTATTTTCATAATAAATAAAAAGTGTGTAAGTTGTGATTTGCATAATACCTAAATAATATTCTCTAATCATGATAAAAGCAAATAAATAAAAAATAATTAATTGTAAAAATAAATCAAGAATAGGCTTGTAAATAATGAATGAATGTTTCTATACTCTACTGATGAGAACTAACGAGTTCGAAAAAACTTGTACAACTTTTCTAGAGTTGAAATAGAATGTATGGTTCAATAATTGTTGTGAATGACTGAATTTCAATAAATAATTTAAGTATTTTCAATATATTTTTTTGCCTTAAAATGCCAGGAATCCTATCATGTAATTCAATACTTCGTCAGTATTAGCTAGAAGAGTAGTTGTTTTGATTGGTTTTCCAATAATGAGTGTTTTGAAGTGCTTTCCTAAGTAGTATATTAGCGTGATCCGATTCAGGCACCAATATACAGACAGTAGATAATTTCATATTAAATAAAAAAAGTGTGAATGATTAATTTTGAATAAATGATTTAAGTATTTTCAATATATTTTTTTCTTTAAAATGCTAAGAATCCTATCATGTAATTCAATACTTCGTCAGTATTAGCTAGAAGAGTAGTTGTTTTGATTGATTCTCCAATAATGGGTGTTTTAAAGTATTTACCTGACTAGTATATTAGCGTGCCCAGATTAGGGCAACAATATACAGAAAGTAGGTATTTTCATAATAAATAAAAAAGTGTGTAAGTTGTGATTTGCATAATACCTAAATAATATTCTCTAATCATGATAAAAGCAAATAAATAAAAAATAATTAATTGTAAAAATATAACGAAACTGATTCACTCGTATCTGACGGGCAGATCGCTACAAGTGCGAGTGAACAACAAACTGTCAACTCTGCGGGACATTCGAGCGGGCATCCCGCAAGGGTCGGTTCTCGCACCTAAATTGTATAACCTGTACGTTTCTGACTTTCCAGTTTTCCCTAATACTAAACTAGCCAAATACGCTGATGACACTGCCATGTATGCACATAGTCACAACGCTCAAGCGGCAAATATGTTACTGAAAGCCCACATGGTCCGTGCCGCGGCGTTCTATGACCGGTGGAAGATTCGGATAAACGTTGAAAAGTCGGAAGCGATAATCTTCACGCGCAGGTTCACTGAAAATAAAATTTTAACACCTATTTCGGTCAGGGGAAACCAAATTCCAACTAGAAAATGCGTGAAGTATTTGGGAGTACATCTGGACCAACGACTGACATTCAACAAACATATGAACGAAACTATACGAAAAGTCTATTCTATGTCCAGGAGTCTGTACCCGCTCCTGGCCAAAAATAGCAGACTAAGTCGACAAAATAAAAAATTGGTTTACACTGTTGTAGTGAGGCCGGCCCTAACATACGCGGCACCGGTGTGGTGCAGTGCATCGGTCACGACTCTAAAGAAACTAAAAGTGTTGGAGCACAAGTTTATGCGCCTCATTTCAAATTCTTTAAGATATACCTCCCTCAGAGAATTATATGCACGTTGCCACGACATAACACCACTAGCGGATTACATCCAACAAATCTCTCAAAAATTCTATACTTTTAAACTGGGTGATAGTCCGCTAACAAACAACATTACCCAGATCAGAGAACATAATGCCCCCTTTAGAATAAAACACACCTTGTCATACCAGGCGTTGCCTATTTTTAGGCAACCTATCTAGCCCCATATTCTCTTTTTAATCCTTCATTAGCGATAACATTCATTCCTTATTTTCTGTTCTGTCCTCTTTTCGTTTCTTTACCATTGTTCTAAATTATTCTTCCTAATTATAATCTTTATTTTATCTTAACCTCCAGATTTGTTAACATTTTAAACTATACATTAAGCGGCTTGGCATCCGCTTCGTTCAGTAACCACCATTATCTGAAGCGGGTTTTTTGGTTTGGTTCTTTTTCCCGTATTAGCATAGGTATCATAATTTAAAACAGTGCGCTTTACTTCCAGTTAATATTAAGTTTTATAATCCATTTTTTTTTGGAAATTTATCTGTTAAATACCTTTTTTAATTTGCCCCATGGTGAAAGGAGTTCAGGTCAAAGTTTTATTTTTTGAAGTTGACCAGAGTCCGCTCCGTCCTGTCATTCAACTGTCACGGAGCGCAGCTCAATACTGACAGTATTCGGACACGGGTGCCTGGGATATATTGTAATACATAATAATAATAAAGTTTGATTGTATTGTATTGTTTGACTAGCACTTTTTATTCAGGATGCAGACGTCTCTGGTTCAAATCCTGCTCGCGAAATATATATTTTTATTGTATCAGTAGTATTAAAAGTTTTACAAAGCTATATACATGAACATAAGTTCAAGTTAGGTTAGTTTACCATTTTCGTGACAAAAATTAAAAAAGTTAAAAAAAAAAGTTTAAAATGTGCATTATGTTCTCAAAGCCGATTCGATGTTAGTTTAACAATTGAAGCTTTGGATTATTTTCAAATAGCAGAAACAAAATAATAAGCATTGAAGAATAACTAGCCCAAATTTCAAGAAGAAATGTCGATTTATTTATTTATAAGTGACCTAAATGTAAAAACTAACGTAGCTTCAAATGAAAGTAGAGCATTAATTTTTTTTTTTCAAAAGTTGGCTTTTTTAATATACTTCATTACCCGTTTACCATTTCTGATTTCATAAGTAAAACAGAGAGTTACTTCAATTTGTTTATAACTAAAATTTCGAAAACTATAAACAACTGCAATAAAGCGGGCTTAAATTTTGAAAAAAAAAATGTTTTTCTCCGTGTTCTTAAAGTACTTAGAGAATGCTACAATTTTAGCCACATTTCTTGGTCTTGATGGCAGGATTTCACAAGGGTGTAAAGTTTTAGCAACAATTGTATATTTGAGCTGTTTTAGTAATAATTTTGATTTGAAATTTTAAGTGGTGATTGTACTTTATAAGAGCTATATTTTTCCAAAATTTCATTGAATATTATCCATTATTTTTGAAAGGACAGTGATATGTTTAAAAACGCATAATGTTTCAATATTCAATTTTTTTTTAATAATTATAACAATTGGAATGAATTTAAATATTGTCTAAATGTTGGTTGTGCCATTTTCTTAATTTTTCTGTGTTTCTTAATGGGATGCTCTGCCACATATATTTTCTTGTAAAAAATATCCGTGAAATCTACAAAATAATACAAATTTCAGTATTTTACTGGAAAATAACCTCTACGTAAAATTCACAGGCGTAGAGGTTATTTTCTAGTAAAATACTGGATAATTGTATTATTTTGTAGATTTCACGGATATATTTTAGAAGAAAATATATGTGGCAGGGCATCCCAATAAGAAACAGAAAAATTCTAATTTGACTCCACTATAATGAACGAAAATTGAAAATTGCTATTTTCTTGAAAGTTGATCTAATGATTTTATTTCCACTTCATAAATCAAAGACATGTCATTAATGACTACAATATGTAATTATTCATTTTTTTTCGAAAAAATCAAAAAATTTACTGTCATCCCAACCGAACATGAAACAAACTATACAGACACCTGAGCGATAGAGTCATTGCGGTGGAATTGAACTATTTCTGAAAACTGAAAGATACTCAAACACACGCAGAACTTCAATAACTTGTTGAATTTTTTATTGCAATAAAGTCACAACACAATCGATATTTTGTACTTCTACAAAGATTTGTAGTTTGTGTTTGAAACAGCTATCCCCTTACCGAAAGTTGGCCTTTTCCGTTCCTGTTAAGTCAGAAATAGATTATGATTTTCAAAATAGTGAAAAAAACTTGAAACCATGTAACTCCTAGGCAAAAATAGCAAGCTGTTAAAATGAGCCCAAAATATAATGAATATATTAAAACGTATCATTAGAGTATATTTTACTTGTTTAATTCTTAATCAATTCATTTAATGCCCTTAAAAATGATAATGAATTAAAAGCTTTTATTTAACTTGCAATGTTTGTTTGTGTATAAGTCCGGTGACAATGCATTGATATGGGTACCAAATGACGAGTAAAATACGATAAACAATGTGACGTCATTCTAAATCCAATATGGCGGACGTCCCAAGATGGCGGATCGGCTTTTTAGTCACAACCCCCTCGATATTTTGTCTGTCTCTTTGTAAAATAAGTAGACTAAAAAGTAAAAAGTAAAATTATAAAAAAAAATATTTTTAAGAAAAAGCTTTTATTTGAAAAAACTACTAAAAAGTAAAAATAATTTCTTTAAAATTTATACACCTGGAAACCAAAAACTTTGGGGGCGTAGGGAACTTGCCCAAAAAATAAAATTGAATTAAAATACTCAAAATCGTAAACTAACATCATTAAAAACCCCATAGACAACAAAAAATTGAAAAAAAAAAGTTCCTACAGAAATATAAGCGATTAAAATCTGCCGGATTTTACCCACTCCTGAAACGTGACTCAGAAGGTGAAAGTCGGATGATGGCGTCAAGCGACACCGACTCTGCTTTCGCATGCTCATTTGTCAGAAACAACTAGCAGTGAACACAATCTAACCTAAAATTCGTTGGAAAAACATCTTCAAAATTCTGAAATGTCACAAAATGCTACTTTTGATTCGTTCGTGCCGAGCCGAATTTTCGAATTTAGCCGTGCAATTTACGATCAGGTTTATCTGGAAGACTTCCTCTTTAAGTCGCGACATGGTGTTTTTCGAAAAATATGAACGTGTCAAGATTGCATGTTTTTGCAATTTTTCCGGCTCCGAAATGTAAGCTGTTTTTTGCTATTTTTCGCAGATATCTCCGAAACGGTGGGAGTTAGCTCGAAATAAAAAATAAGGTCAAACGAGTATTTTCCACTACGAATCTTTTGCTATCACCAGACTTTTGATTTTTTTTTTTCGTTTCGGAGATAACTATAGAAATGTTGGCCACGTACGGCAAGAAATCGCAAATTTTGAGCTTCTACAGTTGGCAACTTTTTAATCTTGGCTCCTACGCCAAGACACTACTCTAGCTAATTTAAATATGATTAAATTTGCTCAAACTTCTTTTTTTATTTTTTGAATTCCGACAAAAATTAAGGAATTAGAGGGGGCGGGATTTGGGACTTTTTTTTTTTCGGTAAAATTTCTCCATTTTGTCACCGTAATTAATCGGTAATTAACTGAAATCAATCTCATTTACGATGTTCACTTAATATCATGTACTATTTTGACGCTCCGTTAATCTCGGCCCTTCGAAACAAAGGCTTCTGAGAAAAATTATTTTTTTAAAATTTACATACACTCTATAGGGAAACGTGCAATTTCATACATTAGCTCGAATATCTCGCGAGACTATTTTTCACCCGGTGACGTCACAGTGCTTTTCGTGAGGAGTGGCGAGGATTTCAACTTTAATTATTTATTGCAAAGTAAGTACTGCGATTTAAGAGCTGATATTCGATGTGGCATGTTTTTATACATAAATACACACTTTAATGAAATAAAAAAAAAATGGGCAAGTTCCCCATTGAGTAAAGTAACTATACAATAGCCCTATATGACCGCCCCCAAAGCTTTTGGTTTCCAGGTGTATACATTTTAAAAAATTATTTTTACTTTTTAGTAGTTTTTTCAAATAAAAGCTTTTTCTTAAAAATATTTTTTTTTATAATTTCATCTTTAAAATATCGAAGTCAGACCAGCATACGAGTTTACAAAAATGAATTACCATGTTTTGCCAATTTATAAAAGGATTATATAGGACGAGTTTTAGATACAAATATTGTCAAACTTTTTATTTGTCCTTTCCATAAAATAAACTTATTAGACTCACCCAATTCGATAACGGCGTATCAATAAATCCATGTATAATAAACTTAATTTTCTTCTTAATGTCCAAGTTTGACTTCTCAATTGACTGGTTATGGGCTCTAACTAATTGACCCTGAAAGCAAAAGTTTACAGCGTTCGATTCATGGGAATGTCAATAAAGCGTGTACCTCAGATGGATTCAAACGTGTGTATAATATAAACCTAGTATTTATCACAGATCTTGGCAATGGAAACACGTTGAATGGTCTGTTGATCAAGTGATACCAGGACCTGGTGATATTGAGACATCCCAGCTCGTCGTAGCATCTGGTTTCATTTTCAACTGTAACAAAAGAATATTTTAGTTAAGCATTTTCAGATTATCATAGATAACACAGCCCCACAAAAAAAAAGTTCAAAGCAGCGAACCAGACCCGTGTATCCCTATGTATTTTCAGTCGCTAAATCCGAATCCGGGGTCAAAAAAAATCGTACGCCCCCAAAATCATTAGCTAGAGCCAATAAACACCCTGACATGAGATAAAAAAAAGATTAAGCTACGAGACTAGTTGTTACTTCTTAATCAATCGAATTATACAAATTAAGGTTAAACAGCAGCGTACACACAATAGATATGAAACACACCCCCAGGGAGGGGCGAAAACTAGCCCCCATATATAAAAAATCGATCCAAAATAGCAATGACTGCTGAAAAAGATCGAAATGTCTAAGTTTTGTTAAAGTGTTAAGAAACTACACCAGGTCCGACGTAATCTTCATAAACTGCCCCTATAGGGTTGAGAACAACTACTATTAAGTTCAAAGGACGCGAGAAAAACAAGAAAAAACGTAAAATCCAACAGGATTTCTATTTTCATGGATGCTATGATTGGCTGAAATTGCATAGTACTCTAAAATAGAACCAGAAACTTACGTACCATCAACATCCTATACTGTCAAACCCTTAGAGGGTGTGAAAACTACCTCCTATGTAAGATTTAACAAGAAAACGTTACAGTGACTTCTATAAAAATTCGAAACACTGCGTTGTGTGGAAGAGAGAAGAAACTAGACTATGTTCGACGGTGTGCTTGAAAAGCACCCCCACGGGGTTGCGATATACTACCCCTATATCTGTAGGATGCTGGAAAACAGAGAGAAACTAACCGGATTTACATTTTTATGGATGCTATGATTGGCAAAAATCGTGTTGCACATTTAGTGTTTGAAACTCATGTCCTATAAATGTTATTAAGTAACACCCCCAGAAAGGATGTAAACTACCGTAATTCAAGATGTAACGAAAAAGCTATACTGTTGCTTATTCGTTTCATTTCCATAGTTTTTTTTGTAGGGGTGGCGTCTTTCAGCCTCGTGGGGGTGGTTTTCAAGCACAGCGTCGAACATAGTCTAGTTTCTTCTCTCTTCCACACAACGCAGGTGTTTCGAATTTTTATAGAAGTCACTGTAACTTTTTATAGTCAAACCTTACATAGGGGGTAGTTTTCACATCCTCTGAGGGTTGACACTGTAGAATGTTGATGGTAAGTAAGTTTCCAGTTCTATTTTAGAGTACTACGCAGTTTCAGCCAATCATAGCATCCATGAAAATAGAAATCCTGTTGCATTTTACATTTTTTCTTGTTTTTCTCGTGTCCTTTAAACTTGGGGGTGGTTGTTCTCAACTGTATAGGGGCAGTTTATGAAGATTACGTCGGACCTGATGCAGTTTCTTATCACTTTAACAGAACTTAGAGATTTTGAGATTTTTTAAGCAGTCATTGCTGTTTTGGATCGATTTTTTTATATATGGGGGCTAGTTTTCGCCCCTCCCTGGGGGTGTGTTTTATATCTATTATATGTACGCTGCTGTTTAACTTTAATTTGTATAATTCGATTGATTAAGATGTAACAACTATTCTCGTAGCTTAATATTCTTTTTACCCCATTTCAGGGGTGATTTTTGGCTCTAGCTAATGATTTTGGAGGTGTACGATTTTTGTTGACCCCGGATTCGGATTCAGCGACCAAAAATACATCGCTGCTTTGAACTTTTTTTTTGTGGGGCTGTGTTATTAAATTATGTTTACATTTAATTCAATCCATCGGCCATTTAAATCAATATTATTTATATTTTCTACTAACGTTTCGGTTTATTATACAATCATCAGACTATCAATTTAAGTAACGTTAGAAGAAAAATATTAGTAACTTTTATTTAAATAACCGAAGAAAATGCAAGTATGGGGAATTCTGGTTTATTCCGATTGAGGGTAGACCAGCGCTTGTCTGCAACCCATTTAATTAATTACTGATAAAAATTAAATAGAAAATGTAGAAGATATAAAGTCTGTCCGCTGATAGAGTCCTAATCGTATGTAAGGAATATCGTCCGGAACTCTATACTTCCTTGTCTTTATTGAAATATTGTTTGTAACCTAAACTGTAACATAAGTTTTAATCTTTGTGGTCAAGTTATGACCGACGTGCGGCATTTCTATTGTTCGACAGCAAACCAATTTGCGTAACGCGTGTCGTCGTCGAATGCGGCTGGCGATTTCAGAGGCTGGTCGATTTTCCTACTTTCGCACTTGAGTGTCTAAGAGGGGAATTCTAGTCTTGTTCTAATGTTAAAATAGTAAACATGCATCCTGATGAATTTTTCTCTAACATAAAAAACAAGATTTTTGACCGAATATGCGCTCCGGGCTATTGCCGTTCGCGGAGAAGTTTTGCATTTTCCGCCGCTTAATATTAATCTACAAAGCTGATTTTTTGTCTACAAGCAGTTTATGCACTATTTCGATTAAAAATCACATTCTACCTACGCTTAAAGGTGGCTAAATCTTTAAAGACAACAAATATAAAAGGGTGAACAAAAATTAAATTACAGTTAATTTTATTAATAAACGAACTGAGTAATTTAAACAAAATTTTCTCAATTTAATATTTATTGTGATAATCGTAGATAAAGTATAGTATTCAACTTGCGGTAATGGTAATAACTCACTTGATGAATTACAGCACTCGCCTACGGCTCGTGCTGTAAACTTTCATCTGCGTGAGTTATTACCTACATTACCGCTCGTTGAATAATATACTATTTTGTAACGCTATATCCTAAAATGACATTTATTTGACAGTTTCAGTGAATCAAAACAATGTGATTATTGACAAGTGTAAAATAAAGAAAAAAGTGTGAAATAAAACTTAATATTCAACAGACTATTATTGGTTTCTATGGAAACAGCAATACAATTTAATCATTACAAGGTAACTTTGTCAATTTGCCGTATTTTTACAAAATTATGTTGTTTTCTAATTTCGAATGGCGATACAAAAATTTTCGTATATAACTATAAACAATATAAACTATAAACGCCCCACTTGTAAAAAAAACACATATTTTAGCCACTTGTTGTATAAAATACTATTATATTTCAAATGTTCAAATTGAAGTAAAATGAAGACAGTTTTTCCAAAACATTTTATTAGTTAATTAATGGTTATTACACAATGCGAACACAAGGAATATTGACCAAATATCGTAAGTAGTTTTTCACTTATTTTACTTCACTATTTTGCTAATGCATACTGGTCAATTTATTAAACTACCTATTCATTGGCCTCAACAGCTTCTGTTTCAAATATAAAACTAATCGTTTAAAATAGAACAGAAAATAGGAACAAATGACTTCAAACAATTAGGGTATTCAGGCAGCTAACTCAATAGGCCAGGAGAAATGAAAAAAGGAAATGCCTCTCATAATGTTAGACTTTAATGCACATATAAAAACAACATATATCACATATAAAATACGATCAGACGAAGGAAGATAGGAACATCATCGGGAAAACCTTACTCCACGAATGACCCAACAAAAATAAAAATTCATTGAAAACCTAGTTTGATTTAAAAGAAAGATAAAAGCCGAACAACAACGGATACGGGGCATAAACGAAAGACCAAAAAAAGCATTGAAACAACAAAGAGACATTGAGAAAAGTCATGTAGGAAAAACAGAGAATTCTTCGGAAAATATAAAGAATATCATAAAGTCTTAATTTGAAGAATGGTTTCCGGGTTTGATTCCGCATTGATTTTTTTTTTTGGCATTAGGACATAGTCCATGCAGTCAGATACACTGTCTTATAGCAGTAAATAGCTAAACTTAATTCTAACGTGAATAATATTAAAATAACACAATTGGGAAAGTAACCTAGGGCCTAGAACTAGAGGCCTATCAAGGCATTTTTATGTTTTCACATACAGGTAAGGCCACAGATTAGTAACAAAAGTTTAAACAAAGGAATAGTAACTCTAACCTAAATTTTTATGCTGGTTTTGTGTAGGAATAATATAAGACAGTGTAAAATATCGATTTTATTGGCGTTGATTATTGTTGTTGTTGTTGTTGATTATTGAATGCTTGACATTTCTACAATCTTGCTAGTACCTTTCACTTCAGAAGATCACAAGATGGTAGAAATATCAGGCATTCCAAATAGACATCCACTTTAAGAATTATAATTAAAAATTGCACTTTTCCATTCATATTAAAAGGAGTGGAGCGTTCTTAGAGATCATCTTAGGGCCATGTTTATAGAAAGGAGACTGCAAAGATCCCTATAGGGAATGGCCTGTAGGAGGATAAGCGCCACCTTTTGTTAAATTGAACTAGACTTTGAACTGATTAGTATGCACTTAATTTGAGTTCCATAGGATGATGGGAACATGGTTGAAATTGGGTCCAAAGTTCAGTGAGACGACTTTTTCAATCGAAGCGGGTTGAAGATAAGTTACAATGTTAAAACCACTGATGGTTTTAGATGGATCATCATGTGAGCTTTCAAGGGATATAAAGCAATCTGCGGGGAAACGTTAGTTCCGCAAAGTGGTGTTCTCAAGATAGGGCGGTAACCGAATCGACGGGTCACCCGCCAAAGTATTTTATTTATTATTATATAATATAACTTATGCACGTGATTTATATATTACTTTCAATTTACATTTAAAAATAAATCTACTGGTATTTCTTGAAATCTACCGATTTTTCGCTGTAATTCTACCGAATTCTATAATAGACGTGCTGGCAATACTGTCACTTTGTTGTTGTGTACTTTCTTCCTCGCTTCCTCTTTACAGGCCAATCTTTGTAGTCTCCTTTATTTATTATTTTGATGTGATACGCTCTTTAATTTTTTAACCTTATTCTGGGACACCCTGTATGCACAATACTTTTCTTTTGCTTCGAACATCATTTTACCGTTCTCAAAAACAACTTAATTACCCCATTGCTAAGATGACAATGCTAAATACAATTTTAATATCCCTATTGATAAAATGACAGTGTCTTTTTTATTTTTGGTCAGACAAACAACATGGTAGTAACTTTTATGTAAAATTCAACTTTAATGCATATGTCAATAACCTAATTAAAACAAGCACATAACTTTCTCATACGAGAGTGTAATCTAGCTCAATTGATCGAACTAATAGTACTTCCTTTCTACTCAACACTATTGAATATCTGAAAAATGTCATATGATAATGTATTCTTAATTCCAGAAAACATATTAATCAAGTAGAGATTTTATAACCCCCAAGAAAAATACAATATTATTTATATATAAACGTTCTTCGCTGAAATATTTGTAAAATGTATTTTTGAGACATCCTATTACATAGAAAGAGTCTCATAAATTCGTTAATTAATTATTAAATAACCGCATAAAACTGAAACCCTTCAACCATTTTGTCGTACTATAATTCATGACCCAAAAGTTTGATTCATTTTTAGTGGAAACTGTTTGAGTTGTGCACTTGTTATTCACAACATTTTTAGAGACGTTTTGTAATCTTTGACATTATTTCACTTGGCCTGCCTTTGTTGTATGGCACGTCTGACCGAACTGCGCCACTTGTATCAGTTACCTGTTTGGCACACGGCTTCACTGACTAATGTCAGACAACTTCTAATGTTAGTTCAGTTCAAGCAACGAAAAGCAGTAATAGGCAGCTGGCAGTAGGGTTATTTTGCGAAATTGGTTTTTTTTTTTCGGTCTCACCCCCTAAAGTTTTTTCAGTTATTTTAAAAATGAAGTATACAAAATTTTAACTCGATCGGATAACGCTAACCCGTGCCTCAAGGCCATTAAAAGTCACCGAAATATGCAATTTTCATCGCTAGTTTTTTCTTACAGTTTTTTCGGCCTCATGCCCTAAAGTGGTTCCAATTATTTAAAAAATGAAGTATATAAAATTTTAACTCGATCGGATAACGCTAACCCGTGCCACGAGGCCATTAAAGTCACTAAAATACGCAATTTTCATCTATTTTCAATAGTATCTCGTGAACTGTTGATTACATCGAAATGTTATACATACATAATTGGAAGAAAATTTATTTTTATAAAATGTCATTTCTTTGCATTTTTCTCATACATTTAATAGTTGAATAGGTATAATGAAACTTCGGTTAGCATAAACAGGCACCAGAATATCCATGTTCTCGTTGAAGTGCCAGGATATACGTTTTGTGTCACATGAATTAATCGAATTAGCTTCCCTTTATTGAAGGGAAGTCTTATAGCAACACGGTAGCTGTCGCGGTTGTCTGCTAGACGTACGACCTCAACAAACTCTTTTTCATTGGTCGTTTTTTAACAACAACGATATTGCCATCTGCTGCAGCTGAGGCTCGAACTCAGTAAAGATAACAGCGACTAACCACGTTGTTTCACTCAATCGAGTTCCGTGAACCAGGTTCATGGAAAATCAGATGGTAAATGGTGAAAGAAACTTAATCGACTCAGTAGTTCAGTCCTTACCTGTTAGCATTGAGACCACGAATTTCCTGGGTCGAGGGCTTCTGGCTAGAGTATGGATGTTTAGTGCCGTTTTCAGCGAGTTATCGAAACTGTAGCAATGGCCTAGACTTGATTAAGTGAAACAACGTGGTTGTCGCTGTTATCTCTACTGAGTTTGAGCCTCAGCTGCAACAGATGGCAATATCGCAGAGAATCGTTGTTAAAAAACGACCAATGCAAAAGAGTTTGATGAGGTCATACGCCTAGCAGACAACCGCGATTGGATTTTTTTGGATTACCGTCTTGCTATAAGACTAGATGCTACAATAAAGGGAAGCTAATTCGATTAATTCATGGGACACAAAATGTGTATCCTGGCATTTCATGTTCTGGTGCCTGTTTATGCCAACCGAAGCTTCATTATTCCTATTCAACTATTAAATGCAAAGAAATGACATTTTATAAAAATAAATTTTCGTCCAATTATGTATGTATAACATTTCGATGTAATCAACAGTTCACAGGATACTACTGAAAATAGATAAAAATTGCTTATTGTAGTGACTTTTAATGGCCTTGTGGCACGGGTTAGCGTTATCCGATCGACTTAAAATTTTATATACTTCATTTTTTAAATAATTGGAACCACTGTAGGGCCGAAAAAATTGTAAGAAAAAACTGTTGATAAAAATTGCGTATTTGAGTGACTTTTAATGGCCTTGAGGCACGGATTAGCGTTATTCGATCGAGTTAAAATTGTGTATACTTCATTTTTAAAATAATTGGAAAAAGTTTAGGGGTGAGACCGAAAAAAAAATCCAATTTCGCAAAATAAGGACCACTCTAAAGCAGCTATCAGCGGGAACCTGAAGACAATAGATGTGATTCTGCCGAAACGTCGTTTAAACAACCTTGACCTCTCTAGCAGCATACCAACTATAATCCAGAGCCTGAGTACACTTCTGTGGGGCAGTTGATGTACCCTAATTTTTTTTTGTAGGATGGTTAGAACTAATTTTCAGTCGGGTGATAAGCCGTCATGTGGTACGTTTTCCTACAATGATGTCATCAACTATGGTGGCTGGCCGTTCCTTACTACGCTTATATCTATGTAACTACTAGGTGGACTTATATATAAAAAAAGTCTAAATAAAGGAAATAGACACTTCCAAATTTAATGCTCTTGTAAGACCTTAGAAATATTGATTAAATAATAATAATAATAATAATAATAATAATAATAATAATAATAATAATAATAATAATAATAATAATAATAATAATAATAATAATAATAATAATAATAATAATAATAATAATAATACGTTCCAATATTTCTATATTGATTTTTAAAATATAAAACAAATACACACAAGTTATTATAAATTGGTAGGTACAATGTATAAAAAATATATAAAGAACAATGTATAAAAATAGTTATTACTTTTATACATTATTCAACCTAAGTAGTATATTTATTCTTACAATCAGGATGTTGCACACTATTACATTTACAAATTGAACAACATGAAATTTGGTTTTTGTTACATATACATGACGTTGTTGCACATTTTACGCAAGAACAGACACCAACAAAGTCATCTGGGTATTGTTTAATATTTTTTTGTGGGAGTAGCGCGTTATCGATCTCCTCAAAACCAAATTCATGGTGGTCCAACCGGGTAAGAATCTCGTCGATGCAATATCGATGCAATTAGGTATGATAATGGGCTCTTAGTAAATGTCTTCTAATGCACCTATTTGTTGGCGGTAAATCATCAACGTCAATATTTTTGCCGTGTCGAAATAAGTTACTATAGTTACTATGACTATTCTCCAAAAGATTCAGAAAGAATATTAAGACAAGGCGACAATGTGGTGGACATAGCAGAAATATCTGAAAAGGTGCCTCTGCCTGTTCAGAATCTTTTGGAGAATAGTCATAGTAACTATAGTAACTTATTTCGACACGGCAAAAATATTGACGTTGATGATTTACCGTCAACCAGTAGGTGCATTAGAAGACATTTACTAAGAGCCCATTATCATACATATTTGCATCGACATTGCATCGACGAGATTCTTACCCAGTTGGATCAACATGAATTTGGTTTTGAGGAGATCGATAGCGCGCTACTCCCACAAAAAAACATTAAACAATACCCAGATGACTTTGTTGGTGTCTGTTCTTGCGTAAAATGTGCAACAACATCATGTATATGTAACAAAAACTAAATTTCGTGTTGTTCATTTTGTGAATGTAATAGTGTGCAATATCCTGATTGTAAGAATAAATATACTACTTAGGTTGAATAACGTATAAAGGTAATAATTATTTTTATACATTGTCCTCTATATATTTTTTATATATTGTACCTACCAGTTTATAATAACTTGTGCGTATTTGTTTTATATTTTAAAAATCAATATAGAAATATTGGAGTATATTATTATTATTGTTATTATTATTATTTAATCAATATTTCTAAGGTCTTACGAGAGCACTAAATGTGGAAGTGTCTATTGCTTTATTTAGCCTTTTTTTATATATATAAGTCCACTTAGTAGTTACATAGATATAAGCGTAGCAAGGAACGGCCAGCCACCATAGTTGATCATGTCATTGTAGGAAAACGTACCACATGACGGCTTATCACCCGACTGAAAATTAGTTGTTATAACCCCTTCTAACCATCCTACAGAAGTGTACTCAGGCTCAGGACTACTACGGGGGACTACACTCAGAAATCCAACAACACTTCATATAATTTGTTTATGTTGTTAATGGTAAAATTTGTGAATTTAGCTCATTTTCAGCGGACTGGTATGGCATTCAATTCGGAGAGCAGCATGATATTATGAAATAGGAGATACGTTCGGTACCAGCTTCTGATCTGCTATGCGCACAGCGTCACTCTTTGGTCTCTTTCAAATCGGGCCCGCGACAGTCGCGTGCGTGTCCGATGTCTGCCTAAAAATACATAAAAAACCATAAGACCCAGGAAGCAGAAATTTTCCCGTCAGATATTTTACGTTTTAATACCATAGAATTCAAAAACTGCATTTGTCAGCATTTTTCATTTTGCAATAAAGCAGCTGTGGGTATAATGGTGGAAAACCCCTCCCAAATAATTGATGCAATTATTGCATGCGCATATGATCTTTGATATTTCAACGGATTATAAGCTGTTAGTAAAGTCTGTTCGTTGATAATCTCCCGGTGTGACGTCACGAACGTCTGAACTAAGATGCCGTAGGCTCGTTGGTGTTTTCGAATGCACAGTGGCGTCGCTTTGTTTTATATTTTACTTGATGTATTTAATTAGATTTATTTAAAGGAAATTGAATTATAAGCATATATGTAATACATCTATTGTAAATTTATAGTAATTTAAGTTAAATAAATAAATTATAATACTGAATTGTTTTGGTTTCAAGTAAAAAATATGATAGAGCAAATATACAAAATAAATAGACCTAAATAGTTACAGCTAAATATTTTTATTCATAAATAGAACGCCTTTTCGATTTACTGGAATCATCTTGCCAAGAACATTTTAATCCTAGTAAGTTTCCCTTATGTGAATGATAAAACAACTGAGAGAGCTCTTATATACTCAAAAGAAATTTTAACACTGTTGAAAACATTAATTATTTTAAATACTTGCTATCTATAGAAAAATGGTCATTTCCTCTAGCCAGTGATGCTACCAGTGACGTTAAATTTACACAGTTCCACAATAAATTCACTGAAATATTTGATATTGCTTTTCCCCTAGAATTTCGCAAAGTTAAAAATCGTACAAAACCTACAAAGCCCTGGTTGACACAGGACTTGATAAATGAGGGCATATTTATTAGAGATGTTTATAAAACATATAAATATACTAATGATAATGAGGTTTTCATAAGATACAAAATTCTGAAAAAGAATCATCAAAGAAAAATCAATATGGCAAAAAGAGCTTTTAATGAATCACTCCTTATTAATTCTAATAATAAGTCAAAAGCAGCTTGGCAAATAATAAAAAATCAAAATCCTAATGTAAAATCAAAAAAAAATTCATGATGAATTCGTAAATATCAATGGTGATGTACTAACAGATATGCAATCAGTTGCCCAGGCTTTCAATGACTTTTTCATTCTTCTATTAAGCAGCTTACCCAGAGTATGTCAGTAACCAAGAATTCAAAAATAAACAACAACAATCGCTCTATATTCTTATCACCAATTACCTCCATGGAAATGAGTACAATTATAAAAACTGTGTCACTAAAGAATTCATCAGGAGATGACGGGATACCATACTCCTTATTAAATAATATTATGGAATATATAACAGAACCCCTTACCTGTTTAGTAAAACTATCATTCCAAGAAGGTATTTTTCCCTCGATATGGAAAAAGGCACTAGTCATTCCTATTCATAAGAAGTCTGATAAATCCATTTTATCTAACTGGTCGTCAAGTTGGAAAAACATGGTATAAGGGGACCAGCTTTAAGTTGGGTAAAAACCTATTTATCAAACAGGAGCCAAAATGTATCTTTAACATCAAATAATAAAATTTACAACTCTGATTTTAAACATGTATCCACTGGGGTGCCTCAGGGGAGTGTTTTAGGACCATTACTATTCATTATTTTCTTTAATGTCATTGAAGATTACTTGAAACCATCTTTTACATCAATTTTTGCCGATGATACAGCTACTGCTAATTCGGACAATGACATATGTAGGTTAATATCCAAAATAAACAACACAGTATCGGTGATGCATCAATACTGTTCTCTTAATGGTCTAAATATAAATGTTCAAAAAACCAATGCATTAACCTTTTCAACTAAGCCTCTCAATCTTAGTCCTCTAATAAAAATTGAGAATAAATCTATTGTTCAATGCAACACTGTCAAATACCTTGGACTCCAGACTGATTCGTGTCTCTCTTGGAATAATCAAATTGATGTACTCATAGGAAAATTATCTACTCAGTGTTTTATATTATGGCAAATGCGAGTACGCGTCAGTTTAAATATATTAAAAATGTACTACTATGCATATGTACAGTCCTGTCTTGGTTACTGCATAATTTGTTGGGGGAACTGTTCCAGAATAGGAGAAGTTCTTATGATGCAGAAAAAAATAATTCGTACTATTACATTTAAATCTCCACGTGAGTCTTGTAGAAATATATTTAAAGAACTGGACATATTAACTGTTACTTCATTATATATTTTCAATTGTGTATCTTATGTAAAATCTCATATCAACAACTATGTTCCAAGAGATAATAATCCAAATCATCAGCTCAGGGCAAACCATAACCTCATGCTTCCACAACATAGATTAACCATAGTAGAAAAAGACCTAATATTACGGCTATCAAATTGTACAATAAACTCCCCATAGAAATAAAGGCGATAAGCAGTATTAAATCTTTTAAACAAAAAGTAAGGTCTATTTTAATTGATAATAGATTTTATTCCATAAATGAGTATATGAGCTCTGCCTTCTAATCCTTTTAATCTCATAATCTTATAACCATTTACTTTTAAGTATACATTTTAATTGTTCAAGAATTTTTAAACTGTTATGTAAATTTTATTTCCTTTTCTCTTTTTTTAACATACCGTATTAATGATATATTAACGTTTAATCGTAACATCATGTGTTGACAATATTTCTATATTTTTTTGTAAAGTCTGTGAAAATAAATACTATTATTATTATTATTATTAATCCTCCTCTGCTAAAGATCAAGTTTCGTCTAAGAACTACATCTTTTCAAATTTTTTACGTATTTGCGTAAAAACTCTAGCCGTTTTAGATAAATCTGTGGTCTTTCATACAGTACTTTTCTATTGTCATCTTTTTTAAAGAAAAAACCTAATTTTTTAATCAATTTATATAAACTGGTACGGCCAATATCAACTATTGCTCTAGACTTTAGCTCTTCTAAAAAGATAGCCAAGAAAACATGTTTATGATCAGACACCATATCGTAAATAACATTTTTTATTTCATATTTTGCAGCATGGTGTAACTCTGTTTTCTACTTTTTACGATTCCATTTAACCAAAGCTTGAGGTTCCACATTTTCTTTGTCGTTTTTAGCTATTTTTCTTACAGTCTTTTCATCGATTTTTAAAGCCTCACCCACTCGTCTTTGAACAGCTTTTATTGACAATAAAGGTCTACCATTTTCATTTTCCTTTTGAAAATATTCCAACAAATTCAAAACTAACTGCTGCGGATTTAAGAATTCACCAGGATGCATGTTTACTATTTTAACAATAGAACAAGACTAAAACGCCCTCTCAGACACTAATTGAAATAAGTGCGAAAGTAGGAAAATCGACCCCCCGCCTCTGAAATCGCCAGCCGCATTTGACGACGACACGCGTTACGCAAATTGGTTTGCTGTTGAACAATAGAAATGCCGCACGTCGGTCATAACTTGACCACAAAGATTAAAACTTACGTTACAGATTAGGTTACAAACAATATTTCAATAAAGACAAGGAAGGTAATGGAGCTCCGGGCGATATTCCTTATACTATACGACCGGGATCCTATCAGCGAACAGACTCAATATTAGTTATTCCTTTTTTACATGTGCGTAAACTGAAAAATCTCTCAGAGTCGAATGTTTTTATAATGGAACCTTTAAAAAAATTAGATACTTTTAGAACACCCTGCACATTATATTGTTAAATTCAAAAAATGGAAGAGAACTTCAACTTGAAAGGTGCATATGAGTACTTGAAAAATCTGACGGAAGGGTAAAACCTCGTACCAATCTCTGTAGAAATGAAGCAGGTCAAATGATAAGCCATCCTCAAAAGATATCAGCTGTTTGGAAACATTACTTCCAAACTTTACATGGGTCAATAAAGATGTAAAAAAAAAAAGGTAAGTAGTTTACTTGCGTGTGTGCATAAGTTTCAATGGCACTGGTATCATACCAACTAGCCAGTCATTAAGTAGTTTACTTAAAGTTGATTTCATATTTTCAAATTTTTAGAATACTCTGTATAATTAAATTAATATAAAGTTTAAAACAGTGCGGTACCCCATCCGGAGGCACCCTGTATATAATAAACCAACATCTCACCCCGTTTGCAGAGTGAATCGTCGGTGGTGAATATCAAAGGAAATTCACACGTGGCAAGTCCACAAGTGGTCAAATATTCAAAGTAAAGCAAATGCTACACAAAGCCTCTCAACCAGCAAATGTGTTTTATAATTTAAATCTTATACGATTATTTTGTTTTATTGTTATTTTATTAATGCTTCTAAAATGCTAACTGATTATATTAGAGTTGCTGAGAACTGATTGTCCGCAACTGAACTGTTTTATATAGATAAATTTATCATTATAACGTCTTTACGGCAAAATTATAAAATATCTTATAATGCAGTTAAGAAATTATTTTATAAACGTTCCCGTGACTAAGCGCTATAAAACATTTTAGCTTATAAAACCAAATAATTTTATAGAGCTTTTTTAAACACGTTCGGCAGTATTTTCAGCACCGTTGTAAATATTTATTAGAATTATTTTATAGTTGTTTGCTATTATCTTATAAAACAGTTATATTAAAGCATTATTTGGGACAGTTTTACTATTGAAAGTAAATTGTTGTTTATCTCTATGTAAGCCGTATTTCTTTGGCGAATCGAATAGCAGTTGTTTTAAATCACTTACGTATCACTTAGAGCAGATCAATAAATATATGTCAAAGAAATATAATTTTGATTGAGTTCAGATGCCAACTGCAAACATTACTCATTTGCATTTTGCTATATATCTATTTTTATTACGATTTAAAATGGATTGTAAGTTTGTTTCTGTATGTATACTAAGATTTTAAACTTCAACCATAGTTCATTACACTGAATATAACCATTGAAATAATAATTATGGAACATAACAAACCCATATTATGACGTATTGATATAAAAGTGATTAAATCTGATTCAACTAAAAAGCTAGCCCAGTCACTTATACATGAACCTCTAAAAAAATCCAACCTAAGATTTTCCAACGGGATTCTCTTTATTTTGGCGTAAAAAATAATTCCTCAAAAGTCCATAAAGCCAACTGGACGGCTACAAAAGTTACAGAAGGTCAAAGGTTACTAAAAATCAGTTTTTTTTCAAATATCTCGTAAATTATCGGTTGTTTGTGAGATAAATCTGTATAAAAAGGTTCTATACAAAATTTAGAGTCAATAGTTTTTGAGACATAGGTTTTTTTTACATGGTGTCCCCTGTAAGCCTAATTCATGGGTTACAAGTATAATTTTGTTGATTATATTCGTCTTTGCTGACTTCTTATTCTTCATCTCCACTTCTCTAATATTTCCATCTTCATCAACAATCATCTCAGCGGAAAATAACGAAACGAGGTCGGCGTTATCATCGTTGAACTCAGATTCAACGATTGTACCCTCGGACATCGTATTGAGACACGCCTGGCCCCGATAAGAGCCACACACTACGGAACATGGCAGTCCTATTTTTCTGCATCCACAATTGGTGCCACAATCTTTTGTGCGACTGCAGAAAATTGAATTGAGAAGTTCATCTGGTGCAGGAGGAGTCAGAGCAGTTGTTAGCTCTAATAAATTGTTTAAAATCCAACCCCGTTGCTGAGGGTCTAAATCTTTTCCTAGTCAAGTTTGCACCTGGTAATATACCTTGAATAGATGTCGTTGAGTAGCTGCTTCTGTGGGTGGAAATGACGACAATTGCACATGCTTATTTAGTCTAGTGCCTTCTGCAGAACTAAAATATCTACAATTATCAATTGAAGTCTCATAAGGAGACTCCGGAAACGCTGGAAAGACGAAATATCTGAGAGCACGCAAAACCTTCTAGGAGTTCAAGTTTCAAAGAGAGCGACAACAGATAAACAGGAGGCAAAAGCTAAAAGAGGTCAAGGCTTAATGTGGGCTGCATCGCCATTGGAGAGGAAGAGTATATTGTTTTAAAAATATCAAGATTGTAAATAATTTAAACATTACTCAATTTGTTTATTATCTTTATTATTTTTATAATATTTTATCAAAAGTTTAATTAATTAGACTGACCGGATATTTATCACCATTATTTAAGATTACACATACACACAATGAGTCAAACATGTAATATTATTCATACATAATATTACGTCTATAAGCTTGCATTCGATTAATCGATGTGCTTTACAAGATTTACATACGAACGATTAGAGTGTGGTAAATGAGAAAAAGAAAAATTAGTGAACGATTCGTCATTATGATCATTTAATTTAAGGTTTTTTTATTACACAAGAACATAGACTTGACAGCGAAAGCAAATTGGAACAGACTTCCTTCTATAAGAATATTCAATAATTAACAATTGCCTGTCAGCAGCCAATAATATTAAAAGTTTATTTTTAAGTAAAAAAATATTCAGTCCGACACATCTTTAACTTTCCAAATAAGGGTAGGCATTTTCAGTACAGAGTATAATCCAGGGACATTAGACCAAGTTTGTGTAAAAAATGTAAAACATCGAACAAATTAGTTTGAGAAATAAGTTCAAGTAGTTACGCGAATACTTTAAAAAACTAAAGTAGCTGGATGATCCAGTGTGAGCTTCGGCCGCAGTCTCAAAAAAATGGCGGCAAGAATATGTTTTTTCCAAATATCTCACGAATGGTTGAGGCTACGTAAACAATAATTCAGCACAAGGTTGTAGAGAATTAAATTTCCTACAAAAACGTTTACGTTTTTTATCGAGGTAACGACTTCTTCGCAAGAGGACGATAAAAGGTACGAAAACAATGAAAGTCAGGAAAATTATCAAAGCTTAAGTTCATCAGTACACGCTACATAATCAACATAATTTTATTTCAAGGGCCGGTTATAGGTTCAGATTAAACTAGAGTTTAACTAGAAGTTTCACCTAGAGGTTTAAATTGTAAATTTTATTGTTTTATAGATGATAGATAGATAGATAATTTTATTTACCAAAAGCATACATAAGTACAAGGTATCGTCACAGTTTCTTTACAATACTCTAGAGTGAGAATATAATTAATTAAAAAAACTAACATTTATTTTTCAATAACCAGATAAGCTTAATTTGAAAATAGCTATAAATTATCATCCATATTAAACTAAAACCAACAGACAAGCAGACAGACATTACACATAATAATATAAAAATATAAAAATACATGTAGGAAAAGGAAAAACAAGAACTAGTATAATATAGAATAAATATCACAGGTTTTGATAAGATATACATGTAACTATCTATTTTAATCAGATTGCAGTAGATTTATTAAAATCTTTCACGAACTCACTCATATTATAAAAACAATTTTTTGTTAGGTATTCCCTTAATCGGTTTTTAAATACAGTAAACTTCTTGCGTTCTTAATTTCTTTTGGTAGCATGTTGTAGACATGCACCTTGCGGTGATTTCTTATATTTACTTAATTTGAATTTTTTTATATAAATGTCATTAGCCTTTCTTGTTTGATGTTCGTGAATATTTTTATTTAATATAAAATCTTGTAAGTGTTCAAACATATATATGGATAATTTGTAAATATATATACTAAACAATGTCAGTAATCCTTCTTTTCTGAAAGTTTCTCTGCATGACTCTCTAAACGGCAAATCAAAAATTATTCTTATTATCCGCTTCTGCATTACGAATACTCTATTAATATCAGTTGCTTGACCCCATAGTATTATATTATAACTTAATTCAGAATACACCAATGAAAAATAAGCTGACTTCAAGTCTGTTTTGTTTATAATTTTTTTTTAAATTGATTAAGGCAAATGTTGATTTGGATAGTTTCGTACAGATATAGTCGATGTTTGGACTCCATGTTAAGGTTTTATCTAGGAAAGTTCCTAAAAATTTTGTGGTTTTTGATAGCTATAAAATATTTTCGCCCTGTATATTAAAATGTAAATTAGTAACTTTGTCATCCTCTGTGATTTTATTTATAAAATTTATGCACACTGTTTTCTCAGAATTAATTAATAATGAGTTTTTGTAACACCAATCTACAAATTGTTTTATTACATTCTCCGCTTTTAATTGAAGTGTTTCGAGTGATTTATCATGAATAATTACTGAGATATCATCCGCATAAATAAACACTTTGTCAGTATTAATGTTTTCTGATAAATCATTAATGAAAATTAGGAAAAGGAGAGGACCCATAATGGAACCCTGTCCTACTCCTATACTCATATCAAGAGGTTCTGATTTAGCTTCTCCTACCGAAACCATAATTTTCCTATTTTGCATGTAAGATTTTAACAATTTTAAAACGACGCCTCGGATTCCCATTCTTTCTAGCTTCTGCGTCAGAAAATTTATGTTAACGGTATCAAAAGCTGCCGATAAATCAAAGAATTGCCCTAGTACCTTTAAATTGTCGTCCAATTTATCTACAATATATTGAACAAAATCTAGAGTAGCTAACTCCGTTGATCTTTTAGTTCGGTATGCATATTGAGACGTGCTGAATATTTTATTTTTTTCTAGGAATGTGTATATTTGTACAGCAACTGATTTTTCAAGGATTCTCGCAATGTAACTTAAAAGCACTATTGGTCTATAGTTAGCCAATTCGGTTTGATCTCCCTTTTTATAGACTGGTACTACTTGGCCAATTTTTAATATATCAAGAAATTCATCTAATTCTATAGAGTTATCGATTAAAAAAAACGATTGAATCAACTAATACATCTTTACAGTATTTTAATATTTTAATAGGCACTTCATCTAAACCCGTACTATTCTTGTTAGGCATTTTATTTATAATATCTATTACATCTGCATTAGTAACCGGCCTTAAAAACATGGTTGGTACAATATAGGTTGGAGATGTGCAGTTTTGTGAGATGTCATCACCAAAATGAATTGTGAGTTGATCGCTGGCCTTATTAGCAAAATAAGGGGCAAACAGTGTACATACCTGATTAGGTTGTTCAATAAGATTACCATTTTGTATAATTTGTATTGTTTTATCATTGTGTTTATTGCGTCCTAGCTTCTCATTAACAATAGTCCATAAAGTTTTTTGTTGATTCGATGAATCGCGAATTTTGATAGTGTTGGATTGTATGGTATAATTCGAGATTTTAGCTTGAAAATTTTTCCTGCTAACCTTATAGGATTCAATTAGATTTGGATCTTCAGATGTCTTAGCTACCCAATTTAGAAATTTTAACTTTTCAGTTTCCTCTTTATAAAAATTCGCTATTTCTCGTTGTTGATGGTTCTTATTTATGAAAGGTAATTTAGGGCATGTTGCATTGAAACACCAATAAAAATGTTCGTAGAATTCTACAAAGTAGTCATTAATACAATCAGCACTCTGATTATATAAATCATAATAATGTGAAAACATATTTGCAAAATCAAACATATTACTTTCTGTTAGTTTTCTATAAATCATTGTTCGAGTGTCATTTGTAGAGGCTAGTTCTAATTTAGAGCTAAAAACCTGGCAAAAGTGATCTGACGAATGCAAATTAATAACCTCACAATCAGTGGCTTTCCCAAAATTGGAAATAATATAATCGGGTGCCGTTGCTGCATTACATCCTATCCGGGAATCAATCCGTGTTGGTGTATTTATCAGTGAGTATAAGAAAGATTTTAATATATCATTTAATGATTTCAAATTACTGTTATCAGTTAATCCGTCTATATTAATATCCCCTGTAATTACTATGTGTTTAAATTAAAAAAAAATAAATAAAATACCGTTTTATAAGCGTTTGTCAAGATCGTCAGTGTTACTGTTATAGAACCTTCCAGAATCGACCTAAGTCGAAGAATAAATAAAAACTTCGACTTAGGAAAAAATGTATCCAAAGACCATTAATTTAGAGCATGCATATTTAAGGCATCAGCGCCGAAGACTGACACAAAAGGACTCATACGCGCTCACAGAAAAGTAAGGCACAACAAGGCACACAATTCAAAAGTACGTGGACAAGGAAAAAAATACACCGCGAGGTGTGGCCGTCCTCAACACGCATGCAAAAATTGAAGAAAGTTGATTCACTAGACAACAGACAAATAGAAAGGCGACTGACAAGCACTTAAAAAAAATGGATTCAAGAAACTTGAAAACGTGTAAATTCAGCTAAAACTCAAAATCAAATTTTTGTATCATCAGTCATCACGATACTTTCAATATATAACGCCATAATATAGTAAATTAAAAAAAAATGTGACAAAACTTTTGTCACGTACATAGTGTTATTGGTTCGGTACAGGCGTTCAATTGTTTAGTCACGACTTTAAAATTATGTTGTTGCGAAGTGTCACCGAGCAAAGGTTTGAAAAATAAGTATCTGAAGAAGGCAGCAACCTTATACGATGTGAAAACGTGGTATAACTGCATATATTATCAATTTCGTGGTATATAGCTATAGGTGTTACATTTTAATGCTTTCTGTTGTTGTCTCGTCTTGTGGACAAGGAAAAGAAGATATTATGCTTTTTAAGAAGTACGCTAAAGGTGTACTTTGAAAATAATAAATAAAATAATAAAGTACTTTATTGGTAAAACCAAATGTCTATCGACCGAGGTCCTTCTGCCAACTTTGAAAATATTTTTAAATATTTCTAACTTTATCGCTTCACGAAACATGATGAAATTGGAGACACAGTCATTGTGGATATAGTTCTAAAGAATGACTATAAAATTTTAACGAGGCGAAGTACTGAAACGGTGAAAAATATGGCAAAGGCGCGTAGCATCTATATGAAATTATTAAGCTAAAATTAGCAAAAATGGACAAGGCCGATTTTTCGAATAAAACAAATTTGCATTCATCCAGCGACTCGTCAGTTGAACAAGTGCGTTGGAGAATCGGCAGAAGGTTGTGGTAGTAAAACCAAATGTAGGTCTTTAAATATGGCAAAGTTATAGAGAAAATCACCGTGTGCATAAGTAAGATAAAAAGGTCATTTGCAAAAAAGTTACTCGAATGCGAAGTCGTCGTGTCACATACCCTTTTTGAACCCATATGGGGGCGGTACATCGCCGTAAAGGAGGCATGAAAGCAAAATAAACTCGTATATCGTTCTTGTGAATGATATAATCACTAAAAGGAACCTTAAAGCTAACCACTAGTGTCCCAAAATGTTTAAGAAGTAAAATGTTTTTATATTATTATTTGTCAGTCCTAAAGCCAAAGTGCCTACACAGACTGCTGAGGAAGTTGTGCGACTCTTTTTACCTAATCAATTGCTATTGCACGCTCCCCATTAAATGGTAGTTGCGAAATAAAAGTCCTCACTCGTCCTTGCCCTGCTTGGGGAAGCGATTAATTCAATAAAATATATATTCTCTTAGATAGGTTATTGCATAAACATTATTGTATATATTTTTGATTCTAATCAATAAATGGTATTATTTTAACTGTTGCATTTTACTGATTGAATGATTATCTTTCCCTCGAGGGTTTTTGTGTGTTAGATCGGAGTCGAATATCGGGCGTCTCCGGACCTCGCAAGTCTGTAACTCAATACACCGATCGGCTCACGAAAGCTGGAGAGGGATTTTCTATAAAAGTGAATCGGGGATATCTAAGCACAAGATCCATTATAGTTATAGATAAATAAGCTAAAGTGCATCGTCGAAGAAGCCACATTGAGAGAGACAGCAGTTAGCAATCTACGGTAGGTACAGCTTTTACTTTTCTCATCTATCAAACATCTCTTAAACAAATAGAACTCAACAGGGAATGGAAACGACCACACGCAATCAAGGGGAGACGCGCCTGGTGCCCATAATAAATAAATTCGTGTCGCGTCCATCAGATGCTGTGTGTAAGATTCTTCTATAATCACACTGTATAACTTCTTCACTGAACTACTTGGCAAATATTATTATTTGCAGTAACATGTTTTTCCTTAATTATTTTATAGCTTGTTCACCTTCTATATTTTTTACTCAAAATATACTATGTCTTTTCTACCTGCTAAATTTTATTTTTTGTCAAATAATTTTTTAGATATAGATCCAACAGACCGACAGAGAGGCAGATTGAAAATTTCGTTAATGGAACTTATTCAGAATTGTCCAAAATCCTCATGTCCAAAATTTAATCGAAATTAAAAAATTTTAAAAATAATTATTAAAAAAACTGTAAATTGCTTGACAACTGATAACTTGGGTTTAATGTCGAACAAAATTGTCATAGTACAGTTTTCTAAATAAAAAAAAAACATTAAAATGATATTTTCGGACTTGGACATTATTTGAATCAAAATTTATATATTTTTTCATTTTGATTAAATTTTTGACTTCAGATTTTTGGACAATTCTGAACAAGTTTCATTAACAGAATTTTCCGATAAAAATATGCCTAATATGATTTTTTTATTTTCTCCGCATATTTTGGTACAGCAGGTGGCTTTGCATTTGTAGGAAGCGAATGTTTTTCTGGTCATAATTAGATGCTAGTTTGTTCTATACTTAAGTAAAATTTGATTCAAATCGGAAAAAAAAAGTAAAAAAATTATCGGAGTGTTATCATTTCAAGTGAAACACACTGTATATGTAGTCCTAGATATATAATTTCATTTGTATGGGGTACTTCAAACATTGAGTTGTCTAGTTTTATTTTGAGTGGCCTTAAAGTTGATAGAGACACAGTACTCGTAGCAAATGCCAGAAACTTGGTTTTTAATACATTCAGTGTTAGCAAACGTGAGTCAAATTATATCTAATAATTTAATGTTTTTGAAATCCTTTTCAGCCATATGTATAACATCCTATGAGTCGACAGTGTACAGGATAGCCGTGTTGTCAGCAAAGCAAACAACCTCTCGCAAGTACTAATAGTAAGTAGATTATTTATATATATGCTGAATAATACTGGACCGAGTAGAGTACCTTGTGGGACTCCATACTGAACTGCTTTCATTTGACTGGATATATCATTAATTTTTACACTTTGCATCCTATCAGTTAAATGAGATTTTAAAGAGATCATGACTTTTTCCCTCCTACCAATTTCTTCGAGCGTTTTTAGCAATTAAGTATGACAGACCCAGTCAAAGGCCTCAGCCAAGTCCACAAAGATGCAGAGCGTTGGTTTACTATCATCAAAGTGTTTATATATTTTTGAAACCAACGCTATGACAACTTGAATAGACTTAGCCAAACTGTTTGAATAAAACGAAAGTGAAAAAGCATACATTCTCTTGATTCTCCCGACTGTAACACGTGTCACAATCACATGCCGCTTCTACTTACATCTGCTCGGGTCTCAGTCAACTGTTAAACTATATTATGCCGATGCCCACAACATTTAGTCACAGATTAGAAACTAAAAGCTTTATTGCGGACACAGTTATTGATTCATTTATGTGAATTTGAATTTCGTTTTTATATAGGAAAATAGCAATTAAAAAATATAAAAATTGGTGATGACACATCTGTGGATAGAGTGCTTTGATTTAAAAAAAGAATAATCAAAATCGGCCCAATGTGAGCCGCAGGCGAATCAGGGGAAGAAATATGCCTTGCGTTAAATATATAGTTTCACTAATAATGTCTATTACACCAAGCATCAATTTAACATTAGCCCAATGAAGTGAATACTTGTTAAAATGCACAGTGAGTTGGTCGCCGCGCCGGCTCGAGTCGCCATTTAAAAAAAATGGCCGTACAGCAAAATAGGAGTATTATTCAGGATTTCTACTAATATATAAAATACGTTGGAGTCAAAGTCAATAAGAATCATTTTCGTTGTTTAGTTGCATGTCGTGGTTTTATAAATCTCGTCATGTGCCAAGAGTGAACACGGGCCTCGTTCCAGCCACCTAAGACCTACCTTGCACTGATGAGAGCCAATAGCTCGAAACTGCAGTCTGCATGTGGTCTTTCGGGCTGGTGTCTGTTGCAATCGAAACCTTAGCGTTTTGTGGCAATACATAACAATTATTGCACTTAACGCGGCCAGGCTTGTAATTTGTAATTCAGCGCTCGGCGGGGCATTAGTCCAGAGAATAGCTATTGGTTGCTGATATTGTATCCCTTATATATTTAAGAAAACGTATAAAGCAGTTCGACAAAAATATTTTACTAGTAAATCATTTTTGGTTTCAAAAATTATAAATGTTATTGTATCACTACTATCTTTAGCTGCAGTAGAGTTTAAAAACTCATTAAAATTACTGCTTTCAAACTGAACTTTAAATTATTGAAATGTGTCGGGTTTGCCATTTAATTGTACGCTCGTTAGGTACATTTTTAAAGAATATAGCTCGTGTAATCGACAGAAGTTTGTTCTTATTTCTAATAATTTAATGTAATTTATTCATTGGGAAAGTTAATATCAAATTAATAACATTCTACCACTTTTATTTATTTGTGTTAAGGATCATTTGGTGCAAATATTATTCATGGGTGTTAATGTTTAATTATTGAAATTAGTTTGATTATAAGATGTGATAAGTAGAAAAATTTGAAAATCGGATTACCCAACATTGAACTTTTACATAATTGTAATGATTATCGCGATAAACTTTATTATTTATTATTACAAATTTTTAATTTTTATGCATAAATACTAACAACGGCAAAATAATGTAAACCTAAATGAAAAATGTGATACATGGCACAGTAAAATAAGAAAAATAAACAATAATTCTTTAATTCTTCCTTGATAGTACGTAAACTGTCTAATTTATAAAAGAGATACTACTTTGGGCAAAGTGAGGTACAGTGTACACTATTTTTTTGAGATGAGTTGTCAATATCCTTTACGATATATACGGAGTGTTTGGTAAAGCAATGCCAACCCTGAACATCGGCGAGGTACAGGGGATCATTTTTTTATTTATTTATTGAAAACATATCTACAGGAATAGATTCCCAATTACAGATAATTGTTTAAAGTATAAGAATATAAAAATTTAAAAACATAAAAATATAAGAATATAAAAATATAAAGAATATAACACATGCGTGAATGGTAACTACTTCTTCTTGCAATTATACTACTCACGCATGCAATATAGAAAAAAAATAAACTAAACTATAACTCTAAGATTATAACTAAAACTATGACTACAACTATTTATAACTATGAACTATAAACACTCGTATAATTTACAAATTAGAAAATTGGGCAACAAGTAATAAAAATACAAAGAAATACAGGTAGTATAGAATAGTATATACCATATGATTGTGACTAGTATTAGAGACATCATAGAGACTGTTTCTCAATTTATATAGAAATGGAAGGAGTCTCCAAAATTCCTGAAAATTGTAAATAAAGGAGATCTGACCATAATTTTTTTTGCCAAAGGAAGATGAAAATGTTTTATACGACCTTGTTTTAATATAAGGAACACCAATACAAATTTTTCCCAAAGTGGTTGAATCATAAGCTAAACTGTTAATTATTTTGTACAAATATACAATACTGAAATAAATTCGTCTATTATGGAGAGTCATTAGGTTGTATTTAGATAAATTTTCTAAGTAATTAGAGTTACTACTATATGTACTGGTAAGAATGTATTCAGAAAGTTTGGCATCAACATAACCAAGCATACATATATGGAAAATAATAGAGTTTTTTTAAATGCCAATTTTGTACTTTTTTAAAATCTCCAGTTTTCATCAGGTATGTAATTATTATGCCAATTCTTAGGTCGAATATATCCTGATCCGTGAATCGGGTGTAGTGGACTTATTTTGTGGTTTACACGGTTCCCAGATTTAACGCCAGTGTACTTTTACGAGTGGAGTAGGACAAAATAACTTGCGTGCTCAACTGCTAGCAAAAATGGAGCAAGCTGTCCTACAATTATGAAGAGATATAATAGTAAGGACGATTATTGTTAAAATAAGAAGTGGAGCATGGAAATACATTAGAAATAATGGATCTCATTTCGAACATAAAAAGTAATAATTTTGTAACCTTTTAAGGTAGCCTCGTTATTGTTGAAAAAACCCGCATATTTAAGTTTTATGCCTCAAGTAAATTATTATACTCTTCGCAAAAACGAAGAGTATATTGTATTTGATCGGCACTTTTCTAAAATCGTAAATATCGCTCGTAGAGAAAAAAATTTCATATCATTGTGTTAGTGAACGAATTCTAAACAACTTTTAAAACGTCCGTCTGTCCGTCTGTCCGTCCGTCCGTCCGTCCGTCCGTCCGTCCGTCCGTCACGTTTCTTGTAAGCACGATAACTCAAAAAAGAAAAGTCCGATTGTACTGAAATTTGGACAGTAAGTTAGTGTTAGCTAGGGGACGAACCCTATTGTTTTTGAACAAAATCGATCAGTAAATAAAAATGTTATTAATGATTTAAATTTGAAAATTTTTTTTTTGATTTGTATGTTTTTGTAAAAATTTACATTTTTTTACGTGTTAGGTAGTTCTTACGCTTTTGACTCGGAATCCAAGGGTCCCAGGTTCGAAACCCACATGTGGTATGGCATAGTTTTTTTTTAATTTTTACTTTATTTTACACTGAGTCTTTCACCAACTAAGTTCGTACTATAAAATTAAAAATGTCTAAAACTAACATTATTTACAAAAAACTGCGAAGAGTATCCTATAGAATGTGTAACAGTTATATAAAAAGTTTAGTAAACCAGCGAAGAGTACGTTTTTAGCTTGTTTTTTAACCATTATAAAAATATTCAAATAAATTTGATTTGGATTGCACCCGAAATAATCAATAACGTAGTGTTCGTAAAGTATATATAATTTCTTATATTAACCTTCAAATAATCTTTTTTCATAATTATTGAAAACACTCAGGCGAATTTAATATAAATTTAACTCGTAATAATCAAATGCATTACTCTTAAAGTATGGTCATAATATTTTCTTAGGTAAATTATCAAGTGACTGTTTTCAGGTCGAAATTTCGCTCGTTGCTAACTCTCAGAGCAAAGAAATGAAGAAAGAGTGACAAAAAACGTTGCTAAGCGAAAAATTCTACAGAGTGGTACATATTAGCATAACACATGTAATAATCAAATGCATTACTTCTAAAGTATAATCATTATATTTTCTTAGGTAAATTATCAAGTGAAGCTTTTCAGGTCAAAATTGCGTTCGTTGTTAAGTGAACAATTCTACATTATATTTCACTCTAAAAATGGGGATACTGGGATATACATGGAAAACAACAACCAAGAGGATCATGAACAAACTGGGAAAGGACTAAACATACTGGGAAAGAAAAGCGGGGGGAAAATGAACTCCACAAAGAAATCGCAGCGATATACTCTATCAGAACCAGAAAGCGAGGAATCAGAAAACCCAGAAGGAGAAGAAGAAAATCTGTATAAGCAGAAACACAAAAAGAGAAGCATACACATTAAATAACGAACACAATGCGACCACGCATTGGATTTGTCATCTTGCTGTCGAGGCGGCCAGACGTGCCTTACAATGCTGTGTCACCAATGGATATCCATAAAAGTGTATAAAAGTTAAATGGTGACAACGTGTAGAAGATATATTTAAAGTATAAGTGGATGTATTTGTAAAATAATATATATCTCGGAACATTTTCAGTTATTGATAAGAAATATTAGTTAGTGTTTAATTAGGTATACAAACCAAAACTTTACACAGTGCTTCTCCTCTAACGCAGTAAATAATAGTATATATAGTGCAGTGAAATCGTGCCAGGCGGCAAAGAGGAGAAAGAAATCAGTAATAACCGAAGAGAGGACTGTCTATATGGAGCACTAAGCCATCAGCTTTAAGGAGAAAACATAACAACCCCGGCACACCAACGCTATGAAAAATCAAGAAAAATGCCCATTATACTATTAGGAGCCTTTAATGCACATATAGGAAAAGACGATCAGACGGAGGAGGACAAAAGCATCATAGGAAAAACTTTACTCCACACATAGCCTAACGAAAATGTAAACGCGCTGAAAAACCTAGCACACATGTTTGACTTAACAATAAGAAATACATGGAGCAAAAGTCAAACCTGCATTGACACCTGGAGTAATGGAAGCTCAATCACACAAATAGATCATATTCTGGTAAGCAGAGAGATAAGGGAAAGGATCAAGAAGGTTAAAGCAAAAAGGACAGCAGAAATTCTACTGAAGAAAGAGCTAACACTGAACCTCAGCAAACTAAAAATAGAAAGACCATGTTACACGTGGAAAACAACAATCGAGAGGATCATAAACAAACTGGGGAAGAAAAGCAAGGGGAAAAATGAGTTAAAAAAAAAAACATGCGTCATGTGGCTCTCGCTGCTGATAACAAGCATGCCCCAAATCCAACCTAGCATCGGAAACCAAGGAATCAGAAGACTCAGAAAAATAGGATTCGAAGAAGCAGAAAAACAAAAAAAGGAGCATAAACACTCCATATCAAAACACAACACATATTTCACACGAATATTCAGAAGAGGCAGATGCCCAGAACCAAAAACACAAAAAAGGGAGCTTAAGCGCTCCCTCACGACACAATCTCACAAATACCTACACCTCTCATCCCATATTCCTTTACCATGCGCCATGTGGCTCTCGCTGCTGGTAACAAGCATGACCTTAGTCCAACTCAGCGTGGACGTACGTAGTAGGCCCAGCTGTATAACCTTGGGAGTGGCCGCAATGCCTACCGCACACTGGTAAATCAATCAATCAAAAATCAATCAAACCCGCATATTTAAGTTTCTATTAAATGAAGAATTACCACCGATTGATATTCTGTTGTATTTTTAATGACTGATAAAACTTAATGCTATTTATAATAATACCAATAAAAGAGTATAAAATAGAGACGTTTTGAAATTCGTCATCTTAAATTATTATTACAATTTTTTTTTCTATAAATGTTTTTTTAATTTTTTTTCTAACCAACAGAAACTTTTAAATTGTTTTTCTTTTGGAAGTTTTAAATTATTTCAGAATATCAGAAGTTTAACTTCGTGAGTAATAATTGGGCATCTGTGGAAGAGCAAAATCTGGATTTATCCAGAATTCTGAACCATAATAAATTATTTTTATTATTAAGTACATAAATGATTAAATATGGTTTTTTTTAAGTACAAAATTGGCATTATAAAAAAAATATAGTAGCATTTTTCATATAGATATGTTTGATCATAGAGATACCAAATGACCACCTATACCTCCCTCTTCAGAGTTGGCATCGCTTTATCAAACACCTTGTACCTTGTATACTCTCCTTTTTATAGATATCTTATTTATTTACCATTTGATTTCTCTGTTAAAAAATTGATCTTTTTAAATCAGAATATATTTTATTTTAAATACCATGTTCTGAGCAATACCCATGAAAAGAAATGATATATTTTTATTAACGATTAAATTACTTACATGGCAACCAAGGAAGGTTAACGTCTATCTTATCTGACCTGGCCCAGTTGAATGTATCGAGTATCCCGGCACAGACTATCCTTGACAAGAGAAAAACTGCACTCAACACCTGGACATATGATAGTCCCATTATCCTTTTCTGGGACAATTGTGGTTAAACATATGCATAGAAACACTTTATTTCACCACTGTGTGACTACTTACTATTTAAGGCGGACGCTGTTGTGCAAAACATTAGTCTACACATAACATGAGCATGCCCGACACCTGAAAAGGAGAAAATGTCATTAAAAAAACATATTAATTAGCTGAGGATGTTTGTTTATAGATGATTGGAGGTCGAATTAAATATTCTAAAGGTATAAACTAGGACTGTGGAAGATTTTAAGTCCATAAGGAATAAATTCATGCTAATCAGATTTTCGAAAACTGAGGAGGGCAGTGAAACACCTAGGTCGTGTATTTTGCTTATTTCGGGATTATAAAATAATTCGATACAAAATTAAATGCCACAATATAACAATTAAACAGATTCCACGCATAATTTCACTTAAGATGCTCTTGTTCGAATAAATACGGGAATATTAAATTCCATATTTATGTCAATAATATATGACTATGGCCACATCAATGTTAAAGTTTTTGAGGTTCGCGCAAAATATATATGTAATATAAATATAACCTTAATTTTACCAAAAGTAAAAGACTTCATATCTTCGGTTCTGTGGTACTTTATTCATGAGCTAATTTGTTTGAAATTATACTATATTATATTATTTCATCATTTCATCTAATCATATTCAAAGTTAACTTACTGTTTGATTTTTGAAATATTTCATTTGGATAATAATTAGTGTGAAGTTTTCTTCTTTGGGATTTTAAAATATTATTAGAACTATTGTTGTTATAATCTAAATAATATTAAGCTTAGTTACGCAAATAAGATTTAGTACACCCGCGACTCGAAAGTTTGATTTCACATTTGGCAGCTATTTATAATAATGATAATAATAAGGCTTTATTTTCCCAAAAAGTAACAAAAATAATTAACATGATAAGAAAAGTACACGAAAAACGCCGAAGATCAGATGGTTGTACAAGACAAACCTCTGTATTTAATCTTAGCGTAGATAACAGCAATATGGCAAAGATACACAAACATAAGAAATATAAACAAGAATATTGAGGAACTTGAAACATATTTATATAACCTGGAAAATAGGTTTGAGATTATTGTACTCATGGAGACATTTATAATAGAAAATGAACAATTATACCATTTAAATGATTTTAATAAGTATTATAATGAAAGTAAATTAAATAAAAATGATGGTGTCATAATATACGTCAAAAGTAACCTATCACACTCTGTAAAAATTGTTAAAATCGAAAATTTCAGATTTATGCGTCTAATATTTAAAGCCAAGACAAATAAAAATATTGGAATAACCGGTATTTACAGATCTCATAGCTGCGATGTAAATGACTTTAATACCCATCTGGACACTTACTTATCGGAATATTGCAAACTGGATACTGAAATCTTGGTTGGTGATATGAATATCAATATAATAGAAACTGCCCCAATTTCACATAGTACTGAAACCTATTTAAATACGTTAGCCTTAAACGGATTTAAATCATATATCACTCCGACTAGAATTCAAGAACAAACAAAAACATGTCTTGATCATATGTTTATTAAATCAAACGTAACTGATCCATTTTTCAATGTCATAGTATCAAACTTCCAAATAACAGATCACTTACCCTGTATATTACAAATAAAAATTTTGAATATAACAAAGCTAACTGACATAATATAATAAGAAACGTTAATAATAAAGAAGTACTAGAAAATATAGCTAAAGTAAAGGGGGTAGATGTATTAAACACAAATGACATAAATATTAACACAGAAAATTTTATAAACAAAATAAAAGATATTCTAAACGCAGCAACTGAAACTAGAACATTGACCAGAAAACATATTAAAAGAAAACAGTGGGTAACGCAAGGGTTAATAACATCAATTAATAACAAAAACAATATGTACCTAAAAACAATGAAAGAACCCAATAATCTGCAATTAAAAGAACACTATAAATTATACAAAAATCACTTAAATTGTCTATTAAAAAAAACTAAGAAAGAATACTTTTCAAATCTAATCAAAAATAATTTAAATAATCCTAAAAAAATCTGGGAAATCACAAATGAAGTAATACATAATAAAAATAATAATAATAACAAAATTGAAAAAATTATAAAAGAGAATCGTACTATAATACAAAATAAAGAAATTGCCGAAAGTTTCAATAATCATTTTCTAAATGTTGGCTTAAACATCACAAAAAGTATACCAAAAACTAATAATAATACTAAAAGCAAGATTAAACGAGTTGCTCATTCACTGTTTTTAGAGCCGATACTTGAACAAGAAACTACCAATTACATTAACAGTCTAGGTAATAATGTCTCTCCAGGAATAGATGGCATACGATCATCCACCATAAAAATAATATTATTATATATAGTAAAACCACTAACTCAGTTAATAAATATGTCAATGACGTCGGGAATATTCCCTCAAATATTAAAGTACGCTGTTGTTAAACCATTACATAAAAGTGGTGATCGTAATCAGATGGCAAACTATCGTCCAATCTCTCTCATATCAAATATAGCAAAAATGTTTGAGAAAGCAATAACCGCACGATTGTATAATTATTTCGAAAAATACAACATCCTTTCAAATAATCAATTCGGATTCAGACAAAATAAATGCACCCAGGATGCAATTATGGCCTTGACAACAAAAATATGTAATTATGTAAATAAAAGCATACCGACAGCTGTTATCTTTCTAGATCTAGCAAAGGCATTTGATACTATCAGCCATGTAAAGCTTCTGGAAAAATTAGAAATGTACGGGGTCCGAGGTTGTTCCTATGATTTAATAAAAACTTATCTCAGCAACAGATGAAAATATGTTGTAACAAATAATGAAAGGAGTAGCGAATCAACAGTAACGTGTGGTGTACCACAAGGTACAGTCCTTGGCCCTGTACTTTTCATAATTTACGTTAATGATTTGTTTATAAATACTGATACGGATAGTGTGAGTATCTTTGCTTATGCCGACGATAGAGTTACTCACGTTAGCGGTGATTCTTGGGAGAATGTTCGCTCAAAATCTGAACACATATTACAAGTTAACAATATGGTTGAATAGCAGTTTGCTAAAACTGAATACATCCAAATCAAAATTTATATGTTTTTCACTTCGTGACAAAGTCAATTTAAATCAATTAATTTTACACCAGGATATATGCAATCGAAATGAATGTAATTGTCTCTCGTATATTGAACAAACTAATAACATCAAATACCTTGGCGTAATCATTGATCAGTCTCTTAAATAGCATGAACACATTAACTGTTTAACAAAAAGATTTAAAAAATGCATGTTCATATTTAAAAGTCTAAGCGGCATTCTTAGTAATAAATTGATTAGGAATTGTTACTATGCTCTTGTACAGCCGTTGTTAACGTATGGCATTTTGTCCTGGGGTGGAACTTATAAAAATAATCTAGAAAAAGCATTTTGTCTGTCAGAAAATAATTATTAAAACCATCCGTAAGAAACCAATGCGTTACCCAACTAGAATCTTGTTCTCGAATTTTAATGTTTTCACTTTAAGAGAACTGTATGTATTTGATATACTGAAATATTGTTATAAGAATAAAAAGTCCGTAACCCGTTTTGAACATGAATATAACACCAGAGCCATAAAAAATCATAAATGTATACTTCCTATCTCATACAAAACGACAATTCAAAAATATTTTCTGTATCTAAAATTTACAATATATTACCGAATGAACTTAGACTATTTAATGGCAGCATCATTTTATACAGTAAAAAAATTAAAATGTGGATTAAAAATTCAAATTTAAACCTTGATCACATATTTATCTAGCGTCCTACATTTTTGTCATTATAGAATACCCTAACTTGTATAATTAGTAAATTACTTAAAACCTTGTATTATTTTAGTGTAAGAATTTTATTTTCACTTTTACTTTAGTAAAAAGTACTATTTAATTGTATTTAAGAAATTTGTAAAATTAGTAACTTAACACTTTATATTATTTTATTGTAAGAATGCACCTTGTATTATTTCAATTAGATTTACTTTAGTTGTAAGTACTATTTTATTGTTTTTTAGAAACTTTTTATATGTAATGTTATTACTGCCCTATCAACAAATTATAAATTTTACAGGAGTCACGAACAAACCTTTTACTAGGTTTCTGTGACTTAACTGTTTATTTTTGTACAATTTCTATACATTTTTTGCACAAATAAAAACTTATTCTATTCTATTCTATTCTATTCTATAAATAAACATATAATATAACAAAATAAATAACAGATAAATATGTTATTAATATAAAGTTGCAGGAGTTAAAAACATGTATATATATAATTTTATATTCAGCTAGCACTTGAAAAATAAATAAATAAATGAGAAGAATTCACCTACGTGAATGAAGGGGAAGAGTAAGTGTACCTTCGAGACGAATATTGAAGTTGTGAACGTCGGCTCTATACGAAATTTTTTTATTCAGGTATTTAGGAGTTTTGTTATTAAGAACTTTATGAAATAAACAAGCAGAATGAAAAAGGGTCGCCTAGATATATTGTGTCAACCTATTTCAACTAGTTTATGCGATATACTTTGTCAGCGCTTAAACCCAAATATTAATCTCAAACAAGAGTTTTGCAGTATCGGCAAAATTAAACCTTGATAAAACCAACGATTCGCATAAAATTGTTTTAATTTTTTTATCCAAAAATGCTTACTGGATAGTGGATACTACTACTTTTTACTAGGCAACTAGGCCACAATGACGGACCCTTTGCGCCTAGGGGGTTATCACGTGGACAGCCACAAGGATCATCCCCCGCCTTTACTCAGCGGGTTAACGGCCGGGATTGTCTCAGTTGATAGCCTACCGACTGTTAGATGAGATCTTGGGTCACCCATCCATCCAAATGCCGGACGCGCTCAACGTTGCTCTACTTCACTGATCGAGTGTCGGAATTTAAACCAGTGATCGTACCTCATTCCCCTCCAGAAAATGCCTAATGTTATATATTAATTTTAAATTTATGTTTGCAGTACGTATACAGTTGTTAATATGCGGATTAAATATTAGATTTATATCAAATGTTACCTCTAATTTTTTTGCTTTTTCTGTAAAAGCTATGTGATGTCCATCTGAAGATTTTCCATTACAACTGACCTGCTGTTATGATGGCCAAAAACAAGAGCCGATGTTTTACTAATTACCCAAATTACCTTTAATTAATTGCACTTAATTACCCGCCTAATTATTCTTAATTACTTGCTAATTAGCCTTAATTACTCGTAATTACCCGATAATTACCCTTAACTACATGCTAATGACCCCCACTAATTCCCAGTTTGTCCCACGTTCTCCTAATTACCCTTAATCACCCGCTAATTACCCTCCCCCAGGCCACGCTCAACGTGATGTCACAAAAAGGGTGGAGGAAGGAGGCCTAGAACCTACTATAATACCTTGCTTCGGCGAACTTTCGAAAATATGTGGAAGTAGTTATTTATGGAACTTTAATAACATAATATTTGAAATCACCTACCCCAAAAACCTAGAAAAGGATATTAGTATAATAACTGGAGGTTTTAATTTCGGAATAATGTCATATTGAACGGATTTCGTTCATTTTTGGCAGTATAATAGTAAATGCTTCACAGAAAAGTTTCTATATTGTGCCACCCCCTTCCCGGGGGTGGCACTTAAAAATATATATATTTATTGGAGCTGAAACAGAATGAAATTTTAAGAAGAAAAGGTTCTATTCAATTTTTCACATAAATTGATAGTTTTTAAGTTATAACGACTTCAAAATTGCGATTTTAGCAAAAAGGTATTCCAAACGGCTTTCGTCAAGTATCTCGAAAAGTATTTCTTTATCGAAAAAATGTTACAGACCAATTACAGAAAGTACAAACTGGGAATTAATTATATTTTTTGTTTATTGATGTAGGATTAATAATTTCGAAGATATTTAAGTTTATATTTGGTATCCAAGTGTTTTGAAATTACCTTTAAAGTTTAAAATGCATTTTTTTTCTAAAGCAAGTGCTTTAAATGAGCAAAAAAAATTGAGCATCTAGGTAATGCTATATCTTAACGAAAAACTGTATTTGAGATAATTTTTTTTTAAATTACTGACTAATTAAAGTAACAAAATGGCGACCTTTTTATATAAAAAAATATAAATACGCATATTTTTCCGTCATAACTTCTTTATTTCTTATGCTACAGGAACGAGTAAAATAATTTGAAAGCGTAATTAATTGTCTTTAATTTAATTTCTTAGCATGCGTGACGTAGGTGTCACAGTTTCTGAGATATTTAACATTTAAACTGCATTTTTCGTCTTATAAACGTTCGGACGCCATTTGTAAACTTTCATATATCCGAAACTATTAAATCTATGTAAATAAATAAACAAGCGAAATTCATTATCAATTTATGAGCTTTATTTTTGGCCTCTACCCATTTTTCAATAAAACTATTATTTATCGAGATCTTGGAAAAGAAAAAAAAATTACGTTTTATCGAAAATACCTTTATTGTTTAAACTGTATTTTTTTCTAAAGCAAGTGCTGTATACATACCAAAAAATTTGAGCATCTACATCATGCTATATATTAATGAGAAACAGTGTTTGAAATTCCTTTTTTTTTAATTATTGGCTAATTACAGTAAAATGGCGACGTTGTTATTAAAAAAATGTGTAGATGCACATTGCTTTGGTCATTCTTTATTTTTTATGCTACAGAAACAAATAAAAAAACAGTTGAAAGCTTAATTAATAACCTATTATTCTACCTATTAGCATCCTTGAAGTAGGTGTCACAGTTTCTGAGATATTTAACTCTCACTCTAAATAATTATCTTATGAACTCTTGGATGCCAAATGTCAACTTAAATATCTCCGAAATTATTAATCCTACATCAATAAACAAAAACTATAATTAATTCTCAGTTTGTACTTTCTGTAATTGTTCTGTAACATTTTTTCGATATAGTAATACTTTTCGAGATACTTGACGAAAGCTGTTTGGAAATACCTTTTTTTTAAGCTAAAATCGCAATTTTGAAGCCGTTATAACTTAGAAACTATCAGTTTATGTGAAAAATTGCATAGAACCTTTTCTTCTTAAAATTTGATTCTACTTCAGCTCCAATAAATATATTTTTTTAAGGTGGATGCCACCCCCTGAGAGGGGGTGGCATCCACCCCCTATAAATTAACAAGCCCCCGCACAATATAGAAACTTTTCTGTGAATCATTTACTATTATACTGCCGAAAATGAACGAAATCCGTTCAATATTACATTATTCTGAAGTTTTGCATATTTTTAACCTCTATATACTGTACTATATGCCACATCGGTAGTGGGGGGGTGAGGGAGTGGTAGTGGGGATGGATGAAGTAAAAATAAAATGTGAGGCTTTTGGTTCTTGTACACGCACTAAATCACAATTTTATTTTTTTGACCGCCAATAATGGGGTGGGGGTGGCTAATGCCAAAGAAATTTTTTAGACCTTAACTTCTCTTATATATACTAAATACCAAATTTATGAACTCTTGCTTGATTTACCTATTTACCCCCGATTTCTAATATATAATTTAATATAATATAATCTAGTTCCAGATCTCATTAAAATACATACGTGAACCAAGTTTATAGTCAATATCTTAAACAGTTCCAGAGTAATCGTATGCACAAAACAAGTTACAGACAGACCGACAGACAGATTTTTTTTGCTCAAACTTAAAATCTCGACGTTTCATGAATTCTAATTTTTAATTTGTTTTGCGCTGCTATACTTCCACTGGATGTGGAAGTAAAAATAAAGTTGGTGAGTTCTAAGAGGATAATTTAAGTGATTATTTTTAATAGTTTTCGAGATAATCGCTGTATAAATACAGTCGGGACACTCATATTACATTATTAACAAATCTGAAATATAGCAGGTTACAGTATGAACATATTTTTGTTCCCGTGCAAAAATATTTTTATTTGGCCATGGTTGTATCTGGGTTACGTTTATTCATTTTGTATGTTTTTGTTCGATATTTTAATAAATAAAAACATTCATTGAACATAGCAACTCAGACCTTCAATTTAAATTAATAAATAATAATTATAGTATAATGGGATAATTTATTATTGTTTACAATAGCTTAATGTGTAAGTAGAATCTTATTTATTGCAGTACCGTATTATTATACCTATTTGATTTAATCTAATATCACCAGAGGCGTGTAAACTGTCATGTTTTCATTTATTTTAACCTTCTATCTTGTTTTATTTGCTCATATAGTATAAATATGAGAATCGCCATAAGGAAAAGACCCAGATTTTAGATTGTAGTTTTCAAATTGTGTTTTTATAGACTTATAGGATATTTTTTTTAGGATCACGTAGAAAACAATTTGATTGCCCCGAGTTCAATTTCTGACCAGAAAAGTTAAAATGAAAAGCTGCTGAAAGTTGAAAATATAGAAAATATTCTTAACTTTTTAATTCAAAATTTTATAAAAAATCAAGGAGTTAGCTTAGAAAGGTGGAGTTTTCTTCATATCATAAATATATGCATATTTTCATATTGAAGATCGGTACACATACTACCACCTAATTTGAGTTATGCAAATCTATGTTTATATAATTTAGGTACATCTTTAAAAGTTACACTTGCACGATGTAACTAGATATGAACATTTTTTCGCCGATTTACTGAAGTTTATATAAAATTATTGAACATTTCATAGGATACTGACTTACCATCCAAATTTCAATACGATAGGACTTTCTAGTTTAAGTTGTCATATTTACAAAGAACGGTTAGACGGACAGACAGATGAGCTCACATTTTAAAGGTTATTCAGGATTCAATGATTAACAAACAAATGTATGCTCCTAGCGATGGATATTTAAAGTTTTAGCAATGTGCCGATCAAGTGCATCATAATCTTTGTTCTCGTATTTGCGAATAATATAGTAGTAATAATATGTGGCAGTGATAATGCTAAAGTTGGTAGAATACGTTTTTTTCTGATAAAAATATATGTTTTGTAAATATCCGTTATTAAGTATTTCAGGTAAAGATTAAAAAATATGTAATTAATGAAGTTCAAGATATCGACAGCTAAACTAAAGCGTAAATATTTAATAATAATAATAAATACTTCTGTGCTTTATTGGCCGCTTACACCATCGTAAACTAGGTACACGTATTTATTTAACAATGACCAATAAAACGTATACGTACTACATGCTCGTTTATTGCTACACGAATTTTTACGTGCAATATAAAATATGTTCTAAATTATAAATTCCAAGGACACTTTCGTATATTTTTGGCTCTATCTAGTGATGTAGTTAGTGTTGATGCATCTGTTTTGGTATTGTTTATTTGTTATATCTCTTCTCTTCTTATTCATACTGGCTTGGCATACTTTTGTGATTCATGCATTATTCTAGTTGGTTTTCCTTTGCAGTATGGCACGCCTGACAGCATCATGTTGGCTATCGTGGTTGTGGGTATTGTCCGCAAAGGCTCCAAGGTATACCATCTTGTATCTTGTTCATCACAATGGCCTATCCTTAACGTGTCTCGGTGGTTTTCATTTGCTTGGTCTAGAATCAAAATTTTTGTTTTGTTGAATTCTACCCTTAAACTGTAATCAGAGCTTATCGTTTGAAGATTGTAGCATCTTACATCCGTCTATAGCTGTTCACATGTTCACTATAGATGTTAAAGAGGATTGGTGACAGAACATATACCTGTCTGTCGCCTCCGCCGACCAGATGTTTGGATGTCCTCATCTCTAATAGTATAGCTCGCAGCTTGTCACATTCCACATTGCCAAAAGCCTTACGGTACTCTACGGAACAAAGGTACACAGGCACATCATCGTTCAGCGTTTCTTTTATTTTATTAAAGCGTAAAAGTTATGAAATGTTAAATTAACCGATATTGAAGTAGTTTCTACAAGCACCAGAACACTAACTTCACAATACTTGAAACGTGTTTGGCCAGTTATGTGGGCATTATCTGGAGATAATTACAACTGTTTGGTTTCAATAATTTCCAGCTGAAGAAGAAACGCTTTATCGCCACTGTCTTAGTAAAGGTTCCATTTCCCTTTTAGGGTTGGGTTAACTATTAAAATTTCTGTTTTTCTTGAAGTTGACATTTTTTTATATTAGAGAACAAATTGCCTTGGCAATATTGTCGACCTTGAATAATAGTACAGTAACTAGAGGTTTTAACTTCGGAATAATGTCATATTGAACAGATTTCGTTCATTTTTGGCAGTATAATAGTAAATGCTTCACAGAAAAGTTTCTATATTGTGCGGGGGCTTGTTAATTTGCAGGGGGTGACAGTTAAAAAATATGTATATTTATTGGAGCTGAAAAACAATCAGATTTTAAGAAAAAAAGGTTCTATGCAATTTTTCACATACATTGATAGTTTTTAAGTTATAACGATTTCGAAATTGCGATTTTAGCTTAAAAAAGGGTACTTCCAAACGGTTTTCGTCAAGTATCTCGAAAAGTATTGCTTTATCGGAAAAATGTTGTAGACCAATTACAGAAAGTACAAACTGGGAATTAATTATATTTTTTGTTTATTGATGTATGATTAATAATTTCGGAAATATTTAAGTTTATATTTGGCATCCAAGTGTTCATAAGATAATTATTTAGAGTTAGAGTCAAATATCTCAGAAACTGTGACACCTACATCAAGAATGCTAATAGATAGAATAATAAGCTTTCAACTGTTTTTTGATTTGTTTCTGTAGCATAAAAAACATAGAAGTTATGACCGAAGGTCGCCATTTTGTTACTCTAATTAGCTAGTAATTTAAAAAAATTATCTCAAATACAGTTTTTCTTTAAAATGTAGCATTACCTAGATGCTCAATTTTTTTGGTCATTTAAAGCACTTGGTTTAAAAAAAAATGCATTTTAAAGTTTAAAGGCAATTTCGAAACACTTGGATGCAAAATATAAACTTAAATATCTCCGAAATTATTAATCTTACATCAATAAACAAAAAATATAATTAATTCCCAGTTTGTACTTTCTGTAATTGATTTGTAATATTTTTTCGATAAAGTAATACTTTTCGAGATACTTGACGAAACCCGTTTGGAAATACCTTTTTTTAAAGCTAAAATCGCAATTTTTAAATCGTTATAACTTAAAAACTATCAATTTATGTGAAAAATTGCATAGAACCTTTTCTTCTTAAAATTTGATTGTTTTTCAGCTCCAATAAATATATATATTTTTTAAGTGCCACCCCCTGAGAAGGGGTGGCACAGCAAGCCCCCGCACAATATAGAAACTTTTCTGTGAAGCATTTACTATAATACTGCCAAAAATGAACGAAATCCGTTCAATATGACATTAATCCGAAGTTAAAACCTCCAGTTACTGTACTAATCGTGTCTTTGAGAAAACTAGTGTAATATTTACACGAATATTGTACTTTTCACTCAACGCTCAATATCAATCGTAGGTACACGCGAATCTCTCAAACCTGTTTTCCATGAAAATTTTGCTCAAATTAAGGGACATAGGAAAAATCGCCCCACGTGTCGCAATTTTTCCTGCCCTTAATTCTCGAATAATATTCATGCGAAAACATGTTTTTGTCCAAAAAAATTTACCCGATAAAAAATCCTCGTGTATTATACTAGATAAAAAAATCAGCCTGTACATCGCATTATTATCTCCATTCAGGCATAACGAAAACTTCATTTCAATATTTTATTAGTCATATTTTCTTTTTAACGTTATTTACTTGCCGGTATATCGATTATCATTGTTTTTTTTTGCATAGAATAAAATGAAGGATAATTGTAAAATTTTGCAACGGTATTTTTTAAGTTACTAGTGAACTTTATCAAGGTTAACAAAAAACAAATAATGCTCCAAATTTCCTAAGAGAAATTGTAATTTGTCCTCATTATAAATAAACATTTTCACACATATTCATACCATTATAAAGGTATGACATATGGGTTATTAATGTTCTCAGATAAATTTATCGGTACAATGAAACGTTATACTCCATGTATCAGTAATTAATTTTTTCAAGGACAATTACTTATCTTGCATGGTAATTAAACAAATTAATATGTCAAGGAGCAAACAGATAAATTTAACTCTTTGTAGAGGTAATAAACAGATCGACGTTGGTAAGACTTAAAATATTGAAAGAAAATGGGAAAAAATAGGTGTCCACATTGCTGGAACTTTATGACATTGTTTTTTACAGAGTTGGGCAATATTGATAATAGCCGAATCGAATAATATCTGTAAATTCACAGTTGTTTTTTTTGCATACGTTTTTCAAGGGTATGGTGATTTTCATACTTTTTTTCTGATGCAGTGTAGAACCTCTTTTTACCGGTGTAAAATTGTATCGATGAGGTAAGAACAATATTAAAATTTGTTTTATTTATTTCGTTAAAATTATGTCCAAAATACTCTATCATTAAATTAATGTTTAATATAATGTCCACAAAGTAACAAGAAATGAGCTGTGTGAATGATATTTTGTAATATAATCAATTATACTTCGAATAGATGGTTTAAAAAAGGTCTTTTTATTGTTCTGTCTCATTTTCTTTTAATCGCTTTATTTTTTTCCTTACTGGTTCACCTTGAAATTGCTACAAGAACTCACGCTGATCAATTTTGCGACGGATACTTAGTAGACAGTGTAGACATTTTTGCAACCTGCACGTGTCAACCGTTGAGTGAAGAAGCTTCTTTACTCACCGATGTCAACACAGTTTCATCCCCAAATTTTATGATTGATGCTGCTTTTTATAGTCCATTTTTTGATGATTCATTTGATCCCAAATTGATCAAATCCGTTATTAAGCGATCTAACGACCTGTCAGAGTTTTTTTTTCAATATGGCGTGGAGGGCAAACATGGGCTTATTTTTATTAAATTCCGGAAATGTAGCCAAGACAACAGAAAAACACAAACGTTTAATGAATGAAAATAAATGTTTGCCCTCTGCGCCATATTGAAAGTTACGTGGTTTGGATTGCCTAATAGGGCATCTGCATCATGTAACCAACATAACCTTAGATTTTAAGTTTTTCAAGTTTATTCTCAGTTTTAATGTTTGTATACGCATTTTTAGCTTGGAGCCGTACTAGCTCCATGCAAATATTTAAAAATTCACGTAATTAATTTTTCAATATTGTTGATTAATAAAAATAGATTGCTTATTACAGGTTAGATTTCCAACCTACAAGAAGAGTCCTAGTTTATTAGGACAAAGTATTTAGAACTTCACAAATATTACACTGAACTAGATTTTAGTTGAAAATACGGGAACCAGGCAGAAATTTTAATAGCTGCGTAATACTCTTAAATCTTAAGAAATACATATTTTTTAAGGTTAGCTGTGACGTCACGTGCAGATGCCCTATTTTCGCACATTTTTTACAACTGACGTGAAATGACGTTTGCAAAAATTATTGTAATGCCGCCCCACTTGTTGAATCGGTTACTATATTTGCAAAAAACAAAGGAAAATTTGCCGCTGAAAAACAGGTTGGTTGCTTTATTCTGGCTTTTTATTGGTTGAGCAACCCTGGCAAAATTTTAAATGTTAAATTTTGTCGATGCGAAACTATTATCGATTTTGATTGGACGAAATTTATAGGAATGAAATAGTCAGCTGCATATTTATGATACGAAATTCAAATATTGTTTTAGGGTCAAAACCACATTTGCCTAAAAATTTTCTTTTCAGATTACATATTTAACTATAGCCATGGCTGTCAACAAAGCAAACATAAACATTAAGAATAAGAGGCGCTAGATACAGTCCATATTTGGTGTGAGAGGGAACAGATGACTGTTAATTCCCACAAAACTCTAATAGTACCCTTCACCAGAAAAAGGAGGCTGAATAATTTAGAACCTCCCTCCTTAGCAGATGAAACTATTCCATTTGCGGGGAATATCAATTAACTGGAACTCCCATCTGGAAAAGGTAATCCACAAAGCAAGACTGCCCCTGTGGGCAAGTCGCAGATTTTGCGGAAAAACCTGGGGCAACAAACATATTGAACATATTGGTTATACGTTACGGTCATAAGACCAACGGTAGCGTATGCCTCCATAGTTTGGTGGTCGAAAGGGCTTCAACAAACGACCAAAGCCAAACTCTCTGGTCTACAAACACAAGCATGCCTGGCAATAACTGGTGCAATAAGTACCACATCGTCAGCTGCTCTGGAAATCCTCCTGAATCTACCCCGTCCCCATATCTATTTGGAGAGAGATGTGGACAACATACAGACTTCAACAAGCGGTAATTAATATGCCGCAGGCTAGCATCATGGAACGCAACAGGCTGTCAGATGACACGGAGTGACATGACATCCTGTGAATGCTTTCAGATGTGATGCCTACTGTGACCAACTATGAACTGCTCTTTAACATCCTGTTTCCTGGAAGAGACGAATGGAATCAGAACAAAACCGGTCTACCAAAGAGCAGACATCTGCTGGTTTAGAGACGGCTCCAAAACCCCTGAGAGAGTTGGAGATGGAGCATACAGTCGCAACCCAAAGGTAAGAATTAGTTCGAGTCTGGGTAATTATGCGACTGTCTTTCAGGCAGAAGTTCATGCCATTGAACTGTGTACGAGGAGGCTTGTACAGATGCATCCTAGACACAGATCAATAAGAATCTTTTCAGACAGCCGAGCAGCTGTCAAAGCTCTTGGTTCACATCGGTGCAATTCTAAATTGGTCTGGAACTGTCAAAGAACTCTAACCCGATTGGGCAGATATAACAAATTAATTCTGGTCTGGCATGGAGGGCAACGAAATAGCCGATTCCTTAGCAAGGGAAGGTGCGGTATCAAAATTTATCGGACCAGAACCAGTGCTTGGCATATCGGCAAACATTGCGAAAACCACCATCTTAGCCTGGGCTGAAAGGAAAATCCTCCAGTACTGGCAAGAACTACTAGGATTAGTTCATTTAAAGAAGTTTATTATATATCCTCTGAAATCAAGAACTAAAGAACTACTAGAGTTAAATAGGTTACACCTAAGAACTCTAGTTGGCCTATATACTGGGCACTGCAAACTAAATCACCACCTACACAGACTCGGAATAGCGAACAACGCTGAATGCCGACTGTGTTTGGAGGAGGATGAAACGGCAGCGGCGCACGTTCTATGTACCTGTTGCAGAATCAACCAGGTTCTCACTTTTTGGCAACGGGCAACTGCTATCAAAGGACCTGGACAACCTCTCACCTAATAAGGTAGTCGGCTTTATTAAAAAGCTGAACCTATTGGGTGAAATATAATTAGGAATGAGCCACAATAGACCAGATGGTCGCAGTGGAAGGTCTGTTACTAGCCCACTCACATATCAACCTAACCTAACCTAACCTAGGAATAAGAAATATTATCTGTAGAACTTTAGTAAGAGAATACGAATTGTGCTTTCCGAGCGAGCGAACGCGTCCGAAAAACGTTCCCAGTAAAACGTGATAAACATCGGCTAATAGTACGCTAAATTTGATAAAAAGTAGGTGAATTTGTAGCTTAAAGAAGTCCGCGCAAATCGATATATCATAACAAAAGAAAAAAATGAGTTATTTAGTGGCAGAACCGACCAGTGCAGTGCTATGCATAAAGAAACAAGCTTAAAGGACCAAGCAATAAATGAATATAAATAAGCTAAGTATACTCTCATCTTTAAAGTACCTATTTACCACCCAGGTTTATTTGTCTAAGTTATTTATATCTTAATGACTAACAAGTGTCTGCCGCATAAAACCATTGTAGTGTTTTTTTAGGTCCAAACCCTAGCCAAATACAAAGTGTAAAAGATATAAAATTAAGGTGTTAAGTGAGAGATAGGTTTGAGCAATAATACATCACAATAATGTGAGTAGTGATTAACTTCATATATAATTTGTATTTATTAAAAAAAGTGTTTTGTGGTGTTGCATATTTTTTGCATTATAATTGCTGTAATAAACTGCTGAGAGGCTGATTCAAACGTCTTTCTTAGAAAATCTGAGACTACCTTTGAAAATGTCTACCGCTGTTACGATAATTTATGGCAAGGCAATAATAGACACTCAAGTGGGTTCAATATCGTATACCTGCAGAAACTCGATCAAAATTTAAGGGATCAAATAAGTGCATTTTTAACTTGTATTAAATAAACACTTTTTCTTGCAGGTCAATAATTTCTTAATAGTTTTTAATTTTTACTTTACCTACTTTATTTACTGGTCACTGGCGTTCTATTAGTTTACTAGTGTACCGTCCCAAAACTGAATTTTTTACATCGCATAAACGGATAATGGAAATTCATGTGATACAATTTTTCTTTCAAACGAAAAAAGAAAAATGCCGATTATAATATTAGGAGACTTGAACGCATATATAGGAAAAAACGACCAGATGGAGGAAAATAAAAGCATCATTGGAAAACTCTACACCACACATGGTTTACTAAAATGGACACGCGCTGAAAAATCAAGCACACATGTCCGACTTAACAATAACAAACACGTGGAGCAAAAGACAAACCTGTCTAGTAGGTAGAGAGGTAATAAAAGGATCAAATACGTTAAAGCAGAAAGGACAGCAGAAGTCAATACAGACCTCGAAATTCTATGCGGAAAATTGAAAATAAAAGAAGAGAAAAGACGTAAAGGAAACAACAATACACACAACGTCCAACGATGACAAATGGAGTCAAAAAACGTGGCAATAACAAAAGCCAACAGAAGAAGTTTTTAAGAAGAGCAGAAAGGAACATCGTCCAACTACTTGCAAAAACAAGACGAAAGTAGTGAAATAAAACATCAACACTATTAGGAGGAAAGACAATCCTCTACTGAAAGCGCTAAGCGCTAGCACCGAACATCAACAAACCAAAGACAGGGAGACCATGTTACAGCGGAGAACAACAACTGAGAGGATCAGGATCAAAAAATGAACACCATAAAGAAATCGCAACTCTACTACAAGAAGACTCAGAATAGGCAGAAGTCCAGAACCAAAAACACACAAAAATGGAGCTTAAACGCTCCTTCACGACACTATGCGGTAACGCATCTCACACATACCTACACCTCCCATCCCACATTCCTCTACCATGCGCCATGTGGCACTCGCTGCTGGTAACAAGCATGACTTTAGTCCAACCCAGCGTGGACGTAGCAGGCCCAGCTGTATACCTGGGAGTGGCAGAAATGCCTACCGCACGCTGGTAAATCAATCAGTCAATCAACTTTAGTAATATAGAATTATTTATTTTCTTTCATGAGAGGTTCGTTGCGATATTTATCATTAAAATCTCCAAGAAAGAATTTTTAATACTCTATAGATTTTTATTAAGAATGTAATTAGTTGATTTCGTTATACCAGTCTTTGCAGAAGTAATTCATATATCAGAAATACAGGAAAGAAATTTCGTACATATAGATTTCTTTAATTCACAGCATTAGATGCCGACATTTATGACGACAACGTCATCCAAGTGGGACTAATGACATAATCGCATGTTTTTTAATGGAATAATATGGCGAATAACCTCATTTGGAAGCTCTTCTCAAGTAAAATTTAGACCCTACCTGTTTCATTGAGAAATCGAGATTTTTTATAATCTCTTAATGTTCTTATCCGATATTTTCATGGTATCTGTGACCCCTTAAAATAATAATATCAATTTCAGATACGGGGCGAGCGTAGAGGCGACTTCAATGTGAATATCAGTCGATATTCCGTTGAAGCAACGTCGAGCGCGGTAAGTACCTGGATGGGCTCCCATCTTGGGAAATACAGCGTTCTCGTCCCACCTTCTAGAGGCTTGTATATCAGTGTATACTCGGAAGTTACGTAATTTCAGACGAGGATTACGTAGTGGATATACCATCCTTCGGAGGGGATGTAAAGCAGGCGGTCCCTTGTCTATTAAATGTTAGGCAAGTAAAAGATCCCTACTCTTCTTAAAGGGAAGAGGTTCGGCAAAATTTCCAGGTTGGGGGTAGCTCGTCTCCTGGCGTCGGTGATAGGCCCTGGTAGCGGAAATAGGCCGACGTTAAACAGTTAAAAAAAAAAAAATTCAGATGTTCACTACAACTCGACACCATTTCTTACAGAAATGCAGGATATATACTGGCATATTCCCTGCAGGTATGTTTCCGGCTTCCATTGCTATCTTGTCTGTCAGATCTTCAATAGAATTACGAAACGATTTTAGTTTTCGCGGCACATTCGAATACTCAATACTATTTTTTAAAATATGTTGTGCTTCCAATTTTTCTTCAAAATAAAAAATATATAATGAAATTAACGCTTCCAGTACTATATCACGATTTATCAAAATTCTAGAACAATCGAACTGAAACAGACAAAATTATAGTCTTGTATCGCAAATTATTTCAGCGGGCCCCACATTGGGCCCAGAGATCGAAAAGACTGACCAAAATTCTGAACATGGTTAAATCGCCTAAAAATGATCATCATCAATCATAAAAAAATATTTAAGAAAATTAAAAGCGATGTTTGCGGGGGTGTAAACATTGATAAAAGCGTGATAAAAAAATGAAAATGGACAAATCTGCTAAAAAGAGTGCGTTAAGCTGTTACAGTATATTTTCCCATTTAGTAATTGCTAGAATTTTAGATACTACCTTCGTTATTTTCACACATTTTATTGTGCATTTGAGCATATTGGTACCGTCTCTCGCCTAATAGATATTAATTGCATAATAGCGCTACCGGATTTTTCACGTCGGTCATTAAATGCGCTTTGATAAGTTAGATACAGGAAGTATGGGTGAGTGCGTTCAGATATTAAGAGTGTGCATTGCAAAAACGCCCTTTTAAAGCTTCTACAATGGCCAGTATTGTTGATTAAACCTTCTTTTGGTGGGTAGATTTATGAGAGGACAGCCTTCGAAGTATATTATGATAATATTTGTGGATATAAACGAAGTTAGGAAAATCTATTCTAGTTGTGGGATACACCGTAAAGTGGAAATTCGGAACGTACCGTCGAAAGTGAGAAGAACTTTATTTTTGATAGGGGGACATTTTATCTTGGTCATGGCGTACTAGAAGATTGAGTCGTCTGAATACGAGTTTTAGCAATATCGTAAGTTTTGCTTCATTTATGGGATGTAGTATTCATCACGAGAAGATTAGTCGTATTTTCATTTGATTTTGAGTATCGTTTTGGGAAATACAGCTACGGATATGTCCGGATAAAGTCAATTTTCTACAGCACGTGGCGTCGTCTGAATGCAAGACTTTGGAGTGCCATTTTGACGACACAGGACCTCTTTCAGCCCACATCACATCTCAGTACGTCTCTGAAAACCCACTTAAGGTTGAAATAGATTTGTAATTTAGGTTATTTATTTCATTGCAGGGCCGTTTGTTTGTTAGTTGTTTGATTGTTGGGTATGTTACAAGTATTGGGATCTATTTGTTAGTTTAGGGCTATTTGGTATTCTACTTGAGCTTTTATGTCACATTCTACACTTTACGAGGGACTTCCGCCTGACTCTGGATTTAACTTCAAATCCAGATTTTGGTGTCTAGATGGTGGATTATTGCCTGACATCTTGTGTATGTATGGTACTGGGGATCTCGGCACGTTACCTTAGACTCCACTTAGGTGGTCTACCACCTGCGGCTGTTATCGCCTAGAATTACGCTACCCTAGTAGGACGGGAAAAGGTATTCAGATATTACCAAAGGTAAGCGGAATCGTATTCTCTTAACGAGGGATCCGGTACATCCACTCAACGTCCACGGGACAGTAAAATAAATTTTCAAGCAATATTGGTAATATTTTGCTCGTAAAGTAAATCTCAGTAACATTTTAGATTTCAGTAATATTTGATATATTTTGTGTATCGTTATTTCACTAACTGAATAGTTTTGCCTTATTTTACAAATAGATGTCAATAATTTTAAGTAATTTTATGTTTTACCGTACCTTGGGTCACTTATAGTTTTTTGTCACGCTTCTGGCATATGACCTTTTGTATATTTATCAAGGATTTATTATTTTGTAAGACATTTTGTGTATATTGGGTTAAGCGTGTGGGCCCCACTTATTAGTCCACTTATGAGGGTATATTGTGATACATTGTACTAGTACCGAGTTATGAGTATATTTAGCTTGGGAACATTATTTAAAAAAATATACCAATTTTTTATGGACTCTTACTGGCTTGATTTTCCTATTTACTCTCATTTACCCCAATTTAACCCCCAACTCTTCAATGGAATAGAATAAAATATAATCCGGTTCTAGATCTCGTTAAATATTTAAGTGTATCAAATTTTAAGTCAATATCTTAAACGGTTCCAGAGTAATCGTGCGCACAAAAAAAGTTACAGACAGAACGACAGACCGAAATTTTTTGTTTGCTCGAACTTAAAATCCCTACTTTTCATGACATTCTAAGCCTATTTGAGCAATAAAAATTTTCAAAATTTTTTTTGCGTTACTATATTTCCACTACGTTTTGTTAATATGATACAAATAATGCTAGCTAGGGGGGAGGCAAGCGCCCCATCCTGCCCCACCGTGGCTACGCCCTTGCATTCAATTCATTTTTCTAATTTATTTGTAGAAATTTCCGTGGAAAAAATTAAAATAGTCATTCGAAGCAGTTACCGAGCGAGGGCCCGTCGTCGCGTCGTACGTATATTTTCAATATAAGACCTCGTACTTGACCTAATTATTACTCATTACTTCCAAACCGGGTTGAATCGGGTTCTAAATTTTGTACTATAATTTGAAAAAACTATAAGAAATCGATCAGTAAAAGAATCATGCTTGGAACACGTTGCGCTTTTTCTGGAGCTCAAACAAAAGGTACCCAATTAATTTTTATTTCTTTATCTTTGTAGAACCCCGTTTAACACAATTTTATGACCGAATGTATCACATTTCACAAGCAATAAATGTATGCAAAATAAAATACTTACTTTATAGATTATCTTGCTAAAATGTTTTTATTAAAATTACACAAATTACAGGAATATCGAATAGTACGTTCGAATGTGGCAAGCAACTATTCACAACTGTACGCTAACAGAACGTTGTGTTTCGTGGGGTGTATCAGGATAAAAATGGAATTTGCGGTACGTAATGAACTGAAAATTTCTGACTACAAAAATATTACTTTGAATACAATTAAACCTCTTTCGAATTTTGGCTTTTTGGCCAGCTTTTTCGGATTCTGGCCCAGTGTGGACCCTTGCGAAAATTAAACGCGGTTTTAAACAATGATATTAACAAAATATTTCACACTGGTCGGTCATAATAATTGACTAATACATTTTTACATTTTTAAACATTCACTTTGGGATCCGTCATGGGTGGCTACAATGTAACAACGAATTAAATCAAGTTGTCGACAGTTCCTTGTAATTTTGTTTCATAACAATATCGATGTTATTCAATAAGAGAGTTATTATCGTTGAATTTTGCAATTGTTTTGCTTTTACCTTTTATGAGTTATCGTGAATTCATTTTGAAAAGGTGAACATCTCAGAGTTTTTATTATATATTATGCAAAACTATATTCAGTTGATAGTTTGACATTAATTTTATTATATCATTGTGAGTGGTACATTGATTTCAAAAGAATGTATCACATCATTTCTATCTATAGGAATGAGAATAACCCCATTTCTAACTAAAAACTGCAATCCGAACTTTCCAAATGTGAATACTTGTTTAATTACTATTTTATGCTGCAATTAATTATGGATTAATAACCGATAAAAATCAATAAAACTGTGTAATTTTATAGTGTGCATTTTGAAATGGTAATTTAGGGTCAATTTAGGTAAATTGTATGTGAATATTTTGGCTTCAATAGGTTCTATATATACCACCATCTTCCAGGCAGAAAACGCCATAAATCTTTGCGCCCAAGAATGCACAAAAATAAGCAAACATTTATATTCATTCAGAAAGCCAGGCTGTAATTTAATTTACTTTTGAGTCCAAAATTACCTTCGAGTAGTAAATCAACTGGCAAGAGACAACAAGGTTACCTTGATGTGGGTACCAGGACATGAAGGAGCAAAAGGGAATGAGATTGCAAGATAAGGCGCTAAATCGTCATTCATCGGACCAGAACCGTTTGTAAGTTAGCAAAATATCACACAACGGACGAGGTAAGAAAATGGGAGAAGGAAAAGAAATTCTCTCTCGCTTACTGGAGTCTAACATCAAGTCAAAGACAAGCGAAAAACTTATTCGAAAAGAACAGCAAAAGAGCTAGCAAACCAAAATTAACGCTAAGAACAGGTCGTTTTACAGGACATTGCTCAAAGGGATTCCATCTCAAGTAAAGCTGAGGACAGTACCCAAGTAACAATTTAAATGCTATGTGGACTTGAATAAGTTTTGTAATAGTTTTATTGAGGATGTAAGTTTGCTAAATGGCTTTATAGCGGTAGTATAGCAGGCCAACAACTCTTTCAGCCTAAGCAGTTTTATTAAGAGTTGTAACAACCTCCTGGAGGCTGAGTTTCAATACCATTTAGCATTTGTTTTAAATCGTGTCTATTGGTACTTGTAAAGGTTTTATGGTGGTGGTCAACACTACCATGATAAAATCATTTGGCCTAGGAAACCAATTTACCTCAGAGACAACGTTCGTAAAACCAGTATGCCTGAGAGTTTTAAAGGGGCACCTGAATATACTAATCATAAAACTTCTATAAAGCTGCATTGGCTTGTATAATGCCAAATGTAACATAAGGAACCATTTAGTCTGGTCAAATTCCTTCATAAAACCGCAAAAGTTGCAGTTTGACAGGTGGATAAATAGATTTTATTTATTTTAGGTTAATTTTTAATTACTTTGTGTGAAATACCTCAAGAAATTAAATATGGAGACGCATTTTTCACACAGGTGGATGAAAATTAAAAAAAGTGGTTACTTTAAACGGAAAGCCTATTTGAAAATAGTAAATAACACACCAGATTCAGTAAGCATAAAACAGAATATGATTCACAAAACACTCAACAATTGATAACTGAGACCAGTACCTGCCATTCGATTACAAGACGAAACGTAAGATAACTCCGAGTGGGTTTGATATTAACTCCAACATATTCTACTGTACCACTGGTTTTTTGTCAACATCAGGTGTCTCTTTTTACCTTCAAACAAGGATTTCTGTGTTAACTGTATTCTGTATTTTTAACCTGATACTTACTTTGAACAATTAAAACCACACCACACATTTGACTAATCAAAATAATCAAATAAATGTGAGAGGTTATTTTCTTCTTATTTATATCTTTTTGCTCTTTTATTCACATTCCAGTGCAGTTCACTGCATCTGGGTATAAGGGCATATAGCCGAGTCTTTCAGAGCAATCACAGCACAGCTAAGGTAAGGAAAAAGTAATTAACAAGTGTGAGATTATATGTAAATAAACGCCAAAAAAGTCAAATATCTTTGGGCAACAGGTTTTATGGTGGTTGTGAATAAATCCAACAAATTTTATTATAGGTCAAATGAAAACCTAAGTGGATAAAGGTGTTATGTAGCATTTTTAAAAAAAATTACTTTATGCAATTTTTGAACACCCAATAAACGGTGAATTCTAAATTTTTAATATTTTATAGAAACTTTTTAATTATAAAGGCGCCATGTCATACATACAACCAGTAATTTTAGTGAATGTACACAGTTTTGGACAGAAAAATCTAGTTTCATAACAGCTTGATATTGTTCTTTAATATTAGTGTAAACAAAATTATCTATTTTATGAGGTATTATTCATTTGAATCGAAGACAAAATATATAAGTTCCAACTCAAAACCGTTTTGTTTAATTTACTCAAAACTTTAAAAGTGTGACATGACACCTTTATCCACTTAGGTCTTCAAATGTTGTTAGACAAGATCAGCTGGTATTAGACAATACCAAATGGACTTACATAAATGTAAGAAGACTTAAATTGGTTGTAATAGCAAATATGCTCTTGTACGAGAGCATTGTGACAATATTAGGATCAAATACTCTTATTGTGGTATTGCCGGCAACCAACAGGTTTTAATCAAAATTCTCCATTTTTCTACAAGACATTTTTCTTCGTAAACAAAACTGTTGTGTTGGAATTATTCAAATAAACAATTACTTAGTTGCAATTTTTGCAACAATGTATGGGTAATAAGGTCTAACATCATGATTATTATTACTAACGTGTGATTTAAAAATAAACCTTTTTTAAAAAAATAAATTTTAAAATATTTTTTAAAATTTCCAAAATTTTCGATATTTTTCAAGGGCCTCCGTATTTTTCGACCTACTGGTGGTGATATCATCAGTACAACTTAATGCGCAGCTAAATTTTGACTCACGGTGAGTACCTACTGAACATGATAATTTTAACCAGTATAGAGAGACCAGCTGAAAGCTGAACAACAGCAAATGCTTATTATAATATCCATTACCAACACGCGACTAATTAGCCAACATTGCCAACTTAGTTTTAATATGATGGCAAGCATAAACCCTTTTTATTAAAAATAATTTTATACAGAGCAAATAGCTTTTTTAAGTGCAGTTCTAAAGCATTTTAGTTTTATGATGACTTTACGAAGTGGTTTTATAATAGTTTAAACAACGGTTTGTAGATAGTCCCTTAAAGCCAAAATTATGTTTTTAGGATTTATTGTTGGTTTTATGAATAGTTTTATTAAGGCCTTCAGAACGTTATAAAGGCTGTTTAGAATAAAACCAACTGGTTTTAAAAATAAACGACGAAAAATGACTTTTAAAAAAGGCCCTCAGAAATTCTTTTAAGAATGGTCCCTGTTAGCTTTATACAAGCTTTATAATGGTTTAATAGCGTTTGTCAAAGATATATAGTTTTATCAGAAGTTTTATTAAATAGACTTCAAGAGGTTCTAAAGATCACTATAAAATTTAAATTGTTACTTGGGTAGCGTATCCAACTTTTTGGGGCGGAGAGAGGGGCAGTCCGTTTAAAAGGCAAAATGAAACGTTGCAAAGAAAAATTAAATACGGATTTCTATCTACAGCACAGGTTCATAGAAATTCCCTGACTTTTCCAGGTTTTTTGATGAGCGGGGGGGGGGACTGCTGGAACTATTTGTAGTTTTGTATTATGAGCGTTAAAATTTTCACATTTCCTGATTCTTTATGAAAATTACTGAAATACCAAATATCCTGATTTTTCAATAAATTTTCCAAATTCCATGATTTTTCCCTGAGTTTTTAGACAACGTCAAATTCTCTGATTTTTTTCAAGTTTTCCAGTTCGCTATGAACCTTACGAGCATGCCCCAAGTAACAATTTAAATTCCTTTTAGGTTTATTTAGGTTTTATCAGTGTTCTATAATGGCTACCTCATAAACCAGTGATTTATGCCAGATATAATAAATGTTAAATGCACTTAAAGATCGTCTTCTTTCAAAGAAAGTTTTAAAGAGGCTTTCAAGAATTTACATTAAAATAGAAAAACTTTTTCAATGATGTATGACATAGTATTTTTAAAAACTATAGTAGATATTAAGTTTTATATTTTCTTACATTATTGTAAATTTATAGTAAATTAGACAAATTTTTTTTAAGATAAATACCATGTATTATATATGATTAAAAACTTTTTTTATGGCTTTGCAAATGGTGTAAATATATATGAAATGTTCCATTAAAAGAAAACAAAGTAAAGTTCATATCTCCGAAATGCGACTTTCAATAGGGATGTTCACAAAAAAAATAACGAAATTATCTTGTAGTCTTTATTGGTTTATGACTAATTTATCAAGGTATTTATCAAACCTCCAATAAAACTCTCTAGTTGTTAAGTCCAACTTAGGAGGATCGAGTTTTATTGAAGAATTTAGGAAATGTTGAGGTTTTGTAATCGCTTTATAAAATTATCTTGGTGATTGATAATGCTGACCGATAAATCTAATATGTTTTGAGATCACTAAGTTTCGAGTTGAACCTTCATAAATACAACTTGTTAGAGTTTTAATGAAATGGGGAAAAACCTGTAATAAGTCAGGCCTAACCATAAAAGGATTTGGTTTCTCATTGTCCAGACTATAGTTTTTTAAAATAGGTAGTTTTAAAACTGTACTAAGAAATATTCGTTGGCATTTCATGGATTTGTGGGTGCCGTATGAATGTGGATGAATAAACACAACACACATAGTAGAGAACCCCCAAATACAAAGACAAGGTTGTCTGGAAGAGGGCAGGCAATATTCATTACCGAGCGACATTGTGACATGGCAAGCGGTACTACCAATAATTTTCTACAAATGTGGCAAAATCTTAAAAGCAAACCAAACTTTTAGGTTATGTTTTACACGCGCCATAAACCGTATAGGTCTTAAAGCGGTTGCGTTAATTACTTAAAGAGTTTAGAATAGGTTTTAAAATACCCTACGAGTTTTAAAAAATATATTAAAACCAATGAGACTTAAAATATACTTCTACAAGAATGAATCGGCGTATTTAAAAGGCAATTGAATAGACATTGCAAGACAAAACACGTTAGAAGTAGAATTATTCACAACTAGTAGGGTTTATGCTTACAGCCGCCATTATTTCTAGCAACCAAGCAATGTACAGGGGTTAGCCATATTGGGGAGGTTCCAAGTTTTGGTTTTGTGAAGGTTTTAAATCACCGAAAAGAAAAATTAATTATCGATATATTTTTTTAAATTTGTGTTTTTAGAAGGCGCGCGAATTTTTAAGAACTACCATGTTTTACAGTAAACTTAGTCTCGTTGAAGGTTTTAGACCACTGTGAGGACTCCCAATACTTTATTTGTAAATACTTTCTCTCAGTATTCGCCACATGTTCATTTTATAACTATGCGTGGCGGCCCATATATTTTGTGGATGATGTGAGTATGGCAATAGATTTATTTGCTTTTATATTTACTTCATTAAATATAAAACGTTTTCTCAATGCATTTGTGTGGGCCTTTAAAATTTTAATATAGTGCTTATCCTAAACCAAGTATAGTTTTATAATACTCTTTAAATATTCTACGAGTAAAGATTTAGATGATCCATTAAAACTTCAAAGCTTTAATAAAAGAGGCATGTGGGCCTTTCTCTAGGTGGGCCGCTGCACTCTTATCAGGGTTTTAAGTCAGTTTTATAGAGTCCTTCCGGACTATTTATATTTATCAGTAGTCTTAGAAATAAGCTTTCAGAATATCTTATAGAGTATATTAAAACTAAAATTGTTACTTGGGAGTTACATGAGGGCGGATGGGCAGAGTGCCCCCCAGTGTCCTCCTATCTAGTTACTCCGCTAGCTGAGGATGAAATGTGTCGCTTTGCTTTGTTTGGGAGCAAATGAGACCGCCGAGTATATGCGAGATCGCCGAAGGCACAGCACTTGGGACAGCTAGTCTTGACACCTTCCGAAATGGGAAAGATGGCCCCGAGGAAATTCCTTTCTTTAAAACACTTTTTGAATGGGTACACATAATATTTACTCCTACAGCGGTGGGCGGCGACTACTGGTCGTTGGGGTGATCGATGATCCTGTAGGATTGTTGTGCACTGACTCCTGGCGGTCGAGGATCATTGTTTGACGCTGCGAGAGAGAACGCTTCATGCTTAAACAACCCACTTACTATCTAATCTTATCTAATCTCATGTCATATAGTTCCTCACGACTATCAGGACTCCAATTACAACACATAAACTAAGGAGGTAACTCTAAAAGTGTTAGTAATAAGATATAAATCAGAAAATGGTGCAACAATGCATATAAGTACATCAGTAGTAGTAGGTAACAATTTAAGGTAAGTTCTTACTCATCTTTCACAAGACTGAGGTCCTGACCCGTACTCTAAGAATTGTGACGAATCACCCTGAGAGCGGATAAACGGTAAATGTTTAGAAGTTGCGACTGGCACTAACAAACAAATTATTGTTGTATTTTTCAGAGCAGGTTTTAATCAAAATTCTCCATTTTTCTACAAGACATTTTTCTTCGTAAACAAAACTGTTGTGTTGGAATTATTCAAATAAACAATTACTTAGTTGCAATTTTTGCAACAATGTATGGGTAATAAGGTCTAACATCATGATTATTATTACTAACGTGTGATTTAAAAATAAACCTTTTTTAAAAAAATAAATTTTAAAATATTTTTTAAAATTTCCAAAATTTTCGATATTTTTCAAGGGCCTCCGTATTTTTCGACCTACTGGTGGTGATATCATCAGTACAACTTAATGCGCAGCTAAATTTTGACTCACGGTGAGTACCTACTGAACATGATAATTTTAACCAGTATAGAGAGACCAGCTGAAAGCTGAACAACAGCAAATGCTTATTATAATATCCATTACCAACACGCGACTAATTAGCCAACATTGCCAACTTAGTTTTAATATGATGGCAAGCATAAACCCTTTTTATTAAAAATAATTTTATACAGAGCAAATAGCTTTTTTAAGTGCAGTTCTAAAGCATTTTAGTTTTATGATGACTTTACGAAGTGGTTTTATAATAGTTTAAACAACGGTTTGTAGATAGTCCCTTAAAGCCAAAATTATGTTTTTAGGATTTATTGTTGGTTTTATGAATAGTTTTATTAAGGCCTTCAGAACGTTATAAAGGCTGTTTAGAATAAAACCAACTGGTTTTAAAAATAAACGACGAAAAATGACTTTTAAAAAAGGCCCTAAGAAATTATTTTAAGAATGGTCCCTGTTAGCTTTATACAAGCTTTATAATGGTTTAATAGCGTTTGTCAAAGATATATAGTTTTATCAGAAGTTTTATTAAATAGACTTCAAGAGGTTCTAAAGATCACTATAAAATTTAAATTGTTACTTGGGTAGCGTATCCAACTTTTTGGGGCGGAGAGAGGGGCAGTCCGTTTAAAAGGCAAAATGAAACGTTGCAAAGAAAAATTAAATACGGATTTCTATCTACAGCACAGGTTCATAGAAATTCCCTGACTTTTCCAGGTTTTTTGATGAGCGGGGGGGGGGACTGCTGGAACTATTTGTAGTTTTGTATTATGAGCGTTAAAATTTTCACATTTCCTGATTCTTTATGAAAATTACTGAAATACCAAATATCCTGATTTTTCAATAAATTTTCCAAATTCCATGATTTTTCCCTGAGTTTTTAGACAACGTCAAATTCTCTGATTTTTTTCAAGTTTTCCAGTTCGCTATGAACCTTACGAGCATGCCCCAAGTAACAATTTAAATTCCTTTTAGGTTTATTTAGGTTTTATCAGTGTTCTATAATGGCTACCTCATAAACCAGTGATTTATGCCAGATATAATAAATGTTAAATGCACTTAAAGATCGTCTTCTTTCAAAGAAAGTTTTAAAGAGGCTTTCAAGAATTTACATTAAAATAGAAAAACTTTTTCAATGATGTATGACATAGTATTTTTAAAAACTATAGTAGATATTAAGTTTTATATTTTCTTACATTATTGTAAATTTATAGTAAATTAGACAAATTTTTTTTAAGATAAATACCATGTATTATATATGATTAAAAACTTTTTTTATGGCTTTGCAAATGGTGTAAATATATATGAAATGTTCCATTAAAAGAAAACAAAGTAAAGTTCATATCTCCGAAATGCGACTTTCAATAGGGATGTTCACAAAAAAAATAACGAAATTATCTTGTAGTCTTTATTGGTTTATGACTAATTTATCAAGGTATTTATCAAACCTCCAATAAAACTCTCTAGTTGTTAAGTCCAACTTAGGAGGATCGAGTTTTATTGAAGAATTTAGGAAATGTTGAGGTTTTGTAATCGCTTTATAAAATTATCTTGGTGATTGATAATGCTGACCGATAAATCTAATATGTTTTGAGATCACTAAGTTTCGAGTTGAACCTTCATAAATACAACTTGTTAGAGTTTTAATGAAATGGGGAAAAACCTGTAATAAGTCAGGCCTAACCATAAAAGGATTTGGTTTCTCATTGTCCAGACTATAGTTTTTTAAAATAGGTAGTTTTAAAACTGTACTAAGAAATATTCGTTGGCATTTCATGGATTTGTGGGTGCCGTATGAATGTGGATGAATAAACACAACACACATAGTAGAGAACCCCCAAATACAAAGACAAGGTTGTCTGGAAGAGGGCAGGCAATATTCATTACCGAGCGACATTGTGACATGGCAAGCGGTACTACCAATAATTTTCTACAAATGTGGCAAAATCTTAAAAGCAAACCAAACTTTTAGGTTATGTTTTACACGCGCCATAAACCGTATAGGTCTTAAAGCGGCTGCGTTAATTACTTAAAGAGTTTAGAATAGGTTTTAAAATACCCTACGAGTTTTAAAAAATATATTAAAACCAATGAGACTTAAAATATACTTCTACAAGAATGAATCGGCGTATTTAAAAGGCAATTGAATAGACATTGCAAGACAAAACACGTTAGAAGTAGAATTATTCACAACTAGTAGGGTTTATGCTTACAGCCGCCATTATTTCTAGCAACCAAGCAATGTACAGGGGTTAGCCATATTGGGGAGGTTCCAAGTTTTGGTTTTGTGAAGGTTTTAAATCACCGAAAAGAAAAATTAATTATCGATATATTTTTTTAAATTTGTGTTTTTAGAAGGCGCGCGAATTTTTAAGAACTACCATGTTTTACAGTAAACTTAGTCTCGTTGAAGGTTTTAGACCACTGTGAGGACTCCCAATACTTTATTTGTAAATACTTTCTCTCAGTATTCGCCACATGTTCATTTTATAACTATGCGTGGCGGCCCATATATTTTGTGGATGATGTGAGTATGGCAATAGATTTATTTGCTTTTATATTTACTTCATTAAATATAAAACGTTTTCTCAATGCATTTGTGTGGGCCTTTAAAATTTTAATATAGTGCTTATCCTAAACCAAGTATAGTTTTATAATACTCTTTAAATATTCTACGAGTAAAGATTTAGATGATCCATTAAAACTTCAAAGCTTTAATAAAAGAGGCATGTGGGCCTTTCTCTAGGTGGGCCGCTGCACTCTTATCAGGGTTTTAAGTCAGTTTTATAGAGTCCTTCCGGACTATTTATATTTATCAGTAGTCTTAGAAATAAGCTTTCAGAATATCTTATAGAGTATATTAAAACTAAAATTGTTACTTGGGAGTTACATGAGGGCGGATGGGCAGAGTGCCCCCCAGTGTCCTCCTATCTAGTTACTCCGCTAGCTGAGGATGAAATGTGTCGCTTTGCTTTGTTTGGGAGCAAATGAGACCGCCGAGTATATGCGAGATCGCCGAAGGCACAGCACTTGGGACAGCTAGTCTTGACACCTTCCGAAATGGGAAAGATGGCCCCGAGGAAATTCCTTTCTTTAAAACACTTTTTGAATGGGTACACATAATATTTACTCCTACAGCGGTGGGCGGCGACTACTGGTCGTTGGGGTGATCGATGATCCTGTAGGATTGTTGTGCACTGACTCCTGGCGGTCGAGGATCATTGTTTGACGCTGCGAGAGAGAACGCTTCATGCTTAAACAACCCACTTACTATCTAATCTTATCTAATCTCATGTCATATAGTTCCTCACGACTATCAGGACTCCAATTACAACACATAAACTAAGGAGGTAACTCTAAAAGTGTTAGTAATAAGATATAAATCAGAAAATGGTGCAACAATGCATATAAGTACATCAGTAGTAGTAGGTAACAATTTAAGGTAAGTTCTTACTCATCTTTCACAAGACTGAGGTCCTGACCCGTACTCTAAGAATTGTGACGAATCACCCTGAGAGCGGATAAACGGTAAATGTTTAGAAGTTGCGACTGGCACTAACAAACAAATTATTGTTGTATTTTTCAGAGCAGGGTGTAGGCACATCCACAATATCACGTGCACGTACATTTGAAAATTTAAAAATTACGATTTTCGCATATAAAATACACTATATGTTAAACATTGGGTGCAAAGAAATGTTGAATGCAATTTTTTTTGAAATGGGTGCCTCTATTATCAATAACTTTTTCACGAATCAGATACATAATTACACAAGAATCCAGAACTCCATCTGTCTATTATTACAGATAATATATTAATGGTTAAAGTTATCCTTGACACTATTATCTAATTATAATAATTTTAATTCATGCAACTAGTTTGAAATGACATTATACATAACTTATATTTTATATCTCTATTATTCAGAATATTTAATATTTCGATTAATTTTCAATATCTGCACAGTTTCTAATTCAAATTTTATCGACTTTCTCTTATTAAATTTAAAAATCAATATTATAAAACTATTTTTGTTGAAATATAGCTGTGTGATATCTTACTAGTTGCTTTTTCGTGTTAAATATCAAGGGTACAAATAAAAACTCAAATAGGGGAGGCGATGCGTGTCAAGACTGATAACTGCGGTACGTTATATTCAGACAAGGCAAAAAATTTTCGAACATAGGAACTACCTGTCAGGAATTTATAGTTCCCAACGGAAGCATACGCAAACATTAATTAATTTGTCACTGGCAACGATAGGTTGAGATTTACTTTTTTAATTTCCAAATCATAATCTTTTCCATAAAATAATCATAAAAAAAATTAAAGCCATTTGTTTACACAATTTATATAATAGGAACGTACGTACTCGTTCGCCTTACTGCACTACATTACTAAAGCAACTTACAGTACAGTGCTCTTCAAGCTGCAGAAAATTTGACCAAAATTGATCCAAAAACGGGTTTCACAGAATGTTTTCAGCATATCTGTAGGGTAAAAAAATGCAGATATGCTGAAAATATTCTGTGAAACCCGTTTTTGGATCCATTTTGGTCAAACTTTCTGCAGCTTGAAGACCACTGTGAACTGAATACAAAAGAAACCTTTCTATCCCATAGTTGAAGCAGTGTTGCCAAATTAATTCATGATGCAAACAATCTTCATTTTTTAAAACTCAGCTCTTATTCACGTTTTGTAAAGCTAAAAAAGCAAATTAAATAAAAATAGTTATTGCGTTGTTTAATATAAAGTTGATTTTTTTAAATTTTATCTTAATAAATTAAAGAATTTGAGGTGATTACAATTCTGCTAATGAATATTTGTGAATTTTTTTTTAAATTATTTTCTAACTATATAATACAAGATTTTTTTATCCACTTTGTTAGAGAAAACAACTAAGAATAAAATAAACATTGTTGTAGTAATATATTGTTATTTTGTTGATTTCCCTTTTCAATGCCAATATGAAAAAGTAGTTCTTTTTTTTGGCACATCTTGCACTTTTTTACCACAATATCTCAGGTTATATTAGTCATATTAATTTCAACGAATGATCATTTTCTTCGTAATAGAATAGAGAAAAAGTATACTTTTTACGAAATATTACATTGCTTTCATGTTATAATATAAAAAGTGAAAAAAAAGGACCTATTTTATCACTTTGAATTGCTTGCTTCCTCGAACTGGTTTTTGCAAATCTAGGTACACTTTATTTTGCACTTTATTTCGAAATACAGCTGAGAAACCCTTGGTTGCCAAACATTTACTATTTAATTCGTTTTTAAGCACCCAAGACTGGTATATTATCTTTATATTTAAGTAAAACTATATAATTCTTAATTTAAATAATAACTGCTCTTTTTATACCTTTAAGTTCCAATATGTATTTGTTTAAAATGCTAATAAATGTTATGCTCCATTAATCATTAGTTATATTATGCTCAGATGTACTCAAAGTGTAATGTTAGCCTTGACACTATTGCTTGATGACCATTATTAACGTTAATGAATGCAATTAGTTATTAGTTTCTTGAAAAAAAAAAAAGATTATCCACAATTTGTATACATTGAATATTTAACGTTTGATTGATTTGTAAAAACACAAATAAAGCAGTACCCAAATCGTTTCTAAATGTAAATTTTATATTATCGGTTTTCTCTTAAGTAATTTAAAAATCAATATATCATTGATTGTAAGTATATGGGGATATGTCACCAATACCTTAAACTGTTCCCATTTCCGCAACTATTGTTGGATTGTTGGATTTTTTTCATATACGTTTTCTATGGTGCTTTATTCAAATAAAATATTTTTATTTTTCTGTCAAGAAGCAACCAACTTCATTATTTCAAGTGCAACATCCTGTATATTTTTATATTTCAGATTCTACAGTATATTCGAATATTTTTATTTGAAATAAAGATCTGTTGTTTGAATTATTCAATTTTTCTCGTTCTTGCAGACTTTTCAAAAACGAATAATTTTCGTACAGATGTTAATTAAATCAAATTGCGAAGATGTCATTTGTTAGAATGGTAGATATTCAAGCAAATATACACAGAAGCTAAAATAAATATACGAAGTGGTAGAAATACCGCTAAAATTGCGTTTCAAAAATATGCCAAAACTTTTTTAAATGGCAACCCTCCTATTTCAGTGGGATTGATAATACTTTATTAAAAAATAATGCAAAACCGTGTTACTTCCCTATATTAGGCTATCGTTTTCGACATATTTACTGTTTCATAACAAAAATCATGTGAAATATTTTTTTTTAAATAAATTTTACATAAGTCAATATTTCAAATTACTTTAAAAAATGTTTGCAGAAAAGTGTACACATATTTTCATTATTTTTTAATGAATAATCATGAACTGAAGTAAAATTTATGGTTTGCCATTAAAAAAAACCGAGAGAAATGCAAATGACTTAAGAAGAAGAATTATTAAAAAAGATAATTAAAAATTTAATAGCAAAGCAATTACAATATTGCTTAAGTATTATTATTATTATTATATTATTTACATAGTTCGAGCAAGAATACCCTTGCATTTATTGACTCATGATCATAAACCTTAGAAGTTAAAACAAATCACATAATCTTATCAGTCTCTATAATATTCCGCCTTGAAGCTAGTACACAACTGGACAAAATTCGAAACGATATTAAAAGGCCCCGCCGCTGTTTGCTTATGAAATTGAATTTCAGTAAGTGGGCCAAATTTTTAATATGTTATAGATTTCGACTTTCTGTTCAAAAGCTTTCATAGAACCAATAGCCCAGTCAATGAAAGAGTTGTAGAGGAGGGGATAATTTTTCTCTTCAGGAATGTGTTGGGGGTAGTTAGGAAGTAAACATACTAAAAGTTCCCGCCCCTAGCCGCTCCGCTTGCTAGGGAAAGGTTCCTTTTTTCGATTCTTCGCGTATAACGTGAAAACGATGCGTTGTACGGAAAAAGGTAATCTATGCAAAAAACCGCTGCCCAAGGAATCACTACTTCCACATCCAGATTCTCTATCCGAGTCACTCACAACGAAAAAACTTTATATGTGAAAATAATTGTTTATGGAACTTTAATAATATAATATTTGAAATCCTCTACCCCAAAAACCCATAAAACGATACCCCACATCGGTAGTGGGGTGGGGGTGGTGATAGGGGGGTGGTAGTGGGGGTGGATGAAGTAAAAAAATATTTTGAGGTTTCTGGTTCCTGTACCTACATGCACTAAATCGCATTTTTTTTTCATCCCCTTTAATTAATAAGAAGGTGGGGGTGGCTAACGCCAAAAATTTTTTTGAGACCTCAGCTTCTCTTGTATATACTAAATACCAATTTCATGGACTCCTACCTGCTTGATTTACCCATTTACCTCAAATTTACCCCAATTTACCCCCCAACCCTTCGACGGAACAAGATGAAAATATAATCTAGTTCTAGATCTCGTTAAAGTACATATGTGTACCAAGTCAATATCTTAAACGGTTTCAGAGTAAACGTGCGCACAAAAAAAAGTTACAGACAGACAGAAATTTTTTTTTCGCTCAAACTTAAAATCTCGACGTTTCATGACATTTTAAGCCTATTTATGTATATTTAAGAAAATGTATAGTTTTCGACAAAATATTACGTTAGTAAATACGTCGAGTGTTGTAAAATAAAGATTGTTTTGTGAATGTGATTTATTAGCAGACCACGGTAAACCGCTTTGATAGAAATATTCGAGGTCCATAATTGATTTCTTTTTATTAATCATCGATTTTCGCTGGCGAGTATCTCATAAACTATAACACATAGGAAGGAAATGAATATAAAGATTCTTGTGGAAAATTTAATTACGTTCAATTTCGCATAGATTACCTTTTTCCATACGACGCATCGTTTCCGAGTTATAAGCGAAGAATCGAAAAAGAACCCCCCCCCTCCTCGAATCAGCGGGGCTAGGCGTGGGGACTTTTAGTATTTTTACCTCCTAACTACGCCCAATCCGTTGAAGTAACGTCGAGCGCGGTTAGTACTTGGATGGGCTCCCATCTTGGGAAATACAGCGTTCTCGTCCCACCTTCTAGAGGCTTGTAATCAGTGTATAATCGGAAGTTACGTAATTTCAGACGAGGATTACCTAGTGGATATACCATCCTTCGGAGGGGATGTAAAGCAGGCGGTCCCTTGTCTATTAAGTGTTAGGCAAGTAAAAGATCCCTACTCTTCTTAAGGGAAAAGATTCGGCAAAATTTCCAGGTTGGGGGTAGCTCGTCTCCTGGCGTCGCGTCGGTGATAGGCCCTGGTAGCGGAAATAGGCCGACGTTAAACAGTTAAAAAAAAAAAAAAAAAAAAAAAAAACTACGCCCAACACATCCCTGAATAGGAAAATTCTCCCCTCCTAAATGTTCTCTACAATCCCCTTTTGGGCATTCATTGATTGGACTACAACTAAATACTAGAACTAGTTTCCAAATTACGGCTCAAAAAAATTACAAACATTAATTTTTGTAAAAATTCGAATTTATGAATTTTTTTAAATATAGTTTTAGTGAAGCCGTACGCGAAGTGAGTATTTCGCATTCTTAAAACAGTCCTAGATTTTGCAATTTCGCGGCCGCTACCCTTAGTAACGGCTTCGACTAGAAAGGATACGGCCTTAGAGGCGTTCAGGCATAATCTCACGTGTGGTAGCTTCTCACCACCTTCCGCTCGAGCGAGTGCGTGAGCCAAATGTCCGAACCTGCGGGATTACTATCGCAGCGACGAGTCATCAGTAGGGTAAAACTAACCTGTTTCACGACGATCTAAACCCAGCTCACGTTCCCTAAAAGTCACTGTTACAACTTTTGATTTCTCCATCAATAAGCCAATAAAATGTTTTCAGACAGCGTCTTAACATCCTGTTTCTCATACCAATCTTTAAAGTCGTTTTTTAGCTCTGGAGGAGTGCAAGAAATTGAAATATCATTATCGCTGTCAGATATTTTTACGATTTTTCAAGAACTGTCAAAATGTTTTGTATACATACAGAATACACCATATCCATAGAAACGTTGTGACATTAAGGCCACCGCTAAATATAGCATAAACGGTGGTGTTATAATTTACATATACGGTTGCACAAAAAATAGTGTTTTTAGCGACCTCGAGGTTATCTTTCGCAAAAAGGAATTTCGCAGCCTTGGTATAAAAATAACCATTATATAGTCATACTTTCTAGTAGTATTTCAGAATATTTTTTAATTATTTTCAGTTTTATTAAACAGGGTAGAAAGAAATTGCCGAATGCGGCAGAAAATTCTTCCTAAAAATAACATGTGATGTCAAATTGGCTGAAACTTTTTTCGCATGAAGTTTGTCTTTCTGAACATAAAACTCTTGTTGGAAAGCTGAATAGCTCCTTTGGCCTGTAATACCCCATCCAAGTAATAAAAATTCAATTTTTTAATTAATTTTCTATATATAGTACCTATATAGAAATTAGAGGCCAAAGGAGTAATTTTCGAAAATTTCATCATTGTAAAAAAAAATTTAAGTTTTATTTTTTTTTTTCAAATTTAAAATTACCGCAGTGTTATACCGTGTTGTGTAGCAGGCTTGGTCAATCTGTCTCTCGGCCTATCATGTACTTTGTCGATCTCCAGCTCTGATACTGGCAATGACAGTGTGTAATGGATGTTGTCTGCTTCTTTCTTCCGGACAGCCTTGGCGTTGGATTTGGAGGTTGTCTGCTATATGTACTGTGTTTGTGTTTATTTGGATATTTCAAAGAATTTACAAGATTTCACATTATCATATTATAATAGTGTTTTTTTTTTGGAACATTTGTGTAAGGTAGACTATACTGCTTCTGAAGTAGTTTCCACAAACACCAAAGTATTCGAATGCTATCACTCGACACGCGTTTCGCCCACCATGTTGGCATCATCTGTAGATGATTAAAATTCTTTTATTGTGCGAACAAAGACGTGCTTCACAAAGTTATTTTTGTTTTTTTATTTTAGCATGATATTCGTTTTTAAAATTTTTAATTGTATTTATATTAATGTAATGTATTTTTTTTATTGCGATTTTTACATAAAAAGATCCCTGTCGAAGATTTCTCTCCGACGGGATTGGAATTTGTCGTGATTTGGATCTGTTTATACAGTAGTAAATGGTCTGATGTCTTTTGGTTTCTGCTATTTTTGCATTAAAAAAAAATCCCTATCGAAGATTTCTCTCCGACGGGATTGGAATTTGATGTGATCTGTATGTATTTACCTACTAATAATGGTCTCGGCACTTAAAGATTTCTGGAGAAATCGCATTAAAAAATCCCTATCAAGCTCCCGTAAGGCGACCAGAACACTGAGTATCAGACTTAAGGAATCATGAGATTCCGATTAACTCAGTTGTTTAAGTCTTTCAAACGAAAACTCCAGGGATTAAGACTAGCAACAAGTCCTTACATTAATAAAATGCAATTAGTTCAAAGAATACCATTTATTTAGAGTATGGAATAATACAGTGATTTTCGGTAAAATGATACAATGTGAAAGAATCACGCCTCCCCAACTAAGGCAAATGACTTTTTAATTATACAAGTGAGAGCGTACGCTAACAATCGATTTGGTAGAAAAGAGTCACGCAACCTTCCCAGAATTAAATATAAGCCTTTTTAAAAATTTATATGACTTTTGTAATATGATAATTACGGCTGACTGAAAATAACATAAAAATGTTTTACTAAAAAAATTTAGTTTCACTTGAAACTACCTAACTTTAAAGTTCTCGCAACGTGAGATTTCACGTACTAAAACGACATTCAAGAGGACTTACTTACTACATAAGTTTGATAACGTTCGGTCAGTCCACGACTTACTTGTCCTTATGTAGGTGTTCAATATTGGAAAAATGACAGCGACTCGCCTCCGAGCAACTTTTAGGCAAAATGGACTTTTGAGTCCTTTGTGCACAAGGCGGGTTTCTCTATAACTTTATTATTTGGAAAGTCCTGCTATTAGCTTTCCTACCATCGCTTTGTATTGACCACTTAATGCAATCAACCCAATTACGAGTCGCTAGGTGAATCCAAACTTGTTTTATGCGAGAAACCGGCCTTGTGCATTTTCATTGATTTCTTTCCAATTTTTGCTTATAGGCGCTACCCTGCTTTGGCTAAATTCGTCGGATTGGCCTTTTTGATACATTGCCTTATTAAAATTTTATTGCCATTCTTTAAAACAAGGTATATTATGACTCTACCTCCATGGTCAATGTCTTCGGCGAAGGAATTAAAATTGAAAATACTTTGAATATTTTCAAAGTACTTTTTTGGCGTACTTTAAAAAAAGTATGTAATTCATTTTTCCATGACCACCATATACTTTCACTCTCATATCCTGGACCAAAATATATTTTCCTAAGTAAAAATTCGGTATTACTTCGAATTTTTACCCGGTTGTGCCCAATGTCTTATCGAACTCATAACGGTCCTTTTGGACTAGTCTGTGGCTCTGAAGTCCCTCAGACTCTTGAAAATGTCCTTAAATGAAATTTTTGCCTAAGTCGAAACTTCATTTTGGTTTCGACTTAGGTCGATTCTGGGAGGTTCTATAACAGTTCCTTCTAGTGATGTATCTTTGCGTAAGATACTACCACAAAAAATTTTGACCTCAGAAACTTCATAATATCTGGGAAAATTTTTTTCCGAAAATCCGAAAATATTTTTTTTCTTAATCAAGTGAACCAATTTGTTTGTATTTCACATATATTGTAAATCTACTGAAGACAATTTATTAATGATATTTTCGGGAAATCTTTTCATGAAGAAAAAAAAATTGATGCTTTTGAATTTATTGAAAAATTTAAATACGTACACGTTAGAGACCACCACTATTTTTTTTTATTAATTTTACACCATACAATAAGCTATAACATATATTCTTCACAAAACTAAGTTAGCGAGTTTTCTATTACTTACACATGGATTTATTATATGCAAGGTTTCTTGGCGATATTCCGAAACCATCAGTAAAACTGTCTGAATTATTCGCAGAAGATATCAGTGTTACAATAAATGAGGACAGTGATGAAGACACAATTACTTCCACATCCAGTGGAAGTATAGTAAAGACAAAAAAAAAATTAAACATTTTTATTGTTCAAATAGGCTTAGAATGTCATGAAACGTCGAGATTTTAAGTTTGAGTAAAAAAAATTTTCTGTCTGTCTGTAACTTTTTTTGTGCGCACGTTTACTCTGGAACCGTTTGAGATATTGACTTAAAATTTGGTACACATATGTATTTTAACGAGATCTAGAACTAGATTAATATTTTCATCTTGTTTCATCGAAGAGTTGGGGGATAAATTGGGGTAACTTTGGGGTAAATAGGTAAATCAAGGAGGTAAGAGTCCATAAAATTGGTATTTAGTATATACAAGAGAAGCTAAGGTCTCAAAAAAATTTTGGCATTATGCATCCCCATCACCACCCCCACCCCATTATTAAAGGGGATGAAAAGAAAATGTGATTTAGTGTGTGTACAAGAACCAGAAACCTCAAAATATTTTTTTACTTCATCCACCCCCACTACCACCCCCTATCACCACCCCACTACCGATGTGGGATATCGTTTTATAGGTTTTTGGGGTAGAGGATTTCAAATATTATATTATTAAAGTTCCATAAACAATTATTTCCACATACAACATTTTTTTCGTTGTGAGTGACTTGGATAGAAAATCTGTATGTGAAAGTAGTGATTCCTTGGGCAGCGGCTTTTTTTATGTATTACCGTTTCGATGGAGTTTTGTAGAAAATATATGTATTGTGAAAAATATATCTCGTTATTTCAAAAAAATACGTAGGCTGCTCCAAAAAATTTTCATTACCTGTAATCTAAGCAGTTGTTCATTTATATATTTATTAATATATCGAGTTTCTAACCAATTTATACTCTTTTTCTTTATTTGTTGTAATTAGTACGTAAGTTAACAAATTATTGTTTAGTGTTACCCTGGTGTTATAATTTGTGAACCCATGATACATTCTAATCACGTAACATTATCTTTGCCAATTTGACTACTTTACCCCTTAAATAGAGTTTTGTGAAAAATATATTGTATTGTGTATAATTAGTAAAAAAATGGTGGTGGTCTCTAACGTTTAAGTATGGATTATAAAAGATTTCCTGAAAATATAATTAATAAATTATCTTGAGCAGATTTACAATAATGTGAAATACAAACAAATTGGTTCACTTGATTAAGAAACTAATTTTTTTTTTCGGGTTTTCGAAAAAATTCTTTTCCCAGATATCATGAAGTTCTTGAGGTCAAAACTTTGTGTGGTAGTATCTTATGCAAAGATACATCACTGGAAGGAACCACACGCAAAAAGGTTGCAAAGGCACGAACACTTATCTTAACCTGCCATGGCCTTTGTTTAGGTTTTGTGCATTTATTAATTTTAATGAAGTCTGGGCAGTTCGATGCAGTGTTCGGAGGGCCATTAAGACCCAGGTACACCATAGAAAAACGTCCAGAACTAAATCCTCAAATTCTCAAAAATTTTTAAAATTACGTTTCAGTAATTTTTCTGTTATTCTTACTTTGACTCTTTTCCACATGTATTTAATATATAATATTTAATATTTGTGCTCACTCAATTTTGGATGAACACAAGGACTACATTAGAAAGAATGAAATTCAGAAATCAAAGATTTGCGAACACGCTTGGGAGACCGGACACAGAGCTGGGCAAAGTACTACTTCAAGTATCAAGTACTTGAAGTAGTTTTATGTGCAAAGTATATGGTGAAAATACTTCAAGTGAAGTACTTGAAGTAGTTTAAATGAGTACTTTGCCCAGCTCTGACCGGACATAGAATAAACTGGAAATTTTAACATAAGAGACAAGATAGCAAGAAAACAAAAGCTATAATAATGCTGAATGAGGATAAATGCCTGTCGAATTATTCCGCACATGTTTGTACAATCTGGTTACCAATGTTAAAAAAAGAACTTAACAAGCTTAACATTGTTTAAGATAAAACGTCAATTATATCAATAGTTCTGTGTAAGTAGTAAATAAAGAACATATATAAAGTTGTACAGTACATAAAAGATTTCATAATAAAGTTTTGAGAAAGGAAACAGCAAAATGCATTAGAGGTTATTTTCCAGTAAAATAAAAGACAAATAGCAGCAGGCAGCAGCACAGTTGGTCCCCTAGGGCTGCTGACTGACTTCATATCCTCTGAAATTTGGTAAAATTTTCATGTCAAAAAAAGAGATCAACCACCTGGCTGGACATCCACGGATGGAAGTGCACCCAATTTCTTTTTAATTGTATATAATAATGCTGAGAAAAAATGAAGTATACCTCTTGACATTTTAATATACAAAAAGTTCAACCCTTTAGTAGAATGTTCCCCCCGTAAGAACGAACCTACGTACGTACAGAACAACTGATGACAATTTTCAATAGCAATTTTAGAACTCAGCCTTTAGAACCCCAGCGGGATGTGCAATAAAGAAATGTTAGATCCATTACCGTTAATTTCGTTTGACCATGAGAAATATTTGTTTATTTCGTTTATTTTAATTGTCTAATATGCGATTACAAACAGTGGAAATTATAAATTATAATTATTCAGTAGGACACCTGATGTAATTGTTAGATGCTAACTAACAATTAAATAAAAAATAAACGGTATTCAATGATGATGTTAATGTCACCTAACCTAAATTACATAATTTGACATGGCCGTGAACTTCCAACTACATATTTCTAATTCATCGATGAATGACACGATTCATTGGAAGTATTTACACACAATTGAGCAATTTACGAGAGCTGTTGTTATGAATAACTATTTTCAAAATGGTGTTTTCGATGTCGGCTAAGTAGGTATTGTTTTCTCTGATACTTTCTATCTCGTACGCAACGTAGTAAAAATAAGGAGTCACTTCGCCCGATAACAAATAATAATTAGTAACAAATACAGTGCAATTAAATATTTGTTTTGATTTTCGGGGCGGCAGAGGTAACTGGGAAAGAAAATCGAGGGGGAAAACAAATTCCACAAAGAAATCGCAGCGATATATGCTCTACCAGAATCAGAGACTGAGGAATCACAAGAAGAAGAAGATTTATAGAAGCAGCAATACAAAAACAGGAACATAAACACTCCATATCACGACACAACACATATTTCAAAAGAAGACTCAGAAGTGGTAGAAGTCCAGAACCAACAACACAAAAAAGGGAGCTTAAACGCTCCCTCGCGACACAATGCGGTAACGCATCTCACAAATACCTACACCTCCCATCCCACATTTCTTTACCATACACCATGTGGCTCTCGCTGCTGGCAACACGCATGACCTTAGTCCAACCCAGCTTGGACGTAGCAGGCCTAGCTATATAACCGGGAGTGGCGGCAATGCCTACCGCACGCTGGTAAATCAATCAAATTAATCAATCAACACTTTTCGATTTACACCCGCCCAAAAATGTGATAATGTATGCTTCACTGTTAGTAGATTACACAAAAAAAAAGGTCTTGTCCTAAGGTTCTCATCTAACTTTTTAGAAGTATCTTGACGCGCTGAAGGGAATTTTGGGGAAAAAAATTTTTTCTACCGTCTCATTTTTTCTCTTCCCTTTATCCCCTAAAAAGGGCAAAAAAAAAGTCTTGTCCTAAGGTTCTGTTCTAACTTTTCTTCAGTATTTTGATGCGCTGAAGTCAATTTTAGACAAAAAAAAAATATATCGTGTCAGTTTCCCTCTACCATCCCCTTTTATCCCCTAAAAAACGCAAAAATGAGTTTTTGCTTGTCCCAACTATTCGTGGGTACTCCCTGTTTCTTTGCTCTGTTGTATTATAGTTGATGAACAAATTATCTTGATTGTTTAAACAATGGCTAAATATTTAAGATATCGAAATTTAAAAAAATTGTGATTTCTATGGACGATAACTACACTTTTCATGAAATACAATTTAAGAATAGCCTTTAATATCAAAGAAAAAAAAATTGTTAATTAAGAACCTTAATTTATTTATAACAAATGAACGATTCAAGATAAGAAGTCGTACTTAGTCTCAAACGACGCGTTTTAAAAATACCTTCATTCTTGTAGGACATCTAGATTAGAATAAACAATTAAACAGTGTTTATAACAATTTTCTGGTCGGCCGGGCCTAGGGAAAAATTACATTGGGATTTTTTTTTTCAGCGCATTTTTTCCTATAAAAATCATCAATTAACTTTTTTACGATAAAAATACAAGACAAATCGTCGATTTTGTCTCTTCCGCCACTTAGCTATTAGTTTCATGGAGATATGACTGTTATTTACGGCTGGTGTCATTTTAGTTGAGCTAAGTAGAAAATGGAGTACAAAGTTCTCCAGACTAGGGAAACTATGTTCATTTATTAATTTCTTACTGGTATGTTAATTAATTTTGCAAATTAAAATTATTCAAATTCATACTTTTACTGAAATTAAATAAACGCAATTTATTTAATGGTTGATTCCAGCAATTATTTAATTCGTAATTATAGCCTGTGCTACAGCAATTCCACAGATAATTATCTACTAAGTAACCAATAGGTTGTAATATTTGGATACGGTCTTAATTGGTAATGAGGAAGTAAACGAGCTTCCATTCACATGACTAGCACTGTTCTGCTTTTGGTTATAGAGAAATATTTTAGAAGAATTTATACTTACGCGTTTCCTAGTCATTTACATATCATTTCCGCAGTAAGAACGTGTACTCATTGTGTATGAATTTTTGTTGTCAAAGAGAAAATAGCAAATAAAGTAAAAACTATGTCATTTATGCTGTTCAAGCGTTATTGAAACCCAAGAAATATTTATCAAATTTTAGATTTAAATCTTCTTCAATATCTTTAAAAACAAGGAAGTTACAGGCCCACTATTCGTTTACACGCGGTATAAAAATGAATTGACAAGTAAAAGAGTTAATGCAAATAGAAACACATGACAAAAATTAACAGCTAATTATAACTTTTTATTGCTATTATCTTCAAAAGAAAGGATTAATTAACTTTATAGGATTTATTCTTAAAAATAAATAGAATGGTGAATGCGGTGGGAACAAGTTTTACATTCAGTCATATTGTGCTAGAAAAAGTTGGTAAAAGTTCTTTGTATTTTTTAATATTTTTTAACACTGGTATACTAACGAGAAACCATTTGATTCTTTGTATAAGGTTTATTAGTTACTGATGTCTTACTGAATTGATCAGATCATTCTGTTTTTGTAAAAACAAAATGTGGTTTAGAAGCCATAAGTAAACAGAACAATTTCTTACATTGGTTAATTCATTCATTTCTTTGTCAGCATTATTTTAGTATTATGCCACCCATAATATGAGTACAGTGATTCAAATATTTGAAATAAAACTTTCCTTTTACTACTATTACTAATTTCTGTTACATTTATAAACTATTTACGATTATAAAAATATGCTTTTTGAGAATAGGGGACACGCACAAATTTTAATATAAATAAAATAAGATTTTATTCTTATAGCCCAGTAAATGAAGACATTTCGACTGGAAAAAATTACGAGAAAGCTCTTTTTTGTGGAGACCTTCATTGAGGTGCCCTTAGTACATCCTGAGAAGTTCGAGCAATTTGAGCCATGGATTTTTTTTAAGGGGGAATTTTCAGTTTTTGCCATTATCTCGAAAAGTATCACTTTTTCGACAAAAATAATTATGAGCAAAAACATTAATTATAAAATTCTACACAAAAAAGGTCATTACACTTTTTTCGTAGAATCAATCGTTTTTGAATAAAAGTTACGGAAAGATACAAGGTCTGTATTTTTTTAACAGTAACAAACGGCAGGCCTAATCCACATCTGACACTCAAAACAACCCTTTGCATAAACCATTCGTTCTCTTCTAACAGATCTAATTCCGTGTCAACTTCATCGTCCTCTTCGTAAAGAGCTTCGTCAATGGGCCTTTTCCACATTTTTGTTTTATTCGCTTACTATAAAACATATACTTAGTTATGCATAAAAAGTATTTTTTTTAATTTTTTTCATCACTACATATATTTTTAGAAAATTGTTAAAATTACCATATATTTCAAATAACGCGCCATTGACATCATACTCCAGTTCATTGTTGTCTGTTGGCTGCCCTGCCGCCATCACTGTCATTTATACTTGTGTTCTGTCAAGTGAAGTGTGCTTAACCTAACTTTCATTTTGTATTTTGGTTAACTTAATTTGAATAGTATTTGAACAAGTTGGAATATGACAAACTTTTCTAATAGGCATTTTGAAGTGATTACAGAGCAGTCAGAACACAGAACACAGCAAAATTACAAAACAAACCACGACGAAACACTACACAAAACATAAACACTAACCATAACCTAAATTGTCAAGTCAAATGAAAACGATATTTGTTGATTCTAGCATAGATTGTGCAGTGTTGTCACTTTTAGCGAAAAATACCTGCTCAAAGGATAAATCGTAAAATTGTTGATTTGCTTTAGTAATAATTTATGTAGAATATTTCACTTAAAAATACATATTTTCATTTCAAAATTACCATTTCACCTAAAAATACATAATATTTTTATTTCAAAATTATCAGAATGTAAAATTAATCGTTGCCAACAGAAAAGTAAAAATATATGTGGCAACGTGGAACAGTTCTTTAACTTCTCTACATTTTATTGGCTAATGGAGTATGATGTCAACGAACCGCGCAGTTTGAAATGATTCATGAGGACCGGTCACTTTGTGCTTGGATAAGTTTGCTTAATTACAATTCTTTAATAAATTGGGTCGACTCTACCTTTACTTATGTGCCAGTATAACGTTTGATATTAATAAAATAGTAAAATTCAATTTAGTGGAAAAGGCCCATTGGCTGATCACTTGATGGTACCATATCTTCAAATATATCTTCATCTATAGCTCCGTTGTTGCTATCTATTTCTTCCGCCGCGGCGTTCAAACAAGATTGCCTACGGCAATGCCCGCATACTGGAGAACAGCGGGGACCTAGTTTTCTGCAGCTGCAACTAGCAGAGGTACAGTTGCAGAATTGATCAACTGATCGGGAGCCGGTGACAAGAGGTTTAGAATAGTGTAATATGTTGCACCCCTTAAAATTTAAGGTTATGTTACTAAAAAGTAGGCAAACTTCAACAGATCGAATGTCTGAATGAATGTAGTGTATTTGCACCTACTCGAAAAAGAACCTACCAGAAGATTCCAAAGTGACATCTGGAATTATCGAGAGAATGGTGGCGTCATCACAGAACAATCGAGATCTGTCATTTTTAGGTATAAAAGACCGATCGCATTCTCGGCGAGTAGTTGAGAAAGTTCAGAAGTTGAGAAAGTATAGAAAGTGAGGTTAAGAGTTCAAAGATAAACAAAGTAATAAACATTGTGATTTTAGTCAGTAAAAGTGTATTTAAATTAATAATAGTATTGTGAAGTATCCAGTAAATATTTAATAAAGTGTGTTAGTGGACATCTCTTGTTATAATTTTTGGAACCCACGGAATTTGCGAGGGTGGTTTCCTAAGGGTGGAAACACGTTACAATTGGTGTCAGAAAGCGGAATTTTATGACAAGAGGGACTCTGAAGTTGTGCTGGAGTGTTCGAGACGTATTCTCGAGGTTTAGTGCTAACACAGTGGACTAATTTACTGGACATTGTTCGAGGGTTATTTTCGGACAGGAAAATAGTGTTAAGTGCATTTTTGAGACATTGTAGAACATTTTATTAGGACATTAGTGTGATAATTAAATCCTTTGAACTGAGAAGTGATAGAGACACTGAAAAAGACTCATTTAGTGCGTGAAAATTACTAGAACTTTTCTATTTGGACATTAGTGGAGATTAGTAAATTCTCTAAACTGGATAGTGACAAAAGACTCTGAATAAGACTTTTTCGTGCTATTTCGAGATTTGTCTGGAAAGTTCCATTACCGATATTGACGTGACAGTTAAATTTATTTTATTTTAACATAATCTTATGCCTATAAAAACTAGAAGTATGGCATCCGATAAACAAATACAGGACTTATTCGAACAATTCCAAAAAATGATGGCGCAGCAACGACAGGAAGACAAAGAAGAAAGGAACGAATTAAAGAAAATGATGGAAGATCAGGAAATAAGACGTCAGAAAGAAAAAGAGGATGAAGAAACAAGACGTCAGAAAGAAAAAGAAGATGAAGAAACAAGACGTCAGAAAGAAAAAGAGGATGAAGAAACAAGACGTCAGAAAGAAAAAGAGGATGAAGAAAGAAGACGTCAAGAACAAGAAAGACAACGTCAAGAGGAAAAAGACGAACTCAGAAAAATAATGGAAGACTTGGAAGAAAGACGCCAGGAGGAATTAAGGAAAATCCTGAGCGATCAAATAAAAATACAACAGGACGCAATCATTTCTGTTAAGGAAGAAGTTAAAGAGGAGATAAACAAGGTCGAAGACAAAGTAGGTGTGGTCGAGACAGAAGTTAGTCAAATTAAAGGAAAAATGAGTGAGGTCGAAGGAGAGGTAGAGCGCCTTAAACGTCAGTTGAGAGAAAAAGGAGGCCAGTTAGTAACATCATCGGGTCCTCGATTAAAGCCTCCCTCCTTTGACGGCCAAAGCTCATGGACAACCTACAAGAGACAATTTGAGGCAGCAGCATCGGCAAATAACTGGGATAACGAGGAAAAGGCTATGGCATTAGTTCTGGCGTTAAGGGGCCAGGCCTCAGAATTACTTCAGACTATCCCGGTGGAGAAACAAAGGGACTTCAAAGTCTTGGAAGCTGCATTAGACTTGAGGTATGGCGATCAACACCTTGCCCAATTATACCAGGCTCAGCTGAAATCCCGGATGCAAAAAGCTGGGGAAAGTTTACAAGAATTTGAAGCTGCGATAGAGAGACTGGCACACCTGGCGTATCCAAATGCACCTAAAGAATTCCAGGAACAATTAGCCGTGGGGGCCTTTTTAGATGGTATAAGGGACGAAGAGGTCAGGCGAGTTCTGAGGCTGACGAGACACCAAAGTAGTAGCGAAGCTTTGGTGCGTGCACTCGAAATAGAAGCCGCTTACAGGGATACTCCAAGGTCGAGAGTGCGAGCTGTGACTCTCGAAGAATCGCAACCAGAAATGAACCAGAACCCCTTGCTGACTGAGATGCAGAAAATATTCACCAAATTATGCGATAAATTAGATGGCCTCGGAAAGCAGGAAAAACAACAAAATAAAGGAAAGCCGAGCGGAGGTATTAAATGTTTCAACTGCGGCAAGGTGGGACATATGAAACGAGACTGTCGACAGCAGAACTCGGAGAGTCGAGTAAATGCTGTGAATGTTGAAGAGAAGCAGGAAAACTAAGGATAGCCAGCACCAAGGGGGCTGTGCTGGCTAGGGAATGCGGTGCCCCCAGAGAAATAAAGATTTCCCAGCTCCAAAGAATTCCAAGTAGTCTGTTGTTGCAAAGATATGTGAATGGAAGAAAATGCGTGTTTACGATTGACACCGGTGCTACGTCTTCAATAGTGCGGCCAGGGTTTATATCAGGCTTGCAGATTGACAAGAAGCAAAATGGAGTAATCATTCGGACAGCCACGGGGGACAGGGCTGCGGTCCATGGAGAGGTCAACTTGGAACTGCAGGTTGGACGGTTGAGGTTAAATTACAAGGTCATTGTGGCTGACATTATGGATGATTTCATTTTGGGTCTAGACATCATGGGAGAGCAGGGATTTATTGTTGACGTAGGTGAGCGAGTCTTAAAAATTGGAAATGAGGAATTTATTCTGGCAACCGCAGATGACCAATTCCATAAAGCGAGATTGTTAACAACACAGACGATCAAGATTCCTGCTCATTCAGAACAAATGATCGATGCTGCCTTACAAATACAAATATACAAATACAAATAATTTATTGATGTCAATACCCAGTGGGTTTACACAAGTCAATACAGATATTGTAAATTACATCACATGATATGCATTATATAAAGACAAACAATAGTAAAAACACTGAAAAGTAATTTAATATAAAACATCAGACAAAAACTCGTCAAATGAGTAGTATGCTCCATTCAGCAGAATCTCTTTTATTCTAAAATTAAATTTTTTTTCCGGTAACTGCTTGATGTCTGGCGGTAACTTATTAAAAAATTTCGGACCATAATAATTTATTGCATTCTGGCTTTTAACCAATCTGGTGTAGTTTAAACAAACTTGATCTCTGTGTCTGGTATCATGTTCGTGTATATCACTGTGCGAAACATATTTGTCTAGATTTTGTTTAACATACATAAGCGCGGTAAGAATATAATAACTAGGAACTGTTAGAATATTCATCCCTATAAATTTCTGCTTTACATCTTGCCTAAATGTCAATCGTGTTATTATCCTCATAACACGTCTTTGCAGTGAAAATATTCTGTATAAATGAGAGGAGTGTCCCCAGGTAAGAATAGCATAAGAGAATACACTTTGAAATAAAGAGAAATAAACTGTTTTTACAACATTTTCAGGCAATTCTGTCATTAAATTTCTTATAAGATATACAACTTTAGAAAGTTTAACACATAGGTAATCAACGTGTTGATCCCAACGTAGATGGGGATCCATGATTACTCCTAAAGATTTTACATTTTCGGGATTGTCGAAATGATCTAAGCACCGGGTTGAAAAAAACATAGTTTGTGTCTTTGAATTATTAAGATATAATTTATTTGATCTGAACCAGTCAGAAGCTTTCAACTGTGAGAGCTGCATATCCTGCAATAAATTGTTTGGATTGCTATTTATATTAATCATTAGAAGGAAATCCTGGAGGGTACCGTATTGGCCTAGTTGAAGAAGACGAATCGATTAAGTCCCTAGCCAATATTATTGTGGCGAGAACTTTAACCCGGACTAAAGACAAAATCCCAATTAGAGTCGTTAATTTAAATTCCCACTCGGTGACAATTAAGGAAGGCAAACCGATTGGCTCCTATGAACCGGTCACATGGGTAGCGAGGTGCGAGGAACAAACAGAGGGAAGTTCGTCTACGAAAATAGACCAGGAAGTTTTGACCTTGCTGAGTACCCAGTTGGAGTATTTATCTGAGGATGAACGAAGGGAGGCAATCAAGTTTCTAGAAAAGGAAAGTTCAGTATTTGCCAAGAATACAGAGGCCCTTACAAAAACAGACATAGTCCAGCATCGGATAAATACTGGCGACTCACCCGCTATTCGACAACCACCTAGGAGGCTTCCATTAGCAAAACAAGAAGATGCCTCGGCAATGATAGACAAGATGCTACAAGATGGAGTCATTGAGGAGTCGACGAGTCCCTGGTCATCGCCAGTAGTTTTGGTTGCCAAGAAGGACGGAACATTAAGATTTTGTGTCGATTATCGAAAATTAAATGATGTCACGAAGAAAGACAGTTACCCATTACCACGAATTGACGACACGTTAAGCACGTTGGCAGGCTCACGATGGTTTTCTACGTTAGACCTTAGGAGTGGATACTGGCAAGTGGGGCTTCATCCTGATGATAAGGAGAAGACAGCGTTTTCAGCAGGCAGTGGTCTTTATCAATTTACTGTGATGCCTTTTGGACTTTGCAATGCGCCAGCTACCTTTGAAAGACTGATGGAGTTCGTGCTGCGAGGGCTAACCTGGAGGACGTGCCTGGTTTACCTTGACGACGTGCTTGTTATGGGACAGGACTTTACAGAACATTTGAAAAATCTTCAAGAAGTATTTGGGCGAGTCAGGAATGCCCACCTGAAGTTGAACCCGAAGAAGTGCCTGCTATTCCAGAAAGAAGTCAAATTTCTTGGTCACGTGGTGTCTTCGGATGGAATACAAACAGACCCCGACAAAATTTCTGCTGTACGAGATTGGCCAAGACCATCTAACGTTCATGAAGTACGGAGCTTCCTTGGCCTCTGCACTTATTACAGGCGCTTTGTGGAAGGGTTTGCAGAAATTGCGAAACCATTACACCGGCTGACAGAAGAGAAAGTGCAGTACCAATGGACACCGGAATGTGAAACGGCATGGAGAAAATTGAAGGCAGCTCTATGCACTGGTCCTGTGCTAGCGTACCCACAACGGGAAGGACTTTTTATTTTAGACACTGATGCCAGCAATTCTTCGGTCGGATCTGTGCTGTCTCAAATCCAGAATGGGCAGGAAAGAGTGATCGAGTACTTCAGCAAGGTGCTGTCCAAACCAGAAAGAAATTATTGTGTAACCCGGAAAGAGTTACTGGCCATCGTAAAATCAGTGGACCATTTTCATAAATATCTTTATGGAAGACATTTCAAGATTCGGACTGACCATGCTGCATTAAAATGGCTGTTGCAGTTGAAAACCCCTGAAGGTCAACTGGCTCGTTGGATAGAACGGTTGCAACAGTATGATTTCAAAATAGAACATCGACCTGGAAGATCTCATAAGAACGCAGACGCTTTATCTAGAAGACCATGCAAGGAAGATTGCAAGCACTGCCGCCACGTTGAGAAATTGCAGGGTACGGTGGCCGTCAACACTATTAAAATAGAGGTTCCGGACGATTGGACAACCGAAGCCCTGAGACAAGAACAACTGAATGACACAGAAATTGGGGCTATATTGAGAGCAAAGGAGAAAGGAATTCGACCAGCGTGGAAGGATGTTTCGGATAAGGCAGTTGGATTGAAGGCTTTGTGGGCCCAATGGGATTCACTCAAAGTTATGAACGGGCTGCTAAAGAGAGCTTGGGAAAGCCCGGATGGCAAGGAAGTTGTTATGCGTCTAGTGATTCCCAGGTGTCGAGTACCGAAAGTACTTCAGGAAGTGCATAATGGAGCATCCGGTGGACACTTCGGCGTTAATAAGACCCTGAATAAAGTACGAGAACGATTTTATTGGGTAAATAGTCGTCAGGATGTAGAAGCTTGGTGTCGCAATTGCAAAATTTGTGCAGCAAGTAAGGGACCGCAGACTAGAAGTAGGGGTGCAATGAAACAATATAACGTCGGAGCTCCTTTCGAGAGGATTGCGATCGATATAGCCGGCCCATTCCCAGTAACCAAGGACGGTAACAAGTATATACTGGTTGCCATGGACTATTTTAGTAAGTGGCCAGAGGCCTATGCAATTCCAAACCAAGAAGCAGTCACTGTTGCCAAAGTCTTGGTAGATAATTTGATATGTCGGTTTGGTGTACCCCTGGAGCTGCACTCAGATCAAGGGAGGAACTTTGAGTCGGGGGTGTTTCAGCAAATCTGCAAGTTATTGAGGATACACAAAACACGGACCACAGCCCTTCACCCGCAATCAGATGGAATGGTGGAACGACATAACAAGACCATGAAAGAACGTCTCTCTAAAGTGGTTCATAAGAATCAACGCGATTGGGATCTCCACATACCGTTCTTCCTCATGGCATACAGAGCTGCTATCCACGAGTCTACGAAACAAACACCAGCCCGTGTAGTATTTGGACATGAGATCAGACTGCCGTGTGATTTGATTTTCGGAACACCAGGCGGAGAACAGCTTCCTGTGAACAGCTATGTGGATGAAATGAGTGAACGGCTAAGAAATGTTCATGAGCTGGTTAGAGACCAAATCACCATAGCCAGTGACCGAATGAAGGCTCGATACGACCGTAAGGGTAGTTCAGAAGGGTTCAAGGCAGGAGATCTGGTTTGGCTGTACAACCCACAGCGGAAGAAAGGGAAGTCACCGAAACTTCAACCTTCTTGGGAAGGACCTTATACTGTTATTACCCGAATTAATGATGTCGTCTATCGTATTCAACGAAACAAAAAGTCCAAGATGAAGATCGTACACTTGGATAGACTGGCGAAGTATGTGAAAGAGGCTGAATTGCCTGACCGGGACGTTCAGGCTTAAGGAGGGGGCAGTGTAATATGTTGCACCCCTTAAAATTTAAGGTTATGTTACTAAAAAGTAGGCAAACTTCAACAGATCGAATGTCTGAATGAATGTAGTGTATTTGCACCTACTCGAAAAAGAACCTACCAGAAGATTCCAAAGTGACATCTGGAATTATCGAGAGAATGGTGGCGTCATCACAGAATAATCGAGATCTGTCATTTTTAGGTATAAAAGACCGATCGCATTCTCGGCGAGTAGTTGAGAAAGTTCAGAAGTTGAGAAAGTATAGAAAGTGAGGTTAAGAGTTCAAAGATAAACAAAGTAATAAACATTGTGATTTTAGTCAGTAAAAGTGTATTTAAATTAATAATAGTATTGTGAAGTATCCAGTAAATATTTAATAAAGTGTGTTAGTGGACATCTCTTGTTATAATTTTTGGAACCCACGGAATTTGCGAGGGTGGTTTCCTAAGGGTGGAAACACGTTACAATAGGTTCCAATCTATTGTTGATGATCTTCCATCCCCAGTCTTCAGGATTTAACTCATTCTACTAGGACTAGAACTGACGCGCCTCTGGTGGTTGTAAGAAAAAGCAAACGGCGCGCGGCGGTTAGCATGAACGTTGAATAATTTTGATGGTAAAATTTAGTAGTACAGGTTAGAAAATTTTATCATTTTGGTTTGGGATAAATATGTTTTTAAATGTAAAAAATGTGCCGATCACGATGGTAATGTCCAAATTTTTCAAAAATTGGCCCTTTAGTACAGTCATTTAGTAGTTTTACCTGAGAAGTTTTCCGGCTTTCTCACATCCCTTTTTGCATTTGCAAGAAATAAGTTTAACAAGGTTTCCGGAGCTGGCCAAAACGCATGTTGTAGTAGATTTTGCGGCGCTCGTACGCTAAAACTATTCATTTTACAAAAAAAAAAGGTTATTAAAAAAATCATAGGAATGTTTCTCTAGTTTAATTTATTATATAACTGTTTTTATCGTAAAATGAATCGGAAAGGAGATATTGGTCAAAAAACGGTTTTTAGGCACCATTTTTCCAATATGGCGGCGGGAGCGGCAAAGATACGAGGTGGAAAAGTAGAAATTCGGAAAGAGCACATCGAAATCTATAAAATCACCAATTGTCAAAACTCCAGGAAAACTTCCCAGTAACCTCTTTTTTGAGCACCAAATGACTGTAGTACTTGTGAAATATTTTCGGAAAGCTGAAAAATTGCACATTATGTATAATGTTAATTATTTCTTTTCCTTGCAATTTTCTGAAAAAAAAAAAATGGTAAAAATAAAAGCTGTTTGATATCATGTTTTCCATATGGAGAAAATATGAAAATTAAAGTTTTACACTTTTCAGAAAAATATTGGAAAATCGCTCTGGAGGGAGGGTATTTTCTACATACTGTAGAAAAATTTGGACATCACCATCGTGATCACTCTGCATCTTTTTACAGATAAAAACATATTTCTCCCAAGGATAAAATTTTATCAACTTAATCACCAGCTCTCCCTTCGTCTACTGTACTTTATTTTGTTAGGGTGATTTTGAAAGCAGGACTGTGCCACATTTGATAATAAATGTATTAAAATAGTTTTAACACAGTTTCTGAAGCTCTGGTATTATACTGTACATGCAAATAGTTTACATAATAAGAATATTCAATTAATGCTTAATACTTACTCTATTTGAAATGATCGGATTATTTTGATACTAATGACAGCTTACGTACAATACATACCTACTTTTGTATCCATATTTCTTTTGTAACCTTAATGAAGTCCATCCGTTAAGAGACAAATAAATTTTAAAAAAATGTTGTCTAGTTTGTTTCTCTTTATTTTCAGAACAAATACAGTTTTTACGTTTCTTTTATTGCTTTTTTTATTATCGTGCAATATTTAAACGACTGAATGAAATTTAGTTGCAAAAAGTATATCTTCTATAAATTCCACCCCCCCTTTAACATATAACATTGCTGTTTGGGGATTATCTACGAAGACAAATAGAATATTTATAAAGTAAAACAACAGTAGAAACTAGAACTAATTTATCTGCAACCGCATTTGTTATTTGTTTTTCTGCTTCTTCTACTATTTGTTTATTACTGTTTTTCTACTGCTTGATGACTTCCAACCATTTTTTAAATCGATTAATGTCTTTCTTGGATTTGGGAATGGATGTCTTTGTGAAACTTTGTCCTCACAATTAGACACACAACATTTTATATACGTACTGTATATACGTACTGTATATCTTTGAAACGATTGATCCTACGAAAAAAACTGTAATGACCCTTTTTGCGTAGAATTTTATAAGAAATATTTTTGCTCATGACTATTTTTGTCGAAAAAGTGATACTTTTCGAGATAATGGTAAAAAACTGAAAATCGCCACAATCTCCACAAAAAACCAGCTTTCTCGTAATTTTTTCCTATTTTGGCATCAAATTTTTCTTTATTTCTGGTATATTATTAAAACACCCATTTTGATTATAATTTTCATTGAAAAATGTTGAATTTGGCATAAAATTGAATTTGAGAGAGTCAAATTTTACCCGCGCGGGAAAATAGATGTGGCGTCACTATTAATTTTTTACGGTTGACATGCCTGTCATAACGTCAGGTCATTTATTTACGTTTGACGGAGCCGTGAATGTCATGGTAAAGTAAAGCGTTTTTAATCTTTATTCGTTAGTAAATATGTGTAACTTTTCATTTTTAAGATGGATAAATCTGAAATGAAATAACTTAACTCCTGGAATTTCTTCGGCATTAAAGCAATCATTTGTGCGAATGAACTCCATCAGCATAAACGAATCAATATTAGGTAAATTGTCACTTTGTGCTATCACATTAGGCCCGGTACTTTCATCTCCAGTTAAGTCTATTCTATAGATAGATCCCATGGAAACAATTATTAACACAATTGTATCCAAGGAAATTATCTGGAGAAAAGACTTAACTGGAGATGAAAGTACCGGGCCTAAGTCCGTTTCTACAACAGTCACAGACTAGTCAGACATAACACGATTAGTTAAAAACAATTCGTGATTGGTAAGCTGACTATGTTAGACAGAGCTTATTGTTTCTGACTAGTTTGTGATTTCTTGTAGAAACAAATCTATTATAAATCGAGAACTAAGTTTTTAACTGAACCGGCGACCAAATCTTTGAAAATTCCCGTAATATAAAAAATTGGTTCCAATTTTTGTTCACCTTACTAGATGTAGCTTGATAAATTTAGTGTGTCACCGCCCGACCATAGCCTATGTTTGCAACAGGTTTAACAGAAGTCTATTAAGCTACGCCAGAGTAATCATTGAATAAAACTAAAAAATATGGTTTTCTCTAAGCAGAGATGAGATATGGCATTTTTGCATTTTGTACTACAAAAACAGGCTTATGTTGTGAGAAAAAGCTGCATTGAAGCGATATACGGTTCGGATCAAAGATGCATGTTTGAATGCACGTCGCTTCAACTACTTCAAGAAATGCACATTAAGGACTACTAGCAAATTATCTATTCTCCCTAGCACTAAAGAAGCATCAATTGTACACTATTTGGGAATTTATTTGCAAATTCAGAAGTACTTGCGTAATGAAAAAAAAACCGCTGCCTAAGTAATCACTACTTCTACATCCAGTTTTCTATGCCAAGTCTCTCACAACGAAAAAAATTTGATACTATGTTTGCACTTCACTATGTGGAAATAATTCTTTATGGAATTTTAATAATATAATATTTGTAATCGTCTACCCCAAAAACAAATAAAACGATATGCCACATCGGAAGGGGACGTAAAAAATTTTTTTGGGGCCTTTTGTTCTTGTACATACTAAATCACAATTTTATTTTTTTCACTCCGTCTTCCTCTGTCCGTCTGAAAGTTTAATCTCGGCAACAATAAAAAGTTTCAATTTTCTTTTTGATTTATTATACTTCCACTGGATGTGGAAGTAATACCTAAGAATATGGGTGACAGAATAGGACGGATGACTTGATGTCTATAACATTAAAAAATGCCAATTTCAGAGCATTTAGTGGAAATTATGCGAGAAAGTAGATATCGAGGGTACAAACAATATGTCATTACCGGTAAGGCATAAACTATTGTAATTGGCAATGTACACAGAAAGTTAAAAAAAAACGTCATTGACAGTTTGTCAGATGCAGAATCGACCTCTGCATCTGATTTAGGTAGCGAATACTCATCTGATAAAATACCCTCAGATCTGCCGCAAATTTGCTACAGTGAAGATGAGTTCTTTTTTTTAATCGAATGTAAGAAATTTTAAAAAGCAGGAGGTTCTCAATTCGACCTGTATAATGGAGTCAAAATAAATTTTGAATGGAATTGTTTGGCTGCAGCAATTTTATTGTTTTAATTTGTTTTAAGTATCATAACAAGTGCTATGAGCGTTTTGAGTTAAATCGGTTCATTGCTTCTTGTAAAATTTTAACAATTTAGAAGAAACTTTCTGATAATTTGTTAATTTGCAAAAAAATAAAACTACCAAAAATTGCCTTTTTGGACAGTTTGAGAAATATATCGTAATAATGCATCAATTTTAACGAAAGTTGGCAGAACTACGCTTTTTATTGAACTAAATCTTTGTGCCAAATTTTAGCGCAAAATATTTATTCCAACGGCTAAAAACCAATAATTATTTCGAAATTTCTATCGCTTATTGTTTAGGTGAATCGATACGTAGAAGGACATTTTTTTTCCAAAATGTAGGTTCCTACATGCATTTTAATGGTAAAAAAATTATATCTGAATTTAAACCATTTTTTTAAATCTATTTATAATTTTCAAAATTATACTTGTAAACAAATTGGGATTTTTTATCAAACCAAATGCGGCAAACGAATTATGAAAATAGATATCTAACATTTTTCTAAAAAAAAATAATAATCTACTTACATTTGAGACCGAGATACGTCAGTCTTTGCATCTCAGTCGCTTATAAATAAGCAAATTGATATTTCTTTTTAAAATTTGGATTAGTTATTCTTTAATACTTATATTTTTGTAGTAGTAGTAGTAGTATTTATTCATCTTTGAAAGTTGTTACAATTTACAAGTATCAACTTATCAGACTTGTCTTAGTAAAAGAAGAAAACTTTTATAAAATTTTGAGGGTCTAAATAAAGAATAATATGTGTATTTTTATTATTAAAATGTAGCTTTCTTTAGTCATCTGATCATATAATATACCTTTTTATACTTTTTGATTGTTGTTTTATTAGGTAGGTAACTACTTGGTAATATAATTTTCTAAATACTGTACTTATATAAATATTATATATTATGTAAATTATGTATTTAAGTATAGAAATATAAGAAATTGAATGTTACAACTTAGTAAAATAAATGTAAAGAACACCTTTTCCAATTACTAAAAGAACGATTGAGAACAAATAAAAAGTAAAGTTTTGATTTGAATTTTTCATAGCACTGGTGAAATAAATGGTTTATCACAAAATAAGGTGATAAAATTAAAACATATGAAGAAAATAAATAGCGCTAAACCGGTTTTTAACTACCATTAGAAAGCTCGAGCGAGCACTCGGGTGCCATGAACTGCGAGAGTGAGGGAAGGCCCTGCGGGACCCCGCCATTTCGGCAGCGCTGTCAAGCAACTAAAAAACAATTTACATGTTTAATGTGTTCGACAAAGTGCTTGAGGCATTAGTACATGTTCAGTCCAAATTTCACATCGGTATGTCACTTTGTTTACAAATTGTATGAGCGCAAGGAGCCTATTATCTGAACTCCCAGTTGGCGTGAGAAAAAAAAACGTTTTTATCTGGTTTCTTTTTTTTAATACTTTTGTTGCATTTAATTATTTATATTTTTAAACAGAATTTTAATGAAAAAATACATTTGCTTAAAAAAGCATTGAAAAAATTGCCAAGAAAATTGTTTAAATAGTTTTAAAAAATATCTATTAATTTCACTGAAAAGTACGTGAAAAAATCAACATTCTGACAAAAATATTTTTCTACGACTTGATGATCTTAAATAATCGACGATTCGATTTTTTACTTTGTTATTATTTTTGGGCTGTGTTATAAACATTTCGACATGCAATTTAACATGATAATTTAACTCCACTAGAAGTATGTTTTCCTTAAGTTTTGTTAAAGTATATGCATTATCTTCTAAGATATGAATTGTTTCAAAAAAGCTGATCTTAATTGTTTTTAATTTTTTGCAATTTTACAATTTGAACAAAAAGTTTCGGATAAGTGTAGTTTTTTTTCACAATTTAATAATATATTTGTTTATTTTAATTGAGATACAAGCTATATCACACAGATATTTAAGAAAAATGGCGAAAAAATCAATTTTGATTTTTTCTTTTTTTTTTAATAAACAAATGCAATGAATACAATGTTCAAATTTATTCCAACACTATTTGCTAAACTTCTGTAATGGCTACAAGTTCAACAAAAAATAAATAAAATGCTATTGTACCTAATACAATTCCCTATAATTTTTAGTTATTTAATTCAATTCAATTTTTATTCTGATAATGCATATTTACACATACATATTTCGATATTAAGTATACATTTTTATTAAAAGGAATACGTTTTTAACATTTTATTAATATTGCATTTAACATTATTATATAAAAATGCCTATTTATAAAGTAGCAAATTGAAAAGCAAATAAAAAAGGAAATATGATAATGAATATTGAATCGAATATTTTATGTATCTACCAGCCCTGTATATTTTTATATGCTCGTGTTTCTTCCCTTCCGCCCTTTTCCTCGTGATCCATCTAAACTTATAAAGCTTGAATACCGTATCACAAAGTGAAAAGAAAGAGAAGGAAAGGAAGAAAAAACAAAAATAATATATTACATTTAAATTTACTTTTAATATTAAATGATTTTTTAGACAAAACTGTTAGTAATACGTAATATACTACATTCACATCCATAAAGAACTGTAATTAAAAATTCTTACTTAATTTTCGGCATAACACGGAAATATAAATATAAACATAAAGTTTACAAAGCATTCACTTTCAAATTTAAAATAAATACCAATATTAATTTGAATTAGTGATAAAAACGCAATTATGTTTTTACCAAAATTTATTGCCTAATTTAAATATTAACGTATTCTACAAGAATTTTACATTACCTAAATAGTGGCAAATCTGTAGTTCTCCGTCAAAAACGCAGATTACCCACAAACTCTATCTAGTTCAACACACTCGGAACAAATGAAAGAACAAGTGAGTGCGGCAATCCTGCTGGTCATCGACCATCAACGAAATTCCTGCAATTTCACAGCACCGGAGAAGAAGTCGGCGAACGATGTTACTGACCTAGTCCACTGTACCCGAGCTCGCGTAAACAAACACTGAAGGTTTTTGGCCGGCGTACACTATTTAATTCGAACCTGCATCGTTTTGATCGAGCCGAGAGTAATTCGTGCAATGCCTCCCATCCCTATATTAACCTTTCTAGTCTGAAGCATTCGCGAGTTACACAAGACAGCGTTCTAGTGGCGCGCGTTATGCAAGAAAGAAATTCAAGAGAAAAGCTTTCTCTAGCAGTCGACAGAGGCAAGCGCACATACTTGTAGATCGAGCGCTATTATAGATAGCTCGATTGTAACGTGTTGGCATGCTGAGATTTTTCGAAGGAAGGAACATCGAAGTTTGAAACTGTTGAATGCAAGTGTTGATCTTGCGATTATTTATACATACGGTGGGGAATGTACGATATAGATATGCCCGATTTTGAAAATTTCAATGAATAGGATTCCAAATTTTAAAAAAATTGACTGACAAGAGTGACAAGTAATCAATTTAAATAAAATGAAATTAGAACGTTTTGGGAAGAGAAACGAGAATATTCCAACTGCACACATATAATAATAATAAAAACAAGCTAAAAACGTACTTACTCTTCGCATTAGATTAGATATATTATTATTAAATATGTTAGTAAAATGTATAAACAAAAAAAATATTTCACAGAGATAACATTTCACAAGATTCCTATTTAAGTAAAAGCGACAAAAATTAAGAAAATATATTTTTTTAAATTAAATGATTAATAACTTTCTTATTTACTGATTGATTTTATTCAAAAACAATAAGGTTCTTCCTCTGGCTATCGCTAACTTACTTTCCAAATTTCAATACAATCGGACTTTTTTTTCTTAAGTTATCGTGCTTACAAGAAACGTGACGGACGGACGGACGACGAACATTTTGAAAGTTGTTCAGAATTCGTTCACTAGCACAATGAATGATATGAAATTTTTTTCTCTACGAGCGATATTTACGGTTTCAGAAAAGTGCCTCTCAAATGCAATATACACGCACACACACACTTACAGACACAAAGACATTTTTTATTCGATATTTGAGTTCAGTTTGCTATGAAACAACAATTTTTTTTCCAGGATGATTATTAAAAATTGTTTTCAATTTATAACAAATTTATAATAAAGTTGGAATACAGTTAAAAGATATACAATCCATTACTGAACCATAACCGATACGACAAAAAAACCAATTCAATTCAATTCAAAAATGTTTTATTACAGTTAATAATACAAAAGTGCACCTGAGTCAAGTCCCGATTCAGAGCCGACCACACCACCACGGCGTGCAACGTCGTGGTAGATGGGTGGTCGGGTGAAACGGGTTTAACTCCGGCTTAAACAATAAATGAAGGATTATAAGGTTAGAACTCCTGTTCTTTGGAACAAAAAACTTAAATCTAACAATTTGGCGAACTATAACTAGAATGAGTTTTAAAAACACTTAAAAATTACACTAATGTTTTAGTTTGCACAGCACACGCGCACAGTTTTAAAAATTGGATTATTGATACGGGAAAAGACTTAATGAAAAAACCCGTTCGAGCCAATGACAGTATTCTTCCGATGGTCTGCCTGCCTTCGGAAAGATAGGGTGGAGAGGAAGTTGTGATTTAAATAAAAAGTTTGATTTACAAGAAGTTACTGGTCGAGAGGGGATTTTGAAAGAGAACAAAAAGGGACAAAAGAACAGAAATTAACAAAATTAACAAAAAGGTGACTAATAGAGGGAACAGAGAAAGGGTTTGAGAATAAAAAGTGGTGAAAGCTAAAAGTTGGTTAAATGGAAATTTTGGTATAGGAAAGATTTTGCTAGGGAGGTTGCCGAAAGATAGGCAACGCCTGGTATGGTAATGGGTGTTTCAGGTTGAAAAGTATGGCATTATGCTGTCTGATTTGTGTAATGTCTCGGGTTAGCGGACTGTCGCCCAGTTTGAATTGATAGAATTTTTGCGATGTTTCTTGGACGAAATCCGCTAGTGGAGTTATGTCGTGGCAACGTGCATAGAGATCTCTGAGGGAGGTGTACCTATCAGAGGCTGAAATGAGGCGCATAAATTTGTGTTCTAATACTTTTAGTTTTCGCATTGTCGTGGCCGGGATGCTGCACCACACCGGCGCCGCGTATGTGATAGCCGGCCTGATCACCATCGTATATAGCAATTTCTTATTGGTCCTGTTTAGTCCGCTACCCCGCGCCAGGAGCGGATACAGACTCCTGGACATGGAGTAGACTTTTCGTATCGTCTCGTTTACGTGCGTATTGAATGTCAGTCTCCTGTCCAAGTTCACCCCCAAATACTTCACGCACCGCTTTATTGGAATTTGGCGGCCCCCTATCGAAAGTGGTGTAATAATACGATTTTCTGTGAAGCGGCGCGTGAAGAGAATTGATTCCGACTTCTCAGCGTTGATCCGAATCTTCCACTTGTCGTAATACGCCGTGGCACGGGCCATGTGCGCCTTCAGCAGCATGTTCGCTGCTTGTGCGTTGTGCGAATGCGCGTATATGGCCGTGTCGTCGGCGTACTTGGCAAGGTTCGTATTCGGAAACTCCGGGAAGTCGGAGACGTATAAGTTGTATAACTTTGGTGACAGGCACGACCCCTGGGGGACACCCGCGCGAATGTCCCGCCGAGTTGAAAGTTTGTTATTCACCCTAACCTGCAGTGATCTGCCCGTCAGGAAAGAGTGAATAAGTTTCGTGATATGCGTTGGGAAGTTAAGCGAATTCAGTTTGTAGAGTAAGCCCGGGATCCACACTGTATCGAAAGCCTTCTCGATATCAAGCAGCACCATGACGGTGCTTTTCCCGCGGTTGCACTGTACTTTGACGTCATTCACGATCCTGACGACCTGGCGTACAGTGCCCCTGCCTTTCCTGAAGCCGAACTGACATTCGTCGTCGATGTGGAGTTCATCCTGGGCAGCGTCTAGTCTGACCAGGATGACCTTCTCCACCAACTTGGAAATCGCCGACAGCAACGATATCGGTCGATAGCTGCCGGCGAGTTTGGCGTCCTTGTTCGGTTTCAGGATCGGCACGACCACGGCACACTTCCACTGGCTGGGCCAGTGTTGTAGTCGCAGGATCGCGTTGACAATGTACGTCAATTGTACAATGCCTTTCCGCGGGAGATATTTGAGAAGCCTGTATTCGATACAGTCCGCTCCCGGGGCCTTGTCATTTGGTAGTGTCCGAACAACGCCCGCAACTTCCGAGGGCTTGGCCATGACTTTTAGAAATTCGCGTCTCGTCAATTGGATGTCATGACCAATTAGTTCGTTAACGTCGTTTTCGATGCGGTCGTGTCCCGGATCGTTTGGTGTTTGTGCGTTGTGAATGTCTGCAAAATGGTTAGCTAGGTCTTCCGCTTTCTGGGCGTCTGTCATAGCCGTCCGTCCGTTGGCGTTAGTCAGCGCGGGTATGGCCTCCCGCGTATTTCTCATGGCCCTTGATAGCTTCCACAGCGAGTTGTCTTGAGGATTTAACGCCTCCAGCTTGTCCCGCCATTTCTGGTTTCTCCAGCTGTTGATGGCGGTCCTGATTTGCCGTTGCAGCCTGCCCATCTCGGCCCTAGCGTCGACATCACGATTTCGCTGCCAAAGCCGTCTCAGTCTATTCTTTTCGTGGATGTCTTGTATGACCGCCGCGTCGAGTCGGTCTTTGTAGGGATTTATAGTTATCGTAGTTGCAACACTCTGCTTGGCGTCCTGCACTATCCTTGTGAACTCTCCCACTACATTTTCCAGCTCGGCGGGTGTGGTGATATCATTTACAAGTGTAAGGTGTGTGTTTATATGTGTCTTATAGAGACGCCAATCGGCGCCCCTGTAAGAGGTGACTTTTCGTGTAGTGTCTTCCCTCGACATGTTATCCAACTCCAACAGAATTGGATTGTGGTCGGATGCGAGTTCCCCCAGCGCCACTGGTGGTGTGGAGTTCCTCACACCCTTATTGACCACAATGTCGAGGGTAGTGGGCGTTGTACCGTTTTCCGGAAAATGCGTGGGATCGTCCGGATACTGCACTACGACATTACGATTACTCACGTAATCGTACAGAGTGTTGCCGTTGGCGTTGTTGCGATGGCAGTTCCATGCGTTATGTCGAGCGTTAAAGTCGCCTATAAGCAAGCAGCGCGGGCTCGCGTTCAGCAAATTCTCAAGACAACCCGCCGTGAACCCGTTCGAGGGCCGGTTGTACGCGGCGACGATACTCATGCCGCCTTCCAGCGTCACACACACGTTCTCCACGGAAGTGTTCCGTAGACAACGGTGCGTGTGCGCAATGTCTGACTTTATGAGTATGGCCACACCGCTCCCTCTGTTAATGTCTGCCCTATCCTTTCTGATGGTGGTATACCCTCGGACGCGTAGCTTGTCCCGTCTGTCGAGTTTCGTCTCATTCAGAAGCATAATGTCGATTTTGTGCCTCGTCAAATAATTTATAAGAAAGGGAATTTTGTTACCTATACCGTTGGCGTTCCACGAAGACACCTTCAGTCTAAAAGGCATCGGCAGGCAGCTCTCGGAAAAAGGCCGTCACCACCTGGAATTTGTCGAGCGCCGAGGTACAGCTCTCGAGTTGATCATTAAGTCTATCCATATGTACCAATAATTGGTCAATGTCGACCAACGAAGCCATCCTCATTGTGGAATCCCGAAGTCGGCGGAGCTTGTCCATTCCGGATCCGGACGGGTTGGATGGTGGACTTCGCTGGTCCGGTTGTGGTGGGGGAGATGACCTAGTCGGCTGCTGTGGGCGCTGCTGTTGGGAAGGAGGAGGCGCCCTGATATGCTGGGGCTCAAGATGGGGCAGGTGGAGGGGTTGGGATTGTGTTCGCCTCTGTGTCCAGGCATTAATTTTCGGAAGGGGTGCCGCCACGTATTTCATATCGGGTGGGGGAGGTACTCTCACCGATCTGGCATTCATCGCCTCCAGCTTCCTCCTATATATGGCGCAAGTGACGCTGCCCAAGGAATCACTACTTCCACATCCAGATTCTCTATCCAAGTCACTCACAACGAAAAAACTTTGTATGTGAAAATAATTGTTTATGGAACTTTAATAACATAATATTTGCAATCCTCTACCCCAAAAACCCATAAAACGATACCCCACATCGGTAGTGGGGTGGGGGTGGTGATAGGGGGTGGTAATGGGGGGTGGATGAAGTAAAAAAAATATTTTGAGATTTCTGGTTCCTGTACATACACTAAATCACAATTTTTTTTTCATCCCCTTTAATAAGGAGGTGGGGGTGGTAATGGGGGTGGCTAATGCTAAAAATTTTTTTCAGACCTCAGCTTCTCTTGTATATACTAAATACCAATTTCACGGACTCTTACCTGCTTGATTTACCCATTTACCCCAAATTTACCCCAATTTACCCCCCAACCCTTCGACGGAACAAGATGAAAATATAATCTAGTTCTAGATCTCGTTAAAGTACATATGTGTACCAAATTTCAAGTCAATATCTTAAACGGTTCCAGAGTAAACGTGCGCACAAAAAAAGTTAGACAGACAGACCGACAGACAGACCGACAGACAGACCGACAGACAGACAGACCGAGAGACAGACAGAAATTTTGTTTTCGCTCAAACTTAAAATCTCGACGTTTCATGACATTTTAAGCCTATTTGGACAATAAAAATTTTTAAAATTTTTTTTGTCGTTACTATACTTCCACTGGACGTGGAAGTAATTAATAGAAACATTATTGTAGAAAATTTAGTCAGCTTTACTTTTGCATATAACCACTTTTTGATTATGTCTAACCGTTTCAATACAATACAATACAATACAATACAATACAATACAATATCTCTTTATTTTCAATAAGACTTGTACAAACAAATATACAGAATACTGTCAATATCTAAAACTACAGAAAGAAGCAGAAAAAAAGAAAAACAGCAACACAATATTTAAATATCTTGGTATAAAAACATATATATGTATGATATATCATAATAAAACTATTACAATAAAACATCCACTAAAAATCTGTGGAATCAAGATACTCCGACACAGAATAAAATACATTATTTAATAGTAATTTTTTTACGGTTTTCTTGAATAAATAAATATTCGTTATTTCTTTGACGGAACTTGGAAGTTTATTAAACAATTTTATGGACATAATAAAAGGTCCTTTGGCAACCATGGTTAAGCGGTGTTGTGGTAAGTTTATATTATTATTTATTCTTAAACTATAGTGCTCAGAGCCATCTCGCCTTTGAACAAATTTGTCAGGGTTCGTTTTTATAAAAACAACACAGTGTAAAATATAAATAGCTGTAATCGTTAATATTCCAAGCTCTTCGAAAAGTTGCCTGCATGAGAATTGAGGTCCCTTAAAGGTCATCGTTCGTATGATTTTCTTTTGCATGACCAATATATCATTAATTTGAACTGAGTTTCCCCAGCATATGGTACCGTAATTTAAATAGGAATGAATATAAGCAAAGTAGTACAGTTTCAGTATGTTCAGACTTACTTTAGTTCTAAGTTGCCATAGGACAAAGCAATGTGTGGTACCTTTTTTTATTATCATTTCTATCTGATGGTTCCAAGATAGTTTGGAATCAATCTGCAACCCAAGAAATTTAGTAGATATGAGCGAAAAAACAAAAACCGGGACCTTCTTCGCGCCCCCCTGCACCCCCGCACCTCGTATGTTCGGGGACTTTTGGTATGTTTACCTCCGAAATAGTCCAGCCCCCAAGTCAAAATTGTGATATCGACATTTCCCTCTAGACCCCCTTATTGAGGCTATTATTCTATCTATCTTTTATGAAGTTAAAAGTGTTTAATAGACTGAAATAATCATTGAACTATGAACAATGCTAAAACACAAAGTTTAATCTACCCTGTATTAGAATACTGGTCTGTTCTATTATACTATCCATATTTAACATAAAATAATAAAAATGAGTTTAAAGATAACAAATACATCATGCTAACTTAAGGACTAGTAATTACTATTCAATACCAGAACATACCACATCTAAATTTAATAATTCACTCTCATATATGGCATCAAAACTGTTAAATGCTGTTATCTCATTGTCATCATTGTCAGCAACTAGCTTTAAAAGATCAATAAAACTCATTTTAAGTGATGAAAATAGATAAACTATTACTATCAGTCCGTCTATGGCACGAACGTGAAGTTATTATATAATTCATGATTTTCATATTTGTTACAGAGAATACTATCGATTATTTCACTCATTAACGCTATAGCCAATGAGAGCCCGTTTTTTCAAAACATCGCACCAATCAAACGTCATTATTAGTGGTAATTCAAGCTAGATCGGCTTTTGACAGGACCAACATGCAAAATTTATCGCTCTAATTTTTTAGGTCGCTGCAGCGGCAAATATGCGAAAATTTTTTGACGTTTTTGTCGTGAAATATTTTTGGCAAATAGGGCAACTCGAGCTTTTAAGTTTTATCTATAAATATCTTCTCTAGCTTATTATTAATTGTTAACGTACTTACCTTGTAAATTGTAATATTGTATTATGTAGTAGCAAACAAAAACACACCTCAATTCCAAAGCGAATCTTGTCTGAAATATATAGGCTGTAACTTTTGCCTATCTGTAACTATTTCAGTTTTCCTAGTGTTAAATCAGGTAACAATTACACACAAAGATTGTACTTAATATACCTAGCTCATAATACAGGAACAAGTCAAGCACAGCTTTCAATAGCTCAATAACGTAGTTACAAAGGTAAGCAAATCATTTATTATAAATGTCAAGTACACATTCGCTCTGGAACAAACTAAAAATGTATAGTACTTACATATTATGGTAATCTACCAAAAAGTAACTCGTTGAACCAAAGCTGTGCATCAAACATTATAATTTGTTGTATTTAAAATTCTCTTTGCTTAACAAAGCAAACCTCAACATAATTCATAAACTTCGTAAGTTAAAAGTGAGGATTAAATACGTAAATATGAGTCGATGAACATTTATTTATTATGGAATATAACTTGTAGCGCTAGATGGCGCTCTCTATGTCAATCTCGGAACCATGGGTGTATATTTTATTTGGGCGAGACATCGGTACTAAAGTAGTGCTCTCTCTATCGTTCCTCGTCGTATTGCACCTCAGAAACGCCTGAAAGGTGTTAAGCCAGTCTATATATTATAATATCTAAGGTTTCAACTCGTTTTATTTACTAGTTGCCATGGAAACGTCACTAGATTATTTTAAAATATAGCGAATCTCCGTTGTTTCTACTGCGTTTGTTTCAGATTTGCTGTTTTGACAATATGAGTCGGTTTGGAAATATTTCTGTATATCAAATTAATGATGAAATTGAAAATAAAGGTCAGTAAACTCCAAAAAGTGACAAGAAAACGTCTGAAGGCAGTTAATGAGAAAACATAATATTGAAGATGTACTTAATGAATTATTTATTCGTGAAATATTCTCCTCAAATACCACTCGTGCTTTAAATTTTATCTAAAAATTTTTTCTCAAGCTAAGTCGCCCTTAGTTAATATAACTCGTGCAAATTGGCAGTTTATTATAAAAGATTAAATCCCTCCCGCTAAAGCGGTCGGGATTTAATCAGATTATTTCACTCATTAACGCTATAGCCAATGAGAGCCCGTTTTTTCAAAACATTGCACCAATCAAACGTCATTATTAGTGGTAATTCAAGCTAGATCGGCTTTTGACAGGACCAACATGCAAAATTTATCGCTCTAATTTTTTAGGTCGCTGCAGCGGCAAATATGCGAAAATTTTTTGACGTTTTTGTCGTGAAATATTTTTGGCAAATAGGGCAACTCGAGCTTTTAAGTTTTATCTATAAATATCTTCTCTAGCTTATTATTAATTGGTAACGTACTTACCTTGTAAATTGTAATATTGTATTATGTAGTAGCAAACAAAAACGCACCTCAATTCCAAAGCGAATCTTGTCTGAAATATATAGGCTGTAACTTTTGCCTATCTGTAACTATTTCAGTTTTCCTAGTGTTCAATCAGGTAACAATTACACACAAAGATTGTACTTAATATAGCTCATAATACAGGAACAAGTCAAGCACAGCTTTCAATAGCTTAATAACGTAGTTACAAAGGTAAGCAGATCATTTATTATAAATGTCAAGTACACATTCGCTCTGGAACAAACTAAAAATGTATAGTACTTACATATGGTAATCTATCAAAAAATAACTCGTTGAATCAAAGCTGTGCATCAAACATTATAATTTGTTGTATTTAAAATTCTCTTTGCTTAACAAAGCAAACCTCAACATAATTCATAAATTTCGTAAGTTAAAAGTAAGGATTAAATACGTAAATATGAGTCGATGAACATTTATTTATTATGGAATATAACTTGTAGCGCTAGATGGCGCTCTCTATGTCAATCTTGGAACCATGGGTGTACACTTTATTTGGGCGAGACATCGGTACTAAAGTAGTGCTCTCTCTATCGTTCCTCGTCGTATTGCACCTCAGAAACGCCTGAAAGGTGTTAAGCCAGTCTATATATTATAATATCTAAGGTTTCAACTCGTTTTATTTACTAGTTGCCATGGAAACGTCACTAGATTATTTTAAAATATAGCGAATCTCCGTTGTTTCTACTGCGTTTGTTTCAGATTTGCTGTTTTGACAATATGAGTCGGTTTGGAAATATTTCTGTATATCAAATTAGTGATGAAATTGAAAATAAAGGTCAGTAAACTCCAAAAAGTGACAAGAAAACGTCTGAAGGCAGTTAATGAGAAAACATAATATTAAAGATGTACTTAATGAATTATTTATTCGTGAAATATTCTCCTCAAATACCACTCGTGCTTTAAATTTTATCTAAAAATTTTTTCTCAAGCTAAGTCGCCCCTAGTTAATATAACTCGTGCAAATTGGCAGTTTATTATCAAAGATTAAATCCCTCCCGCTAAAGCGGTCGGGATTTAATCAGATAATAAACTGCCAATTTGCACTCTTTATATTACCAGGCAACACGCTTTCGAAAAAATTTTCGATAAAATTTTAAGCACTAGTGATATTACATACGATAAAATGATTACAGATAAAAGACATGTTACATGACATATCTATTGGATTGAAATGATTATACGATACGGCTAAATAAATAGGCCAGGTGGAAGATCATTTTAATGAATCTTGTCCTTTTGTGTAATATTATGTACATTTCCACATAAACTACGCAATAAATTATATTATTATCATCAATCGTTACGACAGTCAGTCCGGAGCTTATTTCAGCCTTCCAATTTCATTACAAACAATGGTGATATGAGACAGTGGCTCGGCGTGCTGTTGGCGTCTCCTAAAACGCAGCCTCGTGCGATTTTAAACACGGAGTGAATCCAGCCGAACTGCTATTTGCATTTCTACTGTCAGTGGTGGGAGACTGATTTACAGACAGGAATGGTATTGAGTTCCTTAAGAAAAGACTGCTAATTATCAATATCACTAATTTAGTTACAAAACTAAATTCTAACAAATTCTAAATTAACTAATAGTGGAGTGCTGTTATAGTACAGTACCTAGAGGAAAAAATATGCAAAACTTCGGAATAATGTCATATTGAACGGATTTTGTTCATTTTTGGCAGTATAATAGTAATTTCTTCACAGAAAAGTTTCTATAATGTACAAGGGCTTGCTAATTTTTAGGGGGTGGATGCCACCCCCTCTCGAGGGGTGGCACTTAAAAAATATATATATTTATTGGAGTAGAATCAAATTTTAAGAAGAAAAGCTTCTATGCAATTTTTCACATAAATTGGTAGTTTTTGAGTTATAACGACTTCAAAATTGTGATTTTAGCTTTAAAAAAAATGTATTTCCAAACGGCTTTCGTCAAGTATCTCGAAAAGTATTACTGTATCGAAAAAATGTTACAGACCAATTACAGAAAGTACAAACTGGGAATTAATTATATTTTTTGTATATTGATGTAGGATTAATAATTTCGGAAATATTTAAGTTTACATTTGGCATCCAAGTGTTCATAAGATAATTATTTAGAGTGAGGGTTAAATATCTCAAAAACTGTGACATCTACGTCAAGGATGCTAATAGGTAGAATAATAGGTTATTAATTAAACTTTCAACTATTTTTTTATTTGTTTCTGTAACATAAAAAACAAAGAAGTTATGACCGAAGCAATGTACGTCTACACATTTTTTTAATAACAACTTCGCCAGTTTGTTACTGTAATTAGCCAGTAATTTAAAAAAAGGAATTTCAAACACAGTTTCTCATTAATATATAGCATGACGTAGATGATCAAATTTTTTGGTTTGTATATAGCTTTAGAAAAAAATACAGTTTAAACTACAAAGGTATTTTCGATAAAACGTAATTTCCTTTTTCCTTTTCCAAATATCTCAATAAATATTAATTTTATTGAAAAATGGGTAGAGACCAAAAATAAAGCTCATAAACTGATAATGAATTTCGCTTGTTTATTTATTTACATAGATTTAATAGTGTCGGAGATATGAAAGATTACAAATGGCGTCCGAACGTTTATAAGACGAAAAATGCAGTTTAAATATTAAATATCTCAGAAATTGTGACACCTACGTCACGCATGCTGAGAAATGAAATTAAAGACAATTAATTGCGCTTTCAAATTATTCTTTACTCGTTCCTGTAGCATAAGAAATAAAGAAGTTATGATGGAAAAATGTGTGTAATTATATTTTTTATATAAAAAGGTCGTCATGTTGTTACTTTAATTAGCCAGTAATTTAAAAAAATTATCTCAAATACAGTTTTTCGTTAAGATGTAGCATTACCTAGATTCTCAAATTTTTTTGCTCATTTAAAGCACTGGCTTTAAGTAATACCTTTCGAGATACTTGACGAAAGCCGATTGGAAATACCTTTTTTTTTTTAAGCTAAAATCGCAATTTTGAAGTCGTTGTAACTTAAAAACTATCAATTTATGTGAAACATTGCATACAACCTTTTCTTCTTAAAATTTGATTCTATTTCAGCTGCAACAAATATATATATTTTTTAAGTGCCACCCCCCGAGAGGAGGTGGCATCCACCCCTATAAAGTAGCAAGCCCTCGCACAATATAGAAACTGTGAAGCATTTACTATTATACTGCTAAAAATGAACGAAATCCGTTCAATATGACATTATTCCGAAGTTAAAACCTCTAGTTACTATACTATTAGGCGTGAAACTAAAAAACCTTGGAACCCAGTTCCTATGAATCAACTTTAATGAAACTTTTTGCATTGTGTTGATAAAACCTAATACTAAAATGTCTATGGATTAGAAATTGATGTTTGCCGGAAGCATATTATTGTATTTGGCCCGAATTTACTGGTCAATACAATATTATCCATGAGCTTAGAAAATGCATCACCTCTGTGTAAAAAGTATATTTTATTTTTACATGCGTTAACAGGATGTGACACTACTCAGCTTTTTATAATAGAGGTAAAAATAAGTTTGTAGAAATTTTTGAAAAAAAATAAAGATCTTCAAGACGCTGCTGAAGCGTTTGCAAATGCCAATGAAGATTTGAATAATATTTGTGAAGCTGCGTCCTCGCATTATACGGCGCGCCCAAAAAAATAAAAGATTTAAATACTTTAAGATACAGTTCTTTCATCAAAGCTGCAGCTAAAAATAGCTGTGTACGAGTGGCATCATTAGTGCCTACACCTAATGCAGTCTCTGAGCATTTGAAAAGAGTGTACTTACAATTACAATTATGGTTGAGAAATGACATTTCACCACTAAAATGGGGATGGAAATATTATCGTGGGATGTTGAGACCGATAACAATGAATAAGCCACCAGCCCCTGAAAATCTACTTAAAATTATTTTTTGTACATGTAAGACAGGATGCGGAGCTGCTTGTGGATGTAGAAAGCATGGATTATCTTGCACTGCAGCTTGCACTGTAGCTTGTTACAAATGGTGATAGTTGCTCGAACCCTTCTCCTATTATAGAAATAAGCGAAGTTGAAAACAAAGATATTGAAGATAAATAGTATATTTTGTTGAAATTATTATGAATTATGTGATTTAACAATAAGCTTATTTCTACAGAAATTCTAACGTTTTTCGTATTAATTATGTCTTAGTTTAAAGTTTGTTGGCCGCCATTTTGGGTCCCACATTTTGAATTTGTAACTTTTTACCTTAAATTTGTAATTACAAACCTACAATACTATTCAGGTACGATTTTTTTGTCTACAGAACAAAAACTATTAAAACTTATGCGAATTGAGTATTTTTTCAAAGAATTTGTAGAAGATCTTGACAAACTTTTAAATAAAAAAAAAAACGTCAATTTCTAATCCATAATCATTTTAGTATTACGTTTTAGCAACACAATGCAAAAAGTCTCATTAAAGTTGATTCATATGAACCTTGCTCCTAGGTATAAATCTAACGACACTCCACTATAAGTTCTAACAAGTAACTAAATTCAAACAAGTCTGTATTTATATCGATTCTGGATTTCTCCCGTTATAACATTTCTCTGCTGGACAAGAGAACTCAATAACATTATCTTTTCAATTAAACCCAGAAGCACTATATCTGGCTTGGTGGCATCCAGCTTTCAAGTTGTTGGGAAGAAGTAATACTTATACCTATATCCTGCACTTAATGTTCTGGGCGCAGTTCGACATATATTCATAATAACGTGATCGTGGGTGTAGGGAAAGGCCTTTCACCAGAAATTGTGTAATCCGTCGATGCCCGGTGTGAAAAAATTTCGTTTACCATTCAAGGCATGGACAATCTTCTCAACGGTTACAGGGTGGCGATCATCATCTCATGTTAACTGTTGGTTATAATATATATCAAAATAGTCTAAAATTCAAGTGACCTGTAATGTAGTAGCTCCATAGCGAGTCAAAATACCTAAACATAAGGTGAATTCTTTTCGTCTGCACTATCTGCACCAGTGCAGATAATGGAAGGAGATAGAGAGAGATGATACATTTGCACTGGTGCAGATAGTTCGGACGAAAAGAATTGACCTATAAATTGGTCTAGTCAAAAATACAGACCACTTTTTTTATTTTGTGTGCCTGGGTAATAACACAGCCACAACCAGTGTATCCGTATGTAATTGGATCCACTGAAACCGAATCCGAAGTCAGAATTATCAAATTACTTCTTTTTTCACCCCTAGCCCCAAAAAAACACCCCCCCCCCCCCCAAAAAAAAAGTGATCTGGCCTGCGGACCATACCAGTGTATCCTCATGTATTTTGACCCTTTTAAACCGAATCCGAAGTCAGAATTGTCAGATTTGCTCGTTTTTCACCCCTAACCCCAAAAATCACCCCCTCCCCAAAAAAAAGTGGTCTGGCCTGCGGACCAGATCAGTGTATCCTTATGTATTTGGACCCACTGAAACAGAATCCGAAGTGAGAATTGTCAGATTACTTCTTTTTTCACCTCTAACCCCCAAAAAATACCCACCCCCAAAAATGGTCTATCCGGAGGACCATACCACTGGCAGTGTATCCTTATGTATTTGGTAAGGATACACTGGTCTGGTCCACTTTTTTGTTTGTTTTGGGGGTGTTTTTGGGGGTTGGGGATTAAAAATGATCGAATCTGACAATTCTGACTTCGGATTCGGTTTCAGAGGGTCCAGATACATAAGTATACACTGGTATGGTCCGCAGGCCAGATCACTTTGGGGGGGGGGTTCAGGGGTGAAAAAGGAAGTAATCTGACAATTCTGACTTCGGATTCGGTTTCAGGCGGTCCAAATAATAAGGACACACTGACATGGTCCGCAAGCCAGACTACTTTTTTTTTGTTTTGGGGGTGTTTTTTGGGGTAAGGGTAAAAACAAGCGAATCTGACAATTCTGACTTCGGATTCGGCTTCAGAGGGTCAAAATACATAAAGACACACTGGTATGGTCCGCAGGCCAGATCACTTTTGGGGGGGGGGGGGGTGTTTTTTTGGGGAGGTGGGTTGTTTTTTTGGGGTCAGGAGTGAAAAAAAAAGTAATCTGGGGCCTCTCCCACGTAATGGAACTTGATGATTATTTTGTCATAAATCATTTATTAACGCCTAATAAATATTGTATATACGCGTCATATCGTATAATATTTTAATTTTAAATGGATATTTTAAAAATAAAAATATTGTCTAATTTACTCCATATTTCAAACAAGTAAACGCGCTCAAATTACGTCATGGGCCAATCAAATTAAACAATCAAAATTAAACAATTTCTGGATTCATAGGGCATTTGCACGTGACGTCACAGCTAACCTCTAAAATATGTGTTTCTTAAGATTTAAGAATATTACCCAGCTATTATTAAAATTTCTGCTTGGTTCCCATATTTTTAACTAAAGTCTAGTCCAGTGTAATGTTTATGAAGTTCTAAATACCTTGTCCTAATAAAATAGGACTCTTTTTGTAGGTTGGAAGTCTAACCTGTAATTAACAGTCTATTTTTATTAATCAACAATATTGAAAAATTATTTACGTGAATTTTTAAATATTTGCTTGGAGCCAGTACGGCTTCAAGCTAAAAATGCGCATACAAACATTAAAAATGAGAATAAACTTGAAAAACTTAAAATTTAAGGTTATGATGCAAATGCCGTATACGAACATTAACCGAACCTCTTGATGTTTCTGAATTTTACATCTCGTCTGGAAACCTCGTCTGGAAACCTGCCGATGAAACTATTTCCATGTTGCCTAATGTATGTGAATGTTTAACGTTAGAGGAAATGCTTTAATTATTTCACTAAAGAATGTCTACTTTTTATCTCCGCTTTTGAAAATAATGAATTTCCATTGAATCATACCACTTCTTTTAATAAAAATGATAATAATTAACAGAAGAAACACACTTTCGACATGTCGGCTCCCAACAAATAACTGACACTTGGCAACAATGATGGAAATAAAATAAATAGATGGGTTATGTTCTCTTATTTACGATTTACGTTGTATTTTGATTTCATAACTGTGTTTCTTATTAATTATTTAAAAGTGTGTATACTTTGTCGACATTAAAAAAATGGAGACAGATTTTGAGATGGCAGCAAGTGATAATCTCCCTATTATTGACAGTGAAATGGTGAATGACAATTGACGATTTGCACGAAAGAAAGTTTGGTAAAAAGTGTCTAGATTGGTATCATTGTAATTCACTGCACATGTTGACCAACTCATCTAATTTCCAAACTTTGCAACAATTAAATACCTATAATATAATAATCATAACATTGTTTTCCTTATTTTTAATGTTAAACCTACTTCCATTGAATACAAATCATCTTTATTGGGTTGTTTCGTTGTCTACAATATTTAAAAAATAGCGAATTATGCAATTTGTCAAACACTGTCTCCAACTCTCAGTTTAGAAGAGTTGGTAGCAGTGATTGACAAAATGCATAATTCGACATTTTTTAAATATTGTAGACTACGAAACAACCCAATAAAGGTGATTTGTATTCAATGGAAGTAGGTTTAACATTAAAGATAATGAAAACAATGTTATGATTATTATATTATAGGTATTTAATTGTTGCAAAGTTTGGAAATTAGACGAGTTGGTCAACATGTGCAGTGAATTACAGTGATACCAATCTAGACACTTTTTACCAAACTTTCTTTCGTGCAAATCGTCAATTCCTGTTTACTTAAATAAAATAACTGTTACTGATAAATCTTTAGATTTAATAATGATTTTAAAAATTATTCAATAAATGTAAAACGAAATAAAACATTTAAGCCTAGTTTTTTATATTTTTATTAACTGTAATTTGTATACTACAAAAGTAAAATGAATCAATCATATTTTAACGTTTTTATTCAGTTTTTGTACATACCTATTTAGTTTTATAAATTCAGCAGTTATGAAATACCTGTAACTATAAATGTATTATTATATATTAGTACAGTAACTAGAGGTTTTAACTTTGAAATAATGTCATATGATTTAGATTTCATTCATTTTTGGAAACTTAACAGTGAATGCATCAAAGAAGTTTCTGTAGTTTCACACGCCACTAGACTAGAACTAACAAAGCTTGATGACATGTCTGTCAATTCGGTAAAGATAGAAAGAGACGAACACTTATACGTACAATCTGCTCATATGTAGGCTCTATCAAGAGTGCTAGAGTATACTGATTGGTCATTCCGCCCATTTCGTCATCAGTGCAGAAATATTGCCGCCAATTTTAAATTCATATAACATAATAATTTTTTCTGTAGAAAAGAAGCAAATTTCGCAAAAAAGAAAACATACGGGTGAGTTTTTTTAAAGAGAACTTTTCAAATATTCAATAAAAAAAAACGTGGAATAGGCCCATTCTGACTTCGGATGCAGTTTCAGCGGGTCCAAATACATAAGGATACCACTTTTTTTTGTGGCTGTGTGATTAGTCCTAAACGTTTTACAGTTTTTATCCAGACTAACTTTGTTCCGCCCAAACAGAAATGTATTGCGTTTAGATATGTATTACCTGTGTCTAATCTGTTCATTTCCAATACAAATTGCAACTATTTTATTAGGGTTAAGTTTAAGGGAATCTTTGAACCAATTCGACAATTATTCTATCATGATACACATGTTGCTTTATTGTATCAATTTCCTTTATTGTATCAATTCTCTTTACTGTAACTAAAAAAATACAGTTGTATATCCTCTGCATAAAATAGTTAAAACGGTAGCTAAACAGTTCATCATATCAAAAATGAAAAAAATTGAAAATGGGAAAGATTCTATTACGTTATCCTATGGCATGCTAAATCCAGGGTAGCTAGCAAGTACTAGTCATGTCATCTCATACTGATACTAAGGATGCATCTATGTTTCAAAAAGTTTCTATAAAATGTTTTCTTAACCGCCCCTCAAGTTACCGAGGTAACTCCTTGAAAATTCAGAATTTTATGTTAGTTGGTGCTAGTTAAAGAGAAATGTGGCACTACAATTTATAATGGAGTCCAAACCACTTCTTGGGGATAATTTTAGAATTAAAATTATTTCAGAGTAAGCAGGATTCGAACCCGCTTCGCTAAATATCCCAGTTAGCAACCTAAATGCGCTGAACTAAAGTAGTATTACTATGAGAAGATGCCAGCAAAAAATATGCGCAGAAACGAGTTTGTGCGCTCCATCATTCTAAGCCAATGAGAAAGAATTACGTGACATTCAATGTCAACACCAGTGGCGGCGGTGCCCTGCAGTAGAGCGGCGGTGACGGTAATAATAATAATAAAACAACTTTATTAGGCAAAGTTTAGTAGAACTTACTATTCTTACACTTCTCCTGAACAAAGGTTACTCGTAACAGTTAGCAAATTTTAATCTACTCCATTTTCACAGGTCCTTGACCGCGAAACTTTTATTGCAATTACACATCCCTATACCCCAGATAAAGCTATGCCACTGGTAAAAATATTCGCGCATTTTGGCTCCGCCCTGGCATCTTCTCCTAGTAATACTAGTTTACCGTCCCCGTAATGTGTCAAGTTTAATTAAAATCGTGAGAGCCGTTTAAGGGAATTTTTTTTTCAACTATTTTGACCTGCTTTTGCAGGTTTTTAGAGGGCCAAATCACATTTAAGTTAGAATTGGTTTTGTGATTTCACCGAGGTATGACCGGAAACGCATGAGCAATTACGCAAAAAAAATTAGAATAAATTAATTTGTTGTGAATGACCAATGTTCCATAGATATTTTAAATACTTTATTCGATTTGCTAAGAATGCCATCATGTAATTTAATACTTGCCAGTATTAGCTAGAAAAGTAGTTGTTTCAACTTGTTACCCAATAATGTGTGACTTTAACTAGTGTTTTCCGCCGTGTTTACCTAATTACTATGTTAATGTGTTCAGATTAAGACAATGTTATGTCAACTAATTTCACATTAATAAAAAAGTTTAGGCTGCCACTTGCTTAATTCTCAGCTCAGTGAAGCAATGCTCACGGTGCTAGGCTTGCGACCACGGAGTCCCGGGTTCGAATCCTGGCTAGGGTATGGATGTTTAATGGTGCTTTTCACGTGTTGCCGAGGCAGTAGCAGTGTGCTAGACCGCGGTTGTGTGAGAGATAATGTTGGCTAGTCGCTCTCCTCTCCTGAGTTCGAGACTCAGCTGCGGCAGAGGGCAATGCCACAGGGAATGGTTGTTGTGTTGTTATCTATGTATGCGTGTCCTGGTTGAGTGGTGGAATTGCTATAGATAAACTCCGACAGGATGTTAATATACATAAGGCCATTAAAATAATAATAATAATATTTGCCATCATATAGTTTTAACATTTTTTTTGCGATGAAAAATTTAAAAGAACCTTAAACTTTGTTCTTGTACTATCTTACATAAATAAAGACAAGTAATTATTTATTTATTTATTTGTTTATTTATTTATATGAATAACATTCCAATTCTCGATGCTGACATAAATAACATTTGATGTGAATGTTTTCTGTTGGCTGTTCTCGATTTGGCACATGAAATGTGCAGTTCACCGAATGCTCATTATAGCTTAACCTAAGCATTTTTATTCATATGATTTTAATTCTTTAAAATTTTATGGGGATGTCGGGTATCTTTAGAAACAATTCAGAAAAAAATAATAAAAAAACCGCTTCCCAAGGAATCACTACTTCCACATCTAGATTTTCTATCCAAGTCCCTCACAACGAAAAAATTTTGTATGTGGAAATAATTGCTTATGAATATTAATAATATAATATTGGAAATCGTCTACCCCAAAAACCGATAAAGCGATATCCCACATCGGTACTGGGATGAAGTAAAAAAATATTTTGAGGTTTTTGGTTCTTGTACATACATTAAATCACAATTGTTTTTCATTCCCTTAAATAATGGGGTGGGAGTGGTAATGGGGGTGGCTAATGCCAACAAATTTTTTGAGACCTTATCTTCTCGTGTATATACTAAATGCCAATTTTATGGAGTCTTACCTGCTTGATTTACCTATTTACCCCTCCCATTTACCCAATTTTACCCCCCAACCCTTCGACGGAATCTAGTTCCAGATCCCGTTAAAGTACATACGTGTACCAAATTTCAAGTCAATATCTTATTAAACGGTTCCAGAGTAATCGTGCGCACAAAAAAACTTACAGACAGACTGACAGACAGAATTTTTTTTGCTCAAACTTAAAATCTCGACGGTTCATGACATTCTAAGCCTATTTGAACAATAAAAATTTTCAAAATTTTTTTTGTCGTTACTATACTTCCACTGGATGTGGAAGTAATTAACATTGATCCAATCTTTGATAGCTGCTATAAAATTGAATTTTAAATAAGTTTTGCTGTGATTTACTTTTGATAGGGGATGTGAAAAGTGTATTATAATTAACCTAGACTTTTTTGTCAAGCACATAAAAATACGAAGATGTACAAGGTATCGAAACGTTTAACGTGTCTCAGGATTGAATAAACTTTACGAAGATTAGATGATATATTAATTTTACTTTAAAATATTATTGAGGCATTTTTAATAAGATCATTACAAAACGAAGGCAAGCTTGGGATCGGGCGTTGCAGATTGTGGTTATTAAACGCAATAACTTCAGTGGGACTTTCGAATATATGTGAAGTCGCATGGTGGAATACTTTCTATTGAAATTATTCCTTATTCATCATACAAGATATTCGCCAGAACCGTGTAAACTTTCATGTTTTTCATGTAAGCATGTTTTATTATAATTTTAGACAAAATGTTACTAATATTTTTGAATATGCACACAAAACTATACAAGATATCGAAACTGCAACATACAGTATGTCCCAGGTTTGAATGAATGTAAATTACGTGATATATCAATTTTACTTTAAAATGTTGTTAAGGTATTTTTAAATTAATAGGAAACGAATGAGCGTTGCCAACTGCGAATATCTATTTGAACGATAAAAATAGGAAAGACAGTTGGCTGTATACTTAATCTTAATGCCACGACCGGCTGCAACTTCTACTAGTTTTTTTGTGAAACATTGCGTAGTTAAATATAGAAATAATTACTAAATAGCGAAGAAAAATGAGAAATGTTAAGTTAATTTTTTCACGAATCAAGTCTGTGCTTTGTATAGTAATTATATGTTAATCATAATTTAATTATTATTCAAAATAAATATTTCTTCTATGCACTTAATAGAATTCGTAATTATTTAAATCAACTGTTAATTAATCTGACGCAAACAGGCGAGGTTTACGTCAAATTACTATAAATACATTTAAGAATATAGTTTGACATTTCTATCTAACATTTTTCGCAAGATTTCAGTTGATGAATGTATAAAAAATGATATCATATTTCAATTTTTAGTTAAAACACTCAACCTAAGTTGGGTGTTTTGACGTCGATGTCGAAAAGTTTAACAATAATAATAACAATAATTGCAAATGCATAAATCCTCTGTTATGAAAACATTTAAAAAAATAATTGTTTTCTGTAAATTCTTCCTAGTTTTCTGTAGTTGGTTAATAAACCGACTAGGACGTACTGGAAAGAGTGACCCTAAAAATAGCCCATTTGGGGGTCCGCAAATTTTCGGTTGATTTGTGGTCCAAATGATACCTTATGATAGGACATTAATCACACAAAAGTTGAGCATAAGGAAGGTTTCAGAGATATAGAAGGTCAATAGATTAGATTTGGTTGTGTTAATATTATTGTAAACCATAATAAGGATAATAATAACAATGATAATAATATATAGTAATAATAATAATAACACTTCAGCCCCTTTACCACGTCACGGTTTTTAAAATTTTTTTTGTGTTTTAATTTTTTTTGTATTTTATATGGTTTTTTGTATTGTTTTTCGATTTTGTGCTTTTTTGCTATAGATTAGTTTTTAATTCATATTTCATGAGTTATTGTTTCTGTATGGTCAATGATGTATTATTTTTCATTGAATTATCATCTTCACTCACTGTGCTATGTGAGTCGATTTTGATCACTTTGACCCTCTATATCTTTGAAGCCTTTCTTATGCTCAACTCAATTTTTTTTTACTCATCATAAGGTACCATTAAGACTACAAATCAATCAAAAATTTGAGGACCCCCAACGAGCTAAAAAACACCTATTTTTGGGGTCACTCTTTGTTTGCAGCGAATATCGGTAAATGATTTATATTTATTTTAGAAATCCTGCTTCGGCAGGCACGTCCTCTCACCCGCGGTTTAGAACTTGTTAACTCTTATCAGCATGAAATAAACTGAACGTGCCTGCAGAAACAAATTCCTATTGAACTTGTGAACAATAAACCACAATAAATCAGCGACTTGTAAAGCGGGACTGACATCTCTTGGAAGCATTTTGCAGCTCTGAAGGGTAAATACGAATAAAATTAAAATCCAAGCTAGAGAAAAGAAAATTCAGAACAGATAAATTTTTCGTAACGTTAAAACTGCAAAGCGGAATATGTCCGTTCTGAATAATAATTATTACTACTAGAAACTCTAAGAAATTTGTTCGCAACGAGTGCCGGCGAAGGATTGATATTTTAGAAGTTCTGCCTCGGCATTTAATACGAAGAATTTTTCTGTTCTGAACTTCCTTCCCTCTAGCTTGAATTTGAATTTTACTCGTATTTGTTTATTGTAAATTTTAGCTTGTTAAGAGGTCGCTTGGCCCTGGGTTGGCCTTTCTTCACCTCCACCTAAAAGGTCTTTTGTGAATTACCTTGCAACTAGTTGTTTCCCAGGATTCCAAGACTTTTTGCAAAGCTTGCGATTTTCCTGGGAGCTAATTTCCCTCTTCAGGCGTTAATTCCGCCTGGTCTGGGTATTTTAGCCTAATGCAGATTAGTACCTTGCATTCACAATGTTCCGCAGTTTCAGTTGCAGCTTCACATTATCTACATTTGTCATCTTCTGCCATGCCAATGTTCTTGAGATGATATCTCAAGGGGCAATGGCCAGTTAGAAGGCCTGTGATCAGCCTTTTCAAGTTCGAGAAGCCTTGTGGTATTTATAGTTTATAAACTTTTTCGCTTGTCTGGATTATTCCTCCAGTAGGATTTCTTTTGTTCCTTTTCCCATTTTAGAACCTCCTCAGTTATGTGTCCCTTAGATAAGCCACAGAACGGTTCGGGTCCAAAAAATGAGGCTTCAGCCTTTTCTTGCGAGGCTATCAGCCAATTCGTTGCCTTCTATTCCCTCATGCCCTGACACCCACATCAAGGTAATCTTGTTGTTTTTTGCCAGTTGCTAAAGGGATTGTCTGCATTCCTAGGCAATTTTTGACTGGAAGGTATAGGACCTGAGAGCCTTTAATGCTGCCTGGCTATCTGAAAGTATATAGATCTTTGCCCTTCGAGTGCCTCTATTTAAGCATTTCTGTATTTGTTTATTCGAGGCTTCCAAGTGTTTCTCGGAAAACTTACAAAAATATTATTAGTTTTATAGATTAACAAAAAACATGATATATTTTAATCAAAAATAGATTTGGAGCAAGAAATTATACTATTCATAAGATATTTAAAAGAACTGATAGTGGCGAAAAGGCCTTTTAAAATAGAGCAAGCCTAAACAAGACAATAGAGAATAATTATGATTTGAAAATCGTGTTTACTCTCTATTCCCTACTCTAACTCCTTTAGCTTAATTTTTAGTATTGTGGCTCATTTTATGTCCCCCCCTGATTCTTTAAATATTCAGGAAAAATCTATTATAACGGCGATGTATTTTTACACGATAAATATATTTGACTAGATGCAGCATGAATAATTGAATAAGGTGTTGGTTTATAGTGGAGTCACATTAAGGATCGAAATAGGTTAATAAGGAATTCTCTAGCTACAGCAATTTTATTGTTTTAATTTATTGTAGGTATAACAACAAGTGCTGTGAGCAATTTTTTCCAAAATCCGTCCATTGCTTCTTGTTAAATTTTAACAATTTATTTTTCAACACAGAAATTTTCCGCTATTTTCCCTATTTTCTCAGGTCATAGTAATTCGATCGCAAAAATAAAAATACCAAACTGTTCGCTATAAAGCTATGAATAAGACTAAGGTATGTGAACAAACTTCTTGATAATTTGTAAATTTGTAAAAAAATTAAAACCACCAAAAATTGCCTTTTTTTAACAGTTTAAGAAATATGATGTAATAATCCATCAATTTTAACGAAAGTTGGTGGAACCATGCGCTTTATTGAACTAAACCTTTGTGCCAAATTTTAGCGCAAAATATTTATTCAAATGGCTAAAAATCAACAATAATTTCGAAAATTCCATCGCATTTTGTTTAAGTGCATCGACTCGTAGTAGGACATTTTTTCTTTTAAAGTGTAGGTTTTTACATGTACTTTGCGGTGGTGTTTAGAAAGAAAAAAAAATTTAAACTTAAACCAATTTTTTGGAATTTAATTGTAAGTATGGATATTGCACGTATAAACAATTTCAAATAACTACGTGATTTTTTTGTGAAACTAAAAACGATAAGCGAATTATGAAAGTATATGAAATAACCAACGTTTAAAAAAAAGAATGATGTTCTACTTGCATTTGAATCCGTGATACGTTAGTTTTTGCGTTTTAGTCGATTATAAGTAAACATATTTATATTTTTTCTTGAAATTTGCGCATATTGTTCCAGAATGATTATATTTCTCTCTTTGCTAGTTGAAAACTAAAATTGTTTCAGTTACATCGCATAAAGCACCATTGAGGACATAACGCACGTTCGAAAAAAAAATGATCTCCCCACTCCCTGAATATTGTAACTAGGCAACTAACTTAATTATTGGTATACATCTCTCCATTTTCATTTAGACCAGGGTCGATAATTTTTGAGACCAAAAAAAATTATAGTAGGATGAAACCCATTGGAAAAGGTAGAGAATATAACAAAAATGAAAGGAAAAATAATTTACGGGCGATCTGAGGTCGAGAAGGGGAAGGGGGTGAGTTTTTAAGGGTAAAAAACTGTTTATCTCGATTTCCGGCAAAACTACAAGTCCTATGAAAAAAAGTTAAATGGCATAGTTGTAGGTAATAAAAAGATCTACAACTTTTGTTTTTACACTTTTTTCACATAACCTCAAAATTTATGTGAAAAATTCATATAACCAAGTTTTTGGTTTTTTTTTTATCTTTTGCAAAAAAATTTATTTTTTCACGAAATTTGGTGAAAACTTACCTTTTTATGTCCCAAACACACAGTAATTTTTTTGATTTAAAATATTCATTTTTTCACCTTATTTTGACTTAATATCGAAAAAGCACCCTAATTTTCAATCGAAAATTATCACGTCAAAATATCTGCTTTTTTAAAAAAGTCGGTGGGCTTTTTGTTCGTTGAAATCTCTACTTTCTGATGGTATAAAAAAAATATACATTACTATGGTAAATGTTCTCAGAAAATGCAAATAAACGAAAAAAACTCGAATCCGAAAATTTTTTTTTTAATCATTATGTACAATTTTGAGCTATTTATTAAAATTTACACTTTAATTACTCGAAAAACGTAAGATTTCATGTTACATTGATAAACAAAAAAATTGCTAATCGAAATATACTATGGAATTGTACATAATGATTCAAAAAAAAATTTTCGGATTCGAGTTTTTTTCGTTTATTTGCATTTTCTGAGAACATTTACCATAGTAATGTATATATTTTTTTATACCATCAGAAAGTAGAGATTTGAATGAACAAAAAGCCCACCGACTTTTTTAAAAAAGCAGATATTTTGACGTGAGAATTTTCGATTGAAAATTAGGGTGCTTTTTCGATATTAAGTCAAAATAAGGTGAAAAAATGAATATTTTAAATCAAAAAAATTACTGTGTGTTTGGGACATAAAAAGGTAAGTTTTCACCAAATTTCGTGAAAAAATATTTTTTTTTGCAAAAGATAAAAATAAAAAACCAAAAACTTGGTTATTTGAATTTTTCACATAAATTTTGAGGTTATGTGAAAAAAGTGTAAAAACAAAAGTTGTAGATCTTTTTATTACCTACAACTTTGCCATTTAACTTTTTTTCATAGGACTTGTAGTTTTGCCGGAAATCGAGATAAACCGTTTTTTACCCTTAAAAACTCACCCCTTTCCCCTTCCCGACCACAGATCGCCCGTAAATTATTTATCCTTTCATTTTTGTTATATTCTCTACCTTTTCCAATGGGTTTCATCCTACTATAATTTTTTTTCACTTTTTACCATTTTCAAAATTATCGACCCTGGTCTATAAACATCTAATTAAAAAATTAATTGAATTCGATAATGCAATGGCAATATCACGGCACTAGCTCATATCCCCTTTATACTATTGTATAAGCGATTTGTGCTCCTTTGGATTGACATGTTGTAGTATGTTATAACAAGCTTTTATTAACATAGCTGAAGAAACATCCACTAGTACTCTTAAGTGATAACCTATTTCGACACTTACCCATTAGCGCTATCAGTCTGTTTGTTTTTTCCATTTTACGGTGGAATTAAAATGCATTTGGGGTTATCAAAGTTTTAATCACTCTTCCTATTCTACGCTTTACACAGACTTTACTGTAGTATCGGAAGATCCTAATCCTATTGAGCACATCTATAATGTACCACTAAGAGCTTTTCATTATCACTAATCTGAAAACTCTAATTATCTATATTTTCTTTTTATCTTACACATAAAATAATGAAATACTGTACACAACCGGCAATATTAAATTAATGATGAAACGGCTTACGGAAAGTATTTAAATAAATTAAAATTCCTCAAAACTTAGATTATTACAGGAAACTGTGAGTTATATAATTCTGTAAGAGATCTTGGTTTAAAAATATGCTCTTCTAAACTATTTGCACTTATTTTCATACATAATGAAAAGTACCTATCATAAGTTATATAAAGAATTTAGGAGTACTCATTGATTCCGATATCACATTTCAAACACATGTTTCGAACAAAACTAGATTGGCATATTCTCACCTTAAAGAGTTATAATTCTATAAAAATTGTATATCTTCAACTATCAAATAATGTGAGAATTATCCTTTCACAAGTCGATTATGGTGACGTGGCCACATGTACTGCCATGTATGATCAAAAAAATATAAAATTCTATATGTGATTTTCTTTCAGCTTTCCTTTTAGACATCAAATTACCCCATATTTAAATAATGGAAAATCATAAAAAAGTTCATACGACTTCAATCTTTTCCTTAGAATACCGTGTTACAGAACCTCTGCCTAACAGAATTCTTTTACATATTTGGAAGTTCATTTACGTAATATCTTGCCAGATGAGCAAACAAGTTGCCTTTAAAAACTTTAACGAAACGCATATAGTTATTTGTATACCAAGGCCGCGAAATTCCTTTTTACGTACCGAGAGAAAAATTATCGCCGAGGCCGCTTGCGGCCGATTCAAGATAATCACGAGGACGCTAAAAAATTTCGCGGCCATGGTATAAACACTATTTTTTGTGCAACCGTAAATTATAGTTAGTATAGATGGTGAAAATGACACCACCGATTATATTTTGCTAAATAAACGCGGTGGCCTTAACGTCAGAGCGTTTCTATGGAAACGGTATATTTTGAATATATACTTGACAATTCTCGAATGATCGTAAAAATGTCTGAGAGCGATAATGAGATTTCAATTTCTTGTACTCCCCCAGAGTTAAAAAGTATTATAAATTCGGCGCTTGCCGATGTAATACCAGAAAAATCCAAACTGATATACGAAAAACGTTACAGCGAGTTAAAATATAACAATTTTTGCTTGTCATATTTTAGAAATGTCAATTTTGAAGTGACTTAAACGTCAATTATTATGAAAGTGACTTTTAGTTTTTTGGCCTTTACTAAGGGTAACGGCCGTGAAATTGAATTTCTCGGCCTGTTTTGAGAACGTGAAATACTCATTTCACGTACGGCTGCACAAAAAAAAATTTGTTAATGGAACAACATTCTAACTGAAGTTAAGTTCACTGTAAACTGCCTCAACTGTAATTTTCCGTCACTTTTTGATGACCCCCACCCCCTGCTCTTTACGGCACTGCAAATGTCATATTATGCCCACTTTTATATTGTATATGAAATATACTTTTACTTCCACATCCAGTGGAAGTATAGTAACGACAAAAAAAATGTTGAAAACTTTTATTGTTCAAATAGGCTTAGAATGTCATGAAACGTCTAGATTTTAAATTTGAGCAAAAAAAAATTTCTGTCTGTCTGTGATTATTTATGCCAGATTCGCCTGTTCCCATTTCCCCTGACCAGTTAAAATTTCCCGATTCACCTGACAGCTCAAATCGTGGTATCATTTCGCCTGAAACTTTAAATTGATATATAGTAGGTACAAAATCTACTGGTGTAGTTAAAAGTTTATTGCTAACAAACTAACAAAATTAATTTATCTTAAGCTTAATAGTGTAAGTTATTTTTTCTAAATATCTTCCAACTGGTATTTCATTATTTAAATAGCTTTCTTGAATATGTCTTATTCTTTCATCTAGTTTTACATATGTAGTACACCGTTTTCTGGGTGTCATATAAAGTTCTGTTTGGGTAATTAATATTTGACAATGTTGAGCGTCTTTCAGAAACTGTACTAGTTCAAAAACGTTTGATGACTTTTTCCAGTGTTGCTATTTAAGCGATTGTGCCATCCATCCAAAGCATTCGTTGTCCTATGACGTAAACCGAAGCAATTCCAAATTTTTTCTATATTTTCATTCTCCATCCATTGGGTTACAAAATAGTCATTGAATTTTGTAATATTTTCACAGTTCGGTGAATTTTCCATAATAAATAGCCAACCATCTTCTAGAGCATAATTAGGAATATATGCTAAAGATGCGCATAAATTAAAATGAAAGTTACACCCAACTATGATGGGTGATGGAAAAATGTTTCTTATGGCCTGTATTGCAACAACTTCAAAGTCGGTCTTAAAATACTTTGGTGTCCAATGAAGAAAGTGACTCTTTATCAAAGAAAATAATCTTTTGTATGTGTTAACTGTTTTATCTGGAAGAAGTGCATTCACTACTGGAACAATACTTGTTACAGTTGAATTGCTGCCTATATCTGCGTGTATCGTATATAATTGAGCGAACTGTTTGCAGCAAGATTTGAAAGTTCCGTCTCCAAAAAATTCGTCACTTTCTTGCACTAAATGCATTAACTGCGTACTCGAAAATGCCAATATTCTGTCATCAGATCCGTCGTCAATAATTAGAAAGTCCTTAATTAAATTTCTGGCAAAACAAGCTCAGATCGGCTTAAGAACTTTGTCACCCTAAGACTTTTTTGTCGCATTCTATATAAAGATGACTTTTTTGAGGAAAAAGTAGGCAATTCGGTTACAAAATCAAGACCGGCATCTTTGACTTTCGTTATTGATTGCTCAAAAGTTGTAGAAATAGGCTTCAGTTCTTCACGTACCCGCTTTTTACAGTCAAACATGGTCAACTTCGTTCCTTGCACAGTCAACAACACAAGTATGGTCTCGTTCAGCAACAACTTTCATTTCCTTGTTCGTTGTCACACTTCCACTACATTTTCTTGAAAAACATCGCCACCTTGTCGTTAGATCTTTGTTTTACCTATCTTTATTTAACTTATAGCCTTTGTATAACATAACAGGAGCACCCCGCATTGATTCGACAAACCAGAGACGAACCCACGGGGGGTTATGGGGGGGTACGCTCCCCCCCCAATGTTGATTGAGTTGGGAAAATCACCAAAAATGTAAAAAAATTTTATTGGGTATAATTGCAAAAAAAAACGAATAATGAGTTGATAAAAATTAAATGACACTGTCACTATGACCATTTTTTTATAAATAATTTTAATTGATATTATTTATGACTAGATGTGACTGATGTGAGAGCCACAGAATAGTCGACGGACAACGCACAACGCCGACGGGCCTACGCGACGGGCCAACAAAATAAACTCGTCAACTCGCGGAAATTCGACGTTCGACCCAGTAGACGACACGGCCAGAGCATACAATTCTCAAAGACTGTCTTACATTAGAAATATTAGAATATTACTCCTTTTTGCCTTTATCAGTACAATGTTTTGTCCTAGCTATAAAGTCGTTTGTTGTTGGTTTATACTGAGTATCACTAATATCAGTTACCAACCTCTCAACGAGAGATAATAATAATAACAAATTGTTGTCGGTCAGAAATTGTTAAAATATGAAATTCTTAGAGGACACTGAATCAGAATCTGGGACGATCCAGCTGCTGGGACCCGACATTGTTGGTACGCTTTGAAGATAATTGGAATTCCAGCGGACCAGTTAACTTTTACGAATGAGTTCAAAGCATGCCGACAAGGCTGGCTCCCTGCCGCTGGATCGTGTGTGCTACCTATTGCATATCACAATGTGAAGTGGAAAGTGGCCGGTAGCCGTACTAGCGCGGACGTTCACGAGCCTGCGCCCCGACTTGCGCGTAATCGTATTGTATAGTGTATTCCACAAATATTTCATCGATACAAAAAAGCTGGCAAAAAGCATAAAGGATGCCGACCGCTTCTAGTTAGTGTACCGCCCGCCGGTCCAATTTGACAACGCTAGTCCACGTTGACCACCAACCTATCATAATTCCGGTAGAGAAAATTTAAATCAATTATATTCAGTGGGAGTGGCCTACATTTTTGTTCGGAAATATGTGACCATTTTTTTTGTGATGATAATAAAGAAGTCGAACACTTTTATGGCCTTTTGTGTAAATAAACTGAAATTGATACAGGTCGGTACCCTTTACGTTTTTTGCGAACTTTTTTATATCGCTGGATTAAGGGGCCTACACACGATCCAGCGGCAGGGACCCAGCCATGTCGGCATGCTTTGAACTCATTCGTAAAAGTGAACTGGTCCGCTAGAATTCCAATTATCTTCAAAGCGTACCGACAATGTCGGGTCCCTGCCGCTGGATCGTGTGTAGACCTTATTATCGTTGGTACAAACTATATCTTGTTTTTCTCCACGGTCATTAAACTATAACGGTTACCTCATCCAGTAGCTTTTAGACGAAGGAGAGCGCGGGGTCAACTTAGGTCTAGCGCCTACATCATGTAGTTTAGTTAAACTTCTTTTGCATAATATTTGTATCGCTAGGCTACTTATAGATTAAGTCTGAAATAAAAAAAACATAAGGAAATATAAGTTGTACAAAAAATGGGCAGTTGGCAAATTAGTTGTAGCTTTCCCCCCCCAAAAAAAATAGCTGGGTTCGTCTCTGCGACAAACTATATTTTTTGACGTTTATTCCTGTTCCCTAGTAGGTCAAGCGAATCACGATCATTTATTTCCGTCTAACATGTGGTCAGGCAAAACGCATAAGCATACCAAATTTTAATTTCAGGCGAAACGGGAATGTACCATGGCCGGTCTGTCTGTAACTTTTTTTTGTGCGCACGTTTACTCTGGAACCGTTTAAGATATTGTCTTGAAATTTGGTACACATATGTACTTTAACGGGATCTGGAACTAGAACTTCTCTTGTATACACTAAATAGCAATTTTATGGACTCTTACCTGCTTGATTTACCTATTTACCCCCCATTTACCATTTTACGGTAAATCGGGTTGGGGGATAAAATGGGGTAAATGGGGGTAAATAGGTAAATCAAGCAGGTAAGAGTCCATAAAATTGGTATTTAGTGTATACAAGAGAAGCTAAGGTTTCAAACATTTTTTTGGCATTAGCCACCCCCATTAGCACTCCTGCCCCATTATTAAAGGGGGTGTACAAGAATCAAAAGACTCAAAATATTTTTTTACTTCATCCACCCCCACTACTACCCTCCTATCACCACCCTCACTCCACGACCGTGTGGGATATCGTTTTATGGGTTTTTAGGGTGGACGATTTCAAATATTATATTATTTAAGTTCTATAAACAATTATTTCCACATTCAAAATTTTTTCGTTATGAGTGACTTGGATAGAAAATCTGGATGTGAAGTAGTGATTCCTTGGGCAGCGGTTTTTTTAATTATTGTTGTAGCTCTAATACTTCATGTATTTTTTAATGTTTCAATATTTGTTCCTGAACCATTGGAATTAGTTGAAATAACTCGTTATTACTTCAGATTATATATGTTATAGATGTTTTCTCTGTGAAGAATTAATTACTCTGTAAATTTTCATTGGTTGAATACATGCATTTATTTATTTATTTAGCTATTTTCCACTATTTTTGTCCAAAATGTATGAACAATTATTAGGAGCGGTAAATTATCATAATGGGCTTCTCAACTTGGCACTAGCCAATTATTTATTCATTAATTTAATTGTTTATATAAGTATGAATGTGTCATAACTTTTTTTTACATCAACACATTTATTTAAATCACTCATCCTATAAAGTAGATAATTTTTATTGATCGAAGATAATCATTATTAGCAGAAGAGAATGAAGAAGATAAATTGAAAATATCACTGCCGCCAGTGCCAGTATTTTATTATTTTTATTAACTTTCACTTTTCGACGAAAGTGCCAATTATTTTTTATAGAGAAGGGGAACGGTCAAAAATTACTTCCAGAACTCGACATTTTGAATCATATTTCTTAAGTGAATATACAGATCAGATAATTTGTGATGGTTTGAACTCGTCTGTAATAATTTCCTGTTTTTATTAGTATTATTTTTTTAAATAAGTTGCTTTGAATGAGTCCCATTATGATGTAACATTCTTGTAAACCAACAATGGAATTCAATATTACAGGTGCAATACCTCCGAATTTGGTATACTTTAAGGAACCACACATCAGTGGCGGCTCGTCAGGGGAGGCAGGGGAGGCTGAGCCTCCCTTTGGAAGAAGCAACATATCTTGCAATCTTCCAAATTAATATCTTTTACTTGTAGAAATTTCTACTTAGGTATATCTCAATTTTCAATATTGTTTATTGTTTATAGTTCATTAATTAATTTTCAGTGTATAAAAAAGTTCTGCATTTCCTTTCCACAAACATGCCTATAACGTCACAGTCCGGATTGTCTTTGTATGCATATTTCCCGGGCGACAGGAATGAACAGAGCGCTTCGCTTGAGGCTTATACGAAATAGCTTCCAACTTCAAGGCATTTAGTTTTAACATAAATGACCTTGCATTACTTTTGCGTTGTCTAGCAACACTTCAAATAAGACAAGCTAGGCCGCTAGCCTCAGTCCTCAGTTCTTTATAGCGCATGTGCAGTTCAGGAGTTCAGGCACAGTATAGAGAAGACAAGTACTTTCACTCGCAGCGGTCCCTTTGATATTTGTTGTACTCGATTTTATTTGGTTCAGGTGATTCACAGGAAAACGAACTGTCAGTGGTAATTTGTCGTTTAGCCGGTTAAGATCAACTTGACATTAAAATACATAAAACATTTGATAGGCGGGCTAGAAATGAGTGCTCTAGGTGAAAATATTCCCAACAACATCTCTTGTTGTCCAGACGTGGTGGATTATTTGTTATTAAATGGATTTTCTACTCTTACTTACGACGAAAAGGTAAGAATTAAAAGAATTGCTAGGCCTACACCAGCAATGCCTTCGTTAGTTTTTAAAAGTGGAAAACAAAACAGAGGGTTTTGTGATAACAATTATAAAAAAATCGAGTGGTTAGCGGCATCAACAGTTAGAAACAAATTATATTGTTGGAGATGTTTATTATTCACTAATGATCAATCCTCAATTTGGGGCAGGACCGGGTTTAATAATTTGAAAAATTTGTCGCGAGGTTTACAAAAGCACGAAAAATCCCAGGAGCACATTTCATCTTGCGTTAAATTCGAAATATTTGGTAAACAAAATATTGTAAATTATTTGGAATCTGCACATAAGAGAGAAATAGAAAATTTTAATGAAAAGGTCCGTGAAAATAGGGAAATATTAAAGAGATTAATTGATGCCGTTATATATTTATCTTCGCAAGAAAATTCTTTCCGAGGGCATGACGAAAAACGCGATTCGTGCAATAAAGGAAATTTCAAAGAGCTAATAGATTTTTTAAAAATGTATGATCCAAAATTAGAGAACTTTTTGAATAACGCCACTATTTTTTCCGGAACATCTAAATCAATTCAAAATGATCTAATTGAGAGTGTTAGCTCGATTATTAAAGGCAAAATTTATGAAGAACTATATAATTGCGAATTTTTCTCGTGGCAAATTGACGAAACGACGGACATTACCTGTAAATCTCAACTTTCCGTAATTTTTAGATATGTAATGCACGGCGAAGTTATTGAAAGGTTTGTTGGTTTTCTTGATGTGAGTAGTGGAAGAAACGCGGAGAGTTTATTTAAATTATTAATCGACGAATTTGGTAAATTTGATTTGAAAAATAAATTAATAGCACAAACCTATGACGGCGCTGCAGTTATGTCAGGGCATCTTAATGGACTCCAAACAAAAATAAAAGATATTGCTCCTCAAGCATACTTCATTCACTGTTATGCACACCAATTAAATTTAGTTCTGAGTAAAGCATGTAACGGAATTAAAGAAGTTAGAATATTTTTTTCAAATATTACTGGTTTTTCGTCATTTTTTTCAAAATCTACCAAAAGAACTGATGTTTTAAATACAATTAATATGAAACATAGAATTCCGACAAACGCTCCCACTCGTTGGAATTTTTCATCTAGAGTTGTTTTCACTGTTGACAAATACAGGAAAGAACTTATTGACGTTTTTAATTTTATTTCGGAAAGTGAAGATTTTTTAAATGACGCTCAGACTTTAAGAGCAGCTTACGGATTAAAATCGTTATTGTTGGATAAAAATTTCATATTTTTTCTAAAAGCTTTTAACATGATTTTTGAGCAAACTGATGTTGTTTTCCAAATTTTACAGAATAAACTAACTGATATAACATATTCTAAAAATAGACTTAAGTCACTTATATCTAAATTAAAAGAATTTCGCAATAACGAAATACATTTCAATACTTTATACAATATTTTTTTAGAAAATACTGAAAACGTAGATGATGAGCCAGGGCCACAATTTAAAAAAAGAAAGACAACATATAACTTTGACAGGGCAGATATACATTACAAACAAATTTTTATAGAAATTTTAGACACCATTATAGTCCAAATTGAAATTAGATTTTCTGATTTAAATACTTTGCAATGTTACGATTTAGTAAATCCTAATAATTTTACAGCGTTTTCTAAATCATTTCCTACCAGTCTAATGGAGAAATTAATGGACCATTATCCTTTTTTTGACCGTATTTCGTTAAAAAATGAACTATGCGTGTTGTATTCTGACCAGCAACTTTTAGCAAATCCAAAATCATCTCAAGAAATGCTTACTTATATATATAATAATAATTTAAAAAGCTGTCTACCCGAACTGTACAAACTTTTATCATTAGTGTCAACAATTCCGGTAACCTCAGCTTCTGTAGAACGATCATTTTCAGCACTTAAACGCATAAAAACATTTACTAGAAACAAAATAAGTCAAGACCGCCTCTCAAATGTATCGCTTATTTCAATAGAAAAACGTTTTTTGTCAGAATTGAAGAAACACGATTCATTTTATGATGAAGTAATCAACCATTTTGCTAGTTCCGAAAATCGCAGGTTACCACTCATTTATAAAAATATTTAGGCTTTACACCAAAGATTAATATAGTTGCTATTTTAGAAAAAATATTTATTTGCGTTATTTATTTTTTAGGAAATATTTTTTAATTCTTCCGCGGTTATATTTTTTTATATAACTTCTTTCTCAAAGCTATTTTAATTTTTATTAAAAGTTATAATTTTACACTCTGGCAGTGATAATGAATACAATTTTTGTTTGTAGGAAAATACTTTAATTTTTTTTCCAAAACTATTTTGATTTTTATTAAAAGTTATAACTTAATTATAAGTGGGATAGTAGGGCTCCTTTGGATACCGATACTCGAGGCGTAGGAACGGAAATTTCATGAGAATGATTTTTTCGTCTCATTATATTTTCTATTTCCTTTTCTTTTTATTCTTTTATTCTCTCAAGTCGTGAATCGGTATCCTGGCGAACAACCCACGACAAAAAAATGTAACGCGCCGTTGTACTACCTCGAGGGTGGTGGGGAAATGTACAAATTGTAATCATATTGCAAGTTAATTGTCTTTCAAAATATCAAGCCTCCTCTGCAGAAAATATCACGAGCCGCCACTGCCACACATGAAGATATCAAGGACGCTTAAATTGGGAGACTTTGCTAACTAGGAGCTGTCAGCTGAAAGCAGATTCGTCATACAAAATGATTCCTTTTTTAAAATGAAAGTGTCGTTTTATAAAGTCTGTTCGCTGATAGAATCCCGGTCGTATAGTGTAAGGAATATCGTCCGGAGCTTTATCCTTCCTTGTCTTTATTAAAATATTGTTTGTAACCTAATCTGTAACGTAAGTTTTAATATTTGTGGTCAAGTTATGACCGACGTACGGCATTTCTATTGTTCGACAGCAAACCAATTTGCGTAAAGCGTGTCGTCGTCAAATGCGGCTGGCGATTCCAGAGGCGGGTCGATTTTCTCGGAAGTTGGGTATAGCAAGTATAGTGCACTTATTTCAATTAATGCCTAAGAGGGCAATTTTAGTCTTGTTCAATTGTTAAAATAGTAAACATGCATCCTGGTAAATTTTTTAATCCGCAATCACAGCAGTTAGTTTTCAATTTGTTAGAATATTTTCAAAAGGAAAATGAAAATGGTGGATCTTTATTGTCAATAAAAGCTGTTGAAGGGCGAGTGGGTGAGGCTTTAAAATTCGATGAAAAGACTGTAAGAACAGGGAACTGTGTTTGGTCCACTACTCTTCACTATTTATGTAAATAAATTATTTGAAATACCTTGTGCTGGTAAAATCATAAGTTTTGCCGACGATACAGCAATTTTCTTTGAGGATGAATCATGGGACGCATTAAAAAAAAAGTAGAGCTAAATCTGCCTGCGGTGATAGACTTTTTTAATAGGAAACTGTTATCCATAAATTTTCAGAAAACATTTTATCTACCATTCGCCAGCTATGAAAATAGTTTACCAAATTTTAATTCACTAGCAATTCGTGACGCAAACGCAGAGATTCTGATTCAGTCAAAGCAAAATATCAAATATTTAGGAGTAATATTGGACTGTCATATGAGATCGGATGGTCACACCGACAAATCAGTCAAACAACTGAGGTGCGTGTTACCAAAAATTAAACTATTAAAAACTTTTTTAGATGAAAACAGTTAGTCTCAGTATATTATGCATTAGTCCAATCACATCTCTCATACGGTATAATAGCATGGGGTGGCATAACCAATAATTATTGCAAAAAACTTGAGGTTATTATAAAATGGATATTAAAAATCATATTTAATAAATGTAGATCAGATCAACTATACAATGAAACAAAAATATTTGACATTAGACAACTATTTTGCCAAGCCCTTCTATTACACTGTTTCAAAAATAAACAAAAACTATATAATTAAACACATTCACAACACAAGATATAAGGAAGCTGCATTATAATTACCCAGGATTTTTTAAACTATTGGACAGAGAAGTCATAGCTATCTCTCTACAAAACTATTCAACACTCTCCCAATGGAAATAAAGCACATATCTAATTGTAAACATTTTAAATTAGAAATTAAATTGTGGATAAAACGACAGACAAGGAAAGACATTAAAAGTATGGTTGATATAAAGAACAGCTACATATAAAACTACTATATATTAGATTGCTATATAGATTAAAAATATTTCATTTCAAACTATCAAAAAATCAAAACTCAAATATATTAATAAACTAAGCTAGTAAGTTAGTTCCTAAGATAATGTATTCGTTCATAGTTAATAACTTTACCTACCTACCTATTGAACATCTCGCAACAAAAAATTCTAACTATATACAAACTGTATATAAATTAATTTACTACTTATTTATTCTTAAGGTATGAATTATTGTATAAAATTGTAGTTCATTATAATTTTATTACATGTTTTAAAGTAAAGAGTTACCCACGCGCGGAATTTTCCTTGTGGGTTTTCCGAATATTTATTTATATGTATACCTACTAAATTGTTAATGCCATTATATTATTGTATCCTAATTGGTTATAAATAAATATTATTTTTATTATTATTATTATTAAGTAAAATATAAAACAAAGCGACGCCACTGTGCATTCGAAAACGCCAACGAGCCTACGAATCTTAGTTCAGACGTTCGTGACGTCACACTGGGACTCTATCAGCGAACAGACTTTACGATTTCAAAGGATTTTTTTCAAGATTTTTTCAAAAATTGTATGCAGTTTCTGTATCCATATCCGTTTAGGTAAAAGTCGACCTCATCCGTCTTTACCAAATTATTAATCTTATCAACAGCCTTGTATAAAACTTCTAAAAGTCGGTTAAAAATAATAAACCGTCATTTCATCTGTTTCTTTTGAACGTTTATGAACAATGCATCATTCTTACATGTTTGTATACTAGCCATAAAAACATCGTTAAACACTTGAACAACTCACATCCAATTCAGAAAAAATATTAGAAAGAGAAAAGTAGGAGCCACTGGATCTATTTTCATCATTATCATTACTTATTTTTAATTTTTTAAATTGTTATTGTCATACATAAAAACGAAATACAAATTATCAAACCAATGCGCTCGAACTAAACTGTTGAGGAGACGGTTTAACAGTTGTCTGTGGAGACCTGAGCATAAAAGGAGAAGCGGCCAGCGTGTGTATCATGCATTGTAATCGGAGACATCGAATTACATTACATTAAAATAATATCTGGAAGAATAAAATAATTAATGAATAGAAGGTGTCATATAGAAAGGGAAGATTTTTGCAAAGAATTTTACAAATTATATATCCTTCGCTTGCTGAAGAGAAATATTGTAATTGAAAAATTAATCTCCAGATTACTTTTCACATTTCAAATTATGTAGGCTATGAAAATTTAAGTCTTTCAATTCAATTATTCATTCATTCGTCTGTCGGTCGGTCGGTCGGTCTGTTGGTTTTATATCTAAAAAATATTTGCCTGGGAAAGATAATAGTTGGCAGGTAATTGAGACTTATTGCCATGGAAAAATCCTGTTATACTTTTATCCAAAAATCTAGAAAAAAATATTACGGAAAACAATAGTATTTGCCGTCTGGGAAGAAACTTGTTTTAGTTTTAGTGAAAACGATATACAGGGTGGACACTAAAAGAATAAAATAATTAACTAGGCTAAATCCTTTAACATTCGATGAAGCATGTATATTTGAAAATGTATATGTATAAGATATGGTACTGCTTTGTTTTTATGAACTTCTCTAGGAAAATGTAAGACCAAATTTTAGTGATTTATGAACAACAATGTTAATTGTTATTCTATTATATATGCATATGTACCGTACGTGCCTCCCCTGCCGTTTATTTTGATAAAAAAACCGGAGTATGAAAAGTTTGTTGATTGTTCATTTGTGAGTAGAAAAATTTTTGGTGGTTTTCTCTCCCTCGCTCCCCGCTCATCAATTTTCATTGCCGAGTGAAAAAAAAAAAGTTTTCCCGCTAATCATTTTTAATGGTTGTGACCCCCCCCCCCCCCTGTTAATTTATTCTGGATCCGTCACTGTATACAATGTATAATCCGTTTATTTGAGAACATTTCTGTTTATATTATATTTTTTTGCAAATATATATTGAATGCTTCTAAGAAATGTAATTTTTATATTTCTGGTCATGTCACGACTTTGCTATCTTCTTAAACAGATATCCTCACTCTGATATAATTATCTTAAAATGAAAGTGAACAAGATGAGTTAAAGAAAAAATTTACGCCTGTGCGTGATATAAATCAAATTTAGATTTCAACAACAGTTCTCATTGTCCGTTATAACGTAGTCACGCAGGTGGCTCACCAGAACTTTCAAATTAAGCATTCATAACATTCGTCTGCATACTTAAAAATCTTTTAAGTTATTCGGTCAACAAAAGTGAAGCTGGTTTTTTGGAGGCGCCTTGAAATTGTGTAATAAAATGAGATTTTAATGATGTTCAGGTTTCAGCCGATCTTAAGAATATATGGGGTGTCCCATTTAAGTTAACAACAAAACATTTCTAAAGTGCATTTTCAAAAAAAAATTCGAACAAAAGTTGTTTATGTTCGCAGGACCCTACTTAATAAATGTCACCCATTGGAAAGTTCATAAACCCTTTATCAGTATTCTTTCCGCCTAGGTTTATTTGCATAATAATTCATCATTTTTCAAAATGTGACCAAGGCGCCGCACAGTGGAAAAAAAAGCCTTTTTTGGACACAAATCTGCTTACAAGTCAAATCTTAATCAATTTTGGTCTACCTTGGCTTAAAATGTAGGTTATTGGCTACACTTTCAGAGTATACTGCCCAAATTGCAAACCCCGATTTGAGAATGAAACTTTCATTTTCCAAAACTTCGTTTATTTGTATTTTTCTCGTACTTTTCGAATTAATGGAGTTTTGATTGGCGTAAACAAGTACTAAAACATTCCTATTCTCGCTATTGACTTAGCGGATGTTTTAGATCCCATGAATTATTTGAATTGGGTTCTCAATAATACCTTACAATCGAAATTTTGTAGGTACTACTGGCCATATAAAATGAGCCTGTCAAATTTTTATGGTGTAATTTTGGTTTTAAACATTATTTGCTCGCTTTTTACGTCGTTTCCAAATGACCTCAAACTGATCTCAAATTTGTATTGCTGGAAATTAAAAAAATATATCTGTTTTCAGATATTCACATCAAATCTAACTCTAAACTATTATGCGCAAACACGCACACCATAAACGCATACCACATATAACTAGACAACCCCCAAATCCAAAACCAAGGCTGTCCGCAGATATACATTCAAACCCACCGGCATTGTCAGTGCCGCACAACCTTTCCAAAGCTTTTCCCATCAGCTCCTTGCTGATATCAGCACACTCTTTGGTTGAAGTGACCAAAAAATGAAAGTTTATCTCATTTTCCTCAAAAGTTCTCTTCTTTTTTAGCTGTACTTTTAAATGTTTTTTATAGACATCTCTATCTCTGGACAATGTTGTTTATTATACGTTAATATCCAGACTTTTTGCCAAAATATTAATATTTCGCAAATAATATGCAAAACGCTTTTACAAACTGTCATTTTAACTCCTCTGAAATTGAAATAAACTCTCTTAAAACTTGTCTGCTTGAAACATAAAACGGTTAATGGTTCATGGAAAATTAGATGGCTAAACTTCGCCAGGACGTTAATATAAATAAAGGCATTAAAAAAAAAAAAAAAAAAAAAATGGTGAAAGAAACTTAACCGACTCAGGGCCGGTTTATCAATAGAGGGTTAGGTTAGTTTGTCCCGGGGCTAAACACTAACTCCAGGCTAAAGTGTTTAACAAGTCGGGTTAAAAGTAATAACTCTTAAAAGTAATAAGTCTGAGGTAACTTAGCCCGAGCTTCAAGGTGGGGGTTATCTCTGTTAGCCCGAGGTTAACCTAAAAATGTTATGTTTGGTGTTGACAGATGGGTGAAAAGTCAAAGGTATTTTTTGGTTAAATTATTAAAAATTGAAGCTTTCGACGAAATAAGCGATGATGAAACAGATATTTTAGAATTTTTGGAACACGAGAGACATACTTAGTTTTCTAATGTAGCTAAAAGGCAAATATTAAAATCTATTATATTGTATTGTAGAAATCGTTCAGCTTCTTTGTCTCTGCAAGACGTTGCATAAGTTTTTTTTATTCTGCGACGTGTTTATAATTATTTGCTATTTTAATTAATGATGATGAAAAATTGGGGCCTCTGCGTACCTTTGTTGGGTTTCACTCATTTTCTTAAAATAAAATGTACTTATCGACCAGAAAATATTTTATTTGCTCGTTGCTGTCACTGTCAAGTGACTTTGCAAATCTTTGTAAGTGAAAAGCAAACAGATGCTTTTAACTTAGTAACAAAAGCTTAAAAAGCTAACAAACAGAAAATCACTAATTTTTCGGCCAATCACGATCAACTGGCAACTCTGCAGAAAGCGTTACCAACCTCAGGTTATTCAAGGGTTTCCTAACCCACACATAAAATGTGGTGGAAAAACGGATGCGAGTTTAACACTCACTTTGCCCCGAGGTTAAAGTTAGCGAAGGACTAGCTAACACACAAATTTAACATTGATAATCAGGAACTATGAGATCATCAGAATTTAGATTTGGGATAATATAGATGTTGCTTCAAACTATTGGCATAACCATACCAATACTATACTGTAATAACCATTTTTAATACCAAAAGTAAAAATGCTTTTTGAAAACAAAAATACGTTCAAAATATTTTATTGGATTTATTCACATTATTTATGATCATTTATTATAAACTTTGGAAAATCAAATTGTCGTCAGCTTTAAAGAATCATGTCAATAGCATCAAATTCAATATTTAGTGTTTTTAAGAATATCCTATTCATATTCCCTATTAATTTTTCTATTATTGTTAAAAAAAACCTTTGGATGGAACCGCACTGATCTTTCTCATAGACAGGAAGTACATCTTCCTTCTTGTGAGAGTTTTTTTCTGAAACATTTAATTTATCTTTGAAAATATGGTTAAAAAAATAATCATCAAAAAAAAGTTGTGGGCGATTCCTCGCAAGTAGTCCAAAGTGCTTCTGTTCTCATAATCAGCAACCACCGTTTGTAATCATGACAAGGCTATGCAATATGATTATTTTTAATACACGCGTCCAATGTAACACGACCTATTTTACCGCGTCCAGTTGTCTCATTCCTACTATTGTCGCGCGTCCAGTTCAACGAGTCTAGTTGTCGCGTGATCAATTGACGGGACACCATCCACGGTGCACCTGAGTGCAACGTTCTCCACGAATTGGATCTTTTTGAGGTACGTGGTCGCTTGATAGCCCCAGGCTACAGAGGCATAAGTCAGTTCAGGCCTAATAAGTGGCTGACAAGTTGAGCTGGCTCTGCATACCCATCATTGGGTAGATTAGCTGGTCCTTTTTGCCTTTTGACTATTTCCTCCGTGTTCTGTATCCACGTCAGGCCTCGGTCCATGATCACGCCAAGGTACTTGGCGGTATCGTGCCATTGGATGTCCTCGCCATTCATGGTTACGTGCCCTGTGGATATCCTTTCTCACTCGCCTGAAGAGCCTTACTCTTCTCTGCGTTTACTCCGGGTTACCACTTGTTGCACGATTCTTCCAGGAAGGATGCAGCTTCCTGTAGGTAGCGGGTGGTCAGTCTTGCTCGCCTGGATCTTGCGACGATTGAAGTGTTGTCCGTGTAGAGCGCCAGGGAGATCCTCTCAGTCCGTGATAAATCGGAGGTGAATATGGTGGACAGGTGCGGAGAGAGTACCGATCCCTGCGACACACTTGCTCCCATGGGCTGGTAAATTGACAATTGGTCTGCTATATTCACTCGGAGTTTTCTTCGGTTATTCTGATCTCAATCCATATAAAAGATATGATACTAAAATAGGGGAAAATATAATGAGTATTTTAGTAATTATTGGGATGGTTGCTATGGGATGAAAATTATCACGATAGTCCAATATCTTTTCTTTTGCAATTTTTGTTATTATAAGTGGATCATGCCATTTACCTTCGTCGACATATTTAAATACTGCAGTCCAATGCTTTCCTTTTATCAAAATATATAGTTGCGTGTTAAATATTTTTTGCGGAAATGCCATTTGAAAGACACATGCTAAACTAAGTATACATTAGAGCTGTAATAAGCATGTGCAACATGTTGCATTTATTAATTACCGCTGAATATTAATTACGGGGTAAACATTATATCGTATCCAGCTATTAGAAACTTACACATTCAGTCTAGGAAGTAAGTAATTAGTGGCACATTCTACAAGGATGTTTAAATAATATTCTTTTTAGATGTATAAAGTTATGATTAAACCTTGAATCTGTTTAGTTAGACGCTAAATTTAACACGTTCTATAATAATATACTTTTTGTATAAATATTTTAATTATTTAATAATCGACAATACGTATTAAAAATATTACGTGATAATCTATGGAAATAAGTTTTGTTTAGATAAGTGCATACTGAATTTAATTCGAAACAATAAACGAATCACAGATGGAGAGATGAAACGTTTATATTAAGAAGCGTTTCACAAATGGTAGAGATATTAGTAAGTAATAAAAATAAACTATTCTAAAAAGGGATATTATTAATTGCTTAGAGGTATTTGCAGTTCTACTGTGCGTAAAATCTCAAAAGTTTCGTTTACAACCATCCATAATATACGGTTCCATCAGAATTTTCCTAAACGCCATGGCAGGTTAAGATAAGTGTCCGTGCCTTTGCAACCTTTTTGCATGTGGTTCATTCCATATTTGCATAACATACTACCACAAAAAGTTTTGACCTCAAAAACTTCATAATATCTGGGAAAAATTTTTTTTCAAAAATCCGAAAAAAAAATTTTTTCTTAATCAAGCGAACCAATTTGTTTGTATTTCACATATATTGTAAATCTACTCAAGACAATTTATTATATATCGTCGAGAAACCTTGCATATGATAAATTCATGTATAAGAAAAATAACAAAAAACTAAATTAGTTTTCTGTTACTTATATATGTTTTTTTTTATTATGTATTCTTATTATTAAACACATAGTTTTTTATGTATTACCATTTCGATGGAGCTTTTAGTCCATTCTCATATAGCCAAAAATCCTGTGTCGCTTGGATGCTCTGCCAATTTTAAAAAACCTCCAGAACACGAAAGTACTGCTCTGATAGAACAAATTTTTTGAGGTTGGCATTCTGGAAAATTGTTGTAAAAAAAAATATGGCGGATCAAAGATGGCGGCGCACGACTTTTTTAAACAAATTCTATCTCCGTTATTTCTTAACGGATTTTAAAGAACAAAAAAATAAAGTACTCATTTTAAGTACACCTTTTATAAAAAAAATAGTGCTGTCATATAAAGTCATGATATTTTGTAAATTTTTTAGATAAATGAAAATATCAAAATTAATTTATTAACTTATTTACTTTTAGCGGAAAATGCATTGTAGTACATGAAAAACTCTTCAAATATAAGTTGTAAAGAATTTAATGCTGATTTTAAATATGTCTTCACTTTTGCGTTTACTTTAAATAATAATTGTTTTAAACGTCAAAAACCTTGCGCGTGTCGTTTTCCAAAACGAAATAATCTGACGGTGTAGTAGCGGTTATGGATATATTTAATAGCAACAGGTCTAAACTTTTCAAAACAAATTACTTCTAACAGATGAATTATTATCTATTAGAGTCGTTATGCATAATGTAGTATTATCAACTATATATTTAAACAATATTTTAACTTAAATATTTATAATTCAATAATAAAATGTTCAGTATAGCAAATATAGAAAATTTGGGATCCTATAAAAAGAAATAACATTTCAACTTTCAAAAGTGCTAATATGCGAACATCCAGCAGACATCAAGACGAAACTATTAAAATAACAGAGGAAAGGGATTTGTTGCATCGTCTGATTATAGTGTCAAGATCAAGAAGCGATATTAATTTAAGAGACTGCATTGGTGAATATGAATTTGGAACTATACCACGATCTTTATTTGCTGCTGATGGAAGTTTGTTGTTAGCAACTGACAAATCAAAAATAGTATCGAAAGGCTAAACGATTTAAATCCATGAACAAAGCACATGAGATAAAATTTTGTAGAGATTTTGCACAAGCGTTTTTAAAAAAAGTAGAAAATGAGTATTCTGCTTATAACAATATTTATATTGTGTTCGATGTTTACAAAGAAAATTCATTAAAAAACCAAATGAGAGAAAAAAGATCTAGAGGAAAAAACACATATTACAGAATAACTGATATTACATTGATCAAAAACGTAAGTCTCAAAGATTTCTTATCGAGTATTAAAACAAAAGATGAGTTAACGAAATATCTTGGTCAAAAAATTATGGAACATAATTTCAATTCAAACAAAAATATTGAAAATGTAGTCGTTTCATATGGAAATAAAACATATTCGAAGTCTTCTGATATTCCCCCTGAAATTCTGGCAGACAATAACCATGAGGAAGCTGATACTTTACTTATGCATCATGCAATAATTATTGGAGAAAAATACGGTAACAGCATCAGTTTAACTGTAGACAGTTCCGATACAGACGTACTTATTATTTTATTAAATTATTATAAGGTGTTGCCTCAAGAAACAAATATATTAACAGGACGTGGAAAAACAAGAAGAACGATTTGGCTGAAACATATTACCGCTACTTTAGGTCCGGGTATTACAGAAGCTATTCTTGGATTCCATGCATTTACTGGAACCGATATAGCCGGAAAATTTTTCAGGAAAACAAAGAAATGTGTTTTAGGATATATTTAGGCTTAAATGAAGATGACAGTATTTTAAAATCGTTTTCTTTACTGGGTTGGGAGGAAACACCAAATGATCAAATGAATAGGGACTTTCAAAGATTCGTTTTTATGCTTTACAAATCTACAACGATTACTTCTGTCAAGGAATTACGATGGAAATTATATTCTATAAAAGGACAGCAAGGAGAGAATTTGCCACCTACGCTTAATGCCCTTGAACAGCATAATCTTAGGTAAATATATTAATTTAATCGAATACTGCGCTATTTAATAATGTTGGGTTTCTTATATAGGGCAAATTTTATAGCGAGGTATGGAAGTTAAGTCATACCAATATTCAGAAACTTGCCAATCCAGACCTATGAGGATGGAAAAAAATGGAAGGAAGTTTATATGCGGCAGTTCCAATTACAAAGCCACCTGCTCCTGAAAGCCTATTGTTTTTAATAAAATGTGACTGTAAACAGGGATGCGTCAGCAAAAGTTGCAGTTGCAAAAAAAATTTTTTTATGTTGTACCGAAGCTTGTGCATGTACAGAATTTGAATGTTCCAATATTGAACCAATGCCCATATCTAACATAAATGATGACGACGATACGGAACTTGATACATCTGAGGATGAATCGGGTAAGATATATTTAGGTAAAAACAAAATAGCTTAAGTAAGAATACAATTCTTTCAGAAGACTAGCAAAAATTTCGATCTTGCTGACAGCTGCAAGAACTTTCATATAAGACATTGCTGAAAATTTTATATTCATAAAGTACTTTTTTTATCTGTATTTAATATCTAATAAATAATGTTTATTTTTTTCTTATACTTTAAGAAATGATTCGTCACCAAACTAAGGAAAACATTTTCAATATTCATATTTAATAGCACCTCTCTTGAAACGTTGAGAACTTCTGTTTTTGAATTGCTAGTGTCCATAACAGCTACTGAACTGTGACACGCGCAAGGTTTTTGACGTTTAAAACTATTACTATTTAAAGTAAAAGCAAAAGTGAGGACATATTTAAAATCAGCATTAAATTCTTTACAACTTATATTTGAAGAGTTTTTCATGTACTACAATGGATTTTCCGCTAAAAGTAAATAACTTAATAAATTCATTCCGATATTTTCATTTATCTAAGAAATCTATAAAATATTATGACTTTATATGACAGTACTATTTTTTTTATAAAAGATGTACTTAAAATGAGTACTTGCTTTTTTTGTTTTTTAAAATCCGTTAAGAAATAACGGATATAGAATTTATTCAAAAAAGTCGTGCGCCGCCATCTTTGATCCGCAATATTTTTTTTTGTAACAATTTTCCAGAATGCCAACCTCGAAAAAATTGTTACATTAGGGCAGTACTTTCGTGCTCTGGAGGTTTTTTAAAATTGGCAGAGCATCCAAGCGAATGTCAATATGAGAATGGACTATTTGTAGAAAATACATATATTGTGAAAAATTCATCTCGTTATTTCAAAAAAAAACCGCTGCCCAAGGAATCACTACTTCCACATCCAGATTCTCAATCCAAGTCACTCACAACGAAAAAACTTTGTATATGAAAATAATTGTTTATGGAACTTTAATAATATAATATTTGAAATCTTCTTTGAAAAACCCATAAAACAATACCCCACATCGGTAGTGAGCTGGGGGTGGTAGTGGGGGGTGGACGAAGTAAAAAAATATTTTGAGGTTTCTGGTTCCTGTACATACACTAAATCACAATTTCTTTTCATCCCCTTTAATAAGGGGGTGGGGGTGGTAATGGGGTGGCTAATGCCATTTTTTTGAGACCTTAGCTTCTCTTGTATATACTAAATATCAATTTCGTGGACTCTTACCTGCTTGATTTACCCATCTACCCCAAATTTACCCCAATTTACACCCCAACTCTTCGACGGAACAAGATGAAAATATAATCTAGTTCTAGATCTCGTTAAAGTACATATGTGTACCAAATTTCAAGTCAATATCTTAAACGGTTCCAGAGTAAACGTGCGCACAAAAAAAGTTACAGACAGACAGACAGACCGACAGACAGAAATTTTTTTTTCGCTCAAACTTAAAATCTTTTAATGACATTTTATGCCTATTTGTACAATAAAAATTTTTAAAAATGTTTTTGTCGTAACTATACTTCCACTGGACGTGGAAATAATACGTAGGCTGCTCCAAAAAATTTTCAATACGTGTAATCCAAGCAGTTGTTCATATATTTATTAAAATATCGAATTTTAAACCAATTTATACTCTTTTTCTTTATTTGTTGTACTTAGTACGTAAGTAAATACGTTATTGTTTAGTGCTACCCTGGTGTTATAATTTCTAAACCCACGATACAGGGTGTTTACTAAGGGGGGTGTCGGCACGTAACATTATCTTTGCCAATTTGACTGCGTTACCCCTTCGATAGAGTTTTGTGAAAAATATATGTTATAGCTTATTGTATGGTGTATAATTAGTAAAAAATGGTGGTGGTCGCTAACGTATAAGTACGTATTTAAATTTTCCAAAAAATTTAAAAGCATCAATTTTTGTTTTCGTCATGAAAAGATTTCCTGAAAATATCATTAGTAAATTGTCTTGAGTAAATTTACAATATACGTAAAATACAAATTGGTTCACTTGATTAAGAAAAAAAATATTTTTTTTGGATTTTCAAAAAAAAATTCCCAGATATTATGAAGTTTGCAAAGGCACGGACACTTATCTTAACCTGCCATGGCCTTTTTTGGTTTCAGAGATATTGACTTGAATATGTAACGATATACAACGGAAAATGGGACGTTTTTTGCTTTAAACTCAAAAATCTCGCAAATGGTGGCTTCTAGAGCAAAAAACTACGATCTAACGAAATTGTAGAATTGAATTATTTAAAAGTCTCTTTTTTTATTTTTGTCCTGCTCCAAAAATTGACGGGCGACCAAAGTGGAAATTTTTCTTTCCATCCTGTCCGTTATACGTCTTAGCTAAATTTGTAGAGAAAGAAATATCGATATTCTGAAATGTCAATATTCTGAAATGTCAAAAAACGCCAGTTTTGATTCGTTCATGCCGAGTCGAATTTTCAATTTTCCCCGTGCAATTTACGATGCAGATTAACTATTTCTCTTTCCGTCGCGACATCATCTACTCCCCCTCCTTCACTGGTGTACTTCGAAAAATATGAACGTTTTTGCGCGACTTTTGGCTCCGATGTGGTGGAAAACGATTATTATCGATAATTTCTATGATCTGAATTTCCCTAAAGACAATGTGATAGACAGAGTGATATTTCTAAAGGTGACAGTGAATTTTAATAATTCTGCTTACAAATCGGCAACAGGTAGAGATATCGAGTTCATTGATAGGACTACGAAAGAGAGACAAAATCCGAATGAATATGTTGATGGAAAAAGGATCCAAGTTCAGATGATGTCATATTAAAGTCAAATTCTTGTAACGGAATAACGAGTAGAGATATCGAGTTGATATTTGAAACGTAGGTGGAAGTATTGAAGAGGGGCAGAATCCAATTGAATCAGTTAACGGGAAAAGGACCTAAGTCTATATGACGTCCCCTATACAACGGAAGAACGGATAGAGATATGGAGTTCATATTTGACATGTAGATGGAACTAATGAGGAGAGATAGAATCCGATTGATGAAAATAGATTCAAGAAATATTTAAAAATTCCGATAATTGTATTTTTTGTTGAGATTTTTAAAAATTGTATTTTTTTTTAATTTATGGATTTTCGAAATTGCGGTAATTTTCAATGGGTAAACCTTTTAGTTTATGGCATTAGAAATCCAACAAACAAAAAATCATTCAAATTCGTTCACTATAGCTTAGGTTCCGAGGTATAAACCTAATTGCATTGGACTATGTAAACGCTCAGATCTTACTAAATGTACTGATTTATATCAGAATTTTAATGTTCAACCTTTTTAATCAGTTTTAAACTTAAATGCTTCTGAATTATCATATGAGTAAACATAATCATATTTTAATAATAATTTCTACATTTATCTTGAAGATGAGGTCACTTGACATAATGTGTGCTTCCTAAGCAAACATCCTAATGTTAATGTATTGAAAAAACAAATACACATTTCTTTCTTTCTGTGTTTGGCCTTAATAACTCTATACTTCCTGACTGCAACCTCAAGAAAAGGATATATATCTATACCAGATCCTCTAAATACCACAAAATTAGCAATTCTTCAAGTAGCACCCCGATTAATAAAAAATTGTTTACACTTATAGTCCGGTAAACTCTAAGGTGGAGTATGTATGAGTTGGTAACACGACGTACGATCTGATATGCGATGCGCAGTGACATAGAGATGAACTAGTTGCGTATATCTTATTCTTTTAGTTTATATGATGAAGCGACCTTTGGACGCGCCAGCTTAGTGTTTACTCGACTATACAAGGCTCGTAAGTTCGTGGGTAAAAACAAGCGTTTTCGAAAATTTGAGTCATTTTTTCCACATTACGCTGCTGTTAATTTGGAAAGTATTACAGAATGAAAATCAAATAAAAATTGGAGAAATTTTATGCTTCACAATATTTTGCACGAAACATTGCTAAGAAACTAATCTAATATCTATTTGGACAAGATAGCGGTATGGGAGCCCCAAGGTCGAAAACTTGAAATTTTAATAAGTTCGTGATGTGATTAAAAGCACTTTTTTGCTTCTATTGACTGGGTTCTGCTGAATTTAACGAGACTACATTTATAATGCTATATTCACTGTTCATTGTTCAAAGTCAAAGACATTCATTTGCCTTCAACGTAAACCTTATATCGACACCAAATTCCATTTTCTCTTTTGAGTTTTCATTATTTCTTATTATAATCAATTATTCTATGCATTTCATTTTCTAATTTACTAATATCATAAACTTTGCGTTACTTTTACGTTCGTTAATTGTTTTCAACAAAAAGAATATGTTAACGCTTTTTAAGCGGAAAATAGTTAAAGGTGTACTTCTATTCTATTATTTTAACGCACAACGAGGTCTATTAAGCCAATCTAATTGTGTAGGTATTAAAAAATATGAATAAGTAGGGCACATAACCTTTATTTCTAATTACCGAATCGTCTTTTGTTTTTAAAGCGGTAAATATACCTAATTTTGTTTTTATAGTGTTTCTAATTTAATTTTATAGACAATAACGATAATTACAGAATAAAATGAGTAAAAACGTTTTCAGAATCAATTATGGTGCATCTACTGAAAAGCTCGTAAAGTTTGTTAAAAAAGACTTTCTATAATTCGTGTGAAACGTTTCTTTTCTAGACATTTAATCATGAATTGGTCAGTATCGCAAAGAAGACATAGAAAAAGGTATAGTATACAAAATTAAATAGACATATTTCTCATGTGTGTTAAATTTCTGTAACAAGTTCAAAAAAATTAACCTCACCTTCTTTCACTTGATATTTTAGATTGTATTTTTTGTCAATTCGAAGCAAATGTTTTACTTTCCTTTTTATTTTCAATTAACGAAAGTGTTAAAGAAAACGAATCTCTTTTTGCTAATAATGAAGAATTTTGGCAAGAGTTCCTGGAATCTAATATATACGTAGATTGACATTGCAGAAGAGTACGACTATTCAATGCTCCCTTGACTAAGATTTAATTGATAAATACACAAGATATAGAAATAAATTTTGAAAAAAATCTTGAAATAACCAGTGATCTTGGACAAGTGGAACTTTTTGGTAAATATTTTTCACCAACATTTAGTTGGCAAAAATATGATAATACAACTAATAAATTCAATATCAAGGTGTAAATGAGAAGCGTTTTCATTTAAATGCGTTGCAACTCTTGTAATGACAGCCAGGTCATCTTATTTCATATTTTTTGTGCAACAAATTATTGATTAGAGAATACTATTTAGGTATTAAGCAAATCACAACTTACACACTTTTTTATTTCTTATGAAATCACCTACTTTCTGTATATTGTTGCCCTAATCTGGGCACGCTAATATACTAGTTCAGGTAAATATTTTAAAACAACGCTCATTATTGGAGAACCAATCAAAACAACTACTCTTCTAGCTAATACTGACGAAGTATTGAATTACATGATAGGATTCTTAGCCTTTTAAAAAAATATATTGAAAATACTTAAATCATTTTTTGAAATTCAGTCATTCACAACAATTATTGAACCTTACATTCTATTTCAACTCTAGAAAAGTTGTACAAGTTTTTTCGAACTCGTTAGTTCTCATCAGTAGAGTATAGAAACATTAATTCATTATTTACAAGCCTATTCTTGATTTATATTTACAATTAATTATTTTTTATTTATTTGCTTTCATCCGTATAATAGGTCAGGGATTCCCAACAGGTGGTCCGCGGACCCCTAGGAGTCCGCGAAATGTCACTAAGATATTCAATAGAGAAGTTGCATGATTTTTTTTATAATGAAAATCGATACGGCAGCAAAAAAAAGTTATAAAACTGTAAAATTTACGATTTTTTGAATGTTAATACAGCAAGAAAATAAATAATTTCATCGGTGAGAAATTTTGATTTTCAAAACGGCAGTTTTATTTGGCGCCATTAACTGTGACGTTTCCCGTTATGATTTGTCCATCGAAATTAATAACAAACTGGAAGGTACACTCGACTAGAGAAAGTGACACAGAGAGAGAAACTTGCGTGCACTATATTCCATTCTTTTTCTCGGTCTGTGTACAGACGGTTAAGCCAATCGGACGTTTTCTTCAACCAATCAGATCTTGTCAGACAAGGACGGAATAGTGAACGGAAGTTTCTTTTTCCGTAGAAACATGCTTCTGTAGTTTCGTATATCTAAAGCAATTTCGATGGGTTTGTCAAATGTCAGTTTACTGTTTATTGTTTACAGTCAATTTACCAAGTTCTTGTTTGTGGTGTTATTGTGTTATTATTTGGTTAATGAACTAGTGAACAACATTATTATGACTTATGAATTATAAATATTGCATTGTGCCTAAATGTGAAACTAAGAGTATCACTACAAATATGGTAATTTTACATTCAAGATTCTCCAAAATTTGTTCGTAGACAGACGTCAACGAGAGGTTAGGACACTGCGTCTACTTTGGACAAATTATCCGAATAACGGATGTCGTCATTGACTTCACGCCAATAAGAAACCGTTTGCAGTCACGTGGTTTTGTTTACAAACTACAGCATAATCTAGATATTAATTTTACGGAAAATAAATTTTATTTTGAATTTTTTTGTTATAATCATTTTCTGCGTAATGGAAATTAAGAGCAAATCACTTTTTCAAGCATTTTAAAATTTCATGCATCTTCCCTATTGTTTTGTATTTTACTTGACTTGCAGTAGTAGATTCTACATAATCTTCATTTTAAGAAGAATTTAAGCTTTTAAGGGATCCTTGTCAGTATAGCGACCGATGAGGGGGTCCTTGAAAAAATCTTATTGGGGATCCATGTACTAGGTAAATACCTTAAAGTATTTACCTAACTAGTATATTAGCGTGCCCAGATTAGGGCAACAATATACAGAAAGTGTGTGTATAAAAAAGTGTGTAAGTTGTGATTTGCTTAATTCCTAATTAATATTCTCTAATCATGATGAAAGTAAATAAATAAAAAATACTTAATTGTAAAAATTATTGATATTTGGAAAATCTTCAAAAATGGCTTTATTTTAAAATTCAATGCGCTATGGTCGCTGGCCGCTTAGAATGGGATAAACTGTAACCTGTATTATTTATTAGAGATGGGGACACTCACACATCTGGTATTTATTATCCGCCGACTCTATGAAGAAAACTTTGCTTTGGTGATAGTAAACAATACTAACTCTGACGAATGTAATGTTGTCAAAGGCGTCAGACAGGGCTGTGTTCTGTCATCACTCCAGTTTAATATATATAATGAACACATAATGCGTCGTGTGCTGGGATTGGCAAGATGAAGAAGCTGTAGGCTGAACCAAGATTTCTAACGTGAAATTTGTAGATGCTACCACTTAGTTACAGCTAGCGATGGTGAGCTCACACACTGCTCTATAGGCCTGTGATTATGGTTTGTGTGTAAAGTGTAAACTGTAAATTACGACAAAACGAAAGTTATGATTTTAGATCGAGCAAATGATAACGACCCCAGCACTTCAAGGATAGCTGACTGTGGTTTCAAATTTGACAGTCAGCTCCAAGGTATACACAAGATGGTAACCTTGGAGCTCTTAAAGACGTTACTGGTACTGCCAATATGAGATTCGACGAAGAACAGAGCTGGCAAGATCGACAACTTGCCAGTTGAGGAAAATTTGGCATGACAGAAATATCACGAAATATACAAAGATCATACTTGCTCACACCCCAGTTTTCTCCATCTTTCTTTGTGCCTCTGAAACATGGTTTGGAAAGTAGACAGACAACGTATTTATGTTTCGAGACGTGGATCTGGAGACGTTTTCCACGAATTTTCTGGACGGCTCTTCGCACTAATAACCCGATTCTCCAAGAAATACGCCCCCAAAAGCGATTATCCATCATTGTATTCTCCCAAATCCTCTAATTTTTTGACATCAAACAGAGAGAAGACAATATACAATGGCTGATAATTCAGGAAAAAACAAATGGCACGTTGCTTGGTAATAGCCCGACGCCGCACAGTGGGGCAAATAGCTCATTTTTTGGACAAACGATAATTCCCAAGCCTGGAATTAATGAAACTTATTTTTTTTTTTTTAAACTATTCGTTATAAAATTGCCTTTAATTTTATCGAGCCCGAATTTTGAAATTTCAAAATTAAAGATGGCTAATCCAATATCGCGGACATAAATTTTGAAAGTAAATTAAAATTTTATCAACAGATTGTTTAAAATTATAAAAAATTGTTACTTGGAGGTTTTTTTTTGGTTTCTAATCTCATTTCTGATCCCCGAATTTTGCGATTCAAAAAACCAAGATAGCGGATCCAATATGGCGGTCATAATATTTTTTTAAATGAAATGTACATGCACAAACTGTTAAAAATTGTTACTTAGGACTTTTTAGGGCGAATCCAATATGGCAACCATAATATTTTTTTAATTGACATATAAATGCGCAAATTGTTAAAAATTGTTACTTAGAGGTTTTAGAGATTTCCGATCATGAATCTGAAGTCCAAACTACGTAATATCGAAATCCAAGATGTCGGATCCAATATGGCGGCCATAATATTTTTTTAAATGAGATGTACCTGTGCAAATTGATAAAAATTGTTACTTAGGGCTTTTAAGGGTTTCTGACCATGAATATGAAGTCTAAATTATGTAATATCATAATCCAAGATGGCGGATTCAATATGGCGGCCACAATATTTTTTTAAATGAAATGTACATACGCAAATTATTAAAAAATGTTATTTAGAAGTTTTAGGGGCTGCTGATCATGAATCTGAAGTCTAAATTACGTAATATCGAAATATAAGATGGCGGATCCAATATGGGGTCCGTAAGTTAAAATAGAATGATAAATCAAGAATTGAATTATTCAGTGATATAAAATTTGTGAAATACGCCTATATGCCCGTTTAAGATTTGGCCAACTAGATTTTGTTTACAGCTTATAGTATTAATATCACTGCTCGTTTGTGACTTGACTAATTAGGTTATTTTAAAGGATTTGGTATATGTTATGTTAGGCTTAGAGCCCCTTCCTACTCAAGTTTTATTTTCTACTTTAAGTAATAATAGGTTTGTAGCCTACCTGCTCCTTTATGATTTGACTCATGAGGTTACATTAGGTTTAAAGATGTCAACATTTTTGATTAGTTATCTCATTTTTTTATAAGATGGCATATTCGAATCTGCCATCTTAGAATTCGAAATTACGAATGCGTAGTCAGCAATCGCAAAAACCTGAAAGTAACAATTTTTAACTATTTTTGCATGTACATCATAATTTTTAAAAAATTTATGGCAGCCATATTGAATTTAATTTTCTGGTTTGCAAAATATCGAAATTTTAATATCCGAAACGAGATTAGCAAACTGTGAAACCCCCGAAAAACAAATTTTAACAGTTTCCTTCTTGATTTGTCATTGTTTTTTAACTTACGGACACCATATTGGATCCGACATCTTGGATTTCGATATTACGTAATTTGGACTTCAGATTCATGATAAACAATCACTAAAACCCCCAAGTAACAATTTTTAACAATTTGCGCATTTACATATCAATTAAAAAAATATTATGGCCGCCAATTTGGATTCGCCATTTTGGATTACGAAATTACGTAATTTAGATTTCAGATTCTCGATCAGAAACAGTTTGTGCATGTACATTTCATTTAAAAAAACATTATAGCCGCCATATTGAATCCGCTATCTTGGTTTTTTGAATCGAAAAATTCGGGAATCAGAAATGAAATTATAAACCAAAAAACCCTCCAAGTAACAATTTTAAACAATCTTTTGATAAAAAGTTAATTTACTTTCAAAATTTATGTACTCGATATTGGATTAGCCATCTTTAATTTTGAAATTTCAAAATTCAAATTATCGTTTGTCCAAAAAATGAGCTATTTGCCCCACTGTGCACCGAAGGGGGAGGGCTATTACTAAGTAACGTGCTTGAGGTTGTCATAAAATTATGAGGCATTTGTCAATGTCAGAGGGATATTCGATCAGAAAATTTTTTGAAAAAATAAAATCAACAAGTCGCAACACAACAAAACAATTATTTATTTATTAAAAATACAGTTGGTAAAAGTACAATTACTAAAATTTAACGCAGCATTAGATTGGTTAAAGTTAAACAATTTTATTGTCATAGCGATTGAAAATTTCCCTGAATGGTGTTATCAGTGTAATGTTAAAATGATTGGGTGATTTGTGTCACATGACAAGAAATAACGAAATTTAATTGGTTGTTAGAACTGTTCCTATAGAAACTGCTATGTTCATTTTTTCAGAAGAATAAGTAGCACTCTTGCAAATACGCCGTGAAGATAAGGGTAAAGCCGCTCCGCTTGATACACACTATCACGGGCTTTGAATGGAAATTACTCGGAAACTACTAACTGTATATAAACAGTCCAAAGGACACAATCTGTAGAATGGAAAATAATGTATAGACTATGCCTATTACGGTTTCTTTCCTTAAAAGTTGCGAGCGAAAGAATCGAAGTCACATCAAAAGAGGAAAAGAGGACGCCCTCCAAATCTTTGGCCTGATGTCGCTAAAGAGCTGATGGGAAAAAGCTCTGGTAAGACTGCGCGCCGCAGGCAACCGGAATAAATAGATAACGTGATTCCATCAGACAGTAAACAGAGGCCAATTAGAATAATGCATAGATGACAAACTGCCTAGCAAAATATTCAAATTTTTCATAAGTTAACAGGCTTGAGTGACAATAAAGAGATGATTTTTCTAAAAAGAAATTTTCAAAATTGTATTTAGAACTTGCATAAATAGTCTATGTAATGAAGTATGATAAGACGGCTTTTTTATAAATATTTCGTGCAAAGACGAGATTACCTCCCCCCCCTCCCATTTTCGAGGGTGCTGAACACGATGGAAGTGGTGGAAGAAGATTTTGACCGCCGCAACCCCCTGAAACGGCCAAAAACCACCTGTTTTCTTCATATATAAACGGATCTGGGGTGTGATTTATCGACGGGTTATATATATATATATATATATATATATATATATATATATATATATATATATATATATATATATATATATATTTAAAATAACATGGAAGGGGGTTACAGAGTAAGTGGAATCCACACAGCAGGCCTAGGAGGTTGATTAAACCTTCCCGAGGAATATCTTTTTTTTTTCAAATGATTCGGTTCAAATGCGTATCACTTTTTTTTTATTTTTCGGCCCAGATATCTTGCTTGAATATTATATTACCTATATTTCACGTCTAGAAACGTTTCTTCGACTAATATAAAATAACTAATATAAAGTAAAATATTAAAAAAATAATAAATAAATAAATATTAAATTTACAGATTTCTTTGGAGATTCATTCGTTTATCACAAATTTAAAGATTTGCACATTATTTCACGGAAAAATATTATTAAATCCGCATTAAATCAATTTAAATCAAGTTTCCGTCCTTTATAGGAGAGTCGGAGATGGAGGTGAATATGATGATCCAAAGTGTCATTAATGAATTTTACACCCCTTGGAAAAGTTGAAGCAATCCCCGAGGTCGTTACCACCTTCTCTTCCGTGAAAAATTAAGGGATATGCACAGAAGTAACGATCATGTGTCGAAAAACCTGTAAATCCTGGATAGCATGCTTTCAGGTGAGTGAGGGGTGGTTTCTGCCCGTTTGAGGGATGAGGAGGAGAGGGGGGGGGGGGGTGGAACTAAAAAATGAATATTTTTCCCGTGATCAGTGACACGAAAATGGGGGGGATACGCGTTTGAACCGAAAAGCTCCCTCTCGGGAGCTTTTAATCAACCCCCTAGGCCTGCTGTCTGGATTCTACTTACTCTATAACCCCCTTCCATGTTATTTCAAGTATAACCCGTCGATAAATCACTTCCCAGACCTGTTTATATATGAAGAAAACATAAAGGGATCCATAAAAAGGGTGGTTTTTGGCGTTTCAGGGGGTTGCGGAGGTCAAAAACTTCTCCCACCACTTCCATCGTATTCAGCATCCTCGAAACCGATGGGAGAAGATAATCTCGTCTTTGAACGAAATATTTACACTATTTTCGCCTTTATTACATAGACTGTAATATGAGTAAATTATTTCTATATTATTCTTATTTATCCAAAATTACAGTAAAGCACATTTGCCGAATAGTCTATGAAGCATACATTTATAGAAACTATACCTTATATTAGGCTAGGGTATGGATGTTTCGAAACATCGCTTACTACGTTGACACCTTTTCTTCTTCCTATAAAAACATAATTCAAGGTAAGTATGCGTATTATTACACAAAGAAATTTTGGCCTTGGCCATATTCGATCAAACAAATTTCATTAATTTGTTATTCTTTGCGCAATTCTAGTTAATATCCATTTCTAAATAATATGAAAGACAAACAAATATATCAATTGTGTTGCAGAATCTTACCAGAATATTCCTTAACGGAAACGTGACCATGTAAATTTTATTTCGAATGACTTTGAAATAAGCGTCTCAAGAAAGACATTTCTTAGACCTTGTAGGGTACCTATCAATGCGTAGTGAAACGAAATAATTAGTTATATGGCGGTGATGAATATCCGGCAGATAAAGTGGTATCGTTTATCTAGAGTACTGGTTTTCATTAGTCAGCTATCTTTTAGTTGTACAATTTGTTCGTAAGTTGGCTGTACTAATATTTCATCAAATCTTTGTGATTGAGTTGCTGCTTTCGTTTTATTTGACAAAATAACACTAAATTCAATAGTTACTTGTTATTTATCTCTAGCTCAATTTTTAAAAGGGAAAGTGAAAATAAAAAACTTGCAAATATCAGTAACACCGAGAGGTACAACTTACCCAATAAACATTCAGGTGTTATTTGACGTCAAAACTATCTAAATTATGTATGATAAATTTAGTCGCAAAATTGGAATTAACCATGTTGTGGTAAAATTTACGTTGACGCTACGTGGAATCGACATAAGTGGAGAATAAAACTATGTCGAAATTAAGTTATATCGACTAAGACAGGTAAAATTACTCATGAATCGTACTTGTAGTCGCACAATATATTTGGTTACTAATACCTGTTTAGGAGAATTTTACTTAAATTCGACATCAATTCGATATCGAGTTGACTAGTTTTAGGTAGAATTTATGTGAAATTGGAAATGACACCAAGAGGAAAAAAAATTGATTTTTATACATTTGGTATTTTTCTCTATAAGTAGTCGAAATATTGTTGTGAGTCACCTACAAAATTAAAGAGATATACCTGACTCACAATAACGATACAAAATGAATGTCGATAACTAAAATAAATCTAATTTATAAGTAAAGTATTTGCAGTTCTCGCTTGCTTAAATCAATGCATCGAAAATTTTTTTGTGCATAATAGTAACTATACTTCGTAAAATAACAATGCGCCTCCAAAATATTCATCTAAAAGGAAATTCATATTGCCAAATAAAAAAATTATAATAATAGTTTGAGCCGAACGAGCTAAAATGAGTTAAATATGAGTTTACAGGTATAATTATGTATTTTTTTTACCTTTTCGTCAGTTCGATTCCGTACACTCATTTTAAAAATTCCAATTTGGTATCATACTCCAGCTGTGCTAAGAAAATGTGGCGTCTTGAGCTAATTTAACCTTAAAGTTAACTGCCTTTGAAACTGCAACTACAAAAGAAAATTAACTTAATAGTTGAAATCAGGTAGATAACCTAGGAAGAATTTATCGACTTTGTCGACCTAATATTACGAGTTAATAAAAGTGACCAAATAGGTTGCTATTTAGGTATACATTACGAAGAATTTCCTATAAAATCTACTTAGGAATATTTTTAGTCGCTAAAAAGGTAAATACTACCTAATTATATTACCTATTTCGGCCTTATTGGAAATGTATCCTTGAAGGCGGTTTTTGTAGATTTTTTAGTACTTTTTCACTCGCTGCTTTTGTTAACTTTATTTTCAAAGAAAATTGTGTATGAAGTAGAATAATTGGTATTAATTGGTAATTAAATCTAAATAAGGACCAATTGGTAAATTTGTATCGGAAGTGTATTTTTCCAGTTAATTTTACGTCATATTTACTTAAATAAGTAAATTCCTCTTTCACCAAGTCGAGTGGGAGCTAATTTTAACAAAAATGTTTGCTGGGTAGCCTGCATTACATATAAACATAAAAACATTTTAGAACATAAATACGGACGGCGGAACTTTGCGACAAAAATAGAGTAGAGAAGTATTTATGTTAAAAAAAAATCTCAAAAAATATAAAACACCGTTTCTTTTTTAATCTTATAACAAAATTATAGTCATCTATTTCATCAAAATTATTAGGTCACTACACATTCTGTTTTCCCCGACTCAATAAATTCGTCATCATCATGATCACTTAAATAATAAAATACATCCGTTTTCATAAGAATTACGGTAGACGGCCTTCGGAAAATAAGATAATAAATTGGGTTTATCCGTTCTTTGACTTTTGCGCGTGCGTTATTTCCTTACCCTTTAGTTAATTTTTTATCCACTGCTTCCAAGTTATCGTTATGTCATCCAACACATTAACTACAACTTTTTCCTTGACTGAACATTGTTAAACAAATTAACCTCTAGATAATCACTATTTGTCAGATAAGTTAACTTAATCCAACATTGATGAACCAACCCTTAATGAAATATATTTTAACCTCACGATAATATGCCTAAAATCTAAGTTCCATATCTTAAGACTAGTGAGATACTGACTATGACAAGGTCGATTATGCGGCTATTATGTTATGCGACCTTACCAATGACGTCGACTGTGTCCATTACAATCTGCCTATGGAGAAGCTACAGCTCTGTGGTATAAGAGGCCTTACTACTCATTACCTACCTTGAGGGAGAAGGTAATGTGTAGTAGTCAAGAATACTCAATCCATTAAGAAATTAATTTACCTGCCCCAAAGCTTGGTGCTTGGGCCTCTGTTATTCATTATTTATGTCAATAGACTATTTTATTATCTTTCTCCTGATAAATTTAGTTTATTTGCAGACGGTGCAAAACTTAAAGCAGAAACTTGGTTTACAACTAAATACTTAAAACTAAACAGAGACAAAACTCTGCATGTAATCTTTTCAATTGACAGTAACATGCATTCTATTACTCTCCTGGAGATTACTCTCGTTGGTAATTTGAGCTTGTCATATTGCATTGAGCAATTATGCTCAAAACTATTATCAAGCACAAAATTTTTACTTCTTCGATTTAAAAGGACCTTTAAAACTCTGCTTCTAGTTCTTGCCATTCCCTTAATTGCTCGCACTTATCGTACGGCACAAAGGTATCGAGAAACGGTTCGATTGCATTGAATATTTTTAAATTGCAGAAACAAAAATTAAGAATGTTATCTAGTGCAGCACCCATTGATTAATGCCAGCGAATTTCTTTTTAAATTTTAAAATCGCGCCAATGCCATTCCTTTATATATCATAAATTAATTGAAATACATTCTTCAAAAGCCACTTAAACTCCGATTTTCGTAACTATAGTATTAGGTCCGGAGATATTATAGTCCAAACGACGGCCGCAAGTTATTTATGAAAAAAAAATGGAGTACGCAGAGTAGGGAAAACCACATCGCTTGTCAGCCTAAACAAATCCTGGTACGTTTACAATGAATAGGCTAATTAAGCTTCATTTAATACCTGCACTTTCCACTCTTTGTCAACCGTACCCCATCCTGGCAGAAGTGCCCGGCTGACCAGATCCCGTTCCGTTATGTCCTTGAAATGCTAAGGCGCTGGACGCCGTAGATATCTGACAGAATCTGGATACGAGTGTCTGGAATACATGAGATTTTTTTATACCTTTACTATAGTATTTGTTAAGCAGCTATCTAGTAGGACAAAAACAGGTGACTTTATTAAATGGTATCTTCTCAGAAGCCTTGGATGTTAAACGTGGGGTGCCACAGGTGTCCATTTTGGGTCCCTTACTATTTACAATATATACATCTAATTTTCACACATACGTGACTTACTGTGAATCCTACTACTACGCAGATGTCACTCAGTTACATTTTTCTTTCAATATCGCTGACATGGATAATGCTGATTTGTAGTCAGTAGTAGTTACGTCGTATAATCATTCACTTATAATTATTCTTAATAAATCTGCTGTTATATTATTTGGAAGAAAATATCAACGTGAGTGGTGTTTACATAATTTAAATATTGTCATAAATAATGAAATGAACCTTTAAATAATGTAGGTATTACAAAATCCTAGGACTACAAATGGATCCAGGTTTTAAATTCAGTTATCACATTGCCAAGTACTTAAAGAGGAGGTATTGCACTTTAAAACTATTATACGGTTGCAATTATATATATATTGGACAAAAAAATCTAAAATTATTCTCTGCAATTCGTTAATTTTAAGTGACATGTGATGTATCACTATTATATGCCTGACTATTAGGAAACAGCGGGTGCAAAACGCACGTATTAAATTTATGTTCGACCTTAGAAAATATCATTATGTATCACATACATACTTTGCGTGAGCTAAAATGGCTGAATATGAAAGAAAGAAGAATTTTACATAGCTTTTGTTTTTATCATAAAGTTGTTACGTCTAAAACTCCATTTTATCTATATTCTAAAATTATATTCGGTAAAACTTTGCATGATCTTTGTGGAGACCGGTGCGATGGCAGGAGGCTGCAGTGAGTCAGTAGCCGAGTGGCGATTGGGGAGAGCAGATCGGAGCATATACGAAAATGTTTAATATGGTTATTTATATAGTCGAGTATTTGAGTATTTATTATAGTTGGTATTTACATAGTAATGTGGACAAATAGTTGTTTGTGTAGTTAACTGTTTAATACAATATGAAGTATTTGGAAAATAAATAGTTTGGATGACAACTAAAACAGTGTGATTTATTGCCTCCGTAGGGTCCCATAATCTTAAAATACTCCTCGTAACAAAATATTTGTCAGATAATTTTAAAAAACTTCAAAAAAACACTTAACAAACTTTTACTAGATAAAAGCTTACTTTTCTAGGTATCCACTCATGCTATTAATTCACAATGGTTATTTGTGACAATTTCATAGTTGTTATTACAGTTTTATTGAAAATAATATTAGCACATAACTTTATAAATGTCACTTTTTCTCATCTTGTGTTTCCGTTTTTGTTTCTACTTCATTTCAATTTGATCAAGAATTTCATTTGTTTTTCTCCTCTTGGCCTTTACATTTCCTTACAATTGTTTATATATTTTGTATTTACATTATTTATAATCTTTACGTATTTCAAGTAATTTCAGAAACTAAATTTGCATTATCAATATTATACTGTTATATCATTATATCCATATTACTTGTATATTATATAATATATATGTATAATATTATTTAATGCGCGTATATGTTTATTATAAATACACGTTTATACATATACCCGTTATGTACATTTTCTTGAGTGATTTAGCACATTATTAATTTAATATCAGTAGTTTCTTGAGATAAATAGAAGGCTGGTATTCTACCGTACTACCGAGCTTCACCCTTTCATTTGTATATACGTATTATTTTTTACTGTATTTTAATTTGTATACACAAAATGAATAAAGACATTGATTAAAATTAAATTTATTATTATTATACAAATAACGTTATGTAGAATTGGATTGAATGTGTATAGCCTGTACCTAAAATTTCCAAATGCTATTTCTCGAAAAAGAAAAAAGAGACATGGTTGTATGAAATCAAGGAGCCCTTTAACCCATAAGATTTTTTAGAGGTACCCACTAGGGATTGCAATTTACCGGAAAATTTAATAACCGGTAAATCGGTAAATAAAAATGTAAATAACCGGTTAACCGGTATTTACCGGTAATTTTTAGAACGAATGATTAATGTGGCGAAAATGGCAATTGTCTTTTTCCATGTACAAAATTATCTAAATTTAACAAAAAACATTTTTATATACGTATAATTAATATAATTAGGCTTTGAGAAATATATTTTTTCCAAATTGAAATTCGCTTACAGTCGATTGAGAAAATTATACAGTTTTGCGAAAGACACATCTAGAGAGTGTAAATCAAAATTTTGTGATTCACTCGCATTATCTTTAGTTGATTATGGTGATGTTGTATATGGAAAGTTATTATCGGCGACAGCAAAAATTCAAAAACTTCAAAATTCATGTATGCTTTATATCTACAGTATCCCATATAGACAACATATATCACCACATCTAAATAAACATAATATATTAAACATGGAAAACCGTAGACGTTTACACGTGCTCACACTTATTTGGCGAATAATTCATAATGACGGACCTCAATACTTAAGAAATAAGTTAATTTCATGTGATCACTTGCATAATACAAGATACATACAAAATGTTTTGGTGCCTCAGCATGAAACTGCGATTTTTCAAAGATCATTTACGAATTTTGCATCTCATCTTTGGATTGAACTTCCAAATGAATATAAACAATATAAATCAAACAAAATTTTTATTAAAGTTGTCAAAAATTACATTTTGGCTGATCAGAAGCAGGAGACTTGATGATGTGTTGTGGATGAGCGTATATTTCTTTTTCTTTTTCCGATATAATTTTATTTACTTTTAACCTTTTTGCTTCGCTTCGCGGGGTCTACCCGTTCCCCTTGTCTGCTCGCATATCTGAGTGCTGCTGTTGTTATTATTGTTATTATTATTATAAACTATAACATTTGTTAGATTATTACAATTCATTACTGAATATTAAAAATAGAATAATTATTAGTTTTTTCTTGAAATTTTAGATTTATATGTATTAATATTTTTTTATAATCTTTTTACAATCTTAGATTTAGATTATTTGTATTTGGGCAAATGGAAGAAGAGGTCTACAGTTCAATTTGTACCATTTTTTACTTTGAGTAAAATAAATGTATTATTATTATTATAATGAACAAACCAAAGGTTTTTTTATCAAAAGGAAAAAATATAAATGAAATAAATTTAAATAAATAATTATTCTGTAAATAACAAAAATTACAAACTTAAACTCAAATAGGGCATTTACTGAATACCTAATCTAAAAATACAATATTTTTTAAAAATAGCCCGTTAAAAGGGCTAGTTTTTCAAAGCTGTATATATTAGTCGTCTGATATTTGTACATAGAATACCACCAACAGAAAATGCCCTTCCTCTATCGATATTGGTAGGTCGATAAGTTAATAAGAATTGGTAATAACATTCTTCTAAATGTTTTCCACGGATATTTGAGGCAGTGAAATATTCAATTTCCTGTCGCAAGATATTGTCAATGTCTCTCTTACTTGTATTTCTTAGAGCTTGCTGTTTGGGTTTTACTTTTTATAATATTATTTATTTATTGTTAAAAGTGCTCAGTGTTGGGACAGTCACTTTATATTTAGTGAATACTTGACACTGACATAAATAGAAACGTTGAATACGTGACATATCGTAAGTTCAGAATTTACCGAAATAACCGGTAAAAAATTTAAATAACCGGTAATTATCGTCATGTGTTTTTTGGCCTGTTTACCGGTTAACCGGTTAACCGGTTAACCGGTAATGCAATCCCTAGTACCCACCCCAGCCCATAGAATAAAACAGCACGTTAAATGTATTTCTCTTTAAACGCCAATAGTAAAATCTCGCTAGTTTAAAATAGCAGGTGATATATGAACGTAAATGCGTAATAAATTGCTCATTAGAAATCGTTCATTTTTACGGATAATTGAATTTTACATTATAAATTCCTCTTCCTGGTATACTAACGTAAAGTACTGTTATTAATCTATGATAATTACGACTTTAATGAAGTTTTTCAAGGTATATAATTACACATTTTTTTCATGTCATCTAATTGTTTGCTTTTATATAATAATAATTACTTTATTATAGTAATAAAGGTGTTTATTTTTCCTTAAAAGTTTGCATATCATTTAGCTGTAGTGAAAGGTGACACGAAATATTAATTTACTTTTCTAAATTCTCACACTCTACTTGATTGTTTTAAGTAATTATGATAACAAAAAAATATGTAACGATATCTAAATTTTATTTTGTCAGTTTGGAACTTGCATAAAAGTATCAACGTTGCATATGTGCATCCTTGCTCCTTCTAGAGAATTTTTGAAATCTGTTCTACTTCAAACGTGTTTTCATTGTGTGAGAACCCAGATACAGAGCCCCAACCAAATTGCCATATACTTCGAATTAGTTACGGTTGGGAAAGTGATGAAAATGCATATGTTACCATAACAAGTAAACTTGAACTTATACGAATGATCATGCGCCTAACAATATGTCAGTTTCCTTGTAAATGTTCTGGGCACAGTTTATATTGCGCAGAAATGTGTAAATGCGAGGACAATAATGAGAAATTCGGAAACATTGACAATCAGACAGTAGTCTAATTATGACTAAGATAATAATTTTTAAGTTTGAGAGCCGTGTTATGCGAATTTTCATTTTTTTTTTATTATTTCTGCTATTTTGATTTATTAATTTTTTGGTTTAGACTTTTCTTTTCGTTTAGACGTTTCCTTATTTATATTTCTCATTTTTGTTGTGTTCTTGAATGCCAAAGATTAAAATAAATGAGGAAATCATGAAAAATAGCTATTTATTTCTCTTTTACTTCATCTCAATATTTTATCTAAGTTTTTTTTATCTAGAAAATTAAATTATATTCTTCATGATAAGCTCAGTAAAAATAAAGATGTACATATAAGATACTAGCTGATGCCCGCGACTTAGTTCGCGTGGAAGACTTCGCCGGCGTGGAATTAAGAACATTGACAACTAACTTATACCTGTAAAGAAGTATTACATATTGAGTACTCCTATAGTACTCGGGAAGTACACTCGAGGAAACCCACTGCTCATCCATGCTTCTCGGGGAAACCCACTGCGCATTAATTGCACTCAAGGAAATTTTCGGCGCATTCATAGTACTCGGAGAAACCCACTCGTTTTCACCCCTTCAAAAATCCCCTTGAAAATCGAAATTTCGTCTTAGTCGTGTATAATAAATTTCAATAAAGAGTATTCTACCAAATTTCATGCTTCTAGGTCTAACCGTTTCCGAAAAGCTTAAAAACCTCCCCGTCCACCCGTTCGGGGATCTCTTTTTGAAAACTGTCGAATACGTGTCTTCGTATTTCCTCAAAAAAGTCCATAGCTCGAGTAATCACGTTTCTGACTTACGCGATTTCAAAAATACGGGTGCACTTTAAAGCATCTATCACCCCCGTTTTCACCCCTTCAAAAAGTAAAAATCGAATTTTCGTCTTACAGATATGTAATAGATTTCAACAAAAAATATTTCTGCCAAATCGCATGCATCTAGATCTAAACGTTTAAAAGGCCTAAAATTTCAACCTTCTTTTTCCCCTCTTAGAGGTCGAATTTGGCAAAATCCCTTCTTAGTGGTTGCCTACATCATTTCAGAAGTCTCTATGCAAAATTTGAAGTTGCTAGACCCAGCAGTTTGAGCTGTCGATAGATCAGTCAGTCAGGATATTCTTTTATATAGATAAATAAATGGCTGATAGTAGAAACTATTAATTCTATAATTAAAGACGTCAGCATCGTCTCCCGAATCTACAAATGCCCACACTAATACCTTCTTCTCCGACAAGGCCTCCTTTCATCTCAGTCTCAGAATATGAAAATTTGGAGTGATGAAAAATCAGTAAACTTTTATGTCGAGCCTTTGTTCGCAGAAAGTTGGTCTTTGGTGTGCCGTTAATAAGAGAAGAATTATTGGTCCAATATTTTTCATGTAACTTTAACCTGACAGAGATAATCATGAAGATAATCTAGTACTCTTCATTAATCAACTTGATGTTAGCTTTTGGTTATTTCCAACAACATGAAGCCCGAGAAAATATTAATTAATAAATGATTATTTCCAGATTGTTTAATAGTGTTAGAGATAGAAAGTTTTCGGAATGAAGTTTTGATAAGTTTTCAATAAAATATTGGAAAGTTTCCAAAGGAAACTTTCCCGGAATTTTGGAAACTTTCAAATATTCAAATAGTTTATTGGAAACTTTTATTTTCATCAAAATTTCGTTCCAGAAACTTTCAAATGGTAAGTTTCTTTTACCCATCTCTGGTGTTAATGCTGTACTACATACTATTTCTTTTTGTAGTCATTTTGGAATATTGGAGATACCTACTCCACTTCTACTCCTATCCCACCGTGGCGTGGATACCAGAACACAAGGAAAATGGCTAATGAACTGGACATGGAAGGCGCGTCTAGAAGCAGAAACTTCTTCCATTATTAAATGGTCACAAAATAAATCTCTGGAATGGTGAAAGAGTTTCTCGTGACAGAAAGAGGCCGACGAGATCATTAAAGAACTATCGTCCAAAATGGAAAACCTACTATGCCATTATAGAAAGATAGTGGTGGATCTTCTAACTGGACACTGTCGGCTTAATTGACTCAGTCTAATGGATCTCGCAGACGACGCAACATGCAGATTATGTCAAAAGGAAGAGGAAACCTTAGGCATGTTCTATGCCACCAAGCTAGACTGATGTAATGGCTTGTAAGAACAATTGTGACTTAATATGACAGATCAACAGAAACCAAATTATGGCAATAAACCATAATTAAAATATAGAATCAAAGTTTAAAGTTTTATTTAATGTTAACATATTGTGTATATGAATAAATAATAATTGGCGAGGAAAGTTGACAATCGGCGTGTAAAGACGCATCGTAAGACGCTCCCGAAATAAGTGGTTAAAACCTCGGTAAACTTAATCAAATTTAAGCCACCGGTGAGCCAAGAAATTTTGCATAACGTGACATGTCATAATAGGAAGAAAAAGTTCATATACAATGAATAAATTAAAAATTACTATTAGTGTTTTTTAAATAGTACCAAACAATAAACTGTAAAGCTGTGCCTTAGTTGACGGTCGACCTAAATAGACCTATCTATATAGGTACCTAAAAGACCCTTTCAAGTGCTTAATTGCGTTAAAGAAAGTAATAAATATTCAGCGTCAAAAGTGAACAACACGTGTTTATAAAGCAAAGCAAGACAGACATATTAAACGTAAAAGTGTAAATAAATAAATAATAAATTTGTGTGTGCAGTGGAAAGTTTTTTAAGTGTACTAAGCCCAAAAAGAAGAGGGAATAAAAAACAGCAATCACAACCAGAAGCCACAGAAAGCTAAGCTATAAACTAATTTATTTTATTTTATTAAATTTAATTACTTTAATAACTTTATCAACTTAATCTCTATTAACCTAATTTATCAACTCAAAACCCAATATTTTAAATAGTATTGAGTAAACCAGAGGCATACTATTAGGTCAATAATACAAATAATAATTAATAGCCAAAACCGAATTTCTTTCAGCCAATCAAGAGAATTACGCATGATAAAAATAGTGATAATAATAACCCGAAAAATCAGTAATGCATCGCTATTAAAGTGTCATTATACAGATCTCCTGAGTGAACCTTCAAGTGTGTTTTTCATAATTACTAAAAATATTCAAACAAATTTAATAAAAATTGAATACGTAGTACTGATCAGTGGCGCACTACTTTTAAAGTATACCTATCTTTCAGGTGAGGTTCTCATAATTGCTAAAAATATTCAAACGAGTTTAATTTGGATTAGACCAGAAATAAATGGGGCACTGTCGGTGTGTAGCGTCCAGACTGAATCCTTATGGCACCTCAATGTAGGTATACGTGATACAGGTTTCTTTCAGGAAAATGGTTTCCAAGAAAATACACACAGAAAAGAGCAATCTTGATACCTAGGGCAGCGGAAACTGAACTCAATAAATAGATCATATCGTGGTAGGCAGAGAGATGACTTATAGTGTTCTGTCACCATGGATACCCATAAAAGCTTGTAAAAGTTAAATACAAAGTGACAACGTATAGAAGTTATATTTAAGTTTGCATAAGTGAAAGTGTTCGTAAAATAATTTATACCTCGGAATATTTTCAGCTTGATAAGAAATATTAGTTAGTATTTAATTAGGTACACAAACCAAAACTTTCCACAGTGCTTCCCTCTAACGCAGTAAATCATAGTTTATATAGTACAGTGAAATCGTATACCTGGATACTTCGCACATATACTCCACATATGGCCTAATGAAAATGGAAACGCGCTGAAAAACCTAGCACACATCTTTGACTTAACAATAAGAAATACATGGAGCAAAAGTCAAACACGCATTGACACCTGGAGCAATGGAAGCTCAATCACACAAATAGACCATACCCTGATAAGCAAAGAGATAAGGGAAAGGATCAAGAAGGTTAAAGCAAAAAGGACAGCAGAAAACCTACTGAAAAAAACGCTAACACTGAACAGGAGCAAACTAAAAATAGGGGAGACCATATTATAGGTGGAATACAACAATCGAGAGGATCATAAACAAACTGGGAAAGAAAAGCGAAGGGAAAAATGAAAAAAAAAACCATGCGTCATATGGCTCTCGCTGCTGACAACAAGCATGACCCAAACCCAACATAGCATCGGAAATCGAGGAATCAGAAAAAGAAGATTCGAAGAAGCAGAAACACAAAAAGAGGAGCATAAACAGTAATAAACACTCCTTATCAAGACACAACATATATTTCACACGGAGATTCAGAAGAGGCAGATACCCAGAACCAAAAACACAAAAAAGGGAGCTTAAACGCTCCCTCACAACACAATGCGGTAACGCATCTCACAAATACCTACACCTCCCATCCAATATTCCTTTACCATGCGCCATGTGGCACTCGCTGCTGGCAACAAGCATGACCTTAGTCCAACCCAGCGTGGACGTAGCAGGCCCAGCTGTATAACTCTGGGCGTGGCAGCAATGCCTACCGCACGCTAGTAAATCAATCAGTCAATCAATGATAATTATTAAATAATAATTTATTATTGTTATTTTAATATCCATGGTGATAATATGTAAATGAGTACGCTACATATACCCCCCCCCCCCTGTAAAAAGAGAAATCAACTTACCAAAGTATCAATATTAAAGATGAGTTTTAAAAAAGAAAAGTCAGATTTGACAGATATCTGACAAAATAGCATGTTGTTCAAGTAAAGAAAAATCATTTATGTGAGATAAAATATCTGCTATGATGTTTTCTTTACCGTGAACATGACGTATGTCATCTGTGAACTGTGCAATATATTCCAAGTGTCGTATTTGACGAGGAGTCCTTTCTGCATAAGTAATAAAATTATATAAAAAAAATATTTAAAAAAAAAGCTTTTATTTGAAAAAACTACTAAAAAGTAAAAATAATTTTTTTAAAATTCATACGCCTAGAAACCAAAAGCTTTAGGGGCGGTCATATAGCGCTATGGCATAGTTCATTTGCTCAATTGACCGCCCCCAAAGCTTTTGGTTTCCAGGTGTATGAAATTTAAATTTTTTTTTTTTACTTTTTAGTAGTTTTTTCAAATACCTAAAAGCTTTTTCTTAAAAATATTTTTTTTATATAATTTAATTTTTTACTTTTTAGTCTACGTATTTTACAGACAACGGCCATCCACCCCTTCCCTCTCCCGTCTTCTCACCTATCTAACACTACTTCCCACTTCTTCCCACCCCTTTCCCACCTCTTCCCACCCGTTCCCCTGCCTATTCCCATCCCTCCCCACCTCTTCCCATCCCTTCCTACCCTTTTTCCACCCATTTTCCACCTCTTACCACCCCTTCCCCACCTCATCCCACCCCTTTCCCACCTCTTCCCATTAATTCCCACCCCTTTCCCACCTCTCTCCACCTCTTCCCACCCCTTCCCCATCTTTTCCACCTCTCCCACGTTCGCCATATTGAATTTAGAATGACGTCACATACTTTATCGTATTTTACTATCGTTATTTTACCTTTCATTTGATACCCATATCAAGGGGGTTGTGACTAAAAAGCCGATCCGCCATCTTGGGACGTCCGCCATATTGGATTTACAATGACGCCACATTGTTTATCGTATTTTACTCGTCAAACCCTTTCATTTGATACCGATATCAAAGGGGTTGTGACTAAAAAGCCGATCCGCCATCTTGGGACGTCCGCCATATTGGATTTAGAATGACGTCACATTGTTTATCGTATTTTACCCGTTAGACCCTTTCATTTGAGACCCATATCAAGGGGGTTGTGACTAAAAAGCCGATCCGCCATCTTGGGACGTCCGCCATATTGGATTTAGACCGATAATGGCTATACTATGTTGCATTGTCATCGGACTTATTCACGTGTGCCAAATTTCAAAGCGCTAGCTTAATTAGAACTAGTCGAAATTCAGCTTGCAAGATTTGACCTAAACTAACAAACACACATACAAACATTGCAAGTTAAATAAAAGCTTTTAAAAAGAGCTTTTGTTGATGGTTTATGGTCAGTGAGACAAATAAACGTACGATCTTTTAAAATATATTTTTCTACTCCCATTCTTTAATTCGTTTATTAGACATTCCCTACCTGTACTTTAATGAGATTCATTAAAACATAGATTTTATTCAACAGACAGTCGAGCTGCCCAATGACAGGGTGACACAAAGTACCAAAAAAAAAGGAAATAATTACAAATTGCAGAACGCATGTTCTATAAAGCCTAAATATGGTACTAACCTATACTTAACATTTGATCTAAAACTAAAAAACTAAATAAATAAAAACAGAGTAATCAAAACATATTACATTTGAAAAGGAGACATTTAAATGAATGCAATTATGAAATTAAACAACTACGACACTATCGACTCAAGTACTTTTTCAGACGTGATTTAAAAGACCCGAAACTTGGTGGTATATATCTAATTCGTATAACAAGAAGATATATTATTGTATACAGAGGAACATCGTATAAGTGGAGAATTTGACAGGAAATTTGTATTATAACGCTTCGTTATTAATGTGTTTCTAATTCTACATAAATATGGATTGCAATTTAAGTTAAAATAGTTTACACAAAATGGAGAATCAATCATATTATTAAAAAAATTATAAACAAAACAAATATCAAAGTAAACCCTTCTAGATGACAAGGAATGTAAATTATAAAAAGTTAAATTATTCTCCACACACAGCAAAAGGAGATTCTTAACAAGCACATATCACATTCCTCTAAGTATACGGGATGTACTTAGTATATGCAAATAAGGTTCAAATTGTCTGCAAAACAGATGTCATTTGTCTCACCCCTGCGGATCCTATATACGTACTTAGCAGCTACCTGTGAATAAAATATATTATATTTAGGTACATTACATATGTATTATGTATGTCCAAAATATATACGCACGTTTTTATACCATTATATGTATGTATATACGCGCATGTACATGCATAAAACATCCAGATATAAATGTACCCCTGATTTACATGTGGAGGTATATACAGCATAAGGACATACTTGACAAGTACATATAAGGTATATTACGAGTAATCAGTCGCCATTAGGCAGCTCTGAGAAGTGTCGCACTGTCACACACACTCAAAGAAACATTATGTTTTGATTGTATAAAATAAACACCCGGGACAGTGCGTCCAAGTTATTCGCATTAGTGCTGTAGTGCAATGGAGGAACTGCCTTGCTGATTACGGTAACCCCCATGCTTTCTGCTTTGTAGTGTGTGCCTATGCATAGGACTCTCCATCGGTTGTAGCTTACCCTGAATTGACTTATTTGGGAAAAATAACATGCTCTGAGGCTAGCATTGGTTTGAGATTGTTGTTAGTATGCTTTCTATTTGCCAATGTTGTCTATTCGATAAAGTTAGTTCGATGTAAAGCTGCAGTCTTGCAAATTAAATCGATGGTGGCATCTAGCGGAATATAGGTGTAACTTCCAATAGTTCAAACTAACAGCCATTATATACATACAAAATATATACATACAAGTATGTCCTAACTATATAGGTGGTAGGCATATGCGGAATATATGCATATTTGTATATAGTAGGTATATACGTATTAAATATATACAGAGAAGTATGTCTTTGGTATATATGTTTTAGGTATATACAAAATATATACTTGTTGGTATGTACTGGGTACGTACATATGAAACATATACATAATGGCAGGTCGTATGTATATACATAGACAGATATTCATATACTAGCATATCGTAGGTATATGCAACAAAATAAAAATACATGTGTATATTACAGGTACATACAGAATCGAATATACCCTCATGTATATTTTATAGACATACCATTCTAATACGGTATATATTTTTCATATTATGGACCTAAACGGTATATACTATACATATCATGTCGAATGCTATATGGACTCATACGAGAAATAGTACCTGTGTCTATTAAACCTATAATTCAATGTATTAATAAGTTTCTTTTGAACTTTTTCTATTCTAGAAATGTATTTGTGGTACATTGGATTCCATATGGTTGAGGCATATTCTATGATTGGTAGAATCTTTGTTTCTGTTTCCATTAAGATACCAAGTTTATAACCAATAGAAACGCGACAGGCAGCAATATTCTGTCAATATCAACTATTGCCTTGAACATCTGACAGATCTAAAATTTATCAATTTTGAGTCATTTGTCATGTCATGTTTACCTAGCAATTTCAGAAATAAAGTGTTGATTTTCTTTTTCGTTATGACTGGTCGTAGAAAAAATAGTGTATGCAACTCACATTTAATGGCAATTAAGACACTTGCACTCGCACTCTTAATAGCTATCATTAAATGGTCGTCACATAATATACTATTAAATTGTTTAATTGATATACATAATGGCAGCAATTCCTTGTCAAAAGTAGAATACTTTTTGAGAATTATGTAATCTGTGAGAGAAAAATGCTAAAAGAATAAACAAGTCTCCAATTTTTTGTTCTAAAGCTGCATGGATATATTTGAGCAATCCACAGATAATCTTTGCTGTAGTTAAAGCGAGACAAGATTGTTGCATTTACTAAAGCGTGTTTAGCTTTTAAAGAACTATCAGTACATCTGGTTGGCCAGGAGTCTATAACTTTAATTTTATTGCGGACTAACTCAGTACTGAAGGAATGTAAAGGGGTTAAAATGTTGGCAAAGTCATTCCTATAAATCGCTGAAGTTGTTTGAGAGTTACAAATTTGGGAAAATTATTAATAACGTCAATGCGGTTATCGGTAGGTGAAATGCCGTTAGCAGAAACATGATGTCCAAGAAAATCAAAAGACCTTTTACCAAAAACGCATTTTGATGGTTTAATATTAATTCCGTAAGAGTCAAGGCGCTCAAAAATTGACGTAAATGCAATACTGTAATAAATGTATGTGGTTTGCTCTGCATAGTCAATTTGACGGCGTTCTTTTGCATATTCATTAATACTCTAATTAACGTAGTAAGCGGCTGAATTTCTCCTCTCTTAATATATTTTGCACGAGAAACACGAGCCTCTTTCAAAAAAACTTTATGTAATTGCAAATCAAACAGTAATTATTTATTTATCTGCCTGGAATGTGGAGAAATTAATGAAGTGTTGAGATACCTCGATAGCTAAAACTTTCATCGTTATCAGAATCATGTCCAGATCTTATCTCTACATAAAATCTTGTAAATTGCTTCAAATAATAATAAATATTTAATGCATTGTTTTGCATTGTAACATAACATTCTGTTAATTTTGAGATGAAAGTAGGCAAGGAGTGGTTTAGTTATTAAAACGAAATAATTACTGCGTGTAACTAAAATCAATTCCATATTTGTTTAATTATAATTGAACTGAGTTTTGTGTATGAAATTTGATATGAATAATCGGATAATAAAACAGTATAAAAAACACGATGCACATAGCAAAATTTCAATAGGAAATATTTTACCATGCTATTTTAGATATTTGATAATTTCAGTATGTTATGAAATTAATTTCTGTATACATTTTCTTTCTGCGATAATTATTGAAAATTTTTGTCAATTTATAAAATACTGTCTAACTGGCTACTGTAAGCCAATCAACTAATGAAGCTTTCTCCATGTGGCGAATTTTTCCAAATAATGATATACTTTTAAAAGCTTAGTTCATGAAAGTAACGTGATAATTTAATGATAAAATCGATTGGCATTAACGTATATTCGGTAAAATATTCATATTTTTAGCCAAATAATCTGCTTTCTCTGTGATGCGGATTTTTACAACAACACACATATTTATTAATATTAAGTAAAATGCAACGTATTTCCGACAATAGTCTCGGAGCTAGCCAGAGAGGTTGACAGTTGAAAATCTAGACGGAAGGGAGTCGAATTAACTTAACAAGATTAGTTGGATAAAACCAAAACTTCTTCCATCGGAGGACGAATTAAAGTAGGTCGTAACGTTAGAACATCCAAATGGATTAATAAAACTTATATACTAACTAGCTACTGCCCGCGACTTCGTTCGCATGGAAGACTTCTTGCGTGTGAAATTAAGAATATTGATATACTAACTTATGCCTACAAAGAAGTACTACATACTCACTGAGTATTCCTATAGTACTCAGGGAGGGAACGCACTGCGCATCCATGGTACTCGGGGAAACCCACTTCGCATTCATTGTACTCGAGGAAATCCGCTGCACATCGATTGTACTCGGAAAAACCCACTGCGCATCCATTGTACTAGAGGAAACCCACTGCGCATCCATAGTACTCAGGGAAACCCACTACGCATCCACAGTACTCGGAGATACCCACTGCGCATCGCAATTTGATAGTAATTCATTATTCCATGTTTGTGTTAGAGGAGTTAAACGAAAAAATAATTATTTTAATCGACAATAAAGCACATGGATGGGTATGTGTCAAATTTCATGTTTAAAAACATCCCTCTTCCCGTTCACCCTTTGGGAGTCTCTTTTTGAAAATCGTCGAATACGTGTCTCCTTATTTTCTTAGAAGAGCCAGTCGCTGGAATATCACGTTTCTAATTTACGCGATTTCAGAGATACGGGTGCCCTTTAGACCATCTACCATCCCCGTTTTCACCCCTTCAGAAAGTGAAAATCGAAATTTTCTCTATCTCGTGTCTAATAGGTTCCAATAAAGAGTATTTCTGCCAAATTTCACGCTTCTAGATTTAACCGTTTCCGAAAAAAACCGCCCCCTCCCCGTTCACTCTTTCGGGGGTCTCTTTTTGAAAACCGCCGAATACGTGTCTCCTTATTTCCTCAGAAGAGCCCGTAGCTGGAATACAACGTTTCTGACTTACACGATTTCAGAGATTAAGGGTACCCTTCAGACCATCTACCACCCCCGTTTTCACCCGTTCAAAAAGTGAAAATGGAAATTTCGTCTTACTCGTGTCTAATAGATTCCAATAAGGAGTATTTCTGCCAAATTTCATGCTTCTGGGTCTAACCTCCCCCTCAACGTTCACACTTTCGGAAGTCTCTTTTTGAAAACCGTCGAATACGTGTCTTCTTATTTCCTCAAAAGAGTCCATCGCGCATCGCTCGAATAATCACGTCTTTGATTTACGCGATTTCAAAAATACGGGTGCGCTTTAAATCATCTACCACCCCCGTTTTCACTAAAAAATATTTTTGCCAAAAACGCATCTAGATTTAGCCGTTTCCGAAAAAGCCTAAAATTTCAACCCCCTTTTTCACCTTCCTGGGTGGTCAAATTTCGAAAAATCCCTTCTTAGTGGTTGCCTACGTCACTTGAGGAACCTCTATGCAAAATTTTGAAGCTTCTAGGCCCGGCAGTTTGAGCTGTGCGTTGATAGATCAGTCAGTCAGTTAGTGAGTCAGTCAGGGTATTCTTTTTTATATATAGATAAAAGATAGCGTACACTAAATTTCAGTTTGGTTATGCATTAAAAAGAACTAAAAAAAAAAAAACCTTCCAAGGTTTTGTACATCTTGTAACAATTTTTTTCTCATGCTTTCTCTCTTTCCGAATTTGCATGAAAAAGTTTTTTTCAGCTCTATTAGATATTGATCTATTGGTTGCTACTCCAGTTTTTGTGGTTTAAAAATGTGTCTTGTAAGCCAGATTCTTACGAGGATTGAAATGATTTTAGAATTTATTGAGGAGAATATTAACAGTGTCTTTTTTGCCTTCAGCAAAGTCGAATGAGTTGAAAATTTCCATCCCTTCTTGTCAGAAGCTGGGCACATTGAGTTGTTTCTTCTTTTTTACAAATTTCACTTTCCATTAAATAAGTTTTAAATCTTTGGCTTCAAAATTTACAGCTTCCATTTATTAAATTACCAATTATACCTATTTGATTTAATCAAACTATCAGGATATGATGATTCACATTTATATATTTTTTAAAGTGCTGCTTAATATAAGGTTTGTGCGGTTGGTCTCTATTTTTCAAGATATACTTCGATTTTCTTAGTTAGTTCTCAGAATCATGTCTTGTTTATTATGAACTCTTTCATTATGACCCTCTTTATTATGACCCCCTTTAATATAATTCCGTTCATTCTGACTTTCTTCGTTATGGCTCACTCTGTTTTAGACTTTATGCAATATTTTATAAATATTAATAGACCATTTTTCTGCTAATATTCTCTCTATTAAATTGTTTATTGAATTTGTTTCTTACTTCTGTACGATTTATAATTGTCTTTTATTCTCATGGTGTCACCGGAAGCTAAAATACCAAATTAAAATACAGTAATATTGTATGCAGTTATGAGATGTTCCAACAATTTAAGATGAACTCTCAGTGATTGTAGCTTTCTATACATTTTTTCTGTCAACTATTATTGATATTAAGAGCTACGTTGAGAAGTTTATTGATTTATAAGGAAGTGCTAAGAGGGACGCATCTGTTGTTATTATTGCTTTTGGCTATTGTCGAACAATATAGTTAGATAAATCTCTTGACGTTAAGTCTACAGTCAATATAAGAGTCGATATCTTAAATGGCTAATCGTAAAAAACAATTAATTGCCTTTTTCATTTTATTAACTTCCTTACATCTATAACCACTTGACTGAGGGTCATTGTTCGTTCTACAAACCAGTGACAGGTTAGTAAGTTGTTTGCCCCTCAAGTTTTATACCGAGAAGGACCAAAGTTACAATGTCCGAATGCTTCCATGTGTGCCTGCTGTCAGGATCTGTTAGTCTTCTCCTAGCAGATTCCATTTTCCGGTATCAATAGAAACATGTAATAATATTTGTAGAATTGGTGATTCAAATTAAATTCCGTTTTGGCAACTCGTACTACCTGAGGTCACGATGGGGATACTTTGCCTCGTATCAAGATTTATCCGCATTGGACACCTTAGCATAGTCGTTCTCGTAGAGTTTCAAATAATTTTACATTACTTACAATGAATTCTCCTGTTTGGCGATTAGTTATAAATTCGTAATATTGTAATATTAACAACCCACCTAAATAAATTGTAGTGGAGTCGATTTGATTTAGTCAAGAAAATAGCGAGGTTGGGAAATTTTTTAAGATGGATGCAGACCCAGCGGAAATTGTTCGTCATGACGAGTATAACAAAACCCTAAAATCTTGATTTCCAGAAAGGGGTGGAACAGTGTTTTTTTGGCCGAAAAGGGATTTTTTGGATATTTTAAGAGTCAAATTTGCAGTTTTAATATTATTTTGACCACTTAAACAATTAGTTAAGGATCGAAAATAGTATCCTTTTATTCTTAATGTAGTAGGAACCTACAGTGACCACCCCCCCCCCCCTCCTGATATAGATATATATATATATATATATATATATATACGAAAATAATTGAAAAAATTAAATTTCGGCTATCTTAATCAGATCTCAACCGATTTGGCTGAAATCTTGATCACACAATAACTGTTTACCAGATTTCAGCGAATAATATTGAATAGTTTGGCTCAAATTGCAGTTTTAGTCAAATTTTCTGAAATTTTTAAATTGAAATATCTCCGGACCTAAAAGTTGGATCAAATTTTGCTTTGTGGAAAAAGGTAGGTTATTTTATATTCTTTTACATGATATAAGTCAAGATTCACTTTTTTTGCATTCGGCCGTTTTTTAGTCATTTGTACTAGATATACGCTGGCTGCCACAGGCTAGTGGCTCCCCCCTATATTTCCTTTATTTTTTTACTTATCCATTTAAAATTCGGGGTGCATAAACTACCTAAAAATGCATTCTTCTAAAACTGCTGCATACCGGAAACTGGTGAAACTTTAAATTTTTATTTTTTCTATAATAGGAAGGCACACAACAATTGCTTGGCATTTTTAAAGAAGTAGTAAACAAATATGCACAGAAAATGAGGTTATGTTGCAGTACCCAAACGCGACTCTGACGCCGCCTACATGCATTCGGTCTATTGCCGCCACATTTCTTACCATAGCCAACTTGACTTAAAGCAATAAAATGGTTTTCAGCAGCCATTTTAAAAAGGAATGCCATCTTGCTATACATACTTGAAAAGAGAAATTTAAGGAGAATGAAACAGAAGAAAAAATATACATTTAAAATAACGAAGTAGATGTCACTTCCGTTGAAATCGGAAGTGGAAAAAATTTCTTGCTGATGCTAAAAACATACATTATATACGTCTACCAAATTTCAAAATAATATCTTTTTAAATAAACATGCTACGGGGTATTACATATCTCCTGTGTCACCCGGTATATATCTATATCTGATCTCCACCAAATTTAAACTGGAAGTTTCTTTAATATTGAGAATAAAAAGATACCATTTTCGTTCCTTAACTAATTGTTTAAGTGGTCAAAATAAAATTAAAATGTCCAAAAAATCCCTTTTCGGCCAAAAAAACACGGAAATCAAGATTTTAGGGTTTTGTTATACCCGTCATGACAAACAATTTCCGCAGGGTCTGCATCCATCTTAAAAAATTTCCCAACCCTTTCCTAAACCGACTCCACTATTGAGAATAATAAAATTAAGCGAAGTGATTCTTAAATTACTTACAAAAGAGTAGTCATGTAGTTTCTTTCTCTGATTTAAGGATTTCGATCCACCGCCACACAGTGTGGCAAAACGGGCAAAACTCGCCCTGAGAGTCAACTTTTGAGTTATCAACGTTTTTTTTTTTAATACTTGCAAAGTAGTCTGGAGTAGTGAGTCACTGCCGCATTGAGAATTTTATTTTTTTTTACCCCCTTTAATAATAGTATGGGGGATGATAGTGGGAAAAAAAAATTGAGCCTTTAGATTCTCGTACATGCCCTAAATTCCAATTTTATGGACTCCTACTTGCTTGCTTTACCTATTTACCTTCATTTACCCTTTATTTACCCCCATTTACCCCGAACGCTTCAACGGAATTTGATCAAAATATAATCTAGTTCCATATCTCGTTATGAACATAAGTGTACCAAATTTCAAGTCAATATAATAAACGGTTCCAAAGTAAACGTGCGCACAAAAAAAGTTACAGACAGGCAGGCAGACAGAATTTTCTTTTTTTTTTCAAACTTAAAATCTCGACTATTCAGGACATTCTAAGCCTATTTCAACAAAAAATAAATAAAAATTTTTTTTGCGTTATTATACTTTCACTCCACTACGTGGATGTGGAAGTAAAAGCAAGTATTAAAAAAAAAACGTTGATAGCTCAAAAATGACTCTCAGAGCGATTTTTGACCGTTTTGTCACACTGTGGCGCCGCAGCCAGGAATTTTTCCTTGTTTTAGAAGATGTTTTCCAGGCTTAGGTACCTCTCTCCAGATGTTCTCCTTATTCCTCCGGCTTCGGACGCTTTTCGACTAATTAGGCTCCCGAACTATGCGTTTCTCAGATTCACCAAGACCGTGCCATTTGTTATATTTGCTTTTGTGTTAAAGATTTTTTTTTAAATATTTATTTTGAAAATAGACCGTGTTTAATATAAATGTGAGTATTAAACTCACGTCGCAAAATAGAAAAATGGTGAATATAAAATAAATAGAATTGAAAAGAAAACAGGATTCCACTGAAGGTTTCTAAAATTTATTTTCAATACGTTGTAACGGTCAACTTTTTTAAGTATTCGTAAATTTCCATTAAAATCCTTTTAATTATATTATTTTGTATCTGTATTACAAAAATTATTCAATTTCTTAGTTTTATCAAAAAAATTAAACGCCGACCCCGTCGGACCTTTTTATTGTTTACAACTCAGCAATCTAAACATTCTAGATTTGCTCGGTAAATAATGAGTTAGCCTTCCAGAAATTACATAAAAAATACGCGGTTAAAATGGTCGCATGGAAACTGTTCCGCCAATCAGCAAGTGCGAATATGACATCGTGTCTACCGACCCTCGGAAGATAAGGCGTGCGTATAAAATCCACAAACTAATGTCCGAGAGGGACTTCAACACCTTTCGAGTCGGCCTTTGGGCTAGCCAAGTAGTCAATATTATGGCTGGAATTTGAACCATTTAAGTGTTTAGTTAGTATTGAGATTTAACTTCTTCGCGTTGTTGAGAAGTTAACATTCAAATTTGTTCAGTATGAATATCCTGAATTTAATAGATATAGTGCTAGCTGTTTTAAGTGCAGTAATAAGAAAGCTACGTTTAAAGTTAGTGTTAAATATACCTATATACCCATTTTTGATATAAGTATACAGTTCCTGAGGTTACAGCTGGTACCAACTTACAAATTTGAGCTTGTAACTCATAGTAGTGCCTTCGTCCCGTTTTCCGATGTTCTGTAAGTACTTTATATTCCTATTTTGTGTTTACTGGCCACTGGTACAGCCCTTGGCGAAATTCCATTAACTTTCCTTTACATCGTGACAAGGGATGTAAAATTTCACGAAATATATTTCATGAAATATTTCACACTATGTGAAATATTCCAAATATGGCTTTCTCTCGTCAAATTCGCTGTTTACTGTTTATTGCCTTGTTTTCTATGAAACTATCTCAAAATATAAGTATGTTAAAAAACTCCAATAATCCAGGATCCAAGTAATATTAATTATGTTGGATTTTATACAGTGGCGGTCTGGGTGTCTAGGGCTTAGTCGGCCAAAATTTTTTTTGATGAGCGGGGGGGAAATCCGAAAAAAATTTTTTTCGTCCCAAAATGGCCCCTCATTAGACGCGACCCTAGGGCCCAGTCGGCATTTGCCGACTAGCCGACCTAGCCAGACCGCCACTGCCTGAATTACTTATAAAAGTCAGACTGTGAATACGTACATCAGTATTTTTGAAGTATGATCCCAGTAAAAATATTTAAGTTTCAAGAACAGAATTTTTGACTTAAAACATTTAAAAAAAATGATAACCAGGTCAACCAAAACACTGACAGGATCATTTCAATCTGACATACATAACAGTGAAATTACGGTGTGTGGTTAATTAGTGTTTTTATGTTAACTTGAACATCTAGAGACTTTTAGATTTTTGCCGGGTTCCCCTCGAGAAGAGGGAAACAGCATGCACATTCTTAAAAAATCTCAATCACGATGCAATCGATGTATTGCTAAATTTAAAGTAAATACTTCCCTTTCTCTAAGTCTAATGAAATATATCCGGCTTAAAAACAAAGTATTGTGAAACTGTGATTTTTTTTTGTTTGCGGTCAAATTGAGATAAAATTTACTTACATAAAATATTCATGATTGTACGCATAATTTCGTTCCAATACGTATATATAAACAAGTTACGGTTTTTAAGATTTAACTTGTAACAGTTGATATTTCTATTTTTACGTGAACTGTAAGAATTTTAGTAAAAATTTAGCTCTTTTACTTTTCGTGACTTCAGTGAGAAAATATAACAATAAGAAAATAATGTGAAGTAATAGTATTTTTTAAATGATTTTAATTAAGATGTTTGTTCCGAATCTTCCACAGATTCGGAACAAACATAACAATTTAAAATTTCTTCCAGTACTTGTTTTTATACCTATACTACTTTGCAGAAATACAAGCAACATTAAATTTGTTAAAGGGTATCGCCAATTATAATCCGATCAGTAATTCAGGGAAGTAATGGAACGTTGCTGCAATAGGTGTTTGTCGAGTCACATACATTTTGCTGATAAATTATGTAATATTATGAATATTGACCACTTTTCTGTGACAAATTTTCGATATTTTAATACAGCTTTATTATTTTTATTAATTTATTAATAGAAATGCAGATCTGAAGACTAGTACCCACTAAGCACGAAACGTTTCGAAACAGTTGTAATTTGGAAGAAATGAAACATTTTCTAGAAACATATCTGTTATATTTCTGAATTATCGATTTTCGCTGGCGAATATCGCGCAAAATATAACACATAGGAAGAAAATGAATATAAACATTCTTGTGGGAAATTTAATTACGTTTAATTTTGCATAGATTACCTTTTTTCGTACGACGCATCGTTTCCGAGTTATAAGCGATGAATCGAAAAAAGAAACCTTTCACCCCCCTCTCCTACTAAAGCGGCGCACAGTGGAAAAAAAAACCTTTTTTGGACAAAAATCTGCCTACAAGTCGAATCTTAATCAATTTTGATCTACCTTGGCTTAAAATGTAGGTTATTGGCTACACTTTCAGAGTATACTGCCTAAATTGCAAACCCCGATTTCCTAACCTCAAAAAATGTATCAAATATGACTCATTTTTCTCTATTTCTACAAGTCAAATCTTGATCGATTTTGACAATCCTGGGCTTAAAATGCAGATTATTAGCTACCCTTCCAGTGTATACTGCCTAAATCATGAACCCCGATTTCCTAACCCCAAAAAATGTATCAAATACGAGAGTAATCACTTTTTTCCATTTCTACAAGTCAAATCTTGATCAATTTTGACAATTTTGGGCTTAAAATGCAGGTTATAGCTACCCTTTCAGCGTATACTGCCTAAATTATGAACCCCAGGATAGTCAAAATTGATCAAGATTTGACTAGAAATAGAAAAAAGTGATTACTCTCATATTTGATACGTTTTTTGAGGTTAGGAAATCGGGGTTTGGAATTTAGGCAGTATACTCTGAAAGTGTAGCCAATAACCTACATTTTAAGCCAAGGTAGATCGAAATTGATTAAGATTTGACTTGTAGGCAGATTTTTGTCCAAAAAAGGGTCTTTTTTCCACTGTGCGGCGGGGCTAGGGTCGGGGACTTTTAGTATGTTTACCTCCTGACTACCCCCAACACATTACTGAATAGGAAAATTCTCCCCTCCAAAATGTTCTCCACAACTCTTTCATTGACTGGACTAACTTGATTTTATGAAGTTGATATTTTACTTTATGGAGGAATAAGATATACTTTTGTTATATATTTTTATAGTGTATGTTTTTTTAAAATATTTACAGTTTACAAATATTTAAAAATGTTTCTAATACATGTTTTGTTTTGCATCTATTGGATAATTTTATTTATTTGTAGACATTTAAATGCCAAGGAAAGATTGATGGGAGCGCTAGCCCAGCGAAGATAAGTAAAGAAGACACCAAAAAGTTAAAAAAAAAATTGAACCGCCTTCCAAAAAGGTCGCTAAAAATTATGAAATAAAATTGTACCGTCGCCCAGTTAATTGAACCTTATTACCTGATATTGTTATTGAAGTCGCCTAAAAATATATTTCAATTCATTATTGTTTATTTTTACACCCTCATTGAAACGTTTCTTAGGTAGGACATCTTGAGTTTCTGCAATGAGTCTAGAACGTTTCTGTCGTGCTTCTAGAAACGTTTCATGTTTCAGTACATGCATTTCAGAAACATTTCCGGAACAGAAAAATGTTTAGTGGGTAGTACTCAGGCCTGTGGGTCCATTGTATAAATTATAGTGGATAAAAACATAATAAATATATGTTTACCACCAGTGTCTGTATGTTTATGGATTTTTGTGTATTTCTTATTTATCTTTTTATATTACTTATATTTCTGAACTGAACTGTACTTGATGCCATACAAAATGCCGCGAGCCGCGCGCCACTGTAATATCATTGTTAAACACAACAAAAACGGGGGACCCTTAAGTGCGTTTAAATATTTTAATATATCACGGGTATAAAATCAATCAGTAGGTAAGGTACTTTCCTCTAACATTTTCTCTTTTGGTTTCTACTTTCTTTGCCTAGATAAGTCTAGCGTTGGTACCTACTTAGTCTATGTTGCCATGAATGAAAGTAAAGATATGGAAAATATATTTAAAACTAATTATTTAATAATGCAAATCTTCAGATTTACTATCTGTTTATAGTTTATGGTCACATATAAAAATCTAAATTGACTCAATAGAAATATGAAAGAAATAAACGTTTAGTTACAATTTCTAATTTAAAAGTATTTAATTTTTTGTTTTATGTTTAGTGGCTACCCAATGGAGTAGCCAAGAGTTGACTTTATCTTAAAAACACAAACATAAATTTCACTAGTTGTTAAATCAGACGTGAGTGCTAGATGACGATTACACGCAAGGCACGTTGCAACTAATATCTCAGTTAATGCAGGTTCATTTTCATTATTCAATTTATTTAATTACGTTCATTCACAGACCTTGCATCTTACGTGTAAGTATCTGCTTAGACGTTATAACGTGGTCAATTCTTAAATGAAATTTCTTTATAAAAGTTCTCAAAAAGGGAGAAATAGCATAGCCCGGCTAAAAACTATATTTTAAAGGTAAAAATAAGCAAAAGTGAATCTATTAATTTAAATCAAGAGCCTAGCTTATTACGTCAAAGAAAAAAAATAAATCCCTGTCTGGAATATAATAAGGTAAAATTCGTAAATAAAGACTTTTGAAATAAAAAATAACTAATTAACAATAAAAATATTTTTTATAAATATAAAAGGTATGGTAGAGCAATTGACAAATCAGGGTGTGGACAACTAAACTTGTGCCTGGATTACGTTTACAAAAATCAAACAGAATGAAAATGTATACAGCATCGGAAAGTGTTTCTTTTGGGTACGGAAGTAAGAGCAAGCGAGAGCAGCAACTCTTGAAGGGGTGTGTCACTGTTTGCTTCTGCTAGAGTACTGGTAGAAGTCCTTATTGTGGGCGGTCGGTTAATACCGCAATACCAAACGAAGGACTTTCCGATACTGTAGAGAGACAGACAGATGCATAATATACTAAAAAGGTAAATGGATACGGTAACGTACAAAGATAAAACCATAATTATTCACAAAAGGGCACAATGCACAAAAACTACTGTAAATATTGCAAACAGATAAATATCTAAATTATTAAGTGATTAGTTGGTCAACATAGTTCTTATTAAATTAATGGATTAAACGACATTTTACGTATAAACAAATTTTGATAGTTTGTATCAAACAAATCTCTAAGCGTAAATAAAGGTAATACATACAAAATTAAATATATACAAGGTACATACAAAAACGAAACGTACAGAAAATTATTTACAACTGTTAAATTCGAAATTTTATTAAGAGCGTCTTCAAAGAACGGGACTAGCACTCGCGGTAACAACGAGATGCCGCACAAAGCACTGAAAGTCGAACCAAATAGGCGTCTTTGGTCACGATTAGGGATGTAAATGGAAATATTTCATTTTGACATTTAGTTAAATTTCTAAATATTACTGAAATATTTCACTTTTTCGATTATATTTCGAAATATTGAATATGGAAATATATTTAAATCTCGAAATATTTCAGTAATATTGCCCCGAAATATTTCACTTTGAAAAATATATTTTTCAATACATAAAATAGTGTTTTAAATGGTGTTTTATGTTTAACCCCGACCCGATTCAGCAGTTCAATCTTTATTTCATTGTGCAATAGTGCCAATAGTGAATGTGCTGTGTGTATGCTTGTCGCACCTCGCCGTGAATATTTTGATCATTTAAGAAGAAGATAGTTACTTATTAGGGGCGTGCGTAGATGCGTCTTCACTGTGTATTTATCCTCGATACTCCAGTGAAGCAACGTGCAGCGTGGTTAGTACTTGGATGGGTGACCCATCTTGGGAAACACAGCGATCTCGTCCCACCATCTAGTGGCTTGTATATCAGTGTAAACGCGGAAGCTATGTAATTTCAAGACGAGGATTACGTAGTGGATATACCATCCTTCGGAGGGGATGTAAAGCAGGCGGTCCCTTGTCTATTAAATGTTAGCAAGTAAAAGGTCCCTACTCTTCTTACGAGAAGAGGTTCGGCAAAATTTCCAGCTAGGGGGTAGCTCATCTCCTGGTGTCGGTGATAGGCCCTGATAGCGGAAATAGGCCGATGTTAAATAAATAGATAAAAAAAAAATAGTTACTTATTTAAAATAAGTTAAGGTTTTTCTCATTTATTTCATAATAATTAAATTAGTCGTTGATATTTCCAATTTGGGATATTATTTACAGTGGCGATCCTGGTCATAAATTCATAAAAGGACCCCAGTCCTTATTCCAGTGGCGTGGTGACTGGCGAGTCGACGATTTAATAACTCAGTTTATGACCGAGCTTTCGAACTACAGAACGAAATCGGATTACTTTGGGGATGAAGAAATCTGGGATACTGCAAATGTTTTACAGCCATTTGTTTGGTGGAAATCGTACCGAGTTATTTAAAGTGGCAGTTAGAGAACTTGATCTACCACCTACTTCAGAGGCTGTAGAAAGATCGTTTAGTATCCATTCAAACGTTCATACCAAGAGCAGAAATAGACTAAAAACTAAAAAGGCCAACAAACTGGCATATATAAAGTGTAGTTTAGACCTGCTAAAACGAAAAAAAAAACAAACTCTGCTTTCACAGAAAAAAATTCGTCTACAACTACAAGTGGTGAAGGAGAAGAAAGAGACGTTGTTCAATTATTTGAAGTTGATGATTTAGAAGAACTAGAAGACGAGCGTACTACCTCTCACAACGCATTAGAGAAAAAACCACCATTCAACCAAATACTGATGAAATATTAGGTACTTTTTAACAAAATGAATCAAGTTTGCTGTTGCTGCTGTCGTCTCCTGCCCACCCCAGAAACCGTCTTTTCTCAGGTCTCCAACGAACGCCTCTGTATTTTCCTTGTTGATGCTGTGTTGATTTTAACAGGGTTCCGGTTCGTTGATAGATGCTAGCATGAAACGGGATGGAATAATCTATGTTGTTTTGTATATAGTCCGGTACTTTCGTTCCTTTTTTGCTTTCTCTTTCTTCCTCCAGTTTATCTCTCCATTGTTGCTGTGGTATGGCTCTTCTCGTGTATGTGTTATCATTTCTTCTGTATCCCCCCGCTTTGACGCCCCTGGCTCGTTCCCCCATTTCTGTGCCTACCATGTGATCTTTCGTTCCTACGTTCTGTCTTCGATCCATCATTCTTGTGTATAGATACCATTTCCTAGGAAAATCTGTGCATTTCCATTCAACTGCAAGAGGTTTAGCGCCCCGGCGTATTTTACCAATAGTACGCCTCTGCTATGTCCATTTATTACCCAAGTCACGGCTTGTTTATCTAAGAAACCCCGTTTATCTTAAGGAATAATACACTTCAATAATGCCATAAATTTATAGTGACAGCTGTCGATATTTTCAAGGGTTTAGGTATAAAATCACTTCTCAGATTTTCTAAGAAAGTGAAAATGAAAATGGGTATACTTAGCTTATATTCCCGTTATTTACTGCCTGGTCCTTTAAGCTTGTTTCTCTATCATAACATGATAAACACTGGTCGGTTCTGCCACTAAATAACTCTGTATTAGTTATTTTCAAATATTAATTCTATTTCAACTTTGTTCTTTTGTTATCACATATCAATTTACGAGGAATGTTTTGGGCTATAAATTCACCTAAGTTTTATCAAATTTAGCGGTCTTTTATCTGATGTGCTCGGGTTTAAATGGGAGCGTTTTTCGGACGCGTCCGCTCGCTCGGGAAGCACAATTCGAACTCTATTACAAATTTATTATTTCTTGAAACAAAAGTAAGTATTTGTTTCATCTCTTTGTGTATGTAAGAGAAAACAGACTCATCATCAAAACTTATTTTTTTCGGTGTAGATTACGAAAATTAAGGTCTATCGGTCTGTTTGGTATCTGTCTCTCTGTTGGCACTATATCTGTAAAACTATTATATGAATTACAGTAGGGCGTTGCTAACTGCAAACACCTATTTGAACAATAAAAATAAAAAAATATTGGGTGTGGCACCACCTAAAAGTGAACTGAGGCTTGCTTGACTGAAAATTCTACTCGTTAATTAATTCAGTGCGGTTGTTATAATTCATTATTTCCAGAATACTATAAATTTAATCAATCGTCTAGTGCAAAGAAACTTTTTTCGAATCCTTAATAACGTCCCATTTGAAAACTATTGGAGTCTCTTCATAACTGATTGTTATCTCTTAGTTTTACTGCATTGAATTGTGTACTATGCATCTTTTGTTCCGTGAGAAAATAGCATAAATAAGTTCATTTATCTGACATTAAAATAATTAGAAATATATGATCTCATCAACTCATACCCTGTGTATTCCGGACATATTATGTAATACACAATCTGCACAAAACACATTATGTAACACATGACTCTGTTAAAAATAAAATCACCAGTAATTATTTTGGCATTTAGATCGCCCTGGGCATGTTGAGGAAGTATCTATCAAAAACTCTAATTAGAAAGAAATTGTTGCAGCAGTTATTACGTGTGATCATAATTTTGTATAAGATTGTTTGTTAAAATGAATGACCAGGAAAAGAAATTACATTGTAAACATCGAAGAAATGTAGGACAGCAAGGCCGTACACAGGCAATTATGCAATAGCATAATAAACACCATACGAATTTCACTGCCAATACATACCGGTATGTGGTTTGACACCTTCGAAATCGGTGTACAGAGTGGATCGTTTTACTATATTCACTGTAATAATTATTACATACTTTCGATAACAGAGTATTTTGCCTGAGCGAATTTAATGTGAAATCACAATTCGGATTGCGAATTGGACGATACACTGATAGATGAAATATTTTGCAGCCATCGTTTTCAAGGGAGAAGGGTTTATAGTCGAAAACAACGATTATAGCAAACAAACATTAATATAATCGATGATCTTTGTTATATATAGTTATTTTCCCCTAATTATTTTCTCGATACCAAACATAGCAAATCCTACATTCGTAAAGGATTTGCGTCATATAACCGGTTCTTTTAATTTTTTTAAAAAGAATAGTTCATGATGAAGTAGTCACCCACCTGCGGATGCACTGAGCTGTCGGGATTTTTTTGGTACTTATTTTTTTCCATAAAATTTGTAAATATAACTCGTTAATGTTGTATCGCAGAAATAGGTGTTAAGAGATAGGAAGGGCTGGTCGACAGGAGCTCCTGATACATTACGTAAAGTCCTGGACTGGTACACTGATGGGTCTAGGATGGAAACAGGAGCTGGAGCAGGTGAGAAACCAAGGGCCAGTATAAATCTCTCTCTTGGACAGCACTCCACTGTGACTATTCTAGAATATACCCGAAAATATCAAACCACGATAGTGCATAGTACATCAGTGCATCAGTCAGGCGGTACTAAAGGTACTAGCCTCTAATGAGATGTCTTCCAGACTGCTGTGGCACGAAGAGCTTAAAATTCTGGGTGAGTGGAACAGACTACTCTGGGTGCCGGGACACACCAGTATAGACGGCAACGAAAAAGCTGATAAACTTGCTAGACAAGGAGCAGCCAATATATTTTATGGCCTAGAACCTGTGCTGAGCACCACTAATGGCTCGGCCAGAAGGGTGACTGGGTCGAGAATAAACATGACAACCACTGGAGAGACATTCCAGGTAATCGACATGGGAAAACACTTATTAAAGGACCATGCCAAAAACAAACTGAAGAACTGCTCACAAAGAACAGGGTGCAGCTGAGAATTATAACAGGTCTTCTGACAGAACACTTTCCTGTTAAGAAGCACCTGCACACAATCGGGAAGTCTTCTGGCGACGTTAACTGCAGATATGCGGCAAGTTACCAGAAACTGTGGAGCATATTATATAAGACTGCGAGGCGCTGAACCGCAGAAGATATAACATCTACGGGCAACCACAAACAGAAACGGAAACTATCAAACCTCGCCCATTTTTAGTTGCACAGGAGTACTAAAATGGGTAGAGCAAACTAAGCAGTAAGCCCAGGGGGCTGCAGTGCCTTTTGAGTACTTTACAGGCGAGCTCTGGGAGGAGGAGTTTTGGTCAGTAAGAGTTTGACACTTCCTATACCAGTAATGAGAGCCTATGACGGTTTCCCATCCTCGATAAGAAAAAATCGCAGAAATAGTAGTTCACGAAAAAACATTACTACTATGTGATGAAAGTAAGAGAATTGATTAAAACGTATTATCAGTTAGGCTTACAGCATCAGGAAATAATTACCTATCTTCTCTTAAATTATGACATTTCTTTAGATTTAGGTCAAATTTTGGGCAACTTGGAATTATTTCGAATGACAGCGTATTCAGATCTATTCTCTATAGTAAATTTCATTCAAGTGTAGATTGAAAAATATGGATAATTGCATGGGTACAAATGGACGAAATTCTTTCTCTCTTTCTTTAAATTAAGGCTCTCTATCCATATATATATATGCCATCACACACTTTTATATTGTTATGTAAACGCGGAAAAAATATTAAATGAATAAATCAATAACTGTGCTCGCATTATACACATTATCCGTACTTGTGGCTCCTCTATATCAAACTCCGCATGTTCGCTAGGAACTAATGGTTGTAGGCAATGTGGCCTAGTTTAACACTTGACTGAAATGAGACCCGAGCATATATAAGTAGAAGCGAGCAGCGCGTCTAGCACGCATTATAGTCGGGATCATCGAACGAATTTACACTTTTTCACTTTTATTCTATTCATTTGGAAGTTATTTTTTCATTTCATCATAGAATGACATGTTGACAAGATGATGCTAACATGGTTGGAGAAACACGTGTCGAGTAATGATATTCAAGTGTTTTAGTGTGAAACTACTTCAGAGGTAGCTTCACGTCGAAGGTTCTAGTCCACTCCATGATTACATAATAATGATCTGTTATTTTACAATTCAAACTTCTAGCCCACGGAAATTAGCATTTGACCTGGACAAAATTAGTAAAAAATCTGAATTTTGCACAGATGTTTGAGGTGTCCCAAACCCAAATCCACAAAAATCACAAAAATCCCAACTTGGCTACCCAAGATATTGAAGTTTTTTGCAAATATCTCGCGTCCTATACATCGGATGCCCATGAGATCAATGTGAAAGTTGTAGAGAATTAAATTATCTAAATGTTTTTTTGCATATAGACTTCGTCGCGATCTAATGCATAGGAAACTTTCGCAGAAAACCGTTTTTTTAAACTGCGACCTTGAATATCTCGAAAAGGGCGAGGTTTTGGGAAAAAATGCAAAATACCAATCTTGTAGATAATTGAATTGAATTCTCTACAACTTTTGTGTTAACTTTATTGCTGCTCGATTTTTTTGGAGCGAGATATTCGTGAAAAACCATGTTTTTGAAACTTTGACCTTGAATATCTCGAAAAAGGGGGGCGGTTTGGTAAAAAGTAAAAAAGACAACTTGTATATCATTTAATTCTCTACAACTATCACATTGACCTCATGGGCATCCGATGCATAGGACGCGAGATATTTGCGAAAAACTTTGACCTTCAATACCTTGGGTAGCCATGTTGGGATTTTTCTCGATTTGGGTCTGTGCAAAAATTCAGATTTTTACTAATTTTGTCCAGGTTTCCTCATTTTTTTTCTCTAATTTCCGTGCAGTATTCAGATTATAAGTATTAATATAGTGTCAAATTTTAGTTATATTTTAATAGGACAAACAGAAGTCAATTTTAAATTTTACTACTCCTGTCTATTTGAGAAAAACTCCATCTAATCTTTTTAATATTGAGTATAAACCATAGTGTGTAAAAAATCTATCACATCTATCAGTTCGTGTAACTATTTTTACTTATAATTTTGATTTCTATTGTTTTCGTGAAAGTATCCATATTTCTGTTATAAATATACGCCAACCAACAATATTATGGCAAAGCGAAATTAAATAAAATTTAAACTCAAGCATAGAGGAATATCAATAATAGAAAAACAGCTTTTCCACTTTTTCCACTATGGTTGCGTTGTGGCAGAACTGTTTTTATTTTTGAACACCTTAGGAAACAAATTCAATGTGCAACAAAAAATGTTAAGTTGTGATTCAGCAATTCTATTCGAAATGTACAAAATTCACTTTCTTTATTATAGTAGGGCAGCATGGCATTCCGCATCTGTAACTACATTGTGATATAAACACTAAATTTTACATGGTGGTATCTATTCACATTATAAAAAGAAAAGAAAAATATTATGAGGGGACAATTAGATATTTTTTTCTTATTAAAGTTTACAATATTAATTTCTATAAACATGGACAACAAAGTAAAGGAAGGGAATAAGACTTTTATTGTTGGATTGGCTACGCCCAAATTTCAACTTTAGACTACCTATTAATTCTGTGAAATATATAAGAATAACTGTTTTACATTTTTTGACGTATTTTAATGTGTAAAGAGTTATAAATGTAATATCTGTTAAAAATATAACGATACGGATATTTTCAATTTTACCCCAATTTTTACGTTTTACGCCAATGCCTTCATTATTTATTGTACAGAGAACACACAGTTTGTATTATGTACTATTTACTATTTGACGTATCACTTTACATGAAGAAGCGTTGCAAAAATTCGCTTGCACTTTTCAGCTGCACCTGCTTTACAGCTGCACCTGCTTTACAGCTGCACTTGGCACACAACAACATTCATTGTTATTTCTTAATGAGATATTAATTCAATTTTATGAGGCATATCGGTATTGTGATTAATTTACATCAAAATAAATATTGGTTTGCTACTTGGGAAAGCGGGAGGTAACTTAATAACATTATTTAAAGCTTTCCAAAAACTGATAAAAGCGTGATCCCACTGTAATTTAAAAAAACCGCTGCTCAAGGAATCACTACTTCCACATCCAGATTCTCTATTCAAGTCACTCACAACGAAAACAACTTTGTATGTGAAAATAACTGTTTATGGAACTTTAATAATATAATATTTGAAATTCTCTACCCCAAAAACCCATAAAACGATACCCCACATCGGTAGTGGGGTGGGGGGTGGTGATAGGGGGGTGGTAGTGGGGGTGGAAGAAGTAAAAAAATATTTTGAGTTTTCTGGTTCCTGTACACTAAATCACAATTTTTTTTCATCCCCTTTAATAAGGGGGTGGGGGTAGTAATGGGGGTGGCTAATGCCAAAAATTTTTTGAGACCTTAGCTTCTCTTGTATATACTAAATACCAATTTTATGGACTATTACCTGCTTGATTGACCTATTTACCCCAAATTTACCCCCCAACCCTTCGACGGAAGAAGATGAAAATATAATCTAGTTCTAGATCTCGTCAAAGTACATATGTGTACCAAATTTCAAGTCAATATCTTAAACGGTTCCAGAGTAAACGTGCGCACAAAAAAAGTTACACAGACAGACAGACAGAAATTTTTTTTTCGCTCAAACTTAAAATCTCGACGTTTCATGACATTTTAAGCCTATTTGGACAATAAAAATTTTTAAAAATTTTTTTGTCGTTACTATACTTCCACTGGACGTGGAAGTAATTAATCGACTTACCTGAAGATTAATTTGAATTATATGAACAGCCTCTTTCGAAATAATTACGTAAACACACTAAATCCCAATTTTATGGACTCTTACTTGCTTATTTTATCTATTTACTCCCATTTATCCCCACTTACTCCCCAACCCTATAACGAAATATAATCGAAATATAATCTGGTTCCAGATTTCGTTATAATACATAGATGTAGCAAATTTCAAGTCAATACCATAAACCGTTCCAAAGTAATTGTGCGTACAAAATAAGGTACAGATAGACAGATCAGTCAGACAGAAATTTTGTTCTTGCTTGCTTCAAATCTCAACGTCTCATGACATTCTAAGACTATTTAAACCAAAAAAATTTCAATTTTTTTTACTGTTATTATACTTCCACCCCACTAAGTGGATGTGGAAGTAAAACAAGGAATATAACATATTTTCAACTAAATAAGACGCTTTTTAAAAAATATATTTTTTTGTATCGATTTTAAATAGTCTGACAGAGTGTTAAAGGATTTAATAGCATTGTAATATGGCTCTATTTCATAAAAAGTGTGAATGATGATGCGTCGGTACTCTTAGATCAGTTCCGCGACGTGTTAACATTGAACGGTATACTTCCTTGTTTCTTATAAAGATATTAGGTTTCTTTTTAACAAATACAAATTTATAAATATATAGAGATGGGATGGTAAATATATTCAGTTTTTTAAAATACATAACTCTGTTGGAAATTTCCATCATACATCTAACGAGTCGTTTCTGAGTTACAAATACTTTCTGCCCGAGTCTCTGCCAGTATACGAGATATCCTCAAAATACTACGGTGTATCCCAAAACAGAAATAAGATATTCGTAAACTATCTACAAATAGTTGATTTCTTAGAAATCGTATTATTTCGTATAATTTTCCCCATTTAATTTGCTGTATAATCACGCCAAGAATTTTCACCTTAAAAAAAGTCTAATTGATGTACCATTCAAAAGCACATATAAGGAAGGAGTGATCGACATTAACAGTTGAAGACAACATGACAAGGGAAGTTTTACTCCCATTTAAATTCAGACCATTTGTTTCACAAAACTGTGTCATGTCAGAGGCACTGGTAAGTTTTTCTTATATAGCGTTTTAAAGTTTCCAGTTGCACATGAATTATCAGCATATTAAAATAAATTACTTAAAGTTTCATATAAACCATCAGTATATAAGACGAATAAGTGCGGCCTCAGTATAGACCTCCGAGGCACACCTTGCAGTACAATCACCTTATCAGAAAAATAAGGTTGTAATATTCCATTCTTAAAGGTGGTAATTGGTCTGACTTGAAGCAGAACAGTAAGATAAGACTCAATCAATTTCTTACATGTTTCCCGAACACCGTAGAATTCTAATTTATTCCACAAAATTGAGTGATTAATGATGTTGAAAGAACATTGTTAAAAAAAATGGCTTTTTTGGCCCATTCTTGGTAAAGTGTGGAAGCCATCTCTTTTTTACTATTTTTGGGGTGCTGAAAACGAATCCTTCACCCGTTTTGGAGAAAAATCTTAGGAACACATTAAAAAACAACCCTTATTTGAAATTGATATTAGAACAAAAAGTTATTCTTTAGTGCAGAAAATTCTTTTAAAATACTCAGTTTCATTAAGTAAGTAGAAAATGAAGCAAAAATTCTAAATTCAATCCCCCCCCCTCCCCCTTGTTTCCCTCGGCTTTCACCATCCATAAGAACGGTGTAAGTGTAACCAAAACTCCTCCTTAAATGGCTATTATCAGGTTATAGTGTGATTACTTCTGAATTCCCGTACATCTATCCCCACCAATTAAGACGGTCGGGGGCAAAAGTCCTGAGATATTTCGGAGATAGTAATGTCTATGCCACATCCCCACCTCCCGTAAAATATATTTTCAATAAGTATTTAGGGATAATTTTTTGAAGTCACTAAATTACTCCATTATGATGATAGAAATCCACGTAAGAGGTAATGAAGGATTTCTGTTGTAATAAAAACTAATCGAAAGTCCTAAAACAGTTACTCTCTTTCGTGGGTAGATTTGGAATTTGAGGGGGCCATAAAATGAAAAAAGATTCCCATTCTAACAAACAAAAATGATTTAAATAACTAATTTTTTACTATGAAAATCAAACACCATTTTTTAAAGGGGATATTGACACCCTACACTCCCTCCTTAGAGGGGGAGAAATATTTAGGAGTGATCTGAATTGGCCAAGTCACCTTAATATGATAAAAAACATCCAACTCAGTATTAGGATTTTTTTTTTTTTATTAAAACCGATCAATATCCCTGTGAAGGTGAGCAGAGCAGGGCAGTACTCGAGTAAATTGTACTCGTAAACTGTACTGAGTACCCAAAGTATTCAATAACAAGTACTCGCGAGTACTTTTATTTGGATGGTACTCTGTACTCGAAAAGTACTTTACATTATTAGGTACTTGAGTACTTTTGGCGGCCACAACTGACGAGTAACGAATACGAGTACCGTCGTGCAACACAGATAAATCTCAGCTTGTCTTTTTCCATACAAGTGTGCAAGGCAGTCAGTGTCAGTCAGGCGAGAAGTGAGCGTTTGACGTGTGAAACATCACGGAGTGGTAAGTTGGTACTTTGGGCTTCGTAGTTCTTCAGATTTGTAATAATAAATGCGGATTTTTAAAATAAGAACTGACAAAAAAAATCAAAAATTTATGGTGATTCATGTATCACGTTATAGCTAAGGAGCTGGTAGCAGAAATTTTTATATGCTCCTATAGTGTGACTGAAGTTGAAAAGTGTACAGACGTCATAATAAAAGGCCGGAAAAACCATTTCAGTCATTATGGCGTTGCAGATTTTTTAAATAACAGTTAATTAAATATGCAGCCAAAATATGCAAATCTATTTGCCGGCCTCTTTTAGATTATGAACATACTTTATACCTGAACTGCCGTAAATCAATCATAAAAAACATCCAAGTTGCTGAAACCTCCGCTATGAGATTAATTACGAAGATGCGCCATCCGAGGAGTCCACTCCACAAGCCTTCTAATAATTATCTTTATACCAATTTGAAAGTCAATCCTATCCAGGAGAGACTAATTATGCTTTCCTAGAGGTTCGCACGAAGTCCTCAAAATTTAGAGATTATATATCCTCTCCTGAGATCAGGATCAGAGGCCAAGGTGTCGTTTTCCCGAGAGAACTATTCAAGAAATGTTGATTTCCTTACAAGTAGCTAATTAAACACTTTCTTTCTGATATTCTCCTATTTGTATTTTTGCTTTTAATCATCATATACTTTATACTTTAAATTGTAATTCTTTTTTTTTCTATTGTATTATGAAATGTTCTTTTTTTTTACACTGAAATTGATCTTACTTTTCACTATATTTAATTTTTGCAATAAATATTAAATGATGTAATGGACAGACGTGAAGGATCTCGGTCGATTGCCTTTTGGTTTTATTTGTATTGTTTACTTGCATGACCAATAAAGATCTTTTATTATTATTACTATTATTATTAATAAAAATGCAATTAAAATGCCGATCTACTTTTATTTACTGATAATGGTGTAAGTGGTATTCTAATTTTTTTGTCTATTACTTATTTCAATTTGGTATCTTTCGAAGTACTCGTACTCGTTACTCATTTTTAGAAGAGTACAAGAGTACTCTCCAAATTTTTCAAAAGTACTCATTTTTTAGAGTACTTCAAAAACAAGTACTCGTACTCAAGTTTTCACGTGTAACTTTTAAAGGTACTCGTTGTGAAGTACTCGTGAGTACTTTAGTGCGGTACTCTGCCCAGCTCTAAAGGTGAGACCCACTCCTTTTATATTAGGGGCGAGAAGGCGTATGAGTGTAGGAGGAGGGTCGAAGGGGTGAATATAGTGTTTTTTACTTCTTTTCCTACTTCTTTTCTACTTAGTTATCGAAACTTAGTATTTAGACTAATATCAGTTCCAATGTCACCTCCAAATAAGGTTCCCGAGATTTTTCGCCAAAAATGGCGACGGATTCGATTTCAAAATTCAGTAAAAAAAATGGCTTTCACACTTTACCACTGATGGGCCAAAAAAGACCTTTTTAACATTGTTTTTTACAAGTAATGGCTACTTCAAAAATGAAAACTTTATAATGTAGTTAGCTCAAACGGCCGTTTTCTCACTAATTTAACTATCTAAGCATTTCATTTCTATGTAACAGATTCAAGACCATCAGATATTTTAAAATTATTCCTACGATCTAAATATAATATCAGCTTGGTGCTTAGTCTATTAAAAAAAGGCTTCTACGAAAATTGTTCTGTCTTAAGCTGAGATTATTATATTAGGGATTGAAAACAAGTTTTTTTTCTCTAAAAATAATAATGTATAGATTGGCTTAATTTGGCTCTGGGAAATTGAAAACATATTTTAATTAAATTTAGCTTCGCGTGGCCTTGACGTATCTACAGTGTTTTCTACACACTGTAATATGTAGATAGTATATATTCAACATAGATATACCTTTTATAGAAAAACTAAATTTATTTATTATTTATTATTGAATTGACTAACTACTTGAATCATTTTTTTTATCTCACGTTATTTTCCCAATTTACTAATTCAACCCAACAATTAGGTTTCAGTATTGGCAGTATATTTTTTTAAACCAAACACATTTAACGAAACATGTTAAATAATACTTTTTCATGCATATTTTCAAAACTATTAAAATATTTAAGCAACACCACGAATTCACGTAAAATATTTATAATTGAAAATGGAGCGTATTATTTAAAAAAGTAGGTTTAGATTGTTTATTTTTATACAATTCTTGTGTAACAAAATTAATGTTTTATGCACTCTAGCCATCGCCATCAATTAAATTCTGTAGAAATTGTTTGTAATGCGTATGTACATTTTATACTTGCAACAATTTTGTGCAATTTTATAATACTTTGAATGTTAAATCTAAAATGTCATTCAGTTTGGGAATGTTGAGGCCTTGGAGGAGTAAATAACAATAATAAATATACAGTGTCTTGTAAGTAGACATTTTCAGTTTCAATTTTAATTTATTTATACAAGATAAATTAGTTAGTAAGGTTAGAATTTTTTTTCTGAAAAAGCCCAATGAATTAATTCCTTTTGTTTTCTAGTGGCAATTCATTATAAATTCGAGGACCCAAGTAAGTGAAACATCTTTGACATAAATAAGATTTTATAAACTGTTGGTTGGTGTGAATCTTGTTTGTATCGTATCTCATATTACTTCCACATCTAGTGGAAGTATAGTAATGACAAGAAAATTTTTTTAAATTTGTATTGTCCAAATAGGCTTAGAATGTCAAGAAACGTCGAGATTTTAAGTTTGAGCGAAAAATATATGTTTGATTTCTTTTCTGTTTTTGACTTTCTTCTATTCAATGAGGATGGTATGACAACCCGCTCGTCTATTTTGGTAACGAGGGAGATTTAAAAAAGAAGAAGATAATTAGAATAAAAAACAATCAAATAACTTTTAATATTTAACAAAAATAATGTCGACATTTTTTAATAAATCTCTTAAATTAGATTTTTGAATTATTATTAATAGCAACTTCTTTCAAACATTTTACGATTAATTTTCAGAGTTCTCTTAACCTGGTTTTACAACGTCAAGAAGTTTTTGGTTCGCAACTTCATTCAATACAATCTCAAATTGCCCTGAGAAGTACTGATCCTCAGGCCTCCACATCAGTTTGCAACAATTGTAAAACTAACAACAGTTCAAAGCCTAGTTCCAAGGCCTTAAATGGCTAGAGATCGACGATGGTTCGTTAATTCTTCTGACGTTAACCCATCTGTCAATAATCGCCGACTTTTTGTTTACGATCGCTCAAATAATTTACGGTTTTTAATAGATACCGGAGCTGATTTGTCAGTTATACCACATAATACTTTTACCGATTTAAAGAGAAATTTTGACACAGTATTGACCGCAGCTAATGGTTCTACTATACATACGTACGAGAAAAGATTATTAAAGGTCCATTTAAACTTACGAAGAATTTTTCCTTTCGTTTTTAATATAGCTGACATTTCATTTCCGATCATTGGAGCTGATTTTTTATCTCATTTTGGGTCAGTAGTTAATTTAAAAAAAGCATGTTTAATTGATAATATTACTAATTTATCAATAAATTGTTTAATTAACAATAGTCCTTTGGACTCACTTAAATTATTTCTTTTAAAGAATGAATTCAATGAATTACTTTTACAATTTCCTAACCTAATAAGTTCTCCAAACTACAATTTACCTGTCAAACATTCAGTTGTGCATCACATTGTCACTGAAGAACATTTACCTTTTTCACGTCACACTAGGAGCCCGCTAGGTAAATTCGAAATACCTAAGTGTAGGTTCGACCATATTCATATAGATATAGTAGGACCATTAACTCCATCCAAAGGTTACTCTTAAATTCTGACAGTAATTGAACGTTTTACTAGGTGGCCAGAGGCTTATCCTCTTTGGGATATTACTGCGGAGACTGTTGCACGTACGTTATTTCAGAATTTTGTGTGCCGTTTTGGTGTTCCTTTAACGGTAACTACAGACCAGGGAGTTTAATTTGAATCAAAATTATTTAACGAATTTTCAAAATTTTTGGGTTTTCATAGAATTCGTACTACTACTTTTCACCCACAAAGTAACGGAATGGTAGAACGTTTTCACCGCTCTCTTAAAGCTGCATTAACAGCAATAGCTAATACGTTACATTTTGTAGACGAACATCAAATTGTATTATTAGCTTTCAGGACAATTCCCACAGAAGATTTGCAATGTTCATCTGCAGAACTAGTTTACGATCAAACTCTACAGTTACCTGGCGAATTTTTCATTAAATCATATGATACTCCAAACATGTCTCTATTTATTGACAAATTACGAAATTACTTTAACAATTTAAATTTTTTTTCTCCAGTTCCTCGTGTTAATTATAAAACATTTGTTAATCCTGAGATTTCCAAATGTAACTTTATTTTTGTTCGTAAAGAGTGTTATAGACGAACCTTTACTCCACTGTACGAAGGTCCTTTTAAAGTTTTATCCCGTACAGACAAGTTAATTACTTTTGTTAAAAATAATGCTTGTGACTGTCAATGTTGACAGAGTCAAACCTGCTTTTTTGTTGGTTGACAGATGCAATATTCCACCAACTCATATTAAAAAGGTACGTTTTGCCATCGATACTTTGGCTAGTTAATTGTTCTCTTTGTTAACGGGGGGGGGGGGGGGTGTATGGCAACCCGCTCGTCTGTTTTGGTAACGAGGGAGATTTAAAAAAGAAGAAGATAATTAGAATAAGAAACAATCGAATAACTTTTAATATTTAACAAAAATAATGTCGACATTTTTTAATAAATCTCTTAAATTAAATTTTTGAATTATTAATAATAGCTCATATACAAAAAGCTGTCTTATATGCGGTATCTTTGCCATTTGAAAGAGAACATATATGGAGTAAGTAATCTTTTACTTCTACATCGTGGAAGTACAGTACCTAATCGTAAAAGAGAAATTGATTTTTTTTTGCGTCCAAATAGGCTTGGAATGATACGTCGAGATTTTAAATTTGATCAAAAAAAATATTCTGCCTATCTGCTGTCTGTAGGTCGATCGGTCGATCTATCGATCTATCTGCCTGTAACTTTTTTGTGCGCACGTTTACCTTGGATATTGACCTGGTACACGTATGTATTATAGCGGTATCTGAAACTAAATTATATATTGATCCTATTCCGTCGAAGGGGGTAAATGGAGGATAAATAGATAAAGCAAACAAGTAAGAGTCCTTAAAATTGGGATTTAGTATATACACCAGAAGCCAAGGTCTCCATTTTCTTTTTTTTTTCTGGCATTAGCCACCCCCATTACCACCTCCGACCCATTATTAAAGGGGGTGAAAAAAATAAAATTGTGATTTAGTGTGTGTACAAGAACAAAAGGCCTCCAATTTTTTTTACATCGGCCACCCCCACTACCCATAGAAAATTTGGATGTGGAAGTAGTGATTTCCTAGGCAACGGTTTTTTAAATATAATTTTAAATATCCACTTTTGAATAATTTCTAAGGGTTTTATTGATTTTGGTAAGCTCAACTCCATGCTTGAGATGAGATTCTACAAAATACGTTTTTAACTTTTTGATGCCTAAATATTGCCTAAATTTTTTAATTTTAATGGCATACTTTTTAATTTAATGATGAGTATTTTTATATGCATGTTCCATTTGAAGTGGAAATCGATATAAACTATTAAATATATAATATGTGTTAATATGTGTTGAATTATCGGTTGTTTGAATATCATACTGCCATGATATTAAGATTAGGTAAGTAAGGTTCGTTTTGTTAATAGAAAAGGTCATATATTTAGTTTTTTCAAAATTTATTAAGCTGCATTTTCTGACATGCGCGGGATAGCACAGGAGTTTTAGTCAATATATCGCTTCTACCCGGAATTAATTATTGTAAAGCTGAAAATTTGCAGGATTGTAGTTTTGGTCCAGGACAATACGTAAAAAAAGTCCCTTACTCTCTCCCGTCGGCTTCTCTGTTTTTGAGGAGCAACAGGAGCCTTAAGTCACAGAAATTGTAGAACTGGCTATAAAGTGCAGCAGAAAGGTTGTTACTGATCCGATTTGGGTCGAGATGATCATAAAAGCTTCGGAGAAACATATCCGTTCGTATTTCAGATGTTCCATGCATATTTTGTTCATAATTTTCCGTTTTAGTGCTGTCGAAATTTCAAAAATTGAAAAAAATCCGAAATGGCGCCATTGTGGATAAATGAAGACTCGGAAGGGAAAACGCATCCGAATAAACATTTCTCTTCATACTTTGGGCTTTCCTTTGGCGTCACCCGTTACGGAGCTACGTCACTCCGAGTGTCGCCGTGACACTCATACAGTTAAGTGCGTTCATTGTTGCGTCGATCACGGCTAGTCTAAACAATCAAGCAGGCGCACGGAGAACTATGCCTTCTTAGTTCAGTAGCTGTGACAGTCCTGCGTATGCGCATCTGTTCATTGGTGCGGGAAAATTAATAATTGTGGTTAAGTCATAATGGACACAGGCGTTTGTGTTTTTTGTAAGTTGCCTCTTGAAGATGGAAATATTGTGGTGGTTCAGGGTGGGCTATCAACTTTGCTTGGGGTTGGTGTGAATAGAGGAGATACTGAAAATGAGGAGTTGTTTAAAGATCTTGTGGAAAGATGTTCTGATTAGCAGTGAGCTGGAGAACTTGGACCAGCTACGAGTAGTCCGATACCACCAGAGCGTGGTGAAGCAGTTGGTGACAGCCTCCTTTGATTTGTCAAGCCCCCCGCCAACAAGGGCCGCCTGTGAACAGCATTCGTTCTGCGCATACTTCCAGGTGAGGGCCTTAGGGAGAATAGTGTGAGGATTTAATCTCTCGAAAAGCTTGCAGCACTCAACTAATGTGCATGTGCTCCTTTGCAAGTCCAGCAATGGCTTGACGTCAACCTCAACCCGGAGGACTGAGGGTGGAAGTCAGGACTCCAAGGCCCGGTTTCAGTTCCTACCACATGGCATGGCAGCCAGCTCTTGATAGCCTGCTACGGCTAATTTCCTATGCCTGCACGGCGAACTGCGGTGCCCGGTGCGAGTGCAGGAACTCTGGTCTGAACTGCAGCATCATGTGTAGGAGCTGTAGAGGATCCAGTTGCACAAACAGCCAATCAGTGGATATGGATGATGATCTGGATGACTCTACTTCCCAAGAGATCAATAATGTCAATTGTCTTGCCGAATAAAATCATTTTTTGAATCTGACAAGTTAAATTTCATTCAACAAAGCTTATAAAACATCAATAATATATAAACAGAAAGTTTCATCAGCGCAGTCAAGGCCGTTCCACCGGGCGCATGACAGGCGCAACCTCTGCATGGCGACACTCGGAGTGCCGTAGTTCCGTAACGGGTGGCGCTACAGAGAAGGTAGATATATCAATATAAAGCCCAAAATATGAAGAGAAATGTTTATTCAGGTACGTTTTCCCCTCCGAGTCTCCTTTTATCTGCAATGGCGCCATTACGGAATTTTTTCAATATTTGAAATTTCGACAGCACTAGAACGGAAAATTGTGATCAAAATATGCATGGAACATCTGAAATACGAACGGATATGTTTCTCCGAAGCTTTTATGATAATTGCGACCCAAATCGGACCAGTAACAACCTTTCTGCTGCACTTTATAGCCAGCTCTGCAATTTCTGTTGCTCCGCAAAAACAGGGAAGCCGACGGGGGAGAGTAGGGGACTTTTCGGTACGTATTGTCCTGGACCAAAACTACAATCCTGCAAATTTTCAGCTTTACAATACCTAATTAATTCCGGGTCAAAAAATAAAAGTCCTGAACTTGGGGGGGGGGTAAGATTAGGGAATGGGCTCGTAGCGCCCCTCATGCTCTGGCGCCTGTACATCGCACAAAGGCACACATGAGCGGCCGAAGTTTTTATAGACGTATATCTGAATCTAAGATGAGGTACTTTTGATAAAATTTCTTATTTGGATAAATATCTTTTGTTATGACATACTGGCTGCCATCGATTTTTTAAATATTAAATAACTAAAGTTAAAGCAGGGTTTTAAAAGACAAGAAATTTAACTTCTGCACAGAAAAGATTATGGTGCGGGAGCTAAGTGGCTTTTTCAGACACTCCTCGTTACAAGTATTTTCTATGCGCTGATTAATTCTATCGAACTTAAGTAACGACAAAATAGACTTCTGGCATATATCAGCCCGTCGAGTTGGCCATGGTTCAAGATATAAAAATCAGTGAAATTATATCATCGTTACAAAGCCAATTTTTTGTGTGTACACATTTTATGTTTAGAATGAATAAAATAAGATCGCCAGAAAGTGTGGGCCATCAGGGGCGCAACCAGAAAGGTCAAAGAGGTAAAAAAACGTAGTTATATAACATCATCGTTACAAAATTTTTTAAGGTTGAGCATGTCTATTTAAATGTTTTGAACACAGAAAAAAAATTCCCAGAAGGAAACTCCCGTCAGTAAGGCTAGCCAGAAAGAAAATGTTTAGGATTCTTGAAGAAAATTGGATTTTTTTTCACATATTTCATCTCAGAACTCTAATCTCATCGTTACAAGTTCTGGCTCCTTTTTAAAACGTAAATATAAGCTCCTTCAACAATATAATAGCTTCCCCGTAAAGTTCTTTTTTTTTTTTCCAATTTTGGCCTTGGATATACTCCTTTAGCCAAGAGACTCTATCAAACCAACATATTATGTGCAAAAATGTGAATTCAATCCCAAAAAATATTCTTTCCCATTAATTTCCACCTAATAAACGAAACAAGGATTGAGACAGGGGACACTCTTTTCACATCAAGAGGTCCGTATTGATGACTTTTAAATATACATACATGAAAAAGACCACGGATAAAAGGTTTAATTAACATAGGTTTAAACTGGATTACAAAGGAGGCGATTTCCCTAAACGGCCAACAGCACAAGTTTTATTATTTAATATTTATATCTGAATATCACACTTTTTAAGAAATTCCATGATAACCAAATATATTTTCTTACATTTAAAGCTCAAAATATAGTTGATATTCAAGGGCATAGCGAGATTCTTCTCTAATAGTTTTTGAATAAACCTATTAGTTTCCTGTTCGTGTCTAGGGCAGCCCAGGAAAATATGATTTATATCTCCTGGGCTTCCACATTCACACAGATCATTTTTCTTGACACCAATCTTGTAAAGATGCGACGGGAATCTTCCATGATTAAAAAGCAAACGAGTAATTGTGGTGTAAGTATTCCTTTTTATTCCTTCATTGTCGTACCACCTTTGCGATATTATATGTGGGTTTAATAGGAAATAATTTGTTGGGTGCTCAGCATATATATTTCTATAATATTTATTCCATTCTAGGTTGATGTTTTTCCTCAGGGACCCTATTATATCGCTATGCGGTATCAGATAGCATTTATCATCATAGTCAGTAATCGCTGCTTTTGCTAGTGTATCAACCTTCTCGTTATTAATTAATCCACAATGCGCTTTGATCCACATAAAAATTATTGTATAACCAAGAAGCGAGAGCTTTACATACAATTTTATAATATCCGTAAGCAAAGGGGATGTTTTTACATTTATATGATTAAGACCACTAAGTACGCTAAGTGAATCAGATATAATAATAAATTTACGTCGGTCTGTTTTGAGATCGCAGTATTCTAAAGCTTTAAGAATGGCTATAGCCTCTGCTGAAAAAATAGAAGCTTGGTTTGGAAGACTATATTTGACGGAGACTTCAAGTTCAGGAATGTAAATAGCACAACCTGTACCATTCTCACTTTTAGACCCATCGGTATAAATATGTATCCCGTCTGGATATTGTTCAATGTAGTTTTTAAATATAACTCTATTAACTACTTGGTTATCGATAAATGGAGGTTTGATTACCAAAGGGGCCATACAAATATGATAAAAGTGGTTTAGAGTGTACATAAAAGGAATTGCACTTTTGAGAATATCACCATCATAAGAAACAGTATTACTAAAAGACTCCGCTAATGGGGGAGACTTTTTTTATTCCAGTATTTATTGGTGAGACGTAAAGTTCTTAGTGTCAACAAAAGTACCATAAGCTCTTAAATACAGGGAATTTAACACTTTCGGCTAACTTGACTCCGTGCCGTGCCTCAGATGTATTGAATCATTATTACCTTTCTGGCTGCGCCTCCTGACGGCCCACACTTTCTGGCGATGTTATTTTATTCATTCTAAACATAAAATGTGTACACACAAAAAAAAAATGAACCTTCACTAATTTTTAAACAGTGTTCGTGACGCTCCTGACAGGAGGTGCCCTGCCAGAAGTCGATTTTATGAATCGTTATCATCCATTAAACCATAAAAATATCTCAAAGTTCATAAAACGATGAGCTGCCGAAAAAGCCACCTAGCTCTCGGTCTATTATGATTTATGGTGTCGCACGCTTTAAAAAATATCAAGTAGTAAAAGTACACTTACCATACTCTCATCACAAGAAATAAAAAGATCATAGGTTAAATTAACTAAGGCAGTGGATATACAGAAGCTCTTCTGAAACCACTTTGAGATTCAGATATTAGATTATTTATTTTACAATACTGATAAGTTTGACTATATGAAATTTTTTCAAATACTTCAAATAAAGTTGGTAAAGTACTTATAATTCCAAAGTCAGTGAGAAGATTCGATTTTTTAGCAAAGGACGTGCGATGGCTACTTTCCACTCATTAGGGAAATAACTCTTCGCAGAACAGCAATTAATAATAAGAACTATAAACTGAATATTATGTGGGCAACAATATTGCAACATAGTTAAGGATGTATGATTTGTTCCATAGGCATTAGATTTCAACTCGTTAAGAATTTTAGTGACTTCCTCTATACTGATTAAAGTAAATGTAAAATTAACATTATGGTTAAACTTCCTTAAACATTGCTTCGACCTCATTGCAATTATTACAGGTAACTTCAAAAAAAGTAGCAAAATTATTATTTAAGTCGTCAGGAACCAACAAATGTAACGAATGTTTTAATAAAATTATGTGTTTTGTTATACTGTTCAGTACCCACTAGGTAGAACCAGCGATACTACTATATTTTTACCAGCTTTTATTTAACTTGCAATGTTTGCAACTACGTCTTTCCGGTTCAAAATTTGTGATGGAATATTATCTCACTTCCTATTATCCTATCAAGCTGAAATGTTGCACCCTTGTATAAGTCCATTGACAATGTAATGTTATTGAAAAAAATTGAAAATCAAAATGGTGACGCCACTTTTTCATTTATGATCTGATACGACTGACATTCCATATCTGGGGATATTCGAGGATGCAGATTACGATATTTTTATTGAAAAATCAAAATGGCGGCTCCAAGATGGCGGACCATTTTTTTCAATTATGATCCGATACGACTGAAATTCGATATCTGGGGGTTTTCGGGGGCGTGAATTACGATTTTTTGGGCATTAAGTATAAACATAATATAAAACAAGCTAAAAACGTACTTTTCGCCTGTTCAGTGAACTTTTTATATAACTGTTACACATTCTATAGGATTCTCTTCGCAGTTTTTTGCACATAATGTTAGTACATTTTTAATTTTATAGTACGAAGTCGGTAAAAGACTCAGTGTAAAATAAAGTAAAAATTAAACCCCATTTGGGTTTCGAACCCGGGACCCTTGGATTCCGAGTCAAAAGCGTAAGAACTACACCACCACCTTACACGTAACAAATGTAAATTTTTACATTATAAGATACGAGCTGAAATCATATTTTCACGGTTGTATATTACATTATGAAATGTATATTTGTAAAATATATAAATATTTAGATATTAAAATGAAATATCATTCCATCAGATTTCTATTCAATTACAAAAACATAAAAATCAAAAAAAAAATGTTTTCAAATTTAAATCATTAATAACATTTTTATTTACCGATCGATTTTGTTAAAAAACAATAGGCTGCTTCCTCTAGCTAACACTAACTTACTGTCCAAATTTCAATACAATTGGATTTTTATTTCTTGAGTTATCGTGCTTACAAGAAACGTGACGGTCGGACGGACGGACGAACGGACGGACGGACGGACGTATGGACAGATGGACGGACAGGCGGAGGGAAGGACATTTTGAAAGTTGTTCAGAATTCGTTCACTAACACAATGATATGAAAATTTTTTTGTCTGCGAACTATATTTACGGTTTTAGAAATGTGGCGATCAAATGCAATATATTCTTCGTTTTCGTATTTGCGAAGAGTATAATAATTAAGACGTAACTAAAAATTTAAAAATAAAATTAAAAGCTTGTCGCATGAATAGAAAAAAAAATGCCAACAAATTTTTTTGAGACCTTAGCTTCTATTATATATACCAGATACTAATTTTATGGACTCTTACTGGCTCGATTCACCTATTTACCCTAAATTACCCCCAACCCTTCAACAAAATTAAAAGCTTGTCGCATGAATAGAAAAAAAAATGCCAACAAATTTTTTTGAGACCTTAGCTTCTATTATATATACCAGATACTAATTTTATGGACTCTTACTGGCTCGATTCACCTATTTACCCTAAATTACCCCCAACCCTTCAACGGAATAAGATCAAGGTATAGATCCAGATAATTCCAGATCTCGTTAAAATACGTACGTGTACCAAATTTCAAGTCAATATCTTAAAAAGTTCCAGAGTAATCGTGCTCACAAAAAAAGTTACAGACAGATCGACAGACCGACCGACAGACATAATTTTTTTTCTCAAACTTAAAATCTCGACATTTCATGACATTCTAAGCCTATTTGGACAATAAAAATTTTCAATTTTATTTTTACGTTGCTATACTTCCACTGGATGTGGAAGTAAAAAATACGACAAGCTTTTAAGATAATTAATTTTATTTTTTTTCTCTTTAGTACACTTAAATAAAAATAAAAGCTAATTTAAAAAAATATATTTTTTTTTCATTAATAGTGAAGTTTCTCGTAGGGGAGAAGATTTTTCTTATTTATCTTTTTCAGACAATGATAAATTATTATATTTCAGAGTGATTGATTACCCTCTTATATTTCTAGTCGAAGATTTTAAAATAGCTCTAAAATAAAATTATATTTACTATAAACTTTTAGAAAAAGTGTAAACATAATTACAATATACTACCCAAAGCAGCAAAGAAAATGCATAACGATAACCTCTATTTTAAAGCAGAAAATAAATCTAGAGCAGCATAGTTAACAGCACAATTCAAAATAAAAACAAAAATTATTACAATATTCGAGGAATTAAAACAGAAAAGAAAAATATATATGATACTAAGGAAATTGCTCCCCACTTTAACTTATATTTTATTCAGATGCCAGAAAAACTACATCGGAAAATCCCCGACAATATTCAGTTCATCGAGTCTAATAATAATGTACAAGGTGCATGTTCCAACAATGTTTGTTGGTCCGTTTAGTGAAGCAGAATTGTTTAATATAACAATTAACTTAAAAAACTCAAATCATAGGCGTGGATGGCATTGGCACTAACATCTCTAAACACTGTATATTAAATTTTAACCCCTTTGACTTATTGATATGCTGTTGATAGAAGGTATATTCCTAGAAATTTTAAAAATAGCAAAATTGTACCAATTCATAAAATAGGAGCTACTTGCAAAATGGAAAATTACAGGCCGTTTTCATTTTTATCTACATTGTCCAAAATTCTTGAACGAGTAATATTTTCTAGGATAATAAATGTTCTGGCTAAATATGACATTTTACATTCTGCGTAACATAAATTTATACAAAAAAAAAGACCTACTCAAACTGCAATATTTAATTTCTTACATAAAACTGTATGAAAACCTCGACAAAAACTAAAAAAGTGATAGCTTGTTTGTGGATTTTAGCAAAGCCTTTGTTTTAGTTGATCATGAAATACTTATTGTAAAACTGTGTATGGTATAAGAAGAACAATCAATGAATTAATGAGAACATATCTGGCAGGAACGCGTAAGTTAGTAGTAATCTATAAAATTTTAGATACTGGGTATAGAGTAACAGGGACCTATACTTGGGCCTTAGCGGTTTCTGTTTTTGGAAACGACCTGCCAAATACCTCTGATGGATACTTAGCGATATTTACATATGACAACAATCTCTTATATTCTAACGATAATACCTCCGGAAACGGACCATACAAAAATGGATTCCCCATGGGAATGCAACTGTCTCAGATGATGGAAAGGATTCTGAATTTATAGGGGTTAATAAAAAAATATGGCTTTATGTCAATAGAGTAAAAGGCACATTACATGCGATGCAATCTTAAAGTATTTAAAGAAAAAATCTAATACCAATTTTAAGGAGGATTTCTCGGTACGAGAATTAGAAACCAAAGAGCACCAAAATAAAGTATTTATGGTAGGAGCCCCACTAGATGCTAAGGATGATCTATACAGTGATAACTTTTGGCCTAAAGGCGTAGGATTTAGACGTTTCGATTTTAATAAATATCGCAACTACTTGAAAAATCAAAATCAAAATAATGATTTTTTATAAACTCGGAGCATGTAAATCACGATCATGGTAGTTTTTCCCTAAACTCAGTGTGTTTTATGCCTGAGGAACAAGTCACAGTCTCGACTCAAACTATGAATTCTGATGTCCAGAGCATCACTATATGTCATCTAAATGTCAGAAGCATGCGAAATAAAATATCTGATTTTGACGTTCTTTTACACTCACTAGGATATCCCGAAGTCATCTGTGTCACAGAGACTCATTATATGGAAGAGGAAATTAAGCATATAAACTTATACCCGTACTTTCTAGCAGACTTTTTCTGTCGTAACTCCAGCGGAGGCGGGGGTGTAGCTATATTTGTCAAGGACGGTCTTGATGCAATCGCAAAAGAGTGCAATGTAAAAAAAGAAGAATCTTACTTCGAATATGCTCTAATCGAGATCAGCTTAAACATCAGAAATAAGATAAAAGTCGGGTGCATCTATAGAGCTCCCAATTACTCCAATTATAACAAATTCTTAAACTGTATGTGCGATCTCTTACATGTAGCTTTTAATACTAACACTATAAACATCATATGTGGTGACTTCAATATAAATCTAGATGAAGAAGTGTATTGATAGGCATGGTAGGGAATTTTCTAACTTAATTAGGTCATTCGGGCTCAATGTATGCATAACTGAGCATACTCGTGTAACAAACAATTCAAAATCTATTATTGACAATATATTTTGTAATATTGATTCACTATTGTTAAATCCTACTGTTGTATGCTGTGATATCTCTGACCATTTTTGCAGCATATTACTTATAACTATGATCTTATTGAGAAAAAAGAGGTTCATTCTGAGATTAGGTTCAGAAGATCCTTTAATAATTTGAATAATATAGCCAAATTTAATCACTTATTATCTCTTGAAAAGTAGGATTTTTTGAACACTGATGAAAACAGTAACATTAAATCCGAACATTTCTATTATATATTTCTCAGGCTTATGGATTGTGCTTTCCTGCTTGAACCTGTCACTATCCATAAGAAGTCTGGCCCTAGTAAACCTTGGATTACCCAACAACTGATTGATGAGGGTAAACTTGTCAGAGATGTATTCAAATTATATAAAGAAACTATGGATGAAAATGTCCTTATTCGTTATAATATTTTAAAGAAAAACCACTCAGTGCATATAAAAACGGCTAAAAAAACTATTATAATTCACTAATATTAAACTCCAGTAACAAATCTACCACGAAAAACAGGAAATCACATAATATACCTTCATGCCTGCTGGATGACACAGGGTGCAATATTAGTAATTATCATGATGCTACTCAAGCTTTCAATGATTATTTTATAAACTCTATAAACGATTTAACAAAAGATCTGTCTGTAAATCGGCAGGCTGTCTCTGAAATTCGTGAAAAGACATTCTTCTTATTTCCTATTACAGCCCATGAAGTTCATTCAATATTAATGAAAATATCCAACAAGCATTCTGCAGGTTATGATGAGATACCCTGTTCGCTTCTAATCAAAGTCGCTGATCACATCACTAATTGTATTACCTCGCTTATTAATTTTTCATTCCAGGACGGTATGTTTCCAACACTTTAAAAAAAAAACGCTTATTGTCCCAATCTACAAAAAAGGTGATATATCACAGATCTCGAACTATAGAGGAATTGCCCTACTCTCAGCTCTCTCTAAATTATATGAAAATGCCTTTCATATTAGGCTTTCAAAATTCCTGGAAACAGAGAAAATCTTGTCAATTAACCAATTCGGTTTTAAGAGCAAATTATCGACTCAGGACGCGATTTTTGGCAGTCTACAAATATATTCTGCAGAATTTTGAATGTAAAAACAAAATAGCGTGTATTCTATTTGATCTAAAACGTGCGTTTGACACGGTTAACACTGATTTACTATTGATCAAACTCTATAATTATGGCATACGTGGACCCGCCCTACTTTGGCTCTCCTCTTATTTACAAGGTCGGAGCCAAGAAGTTATTTTGAGAACTAATAATGTCACTTACAAGTCACTGCCCAAAACAATCCAAGTAGGGGTACCCCAGGAGAGCGTATTGGGCCCCCTCTTATTTATTACTTTCATTAATGATATCTTCTCTTATTTCCCCGGTGGTTTTGTATCTCTCTTTGCAGATGATGCGTTAATAGCTGTGAGTTCGGACAATTTTAATGATCTGAGTAACACTGCAAACGATGTTATTCATATTATGATAAATTACTGTCGGTATACAGGGTTTATCCTTAATGATCTCAAAACCGATCTCATACTGTTCACTCCAAGAAAATTGTATGAAAGTATATTAGTAAAAATAAACAGTAAGAGTATTCAACAGAGCTCACAAGTTAAATTTCTTGGCTTATGTATAGACTCGCATTTATCGTGGACTAACCAGATTGATGTCATACTGAAGAAATTATCAACTTCTTGCTTTGTCTTATGGCAGCTCAGAAATTATGTTTCAACTGACGTTTTAATAACATATTATGCTTATGTCTACTCCACATTGAACTACGGTATCTTATGTTGGGGAAATTGTACAAGAGTTAATGAAGTTTTAATCCTCCAAAAAAGAATCTTAAGAACAATGACATTCAAAAGCTTTAGATACTCCTGCAGAGACCTATTTAAGCAATTAAACCTCCTAACTATAACGAATATATACATCCTAAATTGCGTTTGCTATGTTAAGTCTATATCTTGTCTATATCAGCAAATGGGCCGTTGATTATGGCCGTTAAGATATTTAATAAATTACCAACCTCTTTGAAGTCCTTACCTTCTTTTAATTTATTTAAATCGAGTGTTCGTAATATGCTGCAAAAATATAGCTTTTACTCTATTGGTGAATTTTTAAATTGTGACAATTTTGTCTTATGATTGATTGTACGTTTGTATTTTTGTATTGAATTGTATTTTTGCTGTTTTACACTATATTTTACTATTTTTTCTATTTTTGGCATGTATTTTTATTAACAATTTTGTGACAATATTCTACACTTGTATCTACAAGTCTTATGAAAATAAAGTCTTTTATTATTATTATTATTATTATTTCAGTGGTCATTCAGAAAAAAAATCTATTCGATATATGAAACATTCCTGAGTTGTCGATGATTTCTTTGGATGGTGTCGAAAAAACATCGATAAAATCCGCGTTCCTTCTTTCCTGCCCAAAAAAAAATGGGAAAATAGACTTAACATATAAGTTGATGAAACTATTAATTTCAGGTTCAGGAAAAAGCACTTTTTTAATTTTTCCGTTTCCCTCCCATTTTCAAATGAATTTCTTTCTTTTTGTCCATTGAGTGTATTTTACAGCCCTATATTTAAATTGATATAATCTTTATTATTTACCATTCAGATAAATAATTGAAAATTATAGTCACTTGGAATCTTTTGGTCAAATATTACGTATTCGGCCAAATGTATGTACACTCTTTTTCTCTTGCATTATTTAAAAAAAAAGTTTTCTTCTTGAATTAATTTTTCCTAATAAATCACATTTTGAAACATTGTTTATTTATACTCTTAGCAATTCATGTAAACATTAAAAGATAATGTTTTGTTTTCAAATCTAAATCAAAAATAAGAATATTTTCCCGTGCTGTACTTATTATATAATTACTTAAAATACAATTCGTTATATTACGATTTACATAATTTGTTTATGATAGATTTCAATTTGTTAAACGTTATATAAATAGGATGTTTAATGTTGATTCACCATTACTCATAGTTCTATAGTGATATGAGCAAATACGTAATGATTTACGTACTATAAAAATTAATTTTATTTTTATCATGATGTAGTGACCACAAACACTCATTTACTTAAAAGATAAAAGTTATTTTAGTTTTTTGTATTCTTTAGTCATAGTTTCTAAATTAGATGGTTATAAACTTTTGATATACTCATTTACTGAGTAGGCTACAGTCTACTCGATAATATATTATAGTTTAAAAAACTAAAAAAACATGCTTTTATGAGTAACGCACTAAAAAGTTAAAAATAAAGTAGGTAATTAAATTTAAAAGCGTGTGCTTACCTTTGACATATTATTTATTTATGTATATTAATTATCTATTTTATTTTTAATTTTTTAGTGCGCTACTCATAAAAATGTGTTATTTAGTTTTTTAAACTCTAGTTAATTTTACTGTTTTTTAGTGTTATATTCATTACGTCGCATCATCTTTACTTAAAGGTACTGGATTCTCCGCCATTTCTTAGAATACAACGTCTGAGTGAATACACTATCCGATCTAAAAACTATACTTTTGGTACCATATTACTGTATTGTCACCAGAATTGCATAAATTTGCAAAGTTTCAAATCAATACGACAATATTAGAAGTGGGTGAAAAGTGAGTTATAAGATTTTCCTACAATGTTAGGAAGTTACAGGTCAAGCTAATAGAAGCGTGTTAAAATAGTGTGTGATATGTTTTTCTGAAACTTGGGCAGATGATAAAATGGGAAACAACGCTATACATACAGAAATAGTTATTTCTGTAACAACATGTTTTTTGGGACGAATCGTAACTATTGCGAATAGCCGATGAGTCCCAAAAAACTGATTTTAGGTACGTGTTACAAACAACATTTTTTTGTTAAAGGTCCTTAAAACATTTAAATTTTTGGTCAGAGCAAATATTTGTCGAAAATAGTGAGCTTCGAATTTTAATTCACACATCAACAAATTTTAACTGTTATTTTGTATCGTTAACCAAAATCACTCATTTGCATTGTTTTGGTCCCAGCTACGTCTAACATAGTCCTAAAAAAAAATTTGTTGGCTCTAAAAATTGTAATAACTGACCTAACTCACATATTACGGTATAATTTTAATTAAAAAAGCAATTAATTACATCATGCGAAAAAATATTTGCCATTTTGATATATATTTCAAATGCATGTTATATGCTATATATTTAATTAGAATATAAGCTCTTTAATCAGAAAATTAATTATTCTTCTTGCGCTTCTTAGCCTGTCTCTTATAAGTTACTTCTGGAGCATCTCTTATACATATCCAACAGTAGTCTGCCAACATCGCAGGTCCATTTGCCCTGATATCTTTTTTCCATATTTTGAATATCCTGGTGGAATCTCTCTCCATGCTCATCACTTACTGCACCACAGTATTCTGGGAAGTAATCTAGGTGTGAATGTAGAAAGTGAACTTTTAATAACATATTGCATCTTAATTTCTGGTAGCAAGAAAGAAGATTCCCAACAAGGTCTCTATAGTTTTCTGCTCTTTTGTTACCGAGAAAGTGTATTGCTACCATTTTAAAGAAATTTCAAGCAGCTTTTTCATTACCTTCTAGAATGTTGTCAAATTCAGCATCTTTGAAAAGGTTCTTGATTTGAGGACCCACAAAAATTCCCTCTTTAATTTTCGCATTACTAAGTCTGGGAAATTTTTGTTTTAAATAACTGAAAACACGTCCTTCTTTCTCCATAGCTTTTACCAAGTTTTTCATAAGCCCCAGTTTTATGTGGAATGGTGGCAGTATTACCTTTTGTGAATCAACTAATGGAATGTTAGCAACATTTTTTTCTCCTGGTTCAAAACCCAGTATTGGCGGCTAAATTTTTTTTGTAATGTTCTAATCGCGCTCGACCTCGACTGTCCCACTCAAAAAGAAAACAGCAATATTTGGTATACCCTTGCTCCATACCAAGTAAGATAGCTATCACTTTTAAGTCTGCACAAATCTGCCACTTATACTTGTTATATTCTATAGTTTGTAGCAATACATTCATGTTACTCTAATTTTCCTTCATGTGGACAGCATGGGCGATTGGAATTGATGGCAATTTATTTCCATTGTGCAGTAACACAGCTTTTAGGATAAGTTTCGAGGCGTCAATAAAAAGTCTCCAGTCTCTAGGATAATGGGGAATGTGTAAAGCACTCATTAAACCGTCAATGACCTTGCAGGCAACCAAGTCATTTTCCATTTTGAAAAAAAGGTATAAGATTCTTTTGACGACTTCGATACATGGAAACTTTAACATTTTCTTTTCTAGTAAATTCCATTGTTGTAATCGACATGCCAAAAGCTCCGCTTTTGCCTTGGACAGATCAAAGCCTCTTATAAGATCACTTAATTTTGTGTGGATCACCACCGGACACTTCGGCAGAGAAATCGGGATCTTGTGATGTTGATGGTTGGACTAAGTCGTCATCTACATTATCATCCGATTCTTCATCAGAATCAAGGCTGTATTCGTAAGGTGGATGAGGAATAGGTAGTTCATCACTATGGAGAACCGGGCGAATGGCAGATGGTAAATTGGGGTATTGTATTACCATCCTTTTTTTCTTGTTAATACCCTGTCTAATAGGAGGTATCACGCAAAAATAACAATCGGTAACATGATCTTTAGGTTCTCGCCAGATCATGGGCATAGCAAAAGCCACTGAACGTCCTCTTCCACTTAGCCAACTGCAAAGATTGTTCGCACAATTGCTGTAACATATATGAGGTGCCCATTTTTTGTCTTCATCTCCAATTGTACAACCAAAATACAACTGGTACGCCTTCTTAATTTTGGGAGTAAAATTACGTTTTTGATGCGCAAAAGTCACTTCACCACAAATATAACAAAAGTTGTTAGGTGTATTTACACAAACCCGTGGCATATTTTCAAAATAGCACTATCTACTTTCGAAAATACGACTACCTAAGAATGGATATTAGTTTTAGTGACAAATAAAGAGGTAGGTAGTTAGTTCGTCTATTGTTCGTAGAATTCTAATTCTACCTGTTATTTGTGATAGGACCGCCCATAAACTAGGGTTTATACGGGGTCTACACAGGATCCAACGGCAGGGAGTCAGCCTTGTTGGCATGCTTTGAATTCATTCGTAAAAGTGAACTGGCCCGCTGAAATTTCAATTATCTTCAAAGCGTACCGACAATGTCGGGTCCCAGCAGCTGCGTTATACTTTATTACCTGTATTGGGAAAACCAGAGCCAACTTGAACTTTTGCTTTTTATATTGTTATTTAGCATGACGAAGTTACTAAGAATTTGCTATTTTTACTTCCAATACATGTAGACTGTAGAATTGTGATTATCATGCGACCACAGTAACCAGATTGTTTAATGTAAACAAAAAAATTTTGACGCGTTCTTTTTATATGGTATAAAATGCATAATCCACAAATTATATTTGAAAAAGCGAAGGAAATTGTTAGATTTACTTCCAGTGAAATCTCATCAAATTTATGAAAAGGAATATGAAGCATTCATTCGATGGAAAGAAATAAACAACATTGTAATTGTAGACGAAGATGCAATGTTGAACTATTTACACGAAAAGGTAAGTGGGCACTAGGCTACGAGCCCACAAAGTCAAAAGTTTTGACGCGCCAAGAAATTAATATATTTTTGAAAAATGTAGACGATGAGAAGTATTTATTAATCAAAGTAAGTTTAAAATCATACTTTAATGACATGCATCAGTTTCATATTTAATTTCGCAGGTTGCTCTTCTCATTGGCGTGTGTGGTGCATGCAGGCGCGAAGAGATACATTTACTAAAAATACAAGATATTGTCCAAAAAGACACACGATGTCTTCTTATAACAATTCCCGATACGAAGACCAACATTAAGAGAGTGTTTCCCGTGGTGAAGCTGATAATCCTATGGAAGTGTACCAGAAATATGTTCGACCAGCTAATGTTAAACACGATTATTTTTTTATTTCCTATCGTAAGGGAAAATGTACGGTACAACGTGTAGGAATCCATTCTCTTGGGAAAATGCCCTCTATAGTTGCTGAATTAAACTACCGAACCCGAGAGAGTATACAGGGCATTGCTTCCGGCGAAGTTCTGCGTCTCTTGCGGCAGATGCTAACGTCGATTTAATCTTGTTGAAACGGCTAGGAGGATGGAAGCAAGTTCTTTCACAATATTATTGTCTTTTTATTCTAAATAATAACTAATTCCAGGTCATCTTCAGTGGCAGAGTAATATATAGAAGCATCAATTGAGAAGAAGAAAAAAGTGCGCAGAATGTTAATGGGGGAGTAGGAAATCGAACCATCGAGTAACATAATATCGGTTACTATCGAAGCTACTACCACAACATCAAAAAAAAATTAACATGATACCCTCGGGTTCGGGTATTTCGTTTAGGGGTAATAGTTTTGAAGGTGCTCAAAATTGTTCATTTAATTTTAATTTTGGGCCATAATCATTTAATTATTATTAATAACTTACAAACCTAATAATTAAGTCATATTGTTGTACCTATTAGATTAAAAAGTTGTTGTAGAATTGTTTAATTGTTGTATGAACCATTTTGCCTTAGTTACCTAAATGATCCTCAAAAGTTGCCATGGCAACTTTTTGGGATTGAGTTCGGAAAAGACTCATTTTACGGACTCAAATAGCTATTTTAGGGACCAAAGACAAAAAATTATGTTTTGAGTCGCAAACATAGGAAAGCTCGTGAAGGAGGAGGTAAAACTTTGTAGGTACATAAGACTATCAAATTTCAAGTACTTAATGTTCCCAAAAATACACACTGGATCCGGATTAACAATTTGTGGTCAAAATTCTGAAATTTATTAAACTAATTGAGAATAAGTTCTTGATTTTAAAATTCTGATGATTTTCAATCAGGGGCGGCTCAAGGTAAATTTTCCACCCGGGCGGGAGTACTTTTTGGCGCTCTTTTTATCGCCTCATGGGGGAGGCATGCAAATGGAAATCCGAAAAAAAAATTTTATCGCCTCATGGAGGCTATTAGAAATCTGAAAAAAAAAATTATCACCCCATGGGAGAAGGTGCTATTAGAAATCCGAAAAAATTTTTTATCGCCTCATGCGGAGGGAACGCAAATAAAAATCCGAAAAAAAAATTGCCACCTTGAAACAGTAACGAATACATTTTGCCCTCTGGCGCCCCTCCTTTACCCTCGATTTGGCGCCCCTCCGAGCCGGCGCCCCGGGCAACAGCCCGGGTTGCCCGGCATTTAAGCCGCCCTTGTTTTCAATGCTTTTTAGGGCCGAAAATTAAAATAGCTCAGTAAAATTTTGAAATTTCGAATTCGTACAGATTTCGATCACCGAATCAACAAAAAATATTGAAACAAATCGTTTTGATGGAATAGGGCAATTTTAGTGTTTGAAAATGGAAATAAACAAAATGACATTCTAAAAGTTAGAATTCATGTAGATTTCAACTTCCATAAGAACGGACAAATAGTGAAAAAATCCTTTGATGAAGTAAACTGGCTTTTAGTAGTTGCTAGCAGTTAATTTTCAGGATATAGAGGTGGAATTATTCAGGCCAGAAAAATAGATTCAGAATAGACCACGCAGGATTAAAATATAACAAAAAGTATAAAATTAGATGGCGTGGTTTATTTTTATTTCCACCCCCTAACGGCAAATCTATTTCATCGAAGAAGTTTTCACTACTTTTGGAGTTAAAATTCTTTGTGAATCCGAAGTTTTAGAATTCCATTCTGCATTTTAATTTCCAAACCCTCATACTAACCTATTTCAATGTCATTCAATAATTTTTTGTTGATTCGCAGGTCAAATTCAATACGAATCCGAAATGACGGCACCCGACATAAGGTTGGATTTTTCTGAAATCTTTGTGTACAATAGGCTCATTTAACATTTTTTTATTATTACATATTCTGAAAGAGCTTGGTGAGTATAGTAAGTATGCCGAAAATTAGAATTTCTGACGAAATAGATTTTTAATGAAATATGTTTTTTAACGTCTCCACCGCTATATCTCTGAAAATATTTGTGCTATCAAGCTATTTTTTTTTTTTTAGATTAAAGTAGACACAATAGCGCTTCAAACAACGTCCCACGTGAACCCGATTTATTTTTTTTTAAGTTGGAAAAATAATAGGAAACTCAAACTTGTTATTTTCAATTTATTTATGAAAATTTGTATATACATGCTGCGTACAAATTGAATCCAATAGTTGAAAAAAGTTTTTAGGATAAAAATTTTTCACGTCCCGTTCATATTATTGAGTCAGCGATTTTTTTCAACGGGCCAAAGTCATATTCTTGCGCGCTCGGCTGTAGCAGCCTGCCGACTGCAACGAACTGACGGTCCCGGTAGGGGTGTATGTAGTAGTTTAACTTATATCAATAGATACAAAACCAGTAGTGATCAAAAGCATCTAGGGGATCAATATTATTGTTCAATATTTCATATATTGTACAGTAGTATTGATCATATGTTGTTAATATTAAGAAATTGTACAATAAATATAAAATAGTCTCCTTTTAATAATAAAAAGGTAGATATAAATACCTAATCTATAAATATCAATCAGTGTTACTAACTACCCACCTAACTACGTAGCTCAAGTTCAAAATAACTTAATTGTAAACCCTAAACAATTTTGGTCATTTCTGCACACAAAAGCTGAGCACACCAATTTTCCTAATGAAATGTCATACAATGAACATACTTTTAAAGGCGGGCAAGATATAACGGACAGTTTCTCTAAATATTTTGGCTCAGTTACCCGAGACGCTTGAATGCCCTGTTGAAAAATCGAATACATTCCCCAGCATAGTGATAACCTATGAAGATATAAGTAGAGCTGCTAAAAAGTTAAAACCTAAAAGGGCCGCAGGGCCTGATGGCTTACCGGCGTACCTGGTAAAGGCTTGTGCAGAGCTCTTGTTAGAACCACTAAGTATTATATTTAATTTGACCCTAAAAAATGCCTATTATCCTTCTAAATGGAAGGTAGGGCGGCTGCTGCCAATACATAAATCTGCTGATAAAAAAAATATAACAAATTACCGGCCAATCGTTATTCTATGTGCATTTTCAAAGTTATTTGAGATGGTTATCTACGAAATTATTTATAGCTCAGTTAAACCAGTGATTTCCGTTTCTCAACATGGTTTTTTACCTGCAAAATCCACTAACACTAATTTATTAAATCTTGTTCAAGGTGCCAAAATTGCCATTGAAGATAATATACAGCTGGATGTCATTTACACGGATATAGCTAAAGCTTTTGACAGGCTGGATCATCAAACTCTCATTGCTAAACTGAAAAATTACGAAATAAATTCTGACATCATCTGTCTGCTATGTTCTTATCTGTATAGGAGACAGGTTTATATCAGTTTAAATGGCTACCAGTCATCAAATTTTGAAATCAGTTCCGGCGTACCACAAGGAAGCAATTTAGGCCCTATGCTATTTCTCATTTTTATTAATGACTTGCCTGATGTTTTGTGTCACTCAACTTGCCTTCTTTTTGCAGATGACTGCAAGCTATACCGTAGAATCGAAAATACTAACGACTGTATTCTTTTGCAGCAAGATCTAAGCAATATTTCTACGTGGTGCAATGACTTCAAAGTTGATCTCAACATTAAAAAGTGTATAGCAATGACGTTTTCCAACAAAAATCAAACCATAGATTTCCCCTATACTATTGATAATACTGAACTTCTCCGTGTTAAAGAATATAAAGATCTAGGTGTTCTTTTTGACAAAACCTTATCTTTTAATAGCCGTATAAGACAAATAAGTAATGCTAGTCTAAAAAAACTGGGTTTCCTCGTTAGAAATACTAGAGACATTACTAATATAGAGTGTATTAAAGTATTATATAATAGCCTTGTTAGGTCTAACCTTGATTATTGTCAAATCATTTGGTCACCGTTCTATCGTAATTCTATTGATCTTATAAAGAGTAAACAAAAAAAATTCCTTAAGTATCTTCTATATAAAGAAACTCATTTGTATGATCATTTTGCTCACTATAATGAACTGTTGATTAGATATGACTACGAACCTCTTGAGCTGAGACGTGTTCATGCCTCGTTAATCTATATTTATAAACTTCTAAATCGCCTCTCTGATAACTCCGAATTTTTATCAAAATTGCCATTTAATGTACCAAACCGAATAGGTAGAAATTTTGACCTTTTTTATATTCCACAGTTTAAAACGAATATGTACCTATCCAGCCCTCTAGTAAGACTATGTATATTAGGTAACCTTGCCCACTCGAGATTTGATTTATTTACCCTTAGCCCTGCCAATTATATAAAGAATGTTAAATCAATCACTCTTAACGAAATTTAAGTTGCATAACGCCTTATTACTTATTTAAATCGTACATTTTTACCTTTTTACTCTGTATATACTTAGTTGTTATTGTAACTGTTAAGCGATACCTACTATGTTCACTATACGTGATTGTATGTTATGTAAAGTGTTATATATGTATGTGTATTTTGTTTCTTTTTTCTTTTATTCTTTGTAAATCTCTGTTTGTTGTTCGTATTATTTTAATCTCATGTAAATCATGTTCTCTTTACAACTTTGTAATTGGGCTTCGCCTGTAAAGCTGTTGTTCAATAAATAAATAAATAAATAAATAAATTAGTAAGTTTATTAGACATTTTGAAATGAATGAAAGTAAAAATGTACGCATAAAATGAGTTTTATTGTTGAAATAAATTTTCTATTTGGATAGATAAATATGTAGTATGTAGTTTATGAAGGCCCTACATTAATAGCATTCTAATTCGTTCATATCTGCCTCGAAATCTTTAATAATGTTGTTACAGGAACGACATTTGCACTCGTTGCAACATTTTAGGCCTTCCTTAAAACAAGCACATTTTCGATTGTCACAATTTTTATCCGAACAACGAATACGTAATGATTTTCGACAACCGCCACTTCTACGCGACTAATCTGACCAACCCTGCATGCGAGGTGTATTAATTGCGTCCCAATGTCGCATTTAGCGCTGATAAAAAAAATCGCTGTTGCCACACGGTACATTTTAGAAAAAAATATATTGTTTCAAAAACTTTTGTGATTATTAGGCTTTATTTTCTTCGCTGCATGTAAATATTTTCAAAAATAAAAAAGTTTATCGATTGGTGAAGATTTCAATACATAAAATACATATTTTTAGTTTATCTGATTTTTAGAGAAATGAAAGTGCGAATTGTGCCCAAACCGTTTATATTGGTAAAAGCGCTACAGTGTGTGCTTTAATTTGACACAAAACAAATTTCGGTACCTTTAATAGGTACCGAAATTAATAGTTTTAAAAATATGGCGGTGGAAACAAAAAAAAACAATTTTATTTAAAAATACGTTTTATTCACTTTTTATTGATTTAAAAAGTTACGACCACAAAAAAATGTAAAATATAATTTCATATGCCCGATGACATACTCAAAGGAACCTAACATGTTTGACCTGGTTTTACGCCAAAAAAAAACGACACGATAGACTTACCAAATCGCTGCTCTAATATAGGTATCGGCGCACACCAAGTGACATCACTCTAGGGACTGTTGGCCGGCCGAGCGTGTTTCTATTCAAATGCGAATATCTCTGTGGCTATTGATTCAATTGAGCTGAAATTTTTTTCTGAGGCTATTGGTTTGTTATACTTTAAAATGAGGAAGAAAAAGTAGGAAACTGCCATATCACTAAATGACCCTATTGTTACGGAACTCTTACACTCAATGCAATTTTTGTGGTACTACAGGATGTGTTAGAAAATTGATCCAAAGTTGACATCATGTCGATTACGGTATGTTGAAAAAATAATATATCTATATTTCTAGAAGAAAAAGGCGAACATTATGTATTGAGCTCAGAAGTTTGCACACTGTGCGAAACACATAATGAGCCTTCTACTCCGAGTGACATACTATTTTTACTTCCAGCGTCAAAATAAAAAAATGGCGACTTTAATTTTGAAAAATAACATCAGATCAAATATGTCGAATCTCAGCAAAAAAATAAAATATAGGTAATACTAACCATTTTATTTATTAATTAAACATGACATAGTACTAACCACTTTATGAATTAAACATAGATAACAATTTTTTTAAATGCAAGTAAGATGATAATATTTTTAGTACTTAAATATCAACATCTAAATTACTTATAGGACTATCGACAAACATTATTTTTCTTCAAGCGTATAACAATGCGGGAATATGGGAATTAGTATTGCCACTGATGAATTTTCAATTTCAAGTAATTCAGGCGGTGTGCACTGCATTCCTTCAGACATTTTTGCTTTTTAACCAATTTCATAAAATTTAAAAAAAGAGGCGGTTCTCAATTCGACTCATGTGTTTTTTTAATATTTGTTCAATGATTACTCTGGCGTAGCTTAATCGATTTCTGTCAAACCTTCTGCAAACTGTAGGCTATGGTCCTACGGTGGCCCCACACTGAATTTATTGAGCTACATCTAGTGTAAGGTGAACAAAAATTGGAAACACTTTTTTATATCACCAGCATATTCGAAGATTTGGATGAGTCGCCGGTGTATGAATTAATATTAATTTTAAATTTTGTTGTCGATTTATAATAATGATATTTTTTTACAAACAACGGAGCATTATTATAACTTCCTACCATGTCATATAATATACCATTTTGCAACGAAAGAGAACATTGCATGGAGGCGAATCAGCCGAAGAATGTTTTCTACGACAACAGTATGAACTGAGACTTTTATTGAGAAAGCGCCCGTTAAAGAAATTGCTTTTACAAACAAATTATACATGCTCTCGCTCATGTCGTTTTTTCAATGCCGTTAATGACGACGATTTTATTGCATGATGGTTTTTAACTGAAAGCAGGCAGCAGGGAGTGTAAGAACACCCCAAAGCCGTAAAATAGTAGTCCAAATTTTCATTATTGCAAGTTGGTTGAAACTTCGAATTTTTCTTGAATTAAGGTATATGAATAACCATACAAATTGTCAGACAAAAATTTCAAGCAGCAGAGGGTGTAAGAACACCTTTAAGTCGTAAAATAGTGGAAATTTTCATTATCGCAAGTTGGTTGAAACTTCGTATTTTGCTTGAATTAAGGTGCTCTAGTCTAGGTGCTCGCGTACATAAATGCAATTTATACATATAGTCCAGTAGGATTAGTAAAAAAAAGACTGAAATTTATTGCAATTCGTTTCAGGATGCCACTTGGATTAAACGATAGCTTTATTGATTACGAACATGACCCTGAATTTGGTCCACTTTTTGACCGCCGGAACATTGTTTATTTAACGATTTATTGTTGAAAAATTCAAAAAAATCGACTTTTTTAAAGATAACTCAAAGACCTTTGACGATAGGTTTGTTCAATTTGTAAATACTGTTAGAACTTTGAAATTTGAGAGATGTTTCGTTTGAAACCTCCGATTAAAGAACTTATATCTAGATACATAACAGGCTATCTTTTCACTATATACCTTGTTTGCTCCTAACATAATCACATTATATGTCCATTAAAATGGATAGATGAACATCACATCCCATAGGCAACAGTGGCGTTGTGTGTGTGGAAAATGTGTAGAATGGTAAATATTTTCATTAAAATGAATTATTGCAATTCCTGCATTACCGGCTCTTTATATAACGTGATGTAGGCATACGATATTACAGTAAGATAAAACAGTAAGATAAATATGTATTGAAAGGATATTAAAATTTAATTGCTATTTACTTTATAACTGTAAACTGAACTTCATCATGTTACGACTATGGAACGATCGATTTTCTTCTTTTCTAAACTGCTTTCTGCAAACGACACAGCACTTCACTATTTATTTGCACAAAATATATTGTCACTAAACTGTGTAAATATGAATAGAGAATATTATTTAGGTATTAAGCAAATCACAACTTAAAATAAAATTACTTTTTCACCAGTTTTTGGTTGGAAAACACGAAAAACATTTATTGACATTAATGGCCGAACTGTCAACTGAGATTATGATAATCGAACTGAAGCCGATCGTGTACGAGCGGTCGCGAATACGCCGATGGGCCAATCAGCAACTTATGGGAAGAAGTGCCTTAGAATGGGAGTCTTTCGGGATCATAAAATTCATGCCATTATGTATCTAGATATAAGTTCTTTAATCGGAGTTTGAAACGCTTGAAAATTTGTTTAAATAATTGCAAAAAACCGCGAAAATTTTAGCAATTTGCAAATATTTTTCATTCTTTAATAAAAGCACTTTAGGGCTTGAAACTACGAAGAAATATGTCTTTTATTACCTCAAAGTTATCCCTAAAATTTCATCAAAAAATTTTAATTAGTTTAAGAGATATTCAATTTGTTTATTAAAAACATAAATAATGTAAAATGCAAATTCACCCAGTTCCCGTTGTCGTAGAGGGTTAGTCTGGACATCCTTTTTTTTGTTGAGACTTAAACTTTATGTTTTCATTAATGGCAAATCAAATTTGTATTATTTTCAACTTCAAAATGGCGTTTGAAAAAGTGTCACATTTTGAGGTTAGGTCTTTTGCTAATAACTTTAAATGCTCATATGCGTTTTTTAAATAAATGAAATAGTTAAAAAAACATCGTGGATTAATTGTTTAATCGGAGAATGGAGTGTATTTTCAAAATTGAGCGTGATATCAATTCTTATTCTTTTTTTTGTTTTTGTTTAAAATCACTTCCAAAATATAAAAAAAACACAAAATCATTGCGCCATAGAAATCGAAATCTCTTTTGAACTATATGCGCGCTTGAGGTCACTGACGTGCGGCCAGCCGAGAGGAAAGTTTGCAACGTGTTTACAGGGTGTGCTACCCCGAATTTTTATCTGAAAATTAAATTACACGGTCAGAAAGGTCTCTAGAATAACATATTCAATTGTCTGACAGGAGCAAATAGTAAAAATGTCACGTAAAAAAATACATGTTTGAGGTGTTCCTACACTCCCTGCTGCCTTGTCTGACAATTTGTATGGTTATTCATATACCTTAATTCAAGCAAAATACGAAGTTTCAACCAATAATGAAAATTTTGACTACTATTTTACACCCCCCTGCTGCCAGAAATTTTTGTCTGACAATTTGTATGTTATTCATATACCTTAATTCAAGCAAAATACGAAGTTTCAACCAACCTGCAATAATGAAAATTTCGACTACTATTTTACAACCCCCCTGGTGCCTGAAATTTTTGTCTGACAATTTGTATGGTTATTCATACACCTTAATTGAAGCGAAATACGAAGTTTCAACCAACTTGCAATAACGAAAACTTCGACTACTATTTTATGACTTTGGGGTGTTCTTATACCCCCTGCTGCCCATTGCCAAGTCGAAACGTTCGAGTTGGCAACTCATTACCCCTATGGCAACCTTTTGGCAAATTTTTTAGCCTACTTCGAGTAATGAAAAAAAATGTTCACTAGCTCTTAGACTCGCTCTAAACTATTACAAATGTCTGTTTACCTATTAGTGGCAAGTAGCAAGGAACTCTACCTTATTACCAAATTTCAATTTGACGTCGGTGCAAAAAAATTACTAATTTCAAAAATATGTTTTGCACCGACTTCAAATTGATATTTGGTAATAAGTTACAATTTGCTTCTATCTACTAATAGGTAGACAGGTATTTGTAAAACTGAGTGAAATTTTATTTTTTACTTTTTAGAGATATTTTTTAAATTTGAAAAACGACCCGACGTTAAATTTTGAACTGACAGTTTATGACAAGTCATAGCTGCATAGATTTTTAATTCGTTGCATGATACATTTAATTATTATACTCTTCGCAAAAACGAAGAGTATATTGCATTTGATCGCCACGTTTCTAAAACAGTGAATATAGCTCGTAGAGAAAAAAAATTGTTAGTAACGAATTCTGAACAACTTTCAAAATGTCCGTCTGTCACGTTTCTTGTAAGCACGATAACTTAAGAAAGAAAAATCCGATTGTTTTGAAATTTGGAAAGTAAGTTGGCGTTAGCTAGAGGAACAACCCTAATGTTAAAAAAAAAACAAACAGTAAATAAAATAGTTATTAATCATTTAAACTAAAAAAAAATTCTTAATTTTTGTCACTTGTACTTAAATAGAAATCTTGCGAAATGTTATTCTCTATATATTTTTTTTTGTTTATACAATTTTACTAATATACATATTTCATAATAATATATCCAATCCGTTGAAATATAATTCTCGAAAGATACATTACAGACAATTTTTCTAGTAATGTGTGATAGTCCAATGGCTAAAGCTTTAATCCAAAGGTCGTGTGTTCGAATCCCTGAGAGGGTGGTTGTTTTTTTTTTTCATTTTTTTTTTCACAACAAAGTTAGTACCACAAAATCTAACATTATTTACAAGAAAACTGCGAAGAGTATCCTATAGAATGTGTAACAATTATATAAAAACCTCAGTAAATCGGCGAAGAGCATAATGTTTCCACTAGTTTTATTTTTATACTAGTAAAAAAGATTAGAAATATTTGTACTGGTAAAACAGAACGTGCTAAGTACGATGTATTGTTATACGCTTGAAGAAAAAAATATTTTCATTTTTTTTTTTTTAACTATTTAACGTCGGCCTATTTCCGCTACCAGGGCCTATCACCGACGCCAGGAGACGGGCTACCCCCAACCTGGAAATTTTGCCGAACCTCTTCCCTTAAGAAGAGTAGGGATCTTTTACTTGCCTAACATTTAATAGACAAGGGACCACCTGCTTTACATCCCCTCCGAAGGATGGTATATCCACTACGTAATCCTCGTCTGAAATTACGTAACTTCCGAGTATACACTGATATACAAGCCTCTAGAAGGTGGGGCGAGAACGCTGTATTTTCCAAGATAGGTGGGTCACCCATCCAAGTACTAACCGCGCTCGACGTTGCTTCAACGGAATATCGACTGATATTCACATTGAAGTCGCCTCTACGCTCGCCCCAATATTTTCATGTTAAATCAATTTTAAGTTTCAATCGGTACAAGTATTTATTCTATCAATATTTTAAAATCTGCACATAGGAACAGATATGAATACAGGAATTAAAAGATTAAACTCATCGAATGGGCGCCACTTTATTATAATATATGTAATACAGCATAATATTGTATGTATTGTATATTGAAGCCAGTTAAAAATACGTTTGAATTCGTTATTTAATTATTTTTACACCAACCTCAATATCGATAGATAGATAGCTAGATAGATAGATATTTATTTCTGTGACTTATTTACATAAGTATAGATATTGTCATGGAGTTAATTCTAAAAACAAGATAACAAGATAATATGGACAAATATAATTTAAATTACCTAACTTTAATTAATTTAATTCATTAAAATTTCAAATAAAAACATTACAAAAAAACATTACAACACATTTGAAGTAAAACTATATAAAAACAAGCACTACAGTAATTTAGAGTTCCAAACACTCTTCCACGGAATAAAAGCAATTATCGACTAGAAACGTTCTTAGTTTTGCAATTTTTTATATCTAAGGGCAATTTATTGAATAAATAACTACCTGCACATAATGGGGACTTCTTATATAAAGAAAGGTTATATCTACTTATATATATATATATATATCTCGTCTTTGTTGCGAGTTTGATAACAGTGATTGTAAGTTTTTAATTTATGTTTATTTATATATATATATATATATATATATATATATATATATATATATATATATATATATATATATATATATATATATATATATGTAAATTAACAATTTATAGAGATATATAGATGCCACAGTCAATATTCTCTCTTTTTTAAAAGTATCTCTGCATGATTCTATATAACCTAAATTAAATATTAATCTTATGATTCTTTTTTGCATTATAAATACTCTTTGCATGTCTGTACTGTTTCCATATGAAATTATGTTATAGGAAATTTGAGAGTATACTAAGGCATAATAGACATTTAGGAGCGATTTTTTGTCCAAACTATTTTTTAAATTTGTGATAGCGAAACAGGATTGTCCCAATTTTTTTCATAAATGTTTCACTTGACTTGTAAAGCTGAGATTCGCATCAATTATATTCCCAGAAACTTTATTTCTGATTGAAGCGATACAGAATGACTATGCAAATTTATATTAAAATTTAACTCTTTTTTGTTTTGTAGTAAAATGAATGCAAACTGTTTTACCATAATTTATTGTAAGCCTATTTCTAAAGCACCAATGACTGAACAAATGTAAAACATAGTTTACATTTTTCTCTAGTTTTTCAGGAGTTTTTGCGGTAATTATAAAAGATGTGTCGTCTGCATACATGTAAACATTTGAAGAGTTTATATAGTGTGGTAGATCATTTATATATAGCAGGAATCTCAGCGGACCCAGTACACTACCCTGAGGTGTTCCAAAACTTAGCTCATGTTCATATGAAAGAGAGTTTTCTATTTTTATTTTAATTTTCCTATCAGTGAGATATGATACAATCCACTTATTTAGATTGTTTCTAATACCTAACATATTTAATTTGTGTGAAACAAAAGACAAATCTAACGTGTCAAAAGCATTTGAGAGATCAAAGAAAACTCCTATTACATAATTTTTGGCATCTATTTCCTCATATACATTTTGAATTAGTTCATTTGTAGCGGTTTCTGTAGAAAATTTACTTCTAAAGCCATGTTGAGACGATGTTAATAGATTTTTTCATTTAGAAATAAAATAATTCTATTTGCGATTACTTTTTCAATAATCTTAGAAAAAACACTTAAAAGTGAGATGGGTCTATAATTGTTAATTTCGTCTTCATTTCCTTTTTTAAACACAGGTATAATTAATTCCGTTTCTAACCTATTCGGGAATTTACCCGTCAAAATTGACTTGTTAATGATGTAGGTAAAACATACCTCATCTATACCAGTTGATTTTTTATCAGATAATTGCAAAATAGCATATCTTACTTCTTCTATTTTTACTGAACTGAAAAGCATTTTAGCATCGTTCAACTCTGAGCTCGTGCACTCCTTCGACATTTCTGTAAAATGATTTGCTAGTTTATCTTTCACCATATTTGAAAAATGAGCACCAAATAGATCGGCTATCTCCTTACTGTTATTTATTTTTTTATTATTTTGATTTAAAACTATTTTATTACAGGATGTTTTGGTATTGTTTAAATTTGAATTCACGATTTGCCATAACGCTTTTGTTTTATTTTTAGAATTTTCAATTTTTTTAATATTTCGTATTTGCCTCTCTTTGATAACGTTTCTCCTATAATGTTTCTTTTTTATGATATATTGTTTATTTATAATGTCATTATTCAGTGTTTTTCTTAAATTATTTCTAAGGTTTTCTGTTTCCTTATGAAGCTCTGGAGAAAATTTAAATTGATTTTTGGTTCGCATTTGTTTTCTGGATTTTTGTTTATTTGATAACGCCCTCTCAAAGGCATCCACAAACTCAGACCAGAACAATTCAAAATACTCATCAATGTCATTTATATCTGATTTTGCCAGAACGCCTGCTACATTTCTAGAGAAGAATTTAAAATTTTCTGTTGTGTATTAGGTAAAAAAGTGGGCAATGCGACGGTGATATTTTACTTCATAAGCGACCTCTTTTGACGGGGCGCGGCGGCTCAATTTTTTTTTCAATCTTCTTAGTGGCCTCTTTATTTGGTTGATCAGGCTCGTTATCAGAGAGTTCTGAAATCACCATATATCAAATTTTATGTAAACCTCCACAAAAATGGTAATTATCGCAGCCATATTGGATTCGCCATGTTGGATTATCAACTTTTGACATCAGATTCGCTATCAGCTACTCCTAAAACACGCGACTACCAATTGTAATTGTTTTCCGACGAAATTTGAATTTTTTTATCACCAAATAAAATTGTATATCGCCATATTCTCGACTAAAAAAAATTTTGTTTCTAATTTTTAATCACCTTACACTAAACGTAGCTTGAATCAATTATTTCGGTGTTTGAGTTGAGCCTGTTATGAAACGGATTTCAGTACAAAAATCTTTGTCCGGTTATGATATATCTAATGAGTAAAATCAAGTAGGTGTAATAATAACCGTATACACATTACCACTCATTACAGTTTATTGCAAAAAACGTTATTTTGTTTTAGTTTTGTATTAGATAGTCTCCATATAACAATTAGATGATAGATATGGTCGATTATTATTTGTAATAAATGTGTGACGTATTTATTCATACTATAATTCCGATTTTGAAAGTCACTAATGTACTTTCGGCGACTTAATTATGGCGGAAATACTTAAAAAAATGTCGAAGCTCTTCTTTTATTAAATATACCGTGATGTATTATGAATTATTAATTTATCAAGGAAGTACATTACACTGCCTACTGGAGATTCGCATCGTTGCACAAAACAAAGAAAAATAATCATTATATGTGCACTAAATTCTTCACTGTTATTACCAAGAGTACTTATTGCAACAATGTAATTACACTTTTAGTTCCTATGAGACTGGCACTGGGTAAGCAAGTAAACAAAATTTTAGATATTTAATGAACAAGCCGCCAGCATCTGAAGAAATAATGCCCTGACATTATTTCTTCAGACATGAAATTCAAATATTACTTATTTGATTACCTATAATAATAATAATAACACAACATCTTTCTGCAGCTTCATACGGATAAGCCAATGCATGGAGTTTTCTATAAAAACATAGAAAACCTTGGCTATCCGAAAGGCTGACCTTTGCCTTCTTAAGGTCAGCCGGGCTGAAGTCTGTGACCGAGAGATTCATAATGGCTTGCCAGGATGGTGTATTTAATACCCTCGTCTATCGTAGTCGTGTCATGGGTATAGAGGTCCCTGATGTCAGCTGCAGGGCCTGCCGCAGGGCGCCAGAGACTCTGATGCACTTGTTGTCGGCTTGTCCAACATATGCAGTCTCGGCCTATATCCAGAGGCACGACGGAGCATTACGAGTGCTTTATTATCACCTAAGGCACTCGTATGGGATAGACGAGACACCAGTGCTGCCTTACGCTCCGGGGGATATTGAGTCCGTTGTGGGAAATAAGGAGTGTCTAATTTATTGGAACTACTCGTTTCCCACCGTCAGCTCAAGACAATCAACTCAAGACAATGTTCGTCGTGGAGTTCTCGGCTCCCGCGGAGAACAACATTGTCTTGAAGGAGGAGGAAAAACGGACAAAATATCGAAATTTGCTCTTCGAACTCCGCAGACTCTATCCAGACCATACTGTTAAGATCGTGGTACTGATTATAGGAGCCCTCGGTGGAACGAGACACACACTGCTTTCGGAACTGAAGATCATACCGGCATGCCGAAATTCGGCAGAGGTCTTAGCCGGCAGAATGCAGAAGGCCGTCATCCTCGGCTCATTACGTCTGCTCAGGGCACACGATTCTCGGACCCAGTAGTCACTCACCCCACGGGCGTGGGGAGTGGCTACCGGTACTACCCGCTCCCCTCTGTGAGGATCGGAGCCACAGAGTAGGGTGACTGTCTTTTATTAAAAAAAAAATCATAATAATAATAATAATGTTTATTCATCCAGTAGATTATTACAAATAATATAGGATAAGTCATAAAACTGTAAAGTAAAAAAAAACATACATACGAGTATAAGTAACATACACGAGACATAAAAAATATATATACATATATATATATACACACATACATATATAAACATAAGTATAGTGTGTTCCACATTTAATTCAGCGATATAAAAAAGCTCGCAAAAAAGCGTAAAGGATACGGACCGGCTTTGATTAATGTACCGCCCGCCGGTCCACGTTGACTGCACAGTTTACTCCAACCTATCATAATTCCGGTAGAGAAAATTTCAACCAATTACATTCAGTAGGAGTGGCCTACATTGTTGTTAGGAAATATGTGACCATTTTTTTGTGATGATAATAAAAGAAGCCGAACACTTTTATGGCCTTTTATGTAAATGAAATGATACATACACGTTTTTTGCGAGCTTTTTTATATCGATGGATTATCGATGGACCAAACTATACACACATATACACATACACACATATAATCAAAATTTGTTAAAATAAGGAACATTAAACATGGTGTGTATAATTAATATACATAGTAATTTGAAATTATATGGAAATTTAGCATTGACTGAAACAAAATACAAAAAGCAAAAATCAGGCTGATGACTGAAATGAAAATAACATACAGAGCAAATCAACGAATAAGTAGGCTGCAAATTTTATATTCTATCATCAAGGTATTCATTTAAAGAATAATAACATTTAGTAATTAAAAATTCTTTAACGCGATTTTTAAATAAATTTGAATTTAAAGTTTTGTATTCAACGGGAAGTTGCTTTAATAGCTAAAAACTTTGGACTATGCTCAAATGTTGCTGTTCGATGAAGTGGTACTTCTAACAAATTAGAATTTCTTGCAGAATATGAATGATAATGATTTATCATCTGAAAGTTATTATTTTTTGAATAGATTACTAGACTTATTATAAAGATACAAGGTAATGTTAGAATATTTAGGCTCTTAAAGTATTCTTTGCAATTTTCCCTGGCATTTGCACCCACTATATATCTGATCGAATTTTTTTTTTGAAGTCTGAAGATCCGTATTCATTCACTAGAAGAACCTCATGCAGTAATGCCATATGAAATGATTGAATAAAAATAGGCAAAGTAATATATTTTTAGAACATCTGTATTCACTATAAGTCTTAACTGTTTTAAACAATAACACACAGGAGTTACTCTTCTACAAATCATATCGATATGTGTAGTCCATTTACCGTCTTCAGATATACATATAAATACCCAAAAATTTCGTGGACTGTACTTGTTGAAGTGTTTATATATAAACTTCGATCATAGTTTGCAGAAGAATAGTTAAATCTGATGAAAACTGATATTAGTGTTTAGTATTAGCTTATTAACAATAAGCCAAGTGTAAATATCTTGCAATTGTTTACTACAGTAACCTACACCGGTTTCAAGATCTCTGTTACCAATAATAAATCGATGTATCATCTGCGAACATTAAAATGTTATCTGCATTGAGGTCGTTAATATAAATAATGAATAATAAAAGCCCTGAAACGGATCCGTGAGGTATGCAGTAACTCTCACGTATATACGATTTAAATAATCAAAATAATTAGAGGCTTATATTATTGGAAAATAACACATCCCGACAAAATAACAAAAGTGATCTGTTCTTGGAACTTCATCGGGTGACCCCCTATTGTATGTATGCATTTCGACGTGCTGAACATGAATCGGGTGCCCGTTTAGCTCCATCGCCCACCATTTTTTTGTAAATCGAGAAAATAACCTAAAAAAAACTCATTATTTAGGTTATTTTCACGATTTACTAAAAATTGGTAGGTGGATGGTGTTGGAATTATTTACAAAAATTACATCAACTTTGTTACGCAGTTTTCCTAATCTGTGTAACGAGATACTGTAAACTATAAACTATTGACTAAGCAGAACGCATAGAAAATAAAATCAAGTTAGTCCTATATGCACACTCTTAGTTAGTTCTCTGTAAGCCATTGTCCGAACAATACTAAAAATATTAAAGCTGCGTAATTAGATTCGTTTTGTGTTTAATTTAATTTACCACTGCCCTAAAGATGGAGCTAAACAGACACCTAAACCGTATTCAGCATGTCGAAATATATAGGGCTTACTCAATGGAGTCCCAGAAGCAGCCCACTTTTCACTTATTTTGCGAATTTGTGTAATATATTTGTATATGCGGTTTTCTATAATATCCGGTGATATTCATACTATATTACACAGGCACACACAAGAAAAAAATTGTATGTTTCTGGGACTCCATTGGGCAACCTCTATGTATTTCGACGTGCTGAATATGAATCAGGTGTTCGTTTAGCTCCATCACCTACCAATTTTTAGTAAATCTCGAAAATAACCTAAATTATAGGGTGATTTTAGGTACATCGAAATACAAAGGACTTCCAAGAACAGACCACACTTTTTATTTTGTGGAGCTGTGTAATCAATAACTCTTTATCTTACTTCTTTATAATATTCTAATGTATCTATAAAAAGTGGTGTGAATATTCTCTAACTAAATTAAACAAAAAATTTATGTAAATTTATGTCGTAAAGAATAAGCAACTAGAACATTAGAGTAAAATACATAATTTGCGTCAAGAATGAAGAAACCGTTTCCAAGAAATCACTACTTTCACATCCAGATTTCCTAACCAAGTCTCTTACAACGGAAAACATTTTAATACTATATTTGGACTCCACAATGTGGTAATAAATGTTCAGAGAACTTATCGTATTTGAAATTGTCTACCACAAAAACTCTTAAAACGATATTTTACATCGGTGATGCCAAAAAAATTTGAGGCCTTTGGTTCTCGTACATACACTAACACACACCACACCACGACTCTCCTTTATCGGAGAAAGCTCTGGACGGGCCTTGTGTACATAGTGGGGCAGCTTAACGTCGAATTTCGTGTTAATGTGGACACACCGGACAAAACCACCAAATTTTTTCCAGGTACTAGTTAGATACGTAGCTTCCATTTTTTGATAGGACCAACTCCTCTGTCGGCCATCTTGGATTTTATAGCGGCCATTTCGAAATGTAGGAATATTATCAATATCTCGGCTTCTAAATCTTGGTGTCTAAGTGTACATATTTGGGGTCAGGGAATACAACTACACAATTTTTAAATGTATCACACTATATATTTATTCACTAATATACTACAAAACTCTTCACCGATGAACTGTTTTGTACGGTGTGTCCATATTTCCTAATATGTTATTCATTTTGTTTCAGTTTGAATTGTAATACAAGATGGAATGGAACAAGTGCATGATTTGTCAGAAAACTACTTCAGAAAATCTAAAATGCCCACTCAATGCACATGGAATCCAAGACAAAGCAACACCATACCGGTCTTTCTTCAACAATATCAATGAGTTTAGAAGCTTGGAGTCATTGCCAGTGAAACTAAATTTTGGAAGCGACATGAGTACGTATCAACTGGCCCAAAACCATGGTGCAATTTGCGCTGTAGCCTTTATCTGACTTTCCTCTGCAGATACTCCCACCAAATCCTGCTCTAGTTTCCTTAGGTGAGACCGGTAGCGATTTCTCAGTGCTGTATAACATTGCAGATTATATTTGGCGTCAAGGGCAATGAGATCACCATCTTCTAATACTGCCAACGACTGGGTTTCTTGCAGTTCTGTTGCCATTTTTCTTATGCTCGTATCAGCTGTTAATGTTCGAAATTCATGAAGGAGTCCATTGCTTCCACAACATAACAGACACGCCATTTTGTCACTCGCTTTACGTCGGGATCGTTTCTCCACAGTTGTGCTGCCTCCTAAAGTATTTCCCCGCTTTTTGGCTCTATCCAACTTCAAATTGCTGAACTTGACATAACAAGATTTGTGCCATGCACCATGGTTTTCGACCAGTTCATCCGCACTCATGTCGCTTCCAAAATTCAGTTTCACTGGCAATGACTCCAAGCTTCTAACTCATTGATATTTTTCAAGAAAGACGTCCTCGATTCCATGTGCATTGAGTGGACATTTTAGATTTTCTGAAGTAATTTTCTGACAGATCATGCACTTGTTCCAATCCATCTTGTATTACAATTCAATCTGAAACAAAATAAAAAACATATTAGAAAATATGGACACACCGGACAAAACAGTTCATCGGTGAATAGTTTTGTAATTGGCACTACATATATTAGTGAATAAATGTATAGTGTGATACATTTAAAAATTGTGTAGTTGTATTCCCTGACCCCAAATATATATACTTAGACACCAAGTTTGTGGTCCTAAGTGATTTAGAAGCCGAGATATTGATAATATACCTACATTTCAAAATGGCTGCTATAAAATCCAAGATGGCCGACGAATTGAAAGCTACGTACCTAACTAGTACCTGGAAAAAATTTTGTAGTTTTGTCCGACGTGTCCACATTTTCATGACAAGCTGCTCTACTAACACATTTAGAGACAAGGACACACATCCAATATCCAAGTATACTAGGATTAATTTCTCCTTCTGAAAAAATCCCAGTGATGAAGCTGTGGTTTTTAGTATTTGGGTAAGTTTCGGCCTGAAGGGGATTTAGGGACAAAAAATTTCAAAAACAACAGAAAGGATAAAAGAACAAAATTGTACAAACATAAAAGGGAGTGAAAGGGGTTGGAAAGATAAAGATAGGGGAAAGGTAGGTTATCGTAGTAGAGAGGGTAGCTAAGGGAGTTGCCGGAAGATAGGCAACGCCTGGTATGGTAGAGGGGGTGAGGATCAAGTGTGCTTGCCTCTCAACCAACCAGTCATATAAGTAATCACAATTTTATTTTTATTTTACCTACTTTAATAATACCCCCCTTTATAGCAGCATGAACTATGCCCATCTACTATTTTTTTGTGATTTTTGCATCAAAATCCAGTGGGCAGTCACACATACAGGTAAATTCATTTAAAAAGTGATATCAACGTAAACTTTTTCGGTGTCTAATAATTATGAACTGAAACTATTATCAACATTTCGCTTTAAAGATTTTTTAATTCAATTATGTATGTGTGTTATACAAATAAACCCATCAATTATCTTAAAACAGCATAAACACAGTGCATTAAAAAGTTTTTTAATGGAAGATAAAATTCCTGTGTTAAAAGCATGCTTTGATAGCTGTATTTTTATAATTACATTGAACAGTCACTTACATTAGTTTTACTTATCTGTTAAACGCATATGATACAAATCAAATTAATAATCTTTCCTTTCTTTTAGTCATGTATTTAAGTAGAGTTAGCGGAGGGTGAAATAGCTCGATATGGCAATTAAATCTTCTTCCAAATTTAGTGAAAGTTTGGGTATACTGGTATACAGGGTGATTCACATAAAGCTCCCTAGGCAGTTTCTGTGGTGGCAAAAAGAGATATTTAGATTATGTAAAAACCAGTCTTGGTGACTTTATTTTGTCTTTCACAGTAGCGTCTGTGGCGTGGCGTTGCGACGCCGGAGGCCGGAAAGAAATTTTTTGATCACAGGAACTTTGGAAGTATAATATTAAAGTATGTTTAATTCTAAGTACTTTTTGTAGTACACACTTTTCCATTGAGGTGGTTTTCGAGATAAAGTAAAAAAAATCCCCAGTCGAATTTTGGTAATTAGCAAGGAAATTAAAATTCGCCAACAGGTCCCAATGGGCACACGTTTAATAAACGTTTTTAAAATATCGTTGTCGTTGATTAAACGTTTTACGTTGAAATTCTCAACGTTGCATTTGGTTGAAAATTTCAACATTTAAAAAAGACGTTTAAAATACGTATTACTACACGCATTTTTAACCACTGGCAGAAGGAAATACTGGAATAGAACGTTTTAGTAAGCACGTTTTTTTTTCACAAATATTTAATAACGCATAAAACGCGTTTATAATGTAAGGAGTTTTAATGACTCGCCAAAGGTAACATTTGTGAAACGAAAAAGTTTTACGTTTTTTATTACATATATTTAATACGACGAAACCGTCGTTTTATTTAAAGAAAAAAAAACGTATTTTTAACAACGTTAAAATAACTGTTGTTTCCAACTTAACGAAATATAAGGGAATTATAAATCCATGTGAAATAGATGGTAGAAGATTACGTTTTTTAAACGTTTTTCTGCGAATCTATATCAAAGCATAAAATTCGGTTGTTAGAATACGTTATTGATACACACATTCCCAACCAGTAGTGGAAGGGATTACTAAAATAAAACGTTTTAATCAGAACGTTTCTTTTACTGATACTTTAATGTATAATACACGTTCATAATATGAGAAGTTGTAACAATCCGCTAATAGTCCAGTCAACGGGGAGTTTCACCTCCAATATAAGTGCTAATAAATGGATGTTGATGAAACCCTGTGCAATGTGTTTGTAATGACGTTAATAAAAATGTTGAAAAAATGATTAGAGTAGGAAATGATCGTAGAAAACACCCCTTTCATCACGGGTTTCGTAACTTGCAGAATTAGGTCAAAAACGAAAAAACAATATATTTACGACGCCGGAGGTCGGAAAGAAATTTTTCGATCACAGGAACTTTGGAAGTATAATATTAAAGTATGTTTAATTCTAAGTACTTTTTGTAGTACACATTTTTCCATTTAAACCAGTGGTTTTCGAGATAGAGCAAAAAAATCCCCAGTCAAATTTTGGTAATTAGCAAGGAAATTAAAATTCGCCAACAGGTCCCAATGGGAACACGTTTAATAAACGTTTTTAAAACCTCGTTGTCGTTGATTAAACGTTTTACGTTGAAATTCTCAACGTTGCATTTGGTTGAAAATTTCAACATTTAAAAAAGACGTTTAAAATACGTATTACTACTCCACGCATTTTTAACCACTGGCAGAAGGAAATACTGGAATAGAACGTTTTAGTAAGCACGTTTTTTTTTCACAAATATTTAATAACGCATAAAACGCGTTTATAATGTAAGGAGTTTTAATGACTCGCCGTTCATAATATGAGAAGTTGTAACAATCCGCTAATAGTCCAGTCAACGGGGGGTTTCACCTCCAATATAAGTGCTAATAAATGGATGTTGATGAAACCCTGTGCAATGTGTTTGTAATGACGTTAATAAAAAAGTTGAAAAAATGATTAGAGTAGGAATGACCTCTTTTATCACGGGTTTCGTAACTTGCAGAAATAGGTCAAAAACGAAAAAACAATATATTTACCTTTTTTGGCCCAAAACAAGATGTTTTTACTCTTGTGAATTTTTTTGAGAAATGCATATTTTTCGAGATATGGCCACTCTAAAATTCCTAAAAATGGGGGGAGGAAAATGTAAAAGTTGAAAAAAAATCTGAAAAAATTCAGTGTCAGCGAAATACAAGACTGTTTTTTTTGCAACTTTTCTGTAAAGTGCGTTTTCACCAAATTTTTCCGGGGAAACATGAATGTAGTACATTATTTATCGTGAAAAACTGCCTGAACTCGAAAAATTAGCAAGTTACAAAAAAAATTCCAAGAGACAAGAAATATTTAAAAGGCCTCAATGCATACGTTTGAATTTTTTCAAATTTTTAAATCGCTACAATTTCAAAGAATTGTTTAGAGTAGTTTTTCCCGAAAAACTCTGTGAAAACGTATTTTACAGAAAAGTTGCAAATAAATAAAGGTCTTGTATTTCGATGATACATACATTCACCTGAATTTTTTCAGATTTCTTTTTAAATTTTTACATTTCCCCTTCCCCACTTTTAGGAATTTTAGAGTGGCCATATCTCGAAAAATGTGCATTTTTCGAAAAAATTCACAAGAGTAAAAACATCTTATTTTGGGTCAAAAAAGGTAAGTATATTCTTTTTTTTTTTTTTTCATTTTTGAGTTACGGAACCCGTGATAATAGGGGTGTTTTCTACCTCTTCCGATCATTTCCTACTCTAATCTTTTTTTTCAACTTTTTTATTAATGTCATTAGAAACACATTGTACAAGGTTTCATCAAAATCCATTCATTAGCACTCAAATTAGAAATTTTGGTGATTTTAGCGCTCCATTGACTGAACTATAAATGTAACGTTTGTGAAACGAGAAAATTAAACGTTTTTTATTGAATTAATCTAATATAGCAATTATTAAAATATGTTTCATTTAAAGCATTTAAAGGGAAAACGTTAAAATAACTGATGCTTTCGACTTATTAAAATGCACTGTCAATTTAAATCCACAGGTGAAATAAATGGTAGATGTTTTAACGCTTTTCTAATCAGATATATTAATGCATAAAATTCGCTTGCCTACCACTTAGTTTGTTGCAGAAATTATTTCTAGATGGCGCCACATACAAACCACTGGCAATAATCAGTCATGTATGTTTAATTCTAAGTACTTTTCGTTTACTCTTATGAATTTATAGAAAATGAATAATATAGATTGCAATGTTCAAATTCTTTCAGGGAACATTGACTTATTTTAATGGGTCAGGTTAAAAATTATTATTCTCTGGCTGGGCCGAAAAGCATAAAAGTTTAATGCTATCTGTTTAATAGGTTATGCAACTCACTGGTTTTATGATAAAACCAGTAGGTGCTTAACCACCTATCAATTGCCTATTGATCTACATGGTATCCCATCATCATCCTGTATTGGAAAATGGAGACCTAGTAGAGTCTGTTTAATTTCGTTTAATTAACGTAATTAATTAGTGAATATTTGACGTTATTTAAACCTTTAATAAAACGTTTATTTTCGTTTCATAAACGTTGAATATTAACGAACATTATTTACCGTTTTTTATATATTTCTGACAATGTTATTTAATCGTTATCTATGATGTTTAAGAGACGTTTATACATGGTTAATAGAAACGTTTTTTCACGCGACATTTTTCCGTTGAATCAACGCGTTTCTAAAAACCCTATAACGACGTGTGGTTTTCAATTCTTTCTAACGTTTTTTAAACGTATGTGTATCCATTGGCGTGATCACTAGATACAATAGGTAGCTAGCTTTAACTTAAGTGATTCGCAATTTTTCAAATGGCTATACAAAGATGGCACTGAAATACAAAATTATTTTTCGATAGCTGCTACACTGAAACATAGCATACGCAATATGATACCAAATGGTATATAATTTTGTATGAATAATTTTTTTTTATAAAACCATTAGTTTTCAAATTATCTGATATTTTCTATTTTTAAATTTTTCAAAGTATAATTTGTATATTTTTTATTAATTATTTAAACTAGTGGCCCTAAGTCTAATTTATTAATGTAGTTAAGTCAAGCAGGTTGTGTATTAATTTATTTTGACGTTTGTTGACATACAGTCAATTTCAAAAGTTTTTTGAATGCGTTTGTTAGTCCAAGACAATTGAGAAATGGTTGTATACACCAACGAAGACAAATTAAACAATATTTCGATTTACGGAGAATCTAGAAAAAATTCCCATGAGGCCAAAGGGTTATTCCGATGTTTTTAAATACTTCAAGAAAAGCATTTCATTTTGTTTGAGAACTTCTGTCTTTTTTAATTCGTTAGCTGCAATATTAGTTGAGACAGTGAAGCGACTTTTACACCGCTCTTATTAAATTTTAATTGATTCTATCGTTTTTAAGTCTGTGATTTGGTATCTTGCCTATTGAATAGAACATAAGTAAATAAAAATAGATATTTGATTCGGTGCGAATGACCAAGCGGCCTTAGCCGCCCCTCTAATGTGGATAAATAGAAATGGATACAAAATTTCATTTTTATCAGTATCGTCCTCTAACTGTGAAATACAGGTTTTCTCTCAAATCTTTCCCATATTATGCAATTTTTTAGACACGTTGCCTATTACTCATGTTACATTTGTTCTCTTCTCTACACACTTTCTTAATAGGCAAGACATGTTTTCCATTTGAAATTTTTTTGAATAATCGCTTTATTAAGACTTATGCTAGCAAAAAATTTCCATTTGTACGTTACATAATTTAGATACGTATTTTAAATAGTATTCACCTGTCATATTTATCACCACTATTATGATAAACAAAAATTTGATAGGTAAACAATTTTGTTAGTTATAAATCGGAAGGCGTCTCAAGATCTGGTACACCTATTAACAATGTTGTTATTACATAATCTATTAATTGATGTCAAAACAGTAGCCAGCCAGCCTTGAGGAAGTTAATAAATCATATGAATAACATATTAGATTGATAAACTTTTGAGAACCACGAAATATGAGCTTTCAAGTTATCTAATTAGTAATATAAACATGGCATATTGGCATATTATATAAGTGAACTATGTATTTTGGAAGGTTCCACAACGTTAACTAAATATTTTGAGAGCTATTATTATAATCAGATAAATAAAAAACATATTTCAAAACATAAACATTGATGAACATGTTACGCATACCTTGAGGTTCAATTAAAACATGCGGAATTATTAGAAAGTCATCTTTGATTTACATTTCGATAAGAGATAGGTGTTTTTAATTTATGTGTACTCTTTAATTTGGGGTGTGATATTTACATTACGAAAAATATGTATCTATGTACTTCAATAGACAAATAGTAAACTAAAGTAAATAATTTGATGGTTAAAATGTGCTAAAAGTATGATTAATATATTCTTACTTTATTAACCAATCAAAACATACATTTTCAAAAAAATCGACCAATAGGATTTGTTTAAAGTGAGAAAAACGGCTATCGATAAGTGGAAAAAATCGAGAAAAATGTATGTTACTTTTTTCGTAGTAGCCATGTGTCAAACTAAAAAAGTCATTGAAATTATTAAAATCTGACATTCACGTTTTGATTTCTGTACACAAAATGAATGAGAAAAAGCGATTTGGTGATGTTTCACAAGAAAATATTAACTAAGTTATGAATGAAAGTGTCCCAGTTAAAACGAGAAACACTAAAAATTCTATATGGAAACAATTTAAAGCTTTTTGCAAAAAGCATTATTCCCTCGAAAAAGATACGACTACTATGATGAACTTGCAAATATTTTGACTGACTGGGGTTATAACATGATAAAAAACATTAGAAAATATTTTTATTTTTTATTATAAATCGTTATTTTTAAAACATTAAATAAACAGTTTTGTTGTTTTAATAATTATTTTAGATAATATTTTTTAATCATATATTAATCTTCTGTAATACACACGAGGTTGATTTTCTACTTAGGTAAATTTTTTTTGAGCGGCTCAAACCTGTTTTCCATGAAAATTATGCTCGAATTAAGGGACATAGGAAAAATCGCTCCACTTCGTGTCGCGATTTTTCCATGCCCTTAATTCTCAAATAATTTTCATGGGAAAACAGGTTTTTGTCCAAAAAAATTTACCCGGTAAAAAATTGACCTCTTGTGTATTAATAACCGAAAAAAATGTTCTTTTAGCATGTGTGCTTTTATAATCATAATTATTATACAGGATGTTTCACAAGCTATGGTACACACTTCAGCTTTAATATTTTTTACATATTTATCTGCAAACTTAGGTAAATTAAGATGAAAAAGAGTGTGCCTTAAATCACATACAGCGTGTCTCACTTTCAATGGCCCCTCTTCCATATTTCAGTGTTTAGTAATCCGATTTCAACCAAATTTTGTATTAGTATCAAAGATCTTTATTATGTCCTTTTTGAATTAAACAAAACTTATTTCAGTAATTATCGTGCATTTTTTCGACGGGCATTTTTTTATTAAAATACCAAAGCAACATTATTGAACAGCATGCTCTAGAACCGCTATATCCAAAATTTAACAATATTTTGATTTATGGTTTTCGAATTATGACCCCTTTAAAATTACATTTTTTTAAATATTAAACAATCAATCTTGGAAATGAATTGCTTTTCGAAAAAAATCATTCCTCATTTTCTCTTGCGCAAAATTCGTTATTTTTACCAAATCAATAAACATTTTTCACTCTGACAGTCTACTTATTCTCATAAAAGAACATTCCCGTCTATAATATTATAGGTGAACTACATGAATATTAAAAATATTTTGTCTTTGTGCTAGCAAATGAGTGAAATATATCCTTAGTTCAAAAATTGTTTTTTGTATATTTGAAAAATTTTGTTTTCAATGGTAACTCCTATCAAAATATTGTATAGGAACAAAATTGTAGAAAATTTTATGCACGTTCATTCTTGTGAAAAAGTTTTTGGTCTATCTTTTTTAGTATTTGTTCCAAAACTCCAACGGGCGATAGACACAATTTAAACAAAACATAATGCGTACTTGCTTCTGTTCTTCTGATAATATGGTCTTGGCACTTGTACAGTTTTTTATTTCCGATTTTCCTAACCTTCGGCTAGCTGTTGACTTCGATGCTGGAAAATTTGTCATGAACACAGCGTCTACTGCTATTTGAAACGGGTTTTTCCTCAAATAGCCAAGGAGTGCTTCATCTTGAACGAGATTTGAACTTCTCGATCGGCCTGAACCGTCTTTCCTCTTTGCGCTACCTTCATCCTCCCACTTTTCTTCACACTCATAACAGTACTTTTATTCAATTGATAATGGTTAGCAACTGCTCTGATAGACCTTGTCTCTTCAATTTTAGAGAGAATTAAAATTTTTTCATGTTTAGTTAATTTGGGCATTGCGAAAATATGACACTGACAAATAAATAAAGAATGATTTAATATAGCGAAAAATAGGTGTACGGGATTTTATTGCACAGAAGTGTACAAGGAAGAAAGGCTTTAATTTTTTATTTTTACATCAGCCACCCCCCACTACCGATGTGGCATATCATCTTATAGGTTTTTGAGGAAGACAATTTCAAATACAGAATCGGAAAGCGTTGGTTTTGGGATGGCAATAAGAGCATGCGAGATCGGAGCAAGCAATCATTTATAAATTCTCCTGAGGGGGCGTGTCACTGTTTACCTCTGCTAGAGTACTGGTAGAAAGTATGTGTCGTGACGTCTTTATTGTGGGCGGTCGGTTAAATCGTTGAAACTAGTGCCATACCAAAACAAACACTTTCTGAATCTGTATAATTCTATACGAACAATTATTTCTACATAAAAGAGTGCAAACATAGTATCAAAATTTTTTTCGTTGTAAGAGACTTAGGGAAATCTGGATGTGAAAATAGTGATTCCTTGCAGTGGGAGCAGTGTTTTATCGTACAATTGTGTCTAAGGATGCTTTTAACCCAGCACGTTTGACCCAACAGCAGATGCTTGCTGATTATCAGCATGGACATCGATCGTTTTTCCAGCTGCGATACTGGTATTGAAACCAACTTCCCTAAAATTGAATGGAGTGAAAACTATACAGTCACTGTACTCGACAAAGAATGCTCAAACCATAGTTTGGCATTTCATTGCTTTTACATATGAAAATTGACACTCAATAGTTACAATCGTCACTTCAAAATGGCAAATGTTACTTGGAAGTGGCCCATTGTCACTTTCAAATGGCAATTCGGCATTTTTGCAAAAATAAATTATTTGGCCGCTACTCACCTTCGAAGCTTTTCTTATAATTCTTTATATAAGTCTTATTTAAGCAGTTTAAATATTATTTTAAACAAAGAAATATAAAATAAGAAAACTACGATATTCAGTTGTTGGAAATGCAATATCTAGATCAATATCTTCTTTTCCTGCAATATAGGGTCCACATAAGCCAAATTTAAATGGTGACTTGTATCTGGACTTTTAAACTGTCTATTTTCCAAAGCGCACGACCCAAATGTTTGAAAAAAAATCACAATAGAACTTTTTAAGCTTATCATTAAGTGTGATTTAATATTATATAAAAATGGTTTATTTTATTGGGGAAAAAATGTTTTATGTTGCTTATTGGATTTTTGTATTTAATTATTATGAAAATAAATATAATAAACGCGCCACACATATTAAACAGAACAAGAAAGTATGTGTTTGATTCAAAATTGTTTTTTATTTGCTAGATATATACTACATGTTTTTGTACGAGCCATTACCCTTTTTAGGTTAAATTTATTACTAAAAATACATTGTTGGGCAATGATGAACATTTCACAATTTCGTCGTTTTTTCTGAATATTTGAGTAAGTGTTTCCAATATAATATTATGTCTATACGAGAGCCGTTTCTGGCACAGAGATAAAATTCCCAAGTCCTACTTATCAACGAAAAATAAGTTTGATTTGGATCTAACACCTACATATAGTCCGGTAAACTCCAAGGTGGCGTATGTATGAGTTGGTAACACGACGTACGATTTGATATGCGATGCGCATAAAGCTATCGCAGTGACAGAAATGAACTAGTTGCGTATGTCTTATTCTCTTAGTTTATATGATGAAGCGACCTTTGGACGCGCCAGCTTATAGTTTACTCGACTATAGCTACTTATTAACCTACTAACAGTGGCGTACCCAGCTTTTTGGGGCGGAGGGGCAGTCCGTTTAAAAGGCGGTGTGGTGCAACTAAAAGAACATTTGAAAGTTGTTTCCAGGTCTAATAATTAATGGGCAGGTGGCAAGATGGAAAAAAAATTGGTGAGCGGGAGTGGGAGAGAGAGGGAGCGCAAAATGAAATTTATTTGGTGAGCGGGAGGGCCAAAAATGTTGAGCATCAAGAAAATTCCCTGATTTTCCAAAGCAGGAGCGCCACACCATGGAGGCGCGAGAGAGGAAGGACAAAGTGCCTGTTAGTTAGGCCAGCGCTTATTAAAAAGTGTTTTTATTATTATTATATTAAGAGCGGGAAATACCAATCAAATAGTTTCACCAGTGAGGAAGTTGTGAAGAGAGAAATGCCGATGATGGGTGTGACCTTTGCAGGCAATTTTCACCTGTTTTAGAGTTTAAAACGAATGAACCAAGGAAATTGCATACCTACATTGCGCGGCATTATCTGAGGTGTTACTTTATATTTATATTTTCTTATAATTCATGGCTGCTTTGTTTTAACAAATCTAACTATTTATAAATATTTCTATATTACGAATGATATATTTAAAAAATATATAGAGGCATTAGAATTGTGCAATTAATGGGTTCATTTAATGAATTTTATTTAGTAATTGTTACTTCTTGTAGATAAGGTAATATTTAAAATTAGGCAATGTTGAAAATTTCAGATGAATCCGATATGTGGTTCTCGAAATGTACGCTTCTAAAGAGAGCGGTGCGACCAACATCGTGTCGTCAGAGGATAGGAAACGAAACAGTTGCGCAAAGCTCGTGCATTCCGTTTGAGATCGTCGAATGCGACTAGCGGGTTGCTATTAAGTGACGTCGCAGCCGAGATTCGACAAGGCGTGCGGTCCATGTTTATAATTTTTTTTAGACGATTTACATACAAGTCTCACAAAATTCTAGTTTTTTACACAGGGTCTTAGAATTGTAAAATCTTTACGATAATCAAATTTTAAAAAGTGCTAAATGAGCCCATTGGGGAGGAGCCGGAAGAGCATACTGAACTATTTAACAAAGTCAAATACCATCTAAGAAGGAATTCAAAAGAGAAAAATTACTTTTTGAGATAAATGCGGAAAAATAAACTCTTACTATTTTCAGATTCAGGGCCAAATGCATATAGCCAAAAAAAAAATTGTTTTTTTATGTTTGGACTTTCTGTGGATGAAAGGGAGTGAAAATATCAAAAGATGATAACTTTTCGTCCACTAAAATGGAGCAAAAATTTTAAAAAAATTTATTTGGATTGTATGCTTCCCGAATTATTAGTTGAGAGTAGGATTAACTCCGGTCTACAAATGAGATATCTCCAATGTGTTCTGAAAGCACTTGACAAAAAAGAAAAATTAGCTAAGTAAAAAAAAAAAAACTTATTTTTACTTCCCTCGCTTACCGAGGGAAGTACTGTAATCATGAAAAAATCACCCTTCGCGATTTCTCCGAATTTTCATTTTCACGAAGTTTTGTATAAATACTTTTACACAGTTTTTTCATGGAAAAGTGTAAACATATTAGTCCTGCGGATTAGAAGCTAACTTGACAAGAATTATGCACAAGCGGTTAAAAGCGATTTCTCTTTTCTGTCGTGTCAGTAGGGACCAGGGGCGGCTTAAGGGCCGGACAACCCAGGCGGCCGCCCGGGGCGTCGACTCAGAGAGGCGCCAAACTGAGGGAAAAATTGTTTAATTGTTGTTTGTACCCTTTTTTATTAGTTTTCTTTGGAAGAAAATATCAAATAATATCAGTACCTATCTATGTCAGTTAAAATGGTAATAATGCAAAACATAACATTAAAGCTGCCTAAATAATTCAAAAATACAACACAAACATTCTTGTTTAGCTATGAGAATACTCACTATTCATACCTCAAGCTTCCCTCCCTATTATTGACTGAGACGGAGTCGATCATTAAAGATATTGCATAAACAAAGGCCCGCAATATGTACTTTCATTCAGAAAAAAATCAGAATACTCAGAAAATTGTTATACCTATATCAGCTGTTTATACTTCATAGCTTACCTAATTTACTATTTATAAATAAATAAATGGCAATTTGTTTTGTATGAAATATTAAAACAATAAAGAGGAACCTTCCTTTAAGTAAACTTATATCGGTGGTCCTCTCATTATAATAGCATTCAGATGGTGTAGAAAAAAAAAATAATATTACAAATTAATTGCATGCATAGGTCTACAAAAAAAGGTCTTGTCCTAAGGTTCTCATCTAACTTTTCTGAAGTATTTTGAGGCGCTGAAGTCAATTTTGATCAAGAAAATATTTTTCTGACGGGTCAGTTTCCTTATGCCACCCAATTTGTTTTTGTGCAAAACTGGTTTCAGCACGTCAAAATACTTCAGAAAATTTAGGTCATAACCTTTGGGACAAAGCCTTTTTTGCTATTTTTTTAGGGGATAAAATAGGTGTTAGAGGGAACTGACATGGTAGAAAAAAAATTTGTGTCCAAAATTGCCTTCAGCGTCTCAAAACACGTCTCTCAGGGAGGGGCACCAAAAAGTGCTCCTGCCCGGGTGGAAAATTTACCTTAAGCCGCCCCTGGTAGGGACCTAAGGACCATATTCAGAATGGGAGCCTATCGGAGCAGTCACTTTTAACTTCTGTACAGTCGCCCAAAGTACAGTTTAGGACCTAATGTCATTTTGGACTATTAATTCCATTTCAGTCGTCGCAGCGAGATCATTTTTGGGTGTAGATCTATGTTTTTGAGGGCGAGAAACCCGATTATAACTGTCTCGAGGCCCTGAAGCCCATAGTACTCCCGTTTGGGTACCTAGGATTTGAACGGGTATGTACTGAAGGTGTACCACGGGTACCTGAGGAAAAATTGTGATCAGTTTCTTTGCTTCCAACCATGAGTTGACGTTTATGAGACTCAAAAAGGTTAAGAGAGTATTCTTTAAACGAAGCTTTATTTAATTTTACTAAAATAAATTGCATATTTAGAACAGAGAACACACAAAGGACATTGAAGATTGTCTTCATTCGAAGATGTGCCCGCTGCGGGCTTTTCTGCATTAATTGCAGGTTATGCCAATTCCTCCTTGTTCCGAGCACCTGGAGGATCATTCTAGAATCTGCTTCTTTATGGACGCAGGGCATCAGATTCGTCAAGTCAGACTGAAGTGAGGAGATGATCTCCTGTTTTCGGGTAACAACAACTTTCCTTCTGTAAGATGCAGAACCAATGAAATCGCTCAAGAATAAAAACAACTCTCGTTTATTCTCATCGTCTCTCAAAAACTCACTCCAATTTTTAGGGGTTGCTTTATCCCCTTGTACTCTGCGTATAATGCCAGTTCCTCGCTTCAAGCGTGCGGCAGCCTTCAGAGAGTCAGCACGATAGTCATCAAAAACTACGTCAATCCGACGAACTGATCCAGTAAATTGATTACTGATGTAAGTTACGAATTTATTTTTGTAACAGAAGAAAGTTTCCCCAGGCTGAGGACGCAGAAAATGTACAGCAGCAGCACCATCAATTACTATCATTTCAGTTTCAGCAGAACATATGGACATGTCAACTTGGTCGTTAGTTACAAGGAAATCTAGTAAATCTGACTTTTTACCGAAATATAAGTCACTGTTGTCTAACAGGGAAGGAGGGTAGGCTTGATTTTCATGGCGAAAGAAGTCCTCAATATCTCCCTGGCGCACTTGACAAGCAATGAATAGTTTGGAAAATAGACTTGTGTCACATTTTAAGGAGGCAATTTGAAGCTGCTGACGGGATTGTTTGACACTCATGGAGCCATTGCTGAAGAGTAAAACTTTATTCTTCTTCATGGAGTCATTGATCGGAGTACTGCGCGCTACAATTCGACTTTGGAAAAACTCGTCTGCCTGAGACTGCCCTAACGCCACCATTTTACGGAGAGACGCTGCGATAGATGAATCCATGATACGGCGTGTGTCAAAAACGAGGAGGTCTCCGTTAGTATCTGAAAATGGGTTTCCCATTTCTGACATGATCTTAATCAAGGACATCTTTGAGAAAACGCTTCTGTTTCACAGGCACGTCCTCATGGTGTCTCCAACAATCATATTCATCCAATTCGTCTTCGATGCTCACGCACGCGGTCGATTCGTTCGACAACGCTCGGGTTTGTTGCATGTGCTTAACCGTCAAGAGAATTATTTCCAATAGTGTGTAGTGCAGTGGAATGTTCTGGCCAGGCTTCGGGGAAGCGCATAATTGTAGCTCTAATTTAAATAAATTTGTGTTCAGGTTCAGCTTCAACGCCTATGAATCGGCTGGGTCGGGTTCGATCCTTCACGGGGAAAAAACTTTTTTCATTTTTTTTTTTTAGGTTTATTTTTTAAGATGTTTTTTAGGTTGTATTTTAGGTTATTTTTTTTAAGTTAGTTGAAAAAAAAGAGAGTTGAGGTTTGGTTTGGCTACGAGATTATTTTTTCCGATTTTATTTTTTTTAAAGTTATGTACTATGTACCATGGCCTATGTATTATGGGCCTCAGGGCCTCGAGAGTTATAATCAGGTTTCTCGCCCCCAAAAACATAGATCTACACCCGAAAATGATCTCGCTACGACGACTGAAACGGAATTAATAGTCCAAAATGACATTAGGTCCCAAACTGTACTTTGCGCGGCTGTACAGAAGTTAAAAGTGACTGATCCGATGGGCTCCCGTTCTGAATATGGTCCTTAGGTCCCTACTGACACGACAGAAAAGAGAAAACGCTTTTAACCTCTTGTGCATAATTCTTACAGCAATCCGCCGGACTATATTTACATTTTTCCAACAAGAAACTAAAAATTTTCCTTTTTTCTTGAAACTACAAACTTAGCCATTTGATGTCGTTATAAACAACTTTTCATAGTAAAATTGTTCGATAAAAAAAATGCCTAGCACGATACCATTTTTGAACCAAATTCATTCGATTAATATTACCCGAAATATTCGGCTTGTTTTAGTTAAAATGTAACACACTATATACAGGGTGTTTCAAGTATGCAGTCAACAATTTAAAATAATGTCGATCAATAATCGCAATAACAAGCAAATTTTATAGGTTGATCAGTGCTGAAATATTTTTTTTCAAATTACACGAAAGAGCGAGATATTTTTATCTCATGTTTTTGAGGCCTGAGGGATGCATGTGTTTCTTTAGGTCCATATTTCTTGAAGAGGATTATCTACGCCGTTATGACAAGATAAGCTTTCTTGTGTATTTTTGACCAAGGAACCATATTCCGATAAGGCAATCACAAACCTGAAACACCCTGTATGTGTGTCTATCGCATATATCCTAATCTAATAATTGTAATTGATTCAACAAACAATATAACAGTTCATTAGGTACTCTAACTAACCCAAAACAATTACCTACTTGTTTAAAATCCACGTACAATTCTTAAAACAATACTATAACACGAATGACAAACGTTATATCACAAATTTCTCCATTCTAAAAAAGTGATGCATTAGTTCTGCTTCGACTTATTGCTATATTGTTTTTGGCATACTTAGATTCAATCTCGATAGAATATTTCTACGAAATAACTCATGTAACTTTTGTAGGAAATCGCATACTAATTACGTAAAACTTTCATACAACACAATGAAGAAATTGATGATAGTATAGCAAATCTACTTACCCACCAAAGCCTTTATGTAATTCAATAGTCCAATAGAGAAAAGTAAACTGGATAAATAATAATTTAAACAAATTTCACAATAGCAAGTCTTAAATATAGCACGCACTCAAGAAGACTGCACTTTCTTTACTGTTTGTGTTAAGAGAAACTAACCCTAAAGTGTGGGCATTCTTTTAGCTGCAAACAAGAAATTAAGAAAACAAACTCCGCGTTGTGTATTTTTTTGTCAGGGTCGACTCGAGTGATTTATCACTTGACCCAAGCTGGTGCTAACAATACAATTTGTGTACCAATTACCATTTTGCAAGTACCGCACGGTAATCTAGATATTGTAATACATATTATACTTTCTCTATCACCGACCGGCGGAATCAAGAATCCAATAAAAATTACATCATATTACGCTTTACTTTCTAAATTTTATCGATAGTCTGTTCAAAAAATAAAATTGTCGGGTTGTTAATTGAACTTCATGCATCATGGGGGATGCTGTTTAGACGGAAATCAGGAGCCCCTACATCGATCATGGGGTGTGCAGTCGAACATATATACAGTGTGTCCCCCTGCCAAAAAAATCCTTATAAAAACTGTAAAATGTATAAGTTTTTATAATTTTTGATGTGTGTATTTGAAATGTGTTTTAATTGTAAATTATCATATGGTATCTACCAGTATTGATGAGTTGTTATAGTATATTCAATTAAAAGTTTTTATAGGTTTTTATAGTGTTTTGAATATAAATTCCCATATGATATCTATTAGTATTGATGAGTTTTTAAAGTACATGTAATTAAAAGTTTCTATAGGTTTTTATAGGTTTGTATAGTGTTCTGAATGTAAATTTCCCATAGAAATTCACAAGCGTCTAGGGAGACCAGGATACTTTGGCTTCGAGACTTCCGCATGCGCACTGAAATGCGACATTTGAACAGTGTAATGCTTATGCGGAAGTCCTGAAGCCTATACAAAACAAAAAAAAAACATACCTAAGAAAAAGAAACCATTTGCCAAACCAGATGCCAAAGAGGTGAATAATATAGCTTTAAATCTCTTGTATCCTCCCAAACCATCTTCATCTTCTGTATAATGACTTTGTGTATTAAAAATATATATATCTAACTTTTAGAAAGTTGTATTATTTTTTACGATTTACCAAGAAAAATATCAAATCAGGTGTTAGCATTTATGTGTAAAAATTAATTTCAAATCCAAATTATTTCGCAAAACAGTAATATTATTTATAAAGATGCATCTTTATACCTAAACTTGCCAACTCCTTATGCAAATCTACCCATGGCAGTTTCTGGAAACATAAGTTCAACAAATTTGATATTTGTTTATTTGCAAACTAAAAATTTCTTATTTTTTTTAGATTAGGGTAAGTGATGTAATAGGTAATAGGCTAATTTGCAATTCGGCATTAATAAAGTGTGTATTTTAAATTTTTGTGCTCAAAACTACTGTCTAGGTTTTACTTATTATTCTTTTTATATTACATACATTGAAGTAGGAAATATAACTTAATAAACAATTTGGCTGTTATATGAAATAGACATAAATTTCTTTTCAAGTTAACTAATATATTGTGTATTACCGGCTACGGCTGTGTTAATATGATACTAATATAAACTAAATCACAAAACATCTGTTCAATTTCGAGCAAATGTAAGAGTTACTTTCATGTTACAGCTTAACTTTTCTGGAGAATAATTTTGTACATTCAAAGCGAAACACACCCATTTTTATTATTAAAATACAAGAGAGAGTTAAACAAATAAACTACAAACTAATAAAACAACAAGTTGCAGTCAAAGATGTTTGAGGTTAGAAACAGAAGCACGTCACGGCACGAGATCACACGAGATGCTCAATTTACCGCCTTCTACTTTTTAACAGTGTGTAATGCGCATGCGGAAGTCTCGAAGCCAAAGTATCCTGGTCTCCCTAGACGCTTGTTAGAAATTCTATTAGTATTAATTGGTTTTTTTACAGATTTTGATTGTGTATTTGAAATATATTTTTAAATCCAAATCCCATAAACTTACATAGGTAAGTAGATATTATTTACTTACTATTAATATTTCAAATATCAATAGTAATATGGTGGTAAACTCTAAATACTGCAAAAGTCCTCTTGTTTCCTCTAGCGTTCTAGCCTAAACGCAGTTAATAAGTTAGCAGTAAAAGAGACTGCTTTACTTTCAATTTAACAAGCCCACGCTAGTTTCTTAGGTCACATTAGATTAGATATGAATTAGCGACATGTATAACGGCTCCCTCTACTGGAGGCTGGAGTATGTAACACTAAACTCTCATGAGTTTTAATTATGTGGGTATGTGTGTTTTAAATGTACATTCCTCGTATGAAACCTATTAGTATACGTAAGTTTTTATAGTATTTGAAATACAAAGTTTTTTTATAAGTTCTAAATGTGGTCTGATGTGCGGCTATTTGAAATGTGTTTTTAATGTGAATTCCTCGCCTGAGGTCTATCAGCATTTGCATATATTAATAGTAAATGCAAAGTTTTTATAATATTTGCTGCGTACAATGGGTTTTTAATGTAAATTACCTATATGGAGTCTATCAGTAGTTATATGTATTAGGTAGTATATTTAAGTTTTTATAGTATTTGAAATACAAAGTTTTTTATAAGTTCTGAATATAGTTTGATGTGGCTATTTGAGATGTGTTTTTAATGTACATTCCTTACCTGAGGTCTATCAGCATTTGCATATATTAATAGGAAATACGAAGTTTTTATAAGATTTGCTGCGTACAATGTGTTTTTAATGTAAATTCCCTATGGGAGTCTATCAGTACGTTTTCACGGTAATTGAAATATGAAGTGTTATAGATATTTTATATGTATCTGAAAAGCATTTTTAATGAAAATTCTCCATATGAGGCCTTTCAGTAATTGTAAGTTCTCATATGGTGTTTGAAATACGAAGATTTTAAAGGTTCAGATGTGTCTAAGTTCTTGAATGTATTTGAATGTGTTTTGAATGTAAATTCCTTGCCTGAAGTCTATCAACACTTGCACGTTTTAATAATAAACACGAAGTTTTTATAAAATTCTATGAGGATATGCAATGGGGATTTAAAGTAAATTCTCTATATTTATAAGTATTTTATAAGTATTTATGGTAATTAAATTGCGAAGTTTTATAGGTTTTTATATGAATTTGAAAGACATTAATGTAAACTCTCAGTACGAGGCCTATAAGTATTTATAAGTTTTTATGGCGTTTGAAACATGAAAATGTTATAGATTCTGTAAGTTTTTAATGTATATTCCTCGCTTGAGGTCTATTGTAAAATTTTTATGCTTTTGTGGAAATAAGAGGGTTTTTTTAAAATACAATGTGTATACACTTACAATGGATTTTAATCTTACAATGGATTTTAATGTAAATTATATGAAATGTATTGAATTAGTAAGTTTAGTTTAGTAAGTATTGTAACTTTTTTAGGTTGACTACCATTGAAATCCCACGAAAATTTTTCAAATTAATAGTTGTAAATAATATTTTTCAATGGGTGCATTGAGAAGTCCTTATTAAATTCTTATATAAAACTAAACTAATGATAACCCTTCAAATCTTATATATACTAATTATTTCTTATTAAATGTTATAAAATTCATCCCTGGTTTCCTGATGAAACATTATTAGTTTTACTACTATTGGAACCCCATGAACACTTATCAAATTACTAGTTGTAAATCATTATTTATACTTTTTAATAGATAAATCCTTATTAAATTCTTATATAAACTAAACTGATATGGACTCATATGAAGTCTTATAAAAATAAGTAGAAATGTACCCTTATAAAAATGTATAAAATGCCTACTAGGAACTCCTTAGTATATCTTTTCAATTTCATTACCCTTCAGATCCCATAAAAAGCCACAAAAATATTCGATATAATACCTTATTAACACTTTTTAATACGTATCCTTATAAATCTCCATTAAAGTATTATATAAACTAAACTGATAACAACCCCCCAGATCTTACAAAAACCATATACTAATTTTTTCTTATGAAAGATTACAGAACTCGTATTTTATTTTACTGATGAAACCTTTTCAGTTTCAACACTATTCAGATCCCATGAGAACTTAATGCCATATAAAAACTGTTTTTAGTATAAACACTTATGGAAACATACCAATAACAACATGGGTATTCCAACTCAATTAAGATTCCTTTAGATACTTATTCATCCCAATATAATTTCTATATGGCAAAATTAATGTACTGTATAAAACCTTATAAACCAGATAAGCTCTTATGATTACCCATAAAAAATTTATAATTATCTATAAGTTTGAAATAGGATTTTTTGACAGGGCCCGGATGGGCCTAACTATACTTGTAATTATCCTTATTTCGCATTTTAAGAGAAAAAGTCATTCTTCATAAAAAGTTTTACTTATCGCGAAAAGTTATTAGCCATACTCAGACTTTCAAAATAACATACAGGGTGGATAGCAAATAAGGAAACGTGAATTTGTGCTAAGAGTAAAGTATTAGTTTTTTGAGAGGAATATAAAAATGTCACTGAAAGAAGTTGTTTCTAATGTTAGTAGTCCAGATATGAAATTTGAACGTCGTATCTCAAAGTTGATATTTTTGCGAAAATTATGATTAAAATAATTTTATGAATTTAACGAAAGCACATAATCAATAGAAGCATCATTTTTATCATGAATCCGTTTCTGTTTTTTTATATCTTTCACATCCCCAGTGTTGTCGAACTGTAAAATCAACTCTCGAACACAGTTCACTGAAACGTACACCTCGGGATATTTTCTATTGAAAAGTTCAATTCCATATTTGTACGATATTTCACCAATACCGTAACATTTAACTAAATAAATTCGTTGTTCTAGAATCAACATTACTTAAAAAGTTCTCTGACAAGGACTTGACTTTTCTATAAATAAATGTCAGTGTATGTTGTCATGGATACAACACAGAATAGTTTTGTTATTTGTTATCATTTTATTCAATAAATCATGTGCTTTCATTAAATTCATAAAATTATTTTAACCATAATTTTCGCAAAAATATCAACTTTGAGATACGACGTTCAAATTTCATATCTGGTCTACTATTATCATTAGAAACAACTTCTTTCAGTAACATTTTTATATTCCTCTCAAAAAACTAATACTTTACTCTTGGCACAAATTCACGTTTCCTTATTTACTAACCACTCTGTATGTTATTTTGAAAGTCTGAGTATGGCTAATGACTTTTCACGATAAGCAAAACTTTTTATGGAGAATGACTTTTTCTCTTAAAATGCGAAATAAGGAAAATTACAAGTATATTAGGTCCAACCGGGGACATACTGTATATATACAGGGTGTCTTAGTCTCGCGCCGTCCAAATATTATGGCTGTCCTATAAAATGTAAGAGTTTCACGTACGTTAAGGCGCCATTTTGTAAGATGGCTCACTACAATTTCGTGAAATGCCCTCGTAGCTAAACACTTGGCTAAAAAAACATCAACCAGCTCGAAAAATAAACTCTAATACACAATGTTGATCAACTACAACACACAAAAAATATAGCTCACACGTGACTCTAATAATAAAATTTAATAAGGCTACTTGGACATAAAAAAGCAAAAAAACTAATCTAATTGAGGTTACCGAATAAGTTACTAGGTAAAATAAAGGCCTGCCTCAAATTAGACTAGGCCCCGCTAGTCAGTGTTGTTGGAGGCAAGGGCGTGAATTAGGGTTAAGAACTGATCAATAATTTAGCAAAAAAACAAATTTTGGTACACAAAAAATCAAAAGCTTTCGGGCGCCAGGCTTTTTAGGAAAGCCGTGAAATAGGAAAGAGTACTACACAACAAATATTAAAACAAGAAGTAATAATAGTATCGATTTAATATCGAATAAATGGCAAAGTACAGGTTTTCGATCTATAATCGAAATAAAAATGGTAAGAAGTTTAAGTGAATGTTATAATATATACAGTGTGGGTTAGTAAAGGTAGTTCAAGCAAACAACGAGATCAAAAGGAAATAAGTACAGTACAGTAGTAAAATTGTGACTCAATCCGACCCAGGCCTGTAGCTAGGGGTGGGCCAGGACGGGCGTAGCCCGACCTACGGCGACCGCAGAAAATAATGAGGTAGCTATTTTTAAATGGAAAAAACAATTTTTTGACCCACGGGCCCCGTCTGAAAAATTCTTTGCCCACCCTTAAGGCATTTTCTAGCTACAGGCCTGATCCGACCTAGAGTTGGCGGTTATAAAATGTAACTGAGATATAATCAAAATTTCAACACAAAAATAATTTGAGCTAGGTAGAACGCTTGACAGAAGTTATAAAATGAAATTACTGTAAAATAATTGATTACCATATAGTCACTGATCAAAGGATTTATGATGTCGCACTTAGATACTGCAGCTAGATACTGAGCAAACAAACACTACTATAAGAGTAACAATTTAGTAGGTAATTTGATTCCAACAGTCTGTTGCTTGACACCCAAAAAAAATTTAGCACTAGCTAGTAGCTACAAAAATTACGTAATAACCATAAATTTATAATAAACAATGTAATTTTCGTAAATCGACGATAACTTACGCAATAAATATAAATCGACCATAAATTTATCACTGACATAACACATAACAACTAGTTAAAAAGGTACAAGTGACAACATTAACTTACTCTACAATATAAACCACACGGCAAAAATTACGAAATGTAAAAAAATATTTACACAAGGTAAAATTGGTAATAATCAAGAGAATCTATAAAATAATCCACACGGCAGAATTACTAAATGTAACAAAAAATATTTACACAGGGTAAAATTGGTAATAACCAAGAGAAACGAAAAAAGGAAGTGGGCGCAAAAGGCGACAGATTTCACCTTATTGGCTTTGTGTCGACGTCTAACACAAATCCCTAATCACGTGGTAAATTTAATGAAAGCTTTCACTACAAACGTGATCATAAACACCCTGTATTCTAGAATACATAAAATTTTACATCAATAAGATTAGCAGATGCATAGGGCTCTCTAAAATTTGCTCTTTGGTTAACGCGGTAGTTTCATAGCTCATAAAATTAAACAATAATTAAATCCGGCCTCAGCCGTATAAATCTAATAAATTTGTTGGAGGGGTAATAATTTGTACCCTTAAATTTATAAAAGGAGAACTTAACTTTGAACAGATGGATCTGCCAGGCGCCGGAGAAAATTCCTCGTGAACTGGGTATCGTGAAAGTGGCTGCTTCCACGGGGTTAAATATCTGTTGTTTGAAAAATGACACACCTCATTGCTTCCGCTGTTTCGTGACGAGAAAATGGCTGCTACAATTTTGAGCTACTACGTCCGAAAACGAATTTTATGGATAATCCGGCCCTGCTTTGAACCAAAAACGAACGTCCATCGAATGACCTGTATGTCCGTCAAGGACGTCCTTCAGATATCCATAGGACAAATAGTCTAAGAGCCAGCGACAGATTTTCATGACCAAGTCCTTCTCAAGCGGTAATTAGTGGAATGCATCAGGGAGTTGTATTATAAAACCTCGTGAACGTCAGCTGCGGTTCCGTGGGTGGGATGAGCGGCGGTAGCCTCCCACGCACGGAGAAAAAAAATATTTTTAGTCATTTCCTCCTGACTAAAAATTTGTCAAACTATAGCTAATCCAATATTTTGAAGAAAAAAAAGTCAGCTGACTATAACATGGTGTATTATACGTCAGCTGGTCGGTTGAACATGAAAAAAAAATTATACATTCAATGATTTCCTCTCAACTAAAAATTTACCTGATGATAGCTTATATGCTATTGTGAATGAATATAAATGTCAGCTGGCTGTACCTCGGTGGAAAGAGCGTCAGCTGATACCTTGAAAGTTGTAACGCAGAAGTTAGGCGGGAGCATAATTAAGTAGGGTTCGTTTCTAAAGAAACATTGATGAACTTTTCTCCTGATTGCATATCGATCGAAGTCATCCACCATATCAACAATTTTTTTATGGTTTTGATTGGTTTTTGGCACCGAAAATTTATGGTTAGTGGTATACTCTCTGACAATTTTGTAAACACTGCGGCCACACACTCCTGTTATATTTGCCACTTTGTTTACAATTTCATCTTTGAGTAATATAGGATTTTCTTGAATCTCATGCTTATACACGCTTAAAATCATTTCCTTGGTCTTTACGTCGAAATGAGTCTTTTTCGTCCTTTATTTAAGAGGAGACAAACAAATTTCTGTAGCTGTATCCGTGATACTAGATATTTTTAGGTGTCCCTGATATACTTGATACACCGAAAAAGTATTTAAACAAAACACAAAGTCAAAGTCTTGGTATATGCCCGAGAGGCAAACACACTTATTTAATATACTCTGAAAGCATATAAATAAAACACAATAATCATATCACAAGGTACGGTATTTACATAGATGCAATTTAAACAATGACATGAAAAGTAAACAGATACAACAACGATGTACTTCCAACTGAGTCTGAGTACGCACCTGAACCGAAACCGCGATGAGTGTTATCAGCAGTTTATGGCCATTTGACCAATAGCATTACAGAATCCAGCACGCGAGTAGGCGATCACAATAGAATGCGTAGTCAGTCGTAGAGAGTGTTCAAGAAGAATTAATATAGTGGCTGTTAAACACAAGGTGCCCAAAAAGGGTATTGATGGCTATTCTCTACCACCATGCAAATCGGAGCTATATCAGCAATATTTAAGAGCATGTTACATAGCTCAAATTTGGTCGCACGCACATCTGAAAGTCCCAAGTACTGATGAACCTTCAGACTATGGCTGGGTAGAAATCGACAACAGATTTGAATTCATCTGGTTTTCTGGAACTCAGTTACGAGAGTCGATTGAAGAAATAACTATTCAGTCTGAAAAGGTAACATTTTTTTGATCATTTTGATTATGTTACACTAAATATGCATCTTAATATTTTTTTAAAATTTATGTACAGATGATGATGATGAAAACATGATGGCAGATAGCTCTGACAGCGACTCTGACAGTGAATCAGAGAGAGATGAGAGTGACACAAGCCAAAGCGAGAACGAAAATGATTAAATTACATTATTATTTTTAATCACTTCTTTAAAATGAATGTTATTTATCGAACAGCTAAGTTACAATAAACTATAAATTGATTAATTTACTTATCTAAATATTTCTTCAGTTATTCAATTATATACTTATTAGTTTTAAAGTATCTATACAGAATATTGATTTAATCGGAACACTCATATCGGAGCGTAATGCCGAATAATTTAAGATACGTCATTTCCTCCCGGATAAAAATTTGTAACCTGATTGTTAATATACTTCTGTAATTAACAAAAAAAAATCAGGTAGCAGTAAGTCAAGGGAAAACACGTCAACTGACGCATTTAAATAGGCGATAGATGCTCCCGCTTAACTTCTGCGTTACAACTTTCAAGGTATCAGCTGACGATCTTTCCACCGAGGTACAGCCAGCTGACATTTATATTCATTCACAGTAGCATATAAGCTATCATCAGGTACATTTTTAGTTGAGAGGAAATCATTGAATGTATAATTTTTTTTTCATGTTCAAGCGACCAGCTGACGTATAATACACCATGTTATAGTCAGCTGACTTCTTTTTTTCTTCAAGATATTGGATTAGCTATAGTTTGACAAACTTTTAGTCAGGAGGAAATGACTAAAAAGATTTTTTTTCTCCGTGCGTGGGAGGCTACCGCCGCTCATCCCACCCACGGAACCGCAGCTGACGTTCACGAGGCATTATGATACAACTCCCTGATGCGTCTCACTAATTATCGTTCGAGAAGAAATAATTGACCAAATTTTCACCTGGCTCCCGGTCTAAAAGTTGTGCTATTAGGGATTCCTATTTTTCTTGATTTTTGTTGTCTGCAGAGAAGGACTGCAATAGTGCAGAGAAGGTAATATCACTACTATCGAAAATATGCATATTGAAAAAATCACCAAAGTCACAATGTTGGGTTTTAAGAAGAACTTATGTGAATACTAGTTACGCGACATCCATTTAATGTTTTTGAATCATTTTCACTTCCCAAAAAAGTACAGGGCGGCCAGAAATTATTTTTAAGTTAAGAACTTTTTAAATTGAATTTTCACAATTTTTTCAAAAGGAACACCCATCATGATGTGATGTAGCAATGAAAAACGAACATTTTTTGTAAGTACTTGCCTATGACTAATTGCAACAATTTTCGTTTTATCGAGCAATAAGCACAAAATTCAAGAATAGAAGAATAAAAAATAGAGGTTTCTTCAAATAATTCATTAGAAAAAATTATAATAAGTGATCGACATGTTGCCTTTTGATTGACATACGTATTTATGTAATTTTGAAATGAGGCCAGAATATGTAATTGGGCCACATTTCTTTGATGGTACATTGACTGGAGCTATTTATCTTTCTTTTCTGGAAAAATATCTGCCACAATTATTGGTGAATCTTCCCGAAAGGATTCGAAATAGGATGTGGTTTCAGCAAGATGGTGTTCCACCAGATTATTTAAATGCAGTTAGAGACCACTTAAATAATACCTACCCGCTTCAATGGATTGGAAGAAATTGACCCACTAAATGGTCTGCTAGATCCCCAGATTTCTTTTACTTCCACGTCCAGTGGAAGTATAGTAACGACAAAGAAATTTTTAAAAATTTTTATTGTCCAAATAGGCTTAAAATGTCATGAAACGTCGAGATTGTAAGTTTGAGCGAAAAAAAATTTCTGTCTGTCGGTTTGTCTGTCTGTCTGTCTGTAACTTTTTTTTGTGCGCACGTTTACTCTGGAACCGTTTAAGATATTGACTTGAAATTTAGTACACATATGTACTTTAATCTAGAACTAGATTATATTTTCATCTTGTTCCGTCGAAGGGTTGGGGTGTAAATTGGGGTAAATTTGGGGTAAATGGGTAAATCAAGCAGGTAAGAGTCCACGAAATTGGTATTTAGTATATACAAGAGAAGCTAAGGTCTCAAAAAAAAAAATTGGCATTAGCCACCCCCATTACCACCCCCACCTCCTTATTAAAGGGGATGAAAAAAAATGTGATTTAGTGTATGTACAGGAACCAGAAACCTCAAAATATTTTTTTACTTCGTCCACCCCCACTACCACCCCCCTATCACCACCCTCACCCCACTACCGATGTGGGGTATCGTTTTATTGGTTTTTGGGGTAGAAGGTTTCAAATATTATATTATTAAAGTTCCATAAACAATTATTTTCACATACAAACTTTTTTCATTGTGAGTGACTTGGATAGAGAATCTGGATGTGGAAGTAGTGATTCCTTGGGCAGCGGTTTTTATGGGGATACGTGAAGGAAATTGTTTATATAGACACACCAAGAACAGTATAAAATATGAAAGAAAGGATACCAACTGCTTTTAGATCTATCACACCAGCAAACTTAGGAACAGTAGAAACCTCATTTCAAAAGAGCATAAAGATGTGTGTCATTCAAAATGGGCAACATGTAGACATTTATTTTAATTTTTCAAATGAATTATTTGCAGAAACCTCTATTTTACTTCCACGTCCACTGGAAGTACAGTAACGACAAAAAAATTTAAAACAAATTTTATTGTCCAAATAGGCTTAAAATGTCATGAAACGTCGAGATTTTAAGTTTGAGCGAAAAAAAAATTCTGTCTGTCGGTCTGTCTGTCTAACTTTTTTTTTGTGCGCACGTTTACTCTGGAACCGTTTAAGATATTGACTTGAAATTTGGTACACATATGTACTTTAACGAAATCTAGAACTAGATTATATTTTCATCTTGTTCTGTCGAAGGGTTTGGGGGTAAATTGGGGTAAATGGGTAAATCAAGCAGGTAAGAGTCCATGAAATTGGTATTTAGTATATACAAGAGAAGCTAAGGTCTCAAAAAAATTTTTGGCATTAGCCACCTCCTTATTAAAGGGGATGAAAAAAAATTGTGATTTAGTGTATGTACAGGAACCAGAAACCTCAAAATATTTTTTTACTTCATCCACCCCCCACTACCCCTATCACCACCCCCACCCCACTACCGATGTGGGGTATCGTTTTATGGGTTTTTGGGGTAGAGGATTTCAAATATTATATTATTAAAGTTCCATAAACAATTATTTTCACATACAAAGTTTTTTCGTTGTGAGTGACTTGGTTAGAGAATCTGGATGTGGAAGTAGTGATTCCTTGGGCAGCGGTTTTTACTTCCACATCCAGTGGAAGTATAGTAACGACAAAAAAATTTTTATTATTCAAATAGGCTTAGAATGTCATGAAACGTCGAGATTTTAAGTTTGAGCGAAAAAAAAAATTTGTCTGTCGGTCTGTCTGTCTGTAACTTTTTTTTGTGCGCACGTTTACTCTGGAACCGTTTAAGATATTGACTTGAAATTTGGTACACATATGTACTTTAACGAAATCTAAAACTAGATTATATTTTCATCTTGTTCCGTCGAAGGGTTGGGGGGTAAATTGGGGTAAATTTGGGGTAAATAGGTAAATCAAGCAGGTAAGGGTCCATAAAATTGATATTTAGTATATATATAAGAGAAGCTAAGGTCTCAAAAAAATTTTTGACATTAGCCACCTCCATTACCACCCCCATCCCATTATTAAAGGGGATGAAAAAAAATTGTGATTTAGTGTGTGTACAAGGACCAGAAACCTCAAAATATTTTTTTACTTCATCCACCCTCACTACCACCCCCTATCGCCACCCCCGCCCCACTACCGATGTGGGGTATCGTTTTATGGGGTTTTGGGTAGAGGATTTCAAATATTATATTATTAAAGTTCCATAAATAATTATTTCCACATACAACATTTTTTCGTTGTAAGTGACTTGGATAGAAAATCTGGATGTGGAAGTAGTGATTCCTTGGGCAACGGTTTTAAGTTTATTCTTGAATTTTGTACTTATTGCTCAATAAAACGAAAATGGTAGCAATTAGCATAGGGAAGTACTTACAGGGTGTTTCGTTTGAAAACTTGAGAACATTCAATTTAAAAAGTTCTTAATTGAAAAATAATTTTTGGCCTTCCTATACATTTTCAGGAAGTAAATTCAAAAACATTAATTAGATGTCTCGTAACTAGCATTCACATAAGTTTTTCTTAAAACCTATAATTGTGAGTCTGGTGATATTTTCAATATGTATCTGCAGATGACATTATTTCAACAAAAAAATTCATTACATCCAAGTGGTTGGGAGATAGTCAATAATAATATAGGAATGAATAGAGTCTAGAAAGGGGCTTCAAAAAATGTACTGATATACATAGCATTCCGTTTAAAAAAAGACACTTATGATCCTGTAATTTTGTCTTAGCTCGTCCTGTATAATTTCCGGTTATTGACTTTTGTATCTGGTATCTGGTATCTGGTAAACGTGCGCATAAAAAAAAGTTAGACAGACAGACCGACAGACAGAATTTTTTTTTTGCTCAAACTTAAAATCACGACGTTTCATGATATTTTAAGCCTATCTGAACAATAAAAATTTTCAAAAATTTTTTTGCGTTACAATATTTCCACTGGATGTGGAAGTAAATACAATGAAATGATCAATAGGTAATAGGAAGGCTAAAAAACGTAATTTTTTCTTCGAATTTTAATGGCTTCGTATTATAAAACTACAATGATATAAAAAAAGTTCTCTGAAAGTATTTCAACAAATTTTTGGAGCGATTTTTATTCCAACCGTATTATTAGGAGATAATAATTTAATTCATAATAATCCGCCTTTTTAAGCGACATACAGTACAGTGGCGTAAATATGGTGTTGCATACATACAAATTCAAGAGACCTGCTGCTAGTCTTTTTCTCTCAAAGTTGTCTATTTCATCACAGATGGCAACTCTACTCTTGTTAGAGTCCGTCCCTTGACGAACTCTGGTTTGTATCCCTACTATAGAAACAACATAACCACAGAATTTTTCTGTGACATAACCTTTAAATATTGTGTGATTTAAAAATGAAAACGTGTTAATGTTTTGTGCCAAATAACATGACCAAAAAGTAAACTGCACATTTAAAACAGAATTTCGTAAATCATTACATCAGAAATGTTTTTCTTAAAATCACAAATACGCACAAACTATTGTAGACCTAATCTGACATACTGTGTCTTCAAAGAAACCTTTAGGAAAGTAAGTGGAACTCCAAATGTGTTTATTAAAGCTAGTACTAAAGAGATGAATACATTAGAAAATTTAATAAGTAAATATGAATCTAAAGTGTTATACAACAGTACAATGGAAGGCAGACGTATTAAATTGGGATATAAAAAGAATAAAGCACTTATGCATAAAGAAGAAAAATATAGAGACCGTATGAAAAACGCATTAGCAAGCATACAGCCTCTCCCTGTTAGTTTAAAGTACTTCTCAAAAGATGCACTAGAAGAATTTGATAAGCAAACAGTTGAGAATTGCAATAACACTGAAACGGATATGCCAGAAGAATTAAGTCAATTCCCGTACAGTGATAGTTATTCAATTATGGAGCAAGAAGATTCCGAAATTAAAAAAGTAATTATAAATGAAGATAAACCTAACTCTATAGATAGTGAAATACGTAAAAGGCATGGGTTATTAAAAGATATGAAAAATTGGATGACTTCGTATGATAATTTTGAACACGATTTAGAAGAGGAATCTGAGGAAATTGAGAATTGGCAAATTAATTATGGCACTCCTGATCCAAACAGCGATATAAGTAACGTACCATGTGGAGGTTGTGGTGCTCTATTACATTGTAAGGTATGTACGTTCTATAGTTTACTATAAAATGAAGACATAATTGCATAAAGCATAATTGCAGAAATTCAATTTTTCTATAGAGATGTTAAATTCGATTAGAAAACAGGAACACATATTGGATGTAATTAACTTTAGTACGTAAGTAGGTACTTACTATCAAAGTAAAAATTATTAACTATATTTTTGTTAAATACATATCACCAAAGAAAAATGTTAAAGGATTATAACAATCATTATTATTTATGTATTCTTAACAACCCCACTTGATAGCAAATGAATTCCCATGTGTATCCTGCACCATTCCAACTTTTGACGATTCACAGTCTTTGCTATAGAATCGGCAACCATTTTCTTGGTAAAAATGTTTAAAATTGCAATTTGTCCATTTTTAACTACATCACGAATAAAATGATGTTGAACGTCCATGTGCGTAGACCTTGCATGATGAGTTGAATAGGCTCATTTAATGAGTTTTATTTAGTAATTGTTACTTCTTGCGGATAAAGTATTATTTAAAATTAGGCAATGTTGAAAATTTCAGATGAATCCGATATGTGGTTCTCGAAGTATACGCTTCTAAAGAGCGCGGTGCGATCAACATCGTGCCGTCAAAAGATAGGAAATGAGACGGTTGCGCATCATATCAAAGCTCGTGCATTCCGCTTGAGATCTTCGAGTCTTTCTCTGTGCGACTAGCCGGTTGCTATTAAGTGACGTCCCGGCCGAGATTCGACAAGGCGTGCGGTCCATACTTATAATTTTTTTTAGATGATTTACATGTCTCACAAAATTCTAGTTTTTTGCACAGGGTCTTAGAATTGTAACATCTTTACGTTAATCAAATAAAAAAAAGTGCTAAATGAGCCCATTCTTGGAAAGTTCGATTGTACTTTTATTGTCACTGTAAATTAACGACAACTTTCATTGAAAGTTTTAACTGCTCAATCATCATTTTTAGCCACAACACTTCTTGACTTGCATGTGCTAAAGGCCATATATTCCGCTTCTGTATTGAAAATGCAACAGTTTGTTGCTTTTTATTGGACCAACTTAACGCTGCACTTACTTTTTTACCACTAATTGATCTTCTGTCATCTAGATCATCAGCATAATCTGCATCTGCGTATACATACAAATCTGTAACCTTTCTACGTTGATTAAGTAGCAATTTTTGCATTTGTTGAACCTCACAAATACATCATGACCCTTTTGACTTCTGCCAAATATCCCTTCCGGGATTTCAATTCAATTTGCTTAGAACCCTTACTGCAAATGTCTAATTGCTTGAGACGCATTATGTAAACTACCTATTGCCATTTGGTAAGGTATTTTCTTTATTTCCTTCCTTTTTTTTTTGTTATTAAGAGGTGCTAAATCTTTAGGCGTCTTTTTTCATATTCTGTAGGAGTTATTGTTCTGAATAACTCGTATTGAAATATTTTAGAAGCTCCTATATATAACTTGTTTGATCCAAACTAATTTGACTAGCTTGGCAATTCCTTATTATCAGCGGCATAACTAGGGGGGCTGGAGGCACTGTTATAGGGTTCATATTGAAAAATCAGGGGATTTTACCTAGTAATTTTTATAATAAGTCAGGGAATGTGAAAATTTTCTATTCCAGTAGACTCCCCTCTTACTCATTCAAAAAATTTTATTGTCCTATTTCTCCTTCCATTTTTCCACCCCCCTTCATCAATCGGGAATTTAACTCTGTGCTTAGATAAAAATCCGTATTTCATTTTTATTTGCAATTTTTTATACCGCGTTTTAAATTGACTGTCCGCCCAAAAAAACTGGGTACGTCACTGTTTGTTATTCTTATTCCCAAGCAGTAGTTTTCTTCTCCAAGATCCTTCATTTCAACTTTTTTCATTAATTCTGCTTTTAACCAGGATTTTGTTTTATTGTTATTTGAAAATATTTGTAAATCATCAACATAATGACGAGTATAATTTTGAGAAGGAGAATATACTCATTATTGTTGCTGAAATTTCCAACTCCGAGTGCATGTAAAACAAGGTGTTTTAATAATTTCTTTAAATTTCTACATTCATTAGATCTGTGTCCAGGTTTGTTGCAATTATAACATTTGCCTTCGAATTTAAGGTTTGGATTTATTTTCTAGGGTTGTTTTTTTACAAATAAGGCAAACTCTTTCTATACTTTGATGCTTCTGCCAAAAATCTTTCCTTTATTAAATCTTTAGTTAGTTTCAAACCACAGTTCTTCAAGACCATAATTGAGGGCTTGAAATATTCTGGCAAACTAAAGAAAATTAAAGGAGTCAATACAATCTTTTATTTCGTTGTCAATGGCTTTCGTTTGTTAGGCTATTTTTATTTTTCATTTCAAGCAATCATTTATACCTCTGGTGTCTACATAACATATTGAAACTAGCTGTTCAATTAACGCTGCTACTCTATAAAAACCTTTATTATTCTTATATACTTGTTCTAGCCTGTCCCAAACTTCTTTTCCAGTCTTTAAATCTCTTATTTCTATATAAAGATATGTTTTAATTCCAGAAACAATTGCTGCCAAAGCATGTTCATTCATTTTTTCATTATCTTTCATACCATTAACATAATTCACAGTTTCTCAAACGATTCTCGATACTTCCATTCTATATAGTTTTCACTACCTTTGTAATTTTCGAAACTGCTGTAGATGCCATCATTTTCTCAATTAATTTTCTCATTGCAATTCTGAGGTCATAACCTGTTAAATTCGACTAGATTGGAACTTTATTACTGTCAAAGTAAAATTATTAACAACTATATTTTTGTTAAATATACATATCAGCAAGGATAAATACATATATTGTTGAGGCACCGGATCATAACAACCATTATTATATATTTCTAAGATAAGGCTCACTCAGTTATGACATAAGAAGGAAATGTCATTGAACTCACTCACGCTCAGTAATAAATTGAATATCTGCAAGTATGCATAGACTTTGCAACTGTATATTCATATTTTGAGTGAAAAATCAAAAATATTAATTTCTCTGTAGGATACAGCAATCCCTGGATATATTCCATCAGAAATATTTAAAAATTATAGGAAAAGAGGAGCAACCAATCTAGAAGCGATTATTTGCCAACGATGTTATTTTTTAAAAGAGTTTAATATGTCACTTCAAGTAAGAGTTTCTCCAGATGATTATCCAAAAGTTTTAACGACAATTCAGGGCAAACAAGCTTTAGTAGTCTTAATGGTAGATCTGATGGACTTCCCTTGTTCAATTTGGCCTGGAATTGCTGATATATTAAGCCCAAAGACTCCTATAGTGATTGTAGGAAACAAAGTTGACTTATTGCCAAAGGATGACAGCAAATATTTAGGCCGTATCAAACGTCAACTTCTGGATCATGTTAAATTGTCAGGCTTTGCTACATCCAACATTTTACATACCGCTTTAATATCAGCTAAAACTGGATATGGTGTAGAAGATTTAATTACTTCCCTTCAGTCTTTATGGAAATATCGAGGTAATACAGAAATGAATTTAAAAAATGTGATAGTTCTGAAAATATAAAATTTCATCGCTATAAATATTTTCATGTACAGGGTGTAAAAACTCCCTGGCAAAATATTTTGGAAAATAATAGATATATGAATTCTGACAAGAACTTTGAAATGTAGTATCTATTAAGAACTTAGATAATAGAAATTAAATATCTATGTAGGTAGAAATTTTCCCATAGAAATTAGTGTTTTATTGAACTTGTTAATATGTAAATAATAATCGGTCTGGGATAGGCGATACATGACAAAATGTATATCCAAAACTGATAAGGGGCGCATTTATCCGAATAGATTACTACAATAAGGCTGATCTTAAATCATTCGGCTGAAAGGTCAACATTAGCACTGAACGCTCTTAGAATGAATGCATTTTTGGAGCGAACCAAAATTATATTCAATTGACCAATAGTCACTGATCAGTAGAGTATGATATACGAAAATTTGAATAGTTGCTGACAAAATGGATCCTAAAGTCTTTGCAGGATGATGATCGTACATCAGGAAAATAGTGGTAAGTGCGATTTCTATTTGGCACTACTATAAAAGATTTGGCATTTTTCTGTAGTTTGAAACTTATACTCAGAAAAGACAGCAGCATTTTAAAGTATATCCTAATGATTCCATATTGTCTCCAGCACAAAGTGGCTGATCTCAATTTCTTTATTTATCCTCTATAAAGTTTCCCTCTGAATGAACAGAGATTTGCAAAAGAAAAAGCTTTAATTAAGGGTCCATAAAGTTGACTACACACTTGTTAAGCATGTAAACAATGTCGGCGTCATTGGCGGTGCGGTGCGGCGTGTTTGATGGTCAAAGGCGCCGACATTCTTTGAGTGCTTAGTAGACCTGAAGACAACTATAATTTAGGTAATCCTCTGGGATTCCTTAATCTTTCCAACTAAACAGAATTCAAAATTTGTGTCAGTAGGGTCATCCCACATATCTAAATCATGATATTCTAATGCATATAATAAACAACTTAAAGGTAGTAATTCATAAATACAGCCATTATAAAGTCTTAGTTTACCATCTATAAGCATTTTATTTTAACGTTTCAGGTTTGAATTTCCACGCATTGACGTATGTAATCTTATTTTCAAAGATCACACACGAGTTAGCCTGATGGTAATGACTGATGTTTGTTTGTAATTGTGAACCAGGATTTTTCCCAGGTGATGGGTCGTTGTGTATATATTTTTCTGGTGTCACTAGACTGGTGAAACAGTCAGAATTAATATTATAAAATCCTTTTGTACCAACCCTATAGTGTGTGGACGCAAGTAGACCTTACATTATTGGCAGGCCTTTGTTTTGATTACTTTTGGTCTGTTTTTTAATAGTTTGTGAAAATAGGGAAGATTTTGCGAAAGATGTAGCAGTCGACTTGCCAAGGGTATATTCAAACTTGATAGACAAATTAGGTGTTTTCACTGTACGCAAATTTGCTTTTACGATATTATTAAAATGAAGTACTCCATACATTAATGCACTTACCAATATTTAAACACCATTCTTTCATCTATCAATTAAAAATTTCAACAAATAAATATCAAAACTGAATAACTGAACGGGTATTGTACAAAACGGGCTGTGACGTCATCGGTTGCATTAACATAACCTCAACTTTTAGGTTTTTTTTAGTTTATTGTCAATTTTAATGATTATATCCGCACTTCTCATTTTAAACCAGTATGGCTCCAAGCACATTTAAAAATTGACGCATATGATGCTTCAATATTGTTGATTACTAAAAATGAGCTACTAATTTTAGGTTGGATTTCCAACCTACAAAAATCACCTTATTTTATTGGGAGAAGATATTTAAAACTTTAAGAACAAGATTTTAGTTGAAAATACGAGAACCAAGCGGACATTTTAAAAAGATATGCATTTTTGAGGTTAGGTGTTTATGGCCGATGACGTCAACGATATAGCATAGTGTTTTGGGCGGTAAAATATTAATTTAAATTTAAAAATACTTTTTCTTGGATATTACTCAACTGGCTGTGGAAATTCATATGTTTTTAGTTATAATTAAGTATTACCTTCACAGTCAATGAGATTTTAAAATTTGTGAAAACACCGAATTGTATGTGAACAATTTAGCGACCTTCCATAAAACGCAAAACATTATAAAATGTCACAAATGTCATATGACATGACACACGAGTGAAAAGAACATCGATCAAGATTTTTGCCCCCTAATTTGTGGTAAAGTTAAAGTACAAATATGTTTTCAATTTTATCGGGATCAGATCACTTTTTGATATTTTAATATAGCAAAACCAAGACGGCATTCAAAATTTTAAATATCTATAAACCTTTCTGTAGAAATATCAAATCGTATAGTGAGAACCGAATCTAAATCAATACATTCATTACAAAGATAGAAAGTAAGATACAAACAAAAACATACAAATTTACTCCCAAACGTACAATACTCTCTCCATGCCAAAATATATAAATGGCAACGAGAATCAAAGGGCTCTAAACAGATGATGATTAAAAAACAACTAAAAAGTGTGTACATAAAGCTGATTGATGAATGATTCAAGATATCCACAAAAATATTGAACTTCGGCATCTCTTGATTTTAGAAATTGGTATGCAGATATTTGAAAATATCTGAAGAGTAGAAAATCAAAACAAACTCTTAACATCATAATTAAAAAACAAAAAGTGTGCAGATAAAGCTAATGATTAAAGATTTCCACAAAAATATTCAAGTTTGGCTCATTACAAATAATATTTTACATATTGTAGAAGATGGGCAGGATGATACATAGTGTGGATTTTTATTGATTTATGAAATTAGTTGTAAGGATTGTAATTTGAATTATGTTAGACAAACAAAACATCCAATTATAACAAGATTCAAGGAACATATTATGGTTGATCTAAAAAATGGTAGACTGAATGAAAAGTCTACCATTTTTGGTCTTTGATAACAATCATAAAATAGATATCATTAACTTAGAAATGTAAAAAGTAATAGACATCTGGAAGTTTTCGGCAGCTTAGAAATTGCAAAATGTAAAAATATTGTGAATAGTGGCAAGGAGTCTATCCCAACTTGTCCGCTTTATTGATCGTTATGGTGCATTGAACTGAAACAAAGTTGTAGTGTGCAAGTATTTTGGTGTTTGGCACCATTTTAAATATATTTTGAAATGTCCCTTTATAATATCGGTAACAACGGTTTATAATGCACTGCGGTGTCAAAAACCAACGAAAAACACAATGTTCAAATGCATACAGTTCAACTTTGCTTCTTGCTTCACTCCACTCCAACGACTAATACTCTGCTCTCACGCTACCAATTTTCCACCTTTCCAATTTTTAAATTTGCAACAATAATAATTATTTCTCTCTTGGCTCACCTCTCCAACAGTCATTTATGAAACTTTTCATCTATTTCGACTGTCCACACACACACAGACGCCTCTGCCTTAACTCCTCAAAACCTCATTCAAATTTGGTGTCCTTTTCTGTGATAGTTCGTCAATCGCACCTACTTAATCACTCCTTACTAAATACCTTAAATCTGCTTCACTGCGCCGAAATTTAGACAACTCACAATACACTCCAATACAAACAATTGTACATATACAATTTTACCGTTGACAAAAGTCTTATTGTTATTTAAATTCTACACCCTAAGCATCGATATACATTTTGACATGCATCGCCTAATCTAATTGACTTTTTATTTGGACGCATGTAATTAACCTTTTTTTTGTAGGAGACGTTTATTTGGTTGGATGTACAAACGTGGGCAAATCAAGCTTATTTAATGCCCTGCTTCAGTCAGACTACTGCAAAATTCAAGCGGCTGATTTGATTCAAAGGGCAACAACTAGTCAGTGGCCCGGCACAACGTTGAATCTGTTAAGATTTCCCATAATGCGACCTTCAGGTTATCGTCTGTACCTGCGACATCAGAGAATGCAGGTAGTGAAAAAAGTTCGCAGCGAGGAAAATCATGTAAGAAGTGAGCAGGCAAAAACTTTCAACAGTGCGAAGTTTGCCACTCTCATCGGCCATATTGGACAAACTTATTCAAAGTCAAAAGACGATGATGACGAAACAAAAGACTTCTTTGCAACCCAGGGAAATTCAAATGCTTCTGGAAAGTTGAAAATGGGGATTGATGAGAGGCATCCTGATTATGCGTTGAGTAGGTGGTGTTTTGATACTCCTGGTGTGGTTCAGCCGGACCAAATACTTAATTTGCTAACAACCGAGGAGCTAGTGTACACCTTACCCAAACAATTAATCAGACCAGAGACGTTTTGTGTTAAAGCTGGAACCTCATTATTTATTGCTGGATTAGCGAGATTAGATTACCTAAATGGACCAGGATCTATAAGGTTTGTTATTTCCAAAAAATAATACGCAATGGCCGACGCCAATGTATAGCCGTATAGTCAACTATTTAATCATATCACACATTTTACTATTAATATTAGGTGCAGGATTTATTTGAACACTATGGTAGAATGTGTTGTCTGTAACAATAACAGCAACTGAATTTTTTTTTTTCTTTTTCCGGTTAGCGCGTGCGCCATTCGGAAGTTTCGTCTGCCAGCGTAATTGGAGTATGTGAAGTTCATATACTAACTACCTATGCGGTCAGATATCTATAATCATTCGATTTAAAAATAAATGCCCCCCCACCTCCCTATCCCCCCACCATACCAAAAAGTTGCAGAGAGAAAAAAATTTTGTATTTATATGGTCTCTTCGATTACCGACTGGCAGACGGTAACCACTCGTCGTCGAATTTGCACGCTATTTCCCAGACTATAATGCATGGGACCCAAAAACATCTTTTAATTGAATGGATGAAAAAGCCACCACAGCTTTTAAGTGGGGCTTGTGTAAATGGGGTGACAACTGGTATAATATCCCAAGCAAGTTCTTTGTTCACTCGAATTTTTTTTATAGGGCCCCATCTGCTAAACCAAAGGAATTGGTCATATGAAGAAGTTGATTTTTTTCTTGTGTATCTTCTTCAGCAATTTGAAGATTTCTTAGTACTTAATTGGCAATAAGTGCATCAGAAATATCCATCCTCCATTAATTCGTTCATTGAATATAGCACAAGACCTGGCTTTTAAAAATAACTATAAAATACTAAACAAATACCAAGCCACAAATGACAGCTCGTCAAAAAGTGAGGTTATACTTTTTCTCTCGAGGGATAACAGCCCAGTTCTCTCATAATTTACCAAGAGAAGCAAGTTCCCCAATTTTTCTCGCTCTTACAGTAAGAGAATCCACCATTTTGGTTTTTAAGAGAACTCCACTCTCTTTCTCAGGAGAACTTGCTTTCACATTAATACAGATTCGGCAAATGTAGTTTTATATATCCTGAGATAAATGAGTGCAAGAAATAAAACAGAAAATAGGAAAAGAGAGACGGACATACTGTCCCAGCATGTCCACACTTCCTGAAATCTTATTTCTAGATAGATAGATAGATAGAAATTTATTGACTACATTATATAAAATAGTTACATTTGTAGCAAGTCATAGTTGCTGCTATTACCTTAAGTAATGCATTCATTAATTTACAGTTAAAAAAATGCCTATCTACAGACTAGAAATATAATGTTTAAATCAAAACATTTAATATGGACAAAAACAATTAAAATGATTTTTAAAAAGTGTATCAGAGTTAAAATTAAACACATGTCTAATAAGAAATACATAAATTTCACTATATTTACAACAGAATATAAAAGAAGGATAAATGTAAAAGGTGTAAGCATATTCCAAAAAGAGACAGCTATCAAATATGATCAGTTTTCCATAGAGAAACTCATATATTCATCTACCGAATAAAAACAGCATTTTAAGAGATGTCTTTTAATGCTTGTTTTGAATCTGATATAGTCCAGTTTTTTTACATTTTCGGGTATTTTATTATATAGTTTAAAATCTAGTGAATTTCTTGCGGATTTTGTAAGACGATATCTAGGTGCTTTTAATTCATTTGATGATCTAGTCTCATAATGGTGATAGTCTGAGTGTGTAGAAAAGGTACTTATGTTTTTATGAATTTCCAGCACTGAGTAATATATATATAAGCTCGGCAAGGGCATTATGCCATATTTGAGGAACAAAGGTTTGCAATGATCCCGATAATTAGCACCAGCAATTATTCTAATTGATCGTTTTTGCAAGATAAATATTTTATAGGCATGAGCGGAATTTCCCCAGAGTACAATCCCGTATGTAATCTGTGATTGGATTAAAGCATGATACGCAGATAGCAATGTTTTGATATTTATATACTTTTTCAGTTGACGTAGTAGAAAAATATAACTAGAGATTTTACTACTTAACTGTACAATATGAGCATCCCACTTGAGGTTATCATCAAGTACAATTCCAAGTAGCTTAACACTGTCGCCTTTGATAACTGCGTTGTTGGTCGAAAAAATCAATTTTTGGGTTTTATCTCTATTTAACTTTAGCATGTTATTATTATACCAGTGTTCTGCAGAATGTTGAGTTTCATATATAGATGCTTGTAGAGCCATTAAATTGTCATTTTTATTTATTAAAGTTGCATCATCTGCATACATAACAGTTTTGTTTGGAAAGAGATAGAAAAAAAGATCGTTAATAAAAATGATAAATAATAGAGGGCCCAGTACAGAACCTTGGGGTACTCCGTGTTTCATTATCTTAAATTCCGACATTTGATTATCAGTTTTTACACAGATTTCACGATTATGCAGATAAGATTCTAATAAATTTAGTGGTAGACCTCTGACACCATAATAGCTAAGTTTCTTAATGAGAAGGCTGTGAGAGACACAGTCGAAGGCCTTGCTAAGGTCTACTAGCGTAATCGCCGTGTATTGACCCTCCTCAAAACCCTCAACAATGTCACCCACAACCTTACAGACTGCATCTACAGTAGAACATGATTTCCTAAAACCAAATTGGCACTTGTGAATGATTGAATGATTTCCAAAGTATTTCGTTAAGCGATGTTTTAAAATGATCTCAATTATCTTACCGAACACTGGGATAATTGATATAGGTCGATGATTATCAGGATTATCAGGATCCCCTTTTTTTAAAATAGGCACTACTCTAGCTATCTTAAAGACATCCGGAAAAGAGCCTTTACTGAAACATAAATTTATTAAGAAAGTTAACGGGTAAATAATAATATCTATGGTATTTTTAATAATTTTGCTATTTAAATCATAAATGTCTAGACTACTTGTGTTTTTCAAGCTATTTACTGCATCCACCACATCAAGAGTAGTAACTGGTTCAAGAAAAAACGTAAGATGTGTCGACGGGACATGTTTTAAGAAATTGAGAGCTTCTTCATTACTTGGAGGTAAATTATTAATAACATTATCTGCAACTGTAGCAAAAAAAGTCAACAAGTACATTCGGATCTATGTTACATTCTGTGTTATTTTTTATAGAGTTGAAATTTTTTTCATTGTTAATAATTCTCCATCCGTCTCTAGACTTGTTGTCAGAGTCGTCCATAAATTTATCAAAAGTCGCTTTTTTATTGTTCGAGATTGCATCACGGTATTCTTTTCGATATGAAGTGAAAGCTGCTTTGTCAACCGGGTCTTTTGTTGTGTTATAGACTTGTTTAATGGCACATAGTGTATCTCTCATGTTACGTAGATTATCATTGAACCAATGTATAGGCTTTTCACCAGAAAAACATTTTTTCAATGGAAAGAATTTATGAATTAGAGATTTATAAGTGTTCACTAAAAAGTTAGATAAAAAATTTAAATCATAGGTTGTGTCTGTAAAAATACCCCAATCTATGTCAATTAACGATGTTCTCAGTTTCTTAATACCGTGCTCAGTTATATTTCTTCTCCAGATAGCCTTTGCCACAGGTTGAATATCACCTTTTATTGTTATAAATTGCCCATAGTGATCTGATAGACCAGGGTCCAATATTCCTGTTTTAAAAGAATTGCTGTCAGTGTTTGTTAAAATATTATCTATACAACCGGTTGCCCTAGTAAAATCCGATATAGTTATGTCCAATCCAAAAGATGTGATCAGATGTTCAAAATCGGTCACCTTGTCGTGCATCGATGCAGGGCATCGGTATCTATCACTTCTAACCGCATGTGCAATATACTAGAAATTCTGGATTCTGGATTGTTTGGCGGGGGGGGTGAGCTTGCGTTCACGTGCGCTCAGGCCTCATATGCGAGCCCATTGTGCTACCCCCGTAAGTGGATGCATGTCCACCGAGCCTCTCATTTCTCACGCCAACCAATACATGATGTATTTGAGGAGAAGGCCAGGAGAGGCACAACCTACGCTGGCCACACTGAGCCAGAAGTTCCCCAGTATGGATCCTCTTTTCGTTGAGAGAGCAGGGCAGTGACAACACATGCTCGGCAGTCTTGTCATCCAGATTACGCCCTCTACACTTGGGGTTGTCAGAAACTCCCAATGTATGGAGGTCTTTGTTTAGTCCGCAGCGTCCTGTTAGTAGTCCTACATAGATGATATGGTAGAAGTATATACGTCCTTGTTTTCCTAATTACTGTTTTCTTTCTCGCACCCATTTATCTCAGGATACCTATATAAACTACATTTGCCGAATCTGTATATTGTAGCAATTGTGCAAACAGTTTTCGTAGTTGGCTAAATCTACAAGAGTGTTCAATAGCTTTTGCTATGTTTTATAATCTGACGAGAACCTAAGGATCATATCGCAGGTTACCATTTTTCTCTGATACTTCCTATTTATTATGGTGCAGTTACGGTCCCTGATTCTATTGTGGATATATGATCATATTGTATTAGAAATTGACAAACTTGTTTGATTACATTCTAATCATTCCTTGCCATTGCCAATTAGTAATAACATATTTACTGTTTCTTTGCAGGCTTACAGTTTTCAGGTCTAATGAATTACCTATTACAATATGCTATAGTGAAGAAGCAGATACGATATATAAGGAATTAATAGGAACAGAACTATTTAAAGTGCCAGTTAATAATGCAGAGAGGTTGACAAAATGGCCTGGTTTAGAGAGTAGCAAACCTTTTACCATCACTGGCAGTGGGTGGAAGACTTCTTGTACTGATGTGGTACTGTCTAGTGCTGGTGAGTTGATTAGAACATATACAATTTCTGAGATAAACTAAACATACCACTGGTGGTTCTTTGATAAACAATTCATACAAATACATAAATACATAGAAGTAAAAATATTTGACTAAAAAAACTAACATAAGTTCATTATTAGTCGATTGTTTAAAACATCATAGTTAGTGGCAGCAACGTCTAAAGTTTCAATAGAACTGCGTTTTTTTTTTGATTAGTGCTAATATTATTGGTTGGGCACTTCAACATCGGGTGGCTACTACACTGGCTGCAGTATATTTATTACTGTGTAAGTGATCTAACTCCAACGCGCTCTGATTACCAAAGGTGAATTTTCTCTGTCACAGCATTAGCAAGCATACTATCCAACAACTTCTAGTTTTTGTTTTATTCATCATGTCGAACTTAAAAAGTAGTGTTTAATTTTCTTTTAGTGCAATAGTTCCAAGAAAAATATTTTAAAATCTGACTTAATAATTTCAATAACAGCACCTACTTTCCTACCTACTTATACAGTGCAGAATAAATGCACACACTATACTTTATTACATTCAGAAAATACACGAAACTAAACTCTTTGTTGGATTTCCCGCCAGTTATTATGTGACGGCTTCACCTGCCTATCAAACGTAACTCATAAACACATCAAATGGTATGAGCACTAACACCACACAAAGAAAAACTGTTACGCAAATTTTGCACAACATTGTGGAAAAGGTCAATTTTTTAAACAATTTTGCATTTTTTAGCAAAATTGTTTAAAAACGTTATACTGTACAAAATCAATGGTCAAAAAATATATCAATTAATTGCACAATTATTGTTCCTGTCACTTCTTTTAGACGAAATTAGAAAACTAGAATTTTCTGAGACCTGTAAATCGTCTAAAAAAATCATAAAAATGGACCGCACCGCCTTGCGAGTATCGGCCGTGACGTCACTTGATAGGAATCCGCTAGCCGAAGCGCGCTATTATAGTTTCACAATATTACGAATCGTTAACTCAAGCACTTATGCGTGTTTGTGAAGAATTTCAGTTTATCAACTATTTTCACCAATTTATATTACTATTCTCTGACGTCACGATGTTGGTCGCACCGCGCTTCCAATTTCTTCTTTAAAAGTCGTATATTTCGAAAACCACATATCGGATTTTCTGAAATTTTCAATATCGTCTAATTTTAAGTAATACTTTATCCACAAGAAGTAACAACTACTAAATGAAATTCATTAAATGAGCCCATTGAGAAGGGTCGGACCAACCCCTTCGGGAATTCTCCCATGCTCCCAATCAATCAATCAAAACAAATTTATTCAGAATTAATGTTACAAGGGAATGCGCCTAATCGGATCCCGGTCCGGAGCTAGCCACCCAGCCACGGCGCGTAGCGTCGTGATGAGTGCGTGGGTGGGCGGAGCGGGTTTGGTTTGGCTTGAACGGTGTTCAGTGGTGGAGTGGTTAGCGCTCCTGTCTTAACTAATAAAAACTTAAAGCTAACAATTTGTTTATGGTATCGAAAAAACGATTTAAAAAACTTAAGGCTAATTTTAAAAAATAATGACAGACTTAAAATTAGACACTTGACGCTCGGGTTTGCGGCACTCGCGTACTACGCACTTTTTCAGTTTGGGTTGCTGTTACGGAGAAAACTCAACGAAAAAACCCGTTCGAACTAATGACAACCTTCGTTCGGTGGTGAGCCTGCCTCCGGAAGGGTAGGGTGGAAATAGGTTGCCAGACCTAAAATTTGAAAAGCCGGACTTTACTTATAAATTTGGCCGGACATTTGGTACAAAAAGCCAAACAGCATTCGTTCCCCATAAAAAAATAACTAAAACACAAAATCAGTCTTCTAATATTTTTATTAAACTTGATTAGTTTAAAAATAAACATTTGTTACATAGGAACAGAAAAAGTCATCGCAAGACAATGAAATAATAATAATAATAATAATAATAATAATAATAATAATAATAATAATAATAATAATAATAATTCTCGGCTCCCGCGGAGAACAACATTGTCTTGAAGGAGGAGGAAAAACGGACAAAATATCGAGATCTGCTCTTCGAACTCCGCAGACTCTATCCAGACCATACTGTTAAGATAGTGGTACTGATTATAGGAGCCCTCGGTGGAACGAGACACACACTGCTTTCGGAACTCAAGATCATACCGGCATGCCGAAATTTGGCAGAGATCTTAGCCGGCAGAATGCAGAAGGCCGTCATTCTCGGTTCATTACGTCTGCTCAGGGCACACGATTCCCGGACCCAGTAGTCTTACGAGCGTGGGGAGTGGCTACCGGTACTACCAGCTCCCCTCTGTGAGGGTCGGAGCCACAGAGAAGGGTGACTGGTTTTTAGCTCGCTAAAAAATAATAATAATAATAATAATAATAATAACAACCTGCCGTCAGGCGCCGGAGTCGCTCATGCACTTACTATCTGCATGTACGGTATATGCGACTTCGGCCTACATCCATAGACATAACGCGGCTCTACAAGTGCTGTACTACCACCTTCAGCACTCGTACGAAGTAGACCAAACACCAGTGCTGCCTTACGTCCCCGGAGAGATCGAGTCCGTTGTCGAGAACGAGAGGTGCCGAATATATTGGAACTACTCGTTTCCGACGGTCAGGCAAATTCAGACAAATAAGCCTGACATAGTCCTCCTAGACCACCAAACCAAGATTATGTATGTCATCGAGTTCTTGGCACCTGCCGAGACAAACATCATCTTGAAGGAGGGCGAAAAACGGACTAAATACCGAGATCTCCGGTATGAGCTCCGAGTGCTATACCCAGACTACTCGGTCAAGATGGTCGTCCTGATAATCGGTGTACTTGGTGGAATGAGGCCTACGCTGCTCTCGGAATTAAAGGCCATACCAGCCTGCCAAAAGTCAGCCGAGTGGTTGGCAGGCCAAATGCAGAAGGCAGTTATCCTGGGGTCCCTTCGTCTTCTTAGGGCACACGAATCTGGCATCTACAGTCACTAACCCTGCGGGACGCGGGGAGTGGCTGTGGATAATCCGCTGGCGCTTCTCCCGTGAGAATGTCGGAGACACGGGAGAACTGTCCAGCATCGCACACGCGGAAAAAAAAAATAATAATAACAATAAACGTCTTTATTATTTCCTTTGAATTTACATTTTAAGGGAGTAACTAAATGGATTCTAAATAAAAGGCGAAGTTCAACCCTTATAGTAGAGATTCTACTACAGGCTGTATGTATCTATAGAAAAGCGACTAAAAACGAAAAATCACATTTTAGAGCCTTAGGCAAAAGCCAAGCAAAAGCCAAACAAAAGCCAGACACCTAGTCGTCAGGTAAATTAACATTGTTTTAAGTCGTTCAAAAGATTTTACTATTGGAACCAGTTCATTATATGCCTCTTTTAAGGTATACTATAGTCAACTGAAATTTCACTTGAGATCTGTATGAATTGATAATACACATACTAACTTTTCCCCCTCACCCGCCTCCCGGAACACCCCCAATTCTGGGGGTCTTTTTTTTGGCAATATCATGGTTCTGAACGGTCCTACCAAAAAAAAAAATGGTTATCAAATTTAAAGATAAGTAAATTCTCTATCAAAATGCTTGGGACACATTTTTATGTAGCATTAATATTCTCGGAGTTATGGGCGGAGGAAGTCATCGCATCCGCGGTGTATGTCTACAAAATGGTCCTTTGCTTCAATAAAAGTGCGAGTGTCGATTTCATTATCATCTGCATCGCCTTTGTCAGATTCAGCCTTCTCGTGTTTATCGTGTTCCAAAAAAGCTAATACCCTATCTTCGGTTTCTTCTGCTTGATGTGAGTCGTCTACATATATTTCAACATTTCCACACGATTGTCCTTGACATCCAGAACAAATAACGAAATATAGTCCAGCTTTTTTACAAATACGCACGCGGCTTTGCAGCCTTTTGTACACTTGTAGCTTTTTGTTTTTAATAGTTCTTGAGGAGCAGCTTCGTTTTTGATAGTAATAGGAAACAAACCATTTTTTTTTCATCCAACCACAATCTTGAAGACTTTTGGTATTTCCATACCACTGCTGAATTTGATAGTACGTTCTAAAAGAGTGTTGGCCTGCATCAGACTCAGTAGGAGGTAACGATGCAAGGTTACATGTACTTTTTGCCACTGACTTAACGAAGCATTTGTACCGGAATTCATTCACAGAATGCTGATCAGGTTCTGCCCCATAAAGATAACTTTTTGACCTGCTATATCTATAATATTAGGGTGAGAATTGGGGTCTTTAAAAGATTCCACGTTTTTTTTAAATTCTGCAGATTTTTGTAATAATTTAACGAATTTTGCTTTACCTTACCTAAAAAATGCAGAAGTTGCGTCACATCCACTGAATGCGTGGAGGAATAATATGTTATCCGCAACTTCTTTTGAGTATTTAAAAGAGTTCAATGGATAAATTCGTCCGTCCGTTTTACCCTTGCTTAGTTTCATAAAATACACGTTACAACAACGTGCGGATAATCCTGTCACAAGGAAAAATAAAAATGTTTCAATTTTTCAATGAAAATTCTTGGCCTGTGAAATTTGAAAGTATCGATGACACTATGCGATAGAAACAATGAATTTAAATAGAAAATGAAGAATGACTTTTCTTCGAAATAGATTGAGTTTTCAAGCTATTAATTAATCAATATTTTAAAAATGTAATTTTAAGGGGGCCATAGAAAATCTTAAATTAAAATGGAATTAAATTTTGAATCAAGGGGTTATAAAGCCTGCTGATCAATAATATTGCATTAGTTTTTCAATACAAAATTGACTGATGAAAAATCGACCCTTTTCTTTCTTAATAAAGATGCACGCCAATAACTGAAAAACATTGCATTTACGGCAGCCATATTGAATTCACCGTCTTAAATTCTTAATTTCTGAGATCAGATTCGGTATCAACTACTAAAATACGTAGTACCTAATGCAATTTGGATTAAATTTTATGTGGCACCTTCGCCAAATTATCTACTAAGAAAAATTGAATATATAATTGTATGCAGATTATGAAACATAATTACCTTTCACTAAATACTCATATCGATATCTACGTGACAAACCCTATATTGTAAAATGTTGAATGAAATTATAGCAGGTAGAAAGTGGGGAAGTGTAGGAAGGTGTCGATATACAGCGCGGATGTGATACAATACTTGACTTCTCCCGCCCATAACTCCAAGAATATTAATGCTACATAAAAATGTGTCTCAAGCTTTTCGATAGAGAATTTACTTATCTTTAAATTTGATAACCATCTTTTTTTTGGTAGCACCATTCAGAACCGAGGTATTGGCAAAAAAAACGATTTTTAAGCAATATTCCCCCAAAATTGGGGGGTTCCGGGGGGAGGGCGAGGAGGAAAAATTAGTATGTCTAAAAGAGGCACTAATTCCAACAGTAAAATCTTTTCTACGATTTAAAACGGGATTTACGCATCCTGAACTCCCTGACGACTGGCCTATATATGAAAAATGACTATTTGTGTCTGTTTAGTTTCAATAAGGTATACTATAGTCAACTGAAATTTCACTTGAGATCTGTATGAGTTGATAATACACATATGATTTGATGTGTGTCACGTGTTGCAATAATGCAGCACAACTAGTCGCATGTATCCACCGAGCTTCTCTCTCTACTGTAACAAAACGGAAATACAGAATACACACTACACAGACAGAGTTGTTTTCAATTTCGTCAAGAGAAGCATTTCAATTTGTTTAAGAACTTCTGCTATTTCTAGTTGGTCAGGTGCAATTTAATTCAGACAGCGAAGTGATCTTTGGATCGTTTAAGTTAAATATCTGTTGACTCTACATTAAAATTATATTCCATTTTAGGTTGGATTGCCATAAATTGTGCACGAGACGAAAAATATGAATTCCAAGCTTGGACCCCTGAAAAGAGAGGAATTTATATAAGAGATTGTCTTTTACCTAACGCGGTATCCTTAAGAGGTGCTCGAATTAGATTTAGTGTAGCTTATAAGGCTCATAAATTTATTTAAAGATTGTAATTACTTACACCATTATAAAAATGTAAAGCATAACAATGGTTTTTCATTATTTCAACGAATTTTAAAAAATCAATGTACACATTATTTTTCAAGGGTCTTAATCGATACAACAATCTACCTAGTATCGTTAAAAATAGCAGCAATTTTAACAACTTCAAACATAATTTGCTGGTGTATCTGAGGTCTTAGTCCTATACTACAGTAATACAGTTGTTTCTCTTTTTTATTTTCTCTTTATGATTGAATATATTATAATGGACCGAAATAGTGTGACGTTTCACTCCCACTCTAACTATTTCATCCTATTTCTAACATCGACCTTATTACCACTGTACATAAGACACTGGTCAAAATTGAATTTGAAATTTCAGAAAATCTGTGAATATTTAACTATTGAATTATCATACAAATGTTTTAACTTTAAAAGCTGCGCCTTCTTGTAATAAAACTGTAATTTTTAAAGTCCTCTTGAAATTTTTTCAGAAATTAATTTTTTATTGCGCACGCGTGTGTACGTATGTCGAACATATCTGCATCATTTTATTTGTTTACCTGGGCTAGATGAAATTTAAGGTTATGTATAGTGGATTATTTCTTTTATAATTTTCAAGGATTTTACAGTATTTAAAGCGTTTGCATTCCAAATTTGTACTGGAGTCAATAATAATATATTTCAACGGCATCGTAAGTACCTACGTTTGTGATTGAAATTATAACAAAGTAATTTTTAAATATGTATGTATCAATATACTTACCTATTTTTAGCATTGAAAAATGGTTCAAAAACACGTATTGCATTTTTCTGCGATTGCTCAATTTTTTAAAGATAAAGGAAAACTCATGGTCAAGGCAGAAAGTTCTGTTGAAGCGAGCCACGTGAAAGGAATGATTTATGATCCCGAAGTACCGATTGTTAAGGGACAAGTTCATGCTAGCATGAGAGATAGAATCTGTAAAGTAGAGGTGTGTGCATTTTTTTTTAAACATCATATTTGACTTTTAACGTAATTAATTGTTTTCAGATATTTTTGAATAACGATAAAAATATAACAGATGCAGAATGTACTTGTCTAAGGGGATTATGGTTATGACATCATATATAGCTGCTCTGGCTCTCTCTGCACACTATAATATTTCTGTAAAGGTACGAACATGCCGAAGATGCTACGCAGATATAGAAGTTCAGGCCGCAGTTTCAGTCGATGCATCGAAGCTATCAATTTGTGCTAAGAGCAGTTCACTCTGCTAGCATCCACGGTATGTGCGGTCACATTTAAATGTATAGGTTTGTTTTACACGTTGATGGCTTCGATACATCTTCTGAAACTGCGGCATGAACTTCTAGCTAGGTAGCATCTTTGGCATGTTCGTACCCTAACAGATGAAGCATGTTCATGGAATATGTCTTATTTACTAGACAGTTCAATTTTAAACTATTTTAATCATTTATAGATTTAATAGAAATAAGTTGTGAATAAATGATACAATATGTAATTTCTTTATTTATTTGCGTTTCTAAGTGAAAATACTTACTTACAAATATTTAAACACGAAGTTATAAGTAGGTTGAAAATCTATGATAATAGTATAAAATAATGGAAAGCAATTCAATTTCAAATGAAAATAAATAAAACAAGCTTTGAGGTTAGAATACAAAGAAATAATCAAAGAACTACGTTCCGAATAATTTGTAGAACGCATGCGCAGAAATAGCCATCCAGAAAATATTTTTTTTATAATTTTCGGTAGAGAAAATTGATTACCACATGTAAAAAACCTATAATCCAGCTCTATTTTGATATCAGTAGTTAGGTTTCAATAGCTAAATATAAAAAATAACGTACCAATCCTTAGATACATTTTTAAGTAATTTATTTTGACCCTTAAAACACATGTACAGAAGGCATGCTTCAAAGACTGCATGGAATGAAATTCAAATTAACCGCCTCATGCATGACGTCACGACTATTGTGGTCCATTCTTTGAGAGTGATAATAGTAATTGAGGGGGGAGATGCTCAACGTGTATATTTATATTAGGATGTTCTATTTCCAATAAAGTTATTATTTATATCAGGGACTGAAAACCAAATAGATAACAAAACTCTAGTAGACATTATACTCTTCTCTGATTTATTGAATTGAATTTATTGAAAAACATGGTAAAATCTTCAGGAATGTTTATAAGCACTTTAAAGTGATATCTGCATAAGGCCGGAGACACACACAGAAGCTGCAATGCGATGTATCACATGAAAAGAATAGCATCACAGCAGCAAAATATGTTCATATTAAGCGAAGAATTAACGTGTCGAACCAAAGCACATTGCGCTCTTTTCACTGTTTTTCGTTTATATTTCGGTTCTTGTAATCTTCACACCACTTTTTCCATATGCAATGCACGGCCGCCTCTCCACAGCTTCGATTAGATCTATTTCATATTGAAACAGTTTTTTTCGGAGGCCTTGTTAATTAATACACGAGAACAAGATACACCAACAAAACAAATAAAATTGAACTATTGGCTAGCAAGTATTGCGCAATATGGATATCGTGCGATTTTAAAATGCCAACTGCAGAGCACTGCGGCTGCCGCAGGTCGCACCGACATTTGTTGCCGCATCACATTAGTGTGAACAGGCCTTATTAAAACCATGAATTTTGTCTGCATCTTTCACCGTTGTGATTTTTTTCATGTACATTTCTAAAGCTGTATCTGTAGGATTGAGTTGGACCCATGAGAGCTTTTGATTAGAAAGTCATTTTTTTTTCAAAATTCAGGCTCCGAGGATTTGTTGAAATTGGTAAGCTTTAATTTAAAAAAAAAATTGTTAATTTCCGACAAGATTTGCGATCTCTAGCCATTTTTTAACAAAAAAACTCAATTTGGGATCACTGTGACAGGGGTGGTACTGGAACCAGTAGTATTCCTTATCTATGTGTCAACGATTTGGTGCATGCTGGCCCCAGAGCTGACTTTATCCTCTTCGCTGATGACACAACTGCTGTAAATAGAAACGAAAATTGTAATGTACTCCAGTTAGTCATGGAGCAAACGCAGTCAGGAGTTACTGCCTAGTTCGTCGCAAATCGACTAAGCTTAAATGCTACCAAAACGGAAACCATGCTTTTTAGCTTAAGTAATATGAATCCAAATAACAATTCAGTCAATAAAATTTCTTGGGGTACAGATAGACTCTAAGCTGTCATGGAATATTCACATTGACAAATTATGTAATAAGCTATAACTTCTAGTATCTATGCAATTAGAAATTTGTCCTTAATAATGTCCAGGCAAGTACTCCTAATAACTTACCATGCAACTGTTCAGTCAAAGATAGCATATGCTATTCATGCTTGAGGCTATGCTCCAAACATGGAACGCATTTTTAGATTACCTACAGAGGAAGGCAATACGAATTATAAATAAGCTTGAGTATAGGGAAGATTGTATACAAGCGTATAGTGAACTTAAAATTCTCACAGTACCCTCACTATAATCTTACAGTGCCTCATGTTTGTTAAAGATAATTTACCGAGCTATATTACCCATAAAGAAATTCACTCTTATCTTATGACACAACACATAGGACAAATATTTCTATAGACTTCCACAGAATCAATAAATCTAGATCGATAATATCATACTTTGGTCCTAAGTTATTTAACCCCGTGAAACTGTTGCCTTCTAAAAGTTTTAAAAATGTAACAAAAAATTATCTTATATCTAAATGTTTTTACTCTGGAAGATTTTTGAAATAATGATTTTACAGATATGATAAATCTGGTAGCGTGTACAAGTAGTGTAAATCGTTATGTTAAGTAATATGAACTACAAACTTATTTTCTTGACTTGTGTAATCTGTGGTTTCTTAGCACCAATAAATCTTTCTTTCATTTAAATAGGTACAAAAAAGTTTCATAATTCATAAGAAAAAACTGCTGCCCAAGAAATCACTACTACTTCCATATCCAATTTCCTATCAAAGTCTCTTACAACGAAAAAATTTTTTACTACATTTGCATTCCACTGTGAAAATAATTGATCATAGAAGTTTAATAATATAACATTTGAAATCGTCTACCCCAAAAAGCCATAGGTATGCCATATCTGTAGTAGGGATGATAGTGGGATGAGACTCATACCCTTTTAATAATGGGGTGGGGGTGACTGATGCCAAAAAAATTTTGAGACCTTGACTTCTCATACATACACTAAATCCCGATTTTATGAACTCTTGCTTGCTTTATCTATTTACTCCCCCAACCTCTTAACGGAATAAGATCAATATATAATTTAGCTCCAGATCCCATTATAATACATAATTGGTGCACCAAAGGACAAGGGTAGATAAGGGCCTTTTTCCGCCCATCGGCCATGTTGTATGTCATTATATTTTCCGAGTAGTATATGTCTTGACGAGTAATAAAAAACTGTTCTTTGGAATAGTAGATTATTCAGTGAGCGTATAATGATGGCTATTACTCGCGGGGGTGATGTTTACGGCACGAGACGAAGGCGTGTCGTAAATCATCCGAGTGTGTAATAGCCATTATATGCGAACTGAATACTATAATTTATTCACGACTATCGCATATTTTAACTGTTTTAATAGTTTAAAACTGAAAAAATAAAGTTCGTTTACAGTCAAACGTTGACGTGTTAAACGTGAAACACGAAAATATGCACGAAAACATGGAAAAATGGATTCGTCGTTTCCTTATGAATATTGCTAGTTCCTGATTGGTCAAAGGTGCGTTAGAATGAAAACAACTAGTTCCTGGTTGGTTAAATATGTGTTAGAATCAGATTATGTTCATTATACGTTTGGTTGGAATAATGACTATCATTATTTGACAATTGGGTTGTTGACGAATTTTCAAAAATGGTGAAATATGGTAATGGAGGACTTAATTTAGTTATATATTTAATTTGGAAGAAAAATTCTTAGCGCAACATATTTTAAAAAATTGTTAAACTTTGACTATTTGAATGTGCCGCAAAAACGGTAGTGACATCATAACGGCAGTTAGATGTGAACTTATAAGCAGAACAGATGAAGACGAATAAGTTGACATTGCTGACAAGAAAGAAAATAACATATGTCAAAAGTAAATTTGATGTTTAGCTAGCAGTGATTGATGTTTGCAGTTATTGTTAATATTTTTTTACAAAACGACTAAGGCAGTATATCTGTAAAAGCTAATTCTGACATTCTACTTGCGGTAGATATATTTATGGTCAGCGAATTTCTAAAAAGAGACGATCGTTTTCACATTGCAACGGTTGGAAGTGCAAAAGCTGCAAGGTACTTACGTTACAGCTGCTATAGACAGTATAAACTATTATAATTTCTGCAAGAACTTCCTTTATCTTATTAATATTACATAATATGTCTAATATGTATTTTATTATTTAATTTAGATGAATTTGTTAACTATATACTTTGTATTTTATTAAATATTTCCTTTTCATTGTTTTATTTCCTATTAACTATATACATGCGTATCTAACTGAAAACAACAAAATAAGTTTATCTACTAAAGAAATTATTTATTATCCATTGATACTCACTTCTAAGAAGAGTCAGAATGAGACTTACGAAGATATCAAGAAAGGTCTGTATTATAACAAAAAATAATAAATAGGTAAGTACTTTATGCTAGTATCTATCTAAGCAATAAACAATGATATGTATTTATAACACACATAATTCAAAGGGCATTTATAACTACAATCCAACGCATTCGTAGCCATTTCCGACTGATTGTGTTCACCGACTTTAGACGACTTTCACAGTTTGTTTCATATAGTTTTTCAACAGAGTTTTTAAATTTCCTTTCTTAATTTATTGATTATCCTAGTATTATGGGGCCTCTAGAAAGCTTCATAAATAATCAATAGCTAACAAAAACAACTGCACTTTATTCCAACATAAACTAGATAAAATACATAAAAGCAAATTAAAGCCATTTCCCTCCTTTTAGGAAGTCAAAGCATGAATAACATTCTAATCTAGAGCCGTTAAGAATACACCCTGTTTTATCCACCAGTTTGGCGGGTAATTTAAATTTGTAACAGCTAGAACGCCACACAAGTCTTGTAATGCGGGCGTTTTGCTTACAACATAAACCCATATTAGAAATCAAATTCCTATATTAAGATACAACTTACCACAAATAAAACGCTTAGAATATATTGTAATTTGTTACTTTACTTGACATTGAAATGGTCTCCACAATAAGAAGACTTCGTCCTTCTCTGGTGGCTTTGAATCATTCATTATTACGTTCAGCGTTTATTAGTGGAACACAACAGTTTTTCTGGTGAATTGGTGGTATTATTTACACAGTACGGCAGAAAACACTATCTGTACTTATAACTATAGATGCTGTTAAACTATACGGAATTGTAACCTATGAACGTCAGTTGACTTTGACGTTAAATATAATGTCAGATTAAACTGTCGTGATTGTCTTTTTTCTCCATAAACCCATCGTTTTATAACTAACTTCTCTACAGACTGCCGTTATTATGTCATCCCCGTTTTAAATGCATGTATTTTTGTAATTAATATAATATTATAAGACTGTCTTTTCAACTTCTACACGTTTCTAATGATTTTTTATGAATAATTGTTATTGTTTAACATAGATTCTCCTCAAATTTTAACTTAGTGCAACAACCCAATTGTTAAATGTAGAATGCAATGATTATACGATGGTCGTGGATAAACATATTCTTATTCAATACATACCATAATATGTGGTTTTGAGCGCTGACACGTTTAAATTTGCACGCAACGTCGACACTACTACGACTCCCGCGGAAACGATTTTGTTTTTTATACATTGAAGCGCTTGATGAAACAATATAAATTAACCATTATTTAAAAGCTTAAATGCTCAACAATGAAATGAGGTATAGTTTATCTTGTTTCATCGGGCGCATCTAACTGAAATATACATTAAAAGTTCGGAAAAAGGTCAAAAATTACTAAAAAACTGCAAACATGCCCACTTTGAAATGATATTACTATGACCTGTTGTTGTTTTTCAAATGTAAAACATATAGAAACATAAAGATCATATGTTCAACTATAAATAAATAACGCTTAATGATTTTAAGGAGAACTTTTCTTTTTTATGAAATTAGTGGGCGAAAATTATATAGCTTATCTACCCTTGTCCTTTCAATTCAATATCTTAAATGGTTCCAGATTAATCGTGCACACAAAAAAGTTACAGACATACCAACAGACACATTTTTTTGCTCAATTTCGACATTCTAAACTTTTTGAATAAAACAAATTTCGAATTTTTTTTACCGTTACTGTAATACTTCCACGATGTGGAAGTAATTATGTACAGAAAAATAATTTGCATTTACTTTGGAACAAAAAATTCAGTCTTTCACAAAGATGCAACCAGGGAGGGTCACTGAAAATGATGAAGTTAGATTTTTAGTCGTTACCAAGTAACGTATATAGCTTTAGTAACCTTGTCTATGTCTACGTCATGTTGCAAATGCAAATACAAGCACTCTTCACGAATTCAGGCCCCATATAGGAAAATAGCACGAGAGCCCATCTACAAAAATAGTACACATAAGCTGGAGAGTCAGAAATTGGTGGGCATGCTTATCAAGTCATTCTCTGAACGTGTGTAGTCGGTCATGGCAATCCGGGTTTCAGCGGCGCAGGGGCAGCCATCTTTCTTATATGGCTCAAATAATTTTTTAATGTGACGCTTTCCCATGACGTCCATCAAAAAAGTTTCAGACTAAGGTTTTTCACTTTTGTGGGCTCTACATGATGGCACTATGGGGTTTTACTTTTAATGGGGTTTTTATGGGGTAACATGTGTTTTTATCCTCTTTTTTATAGTGGATTTCGATTCTACGCCAAAAAATATCAATCTTTTGCTCTTTGCAATTTTTTACTCCGAGGCCAATTTGCGCCAGAAATTTTTCAACATTCAATAATTTTTTACGGCGAAAGTATGCGCTCTAAAGAAAATTTTAAAAGAGAAAAGTTGCTTCTTGTTTGAAGTAGAATATACATGTATTTTTTTAGATTTTTCTCGCAAAAAAATTTTTTTTTCCAATTTTAGAAAAATTTTCAAAAAAAAAATTGAAAAAATACATGTATATTCTACTTCAAAAAAGAAACAACTTCTCTTTTACAATTTTCTCTAGAGCGCATACTTTCGCCGTAAAAAATTATTGAAAGTTGAAAAATTTCTGACGCAAATTGGCCTCAGAGTAAAAAATTGCAAAGAGCAAAAGATTAGTATTTTTTTGGCTTAGAATCGAAATCCACTATAAAAAACAGGTTGATTAGATAAAAAGACATGTTACCCCATAAAAACACCATTAAAAATAAAACCCCATAGTGCCATTATGTAGAGCCCACAAAATTATTTGAGCCATATAGCAAAAATGCCGACACACGTTCACAGATTGACTTAATAAGCATCCCCACCAATTTTTGACTCTCCAGCTTATGTGTTCCATTTTTGTAGGTAGGCTCTCGTGCTAGAAACTAAAAACATTTTCAATGCTAAAACATGTGAAGATCTTTATTAATAGTAAAATACATGAGTTTAATAAAAAGAAAACAAACTTAATTCTAATAAACTAACATTATCCAAGAGATTAGTATCTTATTTTTCCATTTCAATAATCATAAGGCCTACGACGAGGATTGGGATGCTGTTGAGTTTCTTGTCTCTTATATATCTCATTGTGTCTTACTTTTCCATTTCCATAATCATAAGGCCTATGTTGAAGGAGTGAATTGTGATGCTGTTGAGTTTTTTGTTTCTTGTATATTTGATTGTTAAATCCATTATAATTAAACGAAAACTCTTCTATGGTCCTTTTCCTAAATAAATTTTCTGCAGCACCTTGTGTGTTTGCCTCTTCTGTTTTAGCGTAGAATTTATATTTTAAATGTGGCCCTATCAATTCAACCTCAAGCTTTAACTGGTTATACATATATCCGTTTAACAGATTAGATATTTTAGCAGCATCTTCACTAAACTGCAAAACAATGTATGCATAATAGACTCCATTCCTCAAATGCCTTCTTATGAAGACTTTTTCAATCTGACCAACTGGACGAGCAATAGTCATTATGAATTCTCTTAGAGATTTTTCATTTGTTTTCACATTCAAATTAACAATACGAACTACTTTACTTTTCTCCTCATCTTCAGACATTTTATTGGTTGTACTTTTCTCCCCCTTTTCAGACATTTTAATGATTTTGCTTTTCTCCTCACCTTCAGACATTTCAATGATTGTATTTTTCTCCTTATCTTCGGACATTTCAATGATCATACTTTTCTCCTTGCCTTCAGACATTTTAATGATTTCACTTTTCTTCTCGTTTTCGGACATTCTAATGATTTCACTTCTCTCCTCACCTTCAGACATTTTAAACCTATGAAAAAAATGAGGAACATTATTTTAACTCATAGTCTATTGTCTATGTACTGTAGAAAGCAACTAAAACGTTAAAGGGTTTTTATTATTTCTTATGTTCAATTGACCCCAAAATATGAGAAAACCGCGGAGTGGTACCATTCAAAGATTCTAAGGGGTTTTTTTTGAAATCGAAGTGAAAAGGTCCACTTTTCACATTTTTGAGTTTTGCTCGAAAACTATGCATTTTTCCTATAAACAAGTCAATAGAAAAGTTGTAGAGAATTAAATTTCCAATCAAAATGGCACCTTCAGAAGCCAAAAAAATTTGTTTTTTACAAAAAATACGTCCAAAAACAAAAAAATACAATTTTTTATTTATTTTTTTTTTTATTTTAGCCCGTAACTTTTTTTTAGAAAAGTCTCTATGACAAATAGAAACCTAGATACAGCGTTTTGAAGATTGTTACTTTTGTTAACTTTTTTCTAATTTTTACTTTCTTTTTAAAATTTCGGCCTATAACTTATTTGTCATATACTTTAAGTACAGATATTGCTACACTGAATGTACTCGCAGCATTCTTGTTTAAATGGTCTGTAATAGAAGTTTATATGATCAATAGTAACCAAGATACAGTCTAGATATAGTAGATTATTGTACTTAAAAATAACTTTTTACATTTTTCAACTTCCGAACTTTATATCACGTGATTTTTATTTTGTTCAAATAACTTAGAAAAGATAGAACAAATGAATTTATTCATAATTGTATACCTGTTATACATTATTTATGTTTCTAATTGTACATTATTTATGAAATTATTCAAATGCTGGATTTAACATATTTTCAAAATCAAAGTCGATTTCTTCATCGGCATCTACGTGAACATCGTTTGTAACTGTAAATAAACTGAGCATGATATATTCGTAATACTAACACAACTAAAATCAGATTCTCTCACATACAAAAAGTACCTAAAGGCTTAGACACACTAAATGTTATGACAGCACTAGCACAGAGGAACTCTTAAATGTGCGGGTGTGCATGAATATCTTATAGGTATCTTTATTACGTCTACAAGATATCATCACGAAATGTGTTAAGCAAAAGTGCCAGTAAGCTGATTTTCTAAGGCTAGAAATACGAAAAATGGATAAGGATAATAAGGAGATAAAACAACTACTAAGATGGGTTAAACTTCTATTGCAGACCATTTAAACAAGAATGCTGTGAGTACACTCAATGTAGCAATATCTGTACTTATAGTATTTGACAAATAAGTTATAGGCCGAAATTTAAAAAGAACATAAAAATTAGAAAAAAGTTAATAAAAGTAACAATCAACGGGCATTAAGTCAGCTTTCACTTTAATAAAATAGTGTCTATACCTAAATTCACTCAGAAAAAAGTTACAGGACGAAATTTGAAAAAAAATAGTAAAAATTAGCAAACAAAAGTTAAAAGTTGCAAACTTTGAAACGCTATATCTCGGTCACTATTAATCGTAAAAATATTTACAAAATCTCATTTTAACAGGTAAAACGCCAGCTTTTTCATGCAGCAATGTCTATGCCGAAATGTTCCTGAAAGTTACAGACTAAAATTAAAAAAAAAAATAAAAAATTGCATTTTTTCGTTTTTTTATTTTTTTTTGGACGTATTTTTGTAAAAAAAAAAAATTGACTTCTGAAGGTGCCATTTCAATTGGAAATTTAATTCTCTACAACTTTTCTATTGAAGTGTTTATAGGAAATATTCATAGTTTTCGAGCAAAACTCAAAAATGTGAAATGTGGACCTGTTTACTTCAATCTCAAAAACGCACCTTTAAATGGTAGCACTCCGCGGTTTTCTCATATTTTGGGGTCAATTGAACATAAGAAAGAATAAAAACCCTTTAACGTTTTAGTTCCTTTCAACCCCCTTTTTTTAGACATAGACAATTGCCTATCACTATACCTGTATCAAACATCAAACAATAACATTTTTTGCAGATATCTTTGTCAAGGTGGTCAAAATTCTACACGCTGACTTTGAAGATATATCGGAAACTTGAGAGGTTAGAAAAAAGTTGAAACTGTCATGGTAATTAGCTTCCATCTAGAGCTAGGCCAATGTTGACATTTTTTATCATTACGATGCTAGACTTTATGTGACCTAATGTACATTGGCAACTTATGTACCCTATCTGTAAGCTCCTGAATCAGCTTTCATGTTACCCTTATATTTCAAGAGCTATATCCAGAAATACGATTTGTGACGTGCAGTACATAACGATGCAGGTTGTTGTGATACAATATTTTCTTATTGCACAAAATTGTTAGTTTGTGTTTACTTTTATTGCAGTTCACATTTGAAAATCACTTAGATTTTTTAACAGAGTTAAAGTTGCAAATACTACGCTTTTATAATTTTTTGTATGTTGATAAAAAATGGGACAAAAAAAGGCACATCACTATTGGGTGCACCTTTATAGCGGAATCCTGTTACTGAATAGGGGGTACCAGATAATTCAAAAATATTTGTTGTCATTAGATTCTCGAACTGTTCAATTGGATTTTTCCTTTATTTATTTTTTTTTTTAACTGTTTAACGTCGGCCTATTTCCGCTACCAGGGCCTATCACCGACACCAGGAGACGAGCTACCCCCAACCTGGAAATTTTGCCGAACCTCTTGCCTTAAGAAGAGTAGGGATCTTTTACTTGCCTAACATTTAATAGACAAGGGACCGCCTGCTTTACATCCCCTCCGAAGGATGGTATATCCACTACGTAATCCTCGTCTGAAATTACGTAACTTCCGAGTATACACTGATATACAAGCCTCTAGAAGGTGGGACGAGAACGCTGTATTTCCCAAGATGGGAGCCCATCCAAGTACTAACCGCGCTCGACGTTGCTTCAACGGAATATCGACTGATATTCACATTGAAGTCGCCTCTACGCTCGCCCCTTTTTCCTTTATTATAAACATATTTATTTGCTATCCCTATCAGAGACATAACCTCTCTGATGTGGTCATAACAAAATTATTTTCTCTAGTTTGAATTCAAGTGATAACATAAACATAAACACACCTCATGTAGTAGACAACTCCCAAATCCAAAGCCAGGAAAAACGAGACATACATTCGTACCCACTGGTATTGTCAGTACCGGTGGCTGAGGCTCAAACCCAAAGCGTGATAGAGAGTCGGTCAGCATATTCGCCACTCAACAAGCCTTAACCGATTGAGCTACCATGCTGATAATATATTCTGAGAAATATGACAAAAGTTGCAGTACAGGAAGGAAAAAATGGCAGCAATACCAAAAAATATTATAAGAGATGTTACAACAATCGAATTTGGTGAGTATCTAAAACACAAGTGTGTCGAAAAAAGCAGTAACCACGGAAAAATATTGCTTACAATAGGTAACTTACCAAAATATTTTAATGCTGTTACGTTAATTTATTTTTTATTAACAAATAGTGATAAATTGACCAAATTCCTGGTTAGCATTCAATAACAGTTTTTTGAAAAATACGGGACGTTGATCTGGTTGCGTATTGTGAAAAGCGTCCTCATTTCGTCCTTGCAGTGGTACTGACACCGGGATCATTGCTGCTTTCAAAATTTGGTCTAAAAACGTATGCAGATCGTCAACTCAATGAGACGTACTAGACACTTTTCTTGTGAGGTTTTATTGTCTCCATTTCATTACGTTTGAGAAGATGGGATTGTGAGAATTTTATCTGTGACTACTTCAATTATTAAACAATATTAACAAAAATAATAACTTTTAAATAAATAGATGTTTTATATTAAATATTTTTATAGACAAACATTAAAAAAAACTTAAATATTTATTTTTAATAACATATTTTTTTTGTTAATGTTTCTTGGCGGCTGGTTGATTTAGGTCAATGTTTAGTTTTATATTATGTGGCCGTATGCAAAATTCAAATTGAACACCATTAGCAACGCGCTTTTTCATAATCCAGTTGATTTTTGTTTTCTTAGAAAAAGTTTTTACGAAAATTTTTAGCTCAAATATCAATCCTATTAAATTCGTCCATTTCTAATCACGTGTGCTGAAACAACCAATCAGAACAGAATTACACTGATAAGATCCCTTAGGGATCTTTTCACTTATGTCATCCAGTTTGACAGTAATGACAGTTCAATAATTTAAAATTTATTTTTTGACAATTTGGAACTGCAAATAACGATTTAATGAATATAATAATGGAGGAAAACACAAAATAAATACATGATACATAATCTACATTTAATTTTACAAATTGCTCTTTTAATAATTGTATCTTTAATAAATATTTTTGAACAAATAAATAAAATAAATTGCAAAAAATTTTCTATGCGAATACCCCTCGAACGTTGATAAATAGCTCATAATTTTATCACAACTTCCTCAAGCACGTTGCTTTTAGGTAATATACCTCCGCCTACGGCGTCGAGATATTACCGAGTGCTTTCGGAAACTGTGATAAAATTATTTCGTATTATTAACGTCCTTGGGATATTATAGCTGAAAATTTCACATTTTTCATCATAATTTTCACCACGCAATAATTTACATTGCAATTTCACTTTAAACTGGTCACTACCTTCCCCTTCAGATTGCAACAGAAAAATATGGAGCTCATTAAGTTTTTACAATATTCTTCGTTCATTTTCCCTATGTAAAACCATAGGATGGCAAAATTACATGCATATTTTCAATTTCTTATGCGCCACACACTATATTAGATAAACAAACAACAAACCAAACGAATCGGAAACGGTTTACACATTATTCTTAAAACACGTCATCATCAGCGAGGCTGAAATAGAGACGGTTTTATTGATCAATTAACTATAAATCTCGCAAGAAAAGCGTCACTAGTACGTCCCATCGAGTTGACGTTCTGCATTTTTACGCCGCATTTTGAAAACAGCAATGCATTCCGATGTAAGCACCATTACGAGGACGAAATGAGGACGCTTTTCGCAATACGTGATCTGGTCACCTTAATTAAGTGGAAACTTGAAAATATGATAGAGGGTGAAAAGTCGAGCTTTCCATCGATGTACAGAAACTTTAGCTAACACAAACTTTACATAGCATTTTTCCCCATATGCTTGCTCAAAAAGTAATTTGTTACTGTTATTGATGGAAGTGCTCAAAATATTTTATGTGATATACAGCTCTATGACAGAATGTTTTTGAATAGAATAGAAGAGGGAGGGGGTTTATTTACGATCAAGTAAATATATATTCAGCTTTATCAGCAACTTTGCTATACAAATACAGTAGGTACATTAAAATACAAATAACAGTTCATTAAAATGGGTAGATTTCCAATATGTTCATGCATATACAAAAAATTAAAATAAAATAAAATTTTATCTACATACCTTACTTACAAAATGATATTTAAAATATGTGTTAATAATTTGCTTCTATGTATTCACTTACATCTCTTTCAAATACTTTTATATTATCAATTGATTTCACATGCATAGGCAATGACTTATAAAGAACAAGTCCCTTATAAAACAATGAGTTTTGTGTTTTGGGCTTCTTTGCTGTCATAACATAAATATTGTTTACCGATCTTGTGTAGTGTTGATGTATATCACTCACGAACTTAATTTTTTTAAACATGTACACACGGTAACAATCTATGTATAATTGTATTTTGAAGAGTTCATAAAAGTCTTTATCTCCTTGATTTAAATAATACAGGATTGTAGGACATGGGGTGCTATTATTGACTTATATACTAATAATCTAGTCCACATCGTTAAACTTTCACTGATTCTACTGAAATATCCAAGTTTTTTATTTATTTTTCCTATTACATAAGTAGCATGTTTTTTAAAATTTAATTTGTCGTCAATAATTATACCCAAGTATTTACATTCCGTTACAAAATCTAATTCCTCCTCAAATAACTTTAACTTATTGTTAAGTTCATTTTCCTTCCTACTGAATATCATCACTTTAGTTTTTTTTGTATTTACAAACAAATTATTTTCAGATAACCACACTTGTTTATTTAGTTCACTTTGCATTTTTAATAAAACCTCTTGAAGGTTATCGCTGATCACTGAAATGGCCGTGTCATCTGCAAACATATTTAGTATGGACCCGTTTAGTGTGACGTCAGATTCTAGGCAACCAACAATACAAGTGTGTGTTGCTAAAGATTTTGAGCCTTATGTACTATACATTTAAGGGCGAAAAATATGGCTGTTGATCAGGGCCTCTAATTTTATTTGGTTAAAATACATATTAATTTAATTAAGTAAATTATATGTAGAACGAATCTAACGCATCTTAGGTATATGGCCTATGAATTGAATTGTCTTAGATACATCATATAATTGAGTAATAACACAAAGTTGTTAACGGCAATTTTTGTCATCCTTAATAGCAAGGTGCATAAGAGCGAAAATAATAATTGTAAATTTCGTTATCCCACTTGTATTGTTGGTTGCCTAATATTTGACGTCACTACTAAACGGGTCCATTGAAGGCTCATCTAAACACTTACTAATATCGTTTATATATGTTATGAACAGTAACAGTATGGGTCCCAATATCGTTCCTTGGGGTACACTGTATCTTACTTGTTTAAGATTTGAAACATAATCAATTTTTGTTTGTTGATACCTATCACTCAGATAACTTTGAAAACACATGATAGTCTTACCAGTGACGGCGAAACGTGATCAATCCAGGTGGGTAGTGCAGAGGGGGGGGGGTCTGTGATTATTAATTATAATCAGGAGTTCTTAAACATTGGCCTATTTTTTATTTTTCGCTCAAATTTCAGGTGGGTAATTCCCCACCTACAGATTTTTCAGGTGGGTAGTACTACCCACCTCTTCCGCCAGCCTCGTTATTAATTTCTTGATTAGAACAGTGGTTTATATATTTATTTTTTTAGGATAAGGCCTAATACAAAAAGGAACTACGAAGTGGTTAACAAACAAACAAAGAACAAAAATTTACGTATGTGCTATTTACGACATTAAGTACACATATATGTAATACTATCACATTACAGTAAAATAAACACATTTATAAATGATAATATTATAAAAGGAAGGACAAGAGAAAAAACAAATATACCTCTACAACCTATATATAAAAAATTAATGTGTGCTTAAACTTACACGAATTATTTGCCTCTTTAACATCTTGAGGTAAAAAATTACACTCGATGAGTCCTTTGAAAATATAGAAAGTTCATAGCTTTTCTTGAATTAGTTCTTTCTATGTGCACGTGAAGTTGGTTTCTCGTGTTTAGTTATGAATTTCATTGTTAAAAGTTATAAATGACTGTAAATAGTCGTGGCACAATCTGTTTGGACCTAGACATTTTAGGTACCCAGCTGAATTTTTCAGAATATGTAGCCTACGATACGTACAATAACATACTGAAAGTCCCGAAGGATCCGAATTGAGCGTTAGCCGCCACGTTGAAAAAATGGCACGCGCGCGTAGACGAAAACATTTTTTCCTTGCCTTATTTATTAGCCTATTTTAATATTCTAAACAGATAATTATAGCCAAAGAATGTGGCTTTAACATATATTTTACACATTTTACTAAACTCTGTGTGGTAAAAAACTGACAAACTGAAAATTAAAATTTTGGAAAATTCTATTTACATGATTAAAAAGAAAAAACCGCTGCCCAAGGAATCAGTACTTCCACATCCGGATTTTCTATCCAAGTCACACAACGAAAAAATTTTGTATCTGGAAATAATTGTTTATGGAACTTGAATAATATAATATTTGAAATCCTCTACCCCAAAAACCCATAAAACGATACCCCACATTGGTAGTAGGGTAGGGGTGGTGACAGGGGGTGGGAGCTGGGGGTGGATAAAGTAAAACAATATTTCAGGTTTCTGGTTCTTGTACACACACTATGAATTATCTTCTCAATTTCTAAAGTATAACAATTTTAACAATACGAAGGACCACCTATTTTGAGCTAAACAGGAAAGCATGTGTGACCTACCTTGTAATCCCTTACTTTTACATGAAAGTGTGGCGGACGCCGAGGCTTCTCTGTCGCCGGCAAATTGTCCACAGATTGAGAAGCTCTAGAGCTGTGTTCTCGCTAGTTGGTTGGATATGTCTCCCACACCATAGGATTTAGTTATAGGGAACTAAATCTGGATTGATTGGCATAAACTTGCCGAATTAGCAGTACATTGACTACATGACTACACACTAAGAGTTCTCAATGCAAACTGAGTAGAGATTGACAAAATCTCTCGGAAGGTCGCTGGTTTTGGCGGCAAGGCATTCCATTGGTCGATACAAACACTGTCGCTCAAATAAAGTGGCGCATTATTTTTAAATTTCTATTTCGCGAACACGAAACACACTAAATCACATTTTTTTTTTTTACCACCAACCCACAACTCTTACCTGCTTGATTTACCTATTTACTCCAAATTTACCCCCCAACCCTTCGACGGAACAAGATGAAAATATAATCTAGTTCTAGATCTCGTTAAAGTACATATGTGTACCAAATTTCAAGTCAATATCTCAAATGGTTCCAGAGTAAACGTGCGCACAAAAAAAGTTACAGACCGACAGACAGAAATTTTTTTTTCGCTCAAACTTGAAATCTCGTCGTTTCATGACATTCTAAGCCTATTTGAACAATAAAAGTTTTTTAAAATTTTTTTGTCGTTACTATACTTCCACTGGATGTGGAAGTAATTGTAGGGTTTATGAAAATATATTTTAAGTAAAAGTTGTAGGCCATCAATAAACAAACAGAACGTTTTTTTAATCTCTTTTATAGCTTTAAAAATAACGGAGATAAAACATTTTAATTATTATAAAACCGTATGTTAGTAGCATTAAAATCAAAAGTTAAAATGTGCAATTTTAGTCACAGCACAATTAACCCCGAACAAAAATAATTACCAAGCTCATTTTTCAGAATTAGATGGTTTATAATAATAATAATAAATAATAATAATGAGGTAAAAGGAAAAAATTAATAATTAATTTTCATCTTTAATATCGCTATCGGTTATAATTAGAGTGTTTGAATTGACACAACTTATGCCACGGCAGTTACTGCACAGGTCAGAACACTTTGTGTAATTGCAAGGACAATTTTTATTGCAGTCATTTTTACAGTTGCAATATAGAAGTTTTAATATATTGTCGGGTACAATTGGCAAAGATGTTGGTACTGGTCTGGTTATATCGTTTTTCAATTCCCAGCCCCACTCAGATGAATGAATTTCCTTATTAAGCCATGTTTGCACCTGAAAATATACCCTATAAACATGCTGTTCAATAAAACCTACAGAATCCAAAAAAGACATTACCAAATGAAAACCACCTAATCGAAGTACAACAGAAGATAGTTCCTCACATGAATTTACAATTTCTAAAGCTTTTTGATACAACGGCTGATCAGACGTTACAAAACAAGTATTATAATTTTGCTTTATGTATTCATTGTTTGCAAAACTTAAGGCCGTATAAATGGTTGACATATCGCTGGGATAAAGATTGATAAATGGCAAAGGCGTTATAAAACTGACTTCAGTTTTTTAATGCTGTTGACATATAACCACTACAATTCTTTATTTTAAACTATTTCAAAAATGGCGCCCAGTTGACCACAATATATTTTGATAAAAGGATTGACCACTTATTGATAAAATGTCTTCCATAACGAAGTCCTGTAGTTTATTTACAGCAGGTTTTTTGTAATATTTTATAGGAATATTGTCATATCAGCAGAGTTTTTAATTCGTGGAATTTTTTTTTTCAAGCAATACATTACGTTTAGGAGTTATACAAATAATTCCCCCCATTGCATGAAATGAACCATGTCCGTCTAACGATCTAATATTGTAATCAGCGTTATCAAACACAAATTGTCTAAAGGTACCATTCATTATATCGGGTTGAGGATAATTTAGTATAGATTCTTCATATCTTTGAACTTCTCTATAACTAGTACAAAATCCCAAATTGGAAAGCATTTGTACCAAATTTCTAGAACCAAAATGTCTATGTACGTAAATTGCTAAAGAAATTTGAAATGGTGAAAGATAAGAATTTGGTCTAGCTGCAGAAATAATTGCCTCTGCAAGAGCCAGACTTTTCCTTTTAACAACATTATTGTCAACTTTTCTAAAATTTATTACAGTGTCCAGCAATAACATTAAAGATTCTGGAATCTGATCATTATGAGAAATATCTTCAGTTACAGGGTAATTATCTAAGTCAACCACTTCTTTTTAATATCATTTAAAATAATTTTTCCTGCCGTTTCAACCACTCTTAGGTTTTCTTCTTGGTCATTTTCAAATTTTTTTTTATACCATGTATCGGTTAATATTTTACCGGAAAAGTCTTAGTGTAACAATATCGCTATGGCCTGGTCTTGACGTAAAGAGAATCTTAGTTTTGTAATGATCTTCAAGTTTTCTTTTTAAATGTTTTCTACTAAACTTTAGGTCACCAAAACTTTCTAATTTGTCTTCTAATTCTGCTAACGTGCACTGGCACTCACTGTTTGAATTTAAAAATAAGTTGCTGAAATGCATCGCACTTTTGAGTATCAGTCTGTTTAGTTTTTTCCAAGTTCTTCAAGTAAAACTTGTATAGACAATTTTGTGATATCTTGCTTCAGCTGCAACCAAATCAATTACATTTATAATTCTCTCTAAAACATTTTCAGAGATAATATCATTACGCTCTTTTCAGCGAGAAATCGGAGATTCTTTAAATTCAAGAGTTTGCACTAACTGAATACAGCGTCGTAAATTTGTTGGTTTTTTGTTTTAATTTTTTACATCGGCTATTTCTCCACAAATAACACAATTTTTGTTAAAGTCAAATGATTCACTGTGTGCCCTCATCTTTTTGCTGTGAAATCATTTTTATTAGTAGAGGCGGCTGTTTTTGTTTTATTACGAGTGTAATTTTTTCTACAATTTTTGTGAATTGTTAGTTCTTCAGAAATAATTTTTTTATGAATATCGTCATTAAGTTGTATACTTTTTGAAATTATCTTGTCTATTTCTCTTTTCATGACTAAGGTTTCTTCCGCGGATAATGGAATTTGACAAAAAATACAAATACCTTCCATAATGACGGGTAAAATGTGGAAATGAAATGGCTTGATTAACCTTAAACAATAATAAACCTAAACAATAATAAAAGTAAAACAATCCTTGTACGAAACAAAATACTAATAGAAAAAATCAAACAATTCGTAAAAGAATATCAAGATAAAAAGAAAACAAATTCCATATAAAAATAAAAACAATATCCTGAAAAAAAACTATGAGAATACTAAATATATTTAAAAATTTTATATATTCTAAACTCGATTTGAGATAATCCAACTTAGCAACTTATTTATATTAATAACAATGCCAGCGCAAATGTACGTGTAGAAATATATCTAAGCATAACAGCGTGTGGCAGTCGATAGGTATATGAACATTTCTGTAAACATATTTACAGCTTTCACTCTCTTTGCGTGTGCCCCTAAATATTACAAATTTCATATCTCAGCTATTTTTTAAGCTAGAGAAAAGTTTCAAAAAAAGTATTGTTTGTCCTTTAACAGCCTACATTTATTTAAAAAATATTTTCATAGTACTATTAACTATAATTGTTACACTACTAATAAACAATTTATTATAGTTTCTTAAATTCGTATCAAAGACACATTCTTTGGCTTTAATTTATTTTTTAAAATATTAAAATCGACTAATAGATAAGGCAAGAAAAAAATGTTTTCTTCAGCGGCTCGCGCAAGCCATTTTTTCAACATGGTGGCTAACGCTCAACTCGGATTCTTCGGGACTTTCAGTATGTTATTATACGTATCAAAAACTACATATTCTGAAAAATTCAGCTGGGTACCTAAAATGTTAGGCCTATTTTTTACAGATTGTGCTGCCACTATAAATAAGAAGGTAGCAGGCCTTTGAATAATTTGTACATAGTTTCTATATATTTGTATATAGAATACTATTGTTAAATAAAACAATCTTTTTTGAACAGGTTGCCGCTGAAGTATCACAAGCATGGAATTAATTGGTGTATATTTGTTGCACCGAAGTATTATTCTCATACCCCGATTTTGCAGTTTTTGTAATACTGCTCGACTATTTTTATCTAATGAATAAAGTAATAAGGCTCAATAATTAAAATGTGGTTCTAAAATGGCCTGATAGACTAATAATCTACTAGCCAATGACAAGTTAGCTGATATTCTGTAAAAAAAGAATAGTTTTTTTCTAATTTTTTTTTTAATATACTGAAAATGATTTTTGAATGTAGATTGGTATCAATAATGAATCCTAAATATTTATATTCAGTAACAATTTCTATTGATTTGTCGGTAATATGTATATATTAATATTGTTAGTGTTAATCAAGGGCGGATCTATCCCCAAGATTTCGTAAACCATTAACTTTCATTTTAAAATTTCATAATTTTTATTATTTTATTTCATATTTTTGGATATATATCCTTGTGTTTATAATTTTTTTTTTGAGATTACCCCCCCCCCCCCCCCCCCAAGCTAAAAAGGCCCAGGTCCGCCCATGGTGTTAATGTTTGTATATTTATATGGTGTTGTTATTACCATAGCCTTATAGTCATGTTTACATTAACATGTTCAGCGCCAGTGTATCTTTTTCGATACACATGGTTAAAACATATTGTGTATCTAAAAAGATATACCAACTAATATAAAAAAATAAAATTCTTAAAAATAACGAAAATTCACCCTGAGAGCTTGGCACTGAACGTGTTAAGAACCAATTTATTGTTGTTAAAATATATTTGTAAATTAGCTAACTCCTTATTTATTTTTTGAACTGCAAACTCTAAGTTTTCATCTGACACTACAATTAATGTATCCTCAGCGAACAAGTTTAAAAGGGTGCGATTAACTGATGAGCTTATATAATTTATATAAATGTTAAAAAGTAATGTTAATATTAACACACCTTGTTATGTTGAGCTTGCCAGAAAATATGAGAGTAACAGAGATGATGATGATAATGACGGTAACATGGGCGTTTTGAATACCGTAAACATTCCATTGTAGTGCTGAATCAGCCCTACAATGGAAAGTATACATTATGATGTTGCTATATCACCTGTCTCTATCAGTTTCACAGACTTTAACAGTTATCAGTTCAACATAAACGTTTATGTTATTGATAACATAAATGTTCCATCATAGGGCTGTTCAGGTGAAATAGAAACATGTATTGGAGGATTTGTAACTCGTATGTAGTGAAAAAGAAGGGCTGTGCAGATGCACTTACAGCTTATTATATCATGGGTTGGGTATATAGTAAAAATATATAATTTTATAATTAAAATTAAACTAAGCAGATATTAACTTACTTTGTTAAAAACGCAACCTTGCACGATGTTGAAACAAAAACACGAACGTAATTTGCTGATTTCAGTGATTTCCCTAAAGATGACAAACGGCTACTATCAGATTGCCAACTTTTGAGATGATCATAGAATCATAAGGCGAGTTTTATTGACCCCAGAAATCCACTACTCGTAGAAGTAGGAACGCATCCTGCCGTTTTATTGACCACTATGTTTTCCACGTTTGCTACTTTTCTTACGACCGAATTTGATCGTGGAAAGAGTAGAATTACTGGTCATAAAACCAAAAGTAACTAAAATACAAAATAAATAATAAGAAACTGAAACTATACTTATTGAAGTTATTAAAATATATACAAAATGAGTGTAGTAAAGATTCTAAAAAAAATAGATAATCATTTGGATTTGGAAATCCACGAAATGGATGACAAGATATATTTATATAATAAGATAGTTAGATAAATTAGCAATTCCAGCAGCAGCAGCAGCTCTATAAGCAGTAGCTTATTATGTCGATTCATAATGTAAGAGCCAAAGAGAAGTTAGAGCTTGTACCTGTACTGTGCGTTTAATTTTTTCTTAGGCATAGGGTTATTATCTTATTCGTGGGTATTTACAGTAACTTGGTACATTTTGCTAAATCACTGAAGCACTTGTGGCAACATTGACGAAGCGTTTTATTGACACCTAAAATTTGCTACTCGTAGTAGTACATTCGAACTAGCAATAAAACACGCCTATAGATCACTGGGAGGGAGATGACATGAGCGATTAGCAGAAGAACATGAGTATAATAGATTAATAGGTATAATAGATCACTGATGAATATGATATTTTGCACATGACTGATTTGGTGCACATAATTGACGATTTGCACGAAAAAAAGTTTGGTAAAAAGTGTCTAGATTGGTATCACTGTAATTCACTGCACATGTTGACCAATTCGTCTAATTTCCAAACTTTGCAACAATTAAATACCTATAATATAATAATTATAACATTGTTTTCATTATCTTTAATGTTAAACCTACTTCCATTGAATATAAATCATCTTTATTAGGTTGTTTCGTAGTTTACAATATTTAAAAAATGTCGAATTATGCATTTTATCAATCACTGCTGCCAACTCTTCTAAACTGAGAGGTGGAAACAGTGTTTGACAAATTGCATAATTCGACATTTTTTAAATATTGTAGACTACGAAACAACCTAATAAATATGATTTCTATTGAATGGAAGTAGGTTTAACATTAAAGATAATGAAAACAACAATGTTATGATTATTATATTATAGGTATTTATATGTTGCAAAGTTTGGAAATTAGACGAGTTGGTCAACATGTGCAGTGAATTACAGTGATACCAATCTAGACACTTTTTACCAAACTTTCGTTCGTGCAAATCGTCAGTTGATGAGCGGAGGAGACAAATAAAAAAAATTGAGCAAGTCTCATTCTTAATTGATGAGCGGGGGAGATTTGCGAAACACATTTTTTTTTATTATAATTTGTGTACTAGCTGTCCGATGTTTTTAATTATTTTTGTTATTATATCGATATTTCATCGATGTTTAAGAATGTATAACGGTCAGTTTTTCAACTTAATAATATAAGCAATTTTAGGTTAGTTTTGAACAGAAATTTGTAGTTAACTTATGCTTCATCCCTAGTATATCTCGATTTGACTTAGAATTTTAAGTTAACTTGAATTTTAAATAGGCTACGCTTCGCTTAACCTACGGTTAACCCCTAACCACTCTCTCGGACTGTTAACAGTCCTTGCAGTAGAGATGAGTTGCTATTTAACAACCTGTTATTTTATAACTGTTATTTGTAAATAGCATTAACAGACTGTTATTTCCGTTCGAAAATAACAGGTGAGAAAATAACAGATAAGCAGCAGCGACAGCAACATGATGTATAAAATAACGTCTCTGAAATAACATTTGCAAAGTGCGCGCTGCGGTATGCGCATGCTAGCACTTCTCATCGACCTGTTATTTTTAAACTGTTATTTCAAAATAGCAGTAGCAGTTGAAACAGTTATTAAAAAATAACTGCTTTTACCCATCACTACCTTGCAGAAGAAGTAGTTTCTTCTTCTGTTGTGCAGTCACTGTAGACAGCAAATCTTGTTAGGCAGCGAGTGTAGGTTGTTTCGGTGTTTGTGAATTTATGCAAAATGTGTGGCTGTTTGGTGGTTTAACAGAATTCTTCTGTGGATTAGTTTTATCTTCACTTATTCAAAACAATTTTAAAAGTTGATTGAAATCTCATAGTTTTTCGCAGCTGGCAACGTGTCAACTGTCAACGCGTTGTTAACTTCACGCGTGTTTTTATAGTAGTAGTGTGTGGCCAGTGTTACCAATTGGTGGGTATTTACCCGAATTGCGGGGATTTTAGTGATGTGTGGGTATTTTGGTGGGTAATGGCTTCATGTGGGTATTTTGGTGGGTAATGGCTTCATGTGGGTAAAATATGGGTATTTTGAGATCTGGCACCAGTGAGCTCTATACATACTGGAGTGTGCTCGCAAAGGGGGTGAAGCTCGCATCCGCAGGTTCTCTGTCTCTACTGCCTAATACATAGTTTAACAAGTGCGAGGGAGACACAGAACCTTTCCACTATTGTTCGAGTTCACTCCATTGTCTATTTTCTTTCGTGCTCGTTCAAAGTGAACACAATCAGTAAGCAACCAATAGGGATTAAAGATTTCAAAAATACCTCGATTTCATTGGCTGCTTAGTGATTGCAATCAGTTCGTTCTGCACGAAAGAAAACAGCTATCATGTATAGAGCTCACTGGCTGGCGCTGTGTCAGAGTTTTGTTATTTTTTTAATAGTTTATATTGCGTTTTATATTTATTTAAAAAATACCCATTAAATTATGTATTTATATTGTTTTATCATCTTCCCATTCCTTCGTACGAGCATCACTATTAAACCAGTAAAAATTTTTAGCACCAAACCAAGCCACAAAAAAATAAAAAAATGAAATGCCTATCTGTTTTTCCAGTGTGGGTATTTTAGTGGGTAATTTCATATAGTTGGCGGGTAATGCGGGTATTTTCTTTGTAATTTTGCGGGTATTTAAAATCTACTCGTTGGCAACACTGTGTGTGGCAGTGTTTTAAAACAATAAGAAAACTGATTATTAACAATACTTATTTCGTTTTTTTTTCTTATGCCACAGATAGAGAATTTATTCTGACTTTTGACAGTTTAAAAGAGAATTGAAGTTGACGACCTAATAAGGCAACGCAGCAAGGTACAAGTTCATTGTTATTCGTTTTTCTTTGTCCTATTTACATTAAACTTTCTGCTCCAGTTGATTCCAAAATGGTATTTGTAGTCAGTCAAGAATCATTTAACGATGCGGTACGTGAAAATATTGAAGACTTGGGATTATCTCCAGAAGAAGCTATTAGCGAAACTATCCTACAGTTCGAATCGCAGGGTGTAGATTTGAGTACCATTGTAAAGGAACTTCCATCATATTCTGAAAAGATAAAAGAAGAAGTTACACAGCTAACCGAATTAAATAAATCTAAAGCAGACTCCACAATGGTCATTGAGAAATTAGAAGCTCTCAAAATAGAATCCGATAAAGGCCTTGAATACAAAGTTTTGGTTGGGAAATCTGGAGCATATTCTGTTATTTTGGATTCTTTGTTAAATTATGAAAATGACGATGATGTCAGAAAAAAATGCTTCAAAGCTTTAATGTCCCTCATGACTAAACAGCCTGATCTTTTGGATGACAGAGGTATTGAGGCAATAATGTCACATTTAAAAAAGGACGTTGATTTAGAAATAAAAAAACTGTCTTTGAAATGGACAAAGGAATGTTGTGTTATGCACGAACTAAATAGGCAAAAAATAGTTAATGCCAATATTTTAGAACCATTAAAAGAATTGTTGAATGAAGGAAATCTAGAAATATTGAGAGATACATTAGCTGTTTGTAGGGCTTTAGTACTCGATGATGATGTGAGAGTAGAGTTTGGAAAAGCCCATGAACATTCCAGAATAATAGCCAATGAATCATTAGATACCATCATAACTTTACTTAGTCGTTTTCAACAAGATGAAAAATTAGTTAATGATCTAATGATGACCTTATGCATGCTTTTGGTTAGAACAGAATATTGTAAAAGAGTCGTGGATGCTGGAGGCTTAGAGGTTCTAAGAGAGGTTATGCAGTCATTTCAATCTAATGAAAAAATAATTAGGAGTTGCTTTAAACTTCTAAAAGCTTTAGCTGGTAATGATGAATGTAAGATTCTCATAATACAAAACAAATATGCACCGGTGATTACTGCAACATTAGATTTGAATAAGAACCATATACCAACTTTAACGGCAGGACTTCTATGTGTATCAGCTTTATCCCTGAGATGTCCCGAAAATAGCAAAGATTTCCTTGAAACTGGTATAGCTGAAATTATTGTAAATGTTATGAAAACACATCCAAAAGAAAAAATAATTCATAAAACGTCAAGCTGGGCTATAAGAAATATGGTTTCTCGAAATAAAACTGAAAGAAAAGTATTCCTCGAACTGGGCGTGGAAGAATTGCTACGAACCAGTTTAAAGCAATTTAAAGATATAGAATATGATATTAAGGCTGCTTTGCGAGATTTAGGCTGTGATGTCCAGCTTAAAGAAGAGTGGACAGGACATGGAGGGGCCCTTACTACTGGTTTTTCTAAATATGGAGATTAAATTAATAACTTATTTGTTTAGATAGTATTATAATAGCTTTATTAACTGTGCTTGCTTTACTACAGGCAACACAATAAATGATAATAATGTATAAGCTTCGCATAAAATCAAATAATCATTGACAATGATTATAAATTAAATTTAACTAATTTATATACTTTTTATATAATTTTTTTTTACTAAATGTACAAGTCTAAATAATATACTGATCTTGGCATTATGTATTTCTTTTATATTTCATATACTTTAAATTGAACTGTTGTTAAGGTATCTTTGAAATTGTTATAACTATCTATCGAGTTGTAAAGAAGTCGGTGTGAATGAGACAAGAAGTATAAAGAACAGGAACCTGATAACTAATATTAAGAGAGAAAAAAGATGTATTGATTACTTATAAAGCATTCAAATGAAATTTTAAACAAAGATAAACATTTTATTGTCCAAAAAGAAAATGACGATGTCCTTAAACAATTGACAAATTATGGACTGTTATTTTTTTTTAGACATTCTAAACATTTCGACTTGTTAGCATGATAATTCCACTAGAAGCACGTTTTTCTAAAGTTTTGTTGAAATATATGCATTATTACTAAAATTATTGTTTAGTAAAATATTACTTTTTTCAATTTGATGATATCGACACATGGAAAGTTCTTTTGACAAAAATAAAACTCAAGAGATGAAAAAAATTTTACTATGCCGAATGTTAAGGAGATCATTTTTTTAATTTTTTAACGGATCAATATGAAAGTTGGCATATGCATGTCATGTGCAGGAACCGAAACCGAAATTTATTTCGATTCGGTTACGGTTAACTGACGTACCTCATTTTCGGTTACGGTTTCGGTTTCCAGAGCAGCGTTACTTTGGTTTCGGTTACGGTTAGGAATAATTCGTAATTACGGTGCGGTTTTCGGTTAAGGTTTCGGTTAAAATTAAATTAATGCTTGCAGGGACCGAAAACGAAATTTTTTTCGGCCCGGTTTCGCTTACGGTTACCTAACGTACACCATTTTCGGTTACGGTTTCGGTTTTCCAGAATCTTTCATTTCGGATTTGATTAGAAAAAAATCGTAATTATGGTGCGGTTTTCGGTTACGGTCCCCGGTCACCAAAATCACAATGACATTTTTTTATGGATCGTCAAGTTTCTATGACTTCCAGTTTTACCAGAAGCCTTTGATATTTTAAATAGAACATGGTCATTCTGGATATGACAATTCTGTGACATTCCGCCATTTTGAATTTTTTGTGGCCAATTTTACTTTGCAATATACTGTGCCGTGTTACTATTACTATCTTCCCACCATCTTCTTTCGCTTTTTCCCACTATCATCTCCTTTCTTCGCGCTATCACACCCTATTAACTTACTTTTCTCCACCTTCCGACCACTTTTTCTCGCTATCTTCCCTCTACCTTTCCACCACCTCTGATATAAAACAGCCCATTCTGTAAATTGGACAGATGTCTATGTGTACAGAATTTCATCAAAGTATGTTGAGCAATTTTCGAGACATGGTGAAACAAATATTCAGACAGCAAAACAATAATCCTGAAAATACATTTTCTGACCCTGTCATCATTAAACGAACCCAAAAATATTGACAATACTAAGAGAAACCAAATTTACAAAAATACCTACCTTAGCAGATTTATTTGTATTAAGCAGGCAGGATGACGTAAAAATCATCCGACCAGGAGAAAGTTTGTCAATTGTGATGCTAAGAATGACTTTTTTAACCATATATTATAGCCACAGGGCCCTAAAGTTGTAAAGTGTCACTTCTAATGAATACTGCATTAAGATATGACATAGTTATTTTATTTAGAAGAAATGGATCCACGAAAAAAAAAATGATTATAAATTATTTCGGAAGATCAGATTGAATACCGTAAATGCGGGGTGTTATTCAGGTCGATATAAAGCATTAAGGAGCCAATAAAATATGTCATTTGGCCACACTTACCTTAGTACAAAGTCTTATGGTTTTCGAATTATTCGTCAATTTGAGTTTTTTTTTTGGAAAAATCCCGAAGACCTGTAGTTACGCTAATTTATTTATTGAAAACATCTACAGCAATATACTCTCAAATACATATATGTATTTAACATATAAGAATATAAATGTATAAAAATATAAAACCTGCTGTGACGTAATCAAGGCTATTTTTAGATTTTTACGAATATTTATTACGAGAAAATGAGAAAACTGGAAACTTCCTAATTACTCATCACTGTAAATATAGGAGACCTGACTTCATAATTTTTTTTTGCTGAAGGAAGATAAAATGTTTTATACGACCTTGTTTTAATATTAGGAACACCAATGCAAATTTTTTCCAAGCTAAACTATTAATTATTTTGTAGAAATAGACAATACTGAAATAAATTCGTCTATTATGAAGAGTCATTAGGCTGTATTTAGATAAATTTTCTAGGTAATTAGAGTTACTACTATATGTACTGGTCAGAATGTATTCAGAATGTTTAATAAATTACTTCCACGTCCAGTGGAAGTATAGTAACGACAAAAAAATTTTTAAAAATTTTTATTGTCCAAATAGGCTTAAAATGTCATGAAACGTCGAGATTTTAAGTTTGAGCGAAAACAAAATTTCTGTCTGTCTGTCGGTCTGTCTGTCTGTAACTTTTTTTTGTGCGCACGTTTACTCTGGAACCGTTTAAGATATTGACTTGAAATTTGGTATACATATGTACTTTAACGAGATCTAGAACTAGATTATATTTTCATCTTGTTCCGTCGAAGGGTTGGGGGGTAAATTGGGGTAAATTTGGGGTAAATGGGTAAATCAAGCAGGTAAGAGTCCATGAAATTGGTATTTAGTATATATAAGACAAGCTAAGGTCTCAAAAAAATTTTTGGCATTAGCCACCCCCATTACCACCCCCACCTCCTTATTAGAGGGGATGAAAAAAAATTGTGATTTAGTGGATGTACAGGAACCAGAAACCTCAAAATATTTTTTTTACTTCATCCACCCCCACCCCCCTACCGATGTGGGGTATCGTTTTATGGGTTTTTGGGGTAGAGGATTTCAAATATTATATTATTAAAGTTCCATAAACAATTATTTTCACATATAAAGTTTTTTGGTTGTGAGTGACTTGGATAGAGAATCTGGATGTGGAAGTAGTGATTCCTTGGGCAGCGGTTTTTTTTTTGTATATCCTCTACAGTTTGAATATATTTAGTACAAAAAGGGCTCCATACCACAGAACAATACTCAAGTCTTGAATGTACAAAAGTTTTGTATAATAATAATGCTTTTAAATTTTTAACAGATTTCGAATTACATAATATAAAGCCAAGATTTCTATATGCTTGATTGGTAATAGACGTGACATGATTGTTAAATGATAACTTAACATCGAATAGAACACCCAGATCAATTTTTAAATGGTAAACAATTATTAACTGACCACTCGAATATTTTATTAATATCGGTTTGCATTAATGTACAATCCATAGGATTTTGAATTATTTTTATGTCAACAGCAAAGAGTAGTATTTCGTAGATTTTTACTGACTAGAACCCTGTTTCCCAATCTGACACCTGGGCTATACTGAATTTTGCAAATTCAGGAGATATAACCTATTACATAATGTAATTTAATTGTATGTAAATATTGTACCTACTTTTGAACATTTTGAGGATTTGTGTCAATTATTTTATAAATAATAAAAACAAAAGAGGCCCCAGATGTGAGCCCTATGGGACACCCGATACAGCAGTAAACATATCAGAATCAAAATTATTAACTCTCACAAATTGTTTTCTATTTGACAAGCATGAGAAAACGAACTGTATTAAATCACTGGAAAAAGAAAATTGTTTTAACTTACTTAAAATAACCCAATAATCAACTTGTCAAATGCCTTGGCAAAATCAGTATAAATAACATCCACCAGATTATTATTCACCAAGGCATTTGTTGTAAAATCAATGAAACTAACTAAAAACGTTGAGTGAAGAGTCCTTATAGAGATGCAGCCGTGTACTTAATATCGTAGTGCGGGCAGGGTCTGTGGTATAGTTAGGCGCCACCGACCGGGGTCTAGCAATCTCGTCAATCTCAGTCCCTCAGTCGGCTGATAGCACTCGCATGGTTCGTGTCATTTGTTGTATTAGTGCACCGTAAAACGAGGAAAAAAAAGTAGCTTCCTTCTTGAAAAAAAATTTTTGAAGGTACAACCACATGGGACCTTCACAGCATGATAGATTAGGTCCTTGGCCATCTGTAATGTCCAATTACAATATTTTTTGGGAGGTCAAACTATTTTTATGACGAAAAATGTTATAAATCTGTCAAAATTAATTTTTCTTACATTTTCACACATCCCTCGTGATATCTCCGGAACCAATTGAGATAATTATACGTATTTTTTTTTAATTGATGGAGGAAATGTGGGCGAAGGTCACTGCTTAAATTTTGTTTTTATGGAAAATCTAATTTTTCTGTAAAACGAGGTAAAACTTGAACATTTACTTCCCTTGCAGCGCTTTTTTCAGTAAGCGAAAAACTTTTTTATTTTAAGGAATTTTGACATACCATCTGCGTATGAAATAAAGTCTACACCTCAAGGAAGTTTTTAAAACAAAAATCAGGTCTCTACGACTTATAGTTTTCGAAATTTTGTTATTTAAAGCTGAGTTTTTCGATCCTAGAGGCCTAGATGTCCGGCAAGTGTGGACTATTTAATACAAGTAATCTTATATTATATTATTCCAGTTAGAAACAAACTTTTCTTTATATAATGTGAATGCAAATGAGTATTAGTTATTTTTATTGAGTTATTACATATTATTTAGTGCTTAACAATGGAATGTTTATTCTGTGGACAAACTTTGAAAGATAATGACAAATTAGTGAGACAAAATCCTAGATTGCAAGGAGTAAAAACAATTATATATGCCACGGTAAAAAGGCGAGACATTTGTGTCGAAAAGATTTTGCAACAAGAGGAAAATATTTTAAGTGGAAAAGTCAAAGTGAAATTTCATATAGCCTGCAAACAAACCTATATTAGTTTGTAAAATCTTAAAAATCTTTCCCAATTCAGTGAAATTGAAAATGTATCTTCGTCTTCGGTAAGATGCAATAAATTTAATATTCGGACAATGTGTTTAATATGTAATACATCGAGAAAGAAAGGCGTAATATGGTATACGATAATAATAATAATCTCTGTAGACGTGATTTATCTTTATATTTCTTTGCCACCTTATTATCAGTCTAGTCGATACATTGTTGACAAGGGGCCGACTTGACATTTTTATTGTTAATGATGGGATTTTGGAGAATGAGAGGGGAGTATGCGTTTATTTTCGATTTATCGCAAATATTTGAGAAACCAAACATAGTATAATTTTTCACATCCAGTGGAAGTATAGTAACAAAAAAATTTTTTAAAATTTTTATTGTTCAAATAGGCTTAGAATATCACGAAACATCGAGATTTTAAGTTTGAGCGAAAAAAAAAAATTCTGCCTGCCTGCCTGTCTGTTTATTTTCATAACAATTAAATATAAAAACCCAATGAGCTGCTGGCAACATAAAACATTTTTTTTCCCAGTAAAATAAACCATTTTGATATAATATTAAATAATACATAACAAAGAAAATTAAGTAAAAGTTCCATGTACCATGTGCATCACAAATGCGCACAACGTGATAAAGTGAATTTTATTACTTTCACATCAATCACATCCAGTGGAAGTATAGTAACGGCAAAAAAATTTAAAAAACTGTCATTGTTCAAATAGGCTTAGAATGTCATGAGACGTCGAGATTTTAAATTTGAGCAAAAAAAATTTCTGTTTGCCCGTAACTTTTTTGTGCGCATGTTTACTCTGGAACCGTTAAAGATATTGACTTGAAATTTGATACACGTATGTATTTTAACGAGAACTGGAACTAGATTATATTTTCATTTTATTCCGTTGAAGGGTAAATTGGGATAAAGGGGGGGTAAATAAGTAAATCAAGCATGTAAGAGTCCATAAAATTGGTATTTAGTATATATAAGAAAAGAGAAGGGCTCAAAAAATTACTCCCATTACCACCCCCACCTCACTATTAAAGGGGGGTGGAAAAGCGTCAACATATTTTTTACTTCATTTGCCCCCTCTACCACCCCCTTCCACCACCCCTCACTACCGATGTGACATATCGTTTTATAGGTTTTTGGAGTAGGCGATTTCAAATATTATGTTATTAACGTTTCATAAATAATTTTCACATAGTGGAGTGCAATTTTTTTCTTCTTTGTGAGAGGCTTGGATAGAAAACGTGGATGTGGAATTTTAAGGTTTATAAACATGTTGCTAAATTGATACCAATGGTTCAAGGATAGATGAGGATATAGCAACGCGTCCTTGCGTGTTTATCTAGCTTCTACGATTTTCAATTAAAATACCATGCAACCTGTTCGGTGTTTCTATTATTTTCTTTATTCTTTAATAAGTGGGTTATCTCGAGTAGTATATAGATGCGCAGTGGATTTCCTCGAGTACTATGGATGCGCGGTGGCTTTCCTCGAGTACTATAGATGCGCAGTACGTTACTCCAAGTAATATGGATGCGCAGTAGATTTCCTCGAATAAAATGGATGCGCAATGGATTACCTTGAGTAGTATGGATGCGCAGTGGGTTTTCACGTGTAAAATAGATGCGCAGTAGGTTACCTCAAATAGTATGGATGCGCATTGGGTTTCCTCGAGTAACATGGATGCGCAGTGGGTTACCTCGAGTAGTTTGGATGCGAAGTTGGTTATCTCGGGTGGTATGGATGCGTAGTAGGTTTCCTCGAGTATAATGGATGCGCATATGCTTTCCTTGAGTAGGTACTGTTGATGCGCAATAGGTTACCTATACGGATACGCAGTGGGCTTCCTCGAGTAAAACGGATGCGCAGTGGGTTACCTCGAGCAGTATAGATGCGTTTCCTCAAAGAAAGTGCTTGAAGTAGATTACTTCCACCTTGTACTCTACGGCACATTATAATTGTTTATATTTTTGTCATGCCATTTTCTACGTATTGCTCCCACTTCCAGTATAAGTGTAGTAATTTTGAAAACATTTATTTAAATAGGCTTAGAATGTTATGACATGTCGAGATTTTAAGTTGAAGCAAAAAATAATTTCTATCGCGTCGGTCTCTGACGTTTTGGGTGCACGATTACTCTGGAACCGTTTAAGATATTGACTTGAAAATTGGTACACATATGTATTTTAACGAGATCTGGAATTAGGTTATATTTTGTTCTTATTCTGTTAAAGGGTTAAGTGGTAAATTGGGATAAATGGGGGTAAATAGGTAAATTAAGCAAGTAAGAGTCCATAAAATTTGGTATTTAGTTTATTATTATATAAAAGAAGTTAAATTCTTAGAAAAATTTTTGGCATTAACTACCCCCATTATCACCCCCCACGCGATTATTAAAGGGGGTGAAAAAAAAATTGTGATTTAGTGTGTACAGGAACCAAAGGCCTCAAAAAATTTTCCACTTCATCCACCCGCGTATCACCTCCTACCACCACCCCAACCCCCACTATCGATGTGGCATATCGTTTTTTGGTTTTCATTTAGAAAATTTTATAAACAATTATTTCCACATGGTGGAGTGCAAATATAGTGTTTTCGTTTTGAGAGGCTTGGATAGGAAATCTGGATGTGGAAGTAGTGATTCCTTGGGCTGCGGTTTTCATTTTAAAATGTTAAAACCGCTGCCCAAGGAATCACTACTTCCACATCCTGATGTTCTATCCAAGTCGCTCAAAACGAAAAATATTTTGATACTATATTTGCACTCTACTATGTGGGAATAATTGTTTATAGAACTTTAATTATATAATATTTGAAATCGCCTACCCTAAAAACTCATAAAGCGATATACCACATCGGTAGTGGGGGTGGGGGTGGATGAAGTAAAAAAAAATGTTTGAAGCCTTTGGTTCTTGTACACACACTAACTCACAATTTTATTTCCCCCCCCCCATGGTTAAATTTTTTGAGACCTTGACTTCTCTTGTATTTACTAAATGCCATTTTTTGTCGTTGTTGTACTTCCACTGGATGTGGAAGTAAAAGGCATATTGACATTTTATGATGAAACTGTTATTTTTAAGATATCACAAAATTATCCATTTTGCACCTTTCTTAACCGCCCAATGAACACGGATACATACCTGGTATGTTTCTCTTACGTAATCTATTCAACATGTTATATCCAAGGATATTGGATGTATGGTAAATGTAAGGTACATGGACCTTAAAATTTCAGCCACAAAAAAAGTTATAGCCATGTAATGGCAACATAACTTGTAACATACTCATATGTGGCAAATATATAACATACATGTAAAAGACATATATTGTATTTCAAAATATTTACCTTAAAATATGTTCTGATGTTACATGTGTGCTATATAACATGCAATTTCCGTGGTATATGCACAAGGGGGTAGCAAATAATATACAGGGTGTCCCCAAATGGGGACTATACCACAAGTGGACCTAAATTTTAGTTTTTCGACAGTCACTATAAAAAAATTTTGTTTCTTAAAGAAATACGATGTGTTAAGAAAATGTACTTTTTTATGCAGGGCGCTCAAAAATTTCAAAAATATGAATTTGACCCAAGAGAAAATGCAATTTGAAAAAATTGTTTATTAAATCTTGTTTAATACGTCTTTTTCCCCAATGCCTCACCTCAGTTTTCGTATTTTTCCGTAACGGATACTAAAAAATTTAGGTTTATGAAAGAAAAGTATTTCAAATGGCTTTTTTATTAAAAATGAAAAATAAAGGTAGTTTACTCTTAGGCAAAATTCATATTTTTGGAATTTTTAAGCACCCTGCTCCTTCATAAAAAAAAATATTTTTTTTTAACATATATCGTATTTTTAAATTTTTATAGTGACTTTTTGTCCAAAAATTAAAATTTTGGTCATTTGTTGTATAGCTAATCCCATCCGGGGACACCTTGTACTACTGTTACAATATGGCTTAAGTAAGAAAAAACTAGATGTAAAAAAAGGCCAATCTAAAATAAATAATTTTTATATTCATAAAATACATATATCATAAATAATATATTAATCAAAGTCATACAAGAAGGCTACGTTCATTTATATAATGAGTTAATCAAAAATAAACCAACTGCCAAATTAATAAAGGAACTAAATGCCAAATTGCACATTCTCTAAACTATATAGTTTGTTTATTACAAGCAAACTTTTGGTTAACAGAAAACTTAGAAGATAAAATAGCTGAAGAAAAATAACATAAATAGAAAAAGTTAGCTGATTGCAAGCTATGTAATAAGGTAAAAAAAATAAAGAAAAGCCTGACAGTATACATGAATCATTTTCATTCCGCTATAAATTACGAAGAAATAAACATTAGTATGATTACTATAGAGACAAGAAAAGTGTATAAGTTTTTGGTAAAACAGAGCAGCTTTATCTTACATTAAAACAAGTTTCAGGGAAAAAGGTAGACATTAAAAGCTTAATGAAGTTTGTTCCAAATGATGCTCGGACTTTTACAACATTTAAAAACTATGGATTTTGCGGGTGACGTTGAAGGCTACAGTAAAACTATTGATTTTGATATAGATGTAAACGAACAGTAGAAACGAAAATCGCAGGCATATTAATGAGAAGTACGACACTGCATTTTCTAAGTGTCTATACACCTACATACACAAAATATACTATTTTTGACAGTCGAGTTATTATTATATTATCTATATATTAAACACAGGTAATTTTTAGTTTTATTACTTATTTACTCTAGTGACTGAATAAATGCTTTTTTGAACTATATATTTAACATCCGAATAAAGTTTGGTTTAATGTATGGTTATCCAAATTTAATTGTACCAAATATCAACTAAAATTCTGAACGAAAATAGTTAATGAAAAAACAAGAATTCTTCAATTATTCAAAAAGGAGCTAAAAATTTATTAGAAACAAGAAAAATTCAACAAACGTGACAATAATACTCAGATAATGACGAAAACAAATTTCCTATATAAAAAAAAATTTACTTACAGACAAACCTGTCAGCATGAATTTGCAAGCAGACTAATACTTAAAACTTAATTATCTTAAAACTAGTTTTTGGCGCCTGGTTTCCTTTTTTCATACATATCTCAATAAATTATGGTACAATATAACTGCTCCAGCTTCTTGTTTTCTCTCTGTAGCCTTTGCTTTGACAGTCTGAACCACTCACTAGCGATGTTCTCAAATTCTTTTTCACAATGTGGGAACGTTTTATTAACAGCAGCTAGAACAATAGTTTATGACAAAATTTTATAACTTTTTGTGTATTATTTACTTAAAAGCAATTTCTAACTTTTTTAAAAATTCTTTGTCTTTACCTATAGGTACCAACAATATGTTACATCGTTGCCCAAGGACTTTGTTTCCATTTATTACTTATATAAATGTGTAGTTTTAACGATTGTGATTATACAATTTAAGCTACAATAAAGCACCTATAATTTTTCTGTGGCTTGAGCTTAGTTAAATTTCATTAAATTTCAATTTCAAGATTGGGAAATATGTCAATAAAACTCCAACAAATAAGTAGGTACCTAATAAGCGACTTAACACTGCACTGAGGTGCTAATGATTTACACTTCTACGTAGGTACTTACCTACAATAGTTTTGATCTCTGAACTTGATTCCACACAAAAACAAAGACGATATTTTTAACATGTTAAAAACGCACGCTAGAAGTCACGTTGCACCTCTTTCAGGGTCACTTGTGTTAGGTTAGAATATTACGATTAGGTTATTTTGTTAGGTATAGTTAGGGATATTTGAGTTAATTTCGTATCCTTTTCTAGCACGAACTATGTAATACAGAGTGCGAAAGAGATGTCCTATAATAATTTTATAACCAGATTTACCGGGAAATTTAAAACATCACAATATTAAAATGTTATCCAAGTGTATGAAGATACGGGATTATTAATCTAGTTTTTGATCGGCGAGTTTTATTTTTTGTTATTAGATACATAAAAAAAAAATAAAACGGCCAGTAGCACTAATCACTATTTTAATAAATTTATAGAGTATTTAAACGAATAAATCATCAAGTATTATATAGGCACAATTACATTTTCATTACCACTTAATGGCAACTGAAGACATTTTTATTTAATATCAAGCGTTAATTGGTAAAAGAGCTTCTTATTTTCATTGGGCATGCTATTATTATGTTGATTAAACTACACTGGTCACTGATGTTATAACCTAACTATAGCAGCTACTACACCAAAACAATATACATAATATACATACTTAACCAAACTTTTTTGACATTCCATATGTAAGCTAGCTTGTTTCACGTTTGTAGTTTACCTAATTACATGATTAAATATATATGTGTAATGTAATTGTAGAAAAACTTAAAATGTCCATGATGATCACAAAATATATAAATGTTATATCTGGTGTAAACATATAAGATGGGTTGATGTGTAATATGTAGCAATTATCTAAATATCACATATTTTAATGTTATTATTTAACACACAAGCAATATAACTTTAAACGTACATACTGATTACAGAAATACATAAATGTTATATAGCTGATAAATACACATAATACTTGTTATTGTAATGTAGCAGTTACGTAAAAATCACATATTTTAATGTTATTATTTAACAAACAGGCAATATAACTTAAAATATACATGGTGATAACAGACATACATAAATATTATATGGCATGTAAATATACAAAATACTTGTTATTGTAATGCAGCAGTTATGTAAAAATCACATATTATAATGTTTGTATTTAACAAACAGGCATGTTTGTTAATAACTTAAATGTATATAGCATTTGAAGATGGTTTATATAATAGAGATATATTTGGTAATATGGTGTGTGTTACCTTGACAATCTCTCTTTGGTACGTAACAGCCATATGTGTGTTCACTGGGCGTCTTCACCCTAGTAAATTTTGAATATGTTTTAGATGACATTTTCCTTTACTACTGCCGCAAAAATATTACATGTTGCAATATTTTTCGGGTTTACACCATTCCCTTCTTTAATTCTGCTGAACTGTAATAACCAATTTGTACAAAAATATTTTTTATCCTCTCCCAAATATACTGCTACTGCAGTGATGGGTTCATTTAAAGTTATTTATTTGTTTATAGGCTTTTCTCTGTAATTGCTTTTTTTAATAATTAAAACGAAAAAGCGATTTTATTGGGAAAAAGAGTAATAATTAGTAAACATAATAAAAAAACCGCTGCCCAAGGAATCACTACTTCCACATCCAGATTCTCTATCCAAGTCACTCACAACGAAAAAACTTTGTATGTGAAAATAATTGTTTATGGAACTTTAATAATATAATATTTGAAATCCTCTACCTCAAAAACCCATAAAACGATACCCCACATCGGTAGTGGGGTGGGGGGTGGGAATAGGGGGGTGATAGTGGGGGGTGGATGAAGTAAAAAAATATTTTGAGGTTTCTGGTTCCTGTACAAACACTAAATCACATTTTTTTTTCATCCCCTTTAATAAGGGGGTTAGGGTGGTAATGGGGGTGGCTAATGCCAAACATTTTTTTGAGACCTTAGCTTCTCTTGTATATACTAAATACCAATTTTATGGACTCTTAACTGCTTGATTAACCTATTTACCCCAAATTTACCCCAATTTACCCCCAACCCTTCGACAGAACTAGATCAAAATATAATCTAGTTCCAGATCTCGTTAAAGTACAGTACCAAATTTCAAGTCAATATCTCAAACGGTTCCAGAGTAAACGTGCGCACAAAAAAAAGTTACAGACCGACAGACAGAATTTTTTTTTCGCTCAAACTTAAAATCTCGACGTTTCACGACATTCTAAGCCTATTTGAACAATAAAAATTTTTTAAAACTTTTTTGTCGTTACTATACTTCCACTGGATGTGGAAGTAATTAACTTAATTTGAATATCTGCGGAAAGACTGGTTAATTTTTTTTTTTATTACAAGTAGGTATTACTTTTTCGAGAGCATAGTTTTCGAGGCGATAAAGTATCGCACAAATGGTACACAATGCACTTTTTATAAAGCATCGAATTTTGTACAAAAAAGTCCCTGAGAGCATATTTTTATCTATTATGGCTCACATGCCAAAGGCGCCCGCGCGCAAACCTCAAAGTAACTGTTTTTCGCGCTGTTCTCCAAGCAGCCCGTTAAAGCAGTTAAATATTATTTGTCCAATGAGAAGTTGTGGTCGATTTTTTTATTTATGAATTTCTGATCGCTCTGCACGATGGCGTCCTTCATTTTTCTTAAATATACGTTTTTTAATGCAAAAAACATTAAAAAAATCGTACATTTGAACTTTTCCACCTTGTAGGAAGTAATTTTCTTTATTAAAAAAATGTATATATTATTGACATATCATTTTGTTTTTATTTATCACATATAAACAATTAATATTACGGCCGAAAAGTGTAATTTTTCATTTTCATCGATTTCTATATAACTGGAACTTGCCGCATATTTTTATTAATTAGTGTTTTTTTCTGTACAATTGTACATACATTTCAATAACACAAAGAATATTTAACTATTTTTTAATTTTATTTCAACATTTTTTTAATACTTGTAACTCCATTATTAATATTATGCATCGAATAAAAAATAGTTTTAAACAGAAGTTACTCATTATGTTTTGTGTAATTTAAATTTGACTATTAGCATCGCCGTTTTCTTAATTTTTTGTTTGTTAATTAAGTCGCCAGTGCCACTTGCAGAGTAGCGTAAAAAACAGTAATTTTTATGTTTACACGTGAGCACCTGTAGCTCGAAAACTATAGTAGATAAGAATATGCCTTCGCGGACTTGTTTGTAGAAAATTCCATGTTGTACAAAAAAAAGTGCGGTGCATTTTCGTATTTATTACCGTTCTCGCTACGCAAGCGCTGAAAGATCAAAAACACCATCCTCGACATTTGCATACTCTTTTTTCTAATTATTTTAAAAAATTGGGAGGTCTTAAACGTACTCATAAATACTATTCCATGAAGCTGAACCGAATAGCAAAATAAAATATTTTTAATTTATCACATTTTTATAAATTTCAGAAATTCAAAATTGAACAAAAATCTCAAAAAAACATTTTTTGAACCCCAAATGGGTCTCGAGGACAAGGAACAATTGCAATTTCGAACAAAACACGATTGTTACAGCGCACAACGTGGCGTGGCGACTTAAAAGATGAAATGCGACAATAATTGATAGTTAAAGGTTTCTCTTGTTTTTGAATTTTAAGTGAAACTAGTGAAAGAATTATTTATCTGAGATTTTTGTTTGTAAGTTTTTATTAATAAATTTGTCCTAACAGTAGTAACTTGTAAATGTTTTTTATCAGGGCGGCAAGCAATAACTGTTTGCTACAGGTGCCAAATGCCCTGACGCCGGCACTGATTGCGCCGGTCTACAACCTGCGTGGAGAATTATAACTTAATAAATATATTATGTACCCTCGTTCGCTGGAAATCAACGTCCAGTATTTCTATTCGCGGTTCGCGCAAAATAACACCGCGCGGTGGCACCACAAGTCAACGAACAATATGTGGATAGGGACGTGTGGGGGAAGCGTGATGAGCGAGGAACGGTTTTGGCCGTATAGTTGCGTATCTTATAGACTCTTCAATCAACGCTAAAAATTACCACATATCGACCAATTTCTCCCGAATCCGGATTGACTTACGCAATAATGAGAGGTTTTTACTCTTGTGTGTTGTTTTTACTCTTTCAGTTTGTTCTCTTGCTCTAATGTGTATTTTTTTGTCTATTCAATATGCTAACTATCATCTAAAAATGAAGCAAAGATTAATAATGCCATTTTAATTTGGCAAAAAGTGCTAATATCATGGGCAAGTTACGGTTTTTAGGAGAGTTTATAAAAACTTTGTACTAAGGTAGGTAAGCGTGGCTAAATATGTTCTAAATAATGTATTCTATCAGTCCTAAAAGGTTTGTATTGACCTGCATAACACCTTATATTTACAGGATTCGATGTGATTTTCTGAGATAATTTATAATCATTTTTTTTTTCGTGCTGCGAGGTAGCTCAGCCCGTTAAGGGTTATCGAGTGGCGAATATGCTGGTTGATTGAGCCCCAGCCCCGGTACATACTGGTGGGTATGGATGTATGTCTGCGTTTTTCCAAATGTGTAATCCCCTTCAGGACAGCCTTGGCTTTGGATTTGGAGGTTGTCTACTATATATGTGATGTGTTTATGTTTCTGAGATAATTATTCTTCTTTTCGTGCATCCTAGCACAGAACACTATTTTGTTGCAACAATATTTCTTTTAGTACAATAATCTCTACAGGAATATGCGTAGGCTCGATCTCCACGCATATAACGGTTCGGTATTAAGTATAACTTAGAACAGGCAGCATATTAGCAAGAATGTGACTTCAGGCTACTAGCCTCTACCTTGCGAACGTTTTTTAGCCTCATTAGTGGAATCAAATTAAGCATCAAAGTAGGTGAATAAGGAATTCTCTGGCTGCAGCAATTTTATTGTTTTAATTTGCTCAGTATAATAACAAGTGCTATGAGAAGTTTTGAATTAAATTGGTCCATTGCTTTTTGTAAAATTTAAACAATTTTTTTGCAGCATTGAACTTTTCTGCTATTTTCTTTATTATCTCTGGTGCTAGTAATCGCATCACAAAAATAAAAATAGCAAATTGTTCGCAATAAAATTTTGAACAAAACTAGACCTATGAAAAAACCATTAGATACTTTTTTAATTTGCAAAGAAATAAAAACCACTAAAAATCGTCTTTTTTCGATAATTTGAGAAATATAATGTAGGTAATAATGTATCAATTTTAACGAAACTTGGTGAAACTACATACTTTATTGAACTAAATCTTCCTGCCAAATTTTAACCCAAAATATCTATAAAAAAAGATTTGTAAATTTCATTCGCTTGCTGCTTAAAGATTTTGCAGTGAGAGGGAAATATGCATTTATTTTCGGTTTATTATAAATACATAAAAAATCATAAATTGTATAATCTTTAAAATAGTTTCAGGTCCTTCCCATTGCTCAAAGGAATACAACCATATACAGTTTTTATCGTAAATTTTGTATACAAGGTGATTTACCACAACATGCGGAAAATAAAATAGTGTACTAGTCTTCTATGTGGGAAAACCCTTGCAAAATTTTAGAGTGATCCGAAGTAATTTAGTATATTTCCTTGCATTAAAACTTGCGAAGATACGCTACTGTTATTGTCTATATCAGTGCATAATGCAATGAATTAACGCACCTGTGACACACAATTGTGACTGGTATCTGTCTCTTTCTATCTTATGAACATCAACGATCGGGTCCGTTGCAGGTACGTAGTATAAGAGTTAGTGTGTTTATTGTCTTCCCGACTTCCAGTTGGAGAGCACCGTTAAATTTTAAATCATATTTGTAGATGGATACCGTTCAATATGCCATGTTGCACTTAGAACAGTGCATTAAATGTAATGCATTCGAACATTTTCTTTGACTTTTCATTACTTTTAAGTTTTGTGACGTGCTGAATTCTACAAAAATTATTTTAATTTTTGTTATTTTTGTAATGTGATTAAATTACACTTATAACCCCACCAGCTTTGCTGTCAGTCCCAAGTTTGATAGAGGGGAAGGGGAAGTGATATGGTTGCACGGCGTTATGTTAGATTGGTTAAAGACATAGGCGACGGACGTATTTCTACAAAAAAAATAATGTGATTTTTTTTGGTCATATTTTTTAAATATTTCATTTTTTTAACTCCTTTCGGTGGGGACAACTTACTGATAAATTGTCTTCATGTTGTGGTAAATCACCCTGTATAGCTAAATGCCATGCTCTAATAATGAAATTAGGAGCTATTTTCATTGATAAACTACAATACCGACATTTGCAATAAAAAATATATATAGTTGTATTCGTTAGAACAATACAAGTACTGAAACGCCCCGTATCTAGGCCGTGTATTTGCAAATTAATTTTCTAAATTTTAAATAGAATTTACATATTTCAGAACTTTAAAACAATTCCAGTCAAAATTAAATATTTTACGATAACAATTAATTCGATTTCATGCATAATTTACTTAAATACAGAAATATTATTTTCTTTATAATATTGTGTACAGTTTTAACGGGGTTATTTTCGACGCAAAAGTTGAGGTTCTCACAAACGTATTCAGCTAAAAGAATGTATTACATAAACAGAAAGATCATCAACGTAAACGATAGCAAGCCATATTCATTATAGACTAAAGTTCGAAATTTCTTATTAATGGGTTGGCCGAGCGTTAGATGCATACGTGACAAATATTGCGTAGATCGCGAAGCTCGCTTGGTTTACTGTCCTTCTCACCCTTTCAGTTTGAGAATTTTTGTCTCTATTTTAAAATCCTATATAAGCGCGGTTCCGGGGAAACAAATTTGTCTATTATTGACCTGCTCTTCAAGAGTACACTTGCTGGAAGTATTAATTACTCCGGTATCTGCTTTTGTTTGAGTTCAGCCGTGCGGCCACCCCAAAAGGTGATACGTAGTGCAACCATCGTCAGATGGTACGTATTTGCAGGCCATCACTAGATGGTTGCGTAGTGCGGGCTATCCGTGGATAGTTTCGTAGTTACGGGTCATCCTGGATGATTTCGTATTTACACAGATTTTTTTTACGAATCTGTGAAAGCTGAACGATGAAGCAGGGACCGTTGAAATAAACAGGTTTACTGGCTTTTTCAATCTCCGCACAGAGCAACGAGTGTTTTGAGTAGATAATTCATTGTCTGTCCGAGTGTAACCCTCTGGGGTTGCTTTTGGGTAGACAGCGAGGTGCCTACAGCGTCACTCGACCGCCCTATTGGGGAAGGCAAACGTTAGTTAACTTTGCTAACACTGTGTACTTTCAAGTCCGCTCTTAAGATGGGCGACGCACACGACGCCGACGCCACTCTGGGAGCTGGGGGAGATTTAACTGGAGACCTCACAGTATATCAAAAAATAAGTATAAAACATTATTTAATCATATGCGAGGCATTGTCATTTTGTTTTGCTATTAATTTTAACGTGAAATTAAACTCGAATTTTATTTTCCAAATTTACCAAATTTAAACTAATGACCACGTTAATTGCTATTTCTTTTTCTCATTAAAATTTACGGCTCTATAACCTGCGAAGTCAACTCAAAAGTAATTTGCGTTTAGGGTCTCATTGTGGTACTTTGATAATAGTTTATTTATTTAAAAGTATGCATTTTCAGTATTCAAATTAATTAACTCGCGATTGTGATTTGCAACTATTTTAGTAGTTTAATTAATGGAAAGTTTTCTTTGGATTTTTAAAATGTTATTACAACTATTGTTGTTTTAATACTCCGCTCAGCTATGTAAGTATACAGTCGCGAATGGTCTATTGCAGATTTTGCAAATTATCATTTACATATGATAAGATTTGAACACAGCTCTTTGTTATCAGTTTTATTTTCGAAGATTTTCGAAAGGCAAGCACAAGATTTTGTTGGTTGTCACTTCATCTATATACAAATAACAACGATACAATGAAATGGGACCAATTGGTTTCGGCCAAGTGCAATTGTAACTAGCCACAACAACAACACTTCGAAACATCGCTATCTACGACAGTTGTCGTGGCAATTTGATAAGATTTTGTTAATTGCCTTTTTACCATCATATCATGACTGGGAAATTTCCCGAGCTGTGTCAAATTTTACGTATGCCGACGACCATTATAAATACTTCAGGAAAATGACCATTGTCATTGTAAACAATTTATTTTATTGTTTGCGTAGATTATTCTACGGATTAATGTGACAATTGTCCCAACGAATGCTTTCCTTCTTTTCATGTAAACTGTGGCAATTGCCCCAACAATTATATAATACGATGATACAAATGAATATGACAATGGTCTAAAATAAACGTATTAAAACGTTTTCTGTGTTTTCCTTCAATACTTTACTTTTTCAGGAATAAGTGAGATTAAATAAAAATATAATTCTTTAGACAAAATAAGTCAATTACAAATGCAATTTGTAATTACAGTGAAATCAGTATTAAATAAAGTAGTCAAACAAAAAGGTACCAAAGTAAAATCAACTAATAAATAAGTGTTGTCAAAATTAATAGAAATAAATTTGATCAGTAATATCAAACTTTATAAAAGAATCTATGGTTAAACAAAAATACAATCACAGCGTAAATTTGGGTCCTACTTTTAAAAATCTAGACGATCACATAAATGGCCAACTTTGTATATTTTCCTGTCTCACTCAAAAGAGAGAGATAAATATACGACTGGGGTATGGGGTGTTTCAATACCCAAAACAAAAAGATTATTGGCTTTTGAAATATTTATAATTAATCAAAAATTAACGCATATTTCCCTCTCACTGCAAAATCCTATCCTTAAGAGCAACGACTCGTAGGACAATGTTTTTTTTTTCAAAATGTAGGTTTTTACATGTATTTTACAATAATGTGAAGGAAAACACTTTTTACCTTCGTTTTTTTTGAAATTTGTTTATAATTTTCAAAATTACAGTTATACACAAATTCAAATAACTGGATTTTCTTATGAAACCAAAAATGGCAAACGAGTTATGAAAATAGATGAAATATCTTAACATTTTTTTAAAGAAAATAATGATCTACTTGCATTTGAGGCTGAGATGTCAGTTTTTGTGTTTCAGTCACTTATAAATAAGCAAATTGATATTTCTTCTTAAAATATGGACTGATTATTTTTCATTTTTCAATACTCATATTTTTCTCAGCTAGTTGATCTCATAATGCATCAATTTTAACAAAACTTGACGGAACTATGGCTTTTATTAAACCTTCGTGCCAAATTTTAGTGCAAAAATTTATTCAAACGGCTAAAAACCAAAAATTATTTCAAAATTACCATCGCTTATTGTTTAAGTGCATCGACACGACACGTGTAGGACAATTTTTGTTCTTCAAAATGTAAGTTTCTACGTGTATTTTGCAATGGTATTAAGAAAAAAAGATATATATCTTCATTTGAACCATTTTTTTAAAGGACCCCGCACAAATCCTTATATAAAAGTAGCTTCCGTTAAATTGGCTGGATTTTTTATATGTTCTATATTTTGGGCCCCTGATCAAATGTCTTAATGGCAGGCCTGTAGCTAGAAAGTGCTTTCAGGGCGAGCAAACAATTTTTCAGAGCGGGCCCGTAAAAAAGTCCGAAAAATTTTTTGATGAGCGGAGGAAATCCAAAAAAAAATTTTAATCCGAAAAAATTAAAAAATTTTTACCCAATATCTTTCAAAATATTAAAAAGACAGTTAAAATTGCCCCCATTTCACCGTAGGTCGGGCGAAACTTTTTCCAGGACGGGCAGTGCCCGTCCTGGCCCCCCCCTAGCTACAGGCCTGCTTAATGGGTCGGAGGTCCCAAACCACCAGGGTTTCAAGATATTTGACATTTTATAAAAAAATTGGCAGGTGCAACGGTTTGCAAGAACCGTTATAACTTTCTTCATGTAGGAGACCCTCATTTGCTCTTTGGCACGTAGAAAGCACACAAAGCGAGCTACACTCTACGTTGAAAATAAATTCCATAATAGTATACCAAGTGTTCCATTTTTCTTTTGACTTGAAATTTGGTACACATGTGTTCTTTAACGAGATCTGGAACTAGATTATATTTTCATCTTGTTCCGTGGAAGGGTTGGGGGGTAAATTGGGGTAAACAGGTAAACCAAGCAGATAAGGGTCCATAAAATTGGTATTTAGTATATACAAGAGAAGCTAAGGGCACAAAAAAATTTTAGTATTAGCCACCCCCACCCCATTCTTAAAGGGGATGAAACAAAATTGTAATTTAGTGTGGGTACAAGAACCAGAAATCTCAAAATATTTTTTTACTTCATCCACCTCCACTATCCCCTCACCCCACTACCAATGTGGGGTATCGTTTTATGGGTTTTTAGGGTAGAGGATTTCAAATATTATATTATTAAAGTTCCATAAACAATTATTTCCACATACAAAATTTTTTTCGTTGCGACTTGGATAGAAAATCTGGATGTGGAAGTAGTGATTCCTTGGGCAGCGGTTTTTACATTGTATGATTTCTACTGCAAATTATCAAGATCAAAACATTTATTGTTTCAATAGTTTATAATACCAATAAATCTCTCATTTTCAATTGAAAAAAAAATTTTCTAGGCAGACTTGTTAATTGGAGAGTTTGGAAACCAATAAAAACAGTACTGCAGTTATTTTCCTGTACAAATTATAACATGATATCAATTGCTCAGAACTTCATTAGTAGGGGAGAAAGGAGGAGAGCCTACAAAGCCGGTTTTTGGCCCTTGTTATTTTTGGTCAAAAAATTTCAAAAAGAATTTTTTTATCATATGTAATCTATACCAAATTAAAATTATTAATAAGAGATAGAGTTTCAGGAGTCCGAACTTTTTTTATTGGAAATTTCTTCCTCTTTAAGAATCTTTCTTTAAAATTTCTTAAATATTAATATTTTTCGAGTTATTTGCAAAAGACGAAACTCGTTATTTTTTTAATCTTCATTTGTTTATAACTTTTGCAATTGTTTATGTGCAGGTTTGAAACTTCTGCACATTTTTGACATTATTCCGAATCCAATGAGCCCTCACTCATATTTTTACGAGCTTTATCAAGAATTAACACGGCTTTGAACTTGTGAACTAGTCTAATATTTTTACAATTAATTATTTTTTATTTATTTGCTTTTATCATGATTAGAGAATATTATTTAGGTATTATGCAAATCACAACTTACACACTTAAGAGTAGTTGTTTTGATTGGTTTTCCAATAATGAGTGTTTTAAAGTGTTTTCCTAAGTAGTATATTAGCGTGACCCGATTAAGGCACCAATATACAGAAAGTAGATAATTTCATATTAAATAAAAAAGTGTGAATGATTAAATTTGAATAAATGATTTAAGTATTTTCAGTATATATTTTTTTTCTTTAAAATGCTAAGAATCCTATCATGTAATTCAATACTTCGTCAGTATTAGCTAGAAGAGTAGTTGTTTTGATTGATTCTCCAATAATGAGTGTTTTAAAGTATTTACCTGACTAGTATATTAGCGTGCCCAGATTAGGGCAACAATATACAGAAAGTAGGTATTTTCATAATAAATAAAAAGTGTGTAAGTTGTGATTTGCATAATACCTAAATAATATTCTCTAATCATGATAAAAGCAAATAAATAAAAAATAATTAATTGTAAAAATAAATCAAGAATAGGCTTGTAAATAATGAATGAATGTTTCTATACTCTACTGATGAGAACTAACGAGTTCGAAAAAACTTGTACAACTTTTCTAGAGTTGAAATAGAATGTATGGTTTAGTAATTGTTGTGAATGACTGAATTTCAATAAATAATTTAAGTATTTTCAATACATTTTTTGCCTTAAAATGCCAGGAATCCTATCAAGTAATTCAATACTTCGTCAGTATTAGCTAGAAGAGTAGTTGTTTTGATTGGTTTTCCAATAATGAGTGTTTTAAAGTGTTTTCCTAAGTAGTATATTAGCGTGACCCGATTAAGGCACCAATATACAGAAAGTAGATAATTTCATATTAAATAAAAAAGTGTGAATGATTAAATTTGAATAAATGATTTAAGTATTTTCAGTATATATTTTTTTTCTTTAAAATGCTAAGAATCCTATCATGTAATTCAATACTTCGTCAGTATTAGCTAGAAGAGTAGTTGTTTTGATTGATTCTCCAATAATGAGTGTTTTAAAGTATTTACCTGACTAGTATATTAGCGTGCCCAGATTAGGGCAACAATATACAGAAAGTAGGTATTTTCATAATAAATAAAAAGTGTGTAAGTTGTGATTTGCATAATACCTAAATAATATTCTCTAATCATGATAAAAGCAAATAAATAAAAAATAATTAATTGTAAAAATAAATCAAGAATAGGCTTGTAAATAATTAATGAATGTTTCTATACTCTACTGATGAGAACTAACGAGTTCGAAAAAACTTGTACAACTTTTCTAGAGTTGAAATAGAATGTATGGTTTAGTAATTGTTGTGAATGACTGAATTTCAATAAATAATTTAAGTATTTTCAATACATTTTTTGCCTTAAAATGCCAGGAATCCTATCAAGTAATTCAATACTTCGTCAGTATTAGCTAGAAGAGTAGTTGTTTTGATTGGTTTTCCAATGAGTGTTTTAAAGTGTTTTCCTAAGTAGTATATTAGCGTGACCCGATTAAGGCACCAATATACAGAAAGTAGATAATTTCATATTAAATAAAAAAGTGTGAATGATTAAATTTGAATAAATGATTTAAGTATTTTCAGTATATATTTTTTTCTTTAAAATGCTAAGAATCCTATCATGTAATTCAATACTTCGTCAGTATTAGCTAGAAGAGTAGTTGTTTTGATTGATTCTCCAATAATGAGTGTTTTAAAGTATTTACCTGACTAGTATATTAGCGTGCCCAGATTAGGGCAACAATATACAGAAAGTAGGTATTTTCATAATAAATAAAAAGTGTGTAAGTTGTGATTTGCATAATACCTAAATAATATTCTTTAGTCTAATATTTGGGTGTAAATCTTGTATACGAGCAAGATCTGCAAACAAAGGTAGTACATAATTTAGTCATACTGTGATACTGGCACAGCAAGTTTTCCATACAGTAAATCTCAGCCCCTACATACACTCAAACTGTGGATCGTAACCCAGAAATTTAATAATCATGCCATGGTTGACGAAACGAGTGTCAAGAGTAGTGTTCATTTTATTTTCGTTTGTAAATATTGTATAAGCGACCCAATTTACAGTGATAGAGGAACACTCCCTCAAATTCATTTGTGTCTTACTGCTGTTGTATTCAAAGAGCATTCACTTTTAAAGTGATATTTTTACTTGCTCTGGTGCAAGCGCGGATTTATGGGGGGCGGAGGGGTAACGAGGTAATTACACCCCCCTCCCCCAAGATTCTGTAAACCATCAACTTTCGTTTTAAAATTTCATAGTTATTATTATTTTATTTTATATTTTTGAATATATATTCTATTTATTAGTTGTGTTTATAAATTTTTTTTTCTATACTAGAAATTTTTTTTGTGATTTTCTCCCCCCCCTTCATCTTCGAGGAAAAACATTTTTGTTATTTTCAGTATTCGGCTGTGTTACTGTTGCAGAACCTTCCAGAATCGACCTAAGTCGAAACCAAAATAAAATTTCAACTTAGGCAAAAATTTTATTTAAGGACATTTTCAAGAGTCTGAGAGACTTCAGAGCCACAAACTAGTCCAAAAGGACCGTTATGAGTTGGTACACCAAAATTGTACATTAAACTTATTTTTTTAAAATACGCCAAAAATGTACCTAGAAAATATTCAAAATATTTTCAACTTTAATTCCTCCGCCGAAGACTTTCACCATGGAGGTAGAGTCATTATATAACCTGTTTTAAAGATTGACGATAAAATTTAATAGATGCAATGCATAAAAAGGGCAAAATCAACGAATTGGCAAAGGCGTCTATAAGCAAAAAATTGACAAAAATCAATGAAAATGCACAAGGCCGGTTTCTTGCATAAAACAAGTCTGGATCCACTCATGGACTCGCATTTTGGTCGAGTACGTTGGGTAGTCAAAACAAAGCCAGTATAGCGCAGGAATTTTAGTCAATATATCGCTTCTACCCAGAATTAATTATTGTAAAGCTGAAATTTCCAGGATTGCAGTTTTGAGACTCAGGACAACACGTAGCAAAAAGTCCCCTACTCTCCCTCGTCGGCTTCCCAGTTTTTTCTGAGCAACAAGGGCCTAAGTTGCAAAAATTGCAGAGCTGGCTATAAAGTGCAACAGAAAGGTTGTTACTGGTCCGATTTGGGTCGAAATGATCATAAAAGATTAGGAGAAGCATATTCGTTCATATTTCAGATGTTCCATGCATATTTTTGTTCATAATTTTCCGTTCTAGTTCTGTCAATATTTCAAAAATTTTAAAAAAATTTAAAATAACAAAAAATTCGGAAATGGCGCTATTGCGGATAAATGAGACTCAGAGGGTAAAATGTACCCCAAAAAACATTTCTCTTCATATTTTGTGCTTTCCACTGGTATGTCTACCTTCTCTGTAGCGTCACCGTTACGGAGTTACGCCACTATGAGTGTCGCAGCGGCGACACTCGGACATTAAGTCCGTTCATTGTTGCGGCTATCACGTCTAGTCTAAACAATCAGGAAGGCGCAAGACGAGCTGTACCCTTAGTTCATTAACTTTGACATTTCTTTATTTTATTCCTAGGGTGAAAATTAGAGTTTTAAAATTTCCGGAAAAATTGAACCGAGAGGAAAAAACGGTTTTTTTCCGGAAAAAAATGGGAAAATGGGAAATTTTCAGAAAATTTCATTGAAACTTTTTTTGCGTTTCTACATTATACAGAATGATTAATGATGATATTTTGTAATTTTGATTAATGTACTTAACAATTAATTTCGGCTCATTCATGCGTTTGCGAAGTTTGCGTTTATTAAAAAACGAAATGCCCCGGTGAATTTTTATTGAAACGAGCTTATGACTAGGGTTTACGACGTACAGTTCCTAGAACCGATAAAATAAATGATGTCATTCGCATTCGATGCATGGGGGGGGGGGGGGGGGGGCACTGGAATCAGTCCACAGATGAGAAAATGCACTGGCATTTTCAGTTTTGCATTTTTATTAGCGTTAGTAGCTTATCTTAGAAAATAAAACATTTAAATATATTTTTTATTGTTTATTGCATTGTATGTGAAACTGTATAAAATTACTGAATTTTTCTCAAAAAAGCCAATTTTTCCGAAGCTGGGGAAAAAAACGAAAAAACCGTGGTTTTTTTTCCAAATTTTCCAGTTTTTTCCCACACGTTCAGAACTCTAGTGAAAATCGAGTAAAATGGGAGTCGAAAGGGGTGAAAAATGAAAATTTGACAAAATATGTAATTTTCGTTCCAAAAGTATATTTCTAGGGGTTTTTGAGGTTGCTGATTACAAATTTCAGCATGCCAAAAGCCTAGAATTTATTCTTAGGTTAAAAATAGAGTAAATTAGTCTTTGAAAGGAGTGTAAAAATAAAAATACCTAATTTAGACTCTGAAATTATATTTTTAGGGGTTTTGAACTTGTTGAGTTCGAATCCGATCTCAGAAAAGCCCATGTACCCTCAAAATTTTGAGCCCTTACCGACTAGACAACCCTAAAATAGGTAAATCATCCCTGATTTGTGGTAACAATAAATACATGCAAAAAGTAGTTAACAAGCGCAAAAGTATTGTAAATATTGATTTTTGGTATATCGCAAAGGATTTTCTACTCTGAGGTGGTTAAGCGACCCCCAAAATAGAAGGAAGCCACCCTAAAACGAGGCAAAACTAACCCACATTTCAGGATTTATAAATTGATGTGAATGAATGGTAAAGAATATCAAAACAATGGATGTTTTATATTTAGCAGTCATCTCTCTAAATAATGGCGGAACAACTACTCTTAGATTAGGCTAAAAAATACCACTGTTCTTGCAAAGAATATACACCATCATACCATCATAGAGTATATAAATGCTAAAAAATGACAAAAAAAATGAAGATTTGAAAGTTTGGAATTATGTAGAACTAGAGTGACTCAAAGTTCACCCTTATTATCAAAGTACATATGAGTGTAAAAACTACCTTCATGTAAAAATAAAATACATGATTACCATTAAAATATGGAAAATGTGGAAGTTTTTGTTTTATAAATTTTTGAAAACTAAAATGACTTTAACCCCCCCCCCCCCCCCCTTCATGAACTTTATTTTTATATTAAGGTGGTTTTCCTCTATCTAGAGGTTGCATAACCACCTTAGAGTAGAAAATCCTTTGTGATATACCAAAATTCTATATTTAAATACAATACGTTTGCGCTTACCCTATTTTAGAGTTGTTTATTCACTAAAGGCTTAAAATTTTGAGGGCACATGAACTTTTCTGAGATCAGATTCGAACTTGAACTCAACAAGTTCAAAACCCCTAAAAATATAATTTCAGAATCTAAATTACGTGTATTTTAACTTTTTATTTCTACCCCCCCTTTCAACCACTAATTTACTCTATTTTAAACCTAAGAATAAATTCTAGGCTTTTGGTATGCTGAAATTTGAAATCAGAAAACTCAAAAACCCCGGGATTGTACATTAGGAGTAATTTTTGCATGTGCTTATTATCACCATATACAAGAGGCGATTTTACCCTACTCTAAGGGTGTTTTTTCGCTCTAGCTCAAAATTTTGAAGGTGTTTGGGTTTTTCTGAGGTTGGATTCGAATTCAGCATCGAAAAATACATTGGACTACTCGGGTCGAGTTCCAGGATCAGGACTTTTTTTGCTTGCTTCTTCTGACCCAAATTTTGAAGCCTCCATGTTGAAAAAAAAAATTCTGCAGCAAAAGTGAATTTAGCATATCCAAATACTTAACTCTACCAAGTTTCGTAAATTTTTATCGAAAATTGGCTAGGTTCCCGATTTTTGGCCTCTTTTGAAAAAAAGCACCACTGTGCGCCGCCGCGCTATGACACTCAGAGTGGCTTAACTCCGTAACGGGTGACGTTACAGAGAAGATAGACATACCAATGGAAAGCCCAAAATATGAAGAGAAATGTTTATTTCGGTACGTTTTCCTCTCCGAGTCTTCATTTATCCGCAATGGCGCCATTTCGGAATTTTTTTTAAAATTTTCAAATTTTTTAAAATTTTTGAAATGTTGACAGAACTAGAACGGAAAATTATGAACAAAAATATGCATGGAACATCTGAAATACGAACGGATATGCTTCTCCAAAGCTTTTATGATCATTTCGACCCAAATCGGACCAGTAACAACCTTTCTGTTGCACTTTATAGCCAGCTCTGCAAATTTTGCGACTTAGGCCCTTGTTGCTCCGAAAAAACAGTGAAGCCGACGGGGGAGAGTACCACGTGTTACGTGTTGTCCTGGACCAAAACTACAATCCTGGAAATTTTCAGCTTTACAATAATTAATTCCGTGTCAAAAACTAAAATTCCTGGGCTAATAGCAGGGCTTTCCAAATAATAGTTATAGAGAAAATCGCCTTGTGCACAAAGGATTCAAAAATCCAATTTGCCTAAAAGTCGTTCGGAGTTGGGTTGCTCCCATTTTTCTAATATTGAACACCTACATAGGGACAAGTAAGTCGTGGACTGAGCGAACGCTATCAAACTTACGTAATAAGTAAGTCCTCATGAATGTTGTTTTAGTATGTGAAATCTCACGTTACGAGAACTTTAAAGCTAAGTAGTCTCTAGCGAAACAAAATTTGTTTAGTAAAACATTTTTATGTTATTTTCAGTCAGCCGTAATTACCATATTACAAAAAGTCAAATAGATTTCTAAAAAGGCTTATATTTGATTCAGGGAGGGTTGCATGAATTTTTTCTACCAAATCGATTGTTAGCGTACACTCTCACTTGTATGGTTAAAAAGTCATTTGCCTTAGTTGGGGCGGCGTGATTCTTTGATATTATATCATTTTACTAAAAATCACTGTATTATTTGACACTTATTAAATAAATGATATTCTTTGAACTAATTGCATTTTATTGATGTAAAGACTTGTTGCTAGTCTTAATCCCTGGAGTTTTCGTTTGGAAGACCTAAACAACTGAGTAATCGGATTCTCATGATTCCTAAAGTCTGATACTCAGTGTTCTGGTCGCCTTACGGAAGCTTGATAAGGGCCTTATTGTCAGTGAAAAATCGAAATCACGTCTTGAGAGAGCATTGTTAATGATCTAGGGCAGCGCAGCCTTAATCCATTGCTCGTCTACAGAAGTGCATCTTATCTCGAACCCGACTGGGAGTGGAAGAACGGTACAGAATGCGACTGGCGCCCCTTAATAAATAAATTGACGCCCGGTAGTGTGTTCTTCTACATTACGTCCCCCAAGCTCAAGGTCCAGATCCGCCCTTGCTTGGGTGATTTACCAAATTTCAATCAAATAAAACTACAATATTAACTTATACAATTTAAATTTATTATTAATAATATTAATCCCAAAGAAGTTTCTTCCAAATATATGTTTATCTCAAGTTGCTAAACTCATCGTAACTTACAACTTTATACATAAAAATAAACTAAAAAATTTGAAACATTTAAAACTAGAAGAAAGAAACACCAACAAAAAAATATCACATATATATCGAGTGATTTCAATAATAAAATCCTAAAAATACTTATCTCTAAAACAATTAATAATTTTTTTTTATTTTACATTCCGTGATGGTATAAAATTTGTTTAAACAATGAATTTACTTTTATTCAATAACGATTAGAACCTAAATAAAATCACACTGCTCTAATCTATAAGCATAAATGAACAGCAAAATTCACAAATAAACTTAATTCAAAGTAATATGGCCTAAAATAGAGTCAGTTAATTTAAGGGCAATCGTGAAGTTGTATCGTCAAAAATATAAATCTCAAAAAATCCATCACAAATTGATAATATATATTGATGTAATATTAACATAACGACTTGTACAAATATTGGATGTTGATGTTAAAAATTTTTATATTGCAGACATTTTAGGAATTAATGAATCATTGTCTATCTATTCGTTGATAATAAATTGTAATGTTGGTCATGCAAGTTGCATTGTCATAGATCATTGCTATTAAGGCAAATTACTAAACCATGATCTATAATAGAAAATAGTAATCTATATTTATATAAAAGGTAATATGTATTAACATATTAACCCAGTTCGTTGAGGTAGAAAGATGAAATTTGTAGGACTGATGGAATTTCAGTTCAGACTGAAGAAAAAAATACAAAACTGCAAAAAGTCAAATAATATTTAGAGAAAAATTAAGACGATTTGACTTCGATAAAAGGCCAAACCCATTCCAAGAGCACCAAGAAGAAATTTAGAGTCAAATTGTGAAAAATATAAAAAGGGCTGATATTTGGGCAGGTAGCAAGTAATTTTTCAACAAAGAGTGCGGCAGGATAAGAATGGTCAATCAGCTCCTGCACGGATGACGTTCATTTTTTTAATTTTGATTGCTTACAATTTTATCAAAGATTAGCCCTTAACATTTAATCATTTAAGTGCAATAAATAATACTAAAAATATCGAAAATAGTTTATATCTTTTGAATGACTCCACCGATTTAAATAAAAAAATAAGATATATAGGGTAGTAGGTACATGTAGTAAGATAATTCGCACAATTACTATTTAACTCGTTTGGACTTGTGATGCACATAGTTATTCGTAAAGTTGACGCTGTCGGCGCTTTATATATAGCTTGCTTCACCTGTTCGGAAAAATTATATAATGTGAAATAGTATATACAGATTCTATTAACAAAATATGGTAGGTGTGCCCAGACGACATGATGACCAAAAAAATTTAGAAAACTTAGAAATTCAAATTATATTTTCAATATTCACATCATCAAATATCTTTCTCAATTTTTTAATAAACATGTCCCAATTATATCTACAATATATTTTTTATTTTCTTATTTAAATCGGTCAAGCTGTTCAACAGATATAAATTATTTTCGATATTTTTAATATTTTTTATTACACTTAAATGGTTAAATATTAAAGGCTACATTTTGGTAAAATTATAAGTACCATCATCCATGCTGGGGCTGATTGGCTATTTTCTTGTCAAACTGATGTAATTTCACTTCGAACTGAAGAGAAAAATACAAAAATGCAAAATTGTCAAATGAGATTTAGAGAAAAATAAAGACAATTCGATTTCAATAAAAGCCAAACTTATTTTAAGGGCACCAAGAGCAAATTTAGATTCAAAATATAAATAGGGCTGATATTCGGGGAGGTGGCGATTGATTGCTCAACAAATTTAAATAACTGTTTGCGTAGAAGATTTTTAGAAAGTGAGGCTATATATTTCCAATTAAACAACCGCAGGCCTCCTACCACTATATTTCAAATTTTTTTTATGACATTTTATGACACAAAATTTGAGTATTAATGCCTGAAAAATGAACTAGAAGCTATATCATATTAAGTTTTTTATTGAAAATGAAAATATGTTATAATACTCTGTATTTAGGTAGTAACGTTATGTGAAAATCCTTTCTCTTTTGGCAATTGTTTCAAAAAATATTTCTTTAAATTAGCCCACTGTTTTAAAATTCGGGATAACAATTTTTTTAAAGACAGCCATCGACTATTTACGTGCCATAACATGTGTTCCGTTACAATGTCAGTAATCAATGCAACCACATCAAATTTCAATTAAGTATATGGGATAAAACAAAATATTTACAAAATGAATTGTAAGTATAATTTATTTACCTATATTTAAAGAAGAAATGCACATCTTGCGCAAAAGAATCGAAATCAAACGAAATTCTTTTAAGAACTCACCAAATTTTAATGTTCCGATTTGCATTAAAATTTAAATTGGTTTAACAATTTTATGCATGGTTGAAAATGATAACGGAAACAAATTTTTTTCATGATTTTTATGATGAGAGAACGATTTTATGACAATTTTAGGACATTTTGCGTATTTTATGACATTTTAGGATTTTATGACAAGTATGACCCCTGCAACCGGTAGAGGCAAGGGAAAAATTTACAGAAAATTTAATTTTCGAAACATGTCAAGAAAATGGGAACTACTGTAAAATTGACAATTTTAACATAAACTTGCACAAAAAGCCGTTTTATTTGCCCATTCAATACAGGCTTATCCATCATATTTAATACCATTTTTTCATTGGTACGACATATAGAAAAACAAGGTTCTACAATTAGTTATAAAGAACTATGGATACATTAACTAGAAAACAGCAGCAGTAATAAAAAGCTGCCATCGTCAAAAAATGGTAAATAGGAAGATTCTGAACAGGTAAAAACTAAAATGAAACATACACAGTTCAATTTTGAAATTTGTTAAATAAAAATTTCCACATACTCTAAATTTACGTCGCCCAAATACCATACTTTACCATATTAAAAAAATAAATTACAAGATTAGTGACTCTATAACCAAAATTGATCTATTTCACGTGAGAAAGTTTGATAAAAAGTGTCATGGCGAAAACTAAATTGTTAGGTATCACTAAAAGTCACTGCATATGCTGACCAACTCGTCTAGGTCCCAAACTTTGTAAAAATAAGATACCTGTTATATGATAACCACCTCAAAAAATGTTCATTTAATGAGCGTAAATTCAATCATAACTACATTTTCTACAGAATTTCATTTCGCATCGGTTGCTAGGTGTTTTTGTCTTCGCAGATATGTTTAATTCAAATTTAGTTACTTTTAATTAAAAGTAAATACTTGTGTTCTAAAACTTAACTTGATTTAATTGGCCAATCAGAGCTTTGCCTTTTAGTGCATCTGCAGTTTAGAAGCGAAAAGGAAAGACTTGCCACGTGAACTTTGTGCGAAACAGACATGTCTTACCACTCTCAATTTTTACAGAAGAAACAGTTATTAATTCTTTTGTCTCTTGCAACGACCCTTTCTTTAGAGCTGTGTATTTTGAGTCTGGATCTGTTAAAGATATTATTGTGAAGCTGTGAAGCCGTTGAAACTCCTTCAATCAGAACGATCTCTTTCAATGCTAGTTGTGCCCAAAAGGTAAGATTGGGCACACAAAATTTTGCTCGTCATTTTGTTAAGTTGGTGGACAAAAGATTTACCCAGTGGATTTATCTCTATAAAGTTATAAATGATGACATAAAAAAATATCTAGTTGCAAAGACAAATGACTCTACAGAAGAATTTATAAAGAATTTACAGGTGGAAAGTTTAAATATTTTTGGTGGCAGCGGACTTTAAATATAAAAAAGACTTCTACAATCCCTGAGCCAAGCTCAGCCAAGTGCAGAGAGTTGCCTGCCTAAGCATAACAGGAGCTATGCGAACAACGCCGACGAGAGCAATGGAGGTAATGCTGTGTTTGCCACCACTGGATTTACATCTAGGAGAAGTGGCCTTAATAACAATGGCACGCCTCAAGTCCGTCGGCCTACAACCAAATGTAGGCTGTGGGGAGACCAGAAGTCGCCTGTGGAACGAGGCTGTCAGGAAGACGCCTCTTCTACAGGCATGCACAGATGGCATCTCTCCCCGATTTGTCTTTGATAGACCCTACACAATACAGACAAACAGTGAAAACGAGACCGCTGGTGAAGGTGTGATTAACATTTTCACAGACGGATCAAGGAAGAAGGAGGGGGCAGGATGTGGAATATATTCCAGAAGCCTGCAAATCCAATATAAATGGACTATGGATGAGCGAGCCAGCATAGTACAAACTGAACTGGCGGGCATAACCATAGCCGCAAAAGAGATTGTCCGCAGACAAACTACGGGCAAAACAATCAGGATCTACACAGACTGTAGACAGTCACTACTAGCCCTGAGAAGTTACAAAATAACGACAGGAGCAGTATGGGAATGTCATCAAGCACTTGTGGGTGCCTCCAGTACGAACAACATCTCGGTATGCTGGGTGAAAGGACACGCACAGTGCAGTGGCAACAAAAAAGCCGACAAACTGGCCAAGAAGGCAGCAGGCCAACTTATTTTTGGACCAGGCCCGGCCAGTCTGTTACCGATTACGGCGATAATACAATTAATTAAGGAGAACACCCACAACGAATTTAAGAAGCTGTGGGATGAAACAAGCAGCTGTCAGCTTGCTAGGGAACTACTCACGTATCCCAACAAGAAAACAGCAATGGACTACCTGGCAATGACCAGAAGGAATCTACGTTTTATAACAGGAATCCAGACTGGACACTGTCCGCTAAGGAAACATCTATACAATATGAGATTAAGCGAAACACCTCTTTGCAGAGGTTGTGAACAAGAAGATGAGACGGTTCAACACATACTCTGTGACTGTTCAGCCGTCTCATCAATTAGAGAATCCATCTTGGGAGAGCGTTGGCCTACCTTGGCCAATGTAAGGGAGATGCCCCTAGGCAACATCACCACCTACTTCGAAAGAATAGGTTGGCTGGAGGCCTAGGCGAGTGTCTGCCTAGAGGGAGGATGTACAAGGGGTCCAATGGGGCCTAAGTGCTGTGGTTTTTGACCACCCTCCTGCTAATTCCATACTCCAATCCCTCCTTTTGGCCAAAAGGTGTTTGTTATCGAAGATTCGATTTCAAACTGTATTATGAAAAATTCCAAGTAAAGGATATCATTATCCAGGGCATCAGGAATTCCAAAAAGTAGTAGTACTCAACCTAGTTCTTTTTTAGTAACTTCACGAATCAACACATCAACCACTTAAATGTGGATAATGACTTGCTGAGAGTAAAGCAAAATAAGAAATTCCACTTTACATTGCTCCATCAAAACATACAGTGTCTTAGAAACAAAGCTCAAGAATTAGAAGTGTCTTGTTAGTAAAAATATAGATGTTATCTGTTTAAATGAGCACTGGCACACCGAAAGGTTATAACTTCATCTCTGGATTCTGCAGGTCAAATAAGACCCATGGTGGCGTAAGTATTTCGGTTAGAAATGGTATAAAGTCTTTCCCCATTTCCTTCTCAATTACTGTCTTATCTGAAGAACTGCACTGTGAAATAGCTGGTATTGAGATTAGTGATTATCAAATAATATCTGTATACAGATCTCCATTAGGAGATTTTCAAACTTTCTTGGAGAAATTAACGTTAGTGCTAGAGAAACTTAATATAAATAAAATAATAATATTGACTGGTGACTTCAATGTAAAATTTAACACAAATGATAATAGTGTGCACTACAAGTATGCAATCTTTGTCAATCTTTTGGATTATCTCCCACAATTTTTAATAACACCCGAGAAAATTCCTGCTTAGACAATATTTTTACAAATATAAATTCCTGCGACTTTTCTGCTAAAGTATCAAACACCAATCTGTCAGACCACTTTGGTATATTCATTCAAGTTAAAAGTGAATCAAAATTAAGTAACAATAACATCAGAATTAACTGAACTCGGTTTGTTTCTGTTATACAATTACCTTGAAAAAACTGACTGGGATTTTGTAAATAACCCAGCATTAGACATCGAAAACAAATTCAAATGCTTTTTAGAAAAACTAACTCAGGCAATTGAAACTAACCTCCCAATGAAATCGAAACTGCAAAAACATTTGTTTTTCCAATGAGACGTGGTTCAATGTTGAATTAAAAAATATGCGGGACAAATTAAATTCCCTTAGAGATGTTAATAAGCAAGATTCTGCACTTATCTCCAATGAAACTGTCAAATCATTCAGAGAAAAATACAGGAACGAAATTTTCAAAGCAAAGAAAGTGGTAAATGACAAATATATCAAGGAGCCTCAAGCAGCCATGTGGAATATCATCAAAAATAATAATCCTAATCTAAGCACTGCACCCACTGACATCTTAAATGCGAACTCTTTTAATAACTTCTTCACAAATATTGCTGATAATATTGTAAACAATTTGCCAACACCTAATAAACACTTTTCTGATTATCGTGAAACCATTCAACCTAATATAAGTTTTAAATTTAAATAAGTATCGTATAATGAGGTGAGAGATATAATTAACGAATTAAAAAATTCTAAAAGCAAAGATTCCTATGGTTTAGACATCAGAATCATAAAAACCTTGAAAGATATCATTGTCTTTCCCCTGACGAATATAATAAATCAGTGCATTAAGGATAACATTTTTCCATCAGTTCTGAAAATAGCTAAGGTTATACCCATTTATAAAAAAGGAGATAAAGACGACGCATCGAATTATAGACCTATTTTGCTATTACCATCAAAGCAAAAATTTTCGAAAAAATCCTAAAAAAACAACCCTCTCAGTACTTTGAACAACACTATATTTTCCATAATTCCCAATATGGTTTTCGAAACAATCGGTCTACAACTTTAGCTATTAACAACTTAACTCAAATTGTGATAAATAACTTTGAAAATGGTAATTTCACTTATGGCTCCATTATATGACCTCACAAAAGCATTTGACTGTGTTAATCATAATACCTTGATACAAAAGCTCAGTTATTACAATTTTAATGTTAACAATATAAGTTTAATAAAGTCTTATCTTTCTGATAGACAGCAATATGTTTCTTATAACATGAATACTTCTGAAAAGTCAGTAATCAAATTCGGAGTACCTCAAGGATCAGTACTGGGTGCGTTACTTTTTCTTATATATATATCAATGATTTAGCAAACTGTGATAAAAATACTGATATTATTTTATTTGCCAACGATACCACGGTCTTGAACAGATTGATACGTTAGCTGAAAATGTTGCAAACACCCAAATCAACTTAAGCAGTGGTTTCTCGTAAACAGCTTGAACCTAAATATAGGTACGACACAAATGATTACTTTTTCTCCAAGTCATACTAACGATGATGATTCCAAGAAAAATGTATCTGTTAAATTTCTTGGTGTAGATCTGGGTCCAGTTTTAACCTTGCACAAAAACTATCTAAAAAAATTTTTCTAATATGAAATCTCTCCAGATCTGTCTCAGACAAAACCTTAATTACTGCTTATTATGGACTTTTCCATGCAAATATGACATATGCAATATTAAATTGGGGACATGCGTCTTGCAGTACTAAAATCTTTAATCTCCAGCGCAAATGCATTCGGATTATAGAGCAACTTAAATATAGAGATGATTGCAGGAACCGTTTTATAGATCTGAAAATTCTTACGTTACCATGTGTCTTTATTCTGGAATGTCTAATCTATATTACATTAAACATAGACAAGTTCTCCACACACTCCCAGAATCATGCATACCAAACTAGACACAGAAACAACATTCAACAGAATTATTTACGCCTATCAAGGTCCAAATTCTATAATAAATTGCCTCAACAGATAAAGTCTCTAAACTTTACAGCCTGCAAATATCAAATAAAAAATTACTTAAGATCAAAGGCATTCTATAATTTTGAAGAATACCTGCAAAACGATTATTTAGACATGTAATTTTAATGTGTCAAATATTTTTTACATGTTTTTATTTTTACTCTGTGCTAGTTTTAGGTTATAATTAATGTATTGTAATATATATTTTACAAATTTTTAATTATTGTTGACTTGTAGTCTTTTACCTTTGTACGCTCCTACAGGAGCTATTACTTCTAACCTGTGTAAATATTTTTTTTGCGATAACACCAATAAATTATTATTATTACTATTATTATTATTGTGATGTGTTGCAACCCCAGAAGTAGGCACACAGAATTCAATTAGTTCGGATGTCTGAATGTAGAGATTTGCACCTATTAGAGAAAGAACCTACTAGAAGCTCTGGAGTAATGACATCTGGAACTATCTAGAGAATGGTGATGTCATACAGAATATTCAGGATCTTTCATTGTTGGGTATAAAAGGCCGCATTCTCGGCGGGAAGAGGAGGTTGGAATTGACAAGTGAGGTTAAGACTCCAAAGCGAAAACAAAGTGATAAACATTGTTATTTAAGTTAATAATAGTATTGTACAGTATCCAGTAAATTATTTAATAAAGTGTGTTAGTGGTTATTTCTTGTTATAATTTTTGGAACCCACGGAATTTACAAGGGTACAAAGAATGGAAAGTTATAGTGTTATGTTGTAGAAAAAGTATCATATGCAACTTGCACAACATAGCAATTTTGCACTTGCATAAATTGCAGCACTTACCTTTTTGGCTCCTGCTGCAAACTTTCATACTCGTGCAAAATTAGCATCATTTTGTACTTGAATAATATATAATTTCAGTATCTTTGATGTTAAATTTACTAAGTAAGCTTAAAATTTAATGCTTAAACTTGCTTAACATTAAAGATACTAGAAACAATGATATGATTATTATATTATAGGTATTTCCTTTTTACAAAGTTTGGGAATTAGATGAGTCGGTAAACATGTGCATTTTTACTATTTTTAGTGATACCAATCTAGTTTTCGCCAATATACTTTTTACCAAACTTTTAAACGTGAAATAGGTCAATTCTATAAGGCGAGTGCATCACATGCCACACATAACCTCAAACTTTCGGCCTTGTGAATTGGATAAATTTCATTATTTATATTAATTTTTGAGTGTGGTACCTGAATTATACTTAAAATACCAGTAAAAGCAATATATAGAATGTATCAATATTGTTAGTTACTACCAGTTTTTTCTTTGTTAGAAACCTAGCAGTCTCATTTTAGTAACCAACAATTAATTGATGCATCCTATGGTGTTGCTTTTATCGGAGTTTCAAGGTATAATACTGGCACCAAACTCAAAAATGCATCAAAATTAACTTACCTGTCAAAATTGGCCACGATTTCAGTTGATTTGATATTGATAATTTTTTTCTATTTTAGGTTTATTCCTCTGTATCGATGCCTTTGTAGCAATTTTCATTAAAATTTACGTTTTGAGATATACAGGGTGCAAGAATGATTATAAATTCCCCCCGAAAGAAACACCCTGTGGGTTGCACCAGCTATAATCAAATTATAGCCCCATCTTTACTGAACAATCTGTTTTTTGATTCACATCTTTATCACTGTTTTCAAATGAGATACACAGTTAAAGAGTAAAAACTCCAGTTTAATGTAAAAATTTAAGATCTTAAACTAGGTAGGTCATAGAAAAATAAATAACAGATGCGTCAAAGTCACAAACTGTCATTTTCATTTAATTTGCTCAAGGGTTGTCTGCACAAAATGTTTGGATAGCAAATTATTGTAACAATTGTAACAGCGATCCATGATCGTTTTATTCTAATGCGTGCTTTGAGAGAACGCTTCGTAACAAAAATCTCCAGGTACAACTTAATGTTACACATAATTTCCAAATAAGTGTGTGCACCATAAGGAGACGTCTTGAGGAACAAAATTTGACCTTAGGAATTCCAGCAACAGGACCGAGGTTAAACGCAAATCACGGTAAAGCAAGACAGCAATTCGCCAAACATGTGCACTGGAATCTTGAGGACTGGGAGTGTCTTGTTCACAGACGAGTCCAGGTTTTGTCTATATAGCTCCGATCGGCACGTAAGGGCTCTCCGACGGCCAAATAAATGTTTTGCACAGTGCAACATTCGTGAAACCATGCTGGACGTTCTGTAATGGTTTGGGGATGTCTCTGTATGTGGAGATTCCATGAAAAGTGTACGATATATGGATGACATTTTATCCGAACATGTTACATTGGCAATAATTTCTTGTTGATGCACGACAACGCAAGACCTCACGCCGCTCATGTAGTGCAAAATTACTTACATGAAATTGAAATAGTCTCAATACCCACATGAAGTGGGTATTGTGACTATAGTCTGGCCTGCAAATAGTCCAGATCTTGACCCTAGAGCATTTGTAGGATAATATGGGTAGACAACTTAGAAATCATCAACCTTTACCTGCCTCCCTTGATGACGTAGAAAACATGCTTCGAGAAATATAGAATGACATTGATCAAGACGAGATTAACGTCTGGTTTTGAGTATGAGCCGTCGATGTGAAGCCGTAATTAGAAGTAGAGGTGGAAATACGCGTTATTGATTTCCTCAGTTGTTTTTTTATTGATTTCGTTCTATCCATCATCTCGTTGATAATTTTCATGGTTATTGCCGTAATGTTTAAGATCTTAAATCTTTGCATTAAATGAATTCTTTAATCTTTAACTGTGTATCTCATTTGAAAACAGAGATAATGTCTTGAATCAAAAAACAAATTGTTCAGGAAGGAATGGGCTACAGTTTGATTGTAGTAGTCACTCGCTGTTGTAGCTAGTGCAACCCATTGGGTGTTTCAAATTTCGGCGGGAAAACTTATAATCACTCTTGCACTTGTATATACTTAAAACGTTAATTTGAATGAAAATTACTACAAAGACTTCGATACCGAGGAATAAAACCAAAATTAAAAAAAAAAAAATCAAAATTATTTTGGCAGTTCGCGAGAAAATCAACTTTGAAATTGTGGCCAATTCTTACTGGTGCGTTAATTCTGATGTGAAGTGTAGAAACAATAAAAGTTTCATTTCATTTACAAAAACCAAAAGTTTGAGGTTATGGGCGAATTTTGGCGCGTGACTATTCTATAAAAACAATATCGATATTACCATTTACTTTGATTTTAGGCCATTTTACTAATATTAAATTAATCTAAAACTCTCTGTAGAAGTTGAGATACCTTTTTAAAATGGGTGGCAACGGTAATTCCTGTATTTTGGTTCTCATGTACTCTTTGTAAGGACTCTCGTACATCCTCATTTCGTTATCGTTTCTAACTTCCTCTTCTTCACTGCTGCTCTCACTGCTACTTGGTATGTACCTGGTAGCAGTGGACTCGATTCTCCTCCATTTCAAACCATTACGGGCATCATTTTCTGTCTTCGAACCACGTTTATTTCTTTTCTCGGTTTGTTCTTCGTCATTATCACTACTTGATATGACATCTGAAAATAAAAAAATTGTCGCTGATGAAAATGAAACTATATTAGGAATCATCCAATAGGAAGGTACATAACATAAACATAAATTGCTACTGTGATTAACAAAAATAAAAATGTAAATAGATTAAAAATATCACTAGCGGATGCTCAGTCGAAGGTCATAAATTGGTTCCATGCCAATCAATTATGTCTCAACCACTCTTAAAGAATAGGACTCTCTCCTACAAATTTATTCGACATATGTAATATTGAGAGTGACTTGGACCCTATATTTTTTAACTGCAATAAACATAGTGATGCGGCTAACGGATTGTATAATAATCTATTAAAATTCAACATCGAAACCCCCTTCAACATCTTATATTTTTTATGTCTCAATAAAATCGATGTTCTACACTGTCTTATATTATTCCTACACAAAACCGGCGTAAAAATGTAGGTTAGAGTTACTATTTCTTTGTTTAAACTTTTAATAAGAAAGTTTACAAGAGTGTGAAACTCCATCCTGGGATACAAATTGTTATTTCTCTATTTTACAACTAAATTTCGTATTTAAGCTTTTCTTCATAATTGAAAAAACTTAAACAAATAAAATTTTCAATAATGCAAAGAAACGTCGATTTCATATTTTCTAATTTTTAGAGCACCCTGTATAATTTATCTTAAGTCTGACAACTGTTTGACTTCTTAAGACAAGTAAAACTTTTTATAAATAATGACTTTTTCTCGGCAAATCAAAAATAAGAAAGTTTACAAAAGTGCTGTACCGCATTCAGGGACACAAATTGTTATTTCCTTATTTTGCAACTAAACTCCACTCCGTATTTAAACTTTTCTTCATAATTGAAGAAACTTTGTTAAATAAAATTTTCAATAATAATTTAAAGGTAGTTTGCTTAAAGTCGATTTCATATTTTCTAATTTTTAGAATGCCCTGTTTATGACTTCGTAAGACAAGCAAAACTTTTTATAAAGAATGACTTTTTCTCGGCAAATCAAAAATAAGAAAATTTACGGAGTGCGGTATCCCACCACAGACACTGTTGTAACGGTCCATTTTTAAGCCATTAAGCCATTCTATTAAAATTTGCTAAATTACATTATTTTATATTTTTATCAAAAAAGTAACTAACACCGTCACTGTCTTCAAGGTATTTTGTTTACCAGTCTTTAGACATGCCAGAATAATGCGCGAGAAACGTACTTTGCAGATGGCAAGGTTACACATCTTCTCCAATAGGAGAGCACAAACATGACATAATGAATTGTGAGGGGATTGTAATCCTACGCGCACTTTAGTACCTATAAAATGACGAAGTAATACGCTCTGGGTTCACTTTTCGGCCAGTCGGCCTTAGAAGTCATCAACTTATGTGCTACCTAATGAATTATTATAGTGAATTTTACCAATTAGTTGGAGAAGTTTAGCACAAGAATTGGTTTAGTAAAGTAGTGAAGAATAATTACCTTTAGAACTTGTTCATGTAATTATAGCTGCTATAAGTACAGTTTAATAAGAAAGGACAATATTGTGATAGTGTTTAATATACCTAAAATGGTATTGTTTTGTATTTTGGTATGGTTATAACTGATACCAATCTATAATTTGTTTATGTGACCACCAAATAGTGCATTCGCCAGGTTCCAGAAGTTATTGACGTCATTGCTCCAGCAGTTATTGTAAGTACAAATACACTTATATTTTTCCAGTGTCTCAGCATTTTCATCGTACGTTTTGTGCAATTTCGTTAAATTCCAATTCTTTGCGGAATGTGTAACTTTCGTGTCCATCCCGTTTGAATAGACAAATTGTTTTCGCGAGTGCTTTTATCTTTGTTGTTAAACACAATATGTTTATTATTTGTAAACTTTTGTTAATGTTATCTTCAAGTAATATGCAATGATGCATATCATTTCATTTTTTGTAAATACCTCTACTTACATTTAGAGATTTGTTTACTGATTTAAGTATCAAAACATGTTGTTTATTAATACTATTTTGAGTATGTTTTTGTAGAGTAATATTACCTTGGCCAACTAATCAACTAATTATCTTTTGTTGTTAGAGTATACCTTGTAGTTTTGATGTATTGTTGCCTTTTGCCAAGCATTATTGTTTTACATTTTTAGAATACCATTACCTTTTTTACGCATGTCCGTCTCTCTGAATACCATTCATTTTGTATAAATTGTTTGTAGAATATTATTATCGTCAGCACATTTTTATTTACCCGCACACTGTATATCTCTTTGCTCTACCGATTTTACGTAATATATTTGTTATATTTTTATTTCAAAACTATGCCAATTGTCAGGGGCGGCTTAAGGGCCGGGCAATCCGGGCGACTGCCCGGGGCGCCAAACTGAACGAAAAAACAAACAATTTTTTGTTTAATTTTCTTTGTACCCTTTTTATCAGGTTTCTTTGAAAAATATTATCAATTAATATCAGTATCTGTCAGTTAAAATGGTAATAATGCAGAAAGTGTAAAACAAACATTTTTATTTAGCTATGAGAACTCACTACTCATACCTCAAGTTTCCCGCCCTATTATTGACTGATATGAAGTCGATCATTAAAGACTTTGCATAAACAAAGGTTGGCAACATGCTCTTTCATTCAGAAAAAAATCAGAATACTCAGAAAATTGTTATATCAACATTAGTTGTTTGTATGTCATATCTCAAGTAATTTACTGTTTATAAATAAATAAAATAAATAAATGACAATTTGTTTTGTATGAAATATTAAAACAATAAAGAGGAACCTTCTTCTAAGTAAACTTGTGTAGGTGGTCCTCTCATTATAATAGCGTTCAGATGGTGTAGACAAAAAATTATATATTGCAAATTATTACACAGGTCTACAAAAAAAGACCTTTTTCGACCTCCTTTTTAGGGGATAAAAGGGACGGTAAAGAAAAACTGACATGAAAGAAAAATTTTTTTTTTCAAAATTGGCTTCGGTGCGTCAAAATACTTCAGAAAAGTTGGATCAGAACCTTAGGACAAACAAGACCTTTTTTTGGCCTTTTTTTACGGGATAAAAGGGGGTGATACAGGGAAACTGACACGATAGAATTTTTTTTTGTCCAAAATTGGTTTCAGTGCATCAAAATACTTCAGAAAAATGAGAACCTTAGGACAAGACTTTTTTGTAGACCTGTATTAATATCAGAGGCGCACTGAGAGGGGGGGGGGCTTTGGGGGCTTAAGCCCCCCCTGGAGGCCAGCATCACATATTTTAAAGTAAAAATGAAATATAAATAAACAAAAAACAAAATATAAAAGCAAAATACATTGTACAAAATACTATGCTTTGCATAACCATGGCGAATTGATTTTGTGTTGTAGTTTTATACTCCCTGTTAATCTTTTGTTCAATAAATATATTAAATGTATTAATTATATTATTATTATTTGTAGTAGCCCCCCCTTCAGCAATTTTCTGGGTGCGTCTCTGATTAATATTAATAAAATGTTGTAAATTCACATTGATATGTAAACATAAATTGAGAATGGTTTATCAAAATGCAATAAGAATATCTATTTTTATTTCTAATGGTCTGAAAATAATACCGACAGCCATCCCCTAAAACTACCCCTTAAGTAGAAGAGGGGGACTGTTACTATGTGGTTATATCTGATTTAAAATATGAATTTTATATTTTAAGGCGGTCGAAAGATATTGCAGAAGAACTGACATTTATTGTTCCTCTTTAAAGAGGTATAATTTCCTTACTATTCATTGAGGGTATCTTTATTTATACCTATAGCCACATAAATATCGGGAGACAATTTTGTGTTAACTTAAAAAGTAGTGATCGGGGCCGAAGGAATATCCTTGGACTTTAGTACGTAGTATGTCTGTGAAATTTCCGTGATTATCTCGGCGGGGCGCCAAAAAGTACTCCCGCCCGGGTGAAAAATTTACCTTGAGCCGTCCCTGCCAATTGGGTTGTTGACGAATTTTCAAAAATGGTGAAATATGGTAGTGGAGGACTTAATTTAGTTATATATTTAATTTGGAAGAAAAATTCTTAGCGCAACATATTTTAAAAAATTGTTAAACTTCGACTATTTGAATGTGCCGCGAAAACGGTAGTGACATCATAATGGCAGTTAGATGTGAACTTATAAGCAGAACAGATGAAGACGAATAAGTTGACATTGCTGACAAGAAAGAAAATAAACTCATATGTCTAAAGTAAATTTGGCGTTTAGCTAGCAGCGATTGATGTTTGCAGTTATTGTTAATATTTTTTTACAAAACGACTAAGGCAGTATATCTGTAAAAGCTAATTCTGACATTCTACTTGCGGTAGATATATTTATGGCCAGCGAATTTTTAAAAAGAGACGATCGTTTTGACATTGCAATGGTTGGAAGTGCAAAAGCTGCAAGGTACTTACGTTACAGCTGCTATAGACAGTACAAACTATTGTAATTTCTGCAAGAACTTCCTTTATCTTATCTTATTAATATTACATAATATGTCTAATATGTATTTTATTATTTAATTTAGATGAATTTGTTAACTATACTTTTATTAAATATTTCCTTTTCATTGTTTTATTTCCTATTAACTATATACATGCGTGTCTAACTGAAAACAACAAAATAAGTTTATCTACTAAAGAAATTATTTATTATCCATTGATACTCACTTCTAAGAAGAGTCAGAATGAGACTTACGAAGATATCAAGAAAGGTCTGTATTATAACAAAAAATAATAATTTATGCTAGTATCTATCTAAGCAATAAACAATGATATGTATTTATAACACACATAATTCAAAGGGCATTTATAACTACAATCCAACGCATTCGTAGCCATTTCCGACTGATTGTCACCGACTTTAGACGACTTTCACAGTTTGTTTCACATAGTTTTTCAACGGCGAGTTTTTAAATTTCCTTTCTTAATTTATTGATCATCCTAGTATTATGGGGCGTCTAGGGAGCTTCATAAATAATCAATAGCTAACAAAAACAACTGCACTTTATTCCAACATAAACTAGATAAAATACATAAAAGCAGATTAAAGCCATTTCCCTCCTTTTAGGAAGTCAAAGCATGAATAACATTCTAATCTAGAGCCGTTAAGAATACAGTAATACACCCTGTTTTATCCACCAGTTTGGCGGGTAATTTAAATTTGTAACAGCTAGAACGCCACACAAGTCTTGTAATGCGGCCGTTTTTCCTACAACATAAATCCATATTAAAAATCAAATTCCTAAATTAAGATACAACTTACCACAAATAAAACGCTTAGAATACATTGTAATTTGTTACTTTACTTGACATTGAAATGGTCTCCACAATAAGAAGACTTGATCCTTCTCTGGTGGCTTTGAATCATTCATTATTACGTTCAGCGTTTATTATTGGAACACAACAGTTTTTCTGGTGAATTGGTGGTATTATTTACACAGTACGGCAGAAAACACTATCTGTACTTATATTTATCCATAACTAGATGCTGTTAAACTATACCGAATTGTAACCTATGAATGTCAGTTGAATTTGACATTAAATATAATGTCAGATTAAACTGCCGTGATTGTCTTTTTTCTCCGTCGCTATCAGCGAGTTTCTAAATTAGTACCCGTTTTTCGTCGTTTTATAACTAACTTCTCTACAGACTGCCGTTATTATGCCATCTCCGTTTTAAATGCATGTATTTTTGTAATTAATATTATAATATTATAAGACTTTCTTTTCAACTTCTACATGTTTCTAATGATTTTTTATGAATAATTGTTATTGTTTAACATAGATTCTCCTCAAATTTTAACTTAGTGCAACAACCCAATTGTCAGTTTTAACTGGGGAGCTAGCCAGGTAAATACAAATGTAAAGTTTTGATAAAGTAAGTAATGAATTTTCTAATATAAACGGTATTTAACCTGTTTTATTGTATATTATAAAAAAAAAATTGTTTTAATACAATCTTACCTAATTTCATATCAGTGTGATCTTCCGAGGAGTTGCTATTATTTTCTACAATCTCATCACCCAACCCACTATCAAACTTCTCACGTTTCTTATTCCTCTTACCATTCGAACAATCACTGGAACTAGGTCTCTGTTCTACTTCTACTGGATGCTCTTCTTCTTCATTAGTCTCATTGTCTCCATTTGTGCCTTCATCTCCTCTTTCCCTCAAAACATTTAGCACATCGACTATGTACTCATTTATTGAATCCAAAGAACACTCCTCTTGCTTTTGGCCATTTTTAGTGTCGTTTTTGTTATTTGCAGAATGCGATTCCTGAAAAATGTGTCAATATTTGTTGCAAAGCAGAAAAATGATGGAGAGTGCCTGCTAAATGCTGCATCTTAGTTAGCATTATCATGGGAAAGTGAAGTATATTCTTATTAGTTTTGCTAAATAGTACAAAAAAATACACAATAAAAAAGTATAGATAGAAAGTGTAATAATGTATTAATAGTTGGGAAGCCAACTGACTGCTGTTGCGCTCTTATTTTTTAACACAAACGCCATGCAACCGCCGTACTGTTTAAAATACAAAACTATTGTAGAATCTGTCTCGTTAAACCACATTAAATAAAAACTGAAATTGAATAATGAACCGGCTTATACAAATGCATTAAGTGCTAACTAACAATTGAATGAATTTAGATAGTCGGCAGCTGTACTACGCCATCTAGCCAACTAACATTGCTGAATAACCCATAATAGCTACCCACACACCAGCGTTCTTTCCTCTTAAGAAATTAAAATGACAAACAAATCATGTTCTATCCCACTAATAGACTGGCGGTTAGGGTGGAGTGAAAAAGTGAGAGTTGGAAATTTTAAATCTAATAGCGCGCAAAAGTTGCCTGTGTTATTTGTTAGTATTTCCATTTTTTTCCTTTTTAATTTCTAAAGTTTTTTTCTGCCTCCCCAGCGGTCTTCATTTTTTTTAAATGTCCGATTTTTAGTTACACATAATATATTTTTTTTGATAAACAAAAGTTACAGTAACTTGATCTAATACCGCCCAAAAGTAACCTGGTACATTACTTATTAACTGGGTAAAATATCTTTGAATCCTGATAACTTCTTTGGCCTCCCCAACGTCTTTAAATTTATCAAAAAAATGTGTATTTCACATAATTAAAAGGTTAATATATATTACACTAAATTCAAATTATCTAGCTAGGTGACCAACTGACCAAGCGCGTTTGCACACGCGTTAATTTATTTAGACTTGTCTGTGCGAGTCTGCGACGTGCTTCCACCGCTTTGCTTCAGTCTACGCCAGATATTAGTGCCGTCCAGTGGTTTCGTGTTGTTAACGCGTGCTGTGTTTGTATTTTTAATTATTTACGTGTTTAAGAATGGCGAAAGCAGTTAATATCCTATCACCAGGACCATCAGGAGTGAAAACAAGATGTGCCGTGAGCTGCCCCGTGTTCGGACAACCGTCGGAACTACCTGAAAATATGTTGCCAACTTATGAACAAGTCATGAAATTTTGTGCGTGGATTAGGTTTAATAAGAAAGTTACCAAAAAAGAGCCCACATTTTCTGAAATATCCGAGGAAGTGGCAGTTAAGTTAGAACAAATTTGGCATAAAGCATCTATTCCTATAGTTTCCCATACCAGAGTTTTACAGCTTTTGGAAGCATACCATGCCAAATACATGAAACTTATGAAGCCATTTAAGAGCAGACAAAACAGTGAAACTTACAAGTCCAAGATTCAGTGTTTCAAAGAGGAAAGTAAAATCACTCTTTTTGATATCGCAGGGTGCAAATGTGATTTATCTTCTACTTGCATTTGTGAAAAATCCCGCAAAGTGCCTCTTGACGAACAAAAGTTCCTATTAGATCAAAGAGGACCGAGAAAAATGGCAGTAAGCAGCGTCGATGTGAAAAAAACAAAACAACTCAAGCAGAAAGAACAAAGACAAGAGAAAGAAGTATCTCGAAATGTTAACTACCTAATGCATTCCGCAAAAGAAACCGTCGATTCAAAAGCTTTATTTGACTGTGACTCGTCTTCCACTTCAGAGTCAGATAATTGTTCTGACAGCGAAATTAAATTCCTGGAAGCAGTTCCTGGACCTTCAACTTCCACCGACGTCGAAAAAAACCAGCAAATGCGAATTCAACTCACGGCTTTTGCAAAAACATGCGACAGACACGGCATATCGGATAGATCTGCAGCTGCTCTTGCATCCGCCGTTTTACATGACATTGGAATAGTAACACTCTACTCTCCAGCTGCAAGAACTTTCTGAAATAAGCTTACATGGTCTGTATTTCGACGGGCGTAGAGATAAAACCCTAGTCCAAGTAAAAAAGGGAAACAAATTTCATCGACAAACGGTTGTGGAAGAACACATAAATTTGGTACAAGAGCCAGAATGTAAGTACATCGGACATGTTTCACCGTCCTCTGGTACATCCCAAAGTATCAAAACAAGTATCGTACGGTTGTTAGAAGAAAATGCGATTGCGACTAAAGATCTGGAAGCTGTTGGCTGTGATGGAACCGTTGTGAATACTGGCATTAAAGGCGGTATAATAAGACTACTGGAAGAACACTTTCGAAAACCTCTTCACTGGTTTGTGTGTATGCTACACACAAATGAACTTCCTCTTCGGCATCTCTTTATCCATTTAGATGGCGACACTTCCGGGCCTCGTGGATTTGCAGGCCCTATTGGCAAGCAGTTGGAGAATTGTGAGAAGCTGCCGATAGTTGAGTTCAAACCTATTAAGGGCAATTTGCCCTCAATGCCCGAAGATATTATAAAGGAACTTAGTACGGATCAGAAATATCTGTTTGAAATGTGTCAAGCTATTGCTAGTGGCCAGTGTAATACCAGTCTTTCAAATCGGAATCCAGGAAAACTAGCGCACTCGAGGTGGGTCACAACGGCCAATCGCCTTCTTCGACTGTATATTTGCAGCAAAAATCCATCGCCAAGTTTGAACACGCTGACAGAATATATTATGAAAGTATACGCTCCCATGTGGTTTAATATAAAATCGTACCCCACATGTAAAAGTGGTGCAAAACACCTATTGCTTACCATACAGTTGTCCCGCTACCTGGACAAGGAATTGAGAGATATTGTTGACGCTGTAATTCAACGAAATGGATTCTTCGGTCACCACGAAAATATTCTTCTCAGTATGATATCGGACGACAGGATCCATATCCGAAAACTTGGGCTTCGCCGTATTCTAAAGGCAAGAAATTTATCCGCACTTGCATCCTCCAAGAACGTTAGGGTGTTCAAAATATCTCCTCTGAATTTTGAAGCAAGCGAGTACTTTCAACTTATCAACTGGCAAGAATGTGAGCTAACAGAACCACCTATTACATCCCGTATTTCCAATGAAGATCTACAAGAATTTATTAACAATCCTGACGTACTTACAATAAATTTTGGAAAGTATCCTTGTCACACACAGTGTGTTGAACGATGTGTAAAGCTTGTCACAGAAGCTTCTGCAGCAGTTTGCGGTGTCGACGCAAGGGATGGTTTCATAAGAGCGCGAGTTGATTCCAGGAAAAGCATGCCTTGCTTTAACACGAAATCAGAATACGTCCTGAGGAAGTAAAATATTTAAGGAAATACTCTATGTAGTACTCTAAAGTATAGATTTATTATAGTTTTCTGTGATACTTGTACTAGTATTTTTCATTTTTGATACATATAATATACCGTCTTCAAACCATTTTTTAAATAAGTTTCGATGAAACCAAATGAAGAGAAACTTATTTAGGACAAACTGAGTATGGTATGTATTGTCTAAAGTAGATATATAGTTATATTTTAGTGCTACAGAAGTATACTATGAAATTTGATTCTTGGTAATACCGTGAAAAAAAACGTAATATTTGGGAATATTCAATGTTGTTGGGGAGGCAGATAGTGTTGACATAATTTAATCACCTTTTTCCACAATACTAAGTAGTACATAGGATAGCTTTCCTTCAATATTAGATTTATATTTCTCCAACAGAAATATTTTTTACGGTTTGTATAATATTATCAAAAATTTTAAATATTGCAAAAATTCAAGGTCGTTGGGGAGGCAGAAGATGTTCACCGATTTCAACCAATTTTCACCACAATACTAGGTGGTACAAAAGACAACTTTTTTGCGGTATTACATTTTAAAATTGAAAAAAAAAATTAAATTGATTGTTTTCGCTCCACCCTACTGGCGGTACATGACCAGTTAGGTGCAACATTTTTAAAATGCATGCCAATCATATATATGAATGAAATTACCATGAATATGCCAGAAACGCAAATTTTAGGCAGTCGTCGCGTGCAGAAGGGTGTGCAAATCGATTTTTTTTGTTTTTTTTTATATGGATGCCAATAGTGCCAAACGAAAAGCCGTGAAAAAGAATCCAGCGGAAATTCATTTGCATGCAGTTTCCGTGTGCAAAACAACTGTTAATGTGCACATGAAATCGTAAAATTTTGGTGTTCTTGATTTTGGATGATTTTGATTTAGGATTTTTTTTTAAGACATTTCGTTTGGCACTATTGGCATCCATTTTAAAATTAAAAAAAAAACACTAAAAAAAAACAAAAAAAATTGATTTGCACACCCTTCTGCACGCGACAACTGCCTAAAATTTGCGTTTCTGGCATATTCATGGTAATTTCATTCATATATATGATTGGCATGCATTTTAAAAACGTTGCACCTGACTGGTCATGTACCGCCAGTCTATAACACAAATTCGATCTTGCTGTCATTCTGGTCAGTTTTTACTGCTGGACAGTCCTGTTTTTCAAAATAAGTTATAATTAAAAACAAACTTTTTAAAAACAAGCTTTTAAAAAATAACTGGTCCGCCACCTTCGGGAGTCCGCCATATTGGATTTAGAATGAAGTCACTTAGCTAACCATTGTCATCCAAACTAAACGTGTATGCAAAATTTCAGCTCAATCGGTTGAGGATAACTATTTTAAAATTCAGTTGCAAGATTTGACCCATACTAACAAGGCAAGTTAAATAAAAGCTTGTAAGAATTATAATCCTTTCAGAGACCACTAACACAAAATACCTTTCCCTGCAGTTTTCTCATATTAAACGAAACGTGCTGGAATTCGTATCAGATAGTATCCAAAATTTGACCCTTTGCCCAGAATTATCCCATCAGACAAGGCCTTTTACTTTGGAACAAAGATTTGTCTTTTTTTTTAATTTTTGTGTACGTCTAGTACTAGAGTGGTGTGCTATTATATATAACAATTATAAGACTAACGTAAACAGACTTGGATCAATAGTATACGAAAAGAACGAATAGTTTCTTTGAAAGTTATCTGCTAAATACCCAAAATACTGTTTTTTAATAAGACGATGAAGTCTAAAAAAATAATTGTATTAACCTTGCTTATAAGTTTTATATAGGAAAAAAAGAAATGCTGCATACAATCAAAACCGAAGCTACTTCAACGGAAATTGTACAGCAACATTAATATTTTACGAGAATTAAGGACAAGCGAGCCCACTAATTTCCAAAATCGTCTGAGAGTGGACCCCAACATTTGATGAACTGATACAATTATAATAATAATAATAATAATTCTTTATTCTCAATTAATTGTATAAAGGAAAAAATAATACAAGTAATTGTAGAGAGCGTCAGGTTAAGAACAAACAATACATGCACAAAGTTATATAATATACATACAAATATTACATACACAACGATTATTGTATATAACGTCATTGGACAACATATATGTGTCTAATACACATAAAACAAAACAACACAATTAGTTACTGCATACTTAGAATACACAGACACACACACACACACACACACACACACGTTCAGGGCTGGCACCACGAGCTTAATATACTTTTTTTTTGAGTAAAATTTATGAGGACGAAAAAAATTTCTCATCAATTTTGAGATGAGGATGAAAAATTTTTTTCTCCGACTTGACCTTTTAAATGTTCGCCCGAGGGCGCTTGAGGAATTAAGGCCGGCCCTGCACACGTTTACTACAAACTAACTAGAAAGAGCGCCTGTAAACCTGTAGGGAAAGACCTGGAACAACTAACCAAGAGCTTATCTTGTAGGTCGGGAACCATATCCTCGAAAGAATAAATAAATGATGAAGTCATGTCATAGATCCCTAACGCATATCCTTTCCTTCGGGATTCCACTTTCCAGCGAGAATGAACGCTGGTGTGTGGGTAGTTAATATAATACATACTGGGTGATTCAGTTTGGTATTCATGCCTCTGTATCTTTTTTATTTCAACAAAAAACTACAACAAACTGTATTTATTTGTAAATCACTTGTCAAGCTGTATAAAATATTTTAACTACGATTTTGTAATTTTTGACTTACCATATTTATATAGTGAAATAGAAATAAGCCTAAAAGTATGCGAACCTTGAAAAAATTAGTACAAGCAAGAAATTTGGTGGAGATGTTGCAGTTATCATCTTATTGAATATACTAAAATTCCCCTAAAATCTAAGCTGTGCTATGGCCGCCATATTGAAAAATGGCAGCCCATTTTCATATTTTTGTATATAACTCCTTTACCGTTGCAGATAGGAAAAAGTTTCATATAAAAAATGTAGGCAATAATAAAACAAACAATATTTGATATTAACATTTTTTCTCTAAATCGAACGGTTTTTGAATTATGAACTGTCCTCTAAATACTCTGCATTGTATGGATACTTTTCTCTTTTGTTTCAGATTAAAAAGAATGGTAATATACCTAAAAAAATGTTTTGTTTTACTTACAACCTATAAACACACATTTCATAGTGTATTTTGTACAAAATTGGGATTTTTGAAAATTCACTAACATTCTGCACCTCATAATTCAAAAACCGTTCGATTTAGAGAAAAAAAATGTTAATATCAAAAATTGTTTGTTTTATTATTCCCTACATTTTTTATTTGAAACTTTTTTTTCCTATCTGCAACGGTAAAGCATTTATATACAAAAATATGAAAATGAACCGCCATTTTTCAATATGGCGGGGGAAGCACAGCTTCGATTTTAGGAGGATTTTAGGAGGATTTTAGTATATTCATTAGGATGGCAAGTGGAACATCTCCACCAAATTCCTTGCTTGTACTAATTTTTTTTGGTCAAAATTTTTTTTTAGAGGACAGCTCATAATTCAAAAACCGTTCGATTTAGAGAAAAAAATGTTAATACCAAAAATTTTTGTTTTATTATTGCCTACATTTTGTATTTGAAACTTTTTTTTCTATCTGCAACAGTAAAGGATTTATATACAAAAATCTGAAAATGAGCCGCCATATTTCAATATGGCGGGCGAAGCACACCTTCGAATTTAGGGGAATTTTAGTATATTCATTAGGATGGCAAGTGGAAAATCTCCACCAAATTCCTTGCTTGTACTAATTTTTTCGAGGTCAAAATTTATTTTTTTTGCACTAATATACAAATTGTATCTTAAATGGTCAATAAACATTCTATTCTATTCTATTCTATTCTATACTTTTTCGCCAATGAGCAAAATGCATAAAATTTTTTGACATCACCGAATAATAGATCACTAAAAAGCGTTATTTTCTATGTATTTTTTATTTTTTTTTTATCGGAATTAAAGGATAAAAAAATAATTTAGTTTCGCTGAGAATTTAGACACGTTCAAACGAAGCAAGTTTCCCGCCATTTGCGTGTGACGTCATCCGGCATTTAGCACTGACAATGTTTATTAGTATTATTTTCAACAGATATTTAATCTATGTACTTAGTGGTGGCAAACTATTTAATATAAAAAAGTTATATAATCTGAGACGAAAAACAATAGTTAATGTTGATAAAAATATTAAAATAATGCATTATGTTTACATATTCTGAGGTTAGGTATCTAAATCTAACTGCAGTAAAAGGATAAAAGTGAGCGTAAACAAATTTATTGTTACGAACAATGAATGATGCATCCTTGTCGCTTTTCCACCTCCAATTTCTGCACTGATATAATCGGTATTATTACCAAAAAATTGCTCATCATAAACACGTCGATTTTCGGCAAATTGTCACTTTGAGCTTGCACAAAGTCGTTGTTCGTCATTTTTACCACTTAGATAAATTAATACACTAATAATTTTTACAAAAATAAACAAATCGATATTTAAAGGCCAGCAGACTAAAATTTAACATTTAATTAACACACAATTTAATATTTCAGCACTAGCAGATGTAAACTGTCAAAGCTATCAAACTTGTCACTTGTCTCCATACTTTTCTAAATTTACCGCTGGGTGGATAAAATACGAAGCTGATTGGCTGTGTTTTTCAAATTAGCCAATCATATAATGTTATTTCTTACTGATGCGCTCCACCGGTGAATTTAGAAATCTGCGGTTTATGGATGAAACTAAAACGTTATGCCAGATGACATCAGTACCGTTTATAGTCACGTGGTTTTGTTCCGATAAAATTTGAATTTTAAAATGATTTTTTTTTACAAAATAACTTTTTTTATAGTTTCCTTTTATTATATACTCGGCTTATATAATATGTATAATGAAAAAATAATAAATTAATGCATTTTTAAAATTCATGCATCTTGCTCATTGTAGAAATTTTCAATCTGCATCAACTGTGTAAAAAAAGAATACACTTCCATAGCTGTACGAACCCCCCGTTCCTTTAGGACAATATTTTTCATAAAGATTAAAGCCTAAGGAACAATTCTAGACATGTCCTAAATTCAAAATGGCGGCCATATGTTAAAAAAAAAATAGTGCAAATGTTGTTTTTGTCATTTAACACAAAAACTAAAAAAGATTAGAGAAAACCTTTCTGCACAAAAAACAAAGTGCATAAATTTTCCACAATTTTGTTCCTATGCAATATTTGGATAGGAGTTGCCGTTTTCGAGATAAATGTCTGCAAATTATGCGCTATCCAATCTGGGATCAAATTTTCAGTATGGCGCGGCGCAGCAGAGGACAATGATTGCCAATTTGAAGTTACAAATATTAAATTGGGGTTAAAAGTGTTGATAGTGACATCTTTTGGATTTCTCTGGCTCATTCCAATAAAATTAAATGTAAATTACTCTTTGATACTGGATTTGGCAATAAAAAAAGGCTTATTAACATATCCGCATTAGCAGAAGAGTAACGGGCCTCAAAAATGTTCGGCATTACTGGGCCTTCATTCATTTACTGGATGCGACTCAGTCCGTGCCTTTAAGGGAAAGGAAAGATAAAACCTCTAAAAATGTTACTTTCTCCCAAATACACCAAATATATCCGAACATTTCAAGATTTGGGGAGAAGCTGGAGTATTGATGATAAATTAGTCGCATCATTAGAGGAGTTTATATGTGCCATATATGTGTGACGTGCTTACACCCTTTTTGTAAACACCCTGTATCGTGGGTTCGGAAATTATAACAATCAGGGTAACACTAAACACTAGTTTATTAACTTACTTAATTACAACAATAACTACTTGGCTAATAACACACTGTGTACTACTTGATCACTTTACTCTCTTCTGTTCTGATCTTACTACTCTTGTTATCTAAACTGAACTTTATCACTGTGTTTACTCTCTGACCATTTCAACTGACAATTAGTACTGTACTAACTTCTCCCTTTTGATTTACTCCATGCCTTATATACCTAAAGATGACAGATCTAGAAGCTTCTCTGATGACGTCACCATACTCTAGACAGTTCCAGAACAGATATGTCATCACTCTAGACCTTCTAGTAAGTTCTTTCCACATTCAGACATCCGAACTACTGAATTCTGTGCCTACTTTTCAGTGCACAGTGCAACTAACATAACCTTAAATCTTAAGGGGTTGCAACATATTACATATGGATAAAATAAATGCGCTAGCATGGACGAGCTTCGCCTAATTGTCATTAGACAGAAATGTGGTGACAAAGATTTGTCTTTATCAATTGACACTAAAGTTGATTTTTTTCGATTCCACCATCAAGAGCTTGTCTTATCGAGCATATTAAAAGGAGTGTTTACCAAACGCGTATTTGGCGATTAGCCGACGAAGGTATTCACAATATTCCGAATTCTTGCAATGATTATGGATGGCAAGAAAATGGAGAACCTCTTTGGTGTTTAGCAGATAAAATACTGCCTCAATCGCTTACTGAAATTCTTCAGATGATTCCAAATCAAATCAAAAGTGAGGATGACAACAATATCATAAATGAAACAGTAGAGGAAAAAGACTTGGAAGAAATATTCGATGTATCGGAAGACAGCGATAGTGAATCTGAAAGCGAATCAGGTGTTACTTTTTATATTGAATTTTATATTTTATTTTAAGAGCTGAATCATTTATCTGGAAAATTCAAATATTGTATAGGAACAAAATTCTAGAACATTTTATGCACTTTGTTTTTAGGACATGTCTAGAACTGTTCCTTAGGCTTTAATCTTTATGAAAAATATTGTTCTAAAGGATCGGGGGCAGGGTGCACGTACAGTTAGGGTGGGCTCCCGTAGTAATATTCTCGAAATTTTTCTTATGGAAGTGGAACTTTTTTACACAGTCGAAACCAAAAAAAAAACCTCTACAACAATCGGCAAGAAAAGTATAGCATATCGTTTGAAAAAAAAAAAAAGTTGACTATCATTACTTTGGCATATGTGATCACAGAGATGATTTAAGGACATCAACGAGCGGTTTACAAATATATATGGTTTATTGTAATTTTTTGTTGAAATAAAAAAGGTACAGGGGTGCGAATGCCTAAGCGAATCATCCGGTATAATACAGTTTATTGAACCAAGTGTTACAAAATTGATTATGATATATAAAATTCCTTAATTATTAACAACGGTAAAAGGAAAATAAACCATTAGCAAGGTGTACGGTAGCATTTGCTTTAATTATACGCCTGGTTACATCCTCAAGTCGCCTTGATATCATTAATCAATTCACTTATATTTTCTCACCTTATTGGTATTACTTTCATTTGGCTCGCCATTTATTTGACTCGTACTAGGATTGTGCTCAATTACAGCATGAGTTTCAACCTGTGTTTCAATTTTGTTTGCCTTCTTTTCACTTTCTTCAGTGTCCGTATCCATTCTGTTGTCATCACTCGACAGTTGTATAGTCTCGATGTGTTCATTTCTGTCAGGCCCTAAAATATACATTCTATAAAAAACAAACAATCTGATTTTTTTTTTAATTTTACTTCAGCTTTCAAGATAATTTTTTAATATGATTCAGTGTCAAGGTCAAATGGGTGGGGCTGACCTGGACGGCTATTCTGTATTGACAAGAAAGAAGATTCTCGTGAGAAAGTGGTCGGATTTTTCTTGAAAACCAAAATAAATAGTGTATTCTCTAAATATAGGAGCGCTCAAATCGCGACAAAAATGGGAGAACTTGCTTCTCTTAGTAAATTATGAGGGAACTGGGCTATTTCAGTGTGAGAAAGTATAACCTCACTTTTTGGCGAAATGTCAATTCGTTTGTCTTGGTATTTGCTTAGAATTTTGTAGTTATTTTAAAAGTCAAGTCTTGAGCTACATTATGTGCAGGAATTAAAGGAGGATGGATAATTCCATGTAATTATTGCCATTGAGGTATTTAGAGACCTTCAGATTGCTGAAGATGCCCAAGAAAATCAACTTCTTCGTATGACTAATTTCTTCGGTTTAGCAGATGGGGCCTTTATAAAAAGAATGTAAGTGAACAAAGAAATTGCTCGGGATATTTTACGAGTTGTTACCCATTTATGCAAGCGTAGCTTAGCCCAGCCAACGTGAATGATTTCGTTTTTCACTAATTTTATATTATTGCATGCATATTATGGAAGATATGCACCATTTTGCTAGGATAAATTTATTGCATTTCCCAGCATACCGCACACAATCTTCGACTGTGACGTGGCTCTCCTATTGGTTGAAATATGGGGGCAAATGCTTGCAACACTAGAAAGACATCACTACTTCCACATCCGGATTTTCTATCCAAGTCACACAACGAAAAAATTTTGTATCTGGAAATAATTGTTTATGGAACTTTAATAATATAATATTTGAAATCCTCTACCCCAAAAACCCATAAAACGATATCCCACATCGGTAGTGGGGTGGGGGTGTTGACAGGAGGTGGGAGTAAAGTAAAAAAATATTTTGAGCCAAAATTTTTTTTGAGATCTTAGCTTCTCTTGTCTATACTAAATATCAATTTTATGAACTCTTACCTGCTTGATTTACCTATTTACTCCAAATTTACCCCAATTTACCCCCCAACCCTTCGACGGAACAAGATGAAAATATAACCTAGTTCTAGACCTCGTTAAAGTACATATGTGCACCAAATTTCAAGTCAATATTTCAAACGGTTCCAGAGTAAGCGCACAAAAAAAGTTACAGACCGACAGACAGACAGAAATTTTTTTTCGCTCAAACTTGAAATCTCGACGCTTCATGACATTCTAAGCCTATTTGAACAATAAAAATTTTTAAAAATTTTTTTTGTCGGTACTATACTTCCACTGGATGTGGAAGTAATAGTGTTTTTGCATCCTCTCTGGGAAGAGAACGTAATATGAGCTCTCTCCTCTCACAACAAATGCTCACTTTCACTGAAACTACAGAATAGCCGTCTAGACCTGGTAAAAAAAAACAGGTCAATGTTTTTTAAGTTGTAATGTTATTGTTGATGTTAGCCCTGGCAAGAAGAAAATGGGCCCTGCCTAAAATTGAGTTCTGGCTATGGACCTACTATGATCTTTTACCTGAAAAAATCTGTCCTCCGTCTCGAAAAGTGCCCCAAACAAAATTTATCAATCCATCACCTTCTTCCCTGAACATAGCACGACCGGCATCTCTATTTCTCATCTACACATAAAAAGAAAATTTTTGTTATTAGGTAATGTAATGTTTTGTTATTAGGAAATATAAACAAAGGAGGTGTATCAATAGTCATATAAAAATTGCCTCTTTTCTATGGAAAATTAGAAGTTTTACTTTTCCACTTTTCAATTTTCTTTTTAAAAATAGAGGACTAGTGTGGTATACTGATATAAAAATAAGAAATATCTAGCACTACCGTCACATAGAAAAAAAATCACAAATTAGGGTAATTTCAGGTTTCTGCCCAAAATTACCCATTTCTCAACATTCTTTGCCAAATAGAACAGAGCGAAACGTAGTACCATTTTTTCTCTATTCAATAGCTTTATAATCAGACAAGCTTTACGATATCAGAGAAATGCTGTGGTACTAGGCTTTGCACATATTTAAAAGTATGATTTTTAAAAATGAAAGTGTGCACATTCTATGAGTTGGGTATTCGAATACGCATTAAAAGTCCATCAAAATGTTACTTATAATTCCCAGTATAGTTTGTTACGTTTCTATAACATTTGCTTATTTATCTGGCTACCAGCATACTTCCATGAGTTAATTTCATGATATAATTACCCGCCGGTGATCAGATAAATGGCCGGTGTTCTTTATGAACTATAACCTTGTGATTCAGTGGCAAATAAATTGTCTGGTAATATATATCTCCTAAGACTATTAGGTGACTTCATCTCTAAACCTACACTAAAAACGGTTTATTGCACTCTGTGCCACTCCGTGATGTCATATGTCATCTTGGCATGGGGATATTCGTTTTCATCTCACCGGATCTTTAGATTACAGTGTAAATCTGTAAGAATTGTAAGGTCTCCTTCACGGGGCCGGAGTGGGAATTTTTTTCGGACCGAGTTTGATTTCTTATATTGGCCCACTCAAGGCAAATGGGGAAATTTTTGCGACCCCAAAAAATTTTTTTTCACTCAGAAATGAAAATTGATGAGTGGGAGGAGAAAATCATAAATCGTGCGCCGGCCTCAATGTTGACCAGCCCACCGAGTTTTACTCGGTAACTTGCCGGCCCAATCCGGGCCTACTCCTTCATCAATAAAGGTTTATTAACGAGTAATGTATGTCAATAATATGGACAAATGCCCTTAGTGATATACACAACTATAATTTATGTAAAAATAATATGTTACTTCCAAAATACTGCACTGTCCAAAAACCAAAAAAAATTTGAACTTCATTGTTTTTTATATTTTATAATTTGTTGCCTTCTAAATATAAAATGTTGCCCCCTAGTCAGTTTAAGAATAAACTTAAAAGTTTTCTAATAAGCAAGGCATTTTGCTCCTATGAGAAGTTTTTAAATTACACCTTTAATAATAGTGGGTTAATTTGATGTTGTATATTATTTGCCCATTATACAGTGCGTGTAATTGCCGATTAGGCATGTACATTCTCATAGCGCGGGAGATATGACAACACAGCAGCAGCAAACTCGCCCATTGGCGAAGCATCCCAGCTCTCAGTTATTTCATTTCAGCCAGCTGGCACATGCGATGTTGTAATTCTTACTCCCTATGCCTAGCCTGCCACTACACACACTGTATGTATTTCTGTTATTTTATTATTCATACTGAGGCAAATTATAAACGAAATTAAATTTAGAAAAGAAGTAAAGAAATCGTTACTTAGTAAAGCTTACTATTCAGTCGGTGAATTCTTTCGGGACACATTTGATTAACTTTATTTGATTTTGTTGTTTGTTCGCTTAGACTAAGTCCTTGTCTTATACAAAAATAAACGTTTGTTTTGTGTCATTATGTTTGTATTTTATACTAGGACGTTTTTATTATATATAGATTAAGGTCTGGCTTTGTCAATAAAAATCTTTTGTATTTTTTAGACAATAAAGCATATTTGATTTGATTTGACATATTTGTCTATATTATATGTATTTTAAGTGACCAATGATATAAATATTTATATTATTGTGTTGATCAATATTAAACTTTCCAATAAACGTTTCCGGAGTTTCCGGAACGAAAAATCAGAGATGGGTAAAGCAAACTTTCCGTATGAAAGTTTCCAGAACGAAACTTTGATAAAAATTAAAATTTTCAGTAAAATATTTGAATATTCCGAAAATTCCCAAAGGAAACTTTCCCGAAATTTTGGAAACTTTCAAATACTCAAATATTTCATTGAAAACTTTCAATTTTATCAAAATTTCATTCCAGAAACTTTCAAATGGAAAGATTTTCAGCAACAGATGTCAACACCAATATTGTGGCAGCGTCATCTTGATCACACATTTTTTTCTTTTTCTTTATGTCAAGCACTGAACCAGCTTTTTAATTTTTTTTGACCAATTTATAAACAGCCATTCTCGAAACATATACATTGGGAAAATTCTCACTAAATTGTTGAAGAACATAACGGTATGAACTTCCACCGTCTCCATTTACATCTTTTATATTCTAGCTGTTACACTTTGTATCTACAGTGTCAGAAAATGTTTCATTTGGGTCGGCAATGAGAGCAAGCGAGAGCGAAGCAACTAGGCTATTCTTTTTTATCGTATAACACATCCTACCCGTGCCACCTGCTTTCCCCACCACATGTACGTGGGCAGCTCTGTCTGCGGGAAATGTAAAGAATTATTTGACTCGTTTTGAAAGTATAACGAGTTAAATAATTTTAGTTGTTAAAGCACGTAATAATATTACCTATACTGAACAGAGCGAACTACATCCTTCCTTTGAATAAATGGTACTGAAATTTTTAATAGCAATGATGTACGTGTTTTCTTAATAGAGCGTCATTATTTGCTCCCTCTACTAGAGCACTGGTACACGCCTTTATTGTAGGCGGTCTGTCAAGCCGTTGAAACTATGCCTGCCAACCAAATCCAAAATCTTCTGATACTGTATGTATATCTTTATTATACTTTACATACATAAAGGTGCCAAATCAAATGTGTCATCACCTATGGCTACTGTGTATATGAAATTGGAAATTGTTTCTGTATATATGCAGTATAAATCAAATAAATAAATAAATAAATTAGTACTCTATGAAAAAAAAATTCTATGCTCGACAGTTAACATTTTAAAAATAATTTTTTAAAGCAGATATGTCATGATATGTAGACGTAACTAGATAACAACGCACCTAATAATCAAATAGAACATTACAGGAATTATACAGGATGTTCCTAAAATAGGATTCCAAATTTCTACAGCTTGTAGTATTTGGCAAAATAAAATAAAAGTAAAAAAAAAATTGACAAAACCCAACAAGTATTTTAATAAAAATTCACTTATTTCGAAACATTGCAATGTTCAAATGAAATTTTGAATTTGGACAGACCATATAATTTGAAACAACTTTTTTATTTCACATTTTGTTCCAAAATAAAAAATATAACCAGTTTACTCTTACGGAATTTTAAGTCTTTGTAATTTTTGAGCACCCATATAAAAAAGCATATAAAAAATATCATCATTACTATTTTTTAAGCAAGCATAAACTTTTATAAAGTATAACATTTTCTTGAAAAGTTACAAAATTTAGCGATTACACCTATTTGTAAACCCTGTCTGTGGACATACTGTATATTTACTGTGTAAGTACCTTGTACGTTAAAATCAATAAATGTATCTATCTATCATGCTTTTTTATTATTCTTTGTATGATAAAATAAGTAAACAAATGGGGTATATATATCGTTCGTAAAGTATAGACAGTAAAGGAAAGCGAGTTTGCACATGCATTTTCTTTATCAACATCACTTTCTAAATTCATTCTAACCTCATGGATGAGGAGCAAACAAAGGTCAAAGATTTGTTTTTTCACGGCGTCTTCAACTTGGCAGAGAATTACATGTCCAGCTCTAATACCGCTTCACCTTCCTTAATGGGTCTACATCTGCATCCAGTATAAGTAAAAATATCACACAAATCTAATTCTACCTTCGGCATATTTGAAAACAGTTCACAAAAGTAAGGAAATAACAGATATAACGTTATGACAACTATAATGTTCTCCTCAATCTTTCCATATAGAAATTCACTAATGCCATCTGTTGACAGTAATTTTCCCCTACAGACAAAAGTTAAAACTAGGGGCGCGTTATAAACGTCAGCGTTATAAACGTCAGACGTATAGCAGCACACCACGGAGTGGCGTTCAGAACCAATGTTGGGAAAAATGTAACTATGAAGTGGCAGCGGGAACCTTCAGCAAGTTTAAAGTGATGGTACAGTCCCATTCGGTACTTTGTAATAAATATAACTTTAAAGTTATATATTTTCAGTTCCCGCCACTATCCAGTAGCAATTACTTTCAAGTCACATTTCTTAGTAAAAACGACTTCAAAGTGATTCTTTCTGAAATACGCCATCTTGATGGCCAAAACTTATGACGCCATTTTTACAAGACGTGAACCAAAACTTCACAAATGACTCAAAAATTTAATTTACTCCTATTTCTGCACCAAATATAATAAATTAATGGATAAAAGTTTAACAATAAACTTGCATTCGTTTTAATTTTGACGCTGGGGCCATTGGGAAATTGTCCAAGTTTTGCTTTCTAATATTATACTCTTCTACTATTCTATTAAATTTCTGAGTTACGGAAATGGATAACAAGAATCATGTAGGAATGAAACACAAGTATAACAAAATCAGGTGCAAGACAAAGCAGGCAACATTAATTTGATAAAGTGGGGTGTGGTAAAGTTCCCCGAAAGTTGCAGTTTACACTCCACGACATCACCGTTACATAACCACAATGCCATTGGAATGTAGCCCAACAAGTTCCCAGAACGTTGCGGTTTGCGGTAACCAAAAAATATGCCCCATTTTGGTCGTAAGCACGTAATGGGAACGTTCCTGTTATACACTTGTGACTAGTGACAGGACACTGTAATGTATCTACAATAATCGTCGCTACGTTGTAATAAATATAACTTTAAAGTTATATATTTTCAGTTCCCGTCACTATCCTCAAGTTGCAATTACTTTCAAGTCACATTTCTTAGTAAAGATGACTTCAAAGTGATTCTTTCTGAAATATGCCATCTTGATGGCCAAAACTTATGACGCCATTATTACAAGACGTGAACCACAACTTCACAAACTTAAAAATTTAATTTACCACTATTTCTGCACCAAATATAATAAATTAATGGATAAAATTTAGTTCCAAGTTTCAAATAATAAAAAAATACTTCTGCATCTAGATTGACATATTCTCGCATGATGTTAAATATTTTAAAGACGATATTTTAATTAAAAACTGCAAATTATAAAGGCGCGTGTCAGATTCGGACGTATTATCGTTATGTTTAACAATAAACTTGCATTCGTTTTAATTTTGAGGCTGAGGCCATTGGGAAATTGTACAAGTTTTGCTTTCTAATATTATACTCTTCTACAATTCTATTAAGTTTCTGAGTAGTTAGGGAACTGGATAACAAGAATCATGTAGGAATGAAACACAAGTATAACAAAATCAGTTGCAAGACAAAGCAGGCAACATCAATTTGATAAAGTGGGGTGTGGTAAAGTTCCCCCAGAGTCGTGGTTTACACTTCACGACATCACCGCTACATAACCACAATGCCACTGGAACGTAGCCGATCAAGTTCCGGGAACGTGGCCGGAACGTTAGGGTAAAAAAATATTCCCCATTTTGGTCGTAGGCGCGTAATGGGAACGTTCCTGTTATGCACTTGTGACTAGTGACAGAACACTTTAATGTATCTACAATAGTCGTCGCTACGTACCAGCAACTAATTGTGCTAGTTGGGGATGTAAAACAACTATCAAAACTAACCTAAAATAAAGCACCCCAAATTGGCTTTAAAGAGCTGGGAAGGCCTTGATGAGATTAAGGAACAGTTGAAAACATTCGCAACTAACCATTGGAATTAAACTAACTGAAAATGAGGCATCTCAACGAGGTAGAATAGTAGAGTGCTCGGTGCCCAGATAAACGCATAAAAATAAGTTCTGTGGGGGTTTCGTTGTTACAAGCTGAATTTGATATAAAATTAATGATGATATACTGATGTTTCGAAATCTCAAAGCCGTTAAAAAATGTCCTACTCAAAAGGTCATTATAATCAAAAAACGAGTTATTTCTTAGTGAATTAGGTGTTTTGATATTACTACTTTTGAGTAATAGCAAATCCTTTTAACCACGAATAGAACTAGTCAAAATAAGTAGATTTTCGAACAGACCCACCTCGAGAAATCATGCCTACTCCCCTTGCCCCCCCTCAAAGGGGCTGCCTGTATCTGCCTATATATATTTTTTTTTTTCTCAAAAACGGTAGGAGCTAGAGGAATGATCTTGGCGCCATTCGATAGTGTATAAAATTTTGCATAAGACCCTCCATTTGCTTTTTGCTATTTTCTTTTTTTTTAAGGCCCCACAGCAAAAAAGGGTTGAGGAGCCTTCCAACAAAGACACATGTTTGGCTATATCTCTAAAACGGCCCAATAAATCAAAATTCTACAAGATATAAAAAATAAAGACCATTATTTTTTCTATCGATTGGTATATTATTTGTATATGTTATTTGTTTATATACAGTGGTCAGTGGCGTACAAAGAGAGAGATGCACATGTGCATAATGAATTTATTTAAAATAATTTATTATTGTTGTTAAAAACAATAATAATGTAATAATTTTAAACTGGTACAATCAATATTTTCGCAGTTTGTAATAATGATCCTTATAGTTCGCACTAGTACTTATACCTATTAAGAAACAAAAGAGAGAACCAAAAGGCTATAGGGCCTCAAAAATATATATTTCTTAAGATTTATAAGAATTTCGTAGCTGTTATTAAAATTTCAGCTTGGTTTCCGTACTTTCAACTAAAATCTAATTCAGTGTAATATTTATGAAGTTCTAAATACTTTCTCCTAATAAAATAGGACTCTTTTTGCAGGTTGGAAATCTAACCTGTAATTAGCAGTCTATTGTTATTAACCAACATTATTGAAAAATTATTTGCGTGAATTTTTAAATATTTGCTTGGAGCCACTGCTGAAATGAGTATACAAACATTAAAAATGAGAATAAACCTGAAAAACTTAAAATTTGAGGTTATGTTAGTTATATGATGCACATGCCCTAATATTTACAAAAAGGTAGTTATTCATATTTCATTATTAGACATATGATTTTTGCAAAGGCAACTACGTTACAGTTCAAGAAAAATTATATTGAAAGTGATTTTTTATTTTAAATGAATTCAATAAAATAAAAAAACAAACAGCATAGATTTGAAATGGATATCAATGAATTCAGAAAAAAATCTATAATTTATTGAACAGTAGAGCCACCGCCTTCCCATTTGAAAAAAAAAAGTTTTCGATAAAAAAGTGATTTGTTCAATTTTGGAGGCTTCATAAATAGTTATTAATAAAATTAAACGAAAAATTATATTTTTCTCTTGGACTTTACCTGTTATAGAACAAATTTTGGTATTCCAAAGCACTCTAGACGAATGTTTTAAAATGCTTAAAAAAAAAGAGCATCGACACAAAAATTCGCGAAAATCTGATGGTATACTCAGAATGTTGTCTTGAATCCAAATATGTAAAAATATACAGGGTGTTCCATTTAAAAATCGAAAGTTGCGGTCATTTTCGGGTAAACCGGAAATGGTTTCATACCGTTTTTATGCTCAAAAATACATTTTTACAGGTAGTTTATGCACCCCAAATTTCAAATGGATAAGTTAAAAAATACAGGAAATATAGAGGGGAGCCACTTGCCTGTGGCACCCGGTATATCATAGTCTATGCCAAAGTTGCTTATAGTGAGATCACAAGCGCTCAATGGATCAGGTTTTCTAGGGAGAGAAATTTTTTTATTGCAGCTTAAAAGGAGTTTGATAGAACGGGCTATACGCATGTATATATATTCGTGTAAGTCCACTTCTTTATTATATATTATGTACATGATTTCTTTCACATTATGTACATGATTTTTATTCTTATTCTAGACATGCGTTATATATTACTAATATTAAATTTTAATTTATTCTTCGGTGTTTATAAATTAAATCATAGAGAGAGAGTCGTCTTCCTCTTACGCGGCCTCCATACAGCGATCCAGCGAGGACCGACGTACAAAATATGTGCCGTAGCCGTCGGTTGTGTATTCTCGGCATATGCCTTCCATTTGTTACGTCCTCAGTATTGAGGACCCTTGAGAAATATAATTAAATGCAATATATATGGGTTAAGGACTAACTGTACGCATACGTAGGTATTGGAAAACCCTGATCCAACAAGTCCTCGCATGCCTGATAACGAAAAATGGGTGGCATTATGCTGGTTAGAGGAGGCTAAATAATGTCAGCATCGTATTCGAGGGGGGTAGGGACCGCGCGACTATCACCAACATGTTGGCCGTCCCCGAAAACGGGGGGGTGTCATTTTTGGTCCCTGCACTTTTGGGGTTTTACACTTTACAAGTTTTGTTTGGATATCACTCGAGTATTATATTTCAACGAATTATATATTATTATGAAATACATATATATATATATATATAACATATATATATATATATATATATATATATATATATATATATATATATATATATATATGTTATATAATATTACACGCTATCTTATTGCGACTTAGCCATAATAAACCTTCACAGGTATATCGTATTTCACGATAACAGCTTCTCTTATTAATTGCTTATCTTCAAGATATCATATTACACCTTTGTTTCTCATAACTTATGCAGACTGCAGAACTGCAATTCCTTTGTTATATATTTTGCTTACTCAGGTTCTGTAATTTATAAATATGACTAAACACGCTTTGTTGAATCAGTTATTAAACTCACTTAGAATGAAACACTTCTAATTATTATATTCCTTCTCCAAGAGCCAACGTTGGCTCCATTTAGTAAAATAAAAGTTTTTAAAAAAGTCATTCATGTAAACCGTGATCTAACATTGGCGCAGTCGGTAGGATCCGTAAACATCATCAGAACAAGAAGCCTAACTGATAGTGAAGCGTAAGAGAACAAGGAGAACATCTGCAGAAGGTGCCTAACTAGTGCGTGTACATCTACGAGAACAAGGAGACCTTCCTCACTGGTGGTGGCGGATCCCAATCCCTTGACGGACGAAGAACCTACTCATGGAGATGAAATTAACGTAAGTCATTTTAAGAATCATCTCGTTATTTCTTTTCATTTTTACAAATATTATTTATCACAATTATTTACGTGTATTATACCGCTAATACACTCGGCAAACAAAGCCAATTCTGTTATCAAACAAATCCTATACAAGCTACAATGCAACAATTTTAATTTTAAGTTATTTATTTTCGTATTCACGAAACGACTGTGTATTATACAGTTAATACACAATTCATTTACGACGTAACAAAACAAGCTAATTTTAATTTAATTTCCGTATCATACTGCTGATACGCAACCAATTTTAGTTCAAAAATTTCCAAACAAAAAAAGCAAAATGCCAGACAGAGCTCAACCAGAGCCGGTTCAACCAGTTCAACCAGTAGTGCCGACGACAGCCGAGCAACCAGAGCAAGTCGAGCACGAGGTAGAGCCTTACAAACTCTCAGAAATTTTCTCGTTAATTCCGGAGTTCGATGGTAACGCCATCAACCTCCAAACTTTCCTAAACTCATGTCAGTGTGCCCAACGCATGGCAATTCATGACCAAAAAATCTTATTAACTGTTCATATTAAAAATAAATTGAAAGGCAAAGCTGCCGAACTAATCAATTCTCGTAACCCTGCCACATGGCCAGAAATTAAGGCACTCCTAGAAACCCACTTCGGTGACTCTAGAGATTTAACAGCTCTTATCCAAGACCTACAACGAATTCACCAATTGCCTGGTGAATCTGCACTAACATTTGTTTCGCGTCTACAAACGCACAATGCGAAAATGCACGCTGCAGTGCAAAAACAAAATTTAACTTCAGAGCAAAGAACCGCGCAAACAAACTTGATCGAAACTATGACATTAAATAATTTGTTAACGGGTCTAGAACCAAATCTAGGCAGAATAATACGTGCCAGTAACCCTCCAACTATAATGAACGCAATTATTAGAATCCGTAGAGAGCTACAACTCTCTTATTTTGAACAACAAAAATTCCCAAAAAATAGTCCCGTCAAAAACCCAGTAATTCAACAAAAGCGACCACAGGGTCCCAATTTGCAACAAAAGTTCTGTTCCTTCTGTAAACGGAATGGACATGTAATAAGCGAATGCCGCACGAGGCAACAGTCTCAAAACTTCCAGAGACCAAGTTTCCAAGGAAACCCAAACTCCCAAAATTTTTCGCATCAAAACTTCGCACAACCGAGTAATCAATTTGGTCAGAGGACATTCCCTCAAAATAATCAGCCAAATCAATCACAGCAAAACAGGCCCTCAGCCATAAGGCCGAACCCTAATTTTATGCAACAGCGACCGTCAGCTATCCAACCTAACCCAAATTTTAATCGCTTTAACCAGCAAAAAGCTCATCATTTGAATTACGAACCTAATGACAATTATGACAATCAATGTAACTATAATCAATTTAACGACTACTCATCCGATTATCAAAACGTAAGTGATAGTTATGAAAATTACGATTCAGGCAACGCTCAAAACTTTTCAGATAACTATACGGCTAATTCTCAATATGAGCAGTACGAGAATTATACTGCTAATTCTCAAACACTACAGGAGGATTATACTGCTAATCATCAGGATTTTCGCTTAGATCCGGAGTACCCCACGGATACTCCAACAGAACAAATAGACCAATTCGACCAAATATCAAACCAAATACAAACAATGAATCTCAACGACAGTTTCGATCCAATGCTGAACTTCCCAGAACAAACGTTCATGTAAATACGCTTTCTCACACCTTATTAACCGTAAATTCAAAAAATCTTTATTACGTCAAAGATGCAACTGGTAAATTTAAAATTCTAATTGACACAGGTGCAGGTATATCAATTTTTAAACCTAAAACAGCTGAAAATTACAGACGTAGATCTCCTGAAAATGTAATCATACAGGGTATTACTGATCAAAAAATTTATATCAACGAATCTGTTCTCATCCCCTTTTCAAATGAGTCACACAAAGTTTATATCTATAATCTAGATATAGATTTCGATGGATTATTAGGCGCAGACTTCCTAGAACATTACGAATGCAAAGTAGACTTTAAAAATAAACAACTAGTCACAAATTTCAAAACCGTACCACTATTTAAAGTTACGGAAGAAACTACAGTAAATTTACCTTTACAACCGACTATTAATTCTGATACAAAAAATTCAAATTTAAACAACATCAAAAATTTAATTTCTATTGAACCTCGCATGGAAAAAATCTGTAAACTAAAATGCAACCTGCGAAATACCGAGGCTATACTGTTAGCCCAGGAAAACGAGAAAGTACGCTTACCAAATGCCATTGTCAAAATCGATCACAATGGAGAATTCTTAACTTCAATAATAAACGCAAACGCTATTCCAAAAACCATAAACTTTTCAAATCTTAAAGTAAGAGCCAGTACAAAAATTCAAGTCAATTTTTAACTTAAACGCGCAAAACTCTGACCAACAACTAATGACGGACAGATCCTTCGAAATCAGGAACGAATTGCGCTTGGATCATCTAAACGAAGAAGAGGCCGAAATAGTAACGCAGCTTTGTTTAGACTTTCAAGATATATTCTATTTAGAAGGAGACAATTTGACCTTTACTAATGAAATCAAACACCCTATTGACACCGAAAATTCCCGACCGATATTCACTAAATCGTATCGATATCCTCAGGTCCATAAAGAAGAAGTTAAGTCCCAAGTATCGAAAATGTTAAGTCAAGGTATTATTCAACCCTCAATCTCACCTTGGTCCTCTCCTGTCTGGGTAGTTCCCAAAAAACTGGACGCTTCTGGTAAACAGAAATGGCGCGTCGTAGTCGACTACCGCAAACTCAACGAGGTTACAATTGGTGACAAATATCCTCTGCCCAACATTTCCGATCTTTTAGACCAACTTGGCAAATGCCAATATTTCACAACCTTAGACTTGGCTTCTGGTTTCCACCAAATTGAAATTAATCCCGCAGATATTCAAAAAACTGCTTTCACAGTTGAGAACGGTCATTACGAATTCGTGCGAATGCCATTTGGACTCAAAAACGCTCCATCAACTTTTCAAAGAGTTATGGATAACATCCTGTTAGGTATTCAAAATGAACGATGTCTCGTCTACATGGACGATATCATTATTTACTCTCCTACAATTCACGAACACATTTCTCGTCTAACTGAAGTCTTTAAACGCCTTCAAAAAGCCAACCTCAAAATTCAACCAGACAAATGCGAGTTTCTCCGCAAGGAAGTCGCTTATTTAGGACATCTCATTACAAAAGACGGCGTAAAACCGAACCCTTCGAAAGTTGACGCTATTTTAAATTTTCCTCAACCGAAAAATCCAAAAGAAATTAAATCATTTCTAGGCTTAGCCGGATATTACAGGCGCTTTATTCCAAATTTCTCCAAGATAACCAAGCCTTTAACAAAACTACTACAAAAAGACGTACCATTTCTCTTCAACAATGATTGTATAAATTCCTTTCAAAATTTGAAACAAACATTAACGACAACTCCGATATTAATCTACCCCAACTTTGATGAACCTTTCGTTCTAACCACTGATGCGAGCGCATTTGCCGTCGGCTCGGTGCTGAGCCAGGGGCCTATTGGCAAAGATTTACCCATTGCCTATGCTTCTAGAACCTTGTGCAGTGCAGAAACTAAATATTCAACGATTGAACGCGAGCTTTTATCGATAGTATGGAGTGTAAAGCACTTTAGACCATACCTGTACGGTAGAAAGTTCAAACTTGTCACCGACCACAGACCACTCACCTGGCTATTCTCTATAAAAGATCCAGGAAGTAGACTTGCTCGTTGGCGACTCAAATTAGAAGAGTACGATTACGAAATAATTTATAAACCCGGCAAAATCAATAAGAACGCGGATGCACTTTCCAGAATCAAAATTAATCATTTTTCTGAATGTTCCAAATTCTATTCAAAGGTTCTAGCCGCGAATGACGAAGAGTCAGACGACGACGAAAACCCAGACAATAACGAGATCACTGACGAACAAATTTCCCAAGAATTCGAAACTTTCGCCAACTTATATAAGACAACATCTTTAATTGACTATTCGAAAATCAAAGCCTCGAACAAACAACTTTTGTATCGAGAACACAAAGATATTATAACTTTCTTCCAACAAAATAACCTACAAGACCTCCATCATAAAATTATCGAAGACATATTCGAAGAAAACCCCGAATTTCATAACGATAAAATCAATATTGTATCGAGCAAAACAGTCAGACATAGGAGATATTTTATCATCCCTCTACCTTTTGATATCGAATCTGTAATTGAACATCTATTTTTGGTATTATTTAAAAATCAAGATGTTTTAGACCTTTCTAAGACATACTTTGTCGAAAATAACCTAGACCTCCCCATACTCGAAATTCTATCATTCATTTTTGCGGAAAAAGACTTAAAAGTAGTAATTTGTCAAGATATCGTCAGAACTGCCGACGAAGATGAAATTCCAATTATATTGGAGCAAAATCATTTTGGTAAAAATAATCTACACCGCGGAATAAATGAAACGATTCGAAGAATTAGAGAAAAATACACTTGGCAAGGTCTAACTAAAGACGTTGAAAATTTTATAAAAAATTGCGAAACTTGCCAAAAGACTAAAGTATGCCGGAAAAACCTTAATAACCCTCTTGTAGTCACAGAAACCCCAAGAACACCATTCGAAAGAATCAATATTGATTTATTTGAATTCCCTACTCGTAATTATGCTTTAACCATTCGCGACGAATTAACTAAATTCACGCAAGCATATGCAGTCCCGGATAAATCCGCAAAATCTGTCGTAAACACTTTGTTGTTATATTTCCAACATTATGGTACCCCATTAAGAATCCATTGCGATTACGGTGGCGAATTTGACAACCGCTTGCTCAAAGATCTCTGCACCCTCTACGACATAAAATTAACTTATTCAAGCGTAGGACATCCCCAATCGAACGGATCCATAGAAAGATTTCATGCTACTTTAGCCGAAATGATAAGAATCCACAAAACTGAAAACCCAAACGAACATCCTTTCACGATTTTACCATATGCAGTAATATGCTATAACAATTCGGTAAATAAAACACACGGTTTTACCCCATATGAACTTATCTTTGGTCATACATCTAACAGACCACCCGAAACTTTGTACAACCAAAAAGAATTAATAACTAAATACGTTAGAGATTTAAACAATAGAATATCCCACTACTATAAAATAGCCCGTAGTCGAACACAATCTCAAAAAGAGAAAGCAAAAGTTCGCTTCGACAGAAATATTCCCCAAAAACGACCTGAATACAAAATAGGTGACTTAGTTTATGTAAAAGAATCACAAATTAAGAACAAACTACAAAACAAATTTAACGGTCCCTTTAAAATAAAAGAAATTTTTCAAAATTCTGCTACCCTATTAAATCCCGAAACAAAACAAGAGACTAAAGTAAATTTTGATAGAATGAAACCATATACTGAAAATTAAATTTATTTTCAGGTTTCTCCTGCTGTTCGGATCAGCACTCTGTCAATACAAAATTACCCCGATCAATAACACTGTTGGTGTATACTATCACCAAGACACGGACATCGTGGTGACAAATGACAAATGGACTCTACTAGTGCATAAAAATATTTCATCCCTCAAACTAGCTTTTGACAAGAATCAAAATAATTTAGACAGAATCTTGAACACCCTCGATGGTGCTGATCAAAAATCAATCCTGTTTAGAAGCGAAGTTAAAACAGAGTTTAACCTTTTAATGCAAATAGCTAGTTCGATAAAAACGAAATTTGACGAAGTCTTTTCAGACACAAAGAGATATAAACGCGGAATACTTAACGGTTTTGGAACGATATTCAAATCAATCACCGGAAACTTAGACGCCGAAGATGGCGAGTACTACACTAACTGTATAAATAAATTAAAAAATGACGAACATCAATTAGAAAACTTAATCAAAAATCAAATCTCAGTTACAACTTCTGTTATCAAAAATTTCAACTCAACTATACAAAAATTGCAAATTGATGAGGAAACATTTAACAAAGATATCAAAGAAATCGAGCACACAATTCAAACCATGACTCAAACGATCCAAGCTGCCGAAATAAAATTAAAATTTCTATACATTTCCGAACAACTAATGGCAAGCTATTTGTATATCGAAGATAATTTGAACGACATCTGAATTCAATAACATTTGCCAGATTAGGAATTATTCATTCATCAATCATAACACCTGATCACTTAGTAACGGCGTTACAAGAGATTTCACAGAGTTTGCGAAGGAACAATTTACCTCTTCCAATTAAACTATCAGCAGTTGCTCAATATCTGGATATTATTGAACTAAAAGCTTTTCAACTGGATTCTAACCTAATATTTGTTTTAACAATACCTCTTATTGAACCTCAAAATTATAACACCTTTCGCCTATACCCCATACCTATACTTGATAACAGAACTGGTCTACATCACTTTTTATCTATTTCACAAAAGTTTATCGCGAGAGACGATGATTCTTTAATGTACATACCTATACAAAATTTGAAAGAATGCAAACCACTCTATTTTGGAACCAAACTATGTTCGAACCTGTTTGCATATCCTATCGACCAAAATGCCATTTGTGAGGCTAGAATATTAAAACCATTGCCGAAACTCCCAGAAAATTGTCAAACTTCCTTCATCATTAGTCAAGGATACAACGTCCAAGAACTTGAAGACAACACATGGCTAGTAATTAATTCCGAACCACTTCACATTACCATCAACTGTCCGAAGAGAGAATCCATAACAGAGCTAATTAATAAAAATTCCATCATAAAACTACAACCAGGATGTTACGCCTATGCAGGCATTACTCGAATACAAGCCAGTGCTAAAGACTTTTCCGAAATTAATCACATGCCCGACAAAATCGAAATCCCAAAATTAAAACCGCTTAAATTAAACAGTCTCGACGTAGAAGATTTAGATATTGCTAAAAACAAACTAGAGCAATATTCCAAAGACCTAGACGACCTCATAAACGAACCTTTTGTGACCAAACATGTATCTTGGTTCACATACTTCATAATCACTCTCATCATCCTGTTAGTTCTACTTTACATAACTTGTAAATGCAGAAGAAGAAGATGTGGAGCATTGCGAATCCAACCCTCAACGGATAACCCTCCTTCACCTCCTTCAGAGCGAAGCAGAGTATTTACCAAATTTCCTAGACTGATCCCTCCAAGAAAGCGACCCGGTATTAGACCTCAAGAAGAAGAGGACATCGAGTTAACATAGACTTTCATGTGGAGTTTTACCCTTGTCTATTAATTTAGACTATTGTATTTTATTCTTATTACGTTATGTAATGTTTTATTATCGCTTACCAATTTTAACTTTTACATTATTTTATTATTTTGCTTTGTATTCATTCAACATTGTTTCAATTTATTTTTGCATTATATTCATTTAACGTTTTAACAATTTTCAAAAGTTGCTGCATAACATCAACTTTTTTATTAAGGGGGAAGTTGTTATATAATATTACACGCTATCTTATTGCGACTTAGCCATAATAAACCTTCACAGGTATATCGTATTTCACGATAACAGCTTCTCTTATTAATTGCTTATCTTCAAGATATCATATTACACCTTTGTTTCTCATAACTTATGCAGACTGCAGAACTGCAATTCCTTTGTTATATATTTTGCTTACTCAGGTTTTGTAATTTATAAATATGACTAAACACGCTTTGTTGAATCAGTTATTAAACTCACTTAGAATGAAACACTTCTAATTATTATATTCCTTCTCCAAGAGCCAACGTTGGCTCCATTTAGTAAAATAAAAGTTTTTAAAAAAGTCATTCATGTAAACCGTGATCTAACATATATATATATATATATATATATATATATATATATATATATATATATATATATATATATATATATATATATATATATATATATATATATATATATATATATATATTATTACTTGACGGATCGTTTTCTAATTTGGGCAGGCCACATATACCATGGTAGTGCATATTTAGAACCTAATAGAATACATTTTAATCATAGGCGTGCGTTGCAGGAAATAAATAAAGGGGCAAATTTTTACGATTTTTTATTAGCGAATCGGATAGAAAAAAATCGATGTCATATTCTTATTTATCACCCTCGAAAACATACCTGAAACAAGTTCCATCCAAATCCTATGCAGGGTTGCTCAGAAAATAAAGAAATATGTTTTCTCCCGTATGTAATTTCATGTTAGCATTGTGTCCCATTTACTTCTTTATGGCATGCGTACTACAGAAAAAAATAACACACAGAAACATCACATAAATGTATTAACAGAAAAACAATTGACATTAAGAATACATTTGTGGTAATGATAAATTGTTGAAGGAATTATATGAAATAATGGAATTTTTATTCTTTTCATTTGTCATCATAACTTAATTAATTAATTATACTAATGAATTCTTCTAACTTCAACATAACCGCCATCCAATGTGATGCATGCTTCTACCCTTTTTCTAACATGACGAATCACTTTTATCTGTTCGTGCCTTGTGATACTTTGACATGCCTCTGTAATTCGTTGCCGCAATTCTTCCTCAGTACGAGGCCGATTAATGTATACTTTATTTTTTATGTTACCCCAAAAATAGAAATCCATCGGGGTGAGATCCGGGGATCTTGGAGGAAACTAATGTAATGGGCTACGGGGACCAATCCACTTCATAGGAAAATTGGTGTCAAGCCAATTTCTAACCATACGAGAACTATGTGCTGGGGCACCGTCTAACAAAAAGTAAAGGTTTTCGCTCACGTTTAACGGTAAATTATCAAGAAAATCCATAATTTCTGTTTCTAGAAAATTCAGAAAATTTTGCGCAGTCAAATTCTGAATAAATAAGGTCCAATAATTTGTTGATTTAAAATAGCACACCAAACATTCACTTTGAATGAGTATTGATTTTTACTGTTAATTATCCAATGTGGGTTTTCTGACGCCCAGTATCTCATATTTTGGGTGTGATGTAAAAGTAGATTCGTCACAATAGATTATATTTTTCAAAAAATCTCTGTTGTTCAAAAATTCACCCTGCATCCGAAGTGCATAATCCAATCTTCTTTCAAAATCCCCTTCTAAGCGTGTGTGTAATATTTTAGGCTTAAATGGTTTTATGTTATTTTTTTTTAGACATCTTCTTATTATTTCTTTGTTTAGATTTAAGTTCAAAGAAGCTTGCCTTATACTTAATTTTGGATTATTACGGAATGCTTGCAAAATTCTGTTTTCATTTAAATTATTCCGATTATAATTTGTTGGTCTTAATATTATAACGTTTCCAGTTTGATTAAAAATTCGATTAATCTTAGCTATTGTGCTAAAACTTACTGGAGGCTGGTTAGGATGTCGGTCATTAAAAGTTCTTGCTGCTTCTCTTACTGTTATATTTTCTCCTACAATTCTAATAATCTCAACTTCAGCAAATGATAAACGATTTTCTGGCATTATATTAGAAATCACAATTATTTGAAGTCTAAATTCAACACTAAAATGTAAACTACTTAGCTTATGTCACAATATGACATTTCGACAAATAAAGCCATTCCATGGCACCATTGGATTTTGCATTATAATTGCAAGCAGTAAAGATTGATAAATTATTGTTTTATTATTTTTAGAATTCCCTTTTAATTTGCTCTTACATTGTGTACTAAATAAATTAGTTGCTAAAAAATCTCATGACAATTCTTATGATTAGAGTAAAAAAGCAGCGAGAGTTCTTAATCACCGATATGCTTAACCGTCCTTCTAGTTAGTTTTAACAGATTATCTAAAAAGGGAATAACGAAAGAAAATTGAAATATTTCTTTATTTTCTGAGCAACCCTGCATAGGATTTGGATGAAACTTGTTTCAGGTATGTTTTCGAGGGTGATAAATAAGATTATGACATCGATTTTTTTCTATCCGATTCGCTAATAAAAAATCGTAAAAATTTGCCCCTTTATTTATTTCCTGCAACGCACGCCTATGATTAAAATGTATTCTATTAGGTTCTAAATATGCACTACCATGGTATATGTGGCCTGCCCAAATTAGAAAACAATCCGTCAAGTAATGACATGGATACAGGCTTGTGTCCACGAAATTGTAGCCACACTGTATATATACAGGGTGGACCATTTTAATCTATTATTGCAAATATCTCGTCATGTAAGCCGCCAATTAAGAAATGTTGTTGGGTTCTAAGGGGGCCATCTGGCAAAAAATTCTCCCTCCCGCTCATCAATTATATTAAGCGCGAGGGCCCATTGGCTTTCAAGGGGCCCGTAGCGAGGGCCCACCAGAGATTTTGACAAACAATTTTTTTTTCTGCACATGAATTATTAGGCGCGGGGGCCCGTCAGTGAATTTGGTACCGAGGCCTATGATTTGATGCGGGGGGCCTGGATGGCCCCCTTAGAACCCAATAACTTTTGTATTGGTCACTTCTTAATTGGTGGCTCACTTGACGAGATATTTGCAATAATTGATTAAAATGGTCCATCCTGTATATTAGTAAAATGTATAAACAAAAAAAAATTATATAGAATAAAATTTCGCAAGATTTCAATTTAAGCAAAAATGACAAAAATTAAGAAAATATATTTTTTTTTTAATTTAAATGATTAATAACTTTTTTATTTACTGATTGATTTTTTTTCAAAAACAATAGGGTTCTTACTCTAGCTAACGCTAACTTACTTTCCAAATTTCAATACAATCGGACTTTTCTTTCAAGTTATCGTGCTTACAAGAAACGTGACTGTAGGACAGACGAACATTTTGAAAGTTGTTCAGAATTCGTTCACTAACATAATGATATGACATTTTTTTTCTCTAGAAGATTTACTGATTTAGAAAAGTGCCGATCAAATGCAATATAATCTTCGTTTTTGCGAAGAGTTTAAAAATGGCTACTATATCGAAAAATAAAAAAGTTCACGTGTTAAAGGGGCACTAAATGTCATTTGATCTGCACCAAAACCTTTTCAGCTCATGTATGGTATCAATATTACCCATGTGCCGCATTTCATCAAAATCTCTACACATACATACATAAACATACATAATAGACCTTTTTTAAAATCACTTTTTCTTGTTCCTGGGACCTCAAAACGTAAAAATTCAGTCTTATCTCATTTTTCGATTTTGGACCAATTAGGTGTTTTCAAATTTGCTTTTTTGATATTATTAAAATGAAGTACTCCATACATTAAAGCAGTTACCAATATTTAAACACCATTCTTTCATAGGGTGACCAGATTTTTGTTAAGTGAATGTTGGACACTTCTGCTGGGAAAAAATTTATGAGCGGAGGGGCAGAAATCCGAAAAATCATTTCTTGATGACTGGGGGGGGGGGGAATTTTTTTGGTGAGCGGGGGGAGAAGTATCCGGAAAAAAAATTTCCAAGCAAAACGTAATGCTGTAACTTCACTATAACCTGAATGAGAGACTTTGCTGGACACTTGTAAGACTTTCCAGAGAAATTCCGGACATATGGTCTGAATGCTGGACACTTGTAAATGCTGGACTTTCCAGCGAAATTCCGGACGTATGGTCACCCTATTCTTTCATCTATCAATTAAAAATTTCAACAAATAAATAACAAAACTGAATAACTGAATGGTTACTATACAAAACGGGCTTTGACGTCATCGGTTGCATTAACATAACCTCAACTTTTGGGTTTTTTAAGTTTATTGTCATTTTTATGCTATTATGCCTTGGCTTACTCACAACTAAACTATATGGTACTTTACTGGGGCCAGACAACTGAACTTAATCGAATTTTTGTGATACAAAAAAGAATAATACACAAGATATTTTCTATGGGTCCACTTGAATCATGTAAGCCCATTTTCAAAATGCATCATATTTTGCCACTCCCTTTCATAGTCATTTATCAAGCGCTAATTTTTGTAAAAATGAATGAAGGAAAGTTTCCACAAAATAACTCGGTACATCATCATGACACTAGGTCAAATAGTAACATTTATGTTTCAAACATTAATTTGTCTATGTATAAAAAAAGCCCTTATTACTTCTGTAGTGATATATACAATCAGCTACCTAACTCTTTTAAGCACATTAACTCGGTAAGCAAATTTAAAAAATATATAAAGGGCTACCTTCTCGACAACTGTTTTTACTCCATCCAAGAATACTACAATAAGTAGTTTAAACTGCATTATTGCATTGTTTTTTACATTTTTAGCTGCGCACCTTGAATATGTTACCTCTCTGTTTTATTTTTATTTATTTATTTTAATCATTTAATTCATAAGATTTTACAGTTAGTGTTTATTATTGTTATGCTTGTCTATTAATTATTGCTATTCTATCTTTTATACCAAATATATGACGTTGTCAATATCTTTATAAGATGATACGACAATAAAGTTATTATTATTATTTAATGATTATATCCGCACTTCTAATTTGAAACCAGTTTGGCTCCAAACAAACATTTAAAAATTGACGCATATGATGTTTCAATAGGCGTCTGAATTTAAGATGCCAGCGCCAAAGTGGAGAACTCGTGAACTAATTATAGGCTTTTTGTTTGTTTATATGGCGAATACTTATATTTGTTCTGTTTTGTTCTGTTTATTGTTGTTTTTGGCGTTAAAAATAATAACATTAATAATATATGACCTAAAGGTTTGCAAGATTTTGTTGTAAGTGATTTGCAAGATGTTAATGGCATTATTCAGCAAAATTCATATTTCTTTAGGTTATCTAGTTTTTCCCTTGAAAAGTACAGTTTTTTCGACATAAACGGTGTCTGGCCAGTTAAATATTAATAAACTTAAATATTTCTCTAAATTTATATACAGTTGTAGTTTAAATCACTTTTTTTTTTTCAGGAAACATGAGTGACATTTAGGTTAAGCATATAGGCCAGTCCAACACGCTGTCACTTTGCTTTGTTTGTACTACAGCAGCCATCTTTTGTTGGTAAGTTAGGGTTTGCGACAGGTCTAAAGGGCACCATACACGTTCAGTAATCATACTTAATTCAATAATTATAGCTAGATATGCTTTTTTCTTAAATAATGGACATCTAAGGAGTGAAAAATAATGACGGAATGACGGGGAATTTTTTAGTAATGATGTTTCTGTAATGATCTGCTGAAATGACATTATTGCTGAACGTGTGTGGTGCCTTTTAGGCCTGACAAAAACCCTAACTTACCAACAAAAGATGGTTGCTGTAGTACAAACAAAGCAAAGTGACAGCGTGTTGGACTGGCCTATTGCAATGTATGGAACATTTGTGAAGCACTAAAAATGTAAAAATTCTAAGTGTGTGTATGAAGGGGAATATGTTTTAAATGCAGGACATATTATTTTGTGTGGTACAACCCATATTCAACACAAAACTTAAAAATGTGTATGCTCTATGTTTACAAACAAGTGTCTCAGATTCAAATACCCATGAAATTAGTGGTACATTGAATATAAGTGAAAAGATATTTATTAATTCTTTAAGTAAAATAAATGAAACAGTATTTTGTAAAATATGAAACAGAAATATTCAGGGGTAAGACATAATAGAGCATGGTGCAATAGTATATATTACTTTTAAATATACTGGAATTACATATATTTACTTATTTCAAAAATTTCACTTACAATGTGTGATTGTCTTGGACATTATTATTGCTACTCGGGCCACGGTTATTTGCACCAGCTTTTCCCCTCTCAATGCCTGGTTAAAGGTGTCTACATTAAAGAGGGTATGCTTTGAACATTGCAGTGCAACTCAACTTTCACGAGTTGTCCCTGCAATCTACAAAGGATACCGACTAGGTTGGCTTCAGCCAATTGTAGCCCCTTTAAATGCTATCATATTTTTAATAACTTAGCATCTCAGTTTATCATTTACTTATTGTTGATATCATCGTACACTAAAGAAACAATGACAGAAAAGCCCATAATTAGTTTAACTATAGACCACCAGGTGGCATACTCCTCATTTTCAGACGCCTATATTGTTGATTACTAAAAATGGGCTGCTAATTAGGTATAGGTTGGATTTTCAACCTACAAAAAACGCCTTATTTTCTTGGGAAAAGATATTTAAAACTTTATGAACATTACATTGAACAAGATTTTAGTTGAAAATATGAGAGCCAAGCGGAAATTTTCATAATAGTGACATATTACTCGGAAATTTTTAAACGATATGTATTTTTGAGGTTAGCTGTGTGTGTGTTATATGAGATGACGTCAACAATATGGCTTAGTGTTTTTGGCGGTAAAATTTCAATTCAAATCTAAAAATACTTTTTCTTGGATATTATTCAACTGGTTGTGGAAATTCAAATGTTTTTAGTTATAATTAAGTATTACCTTCACAGTCAGTGAGATTTTAGAATTTGTGAAAACACCGAACTGCAGTCATTTCCCCATTTTTATTGGTGGGGAGGTTAAAGAGATTACATAAATTCAAGTCATGTGAAAATTTTAACCTCACTTTGTACTATCAGTACTTTGATCCACTTACAAATTATTGGTATTAAATTTGGTCCTGTCTTAATATAATTTTAAATGCCTACCTAATAAGCATTAATCATAGCAAATTGTTATTTTTACTTCAAAACAAAATCTTCCTGATCTTACCCCACCAATCCTAACGTGTCGCTCATCATCTGAGCTGTCGTCGGATTCAAATAATGGTACAACCAGTCTTCTCAAAGCACGTTTTTTCCTTGGTACTTTATTCACTGGAGGTGTCTTCTTCACAGGAGGATGCTCAATTTCTATGTTTTTACGCAAAATATTCCTTACAACTGTGCGGCAAAGAGACTGCAGAGACTTTGGCTGTATCTCAACTAAAAACGGGAATTCTTATATATATTTGTGACATTTGAAAACAGTCACTTACTCATTTGTACCCACTCTTGGATATTTTCGGGAGCTGGGATAAGAGAAGCAAAAGATACAGGCAATAACGAGTCGGTTTCCCAATTTGTCTCTGAAGTACGCCTTATTTGAACCAGTTGATCATTAAGAGGCATAACTAGGACACCTCCAACTTTTAATAAATTTTTCATATATGTCTCATATTGCTCTGGACAGGCAGCCCCACAATAAACCCTATCGTATTGAGCATGGTAATCACTTGTAAGGCACAGGCAATTTCCTATGAAAAAAAAAATATTTGATAATAGATAATACACAATATAAAATTAAAAAATGTTTCAAACCGGTACAAATATTGGCATAATTTTTATAAGGAAATACCTTGTATGAATTTCGGTTCACAATAGTCGAACTCATCTATAGCTCCTGAATACTTTTTAAAGTCCTCCAGTTTCTTATTAGCATATTGAATAACGTCACTGTAATATTCAATCCCATGGTTCACACCATGAGATCCCAAAGCAAGTCCAACCATAGTACTTAAATATCCAGTGCCAGAGCCAAGGTTCAGGAAAGATATTCCCGGTTCTAGACACAAACCTTCCATAACTTCGCTGTATATACATGGTGCTGAGAGATGTAAACGTCCACTTTTCCAAGCAAGGTCCTTGTAAGCATTAGACCTGGCTTCTGGCAAAAAATATTCTGCTCTGTCGACAGCTCTAAAAACTCTCTCTATTATTGAAGTCTTTATATAGTCTGCTTCAAGCAAATTGTCTATTAGATCATCATTGTTTTGCCCAGAACTCACAACACCACCCATCTTGGTTAATTTTAAGGCAGACACCTAGCTCAAAAAAAAATATAAATAAATTGCGACATTTTATTTCTACGTCAACATAGGCAATATTACCTATTTAAAATGGTGTTTTTATAATCTTTCCAAATATCTTAAATATTCCTCAACCGTTTACACATGTCTGTAACGTTAAATTCGTCCATTCCACAATTTACTAGAGAAAATCACACAAAGAAACACGAAACAAATCACTTGTCAAATAGTTGATTTCGTTGGATTTTGTACTAACCACAAGATAAAGAAGTGAGGTACGGGGGGAAGCCAGCTGTTTTCTTCCTTTCAGAGTTTATTTAGTGACAAGCGCATGCGTGTTCTACTCACAATTCAGGTAATTTTTATTTCATTACATATATTCTTTAATAAATCATAATTTTAGATAAATATCTGTAACAAACACAAAGGAGTTATCTGTTTGTGAATATTTAACAGCTTTGCGATTACCATCCACCATTATATAGTTTTATATCAATATTTCCATGGATTAGGTACAATTAATATAATTGTATACCTATATCATTTAGTAAGAAAAAATTAACAAAAAAATGCTTTTTATAATTTTAAATTGTGTAGAAATACTGGTTTACATTTTTATAAACATTGCATTTCCTTATTACTACCTGCGCAACTCAGATTAAATATTTATCGATAAAATAAATTCTATAGGAAAGATATACTTATACCTATAGGTACCTAGAATAGATATACATTTATTTGGAAAATATTACAGGTAGTTTATATTTGTCCCAAAATTAATTTGCTAGTGTTCTCACTCCGAATATACAATTTACATTTAACAACAAACGTGAACCTCAACACCAACACCTACTCCTTGTAGATTAATGGCCGTCTTGTCTCCATTTCACAATACTGGCGATTTTTATGTATATAGGCCTTATTTGTAATAATGTTGATCAATAACTGATAATGTATATAATATTATTTTCATGGAACGTAATCAGTTATCAACTTTAATTTTCTGAATTTCTTTAATACCGAGTCTAAATTAGCAATATGCATAGTACCTATCTCTTCATGTTTGTAAATAATATACCTACCAGCATATAGATATAAATTTATATAACTACTTAATAATTTGGCATTATAAATTTGTTATTAAAATTAGGAATATTTTATTAATTTAGACTATGTCTATTTAATGAATAATATATAACTTTTAAAGTATATATTTTATTGAAAATTTAAGCGCGGGAAAATTAACTTGAGAGAAATTGACTCCCTTCTATCCCCTCTAGCGGTACGCGCATGTGCAGTGCTCATTGTACGGAAATTCTCTGATTTTCTGATGAATACTTTTAGTTCTGTCATAAAATTTAAGTTTTTTAATTATACAGTGATTGTGGATATTTTCTAAAGGTATTTATTAATCAATTTTTATGTTATGTATTAATTTGTACTGAAGTTATAACCTTTACCTTGTGTTTTATTTTATAATTTATAAAACTTTCGAGCTATATTGGTCAATCACAACCGTCAGACAAGGACTTACGTATTTATTGAAGTTAAATTTTATATTTTTTATTTAAAATAAAACTTTACATTATTTATAGCCGATGGTTCTCTTTACTCGGATCTAATAAAATAAAATTTTTAGTTTATACTGTTATCAGGTTAAATCTATTTTAATATTATATTTGCTCATATGTTTATATATAGTATTATTTGAAAAACTAACTTAGTTATTTACGGTTTTGCAGAAATGTCTTCAATTACCTCTACAAACACATCAGAATTGTCTATAACTAAAGAGGAAATGGACAGTTCGAAAATAACAATAAACACACACAATAGTAATCTTATATTAGAAAATAATTCATCTGATGTAACCATATCAAAATATGAAGTACCAACTTCTTTTCCTAATATACCATCAACAACTAATTCGTCGGTAACAATGAAAACTCAAGTACTGCCTCTTGTTTACATTCAAAACTCTACAAAAATTCCGTTTCCTGCAACAAATAAAACAAACAGTAACGTTATTGTTAATAATATTCCACAATTTCAATTTGCAACTGTAGGTACCAATAATATGAATAAAAATGGTTCTAATTTTCCAACAACATCAGTTACAATGCCCACAAATCAAAATGTAATTTTTACTGCCGGTAGAGCTCAGCCACTGGTCCTCCAGAAACCGCAGGGGAATATGGTTCCAATAGTACCTGTTTCTGTATCTACAGCTACAAAAATAACAGGAGCTTATTTAACAATGCTAAAATCAGTGCCTAAACCTAATGAACCTACAACTATAAATAAAATGCAACTATCGACGGGAAACTTGCCTAAAATGCAGGATTTTTCGTTGCTTAATAACACTTACATGCAGCCTCAGAATCAAGCTCAAAAGTTTGTTATAGCTCCAATGCCTAAAGTTACAACCAATCGCATACCTGCCACAGTTACGACTAACAGCGTTCAACCTAAAATAGCTCTTTTACCAATGCCCGTTCCAAAAACGGAACCGACAGTAACAAAACAAAAAATTTACAATTTTAAAATATCTGACGGACAATTGCATACTGATTCAGCTTCTTCAACTGTAACAATTATGTGTGATAATTCAAACCATTCGAATGAGAACAGTATGGATGTAGATAGCAACAGTGAAAATAATTTGGTTTGTGATGAAGTTATTGACTTGGAGAGCCCCGAGAAAAATGACGTTACAAATAAGACTTATGAGTTATCTATAACTGAGGAATCTGTAAGTTCTCAGGGAGATATAAGAATTAGTAATAATTGTACATCTGGCGGTACAGTTTTCTTGACAAAACTTCCTGCAAAAACTGAAATTAAGCCCATTCTACTAAAGGACATGCCAAAATTTCCCAAACACGGAGTTTCTATTTTAAAGAAAAATTATTCCAGTTTTTCAGATCGTAAAGTGGAAAGATCTAACAATTTAATTATCTGTAACATTTCTAACTCAAAAAATTCAGTTTCAGAAAATAAAGAACTTACAGTAACAAAACCAAGCACGGGCACTGGAGAAGAAGTAATTTTAACTATTCCTAACAACAAAGTTGCGAAGCCTGAGAAAGAAAGGAGACGAAAATCAAATTTTTCGTATAGGAAAGAGTTCGACGATATGGAAATAACCGTAACATCTGGCCAAGGAAATGTTTTTAATATCGATTCAAGTAAAAAGTCTGAGAGCAAAGTGTCTACAGAGGAAATGAAAAAGAACGTTAAAGATGAATTAGAAGTAGAAGTAATTAGAGAGAAAAGTGATATAAATATGAATGATGACTGTGATCTACAAAAAATACTAATCTGGGAAGATGGAATTGGTACTTTACCTGGTTCAAATTTAAAGTTTATTATAAATGAATTTAATATTGTTGAATATGTAACAGAGGATGAATATAAAAAAATATTAGAAAAAAGAATGGCAAAAGCAAAAGAAAAAATGAAGATAGATTTCCAAGAGGAAATGCGTTGTTTAGAATGTGGTTGTTACGGTTTGCCATCTGAATTTATTAATCCTAAGTTTTGCAGTTACGATTGTCAAGATTCGGCCCAAGTTAGAAGCAAAAAAGACAAACAAGAACAATATAAGAAGAAAAAAAAGAAACCTAAAAAAGATGCAAATATAGAAAATAATATAAAGTCTGAATCAAAGGCTGATAAAGACAGTTTAAGCGAAGAAGACTCAAATGATAATTCGTCTCAAGATAAATTTATGTCTTATCCGTGGGCTTGTAAAAAGAAAGGTTTTTCTTGGTCTAAGTATTTAGAACATATAAAAGCGAAACCTGCACCTGTGAAATTGTTTAAAGACCCATTTCCCTACACGAGAAATGGGTTCAGGCCAGGAATGAAACTAGAAGGGGTTGATCCACAGCATCCCTCATATTTTTGTGTTTTTACCGTTGCGGAAATTGTGGGATATAGGTTAAGGTTACATTTTGACGGTTATCCTGATAATTATGACTTTTGGTGTAATGCTGATAGTATGGATATTTTTCCAATGGGTTGGTGCGAGAAGTATGGTCACGTTCTGCAGGCACCGCCAGGATATACAGTGGAAAATTTCAATTGGGTACAATATTTGAAGCAAACTAAATCTACGGCTGCCCCGAAGCACTTATTTGCAAATAGAGCTGGACAAGTAAGTATATTTTTGAAATTATGTTTTTTTACACTTTACTTCGCATTAGGCAACTGTTAGGTATGTAACAATGGATACTGTTAGTGGTATACCTAAATTTAATTTAACTTTTAATTACATGTGCAGAATTATAATAATAAGAATATTTGCTTGTTTTGCTAATGTAAATTTAAAAAGATGAAAAAAAATTGTTTTTCAAAGATCACTTTTATTTTTATTTCTGCTTTGCATTTTGTTAAATATCTCAAATTCTATTGGCCAGATCGCAAAAGGTCAAAAACCAAATTGTTCAAGACAATTTTTACTTCAAAATTAAGTTCCAAATCTTTAAGTGATTTACATAACCTTAAAAAACTGTGAAACCTCAGCTCTCAGTAATTTTTAGTTTTTTATTTAAATTTTTTTTTTTAGATTTTACGTATTTTTTATCGAAGCGGACTTATGTATTGATTTATATGAAGAACAATAATATATTGTGTACTTATGTAAATAAATATATAATTACTTTTGCCCTTATTTATATACCAGTAGGATACAATAGACGTAAAAGTTATTAGTATGCAAAAGCTTACTTTTACTTTTATTATTTAGTTTGCATTAAAAATAAAATACTTACTGATATTCAGTGCAATACTGGAAAAAACATTATAATACTCTTATAAAAAGGGCTAATTTTTATAAATATATTATCTGGAAAACAAATCATACGATCTTGTTTGTATTTTGATTGTTTTGCTGATTTCCATTGGAATGAAAATAAGATTCTTCTTATTTGCATAAGAATCTTTTATTTGTTTATATGCCTTGAATTTGCAACGATTCTGTCGACAACAAATTACCCATGCATTTGGTGTGGGGTCCTTTAAAAACGCATTGTAGCGATCCCTTACATCTCGCCGACAGAGCATTTGCTCTGTTAATTACATATGTGGATCATCACCTCAAGTTCTTCGGATGCGTATAAGGCAGTGGCTACCCCAGCCTTACTGAAAAGTTCATAGGGTAGCCACGGAATGAAATGCAAACATCTTTTCACCTTCCCCAGCATCCCCAAAAGCATTTTAAGAACATCTAAGAAACACGCAATTAAAAAAAAAAAAATCTTTTTACTATGAATAGAACTTGAGATATTCAACTTTATTCGGTATGTGCAGAGCTAGTGAGGTTATTCACCTTTTGTGGAGTTCATCATTTTTTATTGGTAAACAAAGTTGAAACTTATAAACTAAAATAATTTGCAGCTAATAAGTTGTATCATTACAAATTTTTATTTCCAAAAATGAAAATTAATTGCTACAAAACAAAAAAATCAAATGAATCATATATTCTTTGAAACTTATCTAGGAATCATCTGGTTGGTCATCAGTATCGCTTGCTTCATTTTGGAATGAAAACAACAAACAATTTTTTTGACATTTTTTTGACCCGTCTGATCATCGTTATCATTGGAATCATGATTTTCAAATGAAAGTGATGACGTATCTCGTGCAGTCATCAGTATCAGATTCTGATGAATATTCTGCATCAGGATGTGATTTAGATTGTTCATTTGAAAGTTTTTAGTTTAAATATTCTTCCCTATCTATAACACCAATATTTCGCAATTTAAGCAACTTAATCCATTGCAGTGTTTGCATATACAGTGTGTCCCACTTTTCACGGTAACACCTTTGTAGCTCAGTTATTAGTCACCCAATTTTAACCAAGTTTGGATAGGTGTAAAAGACCTTTATTATACCTTTTTTAAGTAAAACAAAACTTATTTCGGTCATTGGCGTGCATTTTTATTATGAAAAAAAGGGTCGATTTTTCGAGAAATGATATTAGGCATTTTTTGTTGAAAAACTAATGCAATATTATTGATCAGCATGCTGTAGAACCGCTATATCCAGAATTTAACAACATTTTGATTTTTGGTTTTTGAATTACGGCCCACTTCAAATTACCTATTTTGAACATTAAATAATCAATAAATTGGTAACGAAATTTTTTTCGAAAAAAAGTCATTCTTTATTTTCTCTTTAAATTCGTTTTTCTACCACCCCATATCATCGATACTTTCAAATTCGGTAATCCTTAATAATTTACAGATCTGATGACCCAAAATTTTTCAATGAAAATTCTTGGCCTTTGAAATTTGAAAGTTTCGACGATATGGGATAGTAAAAAAAGCGAATTTAAAGAGAAAATGAAGAATGACTTTTTTTCGAAAAATATTTCGTTACCAATTTATTGATTATTTAATGTTTAAAATAGGTAATTTTAAGTGGGCCGTAATTCACAAACCAAAAATCAAAATGTTGTTAAATTCTTTATATAGCAGTTCTACAGCATGCTGATCAATAATATTAATAGTTTTTCAACAAAAAATGCCTAATATAATTTCTCGAAAAATCGACCCTTTTTTTTTCATAATAAAAATGCACGCCAATGACTGAAATAAGTTTTGTTTTACTTAAAAAAGGTATAATAAAGGACTTTGATACCCATCCAAACTTTGTTAAAATTGGGTGACTAATAACTGAGCTACAAAGGTGTTACCGTGAAAAGTGGGACACACTGTATATAGACTAACAGATAGTGACATGTTTTTAGACGTCTCATACCAGGCTGCCTCTTGGAGAAGTCATTATTTGCCTCATTTAAGCAATAAAAAAACCCGCTACCTTGTAGCGCATTGTAGGGCATTACCTAGAAAGTGTATCCAAAATGAGACATAAAAAACGATTCAATCGAAAATTTATGACCTGACAGTAACTTGAAAACGTTAATAAAAAACGATTCATGCCAGGCTGCCAAGGATACATTTTTCAAATCAAGTCAAGTCAAGTCAAAAGATCGAAGTGGCAGCTGGTTTGCACTTGTACATGACATCTAAATTTTTTTTAACTGTACAATTTTTGTTACATAAAAAACGATTTATACTAATAAGCCAATTAATTGTTGAGTTTCTTTGATGGAATTATATCAGAAAATAAACTTGCCAGCCGTTTACAACTTATAGAAGCTGTAGGCAGTCGCAAAACGACCACCGGAAAAAAGCCGTTTTAGAAAATTATTTATACCAGGCTGCCATTTTATTATTACGAAAAATATACTGTTTTAAGATGTTTACTCCATTGGCAGCCGGTTACAACATGTAGAACAATTTATATAATGTAAAGTTTACTTTACACCATCAAACACGCCAACATTTTTTATATGCAGAATAAATCTGAAGTCAACTATACAAAATTTTGGATAGCCAAAAACGATTCATATAATCATTATTGTTTTTTTTAGATGAAGAGAAACACTGGTATTTATAATCTTTGACATGAGAGAGTATTTATATTTATAAAAATTGAAAAAGTATCTTATTTTATCTTGTTAAGGACATTGAAAAAAGTTATTAAAATTTACAGTGTAATTATAACATGGCTAACGAAAAAATATACTATATGTTAGAAAAATGTTACCCCCATTATGGAATTATAAAGATATGCCATGTAAATTTACATAAATCAGGTGATATTTCATTCACGGTAACAAATTTTCCACACATCGTGTAAATGTAACGAATGATATTACACATGATAAATACAATTTCTTTAGAGATAAAATTCTCTACATCTGGCATAAATATCCACACTGGTGTGTCCAAGTGTATTACAAAGTATTAAATGTCAACGACGGTGCCGCTTCAGGTACATTTGTCTGCTATTTCCTTTGAATAAAATACCACTCATTTTTTGCTCTACTGTCCACACTTATTGCTCAGACTATAGAATAAGTTAAAAAAAAAGATCGCTATTCCAAGACAACTATTCACGAAAATTTTCTGTCTCAGAATGAAAATTAGATATTGCTGTTATAGAGCTCGGTGATCTTTATTCTCTACCAGAATATACATTTTATTTATATTTATTTACAGTGAATAAGTCAAAAAATGCAGTCATTTCCGCACCACCTTGGAGGTAGAATGCTCGGCGCGCTTTTTTTTACTGGGTTTCCCCAGGAGACCTAATCCATACCGGATCTTAAATTAGCCAATATCTCCAACTCCTTCGGTATCTGGAACGGTATCCAATGACAAATCGTTGTCGTTACTTTCATTTTGCTAAGATTCTACGTCGTCCATTTCGTCATTCATAGCAATTATAGGTGCGTTATTCAAGCAGGAGTGACCGTGGTAATGGCCACAAGCTGTTGAACAATTCAGTCCTACTTTCCTAAAGCTGCATTTTCCTGCACAACTCTTCGTACAGTTGCAAAAAATTGAATTTAATACTTAGTCCATGTTGTATCTGCAAAACGGTTAGGTGTACGAAGAAAATGTATAAGACCTTTGAGGTGGAGATTCTTCGGATGTACAACTTTTATAATAGGTGTTGTTCCCGTTTGGGCCATAAAAACTGAGTTAATCGGGAATCCGCGATTTCCGCGACCTTCCGACACGGTTTTCATGAAATCCTTCAGGTGTATCGTGGCGTAACTACCAAGTGTTATTCAAGACGTCCAAATAAACACAATAAAAATTTTTTTTTCGTAAGGCACGAATTTAGCACAGAGGTCAATTTTACAACTAAAACACCTGGATTGTATATAAAAATTTATTAAGCAAACTTTAAAATGGATTTGTTTCACTATAATTTTGTTTTTTTTTTATTGTCACGTAGTACTTTTAACATTTCTTTTTTTTTTATTATTTTAGGCGATTTGTCCCAATGGATTTAGGGTAGGTATGAAACTAGAAGCTGTCGACAGAAAAAACACTTCACTGGTATGTGTCGCAACTGTCAGAGATATGATGGACAACAGAATATTGGTTCATTTTGACAGCTGGGATGATATCTACGATTATTGGGCTGATCCTACTTCCCCTTACATACATCCGGTTGGCTGGTGTGACCAATATGGACATAACCTTACTCCCCCAAATGGTATGTAGTAATATCTTTGTCTATAAAACATTGTAGATAAAGGTAGTATTATATAAGTGCTACAGAATCAGTCATTAAAACTATTTTAACGAAAAAAATCATATGGTATGAAAAATTTTTCTCATTAAATCAGTCTTGCTTAATATTTTGTACACAAACAAAAAATTGGCAATTGGTTAATTTTAATTTAGTTTGTTTATTAAAATTAAGTTTATTAAGCAAATGATTAACTTTATAAATTTTTTTCTAGATAAATCAATAAAGAGAACAGGTGATGAAAATCTACTTAGAGGTAATTTTAAAAAGAAAAATTTGAAAATTGTTTCTTTCTGTAACCACAACTGTTAAAATCATTTGGAATTTCTGATTTTTCAGACATTGTTTGTAGAAGGAAACAATTATTATATTTTTGGTGATTTAATTGCAAAAAAAAAAATTACTTATTAGTATTTCATAAATATAACAATATTAACTGCTCAAAATGAATAAAGAGACATTTGAGTTTTAGTAGTAAATACTTGTAATAAATAACCATATTCTATCTTATATCCCCTGTGGAGTACTAAACTTAAGTACATGTTATTGATTCGATTCAAAATTTAATGACTCTAGATGTTCTTGCATTTATGGTTATAAATTAAATTAATTTTCCTAACATGTCTTATAAATATTTGATAGGATTAAAGTCATGACTATTAGCCGGCCATTCTAGATTTTACTATTATGGATGTTAAATAAGTAGTTGCAATTCTAGCTGTGTCGTTCTGTATAGTCATTCTGCAGAATAAAACTTCCACAAAATTCAGTTATAGTTATATAATATGCAAATGATTGACTTAAGATTGCCCCATTATTACATCATTGAATAACGATGTTGCTACATAGATATTCTCCAGGCTCTTGTATTAGTGTTAAAGCAGAACTACAGAATCTTCTAACTCACGAAGGCTGTTTTAAATTGTTTGATCGTCCCAAATTTGCATTCTTATGATCTTATATAAACCATTTTATAATTTTTAGCACACTTCCATAAACATTAAATCAATTGAACACCTTATCTTGGAGATGATTGAGACATGGTACTGTTAGTGTCCAAACTCCTCAGTATACAAAATTGTTAAATATGTTATCAAATGATTATTGACATAACCACATGAAGGCCTTAGTGTAGACAATTTGAATTTACTACTTTTCATTTAAGCAGGCTTTTTGATTAATGTAACAGTTCCAGAGACCGAAATTTATTTTGGTTACGGTTTCGGTTTACAAGTCAGCGACAATTCGGTTTTCGATTACGGTTTCGGTTTTCGGGTTCGGTTAGAAAAAATTACTAATTACGATGCGGTTTTTGGTCACAGTTTCGGTTTCGGTCCATAGTTCTTACTTGCCTTTTACCTCCTATAATCTTTATAATGAACGAATCGATTTAGATATGGTTTTCACCATACAATGGGCCTTCCCATATTTTTTTTTTTTTTATTGAATATTTGAGAAGTTCTCTTTAAAAAAACTCACCCGTATTTTTTCTTTTTTGCGAAATTTGCCCCTTTTCTACAGAAAAAATGATTATGTTATATAAATTTAAAATTGGCGGCATTATTTCTCCACTAATGACACATTCGGCGGACGGACCGCAGTATACTCTAGTACCCTTAGTAGAGGCTACATATGAGCAGATTGTACGTATAAGTGTTTGTCTCTTTCTAGCTTTACCGAATTGACAGACATGACAGGACATTCACAGGATAACACTTTTTCATCTATTAATACTTCTTTTATTATATTGAACTAACAAGACTCTATCTCACTGTTCCCTTTAAGTTAAATGATAGTTTAGGTGCCAATTAATAACTTACCGCTTAGTTTTTACATTTTTCACTTCTACTGACAAAAAGTTCTTGTTTGAGACAATGTCATTCACCATTTCACTGTCAATAATAGGAAGATTATCACTTGCTGCCTTCTTATAATCTCTCTCCATTTTAATGTCTACGCAGTACCCACACACACTTTTAAATAATTAATAAGAAACAAAGTTATAAAGTCAAAATACTAAGTAGTACGATCACAGCGTAAATAAGAGAACATAATCTATCCTTTAATTAATATTTAATACCTATTTTATTTCCATCAGTGTTGCGAAGTGTCAGTTACTTGTTGAGAGCCGACATATAAAGTGTGTTTCTTTTGTTAATTATTATCATTTTTATTATAGTAGGTGGTATTATTCAATGATAATTCATTATTTTCAAAAGCGGAGATAAAAAGTAGACATTCTTTAGTGAAATAATTAAAGCATTTCCTCTAACATTAAACATTCATATACATTAGGCAACATGGAAATAGTCTCATTGGCAGGTCTCCAGACGAGATGTAAAATTCAGAAATGTCAACATGCCAAATGTCGGTTAATGTTCGTATGAAGCCGGAAATTGTTTAATTTTGATTGGAGGGTCTTAATTTGAGCGCGTTTACTTGTTTGAAATATGGAGTAAAGCAGACAATATTTTTATTTTTAAAATATCCATTTAAAATTAAACTATTATACGATATGACGTGTATATACAATATTTATTAGGTGTTAATAAATGATTTATGACATAATAAACACAAACGTGGGAAAGGCCCATTTGGTATTTCTACATCACAGTTTAAAGATTTAAATCTTTGATTTGAGCCATATTTTTTGTACTTTATTCACAATTCAAATGTGGGCAAATTCATAATATATGCAACTTATCATACTTTAAGTTTCGGTTTACTAGAAACCTTCATTCCGGTTTTCGGTTTCAGTTTGCCAGAAAAATTCATTCTGGTTTTAGGTTTCGATTTCGGTTTACCAGAAACTCTTATTCCGGTTTTCGGTTTCAGTTACGGTTAGAAAAAATTCGTAATAACTGTGCGGTTTTCAGTTACAGTTTTGGTTCGGTTTCAGTCCCTGGACAGCTCTGACTATTTGAATTAACTTAACATATGTTCAGAGTTGTCATCTTATACCAAAACATCACTTTTCATAATGTTTGACAATAAAGGACTTAAAATGAATTCAGTATCATTTTGTAAATTAAGTAGATATTTTTACTTGTTCTTTCCATCCAAAAAATGGATGAGAACATGAATATTTTATTAATAATAGCATGGTGCAATACACACCATACACTATACTGATACTAAAGAGCTAATCTCTTGAAACATATAAAAGTGATAATGCCTTTTCAAATGTCTCATTCATTTTGAGTAGTTCATAATAAATATTGCCTCTTTTTTAAGTATTTTTTCGGAAAGACTAGTATTAATTTTCAGTGGTTTTTTGGTCTACTAATATGAAACTTTGTAGATTTTCCTATATTAAATTGTATGGGTACAAATTTTACGAAAAAACTTCATATTGGTACAAATAAAGATAACTTTTGGTCAATATCTTTTGTGGTGATGCATGAATCTTCAATTTTAAACTAGGCGGTATTGACAAATTTTTCTAATTTGTTCATCTATAATATTATTTTTTTTACAAATGTTAAGGAATACTTTTCATTGCATATTTTTTTGAGTGAAACTTGTTGGCAATAGTGAAGAAAAGTAAAAAGCACGAAAGAAAGTAATATTTCACTCTGGCTTATAGCCAAATCAAGGAGTGCCTTAAAAACAATTGAAGTTGTCTTGCGATCTTCGCTTTAGAAAGATAATTATTTATGTTTTGTTTTTACATTTAAGTTAATTCAGAAATTTATTTATTTAAAAATTTTTGAAAATCATATTTGAACATATTTTTCTCCGTAGAATTAGAATCTGCAATAAAAAATAAGAGTTCCCATTTAAAAAAACAAAGTTGGATATCTCAGGGCCTCACCAAGGTCACGGACCCGGTGCCCGACCACAGAATCAGATGGCCCCCTTAGAACCCAACAACTTTTGTAGAAGTCATTTCTTAATTGGTGGCTTACATGACGAGATATTTGCAATAATAGATTAAAATTATATACCTATACCGGGTGCCACAGGTTAGTGGCTCCCCCCTATATTTCCTTTATTTTTCAACTTATCCATTTGAAATTTGGGGTGCATAAATTAAAAATGGATTTCTGGACATTAAAAATCAGTATGAGATCGCAACTTTCGATTTTTAAATGGAACACCCTGTATATTTTTACATATTTGGATTCAAGACAACATTCTGAGTATACCATGAGATCTTCGCGAATTTTTGAGTCGATGTTCAGTTTAAGACATTCATCTAGAGTGCTTTGGAATACCAAAATTTGTTCTACGGCAGGTAAAGTCCAAGGGAAGAATACAATTTTTCTTTTGATTTCATTAATAACTATTTACGAAGCCTCCAAAATTGAACAAATCACTTTTTTATCGAAAACTTTTTTTTTTCAAATGTGAAGGTGGTGGCTTACTGTTAAATAAATTATAGATTTTTTTCTGAATTCATTGATATCTATTTCAAATCTATGCAATTTGTTTTTCTATTTTATTGAATTTATTTAAAAATAAAAAATCACTTTCAATATAATTTTTCCTAAACTTTAACGTAGTTCCCTTTGCAAAAATCATATGTCTACTAATGAAATGTGAATAACTACTAATACTAACTAATAATAGCCTTTTAGTTCTCTCTTTTGTTTCTTAATAGGTATAAGTAAGTACTAGTGCAAAGTATAAGAATCAATAAAAATTATTTTGAAAGTGATTTTTTATTTTTAAATAAATATGATAAAATAGAAAAACAAATAGCATAGATTTGAAATGGATATCATTCAATGAATTCAGAAAAAAATCTATAATTTATTGAACACTAGGAGCCACCACCTTCCCATTTGAAAACAATTTTGATAAAAAAGTGGTTTGTTCAATTTCGGAGACTTCATAAATAGTTATTAATGAAATGAAACGAAAAATTATATTTTTCCCTTGGACTTTACCTGCCGTAGAATAAATTTTGGTATTCCAAAGCACTCTAGACGAATGTCTTAAAATGCTTAAAAAACTGAACATCGACTCAAAAATTCGCGAAAATCTCATGGTGTACTCAGAATGTTGTCTTGAATCCAAATATGTAAAAATATATACAGGGTGTTCCATTTAAAAATCGGCCAAACCGGAAATGATCTCTCACCGTTTTTTATGTCCAAAAATCCATTTTTTACAGGTAGTTTATGCACCCCAAATTTTAAATGGATAAGTTAAAAAATAAAGGAAATATAGGAAGGAGCCACTAGCCTGTGGCACCCGGTATCCCAAATTGGGATTGTTGCAAAAGGGTGCTAGTTTTTTAGTCTTTCATAGGGAGCACTAAACATGTTAAAACCACCCCTGTAGAAAATATTTATTCAATGTCATACTTGGGGAAAGCAAGGTTGGATTAAAAAATTTAGTGATGTGAGTTTGTAAATTGACCAGTCAAAATTTATGCCAATAATTGATGATAATTCATACAGCATCCTTCTGGCAGTATATCTCATCCTTCCTACTTTACTTTGATTTTCGAGTATCTTGTCCTGCCAGTAGGACTGAGATCCACATCATTCGATGGAAAATTTTTTAATTGCACCATTTTTTATTTTTCAAATATTGCAGCTTTAAAGTATTCAAGAAACTGCCAAATTACAGTTTTTTTGACAGTTTTTCAGTCAATTTCAGTGCTACCAACAGTAAAAGTGAAATGTAAACATATACCTACTAACTATATACAATGAGTTCCGTTCGCATCTTGTTGCCAAGGAAAGCCTATCACTCTATCCTTCCAGAGTATTCAGAGTATGGCGCGCATGCTTTAGTAGCAAAACTCCTATGTGAGAAAGTGACAGTTCCACTTAACATAAAAGGCAAATTATCAGAGTCTAATCGGAGAAGCTGTGTTGTTACAAGAAAGGGCTCCCCCCACTTATTCATATCATGTGGCCAGAGCGTGCTCGTTGGTTCCCAAATACCCGGCAGAGATAGAAAACTATCCCCTTCTAGGGAAGGGGATAGCTAGGCTAGGCTAGGGCCTCAACTCCGTGCACTGCGGCTTATAGCCGGCTACCAGTATATAGTTAGTAGATATATGAATCTAAATATGCAAAAAGTATTTTCAATTTTAACAAGCAAGAGTCAGTCAATGTTAGAATTTTTTTTTTAAACCTTCAGTCTCAAAATTTATATTTGCAGCAAAACATCTGTTGCTTTCGTATTCCTTTTCTTGTAGCTGCGTAAGAAAATTTCTAGAAAATTCTGTTCGGAAAATAGTGAAGATAGTTAAATTCTTTTAACTGGAAGGTGATATAGACACTAAATAAGACTTATTTGTGTTAGTTTAAGAAAATTTCTGGAACATTTTATTTGGAAAAGGCTGGAGAAAGTTTACAAGAATTCGAAGCTGCAATAGAGAGACTGGCACACCTGGCGTATCTGAGTACACCAAGAGAATTTCAAGAACAATTAGCCGTGGGGGCCTCTTTAGATGGCATAAGGGACGGAGAGGACAAGCGAGTTCTAAGATTATCACGACACCAAAGTATTAGCAAGGCTTTGGTGCGTGCCGTTGAAGTAGAGGCTGCCTTTAAAGACACTCCCCAGACAGAAGTGCGAGCTGTGACAGTTAAAGAGGCTCGTTCATATAGAAAGAGGCTGGACACTATGCATGAAATGTTCAGTAACTTATTGGCCAAACTGGATTCTCTGATAACACATGTTAAGCAACCAAGTGGTGGAAAGCTAAGCTAAGGTATACGGTGTTATCGTTGCAGCAAATTAGGGCATATTAAGCGAGATTGTCGACAGTGGAGCCCCGAGAGAGTAAATACGACTGGGGAAGTGCTAGCTAAAGAACAGAATGTCCTCAGAGAAATAAAGATTTCCCAGCTTCGAAGAATTTCGAATAGCCTACTGTTACAAGGCTGTAAGTGATAGGAAATGCGTGTTTACCATCATTACAGGTATTATGTCATCAATAGTACGACCAGATTTATACCAGGCATAAAGATTAACAAGACGCAAAATGAGGTGATCGTCCAGACAGCTAGGGGAGACAGGAGGAGAGACGGTTCATGGAGAAGTAGACCGTAGCAGATTGGACATTTAAGGTTTGACCATAGGGTCATCGTGGCTGACATTAAGGATTACTTTATTTTGGGACTGGACATTATGGAACAGTATGGATTTATTGTTGACGTAGGAAAGCGAGTCTTAAGAATTGGGGACGAACAATTTATTCTGTCAACACTAACTAACCAATGCCAGGAAACAAGGCTATTAACAATGCAGACAGTCAAAATTCCTGCACTATTCGTGAAAAGACATTCTTCTTATTTCCTATTACAGCTCATGAAGTTCATTCAATATTAATGAAAATATCCAACAAGCATTCTGCAGATTATGATGAGATACCCTGTTCGCTTCTAATCAAAGTCGCTGATCACATCACTAATTGTATTACCTCCCTTATTAATTTTTCATTCCAGGACGGTATGTTTCCAACACTTTTAAAAAAAACGCTTATTGTCCCAATCTACAAAAAAGGTGATATATCACAGGTCTCGAACTATAGAGGAATTGCCCTACTCTCAGCTCTCTCTAAATTATATGAAAATGCCTTTCATATTAGGCTTTCAAAATTCCTGGAAACAGAGAAAATCTTGTCAATTAACCAATTCGGTTTTAGGAGCAAATTATCGACTCAGGACGCGATTTTGGCAGTCTGCAATTATATTCTGCAGAATTTTGAATGTAAAAACAAAATAGCGTGTATTCTATTTGATCTAAAACGTGCGTTTGACACGGTCAACACTGATTTACTATTGAACAAACTCTATAATTATGGCATACGTGGACCCCCCCTACTTTGGCTCTCCTCTTATTTACAAGGTCGGAGCCAAGAAGTTATTTTGAGAACTAATAATGTCACTTACAAGTCACTGCCCAAAACAATCCAAGTAGGGGTACCCCAGGGGAGCGTATTGGGCCCCCTCTTATTTATTACTTTCATTAATGATATCTTCTCTTATTTCCCAGGTGGTTTTGTATCTCTCTTTGCAGATGATGCGTTAATAGCTGTGAGTTCGGACAATTTTAATGATCTGAGTAACACTGCAAACGATGTTATTCATATTATGATAAATTACTGTCGGTATACAGGGTTTATCCTTAATGATCTCAAAACTGATCTCATACTGTTCACTCCAAGAAAATTGTATGAAAGTATATTAGTAAAAATAAACAGTAAGAGTATTCAACAGAGCTCACAAGTTAAATTTCTTGGCTTATGTATAGACTCGCATTTATCGTGGACTAACCAGATTGATGTCATACTGAAGAAATTATCAACTTCTTGCTTTGTCTTATGGCAGCTCAAAAATTATGTTTCAGCTGACGTTTTAATAACATATTATTATGCTTATGTCTACTCCACATTGAACTACGGTATCTTATGTTGGGGAAATTGTACAAGAGTTAATGAAGTTTTAATCCTCCAAAAAAGAATTTTAAGAACAATGACATTCAAAAGCTTTAGATACTCCTGCAGAGACCTATTTAAGCAATTAAACCTCCTAACTATAACGAATATATACATCCTAAATTGCGTTTGCTATGTTAAGTCACATCCTGATCAGTTTACACTTACCAGAGACCTAAATTCGCCCTACAATTTTAGACCTACACTTAATATAGAAATACCGAGACATAGTTTGTCTATATCAGCAAATGGGGCGTTGATCATGGCCGTTAAGATATTTAATAAATTACCAACCTCTTTGAAGTCCTTACCTACTTTTAATTTATTTAAATCGAGTGTTCGTAATATGCGCAAAAATATAGTTTTTACTCTATTGGTGAATTTTTAAATTGTGACAATTTTGTCTTATGATTGATTGTACGTTTATATTTTTGTATTGAATTGTATTTTTGCTGTTTTACACTATATTTTATTATTTTTTCCTTTTTAACTACTGTTAAACCTGAAATTTTTCTATTTTTGGCTTGTATTTTTATTAACAATTTTGTGACAATATTCTAAACTTGTATCTACAAGTCTTATGAAAATAAAGTCTATTATTATTATTATTATTATTATTATTAAAACCATACAAGGAAGATTGCAAGTACTACCTTCGTGTGGAAAAATTGCCGAACATGGTTAAAGTCAACACTGTCAAGGTAGATCTTTCAGACAATTGGACAAAGAAAGCTCTAAGGCAAGAGCAACTGGACGATACAGAAATTGGGCCTATATTGCGAGCGAAAGAAAAAGGAACCCGACCGGAATGGAAGGAGGTCTCAAACAAAGGAGTAGGATTGAAGGTTTTATGGTCACCAGGGACCGAAACCGAAATTAATTTAGGTTAATTTCGGTTAGGGTTAAATAACATATACTATTTTCAGTTTTCAAGGCAGCGACAATTCGGTTCTCGGATATGGTTTCGGTTTACAGATCTGCGGCAATTCAGTTTCTGTTAGAAAAAATTATGGTTTTCACCATACACTAGGCCTCTTGCATGTGCCGTATATTTTAAATTAATCCGTATATATTAACATAGTGTTACTAAACATTAGCAATTATCAAATCTGTTTTCATAATTTCTAACTGGAAAGTATTTAAATCACCGACTAATATCCGGGAGAAGGGGCAAATCTCAGAAAACACTCATATTTGAGTTGACGTCATCTGTCACTATTTATATTGCTACGTGTGCATGCATGCAATGATTCGGACATATTTGCGGCCATTTCCTAAAATTGTTTAGTTATATTCGGTCTGTGAATTGTACCATATTTAAAAAGGTTTAAATTGTTTTAAATATGACAGAAAAAGGTTATTTCGGGGGTCAATCTGATAATTTACCTCGAGTCGATTCCATTATGATCGCAGAGTTTTTTCCAAAAGTGTTTTGTATTATTCCGCAGAAATTAGAGGAGTAAAAGCAAACGGGCATGTATGTAACTTAGGTATTACTTGTATGAAATAGGAATTAAAAAGTAGATAGTATGTTTGCACAGCTAACTAAAGTAGGAATACAACGCAACAAAATTATATTTAACAAATCTGAATGGAATTAATTTAAAATGTATGCTAGCGCTGTGCGTAACCTGACACATGACGTCACATGTTGTTTGCACGCCTAACGGATTTATTCAACTTTAATGTTGAATACCATCTGTAAAAAAAAAATAAGAAAAATCCTTTACACACTGTGTTTTGTATTAAGTAAAGATTCTAAAAATGCCAAAATTATATTTTGTGCAAGAGGCCTATTTGGTATTTCTACATCATGGTTTATAGATTTGAATCTTTGATTTCAACCATATTTTTTGAACTTTAAATTTGTAATTACGGTGCGGATTTCGGCTACGGTTTCGGTCCCTGATGGTCACAATGGGATTCACTTAGAGTCTTAGATGGCTGTTGAAGAGAGCATGGAAAAGCCTGGATGGAAAGCAAGTTGACATGCGTCTAGTGATTCCCGTGTACCAGAAGTACTCCAGGAAGTGCATAATGAAAATTCCGGCGGACACTTTGGCGTAAACAAGACGTTGAGTAAAGTACAGGAACAATTCTATTGGGTTCCACAGTGGCCAGGATGTGGAGGCTTGGTGTTGCAAATGTAAGAATTGTGCTGCCAATGGGGAACCACTTACCATAAGCAACTAAGCGAATGAAAGTCGAGGACAGCCAAAGAATGTCCGAAAGCAAATCACCAAAACTAGTGACCGAATGAAGGCTCGTTATGATCGTAATGCCTGTACAGGAGGATTCAGGGTGGGAGATCGGGTTTGGTTTCTGCAGATCCCCGAAGCTTCAACCGCCTTGGGAAGGACCATACACCCGAATCAATGATGTTATCTATCGGATTCAAAGCAGTAAAAAGTCGAAGATGAAAATCGTACGCTTAGACAGACTGGCTAAGTACGTTGAAGAGACTAAATTGCCTGACCGGGACGGTCAGTTTTAAGGAATGTGACATGTTCTTCCCCCCGAGACATTTATGTGAGTTTCCTACAAATTTTATAAATAACAGAAACTAAGCTAGTTAGTTAGTTTGGCAATCGGCCCAGAGATGGCGTGCAGTGTCTGAATCTAGAGATTGTACAGAGCCTATCAAAAAGTTAGTTAGAATAGTTGAGAATCTTCTGGACCTTTCATCTTTGGGTATATAAATTGAGAAAGCCCAGAGGGAACAGTTTTAGTATAGTTCATATGGTCAGATAGTTCAGTTTGAATAACGAGTCAGTAAGATAAAAGAAGTAAGCAAAGGGATCAAGTGACTGAAGTAATTATTTGTTGTAATTAGTACGTAAGTTAATAAATTAGTGTTTATTGTTACCCTGGTGTTATAATTTCAGGATCCACGATACAGGGTGTTTACAAAAGGTAAATACATAACAATATTTTTCAATATTGGATTATACTACTTTTATGACGTAGGTATATATTTTGCTACTACAACCACGATACTCTGCTATGTAAATTTCACATAAATAAATTATATACCAGAATCTGTAGTAGGTTGTGCAAAATATATGGGTGCTATAATCCAATATATTGAAAAATGTGTGAGATTACAGCAAAAAAATATGCTGGCTAAAGGGTTTTCCTTTAATGGCCCATTATTGTTGCCAAATTGAAGCATGGCTAGCTGCTGGCCGGTGAGACATTTATCTTCACGTTCGTTTAGGGTGTTCCATAAAAGTACCAGTTATGATAGTACTGGCAATGGAGCCAGTATGGCTCCAAGCTAAAAATGCCTATACAAACATTAAAAATGAGAATAAACGAAAAAACTTTAAAATTTGAGGTTATGTTAGTTATACGATGCACATGCCTAGGTAATTGTAGGACCTTATTGCTCGCGCCATCTACTAAAGTAAATAGAAACCATGCACTTATGAAGCCATTATTATAATAGGAAAGTGCCGTACGTCGGACCACCTATTTAATACACCGTGGTTTATGCAATTTATATTTAGCCTGGACTGTTTGTGCAAAATGATGTGAAAAAATTTTCATATAAATCGCACCAGTACTTACTTCAAAAGTGTGTTTCTGAGTTCCTCCCCAATTTCAGTACTGTCCGCGAATATGTTAAATCAATCTGAGCCACTTGAAGCAAAAAAAAAGGTAATTTGAATCAGGTCCGATATACTTCAAATCAGAGATGGGTAAAGGAAACTTTCCATATGAAAGTTTCTGGAACGAAGTACTGAAAAAAATTAAAGTTTCCATTAACATATTTGAATGTTCTGAAAGTTTCCAAAGGAAACTTTCTTCAAATTTTGGAAACTTCCAAATATTCAAATATTTTATTGGAAACTTTCTTTTTTATCAAAACTTCGTTCCGGAAACTTTCAAATGGAAAGTTTCATTTACCCATCTCTTAGAGCTTAGAACAAGCCTGAAACCGAGTAAAAATTGAATGACTAAACAACTAAAATGTTTCTATACGTATTTTGAGACGCTGAAACCGAATCCGAGGTCAGAATTTTCCTATCATGTCAGGATTTTGACATAACCTCACAAAAGTCTCATAAATCGTCAAAAATGCATTTTAAAGTAGATTTAAAAACTTAAAACAGCCAAATCACTTTACTTATATGAATTTTGGAATGTTGAAACTGAATCTCAGGTCAGAATTCTCCCATCATATTCGAATTTTGACATAACCTCAAGAAATCACCATAGAACACCTCAAACATGGTTAAAAATGTATACGGAAATCGAAATTAGAGACCCGTCCGACGTGTTTTATTGACAATAACTACATGCACGCCGCGGCATGTACGGAAATCTAAATTAAAAACCCGTCCAACGTGCCTTATTGGCAATTACTAGTAAAACTCCAAATAATTTAAATTAAAAATCCGTCTAATAGGCCTTTACTAATTACCTAAATGACAAAAACGTACAACGCACTAGAATTAAAAAATTTGAGAAAGGTACCAGGTACCTTTTGGCTTTTTTGTAGTAATAGTAACATAATATGTTGCTTTTCAGTAATTTAAAAAAGAACATAACACAACCTAATGGGCACATTCAGGTATAAAAATAATTTTAAGGCAAAGAAAAAATATCTCGACACAAAAAAAAACTGCAATTCACAAGACTTGAACCCGCAACATTACTATTGAGAAGTAACCACCCTACACACTGAGCTATCGACTACCTGGCAGAAAATGTGTAAAACTTTTACTTAACAAAGAAATTAAAGACCCGTCCGACGTGCGCATGTGCACGTCGGACGAGTCTTTAATTTCAATTTCTGTACACGCCGCGGCGTGCATGTATTTAGTGTCAATAAAACACGTCGGACGGGTCTTTAATTTCAAATTTCCGTACACGCCGCGGCGTGTGCCTAGTCACTTCCTTAAACTAATCACACGACAAAAATCTACTTTTAAATACATTTTTGACCATTTATGAGGTGTTTTTTGAGATTTTTTTGGAGTTATGTCAAAATCCTGACGTGATAAGAAAATTCTGACCTCGGATTCGGTTTCAGCGCCCCAAAATACGTATAGGAACATGGATCAACTCGTTTAATCTCTTAATGTACTTTTCACCCTGTTTCAGGCTTGTTCTAAGCTGTTTTTTGACGTTACATGAAAACATTGACGACATTTGGCAATTCTGACCTCCAGTTCGGTTTCGGGGCCCCAAAATTCGCATAGAAACATGGGACAACTCGTTTAATCTATCAATTTACTTTTTACCCGGTTTCAGGCTTGTTCTAAGCTGATTTTTGAGCTTACATGAAAATATTGACCACATGTGACAATTCTGACCACTGATTCGGTTTCAGCGCCCTAAAATACATATAGAAACGTGGGTTAACTTGTTTAGTCTTCCAATATACTTTTTACCCGGTTTCAGGCTTGTTCAGCCCCCCAAAATACATATAAATATGATAGTCGGTAAAAAAGTACATGAGCTTTTTAATTTTTTGTGTGCCTGTGTAATCTTTACACAAATATAAACTCACAACCTTAATAAACCACTTATAAAAACATCAGTTACCTCAGGCGAGAAATATTGTTCATTGGGTTATTAAGAAATGCATTCTCTCTTATCTGTTAAGTTATAAAACTGTCCTTTCGATCTATGAAATGCTTTCAACAGCGGTTCCTCTTGTATTATATTCTTGGCAATGACATCTGTCGTTCAACAGTGTGTTTATTAAACTCTCCTCATTTCTGTTTTACGACTTAACAGACTAAAAATTTGAGGTAGACTGTAGTTGTATATTTCATGTCAAATTTTGTCCTCTGTAGATAAAATTGAACATTAGTTCTTCAAGTAAATACTGTGCACCACTAATAAATTATATTTAGGTTGTTATATTTGGTATAAAGCTAAAAATGAATCAGTGAGATAAAGCATTATGCTTGGGCTCGCTGGTCTTTTTGACATCAACTCCAATTAGCTATAAAAAAATTTGAGGATTTTGGTATACCGTTGATGTTCGTAAATGTAAGGTGGAGGGTAGTGTAAATCTAGTAAGCAAAATGAACTAGATGACACGATTTTTGCTCAATATCTATCTGTCATCCGTGATGGCACATGCTGCACTGAACAAATGATAGAGAATTCCATTGGGATTATAACCAGGCCATCAACAAGACCTAATGTTCACTTTAATATTGGTAGTGACTTAGTGAAAACAACTGCAGTTTATCCGTGGAAGATGGTACACATTCATATTATTTTTATTAATAAAACCTGCATGTTACCATTCTTTGTTTTTAGGATAATGCCGTTGAAATAAGTATCGTGGTTGTTTTTTTTTTACAGTAAAGATGGAATAATCCCCTAAACACTAACAATTATAAAGTGCAACTTTATATTTTTCAGACTATCCCAATCCAGAGTCGTTTTCTTGGGAGGTGTACCTGAAAGAGACCAAGGCTGTTGCTGCTCCCGTTCGAGCCTTTAAACAAAGACCGACGTGTGGTTTTAAAAGGGGGATGAGATTGGAATGCGTTGACAAGAGAGTCCCTCAGCTTATTAGGGTGGCCACAGTGGATGATGTCAAGGAGCATCAGATTAGGATACACTTCGATGGGTGGATGGATAGATATAGCTATTGGGTGGACGACGACAGTCCCGATATTCATCCAATGGGGTGGTGTCAAAAAACAGGCCATCCGATAGAACCACCATTAAGTAAGTTTGTCCGAATAGTTCGGTTATTTATTAAGTTAATAAGTGCATCTTAATGAATAAAAAATTAGTAATTCAAAAAATTAAATATAAAATTTTTTAAATATTTTTTAGTTTAAAGAAATTAGACATTCGACTCTGTGGCTCAGTGCTTACACATTAGATCCGGTCTCTCTAAAAAATTTTACACTTTAAGTGTCTACTCTGAATAGTTTCCAGACAATAAATATATTTCTCATATAATGGAGACCAGTTAAGGGAGGTGTATTCAATTTTAGGACGCACAATTGATTGGTAAAGCATGTCAAGAGATTCACCTGAATTACAAGATTTAGTTTTTCATATTATGAAGCCCAAGAGTTTCAGAACAGAATTATAGATATGATCATTGAACATCAACTTCGAATCAAATCTAAATTTTTTGTAAAAGATACAATAACGCATTTATTAATATTAAGCTCTAATCCATTTATTTAGCACCAGTATTCAACCGTATGAAGATCATGCTGCAATTTTAAGCTATCCGTTTCAGATTTTCTTGAGAGTTACAGCTTCAAATCATCAGCATACAGCAAGCATTCAGATTCTGTTATAACTGTTTATTGGAGTGCCGTTAGATTTATACCTAGAAACCCGGTTCCTGTGAATCATTTTTAATGCATTGTGTTGCTAAAACCTAATGTTTGTGGATTAGAAATTGACATTTTTACCCTGGAGGTGGATGCCACCCCTTCTCAGAGGTGGAAATTATTATGTTCAAAGTAACTGCAGAAATCGATAGAGGAATGAATTCTAAACAATAAATGTTCTATGCAATTTTTCTTCGATGAGTCAATACTTTTTGAATTATTCTTGATTGAAAATGTTGATTTTTCATCTAAAAGATGCATGAACGATTTTTCACTAATAACTCGAAAACTTTATGTTTTACCAAAAAAATTATTATAAGCAAAAGCGAAGCCTATAAAATAACAAATCGATTGCTTTTTTTTATTTCTGTGGATGCAATACGAACCGAGTTATGGCTCGATGAAGGTGACTTTTTGTTCGCCGAAAACTGAATTCGATCCTCTCAATGTCAAATAACGGAAAAACGGAAAACATATAAGACATTTTTAAAAATACTTGAAAAGACCTTTAAAATGAACTTTGATAAAATTCGTTAGCATGAAAATTAACGGAGTTATGATGAAAATAAAATGGTTGTCAGTTTTTTTTTTTTTTTTTTCAGAGAAAAAATCAGCAATGAAACCAATGGCTTCACCACGAGAATTGAAATTGAACAGTTTACTTTATTTAAGTACGTACTAACAATATGTGAAAAATAGTAACAGTAAGGATATATACGGCTTAAATATAGCTCTAATCAAAACTATAAAAAACCATATTATAATTCCATTAACAAAATTAATTAACGAAAGCTTACGGACCGGAGTATTCCCAGATTTACTCAAGATCGCGTCGGTTATCCCAGTTTTCAAAAAAGGTGATCCAGAGGACATTAATAATTATAGACCGATTTCTCTTCTCCCTATTTTTGCAAAAATTTTCGAAAAAATTATGAAAATTCAGATCACTGAATATCTAGAGAAAAATAAAATATTATATAAATTCCAATTTGGTTTCCGTAAAAATCTATCTACAACAGATGCTATCATTAAGTTTACCGATTATACCTTAGACTGCTTTGAAAAAGGATATTATTCTGCCTCCTTGTTTTGTGACCTCAGCAAAGCATTTGATTGTGTATCTCGTGTCTTGCTGATCCAGAAATTAAACAAATACAACTTTAACAGGACAAGTATCCAACTTATCAAATCCTATCTAGAAAATCGTATGCAATCAGTCAGATTAAATGGAATATCTTCTGAGGTGTTACATATAAATTCGGGAGTTCCACAGGGTTCAATTTTGGGTCCAGTTATATTCCTGATTTATATTAATGATGTGCCAAGTGCCTTCGACAATGTCAATTGCATCTTTTATGCAGATGACTCGACTTTACAAATCTCTGACCCTAACTTAGAGAACTTAATGTTAAAATGTGACAATGTATTATCTAATGCAAAAAAATGGTTTACACCTAATGCTCTTGCACTTAACGAAGAGAAAACTGTAAAACTTATTTCAAGTACTCGCGATTTGAGAAATGTACCAAATAACCCCACTTGTACAAAGTTTCTAGGTGTCCTTATTGATCCATGTTTACGATGGAATGACCATGTTGATTATCTTGCTGAACAACTATCTAAAGGTATATATGCTCTTAGACAATTGTCAAATACAGTTTCGTCGGATGTATTAAAAACTGCGTATTATGCATTATGTCACTCTCGACTATCTTATGCCATTCTCGCCTGGGGGCATTCTTCTGGTAGACATAGAATTTTTGGTCTCCAGAGGAGGGCAATCAGGATTGTGGGTGGTTTGGGATACCGGGATGACACCAAACAACTCTTTATTTCACTTAAAATACTCACCTTACCTAGCATTTACGCGTTACAATGTATTACACATGTCCATGATAACTTACCTACTTTTAACACCCATGCTGACTTTCATCACTATGAAACACGTCGTAGAGATAACATAAGAACTGAGTACACAAGGCTAACTAGAGGGCAGACTGGTGTTAATTACCATGGTATTAAATTATACAACTTATTAGATGACCGTATTAGAGTTTTACCTAAACAAAAATTTAGATCCACAATAAAAGGTTTTCTGTTAAAAAATGCATTCTTCTCAAATGAAGATATAGTGAGAGAAATTGTAAATTGTAATTTTACTTAAACTTATGTTCTGTGATATGACAAACACTATATTTTTTTTCTGTTTGATTTTATATAGCTGTTTATTCCATTTATTACAATTTCGGCCATTTTTACATAATTTTAAATCTATTGTATTGTGTTTTACCTATTTGTAAGTGTAACTGTTTGACGTGTGTACAATTTTTTATAAATTTTTAACATGAATAAATCTATCTATCTATCTATCTTATGTTCTAGAAGTTTGATCGGTTTATGAGGCCTATATTTGAAAAAAAGTTTGATTCAAATTTGAAATTTCTTAAAAAATTTCATTTTTTCACAATAATTCAAAGACTAAAGAAGATACGTAAAAAATGCTACAGTACAAATTTTAGAAGCGATAGGTACTACACAATATATCACTGTACGGAGCTGCTAAAGAGATACAGAAAAAAAAATTATATGTCGTTGAGAGGATCGAATTCAGTTTTCGGCAAACAAAAAGTCACATTCATCGAGCCATAACTCGGTTTGTATTGCATCCACAGTCAATTTGTTATTTTATAGGCTTTATTTTTACTTATAATAATTTTTTTGATAAAACGTAAAGTTTTCGAGTTATTAGTGAAAAATCGTTCTAAAACGTGCATCTTTTAGATGAAAAATCAACATTTTCAATCAAGAATAACTCAAAAAGTATTGACTCATTGAAGAAATTGCATAGAACATTAATTGCTTAGAATTCATTCCTCTATCGATTTCTGCAGTTACTCTGATAATAATAATAATAACAATAAATTTATTTAGACATAGACATTGTTACATAAATATTGATACACTTTAATACATTACATAAATAGTCAAAGGATTGTCCAACTGCACCTGGATGACTGAACATCTGTATGTGCATAAGTTATGTATTACATAATGATAATAATAATTGTAGATAATTACATCATACTTACTAACTATTTATAAACGAAATTAAGAGTATCTACTTATACATAAAAAAAAAACAAAATATAATAATTAACCTCATTAGTTACTAAGGGCTAAAGTTAATTTAAACAAAGTTAAATTAAGATATAAACTAAAAGAGAGCCATAAACTTCTGTATATTATGTGTTATGTATGCCCTACATGTGTGATTAAACTTTCTTAGGTTTGCAATTGATCTTATTTCCAAAGGAAGAATATTATAAATTTTAGGAGCCAAATAATTTAGGAATCTTAGATTAATATTAGAATTACTATTGGGAATTTCCAAGTGTCTATTTACATTGTTTCTGGTTCCATACGAGTGGTTTACATAATTTTTTAAGTTCACATTTTTTTGTGTAAAGGAACATACATTTAGTATTGTAATATGTTGCACCCCTTAAAATTTAAGGTTATGTTACTAAAAAGTAGGCAAACTTCAACAGATCGAATGTCGGAATGAATGTAGTGTATTTGCACCTACTCGAAAAAGAACCTACCAGAAGATTCCAAAGTGACATCTGGAATTCTCTAGAGAATGGTGGCGTCATCACAGAACAATCGAGATCTGTCATTTTTAGGTATAAAAGACCAACCGCATTCTCGGCGAGTAGTTCAGAAAGTATAGAAAGTGAGGTTAAGAGTTCAAAGATAAACAAAGTAATAAACATTGTGATTTTAGTCAGTAAAGTGTATTTAAATTAATAATAGTATTGTGAAGTATCCAGTAAATATTTAATAAAGTGTGTTAGTGGACATCTCTTGTTATAATTTTTGGAACCCACGGAATTTGCAAGGGGTAGTTTCCTAAGGGTGGAAACACGTTACAATTGGTGTCAGAAGCGGAATTTTATGACAAGAGGAGCTCTGAAGTTGTGCTGGAGTGTTCGAGAAGGATTCTCGAGGGTTAGTGCTAACACAGGACTCATTTACTGGACATTTGTTCGAGGGTTATTTTCGAACAGGAAAATAGTGTTAAGTGCATTTTTGAGACATTGTAGAACATTTTATTAGGACATTAGTGTGATAAGTAAATCCTTTGAACTGAGAAGTGATAGAGACACTGAAAAAGACTCATTTAGTGTGTGAAAATTTCTAGAACTTTTCTATTTGGACATTAGTGGAGATTATTAAATTCTCTGAACTGGATAGTGACAAAAGACAAAGACTCTGGATAAGACTTTTTCGTGCTATTTCGAGATTTGTCTAGAAAGTTCCATTACCGATATTGACGTGACAGTTAAATTCATTTTATTTTCATCGTATGCCCGTAACAACAAGAAGTATGGCATCCGATAAACAAATACAGGACTTATTCGAACAATTCCAAAAAATGATGGCGCAGCAACGGCAGGAAGACAAAGAAGAAAGGGACGAATTAAAGAAAATTATGGAAGATCAGGAAATAAGACGTCAGAAAGAAAAAGAGGATGAAGAAGGAAGACGTCAAGAGGAAGAAAGACGACGTCAAGAGGAGAAGGAAGAACAAGAAAAGCGACGTCAAGAGGAGAAGGAAGAACAAGAAAAGCGACGTCAAGAGGAGAAGGAAGAACAAGAAAAGCGACGTCGAGAAGAAAAAGAAGAGCAAGAAAGAAGACGTCAAGAAGAGAGAGACGAATTAAAGAAAATGATGGAAAATCTGGAAATAAGACGCCAAGAAGAAAAAGAAGAACAAGAAAAACGCCAGGAAGAATTAAGGAAAATTCTGAGCGATCAAATAAAAACACAACAGGACGCAATCATTTCTGCCAATGAAGAACTAAAGAGTGAAATCAAGGAGGAAGTAAGCGAAGTCAAAGGGGAGGTAAATGAAGTTAAAGAAAAAGTAAACAAGTTCGAAGAAGAAGTCAAAGGAGAAATAGACCGGCTTAAACGACAGTTGAGAGATAGAGGAAGCCAGCAGGTGGTATCATCAGGACAGCGACTAAAACCTCCTACTTTTGATGGCCAAAGTTCCTGGACGACGTACAAGAGGCAGTTTGAGGCAGCAGCATGTGCGAACAATTGGGATAATGAGGAAAAGGCCATGGCATTAGTTCTAGCATTAAGGGGCCAAGCTTCAGAGTTACTCCAAACCATCCCAGTTGAGAAACAAAGGGACTTTAAAGTCTTGGAAGCTGCATTAGACTTGAGGTATGGCGATCAACACCTTGCCCAATTATACCAGGCTCAACTGAAATCCCGGATGCAAAAAGCTGGGGAAAGTTTACAAGAATTTGAAGCTGCGATAGAGAGACTGGCACACCTGGCGTATCCGAGTGCACCTAAAGAATTCCAGGAACAATTAGCCGTGGGGGCCTTTTTAGATGGTATAAGGGACGAAGAGGTCAGGCGAGTCCTGAGACTGACGAGACACCAAAGTAGTAGCGAAGCTTTGGTGCGTGCACTCGAAGTAGAAGCCGCTTACAGGGATACTCCAAGGTCGAGAGTGCGAGCTGTGACTCTCGAAGAATCGCAACCAGAAATGAACCAGAACCCCTTGCTGACTGAGATGCAGAAAATATTCACCAAATTATGCGATAAATTGGATGGCCTCGGAAAGCAGGAAAAACAACAAAATAAAGGAAAGCCGAGCGGAGGTATTAAATGTTACAACTGCGGCAAGGTAGGACACATGAAGCGAGACTGTCGACAACAGAATTCGGAGAGTCGAGTAAATGCTGTGAATCTTGAAGAGAAGCAGGAAAACAGTACCAAGGGGGTTGTTCTGGCTAGGGAATGCAGTGACCCCAGAAAAATAAAGATTTCCCAGCTTCGAAGAATTGCAAGCAGTCTATTGTTACAAGGCCACGTGAATGGAAGGAAATGTTTGTTTACCATCGACACAGGTACTACGTCATCAATAGTACGGCCAGGATTTATATCAGGCATAAAGATTACCAAGAGGCAAAATGAAGTGATCGTCCGGACAGCTACGGGGGACAGGGCTACGGTTCATGGAGAAGTAGACCTGGGTTTGCAGATTGGACAGTTAAGGTTCGACCACAGGGTCATCGTGGCTGACATTACGGATGATTTCATTTTGGGACTGGACATTATGGAACAGTATGGATTTATTGTTGACGTAGGAAAGCGAATGTTAAGGATTGGGAACGAACAATTTATTCTGTCAAAAGTGAACGACCAATGCGAGAAAACCAGGCTGTTGACAACGCAGGCAGTCAAAACTCCTGCATTATCCAGAAAACCAGACAAAGAAGATTGCAAGCGCTACCCTCAGGTGGAAAAATTGTCAAACATGGTTGAAGTCAACACTGTCAAGGTCGATCTCCCAGAGAGTTGGTCAAAGAAAACTCTGACGCAAGAGCAATTGCGCGATGTAGAAATCGGACCCATGTTGAGAGCAAAAGAAGAGGGAATGCGTCCAGCATGGAAGGATGTTTCCAACAAAGAAGTGGGGCTGAAGGCTTTATGGTCACAATGGGATTCACTTACGGTCGTAGATGGGCTTTTGAGGAGAGCATGGGAAAGCCCAGATGGGAAGCAGGTTGCCATGCGTCTAGTGATTCCCAGGTGTCGTGTACCAGAAGTACTCCAGAAAGCGCACAATGAAACGTCCAGCAGACACTTCGGCATAAACAAGACATTGAGTAGAGCACGGGAACAGTTCTATTGGGTTAATAGTCGCCAGGATGTGGAGGCCTGGTGTCGCAAGTGTAAAAATTGTGCTGCCCGTGGAGAACCATTTTCGATGAGCAACTACAGGAATGGAAGTCGAGAACAGCCAAAGAATGATCGAGAGCAGATGAACAGAACTAGTAACCGCTTGAAGGCCCGTTATGATCAGAATGCCAGTACAGGGGGATTCAAGGTGGGGGATCTGGTTTGGCTGTACAACCCACAGCGGAAGGAATGGAGACCCCCGAAATTTCAACCTCCTTGGGATGGACCGTACACTGTTATTACCCGAATTAATGATGTCGTCTATCGTATTCAACGAAACAAAAAGTCCAAGATGAAGATCGTACACTTGGATAGACTGGCGAAGTATGTGAAAGAGGCTGAATTGCCTGACCGGGACGTTCAGGCTTAAGGAGGGGGCAGTGTAATATGTTAAAATTTAAGGTTATGTTACTAAAAAGTAGGCAAACTTCAACAGATCGAATGTCTGAATGAATGTAGTGTATTTGCACCTACTCGAAAAAGAACCTACCAGAAGATTCCAAAGTGACATCTGGAATTCTCTAGAGAATGGTGGCGTCATCACAGAACAATCGAGATCTGTCATTTTTAGGTATAAAAGACCAACCGCATTCTCGGCGAGTAGTTCAGAAAGTTCAGAAAGTATAGAAAGTGAGGTTAAGAGTTCAAAGATAAACAAAGTAATAAACATTGTGATTTTAGTCAGTAAAGTGTATTTAAATTAATAATAGTATTGTGAAGTATCCAGTAAATATTTAATAAAGTGTGTTAGTGGACATCTCTTGTTATAATTTTTGGAACCCACGGAATTTGCAAGGGGTAGTTTCCTAAGGGTGGAAACACGTTACAGTATGTATAAGGAACGTACATCAAAGATTGTGTCGAAGTATAGCAATGTAGTGGGAAACATCTTGTTTTTACAATAAATAATTTTTAGAATATAGTTCTGCACAATATTTAGTTTTTTTAAAGAATTCTTGTAAAGACCACCCCATATATCTATACCGTACCTTATTAAAAATTCAACTAGTGCTTTATGAACACAAATTAAAAGTTTTTTCCCCATTATCTCTCTTATGGTATAGAATTTACTTATTAATTTTCGAATGTTATTGCTCAGTTTTATAATGTGATGGTTCCATTTGAGATTTTCATCGATAATAATGCCCAAGTACTTAGTAGAATGTACCTCGTTTATTTCTGTATCCATCTGTTCAATATAGATACTGTTAAAATTGGGGCGGTTCCCAAGGAACAATTTAAAAGTCATTTGGACTTGAGGAGGTTTTAAGAAAGGTTTGTCAGGGTTAGGAAATAGTCATGTGCTTTATTGATGTTGTAGTTAAGGCCTTTTAGGCTTCAAGTATACTTGCTCTTAATAGTAAGTTTTAAAGCATTCTGTAAGACCTAATTATAAAGCTAATTTGCTTCTAGGATAATATGTATTTTTAATGGATTCATCATAACCTACATAAAACTCTTCATAAAGCTAATTAGTTTTATGGACGTCTTAAATTCCATTTAGATTTAAAGAGGCTTTAAATTATTCTTTATGGTTTTAACATATTTGCAATAAATGCATTTTAAATCCTTTTTAAAACTAGACATTTTTAATGCCTATTAGTACTTATTAAAGGCCATTACAAAACTAAACTCTTAAAACATCCTTGATAAATGTTGTGATGAAACCGTTATGAAAAAAAAAAAGGCCTCTATAAATCTAAAAGGCAAATTTTAATTCCATAAAACACTTTCCAAAACCTCAATAAAACATTTATTATAAAAATAATAAACAATATGTCTGCCCGAAGTGTCGTTGATGCATGTGTGTGTGTTAATTAAAAGCATTTCACGACTTATTGATGTGTAATTAAGTCTTTTTTGGAAAGGTGGAAGAAAATAAAAAAGAGTGGCCATTTTAAAAGGACTGTTAAAACACAAACACATACAAATTATTTTTAGGTTAAGTTTTAAGTTTTTGTATCAAATGTCAACGTCCCAAACATTTTATTACAGCTTTTATCAAGTCCATGTGATCTTTGCCAAGTGCATTTGCATTTTTGTAACGAAGAGAATATTTGTGATAGTATACAAAAAGACTAAAAGGGTAAATGTTCTAGGTCATTACCATTATTAGAATATATAATTTAATGAGAGGACCAGTGTTGCCAGATCAAAATTTTAAAAGTTATCAGACGACGCTTTAAAAAGTTACTAAATCTTACTAAAATTTCACTAGATTTGAAATTAAAGCTCTCATCTTTAATTTTCAAAAGTTGCAGTGTCTGTAGACACGTAATTTTCTTGAGCTCTCTGAGCACAGCATAGCTTTGAGCGTCCTCTATCTGATTATTTCGTTGCCAGACTTCGTCATTGTATATAGACTCTATATATAATGACTTCGTACTCTGTATTGTATTAAATGGTTTGTAACTAGAAAGTACTGTTTGTCTACGCGCAGAGCGGGGAATCGAATGAGATATTCTGTTAGGATCTACAGCCTACGTCAGCTGTAGACGCTACAGGCATCTTTGTCTGTCTCTTTCATTCGATTCCCCGCTCCGCGCGTCTCTCTCGCCTAGGAGCTGCTGATCGAGGTAACCGTAGAGTTTACTGACCGTGGTAGCAATTAACGTGAACAGTTCTGTATTAAATGAATCGCAACTCGAATTTAATGTTTGTCTACCTACCAGTAGAGGGCAATAAATTGGATGATTCAAAAATCATTAAAAATGGGCATTTTCATAAAAGGTTTCACTAAATCACTAGATTTTAAAAAAATCACCAGATCTAGTGAAATTTCACTAGACCTGGCAACACTGGAGAGGACTGTAAAATGACATTAGGTTTTTAGTTGGCCGTTGGCCGGCCATGTTTTTCTTGTTATATAAAAATATTCAAGGTCAATCTCACAATTATAATTATCAATGATTATCACTTTTTCGTTAGCAAATTAAGGTAGAATTACACAGCCCTCTTTTTTAAATTTGCTTATTACGTGTGTCTATGCAAATTTTGTATGAATATTAAAATCATTATTATTTCTGAGGGGCTCTTGTTTTTTGGGCCTTTCTTATGTAGTTTTAACGATAAACTGCCATTGGTTTTAATTTTTTTTTCATACCTGATGGCTTTTTATTACCTTTTAAATCGGCCTTAGACCCTTAGAGAGGTTATAGTGCTCAATGCTTTATACATTTCAAATTCCACTTTATCTTCAATAAGTCTGATGTGTGTTTGCTTAAATCAGTTTAGAAAAAATAAATGCAATAATAAAATTGTTTGGATTCCTTCGTGGACATTCTTATAGCTTCTCAGTTCTAATATGGTTTTAAAAACCAGTTTTAAGGTAGCCTTCGAGGTGTTTTCTAGAAATGCAGGAAGCTAATAGAAAAGCTTCTGACAGCTTTAAAATAAGAAAGGTTTTAAAACGGCCCGAACAAGGTTTTCAAGAGCAGCACTATGCCTCACTAAGGAGTTTTATGATGGAATTTAAAAAGGCCTTAACAACCTTCATAAGGATGGGCCCTTTTAGTCTACAAGTCGCTTTATGATGGTATTAAGGATATTGTTACAGCAAAATAGATTTTTCAAGACATTTTATAAATAGTTTTATAGCACCCTTGTATACATTTAAGAAACTAAAATTGTTCCTTGGGGTGGCATCCACCTCCAGGGTAAAAACGTCCATTTCTAATCCATAAACATTTTAGTATTAGGTTTTAGCAATGCAATGCAAAAAGTTTCATTAAAGTTGATTGATAGGAACCGGGTTCCTAGGTTTTTTAATTTTCAACCCTAACGGCACTCCACTAGTTGTAATATCGTTAAAAAAGATCAAAATCAACAATGGGCCCAGATTAGCTTGTGGTACACCCGAGCAGTTGCGATAGAATTGAGACCTATAGTTATTAAGGACGACATATTGACTTCTATCACTTAAATAGTTCTTTTTTAAAGTAATAAAATTTGATGAAAAACCATGACACTCGAGCTTAGCTATTAAACGTGTACGAAGCCACCCACACATTCATTTCCATTTTGGTTAATATGTTAATCAATTCGGATATAGTAAGTAAAAATATATTGTTTTTATACAGAGTGGTTAGCATACTGTGGCAAAAGAAAATAATTTATTTAAAATTGATAAAACACCCTGTGTCTTGGTAATATGGTCATGGTAACCCATTAATTATCTAGGTGGTCCACATCCAGAGTTAATTGTGTACATTTTCCATGAAACACACCTTACATGTTTATATTTATATACCTTTTTTTTTCGACATTTAGCGGGGTTACCTGTCTTGGATACAAATTTTGTTGACACTGCTAACCTGCTTTACAAATTCGGTAACTTGTGTATTATTGGTTAATATTACCTTATTCAAAGCCAGAGATGGCAGTTAGGTTTTTTCCTGGGAGGGTTAAAATAAAAAAAAAGTTTTTCCCATTTTTTAATTTGCCGGCAATTTTAACCTAACTTTTAGACTACAATACAATACAATACAATATTCTTTATTTCCTTTTCGACTCTTTATAGAGTATAGGTATTGTCAATACAATTTTACATGTATAATTACATTCTGTAAAGAAAGTATATCACATAGTACGTTTAGCACAAACAAACATAAATATAATTAATATAACAAATTACACAACAAATAACAAATTTTAAATTCTATTATTGAAATATTCGTCAGTTGAATAGTAGGCATTATTGGTGAAATACAACTTTAACTCTTTTTTAAATTTTACTTTGTTTTGAATGGTACGCAGATATGAAGGAAGGTGGTTATATGCTTTTATTGCCATATAGTGAGGCCCTTTTTCAAATAGAGTAGTTCGGTGATTAGGCACACTCATACAATTGAAATACCTTGTTTTTGTGTTGTCATTTAACATTCCATTGGTTACAAAATATTGATTATTCTCTTTTACAAAGAGTGCAAGATTGTATAAGTACAGAGAGTATACTGTCATTATTCCCAGCTTTTTGAATAGTGGTGAACAATGATCTAGATAATTGGTGTTAGATATTAATCTTATTATTCTTTTTTGAAGAATGAATAATCTGTTTGTTTCACTCGAGGAACCCCATATAATTATGGCATAATTTAGATAACTTGCATAGTAGAAAAGAAGAATAGAGTGAAGGTTTAACGAGTTCTTCAACATGGATATTGCATAGTGAGCACTCTTAAGTTTACCTGCTACATTGTTTATGTGATGCTTCCAGGTAAGATGGTTATCAACTTCCACACCAAGAAATCTTGCATGCTCGGCAACACCAATACTCCTATTTTGCAATCTAACTAAGGGACTTGATGGATCTGCCCTGCTATGTATATTTGTAAAATGTACTATTACAGTTTTTGATGGATTTAATAGTCCATTTTGCACACACCAGTCTGACATCTTATTTGCTACCTTGTTGGACAGAGTCGCTAAGGTATTTTCATTGTCGCCTCTGACAATAAAGGAGGTGTCATCAGCAAATTGACATACATCAACTCCTGTTATAGATTGGAAATTGTTATTGAGGTCATTACTAAATAAAAGAAAAAGAAGAGGTGAGAGTATGCCTCCCTGTGGTACTCCATATTTGTTTTCTAGGACATCAGATTTAACTTTGCTATTATACACATTTCCTACTTTACCCTTAAGTTGAACAAATTGATAACGACCTGTTAGATATGATTCTATCCACTGAAGTGCCACGCCTCTGATCCCATAGTTCTGAAGTTTTTTTAGCAGAACATCGTGACTTATAATATCAAAGGCTTTTGATAGGTCAAAGTAAATGCCAATGGTCTGTGATTGTTTATCAATAGCATTCATTATTGAAGATAATGAATCAAAAAGTGCAGAGGTGGTAGATTTTCCCTGTCTAAAACCATGCTGTGTGTTGGAAATAAGATTAAACTTGTTGACGTAGGAAGTTAGTCTACTGAACATAGCCCTTTCAAATATTTTAGCGAACACAGACTGAAGACATAGGGGGCGATAGTTGTTTAAATTGTCTTTGGAACCTTTTTTATGCAGTGGAACACATTTTCCCTCCTTTAGTTTATCTGGAAACACACCTTCCACGAACGAATGGTTTATGATGTGTGCAAGTGGTTCAGCTATTAAATCGGCAACGTAGCCTATTACTGTACACGGTATTCCGTCAGGGCCCTCTGATTGTTTCTTGGTACAACTTTTAATCAGATCCACAAGTTCAGTTGCATCAGTTGGCATCAGGAAGAAGTTATGGCTAGTGATTTTTGCTGATCTATTTTCATATGGAACTATTGCTGGTACTGATTCTTTAACCGATTTAATAAAGTGCTGGTTAAATTGCTCACTAATTATTTTGAGGTCGCTGACTTCTACACCATTCATATTTATTATAAAATCATTTTTACCGTTGTTGACAGTTTCTTTTTTTATAAGATCCCAAGTAGTTTTACTAATATTTTGCGAGTTTGCTAGTATATTCTGGTTATGCGATTTTTTTGCTTCTATAATATTTTTTTTATGTTCTTTTTTTAGTGTAGAGTACATTTGTTTTATTTCTTCATTACCTGTTAAAGAATAAAGCCAATGAATTTCTTTTAGCCTTTCTGATTCCTTTATAATTTCTGGAGTCACCCGAGATTTGTTACCTTTGTTTTTAAGTTTAGTTTTTTTCAATGGAAATGCTAATTCAAAGGAACTGGAAATAATTTGAAAGAATTCAGACTAAAAGTTAAGTTAGGTTAAAAATTTTCCCAAAAGTGGGTTTTTTCCTGGGAGGGTTAAAATGAAAAAAAAAACGATTTTATACTAAAAGTTAGGTTAGAATTGGCGGCAAATTCAAAAATGAGAAAAAACGGGTTTTTCTCATTTTAACCCTCCCAGGAAAAACCCATTTTTGGAAAATTTCCGGACGAAGGAAAAACCTATTGCCATCTCTGAGTTATACTATTATTATATATTTTTAATGTTAACCGCAGGTACTATGTTAATTTTAAAGTTTTTAAATTTATTGAACATGATACAGATACACACACAGACCAAAATGATTTACTGTTTTAATTAAATAAATATTAACTAACTTAATAAAAAAAATAGCATTAAAGCCCTTATGTTATGAATACAATTAAATATACCTAACATATTTGGTATAAACATGAAGGTCTTTTAATGACCAATTCATTTTGATAAAATGACAAAGAAGTACAAACTTAAATTTCGTTACATGCACTTTCGTTTAAAAGGAAATTAAATAAACATCTTTTATAACAAACATTTGCAAACACAACTCTAATGGTGATCATTTTTCAGCTCCTGACGATGTGTATGACTTTTTGGAATGCCCGACCGTTGGGTGTAGAGGTCAAGGTCACATTAAGGGACCCAAATACCAGACTCACTCTGCTCAGAAGCATTGCCCCTATGCTGAGGACAACATCGATGCCGAAAGAGTTTTGCCTGATAGACTGCTTAGCCCTGATCGGAGTCCTGAAGCTGTTGTACCCGTATCCAGGGAGCCTAAGGAGTGCAAAATGTAAGTTTTAACTTTTGTATTTTCTCTTCCCTTCTTTTACCTTCTTTCTATTAGACTGTTCCAGTTCCATTCTCTTTAATAAATATATATAATTAATAAGGATATCAATTAATCCAATTCTTTTTTGAGGGACACGGTACAAAAATTTTTTCGTGTTGTAATCAAAATGAAATGTATGGGGTGAATTTGAAATGCCAGTCAAAATTTGGACCTGTTGAGCTTTATGGCTGACCAAAATGGTCATTTGTCAAACAAATCAAAAACGGAGAACAGAGAATGATTGAACGTTTGTCTTGCCCTTCCACTTTCCTCATCGTGTTCACACAGCAGCGTCGGGTGCTTGGTCTGCCATATTATGTGTGCCATGCTCTAAGAATGAAATTAGGAACTATTTTCATTGACAAACTATGGTATTCAAATAAAACAGAAATATGTACAATAAAAAATATATGTAGTTGTATTCGTTAGAAAAATAGCAAGTATCTAAAACAGTTTTAAGATTATACTATCTTTGATTTTTTAAATTTTTATAATAAATCGAAAATAGACGCATATTTCCCTCTCACTCTGTAAAATCCTGTCCTTAAGTATTAAGTAAATAAAATTTTATGCTAATACTACATGAATAATAAGGATTATTTTCGAAATAATTACAAAATGTAACATTGATATGTTTCTTATACAGGGGGAATTTCAAATACACGTGAATATTTGAACCTGTTAGGCACTATGACTTCCAAAAATTCGTAAAAATAGTACTTGTAAAATATGTGAAAAATAAGGAAGACAAAAATTATTAAATTTTGATCTAAAATATCTAGGACACTCCTGAACGTACATGTAAACTTTCTTATTCCCAGCTGACCGTTTGAAGGCTAACGCAGTTAGTTCATTGAACTGTGGGAATGTGCCACACCAAAAAGTGACCAAAAACCGGACCCACATAACCAGTATGCCAGGTAGTAAAGCGTTTGGCTATAAGGACTACAATAACAGCAGTGTTTTGGTCTCGGTTTTATTTAACACGTTCCATGTGTATAGCATAGATCCGTGTCACTTGGTTTTTCGTTTGAATCATTTTTATTTTTTACATTTTCTTAGATTTTAGTGTTTTAGTTAGTTATTTACAATGACAATGGAATGAATCGAGGCAAATAGCAGAAAATATGGCAACACCGTGAATACTGCTTGTAAGCAGAAAGATGAATATGAGGTTTATCGGTCAGTGTTTTCCCTGCGGGACGGGACGGCTTTAGGGTTTTTTTTTTGTTAAAACTTTATCTATGGAATTTTGAATTTAAAACACGGCAGATAGATTAATTAAGTTTTACTGAATTACAGGTTTAAATATTTATGTGTATTTCAAATTCACCCTGTATAAGTGCAAAGATGCCATCTTTATATTTTCATATCTCTTAAACTATTAATTTTACAGAAATTAGAAAAAAGTTAAATTCATCCCCAATTTATAGTAGCTTTCTTAGTCGTTCAATGTAATACTTTTCGAGATATTTGACGAAAAACGACAAACCGAAATTTATTTCGGTTCGGTTTCGGTTACAGTTACCTAACATATGCCATTTTCTGTTTTGGGTTATATTTTCGGTTTTCAGAGCAGCGACAATTTGGTTTTCAGTTACGGCTTCGGTTTTCAAGGCAGCGACAATTTGGTTTCAGTTAGAAAAAATTTGTAATTATGGTGCGGTTTTGGTTATAGTTTCGGTTCAGTTTCGGTCCCTGATTTTTACTTGCCTTTTTACCTTCTATAATCTTTATAATAGACGAATCGATTTAGATATGGTCAGGGTTGGCATGATTAAAACAAAATGTTTTAAACAAAGTGTTTAAAACATGTTTAAAACATCGCACTGTTTTAAAGAAATGTTTAAAACATATTTAATACAAAATGCAATGTTTTAAACAAGTGTTTAAAACACAGTGCGATTTTTTAAATAAATGTATTATTTTGGAGTTTGTGGAAAAGCAGGAAAAGTACCGATGATAGTCCATTCCGATAAATAATTCCGATATAGTGGTTACGTGCACTAAACTGAGCATTTTATTTGCAGAGTGCTGTAAAATCCGTTTAAGAGCGCCATCTGACATCAACTAGTAGTAACAGACATAGTGTGCCTGGCACCATTTAATTTTAGTTGAATATAGTTTTAAACGTTTTAAACCTGTTTTAAACACGTTTTAAACATACCTTCAAAAATAAAAAAAAAAACTGTTTTAAACAAAAAAACTGTTCAAAATAAAAAAAACTGTTTTTTTGTTTAAAATGAAAAAAAAACGGTTTTCTTTCCAACCCTGGATATGGTTTTTACCATACAATTTGGTATTTCTACATCACGGTTTAAAGATTTGAATCTTTGATTTCGGTCATATTTTTTATACTTTCATATACGTTTTAGGTTTCGGTTTCCTGAGAGTTTTAATTTTGGTTTTGGTTTACTAGAACCTCTCATTCCGGTTTTTGGTTTTGGTTTACCAAAACCTCTCATTCCGGTATTCGGTTTCGGTTTATCAGAAACTCTTATTTCGGTTTCGGTTACGTTTAGAACAAATTCGTATTTACGGTGTGATTTTCGGTTACAGGTCGGTTACGGTCCCCGATCTACAGCCTGTAAAATTTGATGAAAATATCTGCATTGTTGCCAGATTGATGTAAAATTCATTGTCCATACATAGGTTACTTTTCTTATCTCTAATATGTGACTCATTTTGTTCCTTCAAAATATATTGTTTCTCTCTTAGGTTTTGCAGTAACGTTTCTAGTTCTTTATTGACTCGCTCCTGAATATAAAATCTTTGTAACTTATTGTTGGTATGAGAATGTTTGGTTCACCTAAGTGTCAGGGTTGGAAAAAAAACAGCTTTTTTTCATTTTAAACAAAAAAACAGTTTTGTTTTGAACAGTTTTTTTTGTTTAAAACATGTTTTTTTTTAAGTTTTAAATGGTATGTTTAAAACAGGTTTAAAACGTTTAAAACTATATTCAACTAAAATTAAATGGTGCCAGGCACACTATGTCTGCCTCTACTACTTGATGTCAGATGGCGCTTTTAAATGGATTTTACAGCACTCTGCGAATAAAATGCTCAGTTTAGTGCATGTGACCTCTATATCGGAATTTTTTATCAGGAATGGACCATGATCGGCACTTTTCCTGCTTTTCCGCAAAATCCAAATAATACATTTATTTAAAACATCGTACTGTGTTTTAAACTGTGTTTTAAACAGTTGTTTAAAACATTGCATTGTGTATTAAATATGTTTTAAACATTTGTTTAAAACACAGTGCAATGTTTTAAACATGTTTTAAACACTTTGTTTTAAACATGCCAACCCTGCTAAGTGTACTCTTGTATCCTGGTTTCCTATATACCCTGTACCTCTACTTTAACACCCGTTTGCTGTATAAATGCTGTATAAAAGTGAGTCCATCAAATACATTTTTTTTTTAATTCTGACATACCATATAAACCCTATTTAATTAGTGTTTTCTGTTATATAATGCTTAACAGAGGAAAGAAGAAATTCGAGCAGTCTTTAGTTACATACAGTAGGTATGTATTCTGTCAGAGAAAAGTCCAATTTAAGGTTTACTTCAAATAATAATTTTAGAAGAATTATAATGTAAATATAACCAAGCAGCACAAGACCCTGTAATGGCAACAAGAACTGACAGTTATTTAGCTTTAACAGTTGCCCCAGCAAACTTATGATAAAGTTGCGACAACACTCCAACAGTCAATGTGGTAGAACATTTCCTTGCTTTGAAAATGTTACTACAGCCATTTGACTAGCGCTAGAACCAGACTACATACATATAGCTGTATATTTCTGGGTAAACTATTTGGCCGTAAAATTACCTTTAGTAGGCATTTTTGGATACTAATATGAAAATGGACGCGTGGACTTTGTTGTGTATGTACTTATAAAAATATCAAGGCAATTTTGACGACAAACTGTAAATAGAATTATATGTGGTTAACACTTTTTCGTTAAATATGTACATGATATCAGATTTTCTGTTTTTACACAGCTATTAATCCTCAGAACTATGTATTTCATCAGTTTCAAATTAAATGTTATGTCTACTAAAGATATTACATCACATTTTTATTACAAAAATAATTGATAATCGTTAAAAAATATAAGAGAGAATAAAAATGATAAATATAATAATCCAAAAATGCTGCAATATTTATCTTTCGTCATTTACAAAAAATATGCCCGATAAATGTAGAGAACTGATTTGTGCAAAAAAAAAATATAAATAAAAACTATTAAGTATACGTATTTCCATTTGTTTTGTGCATTCATATTTAAAATAATACTCCAGGCATTAGAGACCATATAGGGCCCTTACCTGGAAAAATTCATGTAGTGGAGTAAAAAACAGGGGAAAAGTCGCTTCCTTCTCGAGTTTTTTTTTTAATCTTATAACAAACTGAGACATACCATTTCGTTAAGTAGGTCGATGTTCATTAGAAATCATGAAATACGACGTTGTCACGGACATTGTTATTTTTAAAAAGGTGTGAAATTTTGTTTTTTTTAAACATTTTTTTTGAACGTCTAATGCCATATCTCAAAAACGAATGGAGATATCCACATGAACTTTTTTTTGTTATTAAACATACACTTAAGCGCTTCTATCTGTGTATAGTATTGTTAATTAAAACATTTTTAAGCATGTTAAAAACTTAGATAACCTTGAAAGTTCAGAAAATACGCAGTTAAATTTTCACTAAGCTACAAACTTTTTTGTTCTTGAAAATTTTGTATAACATGCTGCGAAGAAAATAAAGCCAAAAGACCAAAAAAGTTTTTGATAGCATAATTCTTATTGTGTCTTTGATAGTTTAGGTACAGTGATTTTTTTGGAGCGCGCGAATTGCAGAAATTGAGTATTAATAAGTCCACATCCACTAAAACTAACTAGACTCAGGGCGGTATACGATCAACGTTATTCGTTTTCGTCGAAGGTCAAATTATAAAACCGCTGCCCAAGGAATCACTACTTCCATATCCAGATCTTCTATCAAAGTCTCTCACAACGAAAAAAATTTGAATATGGAAATAATTGTTTATGGAACTTTAATAATAAAATATTTGAAATCGTCTATCCCAAAAACCTATAAAACGATATGCCACATTGGTAGTGGGGCTGAGGGTGGTAGAAGGAAGGGTGGTAGTAGTGGTGGATAAAGTAAAAAAAAATTGAGGCCTTTGGTTCTTGTACACACACTAAATGACAATTATATTTTTTTCGCCCCCTTGAATAATGAGGTGGGAGTTGGTAATGGGGGTGGTTAATGTCAAAAAAATTTTGAGACCTTAGCTTCTCTTATATATACTAAATACCAATTTCATGGACTCTTACTTGCTTGATTTGCCTATTTACCCCCCATTTACCCCCCAACCTTTTAACGGAATAATCTAGTTCCAGATCTCGTTAAAATATATATACGTGTACCAAATTTCAAGTCAATATCTTAAACGGTTCCGGAGTAATCGTGCGCACAAAAAAAGTTACGAACAGACCGACAGATAGAATTTTTTTTTGCTCAAACTTAAAATCTCGACGTTTCATGACATTCTAAGCCTATTTGGACAATAAAAATTTTCAAAAATATTTTTGTCTATGCTATACTTACACTGGATGTGGAAGTAACATGTGTAACGATATTCTTTCCCTTATTACCACTTGTATTATATTGTAGAACGTATGGCCATTGTGCGAATTGTGCGTGGATTATCTGCTAAAAAAATATTTAAGATAAAAAAGCAATCTAAGTTTCATTGTAAAATGAAGTGGATTTTATGTGGCGTAGTAATAGATGAGAACGATAAACTTGTGCACAAGCCATAATTAGAGCTGCGGAAATTAAAAGAGACTTAATTTAGGATATTTTTTTCTTTTTTGTTACCTAATTTAGGTGAAAATAACACGTTTACTCAATTATTGTGTGGATCTAGGGTAAAAATGCAATGCATGGGAGTTTCGGATAGGGACTCTGACACAGGAAATGTCGGATACAAATATTAAGATTGCCACGTTCAAAAAAAAGTGCTTTAAGAAACTGTCTTTTCTATTTAGCTCCAATAATAACGCAAAAAAAGGAAAACTCGATAGTTTACTTTTTATCAAAACACTCCAAAATTATTACTTTTCCTAAACTTCTGTTTATGGAATTTTATTAGCCCCCTAGTTGCGCAACTTTTTTTTCCATTTAATATAATATTATTTTTTACCGTTTCCGAGATCCCAATGCAATGCATTTTTATCCCAGATACTGTATTTAAGATTTTTAATTCCTTTTTGCCTTCAACCTTAGTCCTTAATGCGCCACTGGAAAAAATAAGTTATCCTTTCAAATCCTAAAACGTGATAAAACAGTCCTAAACATAAAAAAATAATAATGAAAAGTTCCGTTACACACAATACATAATCATTATTATTCTTAAGTGCCGCGCGCGTACGCTTCGACAATTCCTCCATACAAAAAAATTCGTAACTAGCAAACTCTTGCTAATAATGAAAATATTTTTTTCTAAAAACTTTTTTAGTCTATTGACTTCATTTTCTTCATAGCATGTTACACAAAATTTTCAAAAACTCGCTTAGTGAAAATTTGATGGCGTATTCTCTAAACTTTCAAGGTCATCTACGTTTTTGGCATGTTCACATTTTTTTTTATTAGCAATCCTATGTATAGAAAGAAGCGCTTAAGTGTGTGTTTTATAACAAAGAAAAGTTCACATCGATAGCTCAATTCATTTTTGAGATATGGCAATAGATGTACAAAAAAAACATGATTTAAAAAAAAATTAAATTTTACACTTTTTCTTAAATAAGAATATCTGTGACCACTAAAAAATGTCGTATTTCGTGTTTTTATGTGTAAGAAGATGTTGTCGGTAATACCCACTGTGTCTGATCTTGTTCTAAGCTGATAAAAAAAAAACTACACAATTTTTTTTTCGCTGTTCTAATGGTAGTTCTGGAAATAGGCTTACTTTACGATTTTTGGAGTGCTGAATCCGAATTTTTAACTTCCCACTAAAAATTCCTCCAACAACGTCCTCAAAAATTTGAAAATAAAACCAAAAGAAATTTTTCTTTAATCTTTTTTTTTTTCATTTTAGAAACCTATAAATTCGGAAAGTAGATAAAATTTGCAACAAAAAAGGGACATTTTAACGTTGAACGAACGGGGAAGCGCTAGCACGCCTCGAAACATGAGTCTCGTCGCCGCACTGTGGTCCCAAATTGAGTTTTTTGGTTCAAAAATGGCTAAAGAGCGCAAATCTTGTCGGAAATTAACAATTTTTTTTTAAATAAAAGCTTACTGAAATTCCAACAAATCCTCGAAGCCCGAATTTTGAAAAAAAAATTTCTTTTTTTTTATATTAAGTTAAAGGCCAAAAATATTATTTTCGATCAATAGTTCGAGTTCCACTTCTTGAGAATTATTGCACCCGAGGCACATGATGGAATATTTCAACCCGCTTTTCTTGCAGGTATACACGCCGCGTCAGCCTTTTTTACACTTGCAGGAGATAATCTTTAGAAGTTTTAGTGGAGCAGGAGGTTTCAAAGTAGTGACAGGGAAAGTTCGTAACTGGTTTTTTTTCTGGCTCGATAACATTTCTTGCCAAAGTTGGACTTGGTGGTACGTTCTCACTGAGTGTTGCGCAGCAGCAGCTTCAGTTGGGGGCAAAGAGGCAAGGTTGTGTTTACTGTTGTATGCGGTCTTGATGAAACACTGATGTCTAAAACCGTTCAAAGTCATGTTTTCATCCTTGCAACCATACAAACTAAGAAAAAATTGATTGCCAGTTTTTATGATAGCTTGTGGATCTATATTTGGAGTCTGGAACAGCTGAATGAGGGGATGTAAATCTAGGCTTGAGACGAGGACTTTGATCAATTTGGTGTTTCTGTGGCCAAAAATCGCAGATGTAGTGTCACAGCCGCTGAAAGCGACTGCCTTTTCTTCAAGACCAGAAGATGAGTAGATTTTTTGTGAAACTTTGCTTTTGTCCGGTATCATAAAGTAAACATTGGCGGATTGAGAAAGGGCAGTTAAGACTAATAAATCTATATCTTCGCAGACAATAATCACAGATGCATAAATTGGTGCCATTTCAATTGCTGTATTGACGATGAGAGAGTCTGCGTCTTCGTCAGCTTGTTGCACTGACAAATTTGCCATCTCAAACTTTCTTTTGATCATTAAAATGAAGCGATATTTATTTATATTTATTTTCGGGGGGGAAAGGGCGTGGCAGGGCAGGGAGTACCCTAAGAAGATCGAAAGACGAGAGAGCAACTGTGGAGTTGCCGTATGATACCTAAATACACACGCAGCACCTAGGCGCATTTTTCGGGACCCACTCGCTCTCTCATTCGTCGTACGTCAAATTGTTAAAGGACTTTTTTTGTTGTAAATTTTGTTTACTTTCTGAATGTCTGGGTATTGTTTCCATAAAATGAAAAAAAAAACAATAAAAAAAATCAAAAACCAATTTTTGGATTATTTTCTCTAAATTTGAGATGGTTTCGGGGGGGAATTTTTGGTGGGAAGTTAAAAATTTGGATTCAGCGAGCCAAAAAACATGCCGTAAACCTGTTTCCAGAACTACCATGAATTTTTCCAAGTGAAATTCTCTAATGCCTGGATTATAATGGAAGTGAAAGAAGCCAATGGCATAAAGAAATATTTAAAGCTGAATTGTTTTGTTTGCTAATTTACATGTGTTGTCAACGAATTAGCTGATTACTTGCAGTTAGGAAGTTTCCTATTTTAGAAATATGTACATTCAACCTCATTTAATAGTCTTGCAGATAGCTAGTGAAACAAAAAAAAATTATCTCGATATCTGAAAAACTCACAAACTTATTCAATTTCTTATTTGAATACTTCACCTCGGCTGAAGTCCACTGTGACGTCACAATACACAACGCGTTGACTTGCCATGCCAGTGGCGCGCTGTATGTTCCCCTTATTTAGTGTATGTGCTCGATTTTCTGAAATGTCACAAAATGTCACTTTTGATTCGTTCGTGCCGACCCGAATTTTCGAATTTCGCCGTGCAATTTACGATCAGGTTTATCTAGAAGACTTCCTCTTTACGTCGCGACATCATACGGCCGTCCCAATGGTATTTTTCGAAAAATATGAACATGCCAAAATTGCATGTTTTAGCAATTTTTTCGGCTCTCAAATGCAAGCTGGCTATAAACTGCCGGTGCCTGCCAGCGAGTATAAAGGTGCCCGCACCCGCTCGCTGTTGGCGGAATCATGTATTGTGACGTAATTGAGCTCAGTCCAGATGATTGCGGCATTTTAAACTTGGAAGGGCCATAACTTTTTTATTTATAGAGATAATTTAAAAAAAAAATACAGATATTTTTTAGATTTTTACGACTATTTATTACGAGAAAATGAGAAAAATGGAAACTTCCTAATTGTAGAAGCCAACCCGCAGTCGCAAATGTGGGGAATATAGGTTAGTTGCCAAACTACATTTTTGTTTAGCCTTAAAGTTATATACAACCAAGTGTCATTACTATATATTCCAGTTCCTCTTGAGATGTTGCAAGAGCTGTAAAAGGCATATTGCAGCTGATCAGAATTCTAAATAACAATAGGCTTGTTGCATGTGCCGTATATTTTAAAATAATTTATATATATTAATATAGTATTACTAAACATTAGCAATTATCAAATCTGTTTTCATAATTTCTAACTGGAAAGTATCATCATCTAACAGAGTATCTCTACGAGTGCAATGATTCAGACTAATTCGTGCATAAATTATTTAGTTGTATTCGGTCTGTGACATTAAATTATAGTGTGTATTTAAGTTAGGGAATACAATCCCGAGGCTGAATTTCAATCCTGGGATTTCGGGATTAAAAATAAAAAATCCCGAATCCCGGAATTAATCCCGGGATTGATTGTGAATCAGAACTACTTAAAAAAAATTATTATATTTTGAGCTTTATTAAAAAACATACATATATTTATTGAAAAAAACGTATACTTACCTGTATTATTTATATTGTATAAATATATAATATTAAGCATAAACAACAAAAAATCAACTCTTTGGTAAAAACCAGTGTGTATTAAATAGGTGGTGCAACGACAACCCTCACAGTGTCTTCATAAGTGCTTACTTTGTACATGATGTAATAGATGGCAGGACCAATAAGTTCTCTGTGCATACAGTGTTACATACATTCCCGGCATTTTGTTTTTGTTTAGTGAAACGAAAGTCCAGGGACATCTGATATTAAGTAGCTAAATTAAAACATTGAAAGAATATATGCAACACTACATGCAGCATTGCACGTGTCGCCACAGCTAACCTCAAAAATATATATTTCTTAAGATTTACAAGTATTACGTAGCTATTATTAAAATTTCTACCTGGTTCCTGTACTTTCAACCTAAATCAAGTTCAACGCAATGTGTATGAAGTTTTAAATAGTCTGTCACAATAAAATAAGACACTTTTTGCAAGTTAGGAATCTAATCTATAATTGGCAGTCTATTGTTATTAATCAACAATATTGAAAAATTATTTGCGTGAATTTTTAAATATTTGCTTGGAGCCAGTATGGCTCCAAACTAAAAATGCCTATACAAACATTAAAAATGAGAATAAAGGAGAAAACCTTAAAATTTGAGGTTATGTTAGTTAACGATGCACATGCCCAGGTAATTGTAGGACCTTATTGCTCACGCCATCTACTAAAGTAAATAGTAACCATGCACTTATGAAGCCATTATTATAATAGGAAAGTGCCGTACGTCGGACCACCTATTTAATACACCCTGGTAAAAACAAAACTCTAATATCTAAACATTTTAAAAACAAAAACAATTATTTTGCAATGCTACTTCCAGCATTGTCAGGCAAAAAGTAATGCTACACTGAGCTTTTGTCACCCGCCTTTTTAGAATGAGGCTGATAATTAGTTGACATTTCGAGAGTAATAAATATCTATCAATGAAAAAAAAATAAAATTATTACTTGTACGTCACACGTAATACAATAATGAATACCTTAGCTAACCAGTGCAACTTTTAATAAATAACAACAAAACAGCGGAACCGCTACGGTACACATCTACCTTCGAGAGCCAACTGTTTACTAGTGTTAACTTGTATCCTAATCACAGTCCTAACTGCGTGAAATAAAGGCGCCCTCAGAGCCAGGCTAAGCGCATACAGTAACAATCGTCGTCATTTCCCATCTGCTATAATCGAGGCCGATCCCGAAAATCCCGGGATCTAGGCTATTGCAGTCCCGGGATTGCCGGGATCCCGGGATTGCATTCCCTAATTTAAGTGTACCATATTTAAATTGTTTTTTTAAACGCGACTGAAAAAGGTTATTTCAAAGGTCAGTCGGTTAATTTACACCATACGCCTACCGGGTGTATGCTATATGCTACTACGTCACAAAAATATTCATAAATAAAAATCTAAGTTCTAATTGAAAATTTCTTTTTTTCAAAAACTTCTATATCTTAGCTTCAATTGCTTCGCTGCACGAAAATTTGCAAAAATAAAAAAGTTTGTTGCGTAGTCAAAATATGAGTATATTCTTAGCGAAGTAATAAGTCGAGTAATAATTTCATAGTCCAGTCAACGAAAGAGTTGTAGAGAACATTGAGGAGGAGAGAATATTCCTCTTCAGGAATGTGTTAGGGGTAGTTACGACATACTAAAAGTCCCCGCCCCTAGCCCCGCCACTTCAGGGGGGAGGGGGGTGGAAAGGTTTTTTGAATTGAACAGAAATTAAAATTTTAATTTTTCGACATTTTTAACAATTTCCAACTTAAAAATTTGTGAAATACTACCATACTACTACCATAAAAATGTCGAAAAATGAAAATTTTGCAAAACTTTGAACAGCTGTATCTCTGATACTATTTGATCTACAGTGTCCGCTCTGGCACCAATTTGTAGCAAATTTAATCTACTTTTAAAAAATACTAAAATGTTTTTACCGAAAAGTAGGCCTTAGGTGTCAAAATCAACAAAAACTGAAAAAAAAACAAAAATCTCGCAATTTTATTGGATTTTTGACCAAGATCCAGAGGTCTGCCGAGGTCGTAAACTTGGATTTAATGTCAGGTATGGCTTTATACATTATAAAGTTACTGTACTAATTTCTTATGTGGAATTGTTCACTTTATAAAAACTGTAAGGTCTGGTTCTACGCTGATTTTTTTTTCTCTCTTGAGATTGAAGATTTTATGGTCTATCACTATCAAACTATTACATAAATGGGATTAACTTAAAATGTGGGCTAGCGCTGTGGCATCTTCTGTTACATGATGTCATGTGTTGTTTATACGCCTAACGGATTTATTCAAACTCTAATGTTGAATACTGTTTGTAAAAGAAAAAAATCTTTTGCACACTGTGTTTTGTATTAAGTAAATATTCTAAAAAATGCCAAAATTATATTTTGTGCAACAAGCCTATTGCAGCCATTTGGTTGTGGGTTCTCCTTAAATCTGAGACAGCCGTTGCCTGAAAGCAACAATAGTTCATTTGTATCTTAACCAAAAACTGTTAACCTCCCCCTTTTTGCTAAATAAAATCCACATTCTACATTCTGATTCTTCAGAAATGACAATTAATATTGTTTATTATCTATTTCTATGACCACAGTTATTATTTTGCTAAGTACTTGTCAGATTATTTTTAATTGGTAAGAATTGATTCTTGTCAGAATATAGAAAGAAAATTCCGAGCATAATTCGATGTTTTCTTTTTCTTAGCAAACCAAAACTGGGCAGGCCACCAAAGTACTTACGGCTAGAGCAACCAAAGCCCCAATCCCTGGACGAGCCACCAGAGAAAAAGCTCAAGAAGCAGAACACGAAAAAAGAAGAAGAGGTGGAATGTTCTGATACAGTAGAACAAAAAGCGATAATGCTTATAGAACAGTCGAAAATCCTTCCAGCTGAAAAAGAGTCTTGGCATAAACACTCCCACTTCTTAAAAAAATACATCACTAGTAAAATCGATCCGAGGTCTTGGACGAATTCTGAAGTAGTTCATTTTGTTTCGTCTCTACCGTGTTGTGAAAATGACTCTGAAATTTTTAAAGATGAGCAGATTGACGGCGAGGCGTTTTTGTCTCTAAGTCAAAAGGATATTTTAACAATTTTGAATATTAAGGTTGGACCTGCAGTGAAGTTATATAATAGTATAGTTTTATTACGGCAGCATGTTGATGAAAAAATTTTTACATAATAATGCGGAAAGTGATATTTTACCGTTTGCTTTGTTATTTTATTATTGATGAATGTTGAACTTTATTTTATCATTGATGTAAATGATTGTACAAAGGTTTATTGTATAAAACAATATAAATTTTCATTTTTTAAGTTGTACTATTTATTTGTCGTGAAATTCGGACAGTTCTTTTTTCACGGAAAGTGAATGGAAAACTACTGTGATATATCGTTGAAATCAGCATAACCTCTACTTTCGAATGGCACAATAAAAAACGGATATTTTATTAAATGATAGGAAAGTCTGTGCCGAAATGGCACTAAATATCAGCTCATGTATGGTACCAATATATCTTTGTGTTAAATTTCGTAAAAAAACGTTCACTAATTTCAGCACTATCTTGTCCACATACGTATGTACATACACACAGATATTTTTAAGAACCACTTTTTCGTGTTTCTGAGACCTCAAAATGTAAAGAGGTAAAATGATGTGGACTCGACCAGTGCCTGTATTTTACAATACAATACAATACAATTTTTATTCATCTTTTAAGCTACATCACAAGTGCAGATAAGATAAGTCAGGTACAATAGTAAAATCTAATAGCAGATAGAGTAAAATACATTAAATAATAAAATAACATAAATAAAATGATTAAAACAGTTGGGTTCATTAATTAATAAGAGAGTGTAGAGGTTCCATTAATGGCCTGGATGAACTCATCAATGGTGTAAAAACAGTTTGCTGAAAGATATTCTTTTAATTTACTTTTAAATTTAAGAAATGGTAAGCATTTAAGGTTTACTGGTAACAGGTTATACAGACGGGTGCCTGAGTATAACGGTGACTTTTCATATTTAGCGTGAAAGTGTTTGTTTCGGTATATGTCATTTTTCCCTCTGGTATCGATTGTGTGTATGTTAGAATGTTTAGTTAGTGCAGTTTTTTTTCCATGAATGTGTACCAGAATTTTTAGTAAATATATGCTGGTGACTGTTAGAATCTTTTTTTCGCAGAAAGTTGTTCTGCATGAGATGTGAAACTCAAGATTGAAGATCATTCTTATGACACGTTTTTGTAAAATGAGAATTCTATTTATATCCGAGGACCGGCCCCACACAATACTGTTATATGAAATTACTGAGTGAGTTTGCGTAATATACTGACATTATGGAATCTGTATCTAGTTTATTTTTCAGGTTCTTTATAATGTAAAATACCTTGTTAAGTTTTTTGGCTGTAAAGTCAATATGTAGGTTCCAATTCATTTGGCTGTCGACTATAGTTCCTAGAAATTTGATAGAATTTATCGGAGTTAAGGTAATATTTTGAACAACCGGGTGAGAGTTAGTGGATTTGTCTATACAGTTGTAGAATTTAATGAGAACCGTTTTTTTTTAAGTTTATCATTAACTGATTTTGTGTGCACCATTCACTGAATTGTTTTATAATGCTGATAATTTTGTGTTGGACTTCTTCTGCGCATTTACCTGAAGTAATTATAGAGGTATCATCTGCATATATAAAAATTTTTCCCCCCGTGATATGCTGGGGGAGATCATTGACGTACAGTAAAAAAATTAGTGGGCCAAGGACACTGCCATGTGGTGTGCCTCTGTTTATGGTATATTCTCTTGAAGTCATGTCGCCGTGTTTTACCATAAATCTTCTATTCTCCAGGTAGGATGTTAGTAGGGCGTTGGTCCTTATCCCCATTCTTTCTAATTTCTCTGATACAAATTGAATATTTAGTGTGTCAAATGCACGAGACAGGTCAAAAAAGATACCGGTAATAATTTCATTGTGGTCAATTTTATTATGTATGTGTTGAATGAATTCCAGAGTTGCTGTTTCAGTAGAACGATTTTTCATATTGTCATATTAAATATATCAAGGTAGTCATATATTTTTTGCGCAATTACTGTTTCGATGATTTTTGAGAATATGCTTAGTGTGGCAATTGGGCGATAGTTTTCAATATTTTGAGAGTCACCATCTTTTGGTATTGGTATTAGGAATGCAAGTTTTAACAATTCGGGAAATTGACTTAGTTGGATGGATTTGTTTGTGATATACTCAATTGGACCTGAGAGCATATGACTACATTTTTTCACTAGATCGACAGAGACCTCATCAAATCCAGTGGACTTTTTGTTGGGTAGGGCAGCAATAACTTTTTGGACATCGTTTTCCGTAACAAGGGTAGAGAAGAAACTATGTGCTTTGGGTCTTGTATTAGTACAAGTTTTAGATAGTTCACCATCAAAGTGATTGTTTAATTTGCCCTCTATGATGTTGGAGAAGTAATTGCCAAATTGATCAACTATTTTGGAGGCGTCTGTGATAGTTTCATTATTAATTGTGTTATGTCGTTTTTAGATTTTATGCCAGAATTTATATTTTCTTTCATTATTTTCCAGAGTGAGCGGGTTTGGTTGTTGGAGTTTTTTATTTTGTCTCTATAGTATCTTTGTTTTTCAGTTCTAATAGAGTTTTCTACGTCTTTTTTGGATTGTTTATATTTTTCATTTAAATGTTCGCAGTTGATTTGTTTTTCAAGTAGTTTAGATCTTTGAGGTCTTGTACTTTTTTTTAAAGTTTCGGGACCAAATTTGATTTTGTTTACCTGTTTTTCTGACACTGTTTTGGTAATTTTGGGGAATGCAGTTTGAAAGCACCAGGAAAAGTGCTCATGAAAGATACTGAAGATAATGTTAATATCGTCTGTGCTACTGTGAAGGTTTGCCAGGAATAACTGGTCACCGCATCTTAACAACAGGGTACTTCAGTTATATTATTCTATACCGATTTTATCTGCACATTTTTATATTTTAATAATAATCATCAAAAATTGAGATAAGACCTTACCTCAATTTTCGATGAATATTATTAAAATATAAAAATATGCAAATAAAGTCGGTATAGAATAATGTAAATGAAGTACGCTGTTGTTAAGTTAAAATACAGGCACTGGTTGAGTCCACGTCATTTTACCTTTGTTAACTCCACAATAGGGTGGCCCTTATTACCTTATTTTGCGACACTGGATTTTTTTTCGGTCTCACCCCCTAAAGTTTCTCCAAAATTGTTTTAAAAATGAAGTATACAAAATTTTAACTCGATTGGATAACGCTAACCCGTTCCTCAAGGCCATTAAAAGTCACTGAAATATGCAATTTTCATCAATGGTTTTTTCTTACAATTATTTCGGCCTCACCCTAAAGTGGTTCCAATTATTTAAAAAATGAAGTATATAGAATTTTAACTCGGCCATTAAAAGTCACTAAAATATGCAATTTTCATCTATTTTCAACTCAAAACCCGTTGATCATGTCGAAATTTTCTACATATTTAATAGGATGAAACTTTCATTTTCTAAAACTTCATTTATTTGTATTTTTCTCGTAAAATATAAAAATATGCAAATAAAGTCGGTATAGAATAATGTAAATGAAGTACGCTGTTGTTAAGTTAAAATACAGGCACTGGTTGAGTCCACGTCATTTTACCTTTGTTAACTCCACAATAGGGTGGCCCTTATTACCTTATTTTGCGACACTGAATTTTTTTTCGGTCTCACCCCCTAAAGTTTCTCCAAAATTGTTTTAAAAATGAAGTATACAAAATTTTAACTCGATTGGATAACGCTAACCCGTTCCTCAAGGCCATTAAAAGTCACTGAAATATGCAATTTTCATCAATAGTTTTTTCTTACAATTATTTCGGCCTCACCCTAAAGTGGTTCCAATTATTTAAAAAATGAAGTATATAGAATTTTAACTCGGCCATTAAAAGTCACTAAAATATGCAATTTTCATCTATTTTCAACTGGAAACCCGTTGATCATGTCGAAATTTTCTACATTTTTAATACTTTCATTTTCTAAAACTTCGTTTATTTGTATTTTTCTCGTACAATTAATACTTTTCGAAATAATGGAGTTTTGATTGGCGTAAACAGGTAGTAGAACATTCATATTCTCGCTATTGACATCTTAATCCCATGAATTATTCGAATTGGCTTCTCAATAATACCTTAATATCGAAATTTTGTGCTACTGACCATATAAAATGGGCCTCTCAAAGAGTGACCGCAAAAAAGCCTAAAATTCGCCTGTTTTTGCATAGTAGATTGCGGGCCAAGGGAAAGAGCAAAATAAATCCTATGGAGCTCAAATTAAACTTTGAGAAATTTTAAGGTGAGCATGTTTTTTACTTTTTTGAAAAAATGCAAAAATCCTCTATTTAAGGGTAGAAAATATTTCAAAACAACAGTATATAATGAATATTTTAAAAAATAAAATAACTGTTATTATGGCTTGTGTTTTATCTTTGTTTAATTTCAGATTGAGAGGAGTATAGTATTTTTCAAGTATGTCTAGTGCCGAGAAAACTTTTTGCTCCAAGGATCTGCTGAGTTAATGATTAAAGAACAATCATCTGCATATTGAACAGTAAATTCATCAAGAACCATGGGTAGGTCGTTGGTATATAATATATACAATAACGGTCCCAATATAGATCCCTGTGGAACACCTCTCTTTATTACAAGACTTTGTGATTTTAGTAGCTCACCATTGCAATCTGTCTCTACGACACACTGAATTCTATTATTTAGGTAAGATGTTAGTAGATGCAATGTGTTACCTCTAATTCCATACTTTTCGATCTTCTTTATTAAAACGTCGCCCAGCAAACAATGGTTCATAATTATTGTAAAACATAAACGCTATTCATGTTTCATGTGACTAATTTGTTTCAGTCACAAAAGTGCGCGTTTTTTTATCACAAATTGCTTATTTGTCCATCATAATGCATCCTTAATAAATCGCAACAACTGTGAAACAAAATATGCGTAACAAATGATGATTTATGTTTGTAATAAATTTGTCTGTTAAATTAAATATTGAAAATATTATGAAACGTTTAAGCTTTTATAGTTTCATGTACATTTTTACGTGCGTACGAATGTAACAAAAGTTTCATAGCTAAACTGCAACCATTATGCAATTTAATTTTACAAATGTTGCCTAATTTTTTCAGATTATTTTCAAATATGTTTCTTTTTTGTTTTCCATTTCATTCGCAAATAATTCACGTATGCGGCCTACATAATCCCCCCGCATTTATGGGGGGGGCGTCATATTTACAACGTCCTTGTAAATTATAGTCGATTGAAAACATTCAGGACCGGCCCCAAAATAATTAGCTCCACTATAAAAAATCATTTTTGAATATAAATTGATTTCCATGAATGTGTTTATTTTCGCACATATCAATTTTTTTTATCTAAAGCAAAATAGGACTCAATTTATGTATGTAAATTGAGTCCTATACACCTTTTTTTATACACATGGATTTAAATTGTATGTGTATAAAAAATAGCATTTAAAAAAATATTGGTCTTCACTTAATTGTAGTTCTCTGACGATGGTTGAATAAACCGAAACGTAAGAAAAGAGTAATTTTATTATAAAGACCGATAACCCAGGATATAACTGCATCAAGTTAATTTGATATCAACGGCGTTGATTGAAGAGTCTATAAGATACGCAACTATACGGCCAAAACCGTTCCTCGCTCATCACGCTTCCCCCACACGTCCCTATCCACATATTGTTCGTTGACTTGTGGTGCCACCGCGCGGTGTTATTTTGCGCGAACCGCGAATAGAAATACTGGACGTTGATTTCCAGCGAACGAGGGTACATAATATATTTATTAAGTTATAATTCTCCACGCAGGTTGTAGACCGGCGCAATCAGTGCCGGCGTCAGGGCATTTGGCACCTGTAGCAAACAGTTATTGCTTGCCGCCCTGATAAAAAACATTTACAAGTTACTACTGTTAGGACAAATTTATTAATAAAAACTTACAAACAAAAATCTCAGATAAATAATTCTTTCACTAGTTTCACTTAAAATTCAAAAACAAGAGAAACCTTTAACTATCAATTATTGTCGCATTTCATCTTTTAAGTCGCCACGTTGTGCGCTGTAACAATCGACCACAAATTCTCATTGGACAAATAATATTTAACTGCTTTAACGGGCTGCTTGGAGAACAGCGCGAGGTTTGCGCGCGGGCGCCTTTGGCATGTGAGCCATAATAGATAAAAATATGCTCTCAGGGACTTTTTTGTACAAAATTCGATGCTTTATAAAAAGTGCATTGTGTACCATTTGTGCGATACTTTATCGCCTCGAAAACTATGCTCTCGAAAAAGTAATACCTACTTGTAATAAAAAAAAAAATTAACCAGTCTTTCCGCAGATATTCAAATTAAGTTAATTACTTCCACATCCAGTGGAAGTATAGTAACGACAAAAAAGTTTTAAAAAATTTTTATTGTTCAAATAGGCTTAGAATGTCGTGAAACGTCGAGATTTTAAGCTTGAGCGAAAAAAAAATTCTGTCTGTCGGTCTGTAACTTTTTTTTGTGCGCACGTTTACTCTGGAACCGTTTGAGATATTGACTTGAAATTTGGTACACGTATGTACTTTAACGAGATCTGGAACTAGATTATATTTTGATCTAGTTCTGTCGAAGGGTTGGGGGTAAATTGGGGTAAATTTGGGGTAAATAGGTCAATCAAGCAGTTAAGAGTCCATAAAATTGGTATTTAGTATATACAAGAGAAGCTAAGGTCTCAAAAAAATGTTTGGCATTAGCCACCCCCATTACCACCCTAACCCCCTTATTAAAGGGGATGAAAAAAAAATGTGATTTAGTGTTTGTACAGGAACCAGAAACCTCAAAATATTTTTTTACTTCATCCACCCCCCACTATCACCCCCCTATTCCCACCCCCCACCCCACTACCGATGTGGGGTATCATTTTATGGGTTTTTGAGGTAGAGGATTTCAAATATTATATTATTAAAGTTCCATAAACAATTATTTTCACATACAAAGTTTTTTCGTTGTGAGTGACTTGGATAGAGAATCTGGATGTGGAAGTAGTGATTCCTTGGGCAGCGGTTTTTTTATTATGTTTACTAATTATTACTCTTTTTCCCAATAAAATCGCTTTTTCGTTTTAATTATTAAAAAAAGCAATTACAGAGAAAAGCCTATAAACAAATAAATAACTTTAAATGAACCCATCACTGCAGTAGCAGTATATTTGGGAGAGGATAAAAAATATTTTTGTACAAATTGGTTATTACAGTTCAGCAGAATTAAAGAAGGGAATGGTGTAAACCCGAAAAATATTGCAACATGTAATATTTTTGCGGCAGTAGTAAAGGAAAATGTCATCTAAAACATATTCAAAATTTACTAGGGTGAAGACGGTTAAGAAAGGTGCAAAATGGATAATTTTGTGATATCTTAAAAATAACAGTTTCATCATAAAATGTCAATATGCCTTTTACTTCCACATCCAGTGGAAGTACAACAACGACAAAAAATGGCATTTAGTAAATACAAGAGAAGTCAAGGTCTCAAAAAATTTAACCATGGGGGGGGGGGGAAATAAAATTGTGAGTTAGTGTGTGTACAAGAACCAAAGGCTTCAAACATTTTTTTTTACTTCATCCACCCCCACCCCCACTACCGATGTGGTATATCGCTTTATGAGTTTTTGGGGTAGGCGATTTCAAATATTATATAATTAAAGTTCTATAAACAATTATTCCCACATAGTAGAGTGCAAATATAGTATCAAAATATTTTTCGTTTTGAGCGACTTGGATAGAACATCAGGATGTGGAAGTAGTGATTCCTTGGGCAGCGGTTTTAACATTTTAAAATGAAAACGGCAGCCCAAGGAATCACTACTTCCACATCCAGATTTCCTATCCAAGCCTCTCAAAACGAAAACACTATATTTGCAGTCCACCATGTGGAAATAATTGTTTATGAAATTTTCTAAATGAAAACCAAAAAACGATATGCCACATCGATAGTGGGGGTTGGGGTGGTGGTAGGAGGTGATACGCGGGTGGATGAAGTGGAAAATTTTTTGAGGCCTTTGGTTCCTGTACACACTAAATCACAATTTTTTTTTCACCCCCTTTAATAATCGCGTGGGGGGTGATAATGGGGGTAGTTAATGCCAAAAATTTTTCTAAGAATTTAACTTCTTTTATATAATAATAAACTAAATACCAAATTTTGTGGACTCTTACTTGCTTAATTTACCTATTTACCCCCATTTATCCCAATTTACCACTCAACCCTTTAACAGAATAAGAACAAAATATAACCTAATTCCAGATCTCGTTAAAATACATATGTGTACCAATTTTCAAGTCAATATCTTAAACGGTTCCAGAGTAATCGTGCACCCAAAACGTCAGAGACCGACGCGATAGAAATTATTTTTTGCTTCAACTTAAAATCTCGACATGTCATAACATTCTAAGCCTATTTAAATAAATGTTTTCAAAATTACTACACTTATACTGGAAGTGGGAGCAATACGTAGAAAATGGCATTACAAAAATATAAACAATTATAATGTGCCGTAGAGTACACGGTGGAAGTAATCTACTTCAAGCACTTTCTTTGAGGAAACGCATCTATACTGCTCGAGGTAACCCACTGCGCATCCGTTTTACTCGAGGAAGCCCACTGCGTATCCGTATAAGTAACCTACTGCGCATCAACAGTACCTACTCAAGGAAAGCATATGCGCATCCATTATACTCGAGGAAACCTACTACGCATCCATACCACCCGAGATAACCAACTTCGCATCCAAACTACTCGAGGTAACCCACTGCGCATCCATGTTACTCGAGGAAACCCAATGCGCATCCATACTACTTGAGGTAACCTACTGCGCATCTATTTTACACGTGAAAACCCACTGCGCTTCCATACTACTCAAGGTAATCCATTGCGCATCCATTTTATTCGAGGAAATCTACTGCGCATCCATATTACTTGGAGTAACGTACTGCGCATCTATAGTACTTGAGGAAAGCCACCGCGCATCCATAGTACTCGAGGAAATCCACTGCGCATCTATATACTACTCGAGATAACCCACTTATTAAAGAATAAAGAAAATAATAGAAACACCGAACAGGTTGCATGGTATTTTAATTGAAAATCGTAGAAGCTAGATACACACGCAAGAACGCGTTGCTATATCCTCATCTATCCTTGAACCATTGGTATCAATTTAGCAACATGTTTATAAACCTTAAAATTCCACATCCACGTTTTCTATCCAAGTCTCTCACAAAGAAGAAAAAAATTGCACTCCACTATGTGAAAATTATTTATGAAACGTTAATAACATAATATTTGAAATCGCCTACTCCAAAAACCTATAAAACGATATGTCACATCGGTAGTGAAGGGGGTGGTAGAGGGGGCAAATGAAGTAAAAAATATGTTGACGCTTTTCCACCCCCCTTTAATAGTGAGGTGGGGGTGGTAATGGGAGTAATTTTTTGAGCCCTTATCTTTTCTTATATATACTAAATACCAATTTTATGGACTCTTACATGCTTGATTTACTTATTTACCCCCCCCTTTATCCCAATTTACCCTTCAACGGAATAAAATGAAAATATAATCTAGTTCCAGTTCTCGTTAAAATACATACGTGTATCAAATTTCAAGTCAATATCTTTAACGGTTCCAGAGTAAACATGCGCACAAAAAAGTTACGGGCAAACAGAAATTTTTTTGCTCAAATTTAAAATCTCGACGTCTCATGACATTCTAAGCCTATTTGAACAATGACAGTTTTTTTAAATTTTTTTGCCGTTACTATACTTCCACTGGATGTGATTGATGTGAAAGTAATAAAATTCACTTTATCACGTTGTGCGCATTTGTGATGCACATGGTACATGGAACTTTTACTTAATTTTCTTTGTTATGTATTATTTAATATTATATCAAAATGGTTTATTTTACTGGGAAAAAAAATGTTTTATGTTGCCAGCAGCTCATTGGGTTTTTATATTTAATTGTTATGAAAATAAACAGACAGGCAGGCAGGCAGAATTTTTTTTTTTCGCTCAAACTTAAAATCTCGATGTTTCGTGATATTCTAAGCCTATTTGAACAATAAAAATTTTAAAAAATTTTTTTGTTACTATCTTCCACTGGATGTGAAAAATTATACTATGTTTGGTTTCTCAAATATTTGCGATAAATCGAAAATAAACGCATACTCCCCTCTCATTCTCCAAAATCCCATCATTAACAATAAAAATGTCGCGTCGGCCCCTTGTCAACAATGTATCGACTAGACTGATAATAAGGTGGCAAAGAAATATAAAGATAAATCACGTCTACAGAGAATTATCGTATACCATATTACGCCTTTCTTTCTCGATGTATTACATATTAAACACATTGTCCGAATATTAAATTTATTGCATCTTACCGAAGACGAAGATACATTTTCAATTTCACTGAATTGGGAAAGATTTTTAAGATTTTACAAACTAATATAGGTTTGTTTGCAGGCTATATGAAATTTCACTTTGACTTTTCCACTTAAAATATTTTCCTCTTGTTGCAAAATCTTTTCGACACAAATGTCTCGCCTTTTTACCGTGGCATATATAATTGTTTTTACTCCTTGCAATCTAGGATTTTGTCTCACTAATTTGTCATTATCTTTCAAAGTTTGTCCACAGAATAAACATTCCATTGTTAAGCACTAAATAATATGTAATAACTCAATAAAAATAACTAATACTCATTTGCATTCACATTATATAAAGAAAAGTTTGTTTCTAACTGGCATAATATAATATAAGATTACTTGTATTAAATAGTCCACACTTGCCGGACATCTAGGCCTCTAGGATCGAAAAACTCAACTTTAAATAACAAAATTTCGAAAACTATAAGTCGTAGAGACCTGATTTTTGTTTTAAAAACATCCTTGAGGTGTAGACTTTATTTCATACGCAGATGGTATGTCAAAATTCCTTAAAATAAAAAAGTTTTTCGCTTACTGAAAAAAGCGCTGCAAGGGAAGTAAATGTTCAAGTTTTACCTCGTTTTACAGAAAAATTAGATTTTCCATAAAAACAAAATTTAAGCAGTGACCTTCGCCCACATTTCCTCCATCAATTAAAAAAAAATACGTATAATTATCTCAATTGGTTCCGGAGATATCACGAGGGATGTGTGAAAATGTAAGAAAAATTAATTTTGACAGATTTATAACATTTTTCGTCAAAAATAGTTTGACCTCCCAAAAAATATTGTAATTGGACATTACAGATGGCCAAGGACCTAATCTATCATGCTGTGAAGGTCCCATGTGGTTGTACCTTCAAAAATTTTTTTTCAAGAAGGAAGCTACTTTTTTTTCCTCGTTTTACGGTGCACTAAACTAATACAACAAATGACACGAACCATGCGAGTGCTATCAGCCGACTGAGGGACTGAGATTGACGAGATTGCTAGACCCCAATATCGGTGGCACCTAACTATACCACAGACCCTGCCCGCACTACGATATTAAGTACACGGCTGCATCTCTATAAGGACTCTTCACTCAACGTCAACGGTCAAGAAAATAAAAACATCTATATATGTTAGCATATAAATGAAACCAACTAGTATTTTTTCATATTACAGTACAACATATTCATCTAAAAGTTTACATACTTATCACTCTACAGTACCGGCAAGCGTTTGATTAGGTATGACAATAAGAGCAAGCGAGAGCGAAACAACTAGACTATTTTTTTTTATCGTATAACATATCCTACTCGTGCCACCTGCTTTCCTCACCACATGTGCGTGGGCAGCTCTGTTTGCATGCCTAATCCAAGACTTTCCGATACTGTATAATGAATCTGGTCATACGCTACCCGTACCATATACATAAAACAAAAATAACATATTACTTTTAAATCTCTATATTGTAAAGAAATATACTCTACATAATGCACTACCTTATAGAGCGGGAGCTAAGTGGCTTTTTCGGCAGCTCATCGCTTTATGAACTTTGAGATATTTTTATGGTTTAATGGATGATAACGATTCATAAAATCGACTTCTGGCGGGGCACTTCCTGTCAGGAGCGTCACGAACACTATTTAAAAATCAATGAAATCATGTCATCATTACAAGGCTCATTTTTTTTGTGTGTACACATTTTTACGGAGTCAAGTTAGCCGAAAGTGTTAAATTCCTGTATATTTAAGAGCCTATGGTACTTTTGTTGACTTTGTTTACGGGGAGGCTATTCTATTGTTGAAGGAGCTTATATTTGTGTTTTAAAAAGGAGCCAGAACTTGTAACGATGAGTTTAGAGTTCTGAGATGAAATATGCGAAAAAAAATCCAATTTTCTTCAAAAATCCTAAACATTTTCTTTCTGGCTAGTCTTACTGACGGGAGTTTCTCTCTGGTAATTTTTTTCTGTGTTCAAAACATAAAACATGCTCAACCTTAAAAAAGTTTGTAACGATGATGTTATATAACTCCGTTTTTTTACTTCTTTGACCTTTCTGGTTGCGCCCCTGAAGGCCCACACTTTCTGGCGATCTTATTTTATTCATTCTAAACATAAAATGTGTACACACAAAAAAACTTGGCTTTGTAACGATGATATAATTTCACTGATTTTTATATCTTGAACCATGGCCAACTCGACGGGCTGACATATGCCTGAAGTCTACTTTGTCAAGTTCGATAGAATTAATCAGCGCATAGAAAATGCTTGTAATGATGAGTGCCAGAAAAAGCCACTTAGCTCCCGCACCATTATTTCCAGTTTTTAATTTTAATATTGTTGTTACGATAAAGATAATACAGATTCCTTATCAAATCTGTTTTCGGTACAACGCATCAAATTATTTCAATCTGATATGGCTATAAAAAAATATAATAAATTGCAGTTAATTTTCTAACTTGGTAAATTTAATTTATATCGGTATCTTGGCAGGGCCGTGGAGAGAAAATAGGGACCCTCAAAAAATGTTAATTTTTTGATGAGCGGGGGGGAATCCGAAAAATTTTTTACAATTTCCGGCCCCCTAGACAAGCCCTGGGGCATCGCCCCCGCACCTCTCATCCATCGATTCTGAATTAATTCCAGTAAAAGCAAAGATAAAGCAGAGAGTAGCCTCGACTCGACTCTTGTTAGTATTAAAAAGCAAATTATATTATATGAGACACCCTTGATACGATAACGGAAGTGAAATGAGTCTCTTGGTAAAACTACTAGTCATCAAACTTGAAACGATTAAAGCATAAGTAATTGTAAATGCTTCAAATTTTGGTCAGTTACCTGTAGGACAGCGAGTCACTTTTTTCTAAGCGTAATATTTTCTGGGAGCCTACGGAACAACAACATAATGTAGCACATATATCAGGCAACCCCAACAATTTCAAAGTCAAGACTGTTCAGAAAGGGGTTACACATTTAGAAAAACGCAGATATACATCCATTACATATCAACGTTGCCAATTTTAAAGCTGGGGATCGAACCCAGTGCATTATTATTTTGAAAAGTTAATACAGTCTATTATTATGTAATAATGTAAACATTCTGTAAAGTTTGAAATACTCGTACCAAATTTAAATAGGTATACTTATGTAACATTTAAATTTAGAGAAATAAATCTAAATCTATTAATCTATCTATCTATCTATCTGATAATCACACAACTGTCTTTTTACGTTTTTTACTTGAGTGTAAAGACGAGAGAGGCAGAAGGAAAAATTATTTATTGCTAGATCAGCAAAACAATAAGACAATAAACCTAACTATAACCTACAACTATTATTACTTTTAGTTTTGACTTACCATATATACATGTAATGTATCAGATAATGGTTAATAAAGAATTTATTTATTATTTATTTATTTATGTACACAACTATGCTTGTATATAAAACGAACGAGATTGCTCCCTTTTGTAGGTCTTTTAGTAAATTAAACAACTCTTAGTCATTTTTGAACCGTATAAAACGTGATTAAACTGCAAAATCAACACAAAATTGTTTATAACTGGATAGAAACAGCGTTAAAAGCAATAAAACAATATGGCGGGACAAGAATATGTAAGCAACGGTCAACGTCCTTCCGAAGAGAACCAATGAACGCCTCGATAGACATGTGATATATCTTACGCGGAGACGGAAAGTATTATTTATCCATATATTTCTTTGTTTATCTGAGTTATTACCTTTTAAATCGGCCTTAGAGAGGTTACACTGCCACTCTACGCTTTATAAATTTCAAATTCCATTTTATCTTCAATAAGTCTGATGGTGTGTTTGCTTAAATCAGTTTAGAAGACATTCTTATAGCTTCTCAGTTGTAATATGGAGTAAGAGTTTTAAAAACCAGTTTTAAGGTAGCCTTCTAGGTGTTTTCTAGAAATGCAGGAAGCTAATAAAAAAGCTTCCGACAGCTTTAAAATATGTTTTAAGAAAGGTTTTAAAACGGCCCTAACAAGGTTTTCAAGAGCGGCACTATGCCTCACTAAGGAGTTTTATGATGGAATTTAAAAAGGCCTTAACAACCTTCGTAAGAGTGGGCCCTTTTAGTCTACAAGTCGCTTTATGATGGTATTAAGGATATTGTTACAGCAAAATAGATTTTTCAAGGCATTTTATAAATAGTTTTATAGCACCCTTGTATATATTTAAGAAACCAAAATTGTTCCTTGGGAAATGTAGCAGTTGCCCAAGAAATATCTAAGCTGTACAAATAAATCTGACAATTATCCTGAAATAAACGTATTTTTAAAAGATTAAAACAGTTACAATATACGATAGTAGTGGATAAAGTATAGTATTTGGCTCGAGACGTAGACATCACCCTCACGAGTAATAGGCATTATACACTCGCTGAATAATTTACTATTATATTTCCAAATAAAGTACTGTTCTGGAATGCCTTTATCAAGTATGACCTTTTTATTATTTTAGTTTTAAAAATATATATATTTCCCCCTAAATATTAGTATATGACCCCGTCCCCAACTTCCATCAGGAAAAGTACTTACCTTACTGATATCTTTGCAGGAATTTCAGAAATAACACATGATATTTTAATGTCTTGTTTATTTGGAAGACATTTCTTGTTATTAAAATCAGTATAAATCGATTGAGTATGAATACAGTTAGTTTAGGAATAGTATACATAGAGCATATTGCGGTTCTTCAAAAGCATTTGAGGGATTCTATGTTACAAGCGTTTTAACAATTCAGCTTAAAATCATTTACAGGGTGTCTAAATAGTAATTTTACAGCGATTTCTGCCAGTTTTAACAAAAGGTACATTCAATAGAAATATCCTTAGTCGTTTTTTCTCAATTTTATTTAAAATTAATACTGAATAATAAAAGTAAAGGTTAAAATAAGAAATAATTAAAATGAATAATCTATTTTTCACTTTATAAATAGAACACATTTGATTGCTTTATAAATTATTTAAAATACGTGTATCCAAGATAGGTCAACATTATTACAAACAAAATTACACAATTAAAATCATTAAATGTTACAAAGAAACTGAAAAATTACAGGTATGTAGTGAAGTTCTTCATTCACTTGTAACTTTAAAACAATTAAAAATAAACTAAGGGGAGGGCGTTCACAAAATTTAAACGCTCGGAATAACTATTAAATTCATCACACCAAACTAAGTGTTTGGGTCTAAAATTAAAATATGTACAACGTATTAGATTATTAGGAAATTGTTTCAATAAAAAAAAATTGCCCATTAAAAATGTCCCGCGATAGATATCAGTTTCTATTATCACAAAACGTGCCTTCACCGATCATTCCTAGCCATTAGGTAGTAATCGCTTTCTGCAAACTATTACCCAAATTCAAGAAATCTAATAACCATAATCTTATTTATTTCTTGACAAAGCATTTTGTAATACTAAAGTAGCCGCAAGATTTTGTCTAAACCATCGTTGATTTTTTTGTACGTGTTTTCAATTCATACTCACTATGAAATACTGTGCTCAAAAAATCCCCTTACACCTATAATATCTCTTTAAACACGCAAGAGGTTAATGTTAAGACTAATTTTATTGCAATTTTCTTATAAAACAAATCATATATTTTCTCTTAGTTTCTTCCACATTAATATCAGAATACGAGGAAATAAATTTCCTCTTGATCTTTGGAGAAAAACAAGAATGAAAATATCTTGAAAATTATTAATAAAAATTGTCGTTAATACGTTTTGTAACCGTACAATTTATATAAAAACTATCGCTAGAACAAAGTTCGCAAATTAAAGTTTGATTTAAACTTTTCGTGAAAATATTCGCCTAAAAAACCTACTCCAGGGGACGATACATTCCTGCTAAGTTCGGAAAAATTGTTTGCAGATTATTTCCACCAGTTGCAATTGACGATTTTTATTGGTGCACAGGCAAATGACTGATAAATATTAGAAATATTAGTTGTAACAACTTTTTTTAAAATGTTAAAGGCATTAATGATATTTTACGCTTTTTCCTACGGTTAATTCTGTGAACGCCCTATTATCATTAACAATTAAACTGCACTAATTAGTGCAACCTTTGCACTGCAGTGATGCATTGAAAGATTAAAACTGTATTAACTATTTATATATAATCGCGCTATGTATTTACAACAAGTTGTGGTTCCTTAACGAAAAAGAAAAAAATTTACATTCACTATTTATAATTAATAATAATAATAAAAACTTTGTGTAATAAAAAATCACTTATGTACAAAACAATTACACAATCTGCAGTGTTTATGGTCTAACGTTGAGTCCATAAACTTTTTTAATAAGCGATTATGGGAAAGTTGATTTCTACGGCTACGCCCATCACAGTAATTTGCTTTTCTTCTAACACGCCTTGCAATTGTCAAGGCCTATGGAATCTGCAACAATAAAAACATTATATTTTAACAAATAATGTTCCTTAACAAACATGAATTGTTTAATAAGCAGTTGGTGCTATTTTTGCTAATATAAACTATTTGCAGTGAGGAATTTAAGAAGACCATCAGATAAAACCTTTATTACCATTTCAATAATATAAAGTTGTATAAATTATAATAGTAGAAGTTCAAAATTCGAAAAAGTCCCGTGGAACATTCAAAAATAAAAATGTACTGATTATGCTATTATACAGATTCGGTAAAGGTAGCTTTATATGTGGGTCCTAATATAAACAAGTGCAAGAAAGAAAACAGAAAAATTAGAAAAAGAAAGACATCTACTCCCACTACAATGCATAGGCGGTTAGGTACCGATGCCCCACGGTCAGTAAACTATACGGTATATGTGATCAAAAAGTACATTAAATATACATTGTATATATCATATTAAAAAAAGTTCTAATCATCACATACAAGAAAAAATTGTACACGAGTTTTATGTAGACAATTTGAACTATTTAAGTGCCGAATCCCGAAATGTTAAAAATTTGAGGTTAGTATTTCTTTAAAATACAATGACTCACATCAATACTAACACTAACAGCTACATATAATATTCTTTAATCTATTAGTCCAGTCAACGGAGCACTAACATGACCAAAATCTCTAATTTGAGTACTAATGAATGGATTTTGATAAAACCTTGTGCAATGTGTTTGTAATGACGTTAATAAAAAAGTTGAAAAAATTATGAAAATATGCCTTTTATCAAGGTTCCGTAACGTAGAATTAGGTCAAAAATGAAAAAGAAACAATAAATTTACCTTTTTGGACACAAAATAAATGTTTTTACTCTTGTGAATTTTTTCGAGAAATGCATATTTTTGGATCTCCAAAAATATGGCCACTCGAAAATTCCTAAAAGTGGGGGAGGGGAAATGTAAAAGTTGAAAAAAAATCTGAAAAAATTCAGGTGAATGTATCATCGAAATGCAAGACTGTTTTTATTTGCAACTTTTCTGTAAAGTGCGTTTTCACCGAGTTACTCCAGAAAAATATGAAATACTTTTCTTTGATTGAGTGCTTTAAAAATATGTAATTTAAAAATTTGAGAAATCAGATGTGTGCAATGAGGCCTTCTAAACATTTTTTGTCTTTTGGAATTTTTTTGTAACTTGCTAATTTTCGAGTTACAGGCAGTTTTTCACGATAACTAATGTACTACATTTTTTGCACATTAAAAAATACATGAAAATTTAACTATATTGAACTTTTAAAAATGGTATAACTATATAACAATATACATAAATGACGTTCATTTTTCGAATTTTGAGTATATTGAAGTGCCATTTGATTAGAAAATGTAGTTGAATCGTTTTACGGTATTTTTATTTGCTTTACAATAATTCCTACATTTTTTTTCTTGTTTCTGATTTCTGCAAAGTCTTTTAACAAAGCACCTTCCAATTATTTCAAAGAGAAATATTTTTTGGTTTGTGAAAGGGCAAATATTTTGCACCCTTTTCATTGTTTACTAAAAATATTATTTTTAATTTTAGTTAGCACTTTCACATAATTTACCAGTTTAGTTACAAATATATAATATAATATATATAATTTTATTTAAAACAAGTGGAACGAATTTGCGAAAATAACAAAATAAATATTTGCATAAGAGAGTTACGCAAGGTTTTAGGAAATATTTTATGTTAAAGCATAAAATATTTCTTTTGCATATAAATAGCCATAATTTTGTTATTGTAGATAACTCATCAAAAAAAACTGCGACAAAGTTAAGGCAAATATCTAATTTTTCGCTTTTTTCGGTTTCTTATCCCTGTTTGGACACCGATATCGCCAGAAGAATTTAGGGGGTGTATATACATGTCGAGTGCTATATAATAGCTTAATCAGTACATTTTTATCATTCAATATTCCACGGAAGTCAACAAAGATCTTGTTTTAAACTCTACTATAAGGAATATATCTAAAATGTATGCAATGTAAATAGGAATTTTTCAAACTTTGTCCGAAAAATAAACTGTAGGTGGCACTAGTGAAGTGGCAGCAAGATGATTCCTAACCTGTTTAAATATTGTGCGAGGGAGACACAGTCTACTGTTAATTCAAATTTTCAAAAATGGTAATTTCACTATTTATTTAATTTGGAAGAAAAATTATAAACGCAACATGTTAAAAAAAATACTTAAACTTAGACTCAGTATGTTGCAAAAATTTCAGGACCTTTTTACTTTCTTCACTTATCAAAGATGTTAAACAGAAAGGGAAGTTTTATATAAATACCAGAATTTCGGGAGTTTCCGGGACAAAGTTTTGATAAAAATCAGAGATGGGTAAAGGAACCTTTCCATATGATTGTTTCCGGAATGAAGTTGCGATAAAAATGAAAGTTTCCAATAAAATATTTGAATATTCCGAAAGTTTCCAAAGGAAACATTTCCAGAATTTTGGAAACTTTCAAGTATTCAAATATTTTATTGGAAACTTTCATTTTTATCAAAATTTCGTTCCGGAAAGTTTCCATTACCCATCTCTGATAAATACCTTTTCAGATTTTTCACTAGCCACTGAAAACTATATAATTAATCAAGTATACTGCAGATGTATTCTTTTAGGGAGAAAGTACGACAAAGTAGACGAGATATAACCGTGGCATTTTAAAATGCGGGTAAACCACATAAAGCTGGAATTTGAACAAAGGCAAAAGTGCATAATTACAGAGAAATGTGACGCTTCCACTGTCCTCTTAAAATGAGAAGGTGGCATTCAAAGACTATTCCCTGAACTGAAAAATTTAATATTTTATATCATATTATGTGGATTAAACAAGTATTTCCCTTGCTAACATAATATTCAAAGTTTCGAGAAGAAACTCTTTTGAACTGCGGTTGCTTGAGACAATTATTCCAAATGTATACTTATAATTTAAGAACCTTACAATAAGAAAATAACATGTTATTGGTGGCTGAAGTGTTCAGATTGAAAGTAGGAGTTTTTGGCATTGGTTTTCGTTAACAAAAAATACCGTTTTTAGTTTTTAATTAATAATTATTTTGCTACATTCAGAATAAGTTTCAAAAATTCACAAAAATGTAATAAAAAAAATCTGTTGGGAAATTTAATTACAGAATTACTGGGTAGGAGTGGAGACCTCCTAATGCATTCAAGGAGAAATATCAAATCTATTTCTTGAAAGCGGCATTGTCAACTTTAAATAAAGGAAATAAAAGGGATCATTTGCTAGATAAAAAGGAATGATGGCAGATAATGCTTGAAAGAATAATGACATTTCTGGTAGATACTGGAGTATCCGATTAATAAATGCCTGCTGATCAAAGTTTTATCATCAAAAAGTTTGGGAGAACCTCATAAGTAGGTAAGGAAAACGGTTAATTTAATAAAATAATTACAGGCCAATACAAATGGATAAATGTATAGGCTTGGCAACATAATAATCGTATCATCGTCAATGTCAAAACTGTGAACTTGGGAAGTTATGTTCCATAGTGAATATAATACACTTTTTCATTTTGGGGGAATGTATTGGCTTCCAAAAACTAGTTTGATTACTATCTTTTACTTAAAAAAACATAATAATACACAAGACTAACGGCCGCTTGCACCATATTGTTTAATAGAGGATTAAACTTAAACCTTCGTTAAATTTAAAATTTGCTTTGCACAATTCTTTAATTCTTGATTAAATTAGCTTAAATTTGCGTTAACTTAAACCCCCAAAGTTGGCCGTTTAAAGGGCGATTAAATTTAATCGCAATTCCTGCGCAGCCTCAATTTTTAGTATATTTTCATATTTTATTTTTATTAACAAATATTTGCCTTTTCTTTAGACATTACGTTATTTGTTTGTTTATTTTCTAATACATTCTTGTATTTTGTGGCCGTGTTATAAGCAAAAGTTTTTAAACTAATGAAAAATTATCGGATCTTGATCTTTTATTTTTATTATGGTTTTCCATATTTATAAAAATCTTGAAAATAGATAACTAGTAGTAAAAATGTACACACAGATTTACGTTTTTTCTGAAAAGAACAAATATTTGACAATAGTTGACAGAAATAAGGTTATAATTTTGAAAAAGAAGTTAGCAGAATACCAAATTCCCTAAAATCACAAGTTAACTACCAACTTAAGTAAACCACAAACAATAAAGCATGGTGCAATAGACTTTTTCATCATAAGCACGCGCATGTGCTGCCGCTATGTTTGTTTGCGGGAACTATGAAATGTTCGGACACTTGGTTGTCAAAATGGCTGGACCGGTATCATTTTTTCACATTAATTTAGACGAAAGTGTGATTGGCGGTGCAAAATTAGTACACAACATTGTGGAAGAACACACTTGTGCTCAATTAAGGCGCTAGCTCAAGTATCTTGGCCGTAAAATGACTGGAAGCAAGAATAAAGAACTGGTTGCAAGGTTAGAATTCAACTATCAACTTATCGATTTATATACAAGTGCATTAAAAGAAAACAAATGTGTTTAGTCTACAATAAGCTTAATAACATTCTTCGTGCAGTAATTGATAATGCAGTAAAAATATTTTCGTTTTTTTACGAAAATGTAGGGTCAAAAATGCAATTGAAAATGACGTTTTTTGTCGATCCTTCTGTGGATAAAGCTGGCTCCTTTTTTCCAATTTTTTCAAATAGGTAAACTATACGATATGGCACTACCTATTTTCAAAAAATTGCTAACAGATTCATCATTATTTGCTTAAAAAACGTCGAGTTCCGCCATGTTTCTTCGGACAGTTTTTGCATGTCAGTATTGGATTTGACATAAACATTACGTTTTTTAACCAAATAATGATGAATCTGTTACCAATTTTCTGAAAATAGGTAGTGCCATATCGTATAGTTTACCTATTTCAAAAAATTAGAAAAAAAAGGAGTCAACATCATTTTCAATTGTTTTTGACCCTACATTTTCGTAAAAAAACAGAAAATATTTTTACTGCATTATCAATTACTGCACGAAGAATGTTATTAAGCATATTGTAGACTAAACACATTTGTTTTCTTTTAATGCACTTGTATATAAATTGATAAGTTGATAGTTGAATTCTAACCTTGCAACCAGTTCTTTATTCTTGCTTCCAGTCATTTTACGGCCAGGATACTTGAGCTAGCGCCTTAATTGAGCACAAGTGTGTTCTTCCACAATGTTGTGTACTAATTTTGCACCGTCAATCACACTTTCATCTAAATTAATGTGAAAAAATGATACCGGTCCAGCCATTTTGACAACCAAGTGTCCGAACATTTCATAGTTTCCGCAAACAAACATAGCAGCAGCACATACTCGCGCTTATGATGAAAAGGTCTATAAGATGCAAGTTAAACCTGCTTTAAAAATTAAACCTCAATTAGTTATTCATCGCTTAAAATGAAAACGGTGCAAATGGCTGTAAATCAATCTACCACATTCGAATAGTAAATGAAAAGATAAATTAATAAAGATACATGAAAGACTCCAAAGAGCTTATGTTATGTTCTTTATTTGACATATGATGTTTCATATTGCAAGTTCACTTCACATCTACGATCCTTTAGTTGCTCAATGTATTTCACGGCATTGATCTTTAACAACCTAAAATGACCAATCAGACGGTACTCAAAATCAAAGATGGTAAAGGAAACTTTCCAAAGGAAACTTTCCTGGAATTTTGAAGACTTTCAAATATTCAAATATTTTATTGGAAACTCATTTTTATCAAAATTTCGTTCCGGAAACTTTCAAATGGAAAGTTTCCTTTTACTACACTCTGATCAAAATGATGGCTGACCAATCAAATGGTGTAGTTAAGATAGTACATTTTATTAAGAATTTGAATTTCTTCTAAGTTTTTCTAGATTTCTACTGCGTGTTTAAGAAAAATAAAATCATGGGTCCTTCGCTTTTCCATGAAGTATCCAAATATGAATCATCAAAATTTGTGAAAATACCCTACTACTTCCGGTAAAGGGTCATAATATTTTCAAATGTCTGCACCTTCTTTCTTACTAATTAAAAAATTACTAAATCAGTGGTGATGACACTATACCTTAGCTGGGAAAGAGTAATAGTAATTAATACAAGCGATCACTGCGACAACAGACCCTCTTGGCATTTACATTTGGAGGTGTCTAATTCAAAATAATTATTACAAAGGCTTATCAAATAAAAGTTGATGATGATTGAACAACCTCGAGATGAATTATTACTAATATTAGTAAATATATTATTTACTATTGAAATTAATATCTACTACGATCAAAAAATTACCTTCTCTAAAACCTAAAACTAAATTTTATTTGATAACGTCACAATAACACAAAAGCAAAAACTAACAAAAGTTAAATGTGTTAACAAATTTTTCGCTGCTTTTCAGTAGGCTTACGATATACATAACAGAACAATATTCTTTACTTCAACTCTACTGTAAGTTTTACTATTTACAACTTACGATTGAAAATTACCCAATAAATCTGGCAGCCATGATTCATTTAATGTTCATAAAAGTTCTTCTTTTCATTACACAACTGTAATATAATTCGTAGTTTTTATTTTTTTTACCCAAACTATCCCACTCCACCCTAATTATTATTCCTAATTATTTCTTTATAATACAATAAAGACTTAGTCTGTGTTTTGTTTAACTATTAGTATTTGGAGTTTAGATGGAACTCTTGTTTTGAGATATCAAATTATATACTAAATGCCTTTGCAGATGAGGGCTTGTACCCCCCACAATGCTCCTTTTTCTACGTTTCTGAACAATTCTAGTTCTAATTTTGTAAACGCTGCAAATAAAAAATTTTAATTAGTCTTTAAATTTAGGTGTCCCACAACGTTCAACGATAGGGTCAAAATTACCTCGATAAATAAAATAAACACTATGCTAAATCTAACCAGAGGATCACTTGGTTCGCCACAAGGACCACTATTAGGGTCCATGCTACTATCGATTTAGACATACTATTCGTTGAACTGTAAAAAGTGAGCAATATTTAAATGAATTTCAATTCAGGAAAACATGCAAACATATTAAACAAGCAAACAAACATTACCGTGTCAAATGCCGACTATCTTCGTGCACCGACATCTCCGAGCTTTTGAATTCATTCAGTTCTTTCCTAATAGCTGCCTTATCCTTAGGTGTCAATCTGGTCCAAGGCTTGTCCGCCCTCCGATCGTAATCGTGAGCTTGCGTGACCTCAATGTAGTCATTAAACCGAATGATTTTCTTCTCTTTCAATTCCTCTACAGTTGGTCTAAAACTAAGTTTGCGCAACAGGAACCTTTTCTTTTCTTCTTTTTGCTTCTTCTCTTCCGCAGGACTTTGTTCTGAGGTAATAGAAAAAAAAACAACATATAAGAAAATGATTTATGACATATTCCAAACATTATACAATACCAAAAATGATAATAATAATAATAATAATAATAATAATACTCCTTATTATTTTAATTGAATAAATCAAAGATGGATAAGTGTGGAAAGAGAGTTCTATGATTATTATTACAAATAAAGCCTCATAGCGAGTAATTTGTTAAATACGTTATATACATAGCTGCGCAGGGCTTTCAATTAGTCTAGTTTTTTCATTTGAACCTGACCTTTTTAAAATTTAAATTTGGCACCATTATACATAACCCTCAAACCCAATTGAAACATCAAAAAACCGAGAGTTTCGCATTCCAATTCGTATTCATCTGCTGGAATGGTGACGTCACCACTGATTAATTGCAGGTTGGTGTAAAAGTTGATGAAATGGGAAATGCTTTTCTGGTAACTTTGCTTTATTTAAATTAAATTTGAAATGATTTGTTTCCTGCGAGGCAGCGAAATCACTGAAATGAAAGAGATTTTAATAAAAAAAATAACTGAGGGTAGTAGTACCATCCAGAATCGTAGCTAAGCAGTTGTTGCATCTTGATCATTGAAAAGTAACATCTGATTCCCCCACTTTCAATACATCAGATAAACCAACCCCGAGCATATGTAACAGATGGGTCACGATTAAATTCACCGGTGTGATTGGAAACGATTTTGGTTGAACATCAATTTACCGGTTGAAATAGAAAGCGTTTGGATAGCATCCAATGGTTCATCTGGTGAAATGCGAAACTCTCGGAAAGCTTCAGTATCACTAGTGCCTGGAGACAAGCAGTGAGTAACCACGCGAAGTCTAACCGAATGTTGAATGATTGACAGGCATTACTAACATATCCAAGAACAACGAAAGTAGCAAAAATATCTTTAAATAATAAATTGACCGAAGTCCTTCTGCCTGTATAGTAATAAAAATATCTTTATTTTTTGTACTTTTAAATGGTTCTTTTACTAGAAAATTTCAGCAAACTGAAAAGAAACAAGGATAAATTTGTAAATTTACATGCAGGTATATTCCAGGTGCAAAAATAAAATACAGCTGAAAACTTTGTAACAAAGCTAATCTTATAAATATATTGAAAGTTGAGACTGCAAATTACCATGGATTTGCTGTTAATTGCCAAAAGTTGTATTGAAAGTGAATTAATCAGTCAAAATTAATTTCGTAAATAAAATGAAATTTGACTGCAAAACCTAACGCAATGCCTTTTCCAAAAAATACATTTTTCTATCAAAAATTTCTAATTTAGAACAACTCATTAAAAAAATAAAAATACATAGAATAAAATACATGTAATAAAAAAAAAATGAAACTGTTTTTTAAAAAATATAATAGGCATAATGCATTGATAAAATTATTAAGCGCGAGGGCCCGCCAGAGATTTTGACAAAATTTTTTTTCAAATTTCTTCCGCTCATCAATTATTAAGCGCGGGGCACGTCGGAGATTTTGACAAAAAAATTTTTGCCCGTTCATCAATTATTAGGCGCGGGGGCCCGTCAGTGAATTTGGTACCGGGGCCTATGATTTGATGCGGGGGGGGCCTGCCTCTAAGCAAGAACATTATTACAAAATTTAAAGCAAGTCTTTTTTTTTCTGCAGTTAAAATAAATACGGCCACACTGAACTTACTTTCTCACGTGAGACTTAACATATTTTTAATAAATTACCTTTATGTCAATTTTCCAGGAAAAGCCAATAATGGTATATTGTTACGTTTTTAATGTATTATTATCGTCCAAAATTTGAGCAAAATCGCCTCCGAGAAAATCAAGATTTTTATTTTTTCACATCAGTCGGTAATGTATCCCTATTTGAATTTTCTGGGGAAAACCACTAAAGGCATATTGTGTGGTTCCTCATTACCTGTCTTTAGACGCTAGTTTCAGTATCAATTCCGTCCTCTTTAGTTTTTTGTGCCAAAGCTTCCAACCTTTACCAGATTTATTTATGAACCAAGACACATTATTTTTTAAAGTTTTTTTTTTAAATAGTTTTTTTGGAATATTAAACAACAATCTGGTATCAGTTTTTTTCCTATCTTTCCCTATCAGTAATAGGAACTTTAGAAAAATTGACCTTTATAAACTGGCTCCAGAGCTTATTCTTAAAATCTACGGCTGTCCAACTGTCCCATATTAAAAGTGAATCATTTTACTTTGAAGATATATTAGTCTCTCTGATATTAATGAACATAAATCAAAGATTAGTTTATCAAAAATAGTGTTCATTTATGAAATTGTACATAAATTGTTATCTATAAATGTTAGAGAGATACATTAATATTATACAGAACAGGAAACTAAATAGGCGAATGGGGATATCCTATATACTTATGTACATATGCAGTATGGGTCAGGTTAACGCCATCTGATTCTTTAAAGCCTTATTATTATTATTTATTATTGTGCCTTATGATCAATCCTTCATCATGTGATATGGGTGGAGTCACAAAAAAAAAGAAAGCTAATGCCTTCGCTACAGACACTTACTTTTTAAAATATTCCTTTCTTCCAGCTCCTCTTGGGTCGGCCTCATGCTGAGCCTTCTGATAAGTCTAGCACCAATTGCTTCCTTCGCTTCCTGCCTCTCATTGTCCGACTGTATTTGTAAAATATTCCTATTAATAAGCTCCTGTCTGTCTGGCCTCAGGGCCAGTTTCAGTGACAGGCTTTCCTTTCTGGCAATTTTTAATGCTAAACGATTTTCTTCCGACATATTTTCATCGTCCCTATATTGAATGGGGCCATCATTAGAATCGCTGTCACTTTCGTCTTCGCGTATCACGTATGGCCTTGCGTTTTCCTTGTTTTCTATTGTGGAAGTCATGCCAAACCTTACAGGTTTCCCACTGCTATAACACAAAAGAGACAATCAGTGTTGTTACAATTACTGGTGACCATATTTAAAAAGAAAAATAGGAGAAGAGATAAAAACATTAGATTTTCGAGTCAGCATATAAGAAAAAAGATATGTCAAATTTCTACGAAAGGTGTACAATATTGTGTTAAAACTTGTAGGGAATTGTTTAATATTAATTGCAGTTCCACATGAAAACTTTAGGATGTATCAAACATGTTTTTTCAAATTTCACTTTGATTCGTTTTCCCTAAAAATTTTTGTTATCTAAATATTAAATTATAAATTTACTACATTAGATAAAAAATAAACAAAACGTAATAAACCATACACAATGAACTAGTAATGTGCATAAAAGCAGTGAACTGTATCCCGTCACTGTAGTGTGATTATTAAAACTATCAAAAGTAGATTATACAAATATTGTGTAATATGTATATGTTTGTATAATCAACTTACGAGAAGCTTGATATGTTTTTTGCATATAAGGGAATGTTTCAAAACGATTTGAAGGTCAAATCATACCATGCTGCACTAGAACCTCGTTGAAAAAAGTTTTCCATCATACATAAGGTAAATATCATTTATAATATAATAAAAAAGTATTTTTGTGCTATACAATTTATTTTTGTACGACTGGTCATAAACCAAAACTTTCTGGCTCTCATTAGCGGGCATAAAGTAAATGTTTTCTCCATATAGGAATAAAAATTACTTTTTTGTCTGTCATCAACAGTAATGTTAAAAGAATAATAACTTTTTCTTCAGTGCGTTAAAATACTCTTATTATGCTACATAACACACTATGTAGATCTAAGCCATTATATTACTACAACCTAAGAGGAAGCAACGCGATCAAATCAGAGGGGAATGGGTGGAATTTAGACAATAAAGTAGAGAGAGCTGTTGTGTTGGTTGTCTAGTTTTGGCGTTCGTACTTTCTCTACTACTGCTCTACCTACTTACAATCACGCCTGAAAGGTCAAGAACACGTCGAGACCAAGATTCAAATACACGAAATGAGTGCGCATCAGTTATAAATGCAATTTTTGCAATCATTTTTAATTATATCGAAGTGACTCCATCTACTAAAACAACATTGTACTAAAAAAAAACTTTCCAGCAAAAAGCATTTTTTTGCGAACTGGCTCATGTTATTAAACTGATCAAAAGATATTCTTGTAAGTAAATGAATACTACACTTCTATTGAAGAATATTTTTAGCTAAAACTTGTTTAGTAGCCAATGTGAAGAGAGATCTTCCTAATAAACAAGTTTTAGCTAAAAATGTTCTTCAGTAGAAGTGTAGTATTCATTTACTTAACAAGAATATCTTTTTTTCAGTTTAATAACACCAGCCGTTTGGCTAAAAACTGCTTTTTCCCAGTCAAGATTTTTAGTACAGTGCTTTTTAATAGATGGTGCCACCTACACCACTACAATAGGGCATCTGCATCATGTAACCAACATAACCTTAAATTTTAAGTTTTTCAAGTTTATTCTCATTTTTATTGTTTGTATACGCATTTTTAGCTTGAAGCCGTACTGGCTCCAAACAAATATTTAAAAATTCACGTAAATAATTTTTCAATATTGTTGATTAATAAAAATAAACTGTTAATTACAGGTTAGATTTCCAACCTACAAAAAGAGTCCTATTTTATTAGGACAAAGTATTTAGAACTTCATAAACATTACACTGAACTAGATGCAGAAATGTTAATAACAGCTGCGTAATACTCTTAAATCTTAAGCTGTGACGTCACGTGCAGATGATCTATAATAGCCACACTACCTACCCTTCACCCCACTTCAGCTTTAGCTTTACCGATGAAACTTTGTGATTTGCATTGTCCCCTCTTAACCAGGAAAGGAGGATAGTGATGAATTGAACTGCCAATAGTGTCAAACAGAACATGTCACTGAGTCATGTTAATTTTTCCAAAGGCTTATGCCTCCTTTACTATCATATCATTACTATCCTCCTTTTCGGGTTAAGGTATAGCAAAACATTTATTTTCAACATTACCCTAAGGTATGTTAGTATACTATACTATTTGTACAGATTTATGTAGTTCGTGATAGAAATAAACTTCGATGTATATCGACCACACTCCCTCCGCCCCATCTTTAGGCTGGGCTATTGAAAGCAGAATGTGTGGGGTCGTTGACGCGGTCAAGCCAATGCCCTGCGTTGATCTACGACAAGACATGGTTTACCTAAGCTGATACGCGTTTACATATCACGAACTGCAATTGCCGAATCTGTATACTTTCAGATAACCAGGCAGCACTAAAGGCTCTCAGGTCCTACACCTTCGAGTCTAAAATTGTCTGAGAATGTCTGCATTCTCAGACAATTTCACTGAAGCAACTGGCAAAAAACAACAGAACTACCTTGATGTGAGTCCCGGGACATGAGGGAATAAACGGTAATGAATTAGTTGACAGCCTTGCAAGAAAAGGAGCTGAAGCCCCATTTTTCTGACCCGAACCGTTCTGTGGCTTATCTAAGGTACACATAACGAGGGAGGTCCAAAAATGGGAAAAGGAACAGAAGAAGTTCCATTGGAGGAATACTCCATGTCAAAGACAAGCGAAAAAGTTTACAACCTATTCAATAAAGAATGCCATAAGGCTTCTCGAACTCGAAAAGTCCAACCTAAGGCTGATCACGGGCCTTCTAACTGGTCATTGCCCCCTGAGATACCATCTCAATAACATGGGCATGGCAGAAGATGATAAATGCAGATACTGCAATGCCGCAACTGAGACTGCGCAACATATACTTTGCGAATGCAAGATATTAATCCGCATTAGGCTAAAGTACTTGGAACAGGTGGAATTAGCGCCTGGAGACATAGGAAAATTAGCTCTTAGGAAGATCACAAGCTTTGTAAAAAGTTTTGAAATCTTGGGCACAATTTGTTGTAGGCTAATTCACAAAAGATCTTTTAGGTCGAGGTGAACAAAGGCCAATTTAGGGCCAAGCAGGCCCTTAAACAATTTACAAGGTATATTAGTATGTAACTATCCCAACAGGATGGCAATTTGATTGACAATTACTTATAAAACAGGTACATCCAAACGTGCAATTGATCAATTTTAAGCATCTCAAGAAATATATTTTAAAACAACAATATTTTCTGCTTCAAGAAAAAATAGTATCACTTGGAGTAGAATAATTTTTTTATGTTTCACCCTATTTGTATTACTTCGCCTACCATGTTGACTGAAAATATCTGAGTTGAACTGAAAAACACTACTTTCTAGTAATATACAGGGTGTGCTGAAATTCCTGTTGTTAACTTTAGATGACGATAGTTTTTGCAGAAATATGAAAAACGTTCCTATATAAAGAGATGTGCAGAACATTAACAAAAAGTGCTTGAGAGCACTAAGCACTAAAAATAGTGCTTTTATTTTTCAAGCACTAAGCACTGTTAATAGCAAAATGCTCGCAATTATTTAAATTCTCTGAGAAAGTGGATTAAATTCACGAGTACTGAATACTAACATTACAGTTGAATTGATAATTTTCGGCGACAACATTCCACTAGAAATTTCATTGTTGATTCTTATGTTTAATGACCTCCTGATTACGAAAAACAGATTTGCGCTCAAAAATTCCTGGTGCGTCAAAAGTAATACGCACTTTTTGACGCGCTTTCACGGATTTTCTACTTATCTGCTTAATATATCTTGTACTAGTAATCTAATGGGAATTTTAAAAATAATGGCTTATTTAAAACAAAATTCTTAAAAAATATAGACCTGTTCGATATGTATAGGTCAATCGCCATCTTGGAAAAAACCACCAAAAATTACCGAAAAAATCAAAATCGAATATCTTCTCGATAACAAGGAGTAATTTCACCAAAGTTGGCAAAAATAAAACTCATTTATGGTCAAATATAATGCACCAATCCTGGACACCGTATGTCAAATAGAACAGCCAGCGATTAACTGACAAGTATTACAACATGGCTGACCAAGCAAGTTTAACCTGTCAGACTGCTTACAAAAATTCATTTAAATGTTGTAAAAACAAAGAATTTAATAGTGTTATATGTGTTAAGTGCTACAGTGTTCAACATAAAAGCTGCTTTGCTCGAAAAGGCATGAACTCTGCAAGAATAATCAGTGGAAATAAAATAGTCTGCTGTGATGACGATGAGCCCATTATCAATCAAAATGATTCTTTATTATTTGACGAAATAATCTCTGAGCTCGTGAAAGATAATGAAGAAAAAGACAGGTACATACAAAAGTTAAAATGTGTCAATGCCTCATTTACCGAAGAAGCCCTAATAAATGAAGAAGAAATGTCCATAATAAACAAAAAACAACAAGAGGAAATTAAAAAGCTAAAAAAACAAATCCACTTCTTAAAAAACCAAGTACACAGCTTGGAAACAAAAACTGAGATTATAAATGAACAAAAAACTATCAGCACCCAGACAGATGAAAAAATAAACATCAAGAAACATGCTAACCCACAAAAAATTACTCAAATAATGATAAATAAAGAGAAAAAATGCAACCAAAAGCAAAATGTAATACAAAATGCATCAGCACAGGAAAACGAGGTGAATACCAGTATATATGAAAATATGAATAATTCTAATCAAAGTAAAGAAATTAATATTCAAAATATTAATGTGTCGCCCAGAATAACATTAGTAAATGATAAGTATAAAAAAATGAACACAAACAAAGACTCTGATATACCAAATGTGACAAAATCCAAAAACAGGAGATTGCTAAGTTTCTCTGACGAATATGGTCGTGCCTTATTAGATAGTATTAGGTTAAATCTCAAAGGTAAAAGTATAAACTGCTTTTCCCTCATAAAACCTGGTGCACAGTACAACGGAGTTACAGAAGATATTATAAATCTAACTAAAGATCTAAATGAAAGGGATTGGATTTTAATCTCAGCTGGCACCAATGATCTCTTAAATAATAAGTATCCTTCATTTAAATATATATTACAAATAGTTAAACCTTGTCAGAAGGCGAATTTTATAATCTCAGCCATACCTATGACAAAAGATCTACAGTTAAATAAAAAAATTCTGAATTTTAACAGGAAACTAAAAGAGTTCATCAATAGACTAAAGTGGTACATTAAAAGTGAAATTCATTATTTAGAAGTAAATAGTAAACTCCCAAAAATGATACCGGGCAAATCAGTTGAAGAAATCATAATGAACAGAAAGTCAACTAATTCAAATAAAAATTTAATATATGTGTCCCAAAATTTTACAATGGCTCCAAATCCATCACAAGTATTAGAGATAGACTTGTCTCATGAAGATGAAAAAGAACATGACGATACCAATACTGTTTTGGAGGATTCGAGGATATCTATAGGCAATATATACATAGGCGAACCCATTAATTTAGTTTCGAATAATGTAATAAATTGTACCATTCAGTCCAATAATTCAAATGTAAATATTGAAGAAAATAATTTTTTATACCCGAGATTATCACAAATGTCTCTCCTGTCATGAAAAACTGTATTACCTTTTGCCATCAAAACATTCAATGTTTAGGAAATAAAATCTTAGTATTAGATGACATTTTTGACAACAATTATTATTGTGACTTCCTATTGCTTACTGAGCATTGGCAAACTGGTGAAAAATTAAATGAAATTAAACTTAAGGATTTCAGCCTATGTAATTCATTTTGTAGATCTCAATTAATTCATGGCGGTGTAGCTATCTATAAAAATGACAATTTCACATGTACTACTACTAAATATAATGTCAATGAGTTTTCTGTCGAAGGAGTAATGGAATGTTGTTGTGTTAAGTTAGGTTTACATAAAATTACCGTAGTTGTTATTTATCGACCACCAACAGGTGACTTTCAACTTTTTTTAACCTTAATGGAGGGATTGTTAACAGATATTTGTAATGTAAAAGACTCTGTTGTCATTGGTGGAGATTTTAATTTGGACTTTTCAATGCCCAGTGTCAATCTAAGTTTATTAACAGATTTATTGTCTTGTTTTAATGTGAGTGTAAGTGTAAAAATTCCCACAAGAGTAACTGGTATATCAAAAACGTGTATCGATAATTTTTTTAATCTACTCTAATTATGAATACAGTGTGGAAGTCACAAATCTTTGTGTATCAGACCATTTTTCTCAATTTCTTAAATTGGATGCTAAGATTGCCCAAAAGCAGGAGAATAATAAGTACATGTATCGCAGACATTTTAGCGCTCAAAATATAATGCGCTTTCGCAAATATCTTAAAGATGAAGATTGGCAAGATGTTTTTATCCAGAATTGTCCTGATATTGCTTTCGACATTTTTTCTAAAATACTGTTATATTATTTTGAGATATGTTTCCCTATCAAACGTTTTTCAGCAAATAAAAAGAATAGATTTATAATGACACCAGAATTAACTGAACTGAAAAACAATGTGGTTCTTTACAGTACACTGGCCGAACATAATGCAAATTATGCAGAGATTAGCAAATATCTCAATAAACTATATAGAGAAAAATTAAAAGCCGCTCAAACGGCATATTATGACAACCAGATTGCAAGTTCTGATAATAAATCTAAAACGATGTGGAGAATTATAAATAATCTACAAAAAAGAAATAACAAAAAAAATGAAATTGTTATACATGAAGATAATGTTAAAATAGGTGATCAAGATGTTGCAAATAATTTTAATCTACATTTTACATCCTGCAATAACAATTATCGAGACTTTGAATTTCTAGAAAATAATGTTCTATACTACAATAACACAATTAATATGTTTAAAATTCGTGAGGGTGATATAATATCTTTATTGGGCAAATTAAAAAACTCAAACTCATCTGGCATTGATAACATTTCAAATAATTTGCTGAAAAAATGTAACTCAGAATTATGCAGGCCTCTAGCATACTTAATAAATTTATCCATAGAAAAAGGAATATTTCCAAATAAGTTAAAATTGGCCACAGTTATACCAATTTTCAAAAAAGGCGATGCAAATGATTATGCTAATTACAGAGCAATAAGTCTCCTTTGCAGTATATCTAAACTTTATGAATTAGTAATAAAAGAACAATTAACTGCCTTTTTTGACCAAAACAATATCCTCTCTATGTCCCAGCATGGTTTTACTAAAAACAAAAGTACTGAATCTGCACTGTGCGAGTTTCAAAATATAATTGTTAATGCCTTGGATAATAAGCAACATGTTTTAGGTTTATTCATAGATTTCTCGCGTGCTTTCGATTATGTTGATCATGATTTATTACTGGCAAAATTAGCAAGATATGGCATTAGAGGTACTCCATTAAATCTATTAACATCATATTTAAAAGGAAGAACCCAAATTGTACAAATAAATAATGTTACAAGTACTAGTTGTAATATTAAACAGGGTGTACCGCAAGGGTCAATTTTAGGACCTTTGCTATTTATAGTTTTTGCCAATGACATAATTAAACTCCTGAACAGCAATTACCCAACAACTCATACTGTATGCTATGCCGATGACACTAATGTCTTAGTAGTGGAAAATGATGTCGACAGCCTTAGAACAACAGCAGAACAAGTATATCAAGATCTAATTTTATGGTCAGAAAAAAATTGTTTACAGTTAAACAAAGACAAAACGAACTCAATTTTGTTTAGAATACGTGGAAATTCTAATGAACTGTGTCTTTTTAAGAATGAAGATCTTGAAATAGCTTGTACTGAATCAGTTAAGATATTAGGTATTGTTTTTGACAGCAATTTAGGGTGGTCACCACATCTTGACGCATTATGTTCAAAACTGCGTAAAAGTTGCTACGCTCTGAACTACTTGGCGAAACATTGTAGCCAACAAGTTCTTTTAACATTATATTATGCGAATTTTCATTCTCATTTAAAATATGGGATTGTTAATTGGGGAACAAGCGCCCACGTTAATAGAATACTTGTACTTCAGAAGTATGCCGTTAGGATAATCACTGGTCTAAATTACCGTCACTCTTGTCGTAATGCTTTTAAAGATCTAAAGATTCTAACAGTAGTCGGAACATACATTCTAGAAGTATGTACACATGTATATAAAAATATTTCACTGTTTTTGGCCAATCAACAGGACCATGGTCATGATACCAGATCAAGAGGCTTACTAATGCCAAACAACTTTAGGACTACATTTTACCAGAAAAGTTTCCATTACACTGGATGTAAATTTTATAATGCATTGAACCCAGAAATAAAAAACTCCCCTAATGCTCATATATTTAAATCTAAATTAAAACAACATTTACTGCAAAAAAATTGTTATACCCTACAAGAATTTTTTTAATTCAAATCCATAACTTCTGAGACTACTCATTGAAGTATTGTATTTAATTATCTTTTTAATTGTACTAGTACATTTCATGTTCGCTATATCTATTGCTATGTGTGTGTCTTTCATATATATATATATATATATACATATGTATATACATGTATGTGTGTTTGTGTGTACATATTTATTTTTGTTATATATTTACTTGTTTTTTTGACTTTTTATTTTGTTAGTGTATTTTATACATTTGAATGAAAGAAATAAAATATATTATTATTATTATTATTATTATTATATTGTTTTAAGTGTTTATTTATTTATTTATTGAATATACGGAAAACTCCATTTTACATTAAATTTGTTGTCAATAGATACAATATAAAAAATGAATAACAAATACAAACACTTATATAAAATCAATTTACACACACATGTACAGGTATGAATAGAATTTAAATAATTATAGTATAACATCATGAATTTACACAATGGTACAATACATTGAGACTACCTAGGAACTTCCAGTGATCTAACCTGATTTTTAAAGACTGTAAAACTGACCGATGCATCTAGTTTAAAAAAGTAAAAGTTACGTTGCATTTATATTCATAGTAAAAGCATATTCAAGTACTAATACAAAAATAGACAACATATTTCAATACAGTAAACACATTTTGTCAACTTCTTCAGAATTTGGCACTTGCTTGGGCATATAGAAAATGTATAATTCTAAAATAAATATTAAATATTGCAAAATATCACTGGCGTGGACGCGGACATTGTGTCAAGAATCCATGCTAATGACGAAATAACTTTCAAATTTTGTTTTGACATTAAATGGATTTATGTGGATAAATGAAACTATGCATAGCTTATGTACTCAGTACAGGTTATCAAAAAAGTCCAATATTATTTTTATATATTTTATAAAGAAAAAATTCTCACCAACACGCTAATGACGCTGAATATACATACGCGCACAAATCGCCTAATATCTTTACACTTCAAACTTCACAGATTAACTGGCCACGATAAAACTAATAACTCCTTTAAAAAAGTTTATTTAGACTATCCAATGCCAATATTACCATCTTCTAAATTTCAGGTAGGTGGGAATTTTTGAATATTTTATTTTAATCCACGCTAATGATTTTAAATCCAGGGACAAAATTGATGATTTTTTTTTTTTTTAGTTTGGTTCAAATATGTTAATATGAATCTGGCTCTTAATATGTCATAATAAATGTCTTCTATAACTGACTATCACTGGATTATCCAGATCAAGATCGTAAACCCAAACCTGTTGGGAGACATCCACGCTAATAACATTTTGCATACAGAAGAAGAAAAATTTATAGTATAGGAAATTTTTTTATCATTCTATTATGTATGAATAAATAGTACCAAAATCCCTCTAAACATACACAAATAAAAAAACGAATAAAAGCCACGTGGTTTGACATTGCAACTTAAGGATATTAAATTGCTCCTATTGTGAGAATAACCCATTAAAGTTCTAGCTGTACTTGAAAGAGATCAAGTTATCACTCAGTCAGAGGACAGAGAATGACTCAGGTCTCCCCGTCTACAGGTTCATTATTTAATAAAAGTCGTGTTCCCTAGTTGATATGACTTTGAATATGACAAAAGACTTCTTCTTAGTTCCATGGTCATATATAATGCCCCAAACCCATACACTGTAAGTCAGATATAACAGTCAAAGATGGCGGACGAAATAAAATTCTTTAATTCTTCGTCAAGTATCTAGGAGGCATTGCGCGTCACTTTTTGCATGCATACATTTAATACTTTCCTGTCTAAGGTATAGATAAAATGACCGTTATATAAACACTGCTGTTAAGGGTGAAAAGGTAACTTTACCACCCAGAGAGTAAAGTGCGCCTTAAGAATAGTATATTTTTGTGACGAGTCTGTAGGTCTTACTTCGTTCGTCCGGCAATTACAGACAAGTTACAACAAGTAGCTTTTACTCCGAATAAAACATGCTATGTTTCCTTCAAACTTCGGTTAGCTATAAAAAAAATAAAGATAAAAAATCTCGAATTTCACCACCAAAACGCATTCTGTTAATATCGCATAAACAGCGTATTAAATAAAATATGCGTTGGTATAGATATTACTTTTTCTGTCGCTCAGTGTCAGAAAAAGTACTTTTACCTCCGTTGTTAATGCCAAAGCACAGCTGTCTAAAAAGTAAAACTTTAATGTCATGACATGAGTTAAGAAATGTCATTTTTTTGTGACGTTTGAAGAAAAAAATACTTACTTTACATCTACTAATGAGGTACAAAAAGTGATATTTTACGACCAGCTCTGCAAATAATACTTTTAGAATATCAATGTTTATCGATGACAATACATCAATGTTTTCAAACAATCTGCTATCCCTAACTATACAAAACGATGAACATGCATAAAATTCTTGTGATGGTGCAGAGAAGTGGATTTGACTTTCAAATTCACCCTTCAAAAGTAAAAGGGATGGATCTGCAAGTTAGGATAATAGAAAAGAAATTGGTTCTTATGATAATGATTGGATGATATAACACTACACTTAAATATTTACCATATTCTTATCCGAGGCCTAAGATGTGGCCTTCTGGTTGGGAAATAAAATAAAACTGTGTTAGAAACAAGGATTTACCAATTTGAAAATGATACGATAAACTGTCTAAGTATCATATTAAATTGTCCTAAAATTATGTTCCATAGAATTACTGTTTTTTTAATTATAGTAATTAAAATAATTTTTGATAATTGAAACCAATAGCTCGGTTATAAAATGCAAACAAGGGCATTAAATATTTTTTTAAATCAAACAATTTTCTTTACTATTGATCTGTGCATAAACAAGTTAATATATTGTTAAAAAAATCCAATAATGATAAAAAATCTGAAAAAATGTTTTATTCATTTTATTCTTTAAAAATTTTCATTTACCCGCAGTGTCAATCGTGCGATTGAGACGAACTTTCCAACACTTTATTTGTTAAAATCGGCCCATCTGTTTAGGCTCTACAAGGCAACATATAAACATAGTCACATATACAGACACGTGAAACATATAACCAGTCTTTGTGTTACTTAGTCACGTAAAAAGAAACATGAACAAATGAGAGACATAGGACATTTTTTCTCTATTTGCACATATGCATAAAAACCAGCCATTTGTGCAACAAGTTGGTACTTGGTGTAGGATTTTTCCTCGAAGCGATTGCCATATACTTGCTACTTGTTGCACACATGATTCATGATTGTTTTCTACTAATGTTTGGAGGGTTGATTAAACCGAGATATTTTTAATATTTATATTTAACATTTATATAGGGTCTGCCACTTAGAAGTTCCTCGAGGAGTCTGCTAGACGACGGACGTGCTTTTCCTGATCATCTTAATAATGTGTATAGACTATCTGCAGAATAGCTAGAAGCGCCGCACGCAGAATTTTTCATAACTTTTGTACAGTGGATTTTATATTGTGTTATATGCGTCGAGTTGGTTTTTGTACTGTTTTGGGATAAAGAAAGAATTTTACATTTTTGCAAATGTTATTAATTGCACGGGGAAAAAAATCCTGATAAAGTAAGTATAATTTTCATGAGAATCATATTTATATACCCATTTGGTGTGCAACCAACTAACAGCTTAATTCTAAATCCTTTTTTATATTATGAATAAAAATGCACGCGTTCAAATTCAAATTCAAATTCAAATTCAAATATTTATTGGTCCTTTTTGATCATGTACATGATATAAGACAAGTCATTAAAACATTGAAACACTATTTTACACAATAGTTAAATAATATAAAAGCTTATACTAAGAGTCAAATATAGTGTAAAACACACAATTGTATAAGACGAACACAAAGTATACTGAAAAATGTATGGTACAATATAAACTTGTAAACAAAACAAAGTAAAGAAAAAAATAAAAAAGAAACGGAACATATAGGCTCATGTTAAGTTGCTGTATATTAGTGGGCTTTAAATACAGAAAAACTCTGATACAGAATAATAACATTTATCTGATAGAAACACTTTTAATTTTTTTTTAAATAAATGCTCTCTTTCCTGATGTTTTATGTCATCCGGTAGGCGGTTAAATAGTTTCGGGCCTATAAATCTTGGAGACTCACTTGTGATTTTTAATTTCGCACAAGGTTCATGGAGTTTATTTTTTTGTCTTGTATTGACATTATGGTAGTCACTATTTAAAATAAAACTATTTCTATTTCTAAAAACATATATACAAATTTCGAAAATATATATGCTAGGTAAGGTAAGAATTTTATTTTCTATAAAGATATTCTTGCACGTGTGAGTACTCGGTATACCAAATATACATCGTAAGATACGCTTTTGAGCAATAAATACATTTGAAGACATAGTGGAGTTTCCCCAAAAACAGATACCATACCTTAAACGTGAATCAACTTGGGCATGATATAAATTAATAAGTTGTTCTCTTGATAGAACCCCCCTAATATTTCGGAACAGGTATACTATAGAAGAAACTTTGGATATCAAAATTTCGCAATGATGCTTCCAATTTAGACATTCGTCCAAATATACCCCTAAAAACTTAACATTTTCCTCAGTATTAGAAACATTTGTATTGTCTAATTTAATATTTAACTTATCACATTCCTTTCGCCTACTGTGAAATCTGATGACTTGAGTTTTTTCGGTATTGAGATACAGAGCGTTATCGGAAAACCAATGGTTCAAGGTATTTAAAATAGCATTGCAATTTTCTTCCAAAACATTATCAGATGGATTTGATATTATCACAGAAATGTCGTCAGCATACATTGTAAAATGTGCGGTTGATGGCAAAAAATCAATATCATTAATAAATAAAATAAAAAGCACAGGGCCTAAAATAGAGCCCTGTGGAACACCTACAGTTGAATTTAAATATTCTGAATTAACATTACATACGGTGTTATCGTTTTTATGTTTTAAACTCACATATTGCCTCCGATCTTCGAGGAATGTAGTGATCCAATTTAATGACAGACCCCGTATACCATAATCAGATAATTTAGATATTAATAGACTATGATTGATGCAGTCAAATGCCCTACTGAGATCGCAAAATATACCAACAGGACATTCTCCCGCATCAATGAATTCTAAAATTTTATTTAAAAAAGAATGTATTGCCGTACCGGTCGACATGCCACTAGAAAAACCATGTTGGTTTTTTGTAATCATTTTAAAAGTATCTAAGTAATTTACCAGCCTATCTAAATAACAGTATTCGAAAATTTTTGAAAGTCCAAAGGGCACGGTTACAGGCCTATAATTTTCCAATAGTTGGGCATCCTTTTTCTTAAAAATAGGTATCACCTTTCCGGTCTTTAGGCTATTCGGAAACGTTCCTGTTTCAAAAGATAAATTAATAATATATCTTAATGGTTTAATAATGTAATGGATTACTTTTTTTATTATAAAACAGGGAATATCATCTGGGCCAGACGACTTTTTAGCTTTAAATTTTTTTGTTAATAAATTTAACAATTCTTTTTCACTGAATGGTTTTAAAAACAATGAATGTGTCTGCTGAACTCTACTGTGTGTATACGTATCGCAGTTTAATTTTGGTATTTGCCTAATAGTAGCATGCGGCGCCTCTATAAAAAATTCATTGAATAATGAGGCGACTATTTGAGGCTCATCGTATATAGTACCTTCATTATTTATAACAATATTAGAAAGGTTTTTATTTCTATTTGATAATTCAGCTACGACTCGCCAGCTGGTCCTTACTGGATTTTCAGAATTTATAATTTTATTTTGAAAATACGATTTTTTTGTATTTTTTATTAAACGATTATGATTTTTCTTTGCCATCTTATATGCCGCAGTCATGCTAGGGCATACTTTTGTCAACATAAAAAGGTCTTTTAATTTATAACTAGATACTCGAACTTCATCGTTTACCCATTTCTTATCTAGAGTTTGTCTTGCATAACATTTTTTTTGAGGAAAATGTAAATTAAAATAGTGTACAAAAATGTTGTTAAAATTAGTAAATGCATCTTGAATATCCGTAATATTATAGAGATTTTCCCAAGATTCATTTTTTATAGCTGTTTCAAAACTATTTATTGCATTTTCACTATAGCATCTTTTAAAGAGTGACGTATTTTTAACATTTATAGTATGGTCCTTGTAACTTATATCAAAAAGTACAGTTCTGTGATCCGATACAGCATTATCAAACACAGAACATGAATTTTCACATTTGAAATTAACAAAAATATGATCTATTGTACTCAGGCTGGTATCTGTTACTCGGGTAGGCCACTTCACAATGGTACTTAAATTAAAACATGACAAAACATTGCATAGGGCTTTAAAATCTTTTGAAGCATTGTATGAGTCAACGTTAAAATCTCCACAAATAATTATATCAATATTCGGTTTAACCAAATAATTTAACACATCAGTTATCTTATCTAAAAACAGGTTTAGGTCACCAGAAGGAGATCTGTAACAGTTAACTATTATAGTAACAATCTCATTTTGTTTCCAACACACAGCGCAGGCTTCAAATTGTTTTTCAATACAGAACTCTTGTATATCAATATTTTTTACTTCTACATTGTCTTTCGCCCATATGGCAACACCCCCACCCTTATACGAGGATCTACAAAAATGACTAATTAAAAGATATCCACTTATATGTAACGTATCTATGGAATCTGAGGTTTCCCATGTTTCAGTAAAACAGAGAAAATTCAGATTTACGTAATCACAGATGTCTAAATATAAATTGTCAATTTTTTCACTATTTAAACTTTGTGCATTAAGTAAAAGAATATTAGGGTCGAACATCACATTGTTTGGTACTCCACCTTCTTTCGCATCTCTAAAAAACGTTGAACACATGCACCGTAAGGCCAAACCTCTGGGTTCATAGCCTTATTAAAATTATCTTCAAGAATTTTGACTTTGAAGGATGAATACAGTTCGGGGTGTTTTGGGTTAATGGATTCACATATCACTTCTGGAAAAATGGGCTTTAACAGAGATGTTAAATCATCAGATGTTGTTTGTGTGTCAACCCTGTATACATGTAATGTTACACTTTTTGGTACACCTTTTACAGATTTAGACTCTGTGCTACTTCCGGTAATAACCATTCGTCTATTACGTCGCTTTTTGACCACTTGTTGCCAATCGTCTTTCTTTTGCGGTATGGATGATGCTTCCAAAGGGGAATTCTTCGTGTTGGTTAACTACAGGGAATTCTGTGCAGTCGATGATTACACGACAATTCTGATACTTTTCCCGAAAGGACTCTGGTAATAAATCATGAACTGTATCTCGCGATGGCCAAGTTACTAAATTTTTACACTTCCTTGTCAAAACTATCAGAACAGTTTGAAAATGCGCGAGGCAGTGCTTTGGTGTACATTGAACATCACACCCAGGGCTGAAGTTGTCAGCCCTAATTTCATTTTCACGAGGAACAGCAATAAATGATTTTCTTTAGACAATTTTTCATTCTTTGCTGGGGAAATAAATTGCAGCAATAACTGGAACACAGCTAATTTCACTCCAGCAATATCATTCATGTCGTTATCATTTGTAACAGACTGCACTCCGTGGAAACCTTCCCTGTATTTAATCATCAATTTGTCATTAAGATGGTTACTATCTGGACCAATACATTTCTCTTCAACGGTTATATCTGACCCACAACATTTATCAGAAAGTTTTACTGTATTAAAAGTAACAAACACTGCACTGCTAATATGCCCGATGCTAATTCAAGATGTGACGTCCACAGTACTTCGTGTTCAAGTTATAGTTTATTACTTTTAAGAATTCGATAGCTTCCGCAATGATTACAATGGCATAATGAGTAATAAATCGGATTTTGCATATTGTCTACTTGTAAAATGCCTGCACGAAACTTATAGAGTAAGCCACCACGAGCGCTGTTGTCACGAATCGCTAAGCTCCGCCTTTCTGCAGATAGTCTATAAATCAGCTAAAACCTTGTTAATTTTGGACAAAGTGGTGTTGAATTGAAGCGTCAATAATTCTGCATAAATTGATACATGTCATATTGGCATAACAACAGTTATATTAATATCAGTGAAGTGTTCAGATATAGAAGGACCATGGCATCGTATATCATTAGAAATCAATGAAAATACCCGAAAACAGGAAATAAGTCCTTATATTTTTCATTTGCAACAATAAGAAGGTTTTTTTACAGGGCAATAATTTCGTATTAAGTTTAAATTTTTACTTTACTTTATTTACTTATTGCTAGCAGCTACAGTTATAATATTAAAAACCTAGTTTAAACAAATTTCTTAGATAAATAAACTGAGAAGTATTTTTTTAAACCCTTGGAAATATTGACCACTGTCACCATAAATTTATGGCATGGCAATAAATTAATAAAGTATGACGATGATATCCCTATGTAAACCTGCAAATAAATTATTTTTTATACTTATTAAAAATATTCAAACAAATTTAATTTGAATTAAATCCGAAATAATCAACAATACATTATTAATTTCCTATATGCAAATCTTCAAGTAAATTATTTTTTCATAATTATTAAAAATATTGAAACAAATGTAATTTAAAGGGAGCTGTTTATATAGAGCAATAAGCCATCATCTAGAAGGAGAAAACATAAAAACTCCGGCACACACCAACACTATGAAAAACCTACGAAAACAAGTAGCAGACTATATATGACATTGATTTACAACTTATTGCATGTGGAAATATTATTTCCTGATTTCCGCACTTGTTCAAAGTTCATTTTTTCCTATCTGAAATTAGTATTTAGATATAGAACTTTTCCAAACACTAGTAGAAAAAAGTATTTTGAACAATTTTTTTTTTGCAATCTGGCATCAACTGCAATATTTTAATTGATTTTCGAAAAAGCTTATTTTTGAATCTTAATTATCCCAAATTTAAAAAATCAGTTAAAGCATCCTTCTGAAATTGCGAATTTCAGCTTTTAGCTAATATTGCCAATATTACATTGACATGAGAATTAATGAACTACAATATTAATAATTCGTTTATTACTAAACAAATGTCTAAAAACTTACTTAAAACTAGAATTATGTTCCTGCTGCCTCATCGTAAGAGGCCTGTTTTCCTGGGTAGGGGTGTTTTGAGGTGTCCCAGGCCCGCTACCACCTTTCTTCTTTAAAGCGGACTTGAGTGGCATCGCATGAAACTTGGGTTCTTTAGCTGGGATCTCATCGATTCTGCTAGTGTCTATGGCTGGATCTGGCTGCGGCATTCTGTACATGTAGGAATTATCGTCATCGTATTCTATTTCATCGTCATCGTCTTCATCGTTTTCTACAGAAGAAACACATTGTAAAAATAAAGAAATTCGTATTTCATCCCGCCATTTTGTTCATTTTTATACATTACATAATATCCATGATGTTAGATATACAGGGTGAAGGTTTCATGTCATTAAAAAAACTGTAATTTAAGAGAGTCAAATTCGCTCTACATTTTTATAAACTTCAATCTTTTCAGCTGTGACCGCCGAAGCGGCCACAACGACGACTTGTCTCAGACTCCAATCTTCTCTAATCGAAGTTTCTTTATATTATATTTATATCACCCCCTCCTTATAAAGAGATGTGACAAAGGCACGATATTTTGCGAAATTTCTAAAAAGTAATTTGAACTAATAATTTTTTAAAGGTCAAAAATGGACCATTACACTCTCCCTCTCCTTTCTAGCGGGATATTCCCAAAAGGATGGATACCGGAACAAAATATAAAGGGAGTCAGGAAATAGACCAGAAATATTCTTTAGCTTAATTCAAATACACAACATTCGTCCTCTATATATCAACAGCAGCTTAAGCTAAAGAAACAATCAGACTAACTTCAACCACAATGCATACCAGCGCAAAAATTTCATACAAACTAATACCTAGCCTCAATCATAAAAGTTAAAAAGGGAAAGTTAAGACAGACGAACAAAAAATCTTCTATAGTATGGGGTCTAACGCCCAGTCTTTTAGAAAAAAAAAAAGAAATTTTAATAAAACTGGTTGAGAACTTTTAGTCAGATAGGTTAAGTTAGGTTGATATGTGAGTGGGCTTATATTCAGACCCTTCACTGCGTCCATCTGATCTATTGTGACTCACTCCTAATTATATTTCACTCAGTAAATTTAGATTTTTAATAAAGTCGATAACCTTATTGGGTGAGAAACTATCCAGGTCCTCTGGCAGCAGTTGCCCTTTGCCTAACAGTGAGAATCTGATTCTTTCTGCAATGGAACAGGTACATAGAACATGCTCTGCCATTTCACCTGCTCCAAACTCATATGGCATTCAGCATTATCCGCTAATCTGTGTAGGTGGTGATTTAGTCTGCAGTACAGTTCAAATAGAGGTCTTAGATATAACCTGTTCAACTCTAATAATTTTTTAGTTCTTGATTTGAAAGAATACATAATAAACTCCTTGAAATGAACTAATCCAAGTAGTTTTTATCTATACTGGAGTATTCTCCTTTCAGTCCAGGCCAAGATGGTTTTTTCGCAGTGCTTGACGGACGATGTACCAAGGACTGCTCCTTGCAGGTCGATTTTATTCCGATCCCATTAATCTCTTCCAGGAAACGGGATGTGAAAAGGCAGTTCGTAGTTAGTCTTGATAGGCATCATCTGAGAACATTCCCAGGGTATCGTGACCGTCTATGTTATCTGACGATGTTAGCCTGTGGTATATTAATAACCACTTGTTGGAGTCTGTATGTTGCCCATCTGACCTGTTGCCCATCTGACCTCTTTCTTTAGGTAGATGTGGAAAGGGGGTAGATCCAGAAGGATTAACAGAGCTGCTAACGGTGTTTTGCTTATTACACCAGTTATTGCCAGGCTTGTTTGTCTCTGTAATCCTAAGAGTTTGGATTTGGTAGTTTGTTGTAGCCCCTTCAACCACTAAACTATGGAGAAATACACTACCATTGGTCTTATGGCCATAATCTATATCCAATGTTTGTTGTGGGACTAATGTCCTGGATTTTCCACACATTTTTCGACATATTCACAAGGAGAGTTTTGCTTTGTGAATTACCTTTTGCAAGTGTGGGAGGTCCAGCTAAGTGATTTATCTAGTGTATTTCACATCCTCCCCGAATGGAATAGTTTCAACTAATAAAGAAGGTGGTTCTAAGTTATCCAGCTTTCTTTTGCTGATGAATGGTACTATTAGTTTTTTGGGGGCTAACAGACATCTCTTTCACACCAAATGTGGATTACATCTAGTACCGCCTGAAAGGTATGAAAGTACCTCTTCAATTGTTCCTCTAACCAGAATAACTAGATCGTCCGCATACGCTTGAATCTCGACTTCACACAAAGAAAGAATGGTCAGCAGGTCATCCACAAGTAGTGACCACAGAAGGGGGGAAAGAACTCCGCCTTGTGGGCATCATCTTGTGGCCCTAAAACTGACCGTCTCTCCTTGTAGATTCTGTTTTCAAGCATAGCTCGAATCCAGTCGGTTATAGTTGGCTCTAGTAGCCACGGCTGTATACAGGGAGTCGGGTAGTGCATTATTAAATGCTCCTTCAATGCCGATCTCTTCTTCCTGAAAAGATTGAGTGATTTTCCCAACCAGGTTATTAAGTGCTACCTTTAATACCAACTAGATCAGTAACGGCCGTCGAATTAAACCAAGATCTAGGTCTTTTTGTGATCTACATCTCTTTTCTCTAAAATGGTCATTGCATCGATAATAAGAAATAATCGAAGTAAAGAAAACAAAATGTAAATGTCATCCAACCTATTTAAATACCACCGCCGTCTTTTCCATAGGAGTTTATTACTTACTTATAAAAAGAGTATCGTCTAGTTGTTCCTAATTACCAGTTTTTTTTGATGACATGAAACTAATTACACTCCGTACCAACCCAGGTAAAACTAGGTAAAAATAATGAAAACTCGTACCTTCGTAATCGTACTCGTGATGATTAGGTGGTGGTGATAACCGATTGGGGATCGGACTTGGCGAACTAAACATAGGTGGTGGCGGAATGGGTCCTATCTCCGACACAGGAATGGGAGGTTCAGGTAGTTCGGACAGCATGAATCCCGGGACCCCCATAGGGGGATGTGGAGGAGGTATATTGTGAAGTTGTTTCTCTTGTGGTGGAGGAGTGCTTCCCGGAGGTCCAGGCTGGCCATCGTTAACTGGTAAAAAATAATAGTCTAATTAGGCGCATAATATGGGTTCACAAGCAACGTAGGGAAATAATTAAAATAATTCCAAATAAAAAGTAATGTTGAAAAATAACAACTATTTTATAAAAAAAAAACGCAATATAAATTAAAAGTAAATTCAGTACAACATGGGATACATTGGCATACTACCCACAAATGCTTTTTTCCATATAACTAGAGAACTGTTAAAGAAAAACAAAATCTGAAACCTGACACATATTATTTTTAAATAAAAGGCCACTGTTGAAATTTTAGATTATTTATTTCACCAATGGTGTAGATACTGCTCATTCGTATTAAATTTTTGTTTGTAACTTTTTCAACTTTCACTGTTTGGGAAAAATAAGCTACGTAATTCGATTTTTCAAAAAAATAACTGTGAAAAAAAGGTACTCTTAGGGCCTGTTTATCAATGTAGGGTTAAAGAGTAACCCAAAATTTCGCTCCTTTTGGGGACCTCATGAATTCGATTCAAAAGTGGTCTAAATGATAGCTTATGGTGATACTTCAAAGTAGGCAAAATTTCAAGTTGAGCATAGTTTTTCTTTTGGAGATATGGTGAGTCGAACCTGTTAGTTGACCTGTTCACGGCAAGATGAATCCAACATTCTTGGCAACCTCGTTCATTATATTCATGGTTCCCAAATACGCAAAGTGTATCATTTTCTATGTAAAATCTTCTGTTCTTTTCGAATCTATCATTGTATTTTATCAAAAACGTTGTTCAAGTGAGGTATAGCCGATTTTACAGGAAAAAATCAGGATTTTTGCTGATAATATTCGATTAATTGGTATTTTTATACTAGAGACTTAGCAAATCTCGATAGATACTCCAAACCTTGTATCCGACGGCCTTTGAATTAAAAAGTAAATGTATGTTTCTAAGAAAGATTAGGTTTGGTTATATTACTGATGTATTTCAATATTTAAAAAAAAATAGAAATATTTTGTAACTTTCTTATACTATACTTCTGGTAAAATCTAATAAAAGATTAGAAAACAACGGAAAATTCTACTTTAAAAATGATTCTGCTTGTATCTGCACTCAAAGAAAATGATAGGTGAATTCAACCAAAAAGAGCATATGAAATCGCGCCTATCTAGTTTCATAGTTAAATCAACCAGAAAAGAATAGTCGAACAAATTTTGTCACCATACAATTTTCATTGTCATTTTGAACACGAAATTTAGTTGGTTAAGTAAGTAATCATTTTTTTAGTCCTACAACAACTTTACTTGTTTTCGTAAACAAATAGTAGTTTAATAATCATATCTTCTTGTAGAACAACAAATTAAATAGGATAATGACATTTTTTTATGTTCATTAACTAGTGATGGGCAGAATCGGAATAAAGAATCGGTAGATTCCGATTCTTGGAGGAATCGGAATATTCCGATTATTTTATAAATTTCATCCGATTCCCAATTTCAAAGCAAAACAAGCAGTCATTGGGTAATTGGGTAGTTGAATTTTCTTAATGTCCATAATATAAAACAAACCCCCCCCGCTCGCTAATTTTTTTTTCCAATCCCTCCCCCCAGTTATTAAATCTGGACAAAAAAAAAAATGATTTATGGTTTTCGAATTACGCGCCTAAATTTACATTTTATGGCTAAAATTACGATTCCCAGTATCCGATTATTATTCCGATTCTCAAGAGTATCTGATTCCAAGGATTCCGATTCTCAAAATCACCGATTCTGCCCATCACTATCACTAACCATTTTCAATTTGGTCTACAATTTACTGACAACGACTTTGTTTTTTGTTCACCAACTAATTTTTAGGTTGATCTACACTTTATTGTATGATGAAGTTTTTTTTGGTTAGCCAAAATCTCAGTATTGAGACATCAGACCACCCAAACCAAAGATTAGAGATCGTTTATAAGATCCATCCAAATATATCGATGATCCCTGAGAGAATTTGAACATTGCAATCATGTTATTAATTTTCTATAAATTCATAAGAGTATAAGATAATGCATGATTGATTATTGTCAGTGATTTGTATGTGGCGTCATCTAGGAATAATTTCTGTAATAGACTACGTGGTAAGCAAGCAAATTTTATGAAATTCCCTTTTAGAACTTCTAGAAGATGACAATAATATTGGTTTGGCTACCAAGTACAATAATACAGCGAACTAATACTGGGTTAGAATTACAATTCGATAATACTTAAAAATAAAGTCTACTAGTTATCTAGTTTCATTTGACAAAATTCAACAAATTATTAGTAAGACGAATAAATTATAGTTTTATGCACCTATTTTTTAAGTTAATGTTTATTTTGTTGTGTGACAATCACCTTTTATTTAAAAATACTATTAAATATACTATACTATACTATACTTTAAGAAAACGAACAATATATATATATTCTATTTTTGATTGATTTAACCCATACTATTTGCAAACAAAAGCGCTGATGCGACATCTTAATTCATCAAAGTGGATTGCAGAACGATGTTATGTTTATGTAAACAGAACTGCGGGTTAACTCTACAATAATATTAGTTTATCTGTCAACTATAATAGTAGAGCAAACTGCTACTGGGTTTACAATTACAATCGACAATAGTTAAAAATGAAATATACTATTATCTAGTTTAATTTGACAGAATTCAACAAAATAATAGTCAGACGAAACAAATAATCGTCTTATTCATCTATTTTTTAAGTTAATGTTTGTTTTGTTGTACGACAACTTTTTATTAATTATAATAACAATCACCTTTTGTTTAAAAATACAATCAATATAATTTAGTTTAACAAAATTAACGATATTGTTAGTTAGCCATTTTTTTTTGTTGAATTTACCCATACTATTTCTTTGAGTGTGTTGAGAATTTTAAGACAACGCAGGTCACCGAGAATGTCGAATTCGCCTTGGCGTGGATGAATCAAATAACGAGTTTAACTGGTCATATTTCCAAAACAAAAACTATGCTCAACTTGAAATTTGGCCTACTTTGAAGTATCACCATAAACTATCATTTAGACCACTTTTAAATAAAATTCATGAGGTCCCCAAAAGGAGTGAAAAATGTTTTTTTGGGTCACTCTTTGTGTGTTAGCTAGCCTTGCGCTAACTTTAACCTCGAAGCAAAGTGAATGTTAAACCGCATCCGTTTATCCACCACATTTTATGCGTGAGTTAGGAAACCCTTGAATAACCTGAGGGTAGTAACGCTTTCTATAGAATTGCCAGCTCTAGATTGACTGGGATTGGCCGAAAAATGAGTAATTTTTTGTTTGTTAGTTTTTTAAGTTTCTGTTACTAGTTAAAAGAATTGTTTTTTTTTTTGTCGAAAAGTCACCTGACAGTGACAGCAACGAGCAACAACAATTATTATAATATAAACTAGAATATTTTGGTCGATAGTTACATTTTTATTTTAAGAAAATGAGTTAAATCCCAACAAAGATAGCAGAGACCACAATTTTTCATCATCAGAGCAGTTGCTATTAATTAAAATGGCAAATAATTATAAACATGCTGTGGAATAAAAAAACCGATGCAATATCTTGCAGAGCCAAAGTAGCCGAGTGATTTTTACAATACAATAAAATAGATTTTAATATTTGCTTTTCAGCTACATCAGAAAACTAAGTATGTCTTTTGTGTTCTAAAACTTCCAAAATATCATCATCGCTTATTTCGTTGAAAGTTTCCATTTTCAATAATTTACACAAAAAAATAACTTTAACTTTTCACTCAACCACTGTTAACAACAAAGATAAAATTTGTAAGTCAACCTCGGGATAACAGAGATTACCCCCATCTTGAAGCTCGGGCTAAATTACCTCTGACTTTAGCCCAGGGTTACTTTTAAACCGACTTGATAAACACTCTATATATAAACTTTATTAGCAGAGCTCTTAAAAAATACAACAAACGTACAATAAAATTTACAAACAGCATAAAATTACACAAAACACTTATAAATAGTTAATTTAGCGAACACTGACACTTTATTAGATGATCGAAATAAGAAGCCAACCTTTGTTTGCCATTTTATTTTTTATATAGTCATAATGTGCACTGAAATTTAACTCAGAGTCGATAATTACTCCTAAATATTTAAATCTGCTAACTTTCTCTATCAAGCAGTCATTTATTTTTATACTTAATCTGAAGTTAGCATTTAGCCCCGGGGCAAACTAACTTAACCCTGTATTGGTAAATTGTGTCAAAAGTTGTTGTGCAGCAGGCAGTCAATTCTAGTTCCTATAGAAGTTTTTTTTTTTAAATTAGTAGTGCTAATGGCTAGGGAATGTGCTCACTCCATTATAGTACAGTAGATATATGCAAAAAATAGGTGATAGGTGGAACTAATTCCCACAAAGACGAGGTTTGAATTTTTTAGTTCGTTATTGGTATCTTTTTGACATACTAAAAGTCTAGAAAAATCTGAGTGTGAAAAATGCGTTTTTTTGGCCGCCATTTGACAAAATTTTAAAAAATCATAAAAAATCGTGTGTTGTATCAAATTACAGAAAATTTCATGCTGAAAAAGATTATGATACTGGTTTTAAAAAATAAAAATAAATAACAAAATGGTGGCCTGAAAACTGAAAGCTTGTGGAGTGTTGAAAATCATATTTTTATTACTTGACTGTATTTCATCTGTATCCATTGGTTCCATCTATTCCTCACTCGAGAGCTCTACCGGAAGTTGTAAGTTACTGTCCAGGGCATCCTGAAGCAACATTGATGTAAGTACGGATGAAAGCAGTATGTGTCCTTTAACAGCTCTTGAATATTAATGTGTTATTTATTTCTATTTTTTAAAACCAATATCATAATCTTTTTCAGCATGACATTTTCTGTAATTTGATACCACATACGATTTTTTATGATTTTTTAAAATTTGGCGGCCAAAAAAACGCATTTTGCACACATTTTTCTAGACTTTTAGTATATCAAAAAGATACCAACAACGAATTAAAAAATTCAAACCCCTTCCTTGTGGGAATTAGTTTCACCCAATAACCTATATCTACTGTACTATTAGTTCAATGTTAGGGCTAGTTCTCATAACGACGAAATTGCGGATTTTCGGATTGCGGAATTAATGTGATTGGTGGAAATTGAATAATCAGCCAATTACATTAATTCCGCAATTTCGCAGTTATGTGAACTCCCCTTTATTCCTATAGAATCAAAAATTCAAATGAGCTGTCTATATAAAAATCATTGGTTTTGTAGTTTTGTAGTTCTACTTACCTGATGCTGACTATAAAATCGTGGAAAAATGTAATAGATAAATGTGATTGAATTTTTTTCCGAAAAAATGCACCATTTTCAAAATTTTGCAAAAAATTTTAGAAAAAAAAATGGAAACTATTGAAAATGTACTAAAAATGATAAAGCATTTATATCAGTTGTTGGAAATCACCTTCAGCCATGTAGGCATCAAGTTGTCTTTTCATTGATTGACTGATACGCTCAAAGATTCAGCAATATTATGTATCAGTTAGGATGCATGCATTATTCGGTTTCCGTTTTCATTTGAATGGGGGTAGCTTATGCCAAAGATTTTAGGTGACCTCCCACAGGTTGGAAACAAAAATAGCTTTTCAATGGCCACATCAAAGAGCCGTAACTAACTCACGAAGAATTTTCAGACATGTAGGAACTTCTTCATCAGAGAGTTAAGAAAATTGGGGTTTTACCCTTTAGTACCAACATAATCATTAAGCAATGGGGAACATTCCTTTTTATTATCTCCGCGAGAGTGCAGCAGCCGTACTCGGTTGGTCGCGCTGTTGGGGTTATGTTATATCCAATGTCAATACGAACAGTAGCTCTTTGAATAAACAAAATTAATTAGAAAAACGTATACAATGAAAACATGTTTCTGTGTACCAAAGTGTTCCAACACAGGAGGACATTTATTTACAGGTTATATTATATGACAAATTCAGAATGACTAAACCGAGTAGGTACGCATATGGTGCAATCTGTCGGATATATTAAGAACTGGCTTCGATTGTTCCCCATTAAAGAGCGAATAAATAATAAATATATGTATTAGGGTGGCCCATCTTTTTCGAAATCGAAATTTTTTATTTCTCACCCCTGCAAATGGTTCCATTTGAAGAAAAAACAGTCCCCTCAAAATATTATTGAGGCAAATTGAAGGCAAGGGGTGCCGCAGAATGCATTATTATGCAATAATAAAAGTAAATGGAATTATTTACATTCTTTGGTTGATGCATTGTTTTTTTTTTAATCAGCAACATTTATCTTTAGAATGACTAATCAAGTCATACAAATATCAAAGACATTATCTGTTGTGACTATGACATGTGTCATACTACTGTAAATTCGTAGTCTAAGAAAACTAGACTAGAAGTTTTTGAAATAAAACTCTCGTTTTATCTTTGTGTATTTTATTATGAAACGTTTTTTTCATACATAGTACCAAATATTATCCTAAATCTACAAGACATATAGTAATAAAAACAATATTTTTTGCACTAGGCCAAAGCATGCGACAGGGTTTCTTTTTTTACATTTGGAAACTGTGATTTATAATCATTTACAACTTGGAGTAAAAACTGTTTTTGGTCTTCATTTTTTGTTAAAATGTCATTATAGTCAGTAATAAGTTTGATTCCTCTCTCAGCGGCATCATTTACAACTTTAATTTTGTTTACAATATTGAAACATCGGGTATAACTTTCATTTTCCCTCCATGTTGTTGGATCATTTTCCAAAAATTCCATAGACAAACCTAATTTTTGAAAAAACTGTTTAGTGTTCTCGCATATGAAGTCCTGAATTTCCTTGTTTTCAACGTCAGTAATCTTACTAATCATAAGTCGTTTAATACCCTCTTGATTTGGTGCTTTCCTATTCAAAGCTTTAACCATTTCTCTTTTAGTGGTAACTGAAATATCGTCATCAAAGAAAGATAAGCCAACATTTACTGAATTAAGGTACCACAAATGGTTCACTATTTTCCTACTTGCGGCTTGAGATATTTCTTTGTCAATATTTTGATAATTAATGAGTTCTTTACAAAAGTCTAAGTCATGAAGCGGTGCTTTACTAGCAAATGACGCTGTAAACCAGGCCTTTACATAAACCTTACAATAAAGAGACATATATCTTCAATACCTATTTTTTCTTTTTTAGTTAGTTGGAACTGATCTTGGAAAAAAAATATTGGCTTTGGCCATCCAACGTGCATGATGAAATGCCCCTGGTTGATAGAATGTCGTGTGAGTGGGCTCTTCTTCAACAAAAAGTTTAGAAAGCATTAAAAATTCTTTATAATCATCACGAGGCTGTTGCAAAGTTAAAGCTGCATTTAGAAACTTTACAATTTCGGCTTTAACTGGTTGTAAAATGTGTTTAATTTTTGATACCTGAAATCCAGTTTTTAGTTTATTTTGATCTATTTTAGGCCAAAATTCCCTAAAACGTTTAAATAGTGGCACATTTGGACCAGATGAGGAAGGCATTTTTGTGTCAAACACACTTCTCAAAACCATTTCAAAAATATGATGTCTACAAGGAAAATATAGAATATATCTTTCTAATTTTTGTTGCAATAGTGTGGCTGCCCCATTTATATAACCCATATTTGATGCTATTGTATCACAACACAAAACTATTACCTTTTCGTCCAAATTCCATTCACAAAGCACATCATAAACTGCTTCAGTCTGTTCTCTTCCAGTTGAATTGCGCAAAGCTGGTACTCCAAGTAGTTGTTCAATATCTCCACTAGTAACTAAGATAGCAAGTCTATCGATATTTCCCATTCCAGTGAGAGAAGTTAAAAGTTTTCCATCCCAATGGATGACTGGAGCCGGCAATTCAGAATTACCGAAGGCAGTTTTTAATATTTCAGCTCTTTCTTCGCGGATGCGTTGTCTAGAGCGCTGAAGTGTGGTTCTGCTGATGGACAAAGATGTGGTGTCATGTCCTAGTGCTTCTGCTACTGCCGTCAAAATATGGACTCCATACCTGTCGCTTATTTTGCAAGCATCAAATGCAGCGGCTATTTTTGGTGTGATGATGTTACATGTTCCATACAATCTCCTCTTTTTTGGCTGTGACGGGCCAGGCTGGTCTTGTAACAACTCTTCTTGGGCTTCGATTATTTCATCTTCATTTTCGTTGGAGTCGGCTGAATTACTACTTGATGATGGACAGGTGACTGTTTCCTCTAATCTAGCTTTTTCTTGTTGACTTCGTTGCATTCGTTCGGATAATTTCTGTAATTTCTCCTCAGCTGATTTTTCTTGAGAAGCAAGTTGGTAATCAATACCATGCATAAATCCAGGACGTCCCTTTTTTCTTTGGTTAATTAAAAACTGCTTATCTTCATCTATTTTCATCAACTCCAATGCATTTGCATGAGAAATGTCAAAAAGATCGTCCAATTTTTCAACGAAATTTTTTTCTTTACTTCCGCACTGGCCCTTTTAGCGGATTTTTGTAAGTTCCTCCACTAACTCCTCAACTAAGTAAATGAAAGTATCCTTTCGTAAGGATCTAACATCAGCCATCGTTAAATGTTTTTTCAAAAAGGAACGTATGTAAAACACAATTGCAAACTGACATAAAAACCTACCGTAGGTGCATTATATTTCCAAACTTCCAAAACAAATAATTTCTAGGAAATAATTACACCAATAAAACATTATGAGAAAAGAGGTAGATATTTGTATTTTAAGTAAAATTTAAGTGTATTACCGTAATAAAATCTTATCTACAAATTTCTACCTGAATGCGGCACGGGTTACCGTTCACCGAATTATCTGAAACTTTGACATAAATTATTCCTAGTATAATAGTATATTTTAGTGGAGTGAGACTTAAAAAATACGCAAAAAAAATTCACCCCCTATAGAGATGGGCCACCCTAATATGTATATAGAAATCGTTAAGCTGTCTTATTTAAAAAAAACTTGACTTAAGTTTGGCGGTGTGTGTCACTTTTATATCAAACACCATGTATAATTGAATATAATTTTGGATTTATTCTAGACTATATATATAAAGAGATAGACTACAATTCAGATAATTTATACATCTACAAAAGCGCCTTTCAGACGACAAATTCATGTATAAATTTGTGTATTTTGATTATTAAGATTCCAGTGAAAGATGATTTAAGTAGCTTAGTATGATAAAATTGTCCTAAGATTAAGTTAGAAGTGACTGATGTATTAAATTGCAAGTCGGAGTCAGCCATCACACACATATATGAGCAAAAAAGATAAACACATTTTGATTTTCGGCAAATTAATACAGACAGGCGGCGACAGCATTTTTTGCCAAAGTAAATTGCAATTATTTTTTACATTTTACTTCAGGTTGCTTCGTTATTTAATTTTTGCCACTTATATTATTGCGCTAGAGATTTGAAGTACTTATAGAATGCTACAGTGGTGATTGTACTTTAAAAAAGCTATATTTCTCCGAAATTTCATTGAATGTCATCCATTATTTTTGAAACAGTGATTTGTTTAGGCAACTGTGAACTTAAGTTGATCCCCTGAACAGGTTAAAACAAAAAAAACTCCCCTGACCAGACAATTCACATTCCGAATTTTTTAGTCCTAATTTGACTCCACTACAAACACACGTTGGTATGTTTACTGTTTATACTTTGTATGTATGGTGCCAACAAGTGACATTAGTCCTGGTTTTCTCGGCAGCAGATGTTTATTTTGAATTTACATTTATCTTAAAAAGATCATAGAGCATTTTTTTTAATAAAAAAATGTCAGCTATAACGTATATGTAAGTACTTTAATTAGGTAATACTATACATCAAGACAAGCATGAGAAAAGTTTGATAGGCATGTTACTCACAATGTTCACTATGGTAACACAACAGTCTCCTAGTGAGTTGCTTCCCGTGGCCCAACGAGCTGGGCCGTTCTGGCTTTCCGGACGGCGTGTTTTCCAATCCAGGGGGTTGAGTGACGTGTGAGGGTGTTTCTCCATTGGGGGAAAGAGCACCGTTCTGTGCCGCTCCATCAGTCTTTTCTTTTTTCGGCTCTGAAAAGAAAAAAAAATTAAACAGAGCACAGTGACAAGGCACAACTTGGCGACTATTAATCAAAAGTTTGCTGGTTTATTTTCCATTTTTTAGAGACTTAAACTCGAGTTTAGGTGAGAACTGGTTACGTGGAAGAGCATGTACATGAACGTCGCGTATCGGGACGTTATTTTTTTTAAATTAATTATGTTTCTTGTTAAATTTTCATTTTATTTCGTTTATTTAACTTTTTATGAAAAATGCGTTATATTTTTTATAAGTTTTTCGATTTTTGTCGTACTGGAAAGTTCTTTTTTTAACTGCTTTTTTTCGCAAAATTTGATTGTTCACTTTAACTTTACGTTGTAAAATAATTTGTTTAGTTTTTGTTTATAACAAAATGGAATACCTACATTTTAAATTGTTTTATGACTTTCTTAATTTTTGTCACGAAAAAGAAAAACCAACCTAACCTGAACAACTAACCTTAAGTCAATCAGCAATATCAATTTGTTTATTTATAATCGACCGAAACTCAAAAATTAATGTATTTCGGCTCGAAATGAAAGTAGAACATTATTTTTTTATTGTTGGTTTTTACCTACTTAATAAATCGTTTACAGTTTCTGGTTTGATAAAAAATCCACGGAAGTATTTGAATCCGATTATAGTTACATTTGCGAAAACTAAACAAATTCCAAAAAACGGTTTAAATGAAGAAAATTTGTTCTTCCATTTTTATTTATTTATTTATTTATTTATTTATTTATTTATTTTGAAAAATAAAAAAATAAAATTACCCTCCTAAGTCGATGCACATAATTGAAATTTCGAAATCTTTCGATTTTGAGCCGTTTAAATAAATATATTGTGCTAAAATTTGGTAGGAAGGTTTAGTTCAATAAAAGGCCTAATTTCACATACTTCCGTTAAGATTTATGTATTTATGTATGATTACGTGATATTTCTTAAATTATCCAAAAAATGAAATTTTTAAGGATTTTTATTCGAAAGTTTATTACGAACAATTTGGCACTTTAACTTCCTAGATCAGAGATAAAAAGAAAAATAGCAGAAAATTAAAATTTTGCAACATATACCATTTAACTTTTATGCAGTGGACAAATTTAATCCAAAACTTTTCATTACATTTCTCACACTTAATAATAAAATCGTTGCAGCAAGACAATTCCTTATTCCCTTTTTTTATGCTTAGTTTGACTCCACTATATGGATTTGGCGTAGTGAAGGCGTAAGTTAAACATATAGTACAGTACATATAGGTTTTTGGGTGGAACTAATTCCCACAAAAACGGGGTTTGAATTTTTTAGTTCGTTGTTGGTATCTTTCGACATACTAAAAGTCTAGAAAAATCTGAGTGTGCAAAATGTGTTTTATTGCCGCCATCTCGAAAACATTTTAAAAAACCATAAAAAATCGTGTTCAAATTACAAAAAATTTCATGCTGAAAAAGATTATGATATTGGTTTTAAAAAATAAAAATAAATAACACATTAAAAGTCTAGGAAACAAATATCCGATGCTAGAAAATCTAGAGATATGAAGGATTTTCTTACATTACTTCAATTTTTGATTCACAATGCGTTGAGCTACGTAATATTTTCAGTGGGCTAGTAGACAGTCAACACAAGGTAACTGCAGATGAAGCTAAGTAGGTTCTTGACGGGGGTACACTACTACACTAATTGCCGTGTCCAAAATCTTGGAAATTTTCAGATGTGTCACAACTATATAGCAGTCATATTGCTAAGCAATATAAAGTTGTATTTGATGGCTATGCCATCTCCAGTACAAAGTAGAGCATCAGATACACACAAAACAATCATCAGTAACAGTGAAATTTACTGAGAGCTCTCCACTTCTTATTGGCAAAAGACCCTTTCATTCTAATAATGAAAAGAAACAGTGCTTTATAACCATGCCTGGGAAACACTTGGAAGTGAATGGCCACACTGTGATTCATGCTACAGATGATGCTGACACTGACCTTAGCAGAAGAAAAGCATGTAACAGTTGTTGCTGATTACACCGATATTCTTGTACTTTTGATTTACCACAATACGCGAAGTATTTGTTTGCAGTCATCTACGTTCACTGCTAAAAAACGTGATATTAAATCGATGCAACATGTGCTTGGCGAAAAGGGATGCGAAATTATTCTCTTTTCACATGCTTTCACTAGATGCGATACTACAAGCTCCTTAATTGCTAAAAGTAAATCGACAGCACATATCGACATTTTTGGAAATGTGATGAATTTAACATTTGCGCTACTCTGTTTGGATCAGAAAATGCAAACAGAAAGGAACTCACAGATATTGGCACCAAAGCATTGATATCATTGCACGGTGGAAATCCAAAGACAGAGACTCTGAACCTACTATGATATAATCTCTACTTGAAAAAAATCACAACTGCCAAAAGTGAATTTAATATTGCAAGATTGCCACCTACAGAAGATGCCGCTGTTCATCATCGTCTCCGCGTACATTTACAATGTCATTAGGTCCTTTCCTTTGCCCGAGAAGTGTGACACTAATTTTGAGTGACAAAGATGGCTTCAATGCGGATATCATAAGTTAAAAAGAGAAAATCTTACACCAGTGCAGCTCAGTGCTACACTTTTAATGCAAAGAAATAGACCTAATGTTGGAAAACTATGAACACCAATATTGCCAATCTTGAAGAGTGGGGTTGGAACAAAGTAGGAGACCAACTACAGCCCATAACATGTGAAATGAGAGTTATTACTAAACACGATCCGCTGCACCTGCAAAACGGATACAAATGAGCCGTGTGGTAGTGGTAGATATACGTGTCATCGTTATGGTGTGGAATGTATTGTGATATATTGTAACTGTTCTGGTAGAGATTGCACAAATAGTGCACTGAAAAACATTGCATAAGCTTTCAGTTTTTCGGCCACCATTTTGTTATTTATTTTTATTTTTTAAAACCATTATCATAATCTTTTTCAGCATGAAATTTTCTGTAATTTGATACAACACTCGATTTTTTATGATTTTTTAAAATTTCTTGAAGATGGCGGCCAAAAAAAACGCATTTTGCAGACTTTTAGTATATGAAGAAGATACTAACAACAAACTAAAAAATTCAAACCTCGTCTTTGTGGGAATTGGTTCCACATATCACCTATTTTTTGCATATAAGTACTATACTAATACACTCAACTGAGTTAGGATCAAAACATTTTGATGAAAGTTTAAGACTTGGAGCATATTAATTGTTAAGGTAAGACATTATTAAAACTTTATGATTTTACAGTAACAATAACAAAAAAATTACGACGAATTCGTAACTTTGCTGGTCATGCTCGATTCACACGGTCTATTTCGCTTATAGATCCATTGCGGGTTTTTGGATCACATGAAGAAATTGCTACGAATGTAAGAAAGGCCAAACTAAATAACTCAATCCTACACGTTCCACGGAGACATGTCAACGACTTTAAGAACTTCAATATGTATCAGATGCTACTAGGTATCTTTCTGTAACATTACTAACAGGCGTCTATCAGTACATAAACCGAAACAAGACCAACACTAAAAACAATGTCGTCGTCTCAATTTACTTGCTCTTGACGTTACTATAGTCGATGAATTCGTCGATACGATGTTAAATGAGCAATCAAACAGAGATGAATTGCACTTGTAAACTAATTGCGTCCTGCAGCTTTTCTAATTGAACTTGAAGTGGTAAATTGGATTTCTAGGACGATACACAGAGAAAAATCGTTTTGATGAATTTTGCACAACGCTGTACAACAAGGTTTTGTTGTATTTGTTGCAAGCAGTTGTAAAATTTCAAAGCAAAACGTGTCATACAGTTTTATACATTTTAATTATATCATAATTCTTTCCAAAGATCTCGTTACAATGATTGTGTAGGAAATTTGTTGTAATAACAAATTGGGGAAATTCATAGTCAAACAACAAGTAACAGCAGCTTAACCTGAATTTATTGTTGATCCTGTTCTTAAACTTTATATTTTGTCACCATTCTATTTACAATTAGTTTTGAGCAATTGTTTAAACGGTTTGTACAAATTGTGTAACAAAAATTGTGATTTTATAACACAAGTTTGTGAAATTCTGAGTCTTAACTTATTTATTTTCGTTGTAAAACAATAATAATCTAACCTTAATTATATTAATACCGTCAACAGTGAGTGATTTAATGATATGCTATTTACCATGATGTAAGGAAATATATTTACGATCAGTTTGATGCCATTATTTAAAGAGTTTGCACAGTTTCCCACATAAAGATAATCATCTGATGATCATCATAATGGCTTTCAAAATTATTTGCAGTTAATGGCGGTAGATGGAGCTATCGACTTGATTTTCAAGTTGCTGCCTTAGGAGCGGCCTGGTATGGTGAATAGAGGCAGCATCGCCGATGTTGCTAGTACCACAGAAAAGAGAACTACCAGAAACGACACTTGAGCTACCCGCCAAAATTCCATTGCCGCCATTTTGTTGTTAGTACATCCGTCAGTTCACTTATTGTTTTAGGTTAAAACAATAAAGTGCGGTAAATGACAGACTGTGACATAATACCGAAATAAATTCTTAAAAGGTTTTAGTATTATTGTGCTGTGTTAATAGTAATTTTTATTAGCGATATGAGTAAACGAGGTGGAACCGTTTGCGCTGTTGAGGAATGTACAAGTAGTACGACAGGAAAAGACATTAGTTGGGTTTCCTAAGGATTCCCAAAGGTATTTTATTATTGATGTAAATTATAAGATATTTCCAAGTAGTTGTGAACCTTTCTTCTTTTAAGGTCCGTATTGTGGTTGGAAGCATGCGATCGTGGGGATTTGGCAAGTAAAAGTTCAACCGAACTTTATAACAATTTTAAGTTGTGCGCACGACAAATATGTATCAGAATAGATTGCTACCAATAGCACTTGCCTACTATTTTTCCTCAATTTGGTAGTTTAAACAGAAAAAAAATTAATATTTCCTCAGAACAACCTCCCAGTAAGAAATTACAGATTTTCTCGAGATATTGTATTGATTTTAATACATTTTGTGACTTTATTTATATTGAGAATACAATTGTTCATAGAGACAAATTTATCCAGTTTACTTTAATAGTTTTAATGTCCATTATAAGTAGATTTCTTCGAAAAGGTGATTGTATTCAGCTTGTGTAAAGTTTATAAACATGCTGTTTAAATTTCCCGCCAAAATCACCAACAACAAAATGGCGAAGGTCACAAAAAAAGATCAAAGGCGGTGCTGAGAGTGCCGCTTCTGGTAGTTCCTTCTTCTGTGCTAGTACATAGAGTTGGGCGATTCGACTCTTTTTAAGGATTCGTACAAAATGAATCCGTATCAAGAAAGATTCGTATCGAGAGATTCATACGATTCGTACCACTTCGTATCACTGATTCCATGATACTAAACAGTATCATGTACTGATTCGTACCATTCGTACCTCTGATTCTATGATACGGAACAGTATCATGTACTGATTCGTACTATTCGCACCCACACTTCCACTCCACAGTGTTCAGCATAGATTATAGATTATATGTGCTGTTAGTTAGGGCCAGAGTATTATAATGTTATATTAACCGTACAGTTTAAACTTTTAGGACTTCGAGCACCTTCTATTAGGTACATTAACAATTTCGTCGTCGTCATTAGACATCAGTAAAAAGATAGATAGATATAGCGTTTATTTAACCATATTATATACATATTTGTACATTTGTAGCAAGTCAACTAAACAAGAAACAATAACAAAAAAGTAAAAAAAAGGGAATATATCACAGATTTTGTAATTAGTATGTTGCGTATAAAATGAATTATCTTGCAGTAGGTACATTGATAATAATCATATAGTAATAATCAAATATTTCAAATATATCCATCATATTACATATAAAAACAGGGAATTTTTTCAATTATGAGATTATGAGTATTTTAAATCTGAAATCTCTAGTTTAAACGCACGGTCCCCATCCACCGTTTGATGCTGGCTCAGTATCGCATCGCAATAATACCGGTACCGAAATTCCATATTCGTACCAATCGTATCGGTGATACGAAATGTATCAATCGTATCGGCGATACGAAATGTACGAATCTTTTATTTTTGTGGGATTCGTACCATTCGTACCACTGCAAGGATTCGTACCAATGATACGAATCATACGAGAACCCACCTCTACGTAGTACACTTCACGTTGATGAGAGCCAAGAAGCTCAAAACCAATGTGTGGATGACTGACCTTGCATTAGAGATGGGCGAATCGACTCTTTTTAAATATTCGTACCAAACGAATCCGTATCAAGAAAACATTCGTGTCGAGAGATTCGTACGTTTCGTACCACTGATTCCATGATACTAAACAGTATCATGTGTACTGATTCGTACCATTCGTACGTTTCGCACCACTGATTCCATGATACTAAACAGTATTGTGTACTGATTCGTACTATTCGTACCCACACTCCCACTCCACAGTGTTCAGCATAGATTATAGAATATTATATGTGGCGTTATTTGGGGCCACTGACTTCTATATATTAAATGGATAGCCTATACCATAGGGATGCGCGTGAAATTTTAGTCAAAATTGAAGAATTCCATAAAGGCGAAAGTCGTCTGCTACGGGGCTTTACGTCTTGTTTTTAGTCCTGAAGTTAGAAACGCGTTGCTGGCAACGCGTTGCTAACAAAGCAGTCCGGCAACGGTCAGGTAGGAAATAAGTTTTGAGACATTATTGGTAAAATAAATCTATCCATAAACACCGCACCGATCTCAATTGTTAAACTCACTTTTTCGGTGTTTTATGTTTTAAGTCATAGATAAGAGACATACATTTTAAGCGCTTTATTTAAAAATGCGACATTGCATTGTACCTTTATGTACGAACAGGGGCACCACTTTTATTTGAGGTCAGCATGTCATGAGAGGAATTTCTGTACAATAATTGTTTTTCTACCCCGATTATTACACATTTTTCTCCGATTATAATATGCATACTTATTTGAATAAATCAAATGGGTATAACATGCAACCAAATAAATGTTAATATTTTCTTAAATTTGCCCCGCAAATGGTGTTATATGGCTTAGAAAAGACCGAAACGCTGTAAAAACTTTAATTTTAAATGAAATTTGTGGCGTTGGAGCTTATCATTTCTTCATGTAATAAATACATTCAAGTGGCATGTGTGTGACGTCACAACACTAAAAAGTGAAGAAAAACAAATAGCTGTCTTCTATCCGAATTTCTAACTATTCACTAAGAAATTAATTTTTCAGCTCACAGAACGGTTATTAATTTAATGTATTGAAATGTGGTAATGTCATATTCATTAATAATTATTTTGTGACCAAATACTGAATTTATAATTTTCTAATCATAAATACATGATTGCCTCAAAATTATTTCCTTATTTCCAACCCCGTGCGCAAATTATATTTGTACCATTTTTCAGCTCACACATCAGCTATCCATTCAATATATAGAGGTCAGTGGTTGGGCCCAGTATTATAATGTTATATTAATCGTACAGTTTAACATTAATAATTTCTTCGTCGTCATTAGACAATAAATAGATAGATAGATAGCGTTTATTTAACCACATTATATACACGTTTCTACATTTGTAGCAAGTCAACTAAACAGAAACAATGATAACAAAAAAAGAAAAAATTGTAATATATCACAGATTTTGTAATCAGTACGTTGTATAAAACGAATGCTAGCTGTCTTGCAGTACATTGATAATAATCATATAGTAATAATCGAATATTTCGAATATATGCATCATATTACATATAAAAACAGGGATTTTTTTCAATTATGAGGTTATGAGTATTTTAAAATCTGAAATCTCCAGTTTAAACGGTCCCCATCCACTGTTTGAAGTTTAGCCTTATACAACTGGCCCTAAGAGTATCGCATCGCAACACCGGTACCGAAATTCCATATTCGTATCAATCGTACGAATCTTTTTTTTTTTGTGGGATTCGTACAATTCGTGTCACTGCAAGGATTCGTACCAATGATACGAATCATACGAGTACTACCCACCTCTACCTTGCGTGGGAATGCAGGGCTCTTTAGTTTAATACACCCTCGCCGATATTCACTGCAAATGCTGTATATAAGCGTCTCTTGTAATTATTTGATATACTCCAGAGCACCTACACCTATTTTTATTGAGCTTGTTCATTTCGTTCACCTAGCTCAGATGAGTCGTTCAACAAGAGACGTTCATTTCAAAGACATATGGACGTACCCGATATACAATACTTCGTTGTGATCATTAGGCATTAGATATTGACGGTAAATTAATAAGTAAATCAAACCTCCTATGTGAAGGTATCTCGTCATTTAAAAAATGAATAAACATAACACAGTTTTCCGTGGAATTATTTCAGAATATTTTTATCATGCTGAATAGTTTTTCGAGCAAAAAATAAGCATGTAAATTTAAGTAACAGTCAAAACAAAAATATTAAACATTTAAGTTGGCTAAACTGTTAGAAAGATTAACCTAATCATATCCCAGAAAAATAAATACCTTCGTGAATTAATATCAAATCTATAACGAAGAAATTAAGTTCAGAGAAATGTTATGAAAACATACAGAATATGAATAGTTTTAAGCACACCTCAGAATATAAAGTAAGTAGAGAAAGAGCGAAGGAGGAAATATTTTCATTATTTTCCTCATACTGTAATGAACAATTTCGTCCTGAAGTATTTGAATACCATTTGACTAATACCCGTGCGTGGCCGCAGTCATTTCAAAACAAATTATGTTCTGAAGTGAAGTCGTAATAATAGTTTGAATTTTTAAAGAAAGAAAATGCGCCAATGGACGATAAAACCCTCATAAAATATACAACGCGTATGTCAAGAAGAATGTAATATACGTATTTACACATTTCTCTACAACTATGACAAATTTATGAATGAAAACATTCTAAAACACTTGGTAGATGGCCAACATGATAAAACAGCTGATTTAAATTTTAAAAGATCTCAGGACGATGTTATCGGCGTTAACTAAATAGAGCTAGACATTTTGATAGAACACTCTTGATTATTGTACGAATTCAGTATAAATAAACTTGTAAACTTTAAAATAATCATTTCTGGCACTTTAAAAATAGGACGGAGCACATGAAACGGGAAACGAAATCAGCAAACTGCTTTTGGATTACGTCCAAACAATAAAAGTAAAACGCGAGTGACTCAACTTTAATAGCCCAGGAAAGCTGGCCAAATTGACACTTCGGATTCTCAAGGTCGAAGGAAATGATGCGATATCATTTTGTTATTAGAATGTATTCGAGAATTTTGAGATTTTTGATTATGTCACTGGCAAAATATGCCAGGAAAATGCTGTCGTCCCAGACCAACGCGACGGTGTTTTAAATTAGGCGCAAAATTGGTTTTTCAACATATACATGTTTGAATTAAAACAGTCTCTTCCGAATTTTGCATGTCCTAGCTACTCAAGAAAAGTGGCCAGACATTTCAACAATATTTTAAAGAAAAGTAAATTAATTAGAATTATAAATAACTGGTTTTAACAACTTATAACTAGACAAAAGAACAGAGGAGTCAAACAAGGATGTCCCCTATCCCCCCGACTATTCACCACGGTCCTAGACCAAGTAATACAAAACACAATAAGGAAAACACCAAATTTCAACAAAGACACGGAAACACTGAGAACCCCAATCGTACTACCATACGCCGATGACCTCCTAATTGTCGCAGAAGAAGATCAACAAATTCTTAACTTCCTAGAAAGCATGAAACCGCATCTGGACACATCTGGGCTGAAAATAAACTTCAAGAAAAGTCTAATAATGGAGCGAGACCCATCAACAAGAGAGAGTCGGATCAGCGGAGAAGAATACAAAATAGGTGACTACTCCCTAAGAACAACGAACAAACTGAAATACCTAGGAACATATCTGACAAACCAACTGAAAAGGAGAGAACCAGTAAAGGAGAGAATAAAAACAGCATACAGAGTCACAAGGGCAATTATACCGTTCATCGAGGAAAACAAATTATCATGGGGCCTGACCAAACGGCTGTACATAGCCATCATACTGCCAACGATGACATATGGAGTTAAAAACGCGGCAACAACAAAAGCCAACAGAAGAAGTGTGAGAAGAGCTAAAAGAGACATCATCCAACTACTCAGAAAAACAACAGGACAAAAACAGCGACATAAAACATCAACACTACTAGAAGGGAAGACAGTCACAAAAAGGATAGAAATATACGCAATGAAGCACTGGGGACACGTCCAAAGAAGGGAACCAACACATCTATTGAAGAAAGCACTAACACTGAACAGCAGCAAACTAAAAATAGGGAGGCCATGTTACACGTGGAAAACAACAATCGAGAGGATCATGAAAAAACTGGGAAAGGACCAAACATACTGGGAAATAAAAGCGAGGGGAAAAAATGAATTCTACAAAGAAATAGGAGCGATATATACTCTACCAGAATCAGAAACGGAGGAATCAGAAGGCTCAGAAGAAGAAGAAGATTTATAGAAGCAGAAAAATAAAAATAGGAGCACAAACAGCAGCGACACAACGCGGCAACATATATCACAAGACCCAGAAGAGGCAGAAGTCCAGAACCAAAAACACACAAAAAAACAAAGGGAACTTAAACACTCCCTCACGACACAATGCGGTAACGCATCTCACAAATACCTACACCTCCCATCCCACACTCCTTTACCATGCGCCATGTGGCACTCGCTGCTGGCAACAAGCATGACCTTAGTCCAACCCAGCGTGGACGCAGCAGGCCCAGCTGTATAATCCTTGGGAGTGGCAGAAATGTCTACCGCACGCTGGTAAATCAATCAATCAATCAACTGGTTTTAACAACTTATAACTAATTTTCATTAGATTTCTAGCAATTGCTCTTAAATCATACCAAATTGTAATTTGTTTTAATGATTCCAAACCACCTGTCATACGCCTTGTAGCAATTGGTTTAAAGCAACAGGTCCCTACCCTACGGATTGAGAATTTAAATAGCAAAATTCTATAAGCCTTCCTATTTTAAAAGAAATTTGAAAACTTTTTACTCATGAAAAATGGTCGATTCTACGAAAGCGTAGAAAGGACATGTATAAAATATTTTATAATTGTCAGTTTAAACTTACAATTATAATAATATATAGGTATAAATAGTGTGGTATACGGACGGCTTCAAGACAACAGAACATTGGAGCTGGGATTTACATTTACAGAACAAGTAGTGGATATGAGGAGTCGAGATTTTCTCGAAAAAAAGCAAAATCGCGCTGAACTTATAAAACCTCCACCATCTAAGCTATAATGACGTTTTGGGTAGGTCTACAATAGTTTTCTCTTTCAGTCATTTATACGCTTTAATAGCAAAAAAAAAATAATTTGTAATGGCGCTAAACAAGATTAAACGCTGACTCCTACAGTACAAGGCAATGACAATAACTGGACGACTAACTTCTACTGAAATACTAACATATGTGAAGTTGTCAAGTTGACGATGATTACACAACCCCACAAAAAACAAAATTTTTGGAACTGCTATCGAGACAACTGTATCCCTATGTAATTTTCGACGCTGAATCTGAATCCGAGGTGAAAAAAAATCGTACACCCCCAAAATCAGCTAGCTAGCTAGCGCTAAAACACACTCCCTAAACAGGGTAAAAATGACTTAACGCTTCACGAATAGTCTTGAATCTCAATAAATCGAATTAAATATATAAACATTCAAGTATATAACGCATAAATACAGAGTTAACACTACTTTCCAATGAAAATCACCCCCATGAGTGGGCGAAACCTACCCCTCACACAAAAGGAAATTTAAAAAAACTGCAGTGATTGCAAAAAAAAGCTTAGGATGCCCAGTTATTTTAGAAACAGTATGTAACTGCTTTAGTTTCGATGCGATGCTCAAAAACTACCCCCATAGAGTGGCGAAAATTTAAATTGCAGTTGCTTAGATGACTCCTAAAAATAATTCTCTGAAAATACTATTACTTATTTATATGGCCTCTAAAAAGAATCGTCGAAAAATTCAGAAAAAACATCTATATAATTTTCTGACTACATAGTTTTTTGACCAGCCAGTGAATGCTTTCACCAAGATATATCAGAAATGGAAAAAAGGTACCAAGGAAGATGGGACGAACACATTATGGCAGATTACTGTTGGTTCTTAAAAAGAGAGACGTCTGAAAAGCATAAACGGCAGTCGGTCAGAAGATCATTCGAAAACAAATCCAAAAGAAAGAATAAATTTAATTGAATTAAGACTACTGGTAAATTTTTGCTACTTCGTAATATGGGTACTTTTCAAGTACGTTGTCAAAGATTCTTCTTAAATAAGAAAATGCAGATGTTTTGAGCTTTTCTAAAAGATACTGCAACTATTTTTTGAATTTCTTGTTATGTGGGGAGTAATTTTCACCCTCTCATGGGGATGCCACTGAATGACTTTTTTGCAATGCAAGTATTCTCCTTCAAACAGCAGTGCTGCATATCTTTAGCCAATTTTGGCATCGATTAAAATAGAAATCACGATGACAACATTTTTTCCCCGATTTTAATCTAGGGGTGGTTTCCGCCACTCTATGGGGGTAAATTTTGAGCATCGCATCGGAACTAATGCAGTTACTCTCTTTCTAAAAAAACTGGGCATCGTAAGCTTTTTTTTGCAATCACTGCATTTTTTTAAGTTTCCTGTTGTATGAGGGGGGTAGTTTTGACCCACTGGGGGTGATTCTCAATGGAAAGTAGTGTTAACTCTGTGTTTATGTGTTATATTCTTGAATGTTTATATTTAATTCGGTTTATTGAGATTTAAGACTATTCGTGGAGCGTTAAGTCATTTCTTGCCCTGTTTAGGGAGTGTTTTTTAACGATAGGGGTTGATTTTGGGGGTGTACGATTTTTTTTGACCTCGGATTCGGATTCGGCGTTGAAAATTACATAGGGATACAGTTCCAATTTTTTTTTGTGGGGCTGTGTTATGCAACGGAACCGAACCATCATAGACATGAGACACAGACTATGAGAATACAAATATTTCCGACAATCATGGGATATGGGAAAATCATGTAAAAAAGAACGCGTCGGGAACTTTACATCCTGGGTGATGTGTAACGAGTTCAAGAAAATTTAATTGTAAAATATGTTTTGTAATAGAAATTGTAGAGAATACAAGACTACCATTTCATGGATGATCAACAGTTTATGAAATTATTCGCAAAAACCACTTTTTTCAAACTTTGACGCGTTGTATTCCTAAACTGTTACGTTCTACGAAAATAAGCCTAACAAGGAATTTGTAGAAAATTTCGTGTTAAACAAAAAAGATAATTACCATTTATGTCAACGCACCCCCACAACCGACCCCGCCAACTTGCTAAAATACTCAAGAGGCACCTCGAATACGAAAAAAAATTAACTTAAGCTATTTTTGCAAAAAAAGCATCTGTTGATTGTACTGCTAGTCAAATAAGACGACTTAATGCACTCCAACAATCGACGATTAAAGTTTGAAAGAGTGACCCACAAAAAACCTATTTTTCGCCCATCTTGGGGACCTCATGAATTTTATTTAAAAGTGGTCTAAATGATAGTTTATAGTTTATGCTTTAGAGTAGGCGAAATTTCAAGTTGAGCATAGTTTTACTTCCACATCCAGTGGAAGTATAGTAACGACGAAAAAAATTTTAAAAATTTTTATTGTTCAAATAGGCTTAAAATGTCATGAAACATAGAGATTTTAAGTTTGAGTGAAAAAAAATTTGTCTGTCTGTCGGTTTGTCTGCCTGTCTGTCGGTGTGTCTGTAACTTTTTTTTTGTGCGCACGTTTACTCTGGAACCGTTTGAGATATTGACTTGAAATTTGGTACACATATGTACTTAAACGAGATCTAGAACTAGATTATATTTTCATCTTGTTCCGTCGAAGGGTTGGGGGGTAAATTGGGGTAAATTTGGGGTAAATGGGTAAATCAAGCAGGTAAGAGTCCATAAAATTGGTATTTAGTATATACAAGAAAAGCTAAGGTGTCAAAAAAATTTTTGGCATTAGCCACCTCCCATTACCAACCCCCTTATTAAAGGGGATGAAAAAAAATTATGATTTAGTGTATGTACAAGAACCAGAAACCTCAAAACATTTTTTTACTTCATCCACCCCCACTACCACCCCCCTATCACAACCCCCACCCCACTACCGTTGTGGGGTATCGTTTTATGGGTTTTTGGGGTACAGGATTCCAAATAATATATTATTAAAGTTCCATAAACAATTATTTCCACATACAAAGTTTTTTCGTTGTGAGTGACTTGGATAGTGAATTGGATGTGGAAGTAGTGATTCCTTGGGCAGCGGTTTTTGTTTTGGAGATGTGACGAGTTAAACTCGTTATTTGATTCATCCACGCCAAGGCGAATCCGACATTCTCGGTGACCTTTTGAGTTATCTTAAAATTCTCAACAGGTGCAAGCAGTACCATTTTTAACGTAAAGTTTTCCGTTGTTTCCTAATCTTTCATTAGATTTTACCAGAAATATAGTACAAGAAAGTTACACAATATTTCTGTAGAAAATAATTAGCATTTTTGCTAAACTTATCTCCAAAACAAAAACTATGCTCAGCTTGAAATTTTGCCTACTTTAAAGTATCACCATAAGCTATCATTTAGACCACTTGAATCGAATTCATGAGGTCCCCAAAAGGGGCGAAAGTTTGGGTCACTGTTTATTATTGATTTAGACTTTTTGCTACACTTTTTATAATGTTTACAAGTTCCAACAAATAATTGGTTTTTTCGGATCTTAGATTTATTCCACTATCCCAAATAACAATTTAAGTTTTATCACAATCTACAAGAGGTTATTAAGTCTATATAATAAAACTGATGGCAAAACTGTTTATACTAGATAACCTCTTAAAAGCTACAATAAAACCAGCATAAAACCGTAAAAAAGACCTTTTTATAAAGATTATAAATATCTTCCTTAAAACTGTCAATAAAACCAACAGTACTTTAGAACCCAAATCTGCAAGATGTTTTCAAGTCTACCATAAAACCTTTTATAAAATCTTCTTAAAACCGTTAGTACTTGCAATCAAATTTTAAGCCTGCTTTGAGAACATCATAAATAATTGTGTCTTTAATAATTCTTTGTCGGAAACTTGTTGCACTTAAACTGTCTAAATCAGAAAATGTCGCCAAGTAATAAAATATGTCTGCCTCGATTGAAATATCTGCATGTGCTAACGTCTTAAAATTTGATATTAATAAACAACCTAGTATCAAAAAATTGTCAACTCAGACCACTTCATTGATAAAGTATATCAAAAAGTTTTAAAAAAAATCACGCGTCTTTCATTTGTCAGCTTATTAATTATTATTTGCAATTAATAAAAAAAATAGTAACCCTATAGTTTTATCTTACTCAGTATGATTTTAGGCTTTTTAGGGGTTTATATGACATATTAACACATTAGATAGTTGCAGGCTAAATGTAAACAGTAAGAATAAGAAAAATATAACTAATACTGTTGCCCCAACTGTGTTCAACAGAAAAAAACATGGCTGAAAAATTAATAAAACCGTTTATTTTAATAGAATACCCTATTAGAGTTTGTGGCTTTAGGAAACATTTTTATAAAACAAAAGGTTTTGTTAAATTCCAATTGCTCCACTTTATTACTATTTTAAAGCCTGTAAGACTTTACCCAGCCTTACTACTCTTCTTTAAAACCCTTAAGATTTGTCTGACAATCTCTAATCCAAATGTACTTAGCTTTTTAAAGTGACCACTTTTCTTAATCATCAAGTATTTATCTAAAATATTTGACATTTTACTAAGTACCTAGGTACAGTGGCGGTCTGGCCAGGTCGGCGAGTCGGCAAATGCCGACTGGGCCCTTTGCCTTCTAAGAACGTAATGTGCTTATATACATGCCAAGCAAAAACATTCAAATCGCTGATGAACTGAGTTTGAATGTTTATTGCAAAATGCCGACCAAACCCTAGACACCCAGACCGCCACTGCCTGGGTACCTAAAATACTTTTTTGCGCCGCACTGCACTGTTTAAACTAGAATCAGCAATCACAAAATGGCGTTTACTATGCGTTATATGCCCCTCTCTCTCAAAGTTTAAAGGCGTAAGTGGGGGCACAAAAGGATTTATAAGTGCTTTATAAGAACCTAAAACTTTTAACGTGGCTTAATAAAGCTACCAAAAAACTATAAAGTTTTAAGGAACCTTTACCAATTATCGTTAAACGCAAATAGTATTTATGATAGCATATATTAATAATTACTTAAGAGTTATTAGTTTTATTGCTTGATCATAACGAGTACTTAAAGACCATATTTTAAAACTTCCATAAAACCTAAAATTTATAGATGTCTACTTAAAATATTTAAAATCCACTATAAAACGTAATAAATTTATTGTGGTTTTGAATAATGCAGCAATTAAGTGCCTATAAAACCAATGTCTTAAAGAGCAAAGAGACTTAACAAATTGCTTTAAAGATAACTTGAAGGCCTTTTTTTAAGTACATATTATCTGCAGATAAATTGGTATGCACAAAAGAAATAATAAAACCCAGTTCGGTTTATCTACCTTCTTAAATTTGTGATAAAACCTAAATACTTGTTAGCATTTAAATTGTTACTTGCTCCGATTAAAGAACTTATATCTAGATACATAATTGGCTATATTTTCTTCATATACCTTATTTGCTCCTAACATAGTCACATTATATGTCCATTAAAATGGATAGATGAACATCACATCCCATAGGCAACAGTGGCGGGTATATGTAGAAGGGAAAATGTACAATATTGTACATATTTTATGTAATAATTGTTGGTTAACCTCTATGAACATAACCGCGGATTTAAAAAATATAATAGATAGAGATGTTTTATTCAAGGGAAATATGTATTGAAAGGATATTATTTATAATATTATTATTACAATTGTAAACTGAGTACTATGACCTACTTACTTATGAAACGACAGATTTTCTTCTTTTCTAAACTGCCTTCTGCAAACGGCACAGCACTTCAACATGTAGCATTAAATTTTCACTAAACTGTGTAAATATGAATAGATAATATTACTTAGGTATTAAGCAAATCACAACTTAAAATAAAATTACTTTTTCATCACTTTTTGGTCGGAGAACACGAAAAACATTTATTGACATTAATGGCTGACACTGTCAAACTGAGATTATGATAATCAAACTGAACCGATCGTGTAGAGAACAGCCGCGAATAGGCCGATGGGCCAATCAGAAACTTATGGGAAGAAGTGCCTTAGATTGTGAGTCTTTCAGCAACAAATAAATCAATGCCATTATGTATCTAGATATAAGTTCTTTAATCGGAGGTTACTTGGGATGATCTAGGCGCGACAACAAAACGTACCAACCCTGTAAATAAACAATCATTTTCTATTCTACCATACCCTTAAAGGACGACCTCTTGTACCCTGGCGGCAGGAACGCCGCAGGTGGTGTGATGGGAGCTGCTGTATCCCAATAGGGAACAACGTCGGGCTGCAGCTGACATTGGCCGTAACCGGGCAGCTCCAACTTGTATTGCTGCTTCTCGCACCTCCGACGCCGACGACGCCCTCCGGGGGTAAAAGTTTTCACTAGGAAACCCACCCCGCTCATCTTTTATCTGCGAGAGTTTCGAATTCAGAAGCGTTTGTAAACAAGAGCTTTTAAGGGGAAAAGGTGACGAAAAGTCCGTGTAAATTCGGAAATGTATCTATTATTTCTGGTGTTTATTTAGGGTTGACACCGGGACAGTTGTTTATAGGTAATTTTATTGGCTTTCTCTTCATCTCGCTGGAGAAATCAAAAAGGTAACATTAATAATGGTAGATACAAGGCGAGTCAGTAGTCATTTATATTTAACTCTTAATTCTCTTTTATCCAGGCATATATTTTACACTTACACTGCGGCATTTCCACGTTATTCCACTACTTCCGACAAAAATGCAATTGCATCGGTCAAGAGTAAAATGTGCAAAAATAGTATATTATTCAGCGAGCGTATAGAGACAGCTGTTACTCGCGAGGGTGATGTTTACGGCACAAGCCGAACGCGAGTGATTAATAATAGCTATTACTCAAGAGGATGACGTTTACGGCACGAGCCGAATGCGAGTGTTGCAATTCACCCGAGTGAATAATAGCTATTATACGCGAGTAGAATACTATGCTTTGTCTACGACTACTCAACAGGAAGTTGCACTTTAAGAAAGATTTGCTGAAAATACAAAAAAAACTCTTAGCATCGATAATTGGTTTCTTAACATTTTTGGCGCAAGTACCATAGCTTCTTAGACATTTAACTTTTAAAGAGGTATTTTGACTTTTGACGCCATTTTTAAACCTTCATATCTCCTAAAAAAACAAAAAGTTACCGAGATTTTAAAAACAGCAAATTGCTCCTCGGTTTATGATCTTTCCCTTGGAGATTTTTATTCCTTTCCTAGGAGTGATACTTTCCAATTTATTCGACAAAAACCGTATTGAGGCGCCCGTTTTTCACAATCTGTAAAGAAGGCGATACACGAAATCTTTAAACATTCACACTCAAAGAAATAGTATGGGTAAATTCAACAAAAAAAAAATGGTTTATTAACAATATCGTTAATTTTGTTAAACCAAACTATATTGATGGTATTTTGTTATTTTAATTAATAAAAAGTTGTCGTACAACAAAACAAACATTAACTTAAAAAATAGATGAATAAGACTATTATTTTGTTCGTCTGACTATTATTTTGTTGAATTCTGTCAAATTAAACTAGATAATAGTATATTTTATTTTTAACTATTATCGAATTGTAATTCTAACCCAGTATTAGTTCGCTGTATTATTGTACTTGGTAGACAAACCAATATTATTATCGTCTTCTAGAAGTTCTAAAAGAATTACCATAAAATTTGCTTGTTTACCACGTAGTCTATTACAGAAATTATTCCCAGATGACGCCACATACAAATCACTGACAATAATCAATCATGCATTATCTTATACTCTTATGAATTTATAGAAAAATAATAACATGATTGCAATGTTCAAATTCTCTCAGGAATCATCGATATATTTGGATGGATCTTATAAACGATCTCTAATCTTTGGTTTGGGTGGTCTGATGTCTCAATACTGAGATTTTGGCTAACCAAAAAAAACTTCATCATACAATAAAGTGTAGATCAACCTAAAAATTAGTTGGTGAACAAAAAACAAAGTCGTTGTACTATTTAATTGTAGACCAAATTGAAAATGGTTAGTGAACATAAAAAAATGTCATTGTACTATTTAATTTGTTACAAGAAGATATGATTATTAAACTTCTATTTGTTTACGAAAACAAATAAAGTTGTATGACTATTCTTTTCTAATTGATTTAACTATGAAACTAGATAGGCGCGATTTCATATGCTCTTTTTGGTTGAATTTACCTATCATTTTCTTTGAGTGCAGATCCTTTTTAATATATGTTGAAGAGCCAAACTATGTCATTATGGAAAGAGGAAGAATTGCATGTGATGCACATCGTGAATCGCATCGGCGAAATCGATAATTCTAGCCTACAGGAGAGTAAGAAAAGTGACATTTTTCGACTTTTAAATAAAAATAAATAGTGTGTAAAATTTTGAATCACCGTGTAGAACTGGATTCAATTCTGAAGTCCTGGAAATTGGTACATGATTTTCACTAACATTCAGAACGAAATGACTCTAATTTAAAAAAAATATTGTTTTTGCATGTTTTATTCTTGACCGCTGCAAACACATTTTATGTCGGAAAACGTGACATAACGTGGCAACGCCGCAGCGTAAGTCCAAAAATAATATATACCTGAATAGAGAATTAAGAGTCAAATACAAATATATAAAAAATGTTGGGTGTCCCATTTAAAAAAACCGAGTATTTGCTGGCCACCACCTCTGTGTTGATTTTAAATTAATTTTAGAATATGTCACTCTTGATCTGAAACATTTTTTTCCAATTTTACACGGTTGAGGAGACATTGACCAGTGGGTGGACGGTCAATGACTGTATGCGTTAATATTTAGAAACCAGTATAAAAACAATATATATTAACGATAACGCACAAAACAAAGTTTCCTAAGACAAACTCTACTGCACGCCAAAAATACAACTTTTCTCACAAATTATTAGGATATTAAATTATTTAGGTTATATAAGGAACAAAAACTTGAACATAAAAACAGATGACAATGTCGATAAAATAATTAAAAAGTATGTCTTCATGGGTAATTTTCAACAAATTAAGAAATAAAAATAATTCTATTTAATTTATCTTTTTAATTTTAATATCTTATTTATATTAATTCATTAATTAATTAATTCTTGGTTACCTCTTTTGCAATGTAGTGTACTGGCCAGCGCTATTAAGTAAAGATAAAGTAAGCCTACAAAGACAGCTGCCTTAGAATAGTTATCATCTGAGAAAATATGATCATATTTCTGATAAACTCGATAGCTCAAAATGGCTGAACCTGGATGAGCGGTTCAGAGTTCACATGGCTTGTCTTGTTTACAAGGTATACTTGTCGAAAACTCCCAAATATCTACAAGATAAATTAATGAAAACAAGTGACAAACATGATCGCCCAACTAGAAATAACTCTTTATATACTGTTCCTCGAAAGATCCTTTAGCTACAATGCTGTAAAAATATTTAATAGTCTACTTCCGATCCTCAAAACCCTAACTAGTTTAGAATCATTTCGAAAACAAGTCAAAGCCTGCAACATAGATACTAGAAATACTTAATATGTTACCTACAGTTTTTTCCTATATTTCCTTAGTTCTATTTTTTTATTGTTATTTTTACACATGTGCTACAAAAATTCCGAAGAAAAAATACGAGTGTGTTTTTTAATAATGAAAAATGGAAAAAACTTCACTGAGTCTTATCGGAATTTCAATTGAAAATGCGGAATGGTTTCAATCCAATAAAGTTATAGATAGAAATAAACAAAAAGATGAACATAGTCCTCTATCAGTTGAACATCCACTATTATCTTATTAGGTGAAGTCTGCTCGATAACGAAGAAGAGAAATAATGAAATTGTCGAAACAAAGGCAAGGAGAAGTAACTTTGACTCTTGAAACTGCAACAGCGAAGAAGACAAACAGACTTAGCTATGATATTAAAAAAAAGCTGTGAAAAGTCCACACAACATGTTCGATGCATTGCAAAGATGTAACGCTTGTTTGTCAAGCATTTGTTTATAATATAATCCTCATGTATTTAAATACCTTTCAATATGATTAAAATAGTTTTATATAAGATGTTTTATTTTATAAACCATATAAAAAAATTAAATCAAGAAAGTTCTTCAAAAAAATGTATAAGCTAGGCCAAAAAGTAGGGTTCTCCAGACCAAACTGCGCTCGTACTGTATATTTTTACCCACCCTGTAGAACGTATTTATATCGCGATTTATCACAATTTTCTAAATCTAGACCTTGTTTATCACTGAAACCGGAAATTAATTTGTATCATCGATTTTCTCTTGTATGTTTATGTTTATTCAGATAATTTATTAATATTTCCTTTTTTATTGCTGACATCCAATTTTTTTTGTTAATCCGTCTGTTATTTATAGCAAATTATCGTTCGATTAATCAAACTCATTAAAAGATAAACATATGAGATTTGTTTCGAGAATTCGATAACATCCTATCATTCATATTTTTGTTAGCTAGTCAATGAATTTTTAGTATACATACATAAAAACACAATTCGGAAATATGCGCTGATTCCTACTGCCCTTTCCCAAGTACTACTTAAACCATTTTGTTTATGTTTTAGTTTTATTAGTTCTTTATTTTAGATGGACGATTTTACCTAGTTTATATAAACATTTGCTGTTTACATTTTCTTTCCAAATGTATACAATATGAAATGAGAATTAAAAACATTTCATGGACTGTATAAAAATAGAACTAAACTGGGAAAGACATCAATATTTAATATGAGAACTAAATTGCAGTCAATGTAATATCGACTTGACGAGCGCCTGGAAGAACTACCGACTGAGAGAGCAATGTATTAAAAATTTAAACTACAAGAAAATAAAGCTCGATTTTCATTTGAAGAATAGAGCAAGGCTGCGCCAGGCAAAGGCCAGACCTGATCAAAAGTTCACACATTACTGTATGTATTGTGGGTTTCAGAATTCTTTCAGTTTACTTTTAACAGACAGGAAGGTGTTAGTTAGATTTTCATACGTCAAATTTTCCAAAATCAGTTTTGATTTTGGAAAATATAAAAATAGGAAAGCATTGAAAATGCATTGAAAAGATGAGAATTTAAAAGCATAATGGTGGGAATAAAATTAGAATTAAAGAGACCGAAGATAAGTATGCGTAGCCACATTTTGTGATTCTTTAATTTTTTTAAAACAAAAATCGAGTTTTTTCAAAAAGCGCCAGCTCGATTATTTTGATCGTGGAACACAAGGGAACTAAAATCAACCAAAAAATCCCATATGCAAGAACTTTTCAATTAAACCTGGTTCAACTCCACCGTGTATTCTAATTAATTTTTAATAATGAACCCAACTCCAAAGGATATAGTACCTCTTATTAAATGAATTAAATCATAGTATTATTGTAACATTTGAAATATGGTACTTTGTTTAATTTAATAATAAAATATAAGTTTAATCTTGTTTTTTCCATTATCTACTTATTCCTCTTGCTTGTGGGATTTTAAATTACATTCATTCTTTTTATTTTTGTCACATGCATTGCAGCACCTAGTATATGCTAAACGTATGGAAATGTAATTCGACATTGCATTAACCAAAAAAATTAACGATAAAACAAATAATACGAGCATTTAGAACTAGTTTTGGTTTGAAATATTTCAAATTTCGTTAAGAAAGTCATACGCGAGAACAAGAGATTTTAAAAAAATATATAGATATTATTTTTATAACTTTGCGGTTAATGTGAAACTAGAATTTAGCAATTTTCTCACTTCCTAAAAATTCATATACAAGCGCTTTGAATGATCGCCATATAGGCACAAAATGCCATCAATCTAAATTTAATGTGCAGAGGGGGAAAACTTTTTCTGGGTCATATTTGCCATTACTTTTGTTCGGTATGAATTCTTCCTTTATCGTGCTATGATCTCTTATGAAATAGAAAGGGAGACTGAGTACCCATCAAAAAGTTACATTAGAGTTTGAATAATAAAGGTGCTATAATATCAGTTGCCCCTTTAAAAACATAATAGTATATGGGCCAACTAGCCACATTAAAGTATTCGGTATAATTTGGGGGTACTAATTTTCCTTCGTACCACAGTTATATGGGTGTACAGAGATAGCAAAAAACTATGATTGCCATCTGAAAGTGGTAGCTAACAAAAATGGCGGCCAATCAAAGATGGCGAATGTAGACGTTTAAAAAAACGACCGTATCTCTGTAAGGTATTGTCAGAATTCAGTGTTCTTTTTTTTAAATGACAGCTTAAATTGTGAACTTTTTGTAAGTTCCCATTAAGTTTTTCCTTATAAGCAACCATTAATTAGTAAATCACTGATTAGTGAAAAATACTTTCGTTTTTACAGATAATTTGTTTGTTTATCATAAATTTTCTTAAAACGTAGACGTTTTAGAAAAAAGTGTTTCAAACAAATATTGTAGCGATTAGCTTTAATTTGGTGTATTACACTTATATGTTTGGACAATGTGCACTGGAACAATGCTGTATGATAAGAATATAGTTGACCTAAACTTTATGAGACACGTAAAAATCTCAAAACTTTGCCGCCAAGCCCCTTAGGATAGAGTGGGGCATGCTTTATTTTTCTACAGCATGTTAAATAATAAATATAATGTATTACTTAATACATAAAACATCATTATTCTCGTGTAAAGTATGTTCTGGCATGATTAAAATAAGAAATTAACAGAAACACGCCTGTATCAATTATGATTTCAAATTATTTTGATATAATTACGCAACTCCCTCCTAAAATATTTGACGACCTAACGCTAGTTATCGTTGCTATAGTAATCGTTAGGAGGGAGTTGCGTAATTATATCAAAATAATTTGAAATCATAATTGATACAGGCGTGTTTCCGTTAATTTCTTATTTTAATCATGCCAGGACATACTTTACACGAGAATAATGATGTTTTATGTAGTAAGTAATACATTACATTTTATTTAATATGATGCAGAAAAATAAGGCATGCCCCGCTCTATCCTAAGGGGATTCGCGGCAAAGCTTTGTGATTTTTTAAGTGTGTTTTAACATTCTGGGCAACTATAACAGTATGGGGCAATTTAATAACCAAATTTAAAGTGAGCTTTAAATAAAATTATATTTGACTGTGATAGTAAGTGAGGGATCTGACACAGTCAAATGTAACCTTGATCTTTTGTCACGGAAAAATATATGACCGACAATAATCAATACCGATGTAAGTTTTATGATTTTTTAATAATGAAAATTTTTACACGCAGATTATACAGATTTTATAAACAATTGTTTATTATTCCTTTTGAAATGTTTCTTAACCATATCGTTTCAACTAAACTTTCACAAATCGTCTTCGCTGTCACTACATTCTTATGGTTCATCAAAAAATACATCTTCTGCAGTTTCCTCGGGCCCATGCATATTTTCACATTTAGTCAACTTACACGTGCTGGTACATTTCAACTGATTCATCATACAAGTGCACGATGGTAGTTGGCATTACCTTGCACAAGAACAACTCAAAAGTTCCAAAACTGCTTCAGGTGCGGGTGCTCCCGTCATCCAGTTGATGTAGAGTATTCCATCATTGTCTGTCATCCATCCATGATCTTGTGCTTCTGGAACTTGAGGATAATTTTCCAGACATCGCTTCCAAATTGCGCATAGAATGTTGGCAAAGACAGTCTTCACATAGATTAAGTTGTGTTGATTCAACATCACCTTGTCTACTAAGGAAAATTTGGTATCTTAGGTCATTTATGCTCTCTGTTTTGGTATTTCTTGAATACAACTGACATGTAAACTTTTGGATCAAATAGCGTCCATTTCCACTGCCAAGTCGCGTATCACCAAACAGCTTACCAATGATGAGAGTAGGTTGTATATTGTACGAAATCCACCCATCATTATGAACACGGCACTAAATCGTGTGGGATGGCACCAAGAAATTTCAACATCCTTTGCGAAGATAGCCTGATCTAAAACAAATATAATTGTTTTGACCTGCAGCTGTGACTTAATCTGTTCACACTGTCTCAAAATTTCATGAACAGTCGACATTTCTGTTGCAGGTTTGTTTATACAAAAAGTTCACAATTTAAAAAAAAAACACTGAAATCGGACAATACCTTACAGAGATACGGTCGTTTTTTTTAAACGTCTACATCAGTTATCTTGGATTGGCCAGCATTTTTATTAGCTACCACTTTCAGATTGCAATCATAGTTTTTTGCTATCTCTGTACACCCATATAACTGCGATATGAAGAAAAATTAGTACCCCCAAATTATACCAATATCTTGGCTAGCCCATATACTATAACAGTTTATACAAATAAGAAATCAAACAATAGAGAATGGCTAACTCAAGCTATAGTAAAACAAAGTAAGACCACGTATTGGCTATGGACACAGAACTCTACCGTAGAACATAAAAAAGTATATGATAAAGAAAAAGTAAGTACAAAGAAAATATAAGAAATTCTAAACAAAATTATTATACCAGAAAAATAAACAACTCTACCAATAAATCAAAAACGTCTTCGAGTATTGTAAATTCTAAATTAGGTCGGAAACTCCAAACAAATAAAGACATCAGTCTTAAATATGAAGACAAAACCGTATCAGATAAAAGTACTCGATATTTTTGTTGAATTTTCCTCAACAAATGTATCCCAAATGTTATATCAACATTTCTGCTCAAATATTTCCCCTGTACAATATCGTCACAAAATAAACAATCAATTTATATTGCACCAATTACGGCAGATGAAGTAAATAAAATAATTATGAACTTAAAAAATAAAGTTTGTTGGTTTTGACGGCCTAACTGCTAACTTTCTGGAAACAGGTTAAAGATAACGTTATTGAGCACCTTACTTTTTTATTCAATCTATCAATAAATGAGGGATAATTTCCGGTCATACTCAAACAGGCAGTAATAAACAACACCTCTCCATAAAAATGGCCCAACTGATGACCTTGAAAATTAGAGACAAATCTCTATTGGTGGATTTCTAATATGAAGAAATGACAGAAACAGAATAAGTTGACGCAAATGTATCACAAAGAAAATTCAGTAAAAGAGGAAGGATTATCTTGACGACTAAAAGTAGCTAGAGAGAAAAGTGGCAACAGCATAGGTTAAATCTCTTTCTTTTCAGCATATTATTTGTCCATTTATCTTCTCTTCTACCTTACATTGGCATCGACTCAATATTTTAACATGCCACTACTGCATACAAATTATTCGTATTGTTGACTTGCCATACATACTGTATTTTATCTACATGGTTAATAAAGTATTATTATTATTGTTATTATTATTAATGAACATAGAAGCACATTGTGAAAAAAATAACCTTCACAAAAATGGAGGAATTCATAGTATGCATATAGGCATGCATATCAAAAAGTTGATGCAATGTTCGAAAGACATCTGCATATACTGGTCAGTGAGTTTAATATTACAGTTGTATTTATAATGATATTAATAAATATCTATGCACTATTCTGGTTGGTCTCCCTTTGTTGTGTGGCACGTTTGACTGCATCACATAATTTGACGCGGTTGCCTGTGTATGGTCCCACCGAAAACTCTTTCATAATCCAGTCATCTTAGTCAAAATAGGGTAAGAATCTCGGAATTCAAGATAACCGGCTGTAAACTCGTATAAACCTTTATTTGAACATCCTAAAATTTGTCTCAAAACCTACTATAGCGTGGACGCGACTTGTAGATAACTAAGGTCAAAGGTCAAAAAAATCGATTTTTTGCGCATTTTTTGCAAATATCTCGTTCCCTGTAAAATTTACGCTATTTGTATTTATTATAAATATTGTAGGGGATAAAATTCTCTACAACTTTTGTTTCAAAAATTTTTTTATACCTCAAACCGTTGTTGAGATAGAGGGCGGTGAGCGCGCAGTCTTTCACTATGTACGGTGTCATTCAAGTTCGATCTGTAGGATAATGCGTAATGGATTGCTGGAACCTACCACTACAATTCTACCTCCAGCTCCAGAAGATTTGCTGAACACAATATTTTGCAACTGCAAGAATGGTTGTGGTTCGCGATGTGGATGCAGGAAATCGGGGTTGCCGTGCTCGTTAGCTTGTGGCCAGTGTAATAGGCAAGCTTGTCTCAATGCTTCACCCTATCAGAGTGATGTCAATGGAGATGGTACATTTGACCCCGAAATCCTAGAAGACTTGGAGACAAATGTCGTTGAAGATGAAAACGAAGAAGAATTTAAAATTCCACAACGACCAGACGACAATGATGAAGAAGAAGAAGAAAACTAAAAATAACAACATGGAGTTCTTCTTATTTTTGTTCAATTTTTTTAATTTCAGCCATGAAAAATGTATGAAATCGTATTTTTTAATAAAAATATAAATTAAAAATTTATTTATTGTCTTTTTATTTACTTAGGAAGTAATTAGTATAAATCTGAATATAATTAAAATGTAATTAAAGTATTTCTGTTGATAATTTTCTAATTGTACAAAGAGGTAAGTGTTATTAAATGAAGATATACCTACTTAATTTATGAAAAAAATTATTATATTAAATGTGATATTTAATGAAAAAATGTAAATTATTTATAATTATATATTTTTCAATAATTAACGGGCTTTATACGGCGTCTTTTTGACCGAGACTACAGATCGAACTTGAATGACACCGTACATAGTGAAAGACTGCGCGCTCACCGCCCTCTATCTCAAAAACGGTTTGAGGTATAAAAAAATTTTTAAAACAAAAGTTGTAGAGAATTTTATCCCCTACAATATTTATAATAAATACAAATAGCGTAAATTTTACAGGGAACGAGATATTTGCAAAAAATGCGCAAAAAAATCGGTTTTTTGACCTTTGACCTTAGTTATCTACAAGTTGCGTCCACGCTATCGTAAGTAGGTTTTGAGACAAGTTTTAGGATGTTAAAATAAAGGTTTATACGAGTTTACAGCCGGTTATCTTGAATTCCGAGGTGAAACCACTAAGATGACTGGACTATCATGTCAATTTTTTTTATAAAATTAGCTCAATGTCCTATTCACAGTTTACTGTGTGGGTTTCATTTGACAATTAGTAATAGCGCCAAGGTTCGAACATTAAACTCTTCAGTTGAATGAATGTGAGCAAGCTTCCCGCGTAATAAGTAAAAATATAAGCATTTAGATCTAAAACACCAAGTAAATTTATATAAACATGACGATTATTAAAGCAAAAAATCCGGATTATAGCATACAAAAGGACAATTTATTCGGATAATTTAATTACCGAGAATCCGGATTATTAACAGTTTACTAAATAAACATATAAAGTAATTCCCGTATTATTGATGTTATTTAAAAGTATTTCCTTTTGGCTTTCTGCCACCAAACGCTATTTTGATGGGAGCAAAAAACGAATTTTTAACTTCTTAGTAATTACGTTGACTATGAGTCAACAATAAGCTTAACAAACTGAATAATTTCAAGTTTCAATTTTATGTCAATATTTAATTTCTTCAAAATATTTTTACAAAGTATTTCTAAGATGATGGAAAATAATATGTACCTAAAAACAACGAAAAAGCCCAATAATCTTCAATTAAAAGAACACCATAAATTATACAAAAATCACTTAAATTGTTTATCAACTAAACTTGGATAGAATATTTTTCAAATAAAATTAAAAATAATTTAAATAATCCCAAAAAAATTGGAAAATCACAATGATAACAAATATAATAAAAATAATAACAAAATATAGGAAATTATGAAATAGGATCGCACTATAACAAAGAAGCAATTTCCGAATACCCAACAATTATTTTTTAAATGTTACAAAAACTAAAAACACTTCTAATAACAAAATTAAACGAGTTGTTTATTCATTGTTTTTAGAACCAATACTTAACAAGAAACCAGCAATTACATCAACAGTATAGGTAATAATGTTTCTCCAGGAATAGATTGTGGTGAAATCACTAATTCGGTTAATAAATATGATATAGGGAATATTTACTCAAATATTAAAGTGTGCTATTGTTAAACTATTAAATAAAGGTGATGATCGTAATCAGATGGTAAACTATCGTCCAATCTCTCTCATATCAAATATAACAAGAAATTTTGAGAAAGCAATAACCGCGACACGATTATATAAATATATTCAAAAATATAACATCCTTTCAAGTAATCAATTCGGATTCAGGTCAAAAAAATGTACCTAGGATGCAATTACGTATGGTGTAAATAAAAGTATACCGACAGCTGCCATTTCTCTAAATCTAGCAAAGCCATTTGACATTATCAGTCACGTAAAGATTTTGGAAACATTAGAAATGTTCAAGGTTCGAGGCTGTTTCCATAACTTAATAAAAAAACTTAGTAACAGATAACAACAGGTAATTCATGGTAACATGTGGCGTACCACAAGGCACAGTTCTTGGCCTGGTATTTTTCATAATTTATGTGAACGATCTGTTCATAAATACTGATACTGATGGTGTTCAGTATCTTTGCTTTTGCCGATTATAGAGTTCTTCATGTTAGTGGTGATTCTTGGGAGGACGTTCGATCAAAATCTAGGCACGTATTACAACTTATAATAATATGGCTGAATAGAACTTTGCTAAAAGTAAATACATCGAAATCAAAATTTATACGTATTTCACTTCGCGATAAAGACGATTTAAGTCAATTAACTTTACATCAGGATATATGCAACAGGATTGTATGTAATCATACTTTGTATATAAAACAAACTGATAATATCAAAATATCAAATACCTTGGTGTAATCATAGAATCTCTTAGATGGCATGAACAAATTAACCATTTAACTAAACGATTAAAATATGCATGTTCATATTTAAAACTTTAAGAGGTATTCTTAATACTAAGCTAACTAGAAATTGTTATTATTGTATAGCAGATGTTAACGTATGGCATTTTTTCCTGGGGTGGAACTAATAAAAATAATTTAGATAAGTATTTGCCTGTCAGAAAATAACTATTGAAACAATCCTGAGAAAACCAATGTGCTTTTTGTTTTGTGAATGTTTTCACTTTAAGAAGCAGCAAGGCGATCAAATCAGAGTGGAGCAGGCGGCAATGAGCCAATGTGAAGAGAGATCTTCGTCAAATTTAAAAGCTCGAGTTACCCTATTTGCTGAAAACATTTCACGAAACAAAACGTCATAAAATTATCGCAATATTTTCCGCTACAGCGACACAAAAAATTAGAGCGATAAATTTTGCATGTTGGTACTGTCAAAAGCCGATTTAGGTTGGATTGCCACTAATAATAACGTTTGATTGGTGTAATGTTCTGAAAAAACGGGCTCTCATTGGCTATAGCGTTAATGAGTGAAATAATCGTTATTATTCAATGCTATAACTTGCAGATTTAGTAAATAATACTTTGTACTATATAATTGTAAGATTGTACTTTACATTGTTTTATTTAGTAGTAAGTACTACATAACTTTCGTAAACTTTTTAGCAAAAATAAAACACTTATTCAGATTAAGCGAGGTATGAGGGGGTTCCAGGAAAAGTGACACGCGGTGTGTAACGAAAAAACTGTAAGATTTGTATTGTACTGCATTGTTTTGACATGAAGTTAATAATGTTTTATTATACTCTATTCGATACTCAGTAAAGGTTTTGCGAAGTATTTAAACATTCCCTATATTTACGTAATCAGAATTTCGTTTAAACTTCCTGATTTTTTTTGTTTCATCTATTTTAATATGTCGATAGTTTATTGTTCAGAAGCCGAGTTTAATAAATTTCAGTCAATAGTTAAGAGTTCTTAACCGATAATTACAATAAGGGGGTTTAATATCGTTTTCAACCGAAACGACTTTCAAACGTAAACTGTTGAAAAAGTACTATTTATGAAGAGTGAATAATAAAACGCCAAAACCTACGCACTGTTTCGCACACACAAATAACGATTTAATATAAACTCTTTAAAAACGTTAAAATAAACGAAACAAAAAAAATCAAACAACTTTAACACGCGTGTAAATGTTTTCCATTTAAGTTTATTTTTAGCGCAGGAATTAAAGCAAGCGACGAAGGGCTTTTTTGATCTGAAAAGCAAGGTTGGGACTTCAAACAAAATCCCGGCCTTTCCCTGTCATATTTGCTAGAGCAGTAAATGAAATGAACTCGTGGCACGAGAAGTGAACCGAAAACCAAATTTCATCGTCGGCCCAGAATCATAATCGATCAGTAGTCTTCAGATATGCGTTATTCATAGAGTTTATTTATTATTCCTGACTACATATTTTGCAAAATTACCCAACGGAAAACCAAGCTCTAGCCGAAGTAGAACTAAAAAAATGGATCATGAATGTTCGGTCAATAAGGTTAGTTATTTGCGAATTTTTCGTATGTAATATCATTAGTGTTTAGAATTTTATAAGAAAAATTTATTCGAGATCGTAGTTTATTATCAATGATTGAGCCTCTCGCGACAAAGTGCTCGGGATTTAATCAAATAATAAACTGTCAATTTACACTCTTTATATTATTACTCTTGAAAAAAATGTTTCCATAAAATTCTAAGTCCCAGACATATTACATACGATTATTATACTCTTCGCAAAAACGAAGAGTATATTGTATTTGATCGGCAGATTTCTAAATCAGTAAATATCACTCGTAGAGAAAAATTTTTTATATCATTATGTTAGTGAACGAATTCTGAACAACTTTCAAAATGTCCGTCGGTCCGTCCGTCCGTCACGTTTCTTGTAAGCACGATAACTTAAGAAAGAAAAGTTCGATTGTATTGAACTTTGGAAAGTAAGTTAGCGTCAACTAGAGGAAGAACCTTATTGTTTTTGAAAAAAATCAATTAGTAAATAAAAAAGTTATTAATCATTTACATTAAAAAAAATATTTTCTTAATTTTTGTCATTTGTCCTTAAGTAGAAATCTTGTGAAATGTTATTCTCTATATTTTTTTTTTGTTTATACATTTTCTAATATATATATATTTCACAATAATATATCTAATTCGTTGAAATATAATATTCGAATCATATACAGGGTGCGCCACTTAAAACTCCCCAGACTTGTAACATTTTTATTTTTGAAGCGATGACCATGTTGGGCACATCAAATTGTAGACATTTTTAAAGCCTTTAAACATGCATACAGAGTGATTAAAATTTTTCATTTTTTAAATTGTTAAAGGAAACTTAATTTCTTTGAATATTTTTTACCTCGCCCTGTACATGAACTGTGTTAATGTTTTCTTAAAAAGATTTTAATTAGGTTTCAATTAAAAAATAAAAATTTTGCAATTTCCTATTTAGTACATTTTAACATAAGTTTGTTTTTAAAAATATTTATTTCTTTTATTTTTTGTTACTGTTTTATCACGTTGAATATTGTTTGTGATACAAATTAAGCATAAAATTATTATTTACATTATGTTCAAAGTTATTTAAAAAAAAAAATCAGTTTGGAATCGGAAAGTGTTTTTAATTCCTTTCTTTAAAACCAAAAAGAATTTCGAATATGACGCAATAACATAAATTGAAGCTAATTAAGACCTTTATAAGAAAACATTAACGCAGTTCATGTATAGGGTGAGGTAAAAAAATATTCAAGGAAATTAAGTTTTCTTTCTTAACAATTTTTTCAAAATTTTTTACATCACTCTGTACACACGTTTAAACGCCTTAAAAATATCTACAATTTGATGTGCCCAACAAGGTCGTCGTTTAAAAAATAAGAAAGTTACAAGCCTGGGGAGTTTTAAGTGGCGCACCCTGTATATTACAGACATTCAATGTTTGTAGTGGTGTGTCATGATCCAATGGCTAAAGCATTGTCAATCCAAAGGTCTCGTGTTCGAATCCCTGATAGAGTGTTTTTTTTTTCATTTTTTTTTTCACAACAAAGTTGATATCACAAAATTTAAAATGTTCAAAAACTAACATTATTTACAAGAAAACTGCGAAGATTATCCTATAGAATGTGTAATAATTATATAAAAAACTCAGTAAATCGGCGAAGAGTACCTATAATGCTTCCACCAGTTTCATTTCCTGTTAGTATTATCCGAAAATCTGGTATTACCAACCACCAATATTGTAGGAATAAAAAAAGCTACAACTCTTATTTCATTTGTCTTTTGTTAATTCTTTATGATTTACAGCAGCCAGAAAAGTGAAAATTTGTGCTTCGTTGCAGATTCTTGCAATTATCTGACATCGTGGTTCCTCAGTAGTAATTAGTTATAATCAATATTATAGTATACTATAAAATTTCCTAAAATTTTTAACTAAACATTCTTTTCCACGGTCAATAGTTAAAAATGACAGCAGCTTGAAGTTTGAAACATGTCTGCTCCTGTTGTTTCGACGTCATTAATACTCATTATTACTTTTGCAATCAATAGTAGTTTTGTTTGTTTGTTTAGAACAATGAATTTTATCCGAATTTTTCGAGTCGCCCTGATCTGTAGATTCAACAGATTTTCTTTGTTGCTAATACTTTGCGACACACACTCGTCCAAAAAGGTGAAATTTTATGCTTCACTGTAGATTTTTGTAATATCCATCCCAGTTATTCCTACGTAGTAATTATTTATTATGAATATTGTAGATTAGAAAATTTCATAAAATCCTTGTTTAAACAATTTTCTTTAACTATTCAAAAATTTCAGCATTTTTCAAACAAAAAAGACCAATTAAGATAATTACAATGTTCACTTCGAAAATGCCTAACTCATTCCAGAATTTGACCACCTCTATTCAAATGATTTTTGCACAAGAACAGCTAAGAAATTTCCATGCTTTATGGATTCAAATCCATGGCTTCTAAATTAACCAAATCTCAATCCACTGGATTAATCACTTTAGATCAACCTATAAGAAAAAGTTTACTTTAGAAGAAGGCAGCTATTTGGAACACTTAGTTATAAGAAATAACTGAGGAGGAATGGCCAGAAATTAGTGATGAACTAACAAGAACAGCTCTTTTATTAGTGTAGTGACTTGCGTCTCGAAAATGCCTCGATACTTCTACTTTTGAGTAAAAGCAAATCCTTTTAACCATGAATAGAACTAGTCAAAATAAGTAGATTTTCGAACAGACCGACCTCGAGAAATCATGCCTGCCCTCCGCCATCAAAGGGGCTACCACGTCTCTCAAAAACGGTGGGAGCTAGAGGAATGATCTTGGCTCCATTCGATAAATTAAGAATTATTAACTTTTTAAAACCATAAGTAATTTATTAATTCAGTTAGAAACATTAATCGTGTCGATTCACATCCTTACATAAACAAGTCAACGCAAGATTAAAAAAAAGGATATAGAGAAGGAATAATGCTTGTCTATGGGGCTACGGTTAGTTATATTTCCACGTTTTTTTTGTTATCGTGTTGACTTCAACGAAGAACGCGCAACCTCAACTTTTTTTAAATAACTACTTGATAATTACAAGCAAATTTCAATGTCTTTTGCGGGTTGTAATATAATAATAATAAATTATTTTAAATATATTCATTATGCACATGTGCAGCTTTCTCTTTGTACGCCACTGACGGCTTTATTTAAACAAATAACATACAAATAATACACCAATCGATAGAAAAAATAATGGTGTTTATTTTTTACATCTTGTAGAATTTTGATTTATTGGGCCGTTTTAGAGATATAGCCAAACATGTGTCGTTGTTGGAAGGCTCCCCCCCACGTTTTTTGCCGTGGGGCCTTAAAAAAAAAGAAAATAACAAGAAAGCAAAAAAAATGTCTTTTGCAAAATTTTATACTCTATCGAATGGCGCCAAGATCGTTCCTCTAGTTCCTACCGTTTTTGAGAAAGAAATATATATATAGGCAGATACATGTAGCCCTTTTGAGGGGGGCAGGGGGGCAGGAGGAGTAGGCATGATTTCTCGAGGTGGGTCTGTTCGAAAATCTACTTATTTTGACGAGTTATATTCATGGTTAAAAGGATTTGCTATTACTCAAAAGTGGAAGTATCAAACACTTAAGTCACTAAGCTATATAGTTCAAACGGAGACTAAGCGTAGTCCAAATCTTCAAAATGGACTATCCATTCCTTTCTTTCTCTTTCTTTCTGTATTTTAAATATAGAAACCCATATTCAAGAATCAGTTCGCGCTGAACGGTTACACTTGACAAAAACGTAGATATAACCATTTTCCATCGACATTATTCGAACCTAGGTAAAAATAGGCAGCGATTAGTAACGTTTGCCATGACAAGCTTTAATCCACTGTGCAACCGTACGTGGCCTTAAAAGGCAACGATTCTCTGATCTTATAATAATATCTTTGTGATACAAAACGACTTTGTATATTTACGCGAATAAGTAATCCAAATATAAAACAACTACGAGTACAGTCATTGTTTCCCTTTTTCTTGGCAAATATGTTAATAATCTAGATAGGTAAAACCGCTGCCAAGAAAGCTGGGAATTCTATAGTAAGCACTTATATCTTATATGCTTCTAATTATTTCTAAAGTCAAAGGATACGAATATAATTACATTGCAGTCCACTAAGTTTACAAATTCACCATTTTTTTATTTTCAAGAATGTCGTAGAGCTGTTAAATACTTGAATGTCTCAATTAGTGTTTTCATTTTCATTATTCAGCACAAATTGACAACACTGTATGACTGAAAGCGGCGGCCATACCTACGGCAAAACTACGAAGTATGTACATTTTCTTTGAACCGTAGATGCCGACAGCGGAGGATTCTTTTTATGAAAGAGACACCGGCCGTTTTTTTTAAGTTTTTTGTGTCTCATTATTAATACAATAAACATCATAAAAAGGGAGTTGTAAGTCACAAGAAGACATTTTTCTTCGTTCTTAGTTTCTACTGCAGAACTGACCTACACAATATTTATATATACTGTCTGGCCTGAAAATATCGTATTTTTAGGGAATAATTAATTTAAGCAAAACCGTTGAAGTACAGCAAAAATTTTATAAGACTTTTGCTTCTTTTGGGTCAATATGCTAAACTCCGCCAGGACTTAAATATCAATAAAGGCGATTTATTATTATTATTATATAATCATGCAAAATATTTGTTTGATTCATTTACTAGGTATCAAGTTATCAAAAATGAACGAAATCTAATTCATTCATTCATTCATTCTGGTTAAGTGGAAGAGCAGAAGGTTACTTGTAACTATTTCTGAACTTCGCCATTTGTAAATTTTACAACTTGTATGTTTGCAATAAAGACATTTATTATTATTATTATTATTATTATTATTATATGACATTATTCCGAAGTTAAAACCTCTAATTATTGTATTATATACGAGCAATTGAAAACAAACTTACGAACTATGTATACTTTGATATAATAATAATAATAATAATAAATTTTATTTTAATCCAAATTTACAAGTATTTTTTTAACATTTCAGATTTTAACGAAATAAATGCACCTGATTTCATAAGGAAATCGTTTTGTGCCCTATCATTTTACTAAAAAAATCTTTATATATGAGATTAATTATATATAATAATTAATAAACAACAAACTAACATTTTTTCTAACACTAATCTAAAATTACCCCAAAATTATGAATTTAATTAAGTGAAACTAAAAACATGGAATTACTCTAAATTATGAATTTAATTAAGTGAACTAAAAACATGGAAGGCTATTCCCAATTATGAGAATATTTACTCAAATAAATAAGTTATTTTAGTTATAATTGTAGATTGTATTTAAGTTTTCAGGAATAATATTATAAATTTTTGGACCTGTGAAGCTAATAGATTTCTTGTATAAGCTGGAGTCTGGTCGAGAGACAATAAAAGCATTGCGTTCATTTTGTTTTGTATTGTATATATGGTTTGTTGGTACTCTTAACTCCCTATTTTTATAGATATATTTCGCTACATTAAATATATATAGTCCATTTATATCAAGAACTTTACTGTCTAGAAAAAGCTGTTCTGTAGAATATCTTCGATTTTTCCAGAGTATTACTTTAAGTATCCATTTTTGGGTAACTTTTAGGTTACTTAATTGACTGTTATATGTCCCACCCCATATTATGATGCCATACGTAAATATTGATTCTACTAATGATTTATATGTCATTTTTAAGATATTAATTGGAAGAATATTGCGGAGTTTATAAAATACGTAGACAAGTTTTCTTAATTTCGTGCTAAAGTATTCGGTATAATAATTCCATCTCATTGTCTCATTTATTATCAGACCCAGGTATTTAATGTTTGTAGTGTTCTCATGTACAGTTTATTAAATCACATTTTGCGTGAAATTTTAAATTAGTAATTTTCGGCTGTAGTCTGCTATTGCTAAATGTGATGAATTTTGTTTTTGTGTAATTAAGACTTAATAGATTGTTGTCCAACCAACATTTAATTTTATATAGTCCTTGTTCACTTTTTTTGGTGACCTCAGACCAATCTGTACCATGAAATGTTAGAGTAGTGACATCGGCATAAGCGATAATGTCCCCGCCTACATCTAATTCCAGCAAATAATTTACGTAAAAGAGGAACAATTGCGGACCTAAAACTGTTCCTTGTGGAACACCGTATTTAACTTTTTTTGGACTGCTTAGTGTTTCATTAATATTTACTAATGCCTCGCGATTAGATAAATAACTTTTTAACAAGTTTAATGCTACTCCTCTAATTCCATATTTTTCCATTTTTTCCAACAATAATTGATGTGATATACTATCGAAGGCTTTAGCCAGATCTGGAAATATGGCAATAGTTTTCTCATTTTTATTAAGATGTTCATGTATTTTATTTGTAAACTGAAATAAGCCGTCTTCTGTGGAATGGTCTTGTCTAAAACCAAATTGGTTTGGTGACATTATTTTATGAAACAATGAGTGTCTCCGTAGTCGAGAGACCATGCATTTTTCATGTATTTTGGCTATGGTATTAACTACTGATATTGGCCTATAATTGTTTGTAACAAGTTTGTCACAACTTTTAAATATAGGAGTAATAATAGCTTGTTTTAGTAAGTTTGGAAATTGTCCATTTTGGAATGATAAATTAATCAGATATACCAAGATACCAAGAATATTAGATTTAATTTTTTGTAGTTATTTGATCTATATACAATTTTTTAATATCATTATGGCCAATTGTAGTACCAGTTCATTTTAAAAAACATGATTGTGTCATGAGTTACTGTGTCTAATCTGCAGGGAAACACTCTTCGAGAAGCAATAAAACAAGTTGTAGAATTTCAATTTGGAAGCGGAAGTCGGTAATCGATTCTATTTGGTCCGTGAATATCATTTGTAAAAAAAGTACCGTTTTTTAAGAAGCCCTAATATTAAAGAAAATCGGTTTTATAAAACTACTGAATATAAATCATGCCTAACTGTGCAATTTTAGGTGAAAATTTGATTCTAAATAGGGCGCTGTAATATCATCCAAGCGATTAATGGTAGATTATACGCCCCATTACTAGTTTGATTACCCTATGAATATGTCTTGTGAAGTACCCCAAGGATCAGTCCTGAGTTTTGTTTGTATTGTTTGTTAATGATCTGTCAGAAATTGTTGGTGGTAATGATCTAACTATTCGCCGATGATACTTCTTAAGTATGAGTCCTGCTATTGTAAATCTAAAGGGCTCGTCACATCATATTGATAGAGTATTTAAATTGCAAAAATGGGCAATTTGATATTATTATTATTATTATTATTTAATTTAAGAAAAAGTGGTTTCATAGGAAATAATTACATAATTTAATAATTTGAATATTTTACCTGCTACACGATTTGGTTTTCGGGCTCTATATAGAACTAGTACTGGTCTTCTAAAAGTAACCAGGGTTGGCATATTTAAAACAAAATGTAAACGAAATGTTTAAAACATGATTAAAACGTCGCACCGTGTTTTAAACAAACGTTTAAAACATATTTAATACACAATATGATGTTTTAAATAACTGTTTAAAACAGTTTAAAACTCAGTGCGATGTTTTAAAAAAATGTATTATTTTGGAGTTTGTGGAAAAGGAGGGAAATGCCATTGATGGTCAATTCCGATATAAATAGTAAACACACTCACAAAAAAATAGGCTTTGTAGTCTTACTAATATGAGTCAAATGGTCAGTGGCCACATGCACTAATCTAAGCATTTTATTTGTAGTGCTGTAAAATTCATTTAAGAGCGCCATCTGGCATCAAGTAGTAATAGCAGACACTGTAACTTAGCACCATTTAATTTTAGTTGAATAGAGTTTTAAATATTTTAAATCTATTTTAAACATGTTTCAACCTTTCATTTAATACATTGAAAAAACTGTTTTAAACAGAAGAAACTGTCTAAAATAACAAAAAAAAACAGTTTTTTGTTTAAAATTAAAAAAAAAACGGTTTTTTTTCCAACCCTAAAAGTAACACGACATTTTTAAAGAAATTGTTGTTAATAATCCGTTTTTCTAGATTACAGTTACAGGTTTAAAACGTTTTAAACCTATTTTAAACATGTTTCAAACATATCATTTAAAACATTGAAAAAAACTATTTTAAACAAAAAAAAACTGTTTAAACCAAAAAAAAAACAGTTTCTTGTTTAAAATTAAAAAAAAACTGTTTTTTTTTCCAACCCTAAAAGTAACACGACATTTTAAAAGAAATTGTTGTTAATAATTCTGTTTTTCTAGATTACAGTAAGGCTTTTGATACCTTAGATTATGCCACCTTGTGTATTAAACTGAAATATTTTGGTTTTTCTAATATAGTAACTGCTTTTTTTTTGAAAATTATCTTTCTGCGCGATGTCAACGAGTCATTTTAAAAACTGAAGGTTCAACTTTTATTAATATTACTAGAGGTGTTCCGGAGGGTAGTATTCTAGGGCCCTTACTGTTTTCCATTTACACAGCAGATTTTAACAAGTATCTCTAATACTGAAAGTGACACCAGCATGCTAATGATACACAATTATATTTTTCTTTTAATTTTCAAAATATCTCAACAGAGGTACCTAAAATTAATGATGATTATATCTTAGTTTTATCAGTTCACAGTCTTATATTAAATTAGTCGAAAACTGAATTGTTGGTATTTGGAGGTGGGAAGGAAAGTATTTTAAATTATTCTGATTTTAAGATCAATTTGAATGGCTATATTTTATCAGCTAGTGGCTATTGTCAGAATTTGGGACTGTGGATAGATGTTAATCTTAGATTTTCTAAACATGTTAATTATCTTGTTCAGAAATCTTATACTAAGCTAAAACTGTTATATGTTCATAAAGAAATTCTAAGTTCCGATATAAAATAAAAGTTTTATGTGACCCTCTTATGTTATCAGCTTTGACTTATTACTTCCACATCCAGTGGAAGTATAGTAACGACAAAAAAAAATTTAAAAATTTATATTGTTCAAATAGGGTTAGAATGTCATGAAACGTCGAGATTTTAAGTTTGAGCGAAAAAAAAATTTCTGTCTGTCTGTCGGTCTGTCTGTAACTTTTTTTGTGCGCACGTTTACTCTGGAACCGTTTGAGATATTGACTTGAAATTTGGTACACATATCTAGAACTAGATTATATTTTCATTTTGTTCCGTCGAAGGGTTGGGGGGTGAATTGGGGTAAATTTGGGGTAAATAGGTAAATCAAGCAGGTAAGAGTCCATAAAACTGGTATTTAGTATATACAAGAGAAGCTAAGGTCTCAAAAAAAATTTTGGCATTAACCACCCTCATTACCACCCCCACTCCATTATTAAAGGGGATGAAAAAAAAATGTAATTTAGTGTGTGTGTACAAGAACCAGAAACCGCAAAATATTTTTTTACTTCATCCACCCCCACTACCACCTCCACCCCACTACCGATATGGGGTATCGTCTTATGGGTTTTTGGGGTAGAGGATTTCAAATATGATATTATTGAAGTTCCATAAACAATTATTTCCACATACAAAATTTTTTCGTTGTGAGTGATTTGGGTAGAAAATCTAGATGTGGAAGTAGTGATTCCTTGGGCAGCGGTTTTGTGATATTGTGTCTTGGCCCGCCTTACTTTGTAAAGATAAGGCAAGTTTGCAGAAAATTGAGAATGTGTGTTTAAGATTCAGCTATAATTTATGCTCATATTTCGGCCAGTTCTTTGGCATCTGATTGGCTTACTCTTAGCGAAAGATTTAATCGACATTTATCTTGCACGATATATAAAATTTCGAAATGTCATAAACCTGAATATTTGGCAACAAAATTAGTGAAAAAATAGTGATTTACATACATGTTCTACTCGTCAACGTGATCTATTTAGTGTTCCTAGGCATAAAACAGCCCATTTTCAGCGTTCTTTTAGTTATAATGCTGTAAAAATGTTCAATGCTTTACCCAATAGTGTCAAGTTACTCTCTTCTGTCAACTTTTTCAAAAAACGTACCTAATTACTATTAGAGAATAGTTATATAACATATCATGTATGGTATAACTTCTAGTATCGTATTATCAATGATCGTATTGTTATTTTATACATTTATGTTTTTGTTTATTTATAGTATAGTCTAATTTGGTTACTCATATTTGCGTATGATCTAGTTAATTATTATTTAAAATTTTTGTATTTGTATTTCATTTTAAGTTATTTTCTTGTAATATTCTCTATAAACGAATGGTTGTATGGAAGAGCATATAATAATAATATGTAATATATTAATACCGCCATCCTTCCCCAATTTGTATTCTTCTGTCATGTATCTTTCATCACAATAAAGACATTATTATTATTAATATTATTTTCATTGTTATTGTTTCCGTGTTTAATTTTTTCAGCGATGATAATATAAGTGCTAAACAGACCAAAACAATTTGATGTTTTTACAAATTTTAAAATCTCTTGACTGTGAAGATAATTATATTAATTATAGTCAAAAACATTTGAAAATAATTTCCTTTGAGAGATAATATAACCTAAACACGTATCTCTATATAAATAAGGGAGGCGGGCGCAGCTGATTTTGAGGAGACACGTGACTCTAGATCTCTTCCCCTGGAACCGCTCCTGTTACTACATGACGATAGATCACATAATGTTAAAAAAAAATTAAATTTGTTAAACATTCTACTGCATTGCGTTAACGCCTTATATATGAAAACTTAATCCTAGTTTAATATTTTAGAATCAGTTTGTTGTCAGTAAATTACTCTACCAATACCACGAATTTGCAACCTGATTACTCAAGGTGTTACAAAAATATGGCGTTTAACATCTGATCTGGACCGAAATTTCGGTTCATTCGTTCGGCAGATTATTCAATAGTAAAACTAAAAATTGACTCTAGATTCCGGAATGTGTACATATATGTAAAATAATCTCAGGGATCTTTGAACAGATCTTTGCAAGTTCGTTTTCCGCAGTAAATATAAATCGATATACGAAGAGGAAGAGTCCAGCGAAAGTAGCAGGGATAACCTTCAAGTAGCCTCTACCGCAACCCCAACCAAAGACACAAATCGAATTTTCAAACACAAAAAGCATAAATATAAACATAAACGACAATTTTAGGTATGCAAAAAAAAATTAGTAAGCTAATGTTATGCATCACTAAAAGAGATGACCGGTCCAGAATTAGTTTATCTTTTAACATATATATCAAAAAATGTCAGAATATGTATTTATAATTTCAATTTATATTGCGTAGGTAAAAGAAATCTTCAGACAATATAGTAGATATATGACTAATTTTGCAGTTTCTCTTTACTCTACATTCTTTACGTGGCGCGAGATTATTTTTACTATCAGAAACATAGTTTCTAGAAAGCTCAAGGTCAAACTGTAAAAGCCTCACCATAGAGATCCGCAAATCACAAACAGACACAGAGAGGATAAATTGTAAATATAGGAGGTGTGCGAAATCAGCAAAACACCAAAAAAGCCAATTAATAATGTGTACAACTTATCAAAAACAAGAAAACATCAACAACAACACAAGTACAAATTTTTAAAAAGCCCTTGTTTACATTGCCTCCATGTAATAAACGGGATTTTTCACCGAATATTAACGACTTAATTAGTGAAAACTTCCGGGCGGTTTTCTTTGTTTTAAGATTGCCACTTGAAGACCAACAGGTCTTAACACCGAGCTCGGTTCTACTGAGCGCCGCGACGCCGAGCGATGCTGAGTGTGGGGGCGTCGGAACGCCCGTTCGGATCGTTACCGTCCTGCAGCATCCGTGACGTCACCGCGACTTACATCAACAAATAGAAATTCGCAGCTCGGTTGGGATAGTGAGATTTGATTTGGCGGCGGGGCTGCAGATGGTACATTTTTTTTGTTGGGAGTTTGAAAGGGAACATCATTCTGTAACGTTAAAGCTTGCTACCGAAATTGGTATATTTCCGACTGCCGTTCGTACGGAAATATGGGGTATTCTAGAGCGAGGTAATCAGCTGTCACTTCAAAGCTGAACTTAATCAGCTGTAGCTTCGAAAATGACATATTTATACAGGTTAGCGAGAAAATATATGCAGCTTCAAAGATAAAATGTGTCTTTGTGTTAAGAACGACATTAAAATGTCACGAGAGGAACGCCGTTTTTTATCGCGTTTCGAACTGTGCATAATTTTCCGAATGATTCCATGTACTTTAACAAACTTCGAAATCACATTTTAGAAATTTTGATGGTGCGTTAAAAAATCAATTTAAACATCTAGCACACTAACTAGAGGTTTTAACTTCGGAATAATGTCATATTAAACGTATTTCGTTCATTTTTGGCAGTATAATAGTAAATGCTTCACAGAAAAGTTTCTATATTGTGCGGGGGCTTGCTACCCCCTTCTCGGGGGTGGCATACAAGAAAAAAATTTAAAACACTGGAGCTGAAAGAAAAAGAAATTTTAAGAAGAAAGTGCAAGTTTTCATAAAAATTGATAGTCTTTAAGTTATAACTACTTGAAAATTGGGATTTTAGCTTAAAAAAAGAAGGTATTTCAAAACATTATTCGGCAACTAACTCGAAAAGACAAATAAGGAGGATACTAAATTGAGGATGAATTTCGATTTTTCGAATTTCTGTAGAGTTAATGGTTTCGGAAATCCGGAAGTATAAAGGTGACATCCGAACGTCTATAAGACGAAGTATTAAGTTTACATGTTAAATATCTCAGAAACTATGGCACTTACGTCAAAAGCGCTAACAACTAAAATAAAAGACTATTAATTAGGCTTTCAAATGATTTTTTTCCTATTTCTGTACTTAGCACAAAAAAACAAAGAAGTTATGACATAAACAATATACCTTTTCAATTTTTTTAATAAACACGTTATTTTGTTAATGTAAGTAGTCAGCAATAAAAAAAAATATATCCCCATATACTGGTTTTCGTTAATATATAGTATGACCTAGACTCTCAAATCTTTTCGTCCGCTTATAGAGCTTGCTTTAGAAAAATAATGCATTTTAAACTGTAAAGGAATTTTAGAAAAAATGTAACATTAGTGTTTCTCTGCAAATATTTCAATAAATATTAGTTTTAGAGAAAATATAGAGGGCATAAAAAATGAAGCTTATAAACTGAAAATGAGTTTCTTTTTTTTACATTTATATATTTGTCCTGGGTTAATAGTTTTGGAGATATTTAATTTTGTAGATGGCATGCGACCGCTTTTGGGATGAAGTATTTAGTTTATAATGTTGAATATCTTAGAAACTGTGACACTTCCATCAAAATCATCAAAAATTCTAAGGAACAAAATTAAAGATAGTTAATCAATATTTAAAATGATTTTTTGTTTGTTTCTATATAACAAAAAATAAAGAAGTTATGGCCGATTCAATGTGCGTTTTCACATTTTTTTTTATCAAAATGTCGCCATTTTGTTATTGTAATTGCTCAGTAATTATTTTTTTAACCTCCCCACAATAAAATTGTTTAATTGTTTAATCCAACATCGAAAATTGAGATAACATCAAATCTTTACGTTTTGAGGTCCCAAGAATCCAAAAAAGTGGTTTTTGAAAAATGTCTGTGTGTATGTGTGTGTGTGAACACGATAGCGGCGAAACTGCTAAACGGATTTGGATGAAACTTTGCATGAGGGTTTCTTTAGTGCTCAAGAAGATCTGAAAAGGTTTTGGTTGAGATCGGATTACGTTTAGTGCCGTTTTGGCACAACAAGTTGCTTATTTTATGCTTACTTACAATTTATAATCGAAGCAGTAAAAATTACAATTTCAACGATATATCACACTTGCACCCTTTCGATTTGGTTTCCGTGAAAAAAATTAAAATGAATTCGTTATATGTGCACACATGACAGCATCCATAAAATATTATTGGTATTATTGTTGGGGAAAAATGTATTTTGCTATCTGTCAAAAATATTTGGGTTGGTAACCTTTTAGTACAGTAACTAGAGGTTTTAACTTCGGAATAATGTCATATTGAACGGATTTCGTTAATTTTTGGCAGTATAATAGTAAATGCTTCACAGAAAAGTTTCTATATTGTGCGGGGGCTTGCTAATTTATAGGGGGTGGATGCCACCCCCTCTCAGGGGGTGACACTTAAAAAACATATATATTTATTGGAGCTGAAATAGAATCAAATTTTAAGAAGAAAAGGTTCTATGCAATTTTTCACATAAATTGATAGTTTTTAAGTTATAACGACTTCAAAATTGCGATTTTAGCTTAAAAAAAAGTTATTTCCAAACGGTTTTCGTCAAGTATCTCGAAAAGTATTACTCTATCGAAAAAATGTTACAGACCACTTACAGAAAGTACAAACTGGGAATTAAGCTATATTTTTTGTTTATTGATGTAGGATTAATAATTTCGGAGATATTTAAGTTTATATTTGGTATCCAAGTGTTTCGAAATTACCTTTAAAGTTTAAAATGCATTTTTTTCTAAAGCAAGTGCTCTAAATGAGCAAAAAAATTTGAGCATCTAGGTAATGCTACATCTTAATGAAAAACTGTATTTGAGATAATTTTTTAAATTACTGGCTAATTAGAGTAACAAAATGGCGACCTTTTTATATAAAAAAATATAAATACGCATATTTTTCCGTCATAACTTCTTTACTTCTTATGCTACAGGAACGAGTAAAAAATGATTTGAAAGCGCAATTAATTGTCTTTAATTTCATTTCTTAGCATGCGTGACAGTGTCACAATTTCTGAGATATTTAACATTTAAACTGCATTTTTCGTCTTATGAACGTTCGAACGCCATTTGTAAACTTTCATATCTCCGAAACTAAATCTATGGACGTCTTCTATCCATCGAGGAGAACTGCAATGAAATATGACTAGAATTAAAATTTAGCGAATTGCAAGTCTCACAAAACGAGAAGACGGACGTCTCCATAGGGGTAGCTCGAAAGCGGTGCGAAGTCCCGTTATCCCTGTCAGGTTGTATATCGTGAGTACGTTTGGGAGAGTTGGAAAACCTCATACAGGGTTTACAGCAACTTTTAAAACCTAAATTTTCTGACTTTTCCTAGTTTTTTGCAGGTCTAATAAAGAGACACTGTTTACTGTTTAATGAAATGCTGGAACATATAACTCGTAGTTTTATGTTATGAACATTAAAAATTTTCACATTCCCTGACTTTTTAAGGAAATTACTAAAATTCCCCGATTTCTCTATACATTTTTCAACTTCCCTAATTTTTTTATTTTTAAGCAACTTCAAAGGCCATGGCAGGTTAAGATAAGTGTCCGTGCCTTTATAAGCTTTTTGCGCGTGGTTCCTTCCACAAAAAGTTTTGACCTCAAAAACTTCATAATATCTGGGAAAAATTTTTTTTTTGGAAATCCAAAAAAATTTTTTTTCTTAATCAAGTAAACCAATTTGTTTGTATTTCACATAAATTATAAATATACTCAAGACAATTTATTACTGATATTTTCATGAAGAAAACAAAAATTGATGCTTTTGAATTTTTCGAAAAATTTATATTCGTACTTACCCGTTAGCGACCACCTTTATTTTTTTACTAATTATACACCATACAATAAGCTATAACATATATTTTTTACAAAACTCTATCGAAGGGATAACGTAGTCAAATTGGCAAAGATAATGTTACGTGCTGTCACCCCCCTTAGTAAACACCCTGTATCGTGGGTTCGGAAATTATAACACCAGGGTAACACTAAACAATAATGTATTTACGTACGCACTAATTACAACAAATAAAGAAAAAGAATATAAATTGGTTAGAAATAAATATATAAATGAACAGCTGCTTGGAATTTTTTGGAGCAGCCTACGTATTTTTTTGAAATAACGAGATGTATTTTTCACAATACATATATTTTCTACAAAGCTCCGAAACGGTAATACATAAAAAAATTATGTGTTTAATAATAAGGATACATAATAAAAAAAACATGGTATGCTAATGATATATGATAATATTAGTTGTCTTCATCATTGTCCTCATTTATTGTATCACTGATATCTTCTGCGAACAGTTTTACTGATGGTTTCGGAATATCGTCGAGAAACCTTGCATATGATAAATTAATGTTTTAGTTAAAAAAAATAAATTAGTTTTCTGTTACTAAGGGCCAGTTGTACGAACTAAGTTGAGCCAAGTTCAGCTTGATCCAAGATCAAAATCCATGGTTACGATTATTGTAACAATCGTAACCTTGGATTTTGATCTTGGCTCAAGCTGAACTTGGCTTAACTTAGTTCGTACAACTGGCCCTTAGAGATGGATATTTATCATATGCAAGGTCGACGATATTCCGAAATCATCAATAAAACTGTCTGAATTATTCGCAGAAGATATCAGTGTTACAACAAATGAGGACAGTGATGAAGACGACTAATATTATCATATATCATTAGAATAACATGTTTTTTTATTATGTCTTCTTATTATTATACACATATTTTTTTTATGTATTACCATTTCGATGGAACTTTGTAGAAAATGTATGTATTGTGAAAAATACATCTCATTATTTCAAAAAAATACATAGGCTGCTCAAAAAAATTTTCAATACGCATAATCCAAGCAGTTGTTGTTCATTTATATATTTATTAATATATCGAGTTTCTAACCAATTTATACTCTTTTTCTTTATTTGTTGTCATTAGTACGTAAGTGAATACATTATTATTTAGTGTTACCCTGGTGTTATAATTTCCGAACACACGATACAGGGTGTTTACTAGGGGGGGGGGGGGGTGTAAGCACGTAACATTATCTTTGCCAATTTGACTACGTTACCCCTTTGATAGAGTTTTGTAAAAAATATATGTTATAGCTTATTGTATGGTGTATAATTAATAAAAAATAGAGGTGGTCGCTAACGTGTAAGTACGTATATACATTTTTCGAAAAATTCAAAAGCATCAATTTTTGTTTTCTTCATGAAAAGATTTCATAAAAATATCAATAATAAATTGCCTTGAGTATATTTACAATATATGTGAAATACAAACAAATTGGTTCACTTGATTAAGAAAAAAATTTTTTTTCGGATTTTCGAAAAAAAAAAAATTCACAGATATTATGAAGTTTTTGAGGTCAAAACTTTTTGTGGTAGTATCTTTCGCAAAGATACATCCCTGGAAGGAACCACACGCAAAAACGTTGCAAAGGCACGGACACTTATCTTAACCTGCCATGGCCTTTTATGTTTTTTTTTTCAGGTTTTACAGGTCATTATAAATCCTGTCATATAACTATATATTGCTGCGTCTTAGTTCTGTCATTTACGTACAATTTCATTAGTCTGACATTTCGACAGAACTAAGACGTCACCAAAGCACACTTTTCAATACATACAATTTTTCCTTTTCAAATTATCAGCAACGGATTCTACTAAAAAAAAAAAATGCCTTAAGAATGTGTGTTACTCGATTTTCGATTCGACACTTGGTAATTGAGATATAGAGTCTTCCAAAAATGCCAATTTTCCAAAAACGCCTCTGTAGCTCGGTAGTCGGAAAAGTCGGACGATCGCGGTTTGCCCCATGTTTGTTTCTCGAAAATCGAGCTCAGGACACCTATATCGGTTTTTGTCCATCTGCCCATCTGCCACAGTTTTAGAGAAAACCTCAAATCCCATCTAATTTGGTCCACCCTGTACTGAAATTTGGCATAAGTTCTTAACTATCCGGAAAAATATAAACATAAACACAACACATATAGTAGACAACTCCCAAATCCAAAGCCAAGGCTGTACGGAAGGAGGTTACACATTTAGAAAAACGCACACACACATCCAACCCACCGGCATTGTGAGTACCGGGGCTGGAATTCGAACCCAGAATGCGCTAGACAGTCGACCAGCATATTCACCATACGCCTTAACCGGTAAATATATCTCACAATTTCGTTTAATTAATTTCTTGAGGGTGCTACGGTGCTAGCTTGTACATTTTCAGTCTTGATGTGTTTAAAAAAATGTATCTAAGAGATTATGGATTTTTGGACAAGACATTATTGTTATTAACTTAATCACTGTCAGTTCTCGATCAATTTCAATCGTTAACATTTAATAGCTAATTTTATGAGTTTATAGAAAACACAGAGACGCAAGGTATGTATTTCTTATCCTGTATCGTAGAAGTAAATTATAATAAGCTCCTGGTTACCCCACAACTTGCTTATGGTCGTAGTCATGAATAATTTAGTTTGTTCTAACTTAGTTGCCACAGAGTAATATAAGTTTACCTAATTAGCCCGAGTATTAGGATACGTTTGCGGAATTACAAGCAAAATTAGCGTCGTATAGCACCAGTTTCCTAACAATAACTTATCAAAAACACAATTAAGAAACACTTACTCTCATTTTTTCGTTGAAGCTTTTTGGATAATTATTTTTCCAAAAAATTAAATTAGTTATTCCAACTATAGGTTGTCCATCAGGTATTAACCGAGCGAGGTCGATGATGAAATTTGAATTCATAATTTTTGTTGACTTTTTTGAGGGCAGTTCAATTTTGTTCAAAAAAATTATTTTTCGTTGCCATTCTCAGAGGGCCAATTTGCTGCGATACTTGTGTTACGTTGTGAATGTTAATTGTATACTGCATTTTTGGGTTGTTTTTCCCTATGTGTAGTACCGAACATTTTCCTTGTTACAATGGAATTAACCAGTTGGAACACCAGCTCCTTATCTGGTCCAAATCGGATTGTAGGTCAGTGGATGGTGACTGAAATATTTTTAAGTCATCTGCATAAGACAGAACGCTCAAGCAGCAGCTCAGGGAGAGGTCAGATATGCTAACTAAATGCAGCACAGGGCCAAGTACAGATCCCTGGGAGACTGCACTCAAAACATCACATACCCACTCTTGCACTAAATTGTTTATTTGACCGAAAGCACTCGATCCATTTTAACAGTTTACCATGCACTCCGACGTGTTCTAGTTTATATAGTAATAACGGAATACACACTTTGTCAAACGCGCGGGAAAAGTCTAAGTACAAAATGTCAGTGAATTGACAGCTATCTAATTGTTTAGTCCACTTGTTGCAGGCTCGGAGTAAATTGAAGGTGACAGAACGTCCTGGTAAGAACTCATGCTGACGGTGCAGTATTACGGAGTTATCTAATAAAAAGGTAATTAGACCTTCACATATGATTCTTTCCATAACTTTACAAGACACAGAGGTTAAACTAATGAGGCAGTAGTTGTGGCTGGAGAGTTTATCGACTTTTTGAAAAATTGGAGTGACACTGGCAATTTTTTTATTTAAACAATGAATTGGTGCCAAAATATATTTTTTAAGGGATTCTGTATCTTTCTAGGTGTAAATTAATATTTCAATATAAAAAATTTTATAAACAGTATATAGTGTTATTTTCTAGGAATAATTTAAAAATATGTTTATTCTAGATCCGGCCCTAATATTTTATTAAGATCACAGGCATTTGATGGTGAGTGACCACTGCAACCAAAATACAATATTTCATTGGATTCCGTTTACGCATTACAGATATATGGCGAAAAAAAATTCTCCCAAAAAATATAAAACACTGTATTTCGAGAACGGGGCCGCTTCAGGATTTAAAATTACCTTAATGCTCTCTATCTTTTGGTAAAGTACGGCCCTCTCCTCACAAATCACCCTGTATGATGTGTTTTATGTTGATTTTATTTAAAAATAAGGGCAACTTGGCAACACCGATATATTTTATCGAAATTTAAACACATAAAAAAAGTATAATTGATCGTTAAACGAATTAATCAGGGCAATAGGCTTGTTGACAATAACATAATAAAATTTGTTTAGGCTCGTAGTATAGAGCACATATTATATTGTCCTACGGCGGCCGTTTTGTTTGTGCAAGCGAATATATCGTCTATTCAGTCTACACACATTTTTACGAAATTAAATTTCAAAAGGCTTATTACAATAACTGTCATATAGTTGGTTGACTATATCTGAATTATTGCAATGACAGTGAATGAAATTGAACAATTTTCCCAAATAGTTATTGATAACAATGATAACTGTTAAAAAGCAACTTTAAAAATGATTTTGTTTTCTTTCCCTTTGATTTGAATTCATAATAGCCTTAAAAAAGTTCAATATCAAGCGGCAATGGATACGTCTGCATCTGCCCAAAAAAATTAAAACTGTGACTAATGTAAAATTTTATACCTATTTGATTTAATCACATTTTTAAATTATTGTTACAGTCTTATACCCCTACAGACATCTATAAGAATTCTCTCCAAATTTTGTGTGGATAACAGAAACCTACACATAGCTATTTAGTTCGACAATCGCCCTAGAGATGGCGCGCGCGGTGTCGGCATCTGGAAATTACAGACATCTATCTAGGACGCTGCCGATTAATGTAGAGAAAAAATGGACTCACCCGTTCTTTATGAAAATTGCTAGTTCCTGATTGGTCACAGGTGCGTTAGAATGAGATTATGTTCATTACACGTTAGGTTGGAATAACGGCTATCATTATTTGGCAATCTTTAAATATAGAATGCAATGATTATACGTTAGTCAAGGAGAAAGTATAGTTATTCAGCTCGCGTATAATGGCTATTACACGCTCGGATAATTTACGATACACATCACCCTCGCGAGTAATAGCCATCATTATACGCTTGCTGAATAATTTACTATTATTCTTTGACTTTTTCATTTGTGCTCATTTTCAGAGTTAAATGAAATTCTTCTTAAATGACTTGTGGGAAATTTATTCATAAAAGTTAATATTGAAACAAACGAAACTGACTGCGCCAAGAAATGCAGCACATTTTTTTTAGAAATATTTGTTTGATAAAAAATATATGGCTAAAAGTTCATCAATACATTACACAGAGAAAATCGTTTTGGAAAATTTTGCACGTCATAGAGAAGGTTACATTTTTTAAAACAATTTTGCATTTTGTTGCAAAATTGTTTAAAAAAATTATACTGTACATTACCCTGCAAATATATTATTTATCCACGACTATCGTATAATCCTTGCATAATACATGTACAAACTGACGAATAATGGTGGTCATAATTCCAATTAAACGTATCATGAAGATAATCTCATTATAAAGCACCTTTGACCAATCACGAACTAGCAATCAACGGGCGAGTCCATTTTGTCCAAGGAAGAATCCATCTTTTCGTTTGACGTTTAAAACGTCAAACAAAGTCTTACTGTGAATTAAGTTTATTTTTTCACTTTTAAACGATTAAAAAAGTTTTTTTTCTATCTATTTATTTAACGTCGGCCTATTTCCGCTGCCAGGGCCAGAGCTGGGCAGTAACTAGATACTTTTAACTAAAGTTACTAACTTAGTTACTTTTTCGGTAACTGTAACGTAGCAACTTTTTCTAGAAGTAACCAAGTAACCAAAAGTTACTGTTTTTTATGACTAAAGTTATTTTTCGATAACTAAAGTTACTTTTGATAACTTAAATTAGTTTTAGTAACTAAAATTACTCAGAATCACGAAAGTTATTGAAAGTAACTATTCTCTAAAGTTACTTTTTATTTTGACATAAGATTATTAAAACACTACCTTCATGTGATTTATGTGAATCCCTTCCCTATATTAACAAAACGACTATATTAGACAAGTTAACACAAGTTAGAATCTTGTTATCTCGTTAAAAGAAAATTTATTAAAGAATACTTTAACATGAAATCAAAGAAAAGAACTGAATTATTAAATGTTGTGGAACCAAGTCAATCATCATCATGTAAATCAAGGTGACAATACTCTTGCCACTTGCCGCATATACCGGGTAACAAAAAGACAATAGGATTACAAGATTAGGTCTCGTTGCAATTTCTCAATTGTTTTTAAGAATAAAAATTCTCGATTTTGTGATATCATTTACGGTACAAAACGTCATATTTTGTACCTTTAATCCAAAACTTTTTACAATACTTTTTGTAATTTATAATATTTACAAAAATTTCAAAAAAACTACATCCTCAAAGTGATGATAAGATAATCTAATAATGATAAGGTTGTCATTAATGTAGACAGAGCAGAGGATAAAAATTGAACTTTTAAATTATCTGGATGTCAGTAGACAAAATTTAAATATGCTAGAAGACTACAAAATTATTAAAAACATTTTTATATGTTTCAACACTAATTTACCATCGTCAGCTTCGGTCGAATGTTTATTTCCGTTTGCAACGCACATAAATGCCCTAAGAAGGAACGCACTATTAGATTCTCTTTTTGAAAAAATGGTGTTATTAAATGCTAATAAAAAAAAAGATTTATTATTTAGAAAATCATTTTATATGATCTCTCCTCTCTCATCTTCATTATTAAGTATTTCTTAATAATCCTAATTAACCTAAGATCCTATGAATCCAAAATCTAACTTACAAAAGTGACTAGTAACACTGACAAGAATAGTACAAATTTAAAATTAACTTGTAAATGTAACTAGTTACTTCCGCAAAGTTATTAGTAACTCAGTTACTTTAAAAAAAGTAACTAAGTTACCATGTAACGTAGTTACTTTTTTTAAGTAACTTGCCCAGCTCTGACTAGGGCCAGAACCGACGCACAGTGGAAAAAAAAAACCTTTTTTGGACAAAAATCTGCCTACAAGTCAAATCTTAATCAATTTTGATCTACCTTGGCTTAAAATGTAGGTTATTGGCTACACTTTCAGAGTATACTGCCTAAATTGCAAACCCCGATTTCCTAACCTCAAAAAATGTATCAAATATGACTCACTTTTTTCTATTTCTACAAGTCAAATCTTGATCGATTTTGACAATCCTGGGCTTAAAAGGCAGGCTATTAGCTACCCTTTAAGTGCATACTGCCTAAATTGTGAACCCCGATTTCCTAACCTCAAAATATGTATCAAATATGAGAATAATCCCTTCTTTCTATTTCTACAAGTCAAATATTGATCAATTTTGACAATTCTGGGCTTAAAATGCAGGTTTTAGCTACCCATTCAGCGTATACTGCCCAAATTATGAACCCCAGGATTGTCAAAATTGATCAAGATTTGACTTGTAGAAATAGAAAATAGAATAGAATAGAATAGAATAGAATAGAATAGAATAGAATAGAATAAGTTTTTATTTGTGCAAAAATGTATAGAAATTGTACAAAAATAAACAGTTAAGCCACAGAAACCTAGTAAAAGGTTTGTTCGTGACTCCTGTAATATTTACAATTTGTTGATAGGGCAGTAATAATATTACATATAAAAAGTTTCTAAAAAACAATAAAATAGTACTTACAACTAAAGTAAATCTAAATGAAATAACACAAGGTACATTCTTACAATAAAATAATATAAAGTGTTAAGTTACTAATTTTACAAGTTTCTTAGATACAATTAAATAGTACTTTTTACTAAAGTAAAATTGAAAATAAAATTCTTACACTAAAATAATATAAGGTTTTAAGTAATTTTCTAATTATACAAGTTAGGGTATTCTATAATGACAAAAATGTAGGACGCTAGATAAATATGTGATCAAGATTTATATTTGAATTTTTAATCCACATTTTAATTTTTTTACTGTATAAAATGATGCTGCCATTAAATAGTCTAAGTTCATTCGGTAGTATATTGTAAATTTTAGATAGGTAATACAGGAAATATTTTTGTGTTGTCGTTTTGTGTGAGATAGGAAGTATACATTTATGATTTTTTATGGCTCTGGTGTTATATTCATGTTCAAAACGGGTTACGGAATTTTTATGCTTATAATAATATTTCAGTATATCAAATACATACAGTTCTCTTAAAGTGAAAACATTAAAATTCGAGAACAAGATTCTAGTTGGGTAACGCATTGGTTTCCTAAGGATGGTTTTAATAATTATTTTCTGACAGACAAATACTTTTTCTAGATTATTTTTATAAGTTCCACCCCAGGACAGAATGCCATATGTTAACAACGGCTGTACAAGAGCATAGTAACAATTCCTAATCAATTTATTACTAAGAATGCCGCTTAAACTTTTAAATATGAACATGCATTTTTTTAATCTTTTTGTTAAACAGTTAATGTGTTCATGCCATTTAAGAGACTGATCAATGATTACGCCAAGGTATTTGATGTTATTAGTTTGTTCAATATACGAGGGACAATTACATGCATTTCGGTTGCATATATCCTGGTGTAGAATTAATTGATTTAAATTGACTTTGTCACGAAGTGAAAAACATATAAATTTTGATTTTGATGTATTCAGTTTTAGCAAACTACTATTCAACCATATTGTTATAACTTGTAATATGTGTTCAGATTTTGAGCGAACATCCTCCCAAGAATCACCGCTAACGTGAATAACTGTATCGTCGGCATAAGCAAAAATACTCACACTATTCGTATCAGTATTTATAAACAAATCATTAACGTAAATTATGAAAAGTACAGGGCCAAGAACTGTAAAAAAGTGATTACTCTCATATTTGATACATTTTTTGAGGTTAGGAAATCGGGGTTTGCAATTTAGGCGGTATACTCTGAAAGTGTAGTCAATAACCTACATTTTAAGTCAAGGTAGATCGAAATTGATTAAGATTTGACTTGTAGGCAGATTTTTGTCCAAAACAAGGCTTTTTTTTCCACTGTGCGACGTCAGGAAACGCTACCCCCAATCTGGAAATTTTGCCGAACTTCTTCTCTTGAGAAAAGTAGAGATCTTTTTACTTGCCTAACATTTAATAGACCGACTGCTTTACATCCCCTCCGAAGGATGGCATATCCACTACGTAATCCTCGTGAAATTATATAGGTTCCGCGTATACGTTGATGTACAAGCCGCTAGAAGGCGGGACGAAATCGGTGTGTTTCCCAAGATGGATTTCACCCATCCAAGTACTAACCGCGCTGAACGTTGCTTCACTGGAGTATCGAAATACATGCCCAGTCAAGACGCCTCTACGCTCACCCCATTAAAAAAATTAAAAATGTAAAAGTAATAGTATTATGCTCGCGTATAATGGCTCAGATAATTTACGAAACTCGCCTTCGGCTCGTAACGTAAACATCACCCTCGCGGTAATAACCATCATTATACGCTCGCTAAATAATATCCTACTATTTGCACAATTATTTTTCGTGTCACTTTCTTGAAACCAATTTGAAGTGTAATTTTTAACAACTGGGATAAAATGTGACACAAATTTTTCTCTGTGCAGTTTCTCACAGACGACACTGTATAACTATCCCAATGAAAACTGATGCGTTTTTCTCGGTAGCTACGCTCTGCATGTATCAAAACATTTCATGGGGCTTCATTTCGATTTATGTGTAACCAACACGACCAGTAGGGATATGATACAGAATTTATGGATTTTTTAGTGCATATTCATTACACGGTAGTGCATATTGTAGTTTTCTGACTTCTGGTTGACGACAACACAATGGATATCAACCCGCTGAGTAATGGAGTCCGCTTTCCAGCAGTAATTGGGAATACACTTGACTGGATTTTATGTACGAGTATATACACATTCAAAACTATGATAGATTGTACTTGAAATTGCGCCTGAACTTCCGGGATTTATTTATTTCGAGATTCTTATTTTCGGACTGTTTTTACGGATATTTACTCAAATGTGATAAACTGAGCGATATATCAAGTGGGGACTGGTAAATTACGTTGCCACAGGAAAGAGAAACAGGCAAAGTCGCAGTTTCAAGTTTTGTGTATATCTGTTTGCCATGGCGACGCCGCTCCGGATAAAATACGAAATGGGAGTCGCGTGAATGTTTGGTAACTGAGAAACGCAATTTTTGCCATACCCAGAGCTGTAAATGAAAGGTCGCCGAAATACTTTATCCGTTTCAAAGTCGTAAAAACTTTAATCGTAAAATGTGCAAAGCTGTTTTACTTTTTTACAGAAATGTTTTTTTGTATTACTCGACATTAGAGGCAATGTTTCTTTATGTGTTTCATTTGTCTTTAATTGCTCCGTGATGTACAAATTATACAGCAAATTATATTAGAGTAAAATCTATATAGGGACATTTAGATCTCATCCAAAGAATTTTAAGGAGATAGGCATTCCTAAAAATGCCATGCACCGCCAAACAAATTATAATAAAACTTTAAAGGAACGCGTGTTAAAAATTTTAAAATTTATGGTAATTGAACGACTGTAGGCTAATCCGAATTCCAATCCTGTCTTGGCATATATACTAGTAGTCATGTCATTCTCGTCAATTGGTTGTAATAGGTACGTGCAGAGTAGTCGACTTGTGCAAGGTTGTTATAGAATTTAACAAAATTAATCAAGGATGAAAAAATAATAACTTTCCAAACTACCATACAAATTGAATTTGAAAAGATTCCAAAGACGTTATAACGCCCAACGGGATGAAATTTTGGAAACTACGCTATAAATTGGACATGTCACTTGACAGTGTCGTAGAATCTCAGAGAATCGATCTAAGTTAAAACCGCTGCCCAAGGAATCACTACTTCCACATCCAGATTTTTTATCTACGAAAAAATTTTGTATGTGGAAACAATTGTTTATGGAACTTTAATAATATAATATTTGAAATCCTCTACCCGAAAAACCCATAAAACAATACCCCACATCGGTAGCGGGGTGGGGGTGGTGATAGGGGGTGGTAGTGGGGGTGGATGAAGTAAAAAAAACATTTTGAGGTTTCTGGTTCTTGTACACACACTAAATCACAATTTTTTTCATCCCCTTTAATAACGGGGTGGGGGTGGTAATGGGGGTGGCTAATGCCAAAATTTTTTTTGAGACCTCAGCTTCTCTTGTATATACTAAATACCAATTTTATGGACTTTTACCTGCTTGATTTACCTATTTTCCCAAATTTACCCCAATTTACCCCCCAACCCTTCGACGGAACAAGTTGAAAATATAATCTAGTTCTAGATCTCGTTAAAGTACATATGTGTACCAAATTTCAAGTCAATATCTCAAATGGTTCCAGAGTAAACGTGCGCACAAAAAAAGTTACAGACCGACAGACAGAAATTTTTTTTTCGCTCAAACTTGAAATCTCGACGTTTCATGACATTCTAAGCCTATTTGAACAATAAAAATTTTTAAAATTTTTTTTGTCGTTACTATACTTCCACTGGATGTGGAAGTAATAGTACAAAAATCGACTTTCGAAAAACAATTCGTTCCTTTATTTACTATTTGAAAAATGTAATTTTGTAATTCGAAAACTATGAATTAGTCGGGGAGCCCTCCCTAGCTGTACGTGCACCCCCCCACCGATCCTTGGGGACAATGTTTTTCATAAAGATTAAAGTCTAAGGAACAATTTAAGACATATCCCCCCAAAAAAAAACTGGCTGTACTTTCAAAATGGCGGCCATATGTTAAAAAAACTGTTGCCAATGTTGTTTTTGTCATTTAACACAAAAACTAAAAAACAAAAAACAACGTGCATAAAATTTTCTACAATTTTGTACCTATACAATATTTTGATAGGAGTTACCATTTTCCAGATAAATGAGTCTAAAATTAAGAGAACATGGAAATTCATATATAGGTAAATCACCTAGAGGAAATAACTGTGACAATTATTGTAAGGCGCATAATATAACTTTATATTATTAACATAAAAATAAAATAAAATAAACTGAAAAAAATTAATAATAATAATAATATCATAATTTGCAGACATTTATCTCGAAAAGTGATATCTGGAAAACGGTAACTCCTATCCAAATATTGTATAGGAACAAAATTGTAGAAAATTTTATGCACTTTGTTTTTTGTGCAGAAAGTTTTTCTCCATCTTTTTCAGTTTTTGTGTTAAATAACAAAAATAATATTTGTATTGTTTCTTAAACGGACGCCATTTTGAAAGTACAGCCAGTTTTTTTTTAGGACATGTCCTAAATTGTTCCTTAGACTTTAATCTTTATGAAAAACATTGTCCCCAAGGATCGGGGGGTTGCACGAACAGTTACGGTGGGCTTCCGTAGTGTTACGTTTTATGTTGAATTTTATATTTTACTTTAAGAGATGAATCATTTATCTGGAAAATGGTAATTCCTATGCAAATATTGTATAGGAACAAAATTGTAGAAAATTTTATGCACTTTGTTTTTTGTACAGAAAGTTTTTCTCCATTTTTTTTAGTTTTTGTGTTAAATGACAAAAACCATTTTGCAAATTTTCTTTTTTAAACGGACGCCATTTTGAAAGTGCAGCCAATTTTTTTTTAGGACATGTCTTAAATTGTTCCTTAGGCTTTAATCTTTATGAAAAACATTGTCCTAAAGGATCGGGGGGGGGGGTGCACGGACACTTAGGGTGGGCTCCCGTAGTAAATCAAAATGTCGTTAAATTTTTGATATAGGGATTCTAAATCATGCTGATCAATAATGCTGCATTCGTTAATACGACCCTTTTTTCTTAATAGAAAATTCATGCAAATGTCTAAAATAAGTTTTGTTTTACTCAAGAAAAATATAGTAAACGTCTTTGATAGCCAATCTAAATTTGGTTGAAATTGGAGGACTAATAACTGAGCTACGAATGTGTTACCGTGAAAAGTGGGATACACTCACTGTATACTGTATATTATATTTAATTATAATTTTAGAGCAAAATTTAATTAGGGTTTTTACTTTCTTCGCTTACTGAAGGGAAGTATTGTAATTGCGAAAAGCACTATCTGAAATTACTTTGGAATTTCACATATTACTTCCATATCCCGTGGAAGTATAGTAATGCAAAAAACAATTTAGAAAATTTGTATTGTTTAAATAGGATTAGAATGTCATGAAACGTCGAGATTTTAAGTTTGAGCAAGTCTGTCGTTCTGTGTTTTTTTGTGCGTACGATTACACTGGAATCGTTTAAGATATTGACTTCAAATTTGGTACACGTAGGTATTTTAACGAGATCTGAAAGTATATTTATTATATTTTGATTTCATTCCGCTGAAGGGTTAGGGGGTAAATTGGGATAAATGGGGGTAAATACGTAAATCAAGCATGTAAGAGTCCATAAAACTGGAATTTAGTATATATAGAGAAGCTAAGGTTCCAAAAATATTTTTTTGGCATTAGCCACCTCCTATACCAACCCTACCCTATTATTAAAGGGGATGAAAAAAATAAAATTGTGATTTGGTGAGTGTGCAAGAACCAAAGGCCTTAACATTTTTACTTTCCACCCGCTCTACCACCCCGCCGAATTTTGAGGTGTTGTGCCACCTGTTTCGCATGATATCGGGTGCTACAGGCTAGTGACTCCTCCCTATATTTCCTTTATTTTTTAACTTATCCATTTGAAATTTGGGGTGCATAAACTACTTGTAAAAATGGGCTTTTGGACATAAAAAATAGTATGAGACCATTTCCGGTTTACCCGGAAATAACCGCAACTTTCTATTTTTAAATGGAACACCCTGTATATTTTTGCATATTTCGATTCAAGACAACATTCTGAGTATACCATGAGATTTTAGCGAATTTTTGAGTCGATGTTCAGTTTTCTTCAGCATTTTGAGACATTCATCTAGAGTGCTTTGAAATACCAAAACTTGTTCTACGGCAGGTAAAGTCCAAGGGAAAAATATAATTTTTCGTTTAATCTCGTTAATAACTATTTACGAAGCCTCCAAAATTGAACAAACCACTTTTTTATCGAAAACTTTTTGTTCAAACGGGAATCATTTTTATTGATCCTTATAGTTTGCACTAGTACTTATACTTATTAAGAAACAAAAGAGAGAACCAAAAGGCTATTATTCACAAAAAGATAGTTATTCACATTTCATTATTAGACATATGATTTTTGCAAAGGCAACTACGTTAAAGTTCAAGAAAAATTATATTGAAATTGATTTTTTATTTTTAAATAAATTCAATAAAATAAAAAAACAAATAGCATAGATTTGAAATGGATCAATGAATTCAGAAAAAAATCTATAATTTATTGAACAGCATGAGCCACCACCTTCCCATTTGAAAAAAAAGTTTTGATAAAAAAAGTGATTTGTTCAATTTTGGAGGCTTCGTAAATCGTTATTAGTGAAATTAAACGAAAAATTATATTTTTCCCTTGGACTTTACCTGCCGTAGAACAAATTTTGGTATTCCAAAGCACTCTAGACGAATGTCTTAAAATGCTTAAAAAAACTGAACATCGACTCAAAAATTCGCGAAAATCCCATGGTGTACTCAGAATGTTGTCTTGAATCCAAATACCTAAAAATATACAGGGTGTTCCATTTAAAAATCGAAAGATGCGGTCATTTCCGGGTAAACCGAAAATGGTCTCATACCGTTTTTATGTTCAAAAATCCATTTTTACAAGTAGTTTATGCACCCCAAATTTCAAATGGATAAGTTAAAGAATAAAGGGGCCACTAGCCTGTGGCACCCGATATAGTTTTGGAGGAAAAGAACATCAAAGTAATGTACAATGCGAAACAGAAGGTGGCACAATATTTCCCCAAATACCAAGGTCCAGGAGAACTAGAAACACTAGGAGTATATAGTATTCCATGTTCCTGCAGACAAGTTTACATCGGAGAGACCAAACGACATATAACACCAGACTTAGAGAACACATTAGCCACACAAAGAAGGGAAATTCTACAAAATCAGCAGTTGCCGAACACTCAGAAGAAACCGGCCATTTGATAAAATTCGACAAGACAAGGAAATTAGCCAACACCAAGAATTATTAGCCAAGAAGATACAGAAAAGCTACTGAAATAAATAAACATCTGAATAATTATAATCGTGACACCGGACTACAATTACCAATAACGTGGAAGTCAATGTTCCGCAACACGCAATGATCCGCAACACGCCTCCTGATAACCTGTATAAATAGAGGAGCTCAGTCCAGCAGAGCTCATTTCGCTTCAAAAGAAGACCACGACAAGATTGTTGAAACGTCAAGCACTCAACAAAGTCTACGAGTAAGAAGACCAGGAAACTGGCAGCCAGATCACCAGCTCCGCGAAAGCCTTAGCACTAAGACTCTCATTACTGTATGTATGTAGTTGAGATTAAACATCCTGTTAGATGTATCTCTGACTTGCCATGCGTGATATGCACATCTGATTTGTTTTATGCATAATTAGTTAGACGTTATACAAACAAATTGAATTTTTAATAAATGTATATGAGTATTGTTGACTTTCAGCCTTACTATTGAACTAATTGACATCTCGAGAGATTCTGTGTGTTGGATTGGCAACCGATTCTTAGGAGCTTTATATAGTCTAGTATACAGAATGTATAGTCATACATCGGAGAGTAGCAGAGTAGCAATCTACGATTGGTCCCAAGTCGTCTTTTAAGAGTTGTAACGAATCACCCCGAGAGTGGAAACGGAACGAGAGGCATGACTGCCGCCCTCAGCATATAAATTCTTGTTCTGTCCTTCAGGCGCAAGGAGGTAAGAACGCCCACCATCTTAAACAACATGTTACGCACATTTTCTCTGTGTACAAACCAGAGCCGATAAAATCCTCGGGAGCATCTAATTACAAGATATTAACATAAACATTGACAAGAATAAAATGCAAGAGATATTGGGATCGAGATACGCAGCTAACTCGTCTTCAATGTTGGCTATATAGTTCCCTCGACTATAACAGTCTCCAATGAAATCTCCGATTCAGGGATTCATTGATCGGATATTTCGTAGTCATAAACAAAACTAGTGCCTGACGGTTAGTGTTTTGGGAAGTTTCCCGAGAACTTTCTACCCAAGACATCCTACTTATTCATGCATTTTATGAAGGTCTGAGCACACTGATGATGATTACAAGTGGTCACATAATGTCAAACATTGCGTAGAAGGTTTCGAGTTTTTGAACTTTTAACTTACTGAGATATTTGGCAAGGTGACAGATAACTGATTTAATTATAAGTGATTGTTCACAAGGGCGAATACCTTTTAAACTCGTTCCAAGTCGATTTAAAATGATTTTATTCTCGAGAAATTAAGTTAAAATGTATAAAATAATAAATCACATATCCACAAACAAGACACCCTCCCTCGGAATTACTTCAAAGGAGTTTACATCCAAGGGATGAAAGTAACAAGAAACCAACAAGCGTGTTGTTAAACTTTTAGAACTTTTGAGCTCTTTAATGACATCTGCTCAAAAACTTTCAAAAATTTAACCGCACGTTTGCTGATTTTGTATTACTTTCAATGAAAATAGAACAATTAAGCAAATAAAAACGAGGTGCTTTCATATGAAAGAAAGGATCAACGTCATACTTCGACAACATACTTTAGAATTTTTCCGATCGAAGAACTGTAAAACCTATGTAACAAAATAGATTGAAATTTGTCAAACTTTGATGTTTACACAGATTATACACATTCGGAAAATGTTGGATTTGGGTGGCACGCATAGTTTCAACGGCCTGACAGACCCGCCTACAATAAAGGCGTGTACCAGTGCTCTAGTAGAGGGAGCAAATAATGACGCGCTATCAAGAAAACACGTACATACATCATTATTGCTATTAAAAATTTCAGTACCATTTATTCAAAGGAAGGATGTAGTTGGCTCTGTTCAGTATAGGTAATATTATTACGTGCTTTAATAACTGAAATTATTTAACCCGTTTTACTTTCAAAACGAGTCAAATAATTCTTTACATTGCAAGTGGAAGACGGAAACAAATTGAAATTCCGCAAGCAGAGTTGCCCACGCACATGTGGTGGGGAAAGCAGGTG